>JAJJWX010004839.1:0-2400000 GCA_023529315.1 Papaver bracteatum
TATAAAATTAGGGAAGAATATTGTGGGGCGTGACCATTGGCCAACCGGCCATTCCTTGGTCCCAACCGGCCCCACACCTCATGGTTCCTCATTATTTTATTATTATTTCCCTAATTTCATGAAAACTCCTTAATCTCATGATATTTCCTTGGTCCCATGAAAAATAATATAAAATTAGGAAAACCATGTACACAGGACATAGCCGGTCGGCCAAACCCTAGATGGCCCATACGTCCCTTTTTATTATTATTATATTTTTCATGTTTTCATAATCCCATGAAATTCCTTGATTTCATGATATTTCCTTCAAATTGTGAAATAATACATAAAATTAGGGAAACGCACGGGACCGGGCCCTGGCCAGCCAACCATGCTACAAGCCGGTCCCACACGCCCACACGTCCCTTATTTTATTATTATTATTTTTTATGTTTCCCTCATCTCATGGAAACTCCTTGATTTGAACAAAACTCTTTAATTTTAGCAAAACTCCTTGATTTTATCATATTTCCCTAAAATCATGAAAATATTATGAAAATTTTGGAAAAACGTGTGAGATTGGCTCTTTGGCCGGCCGAACATGCCTTGGCTATGGATGCTCCCACACTTCATAATTCTTTCACTTTTTTATTATTTTTCCTTCATCTCATGAAGTTTTAACGGTTTTATCAAAAAACCCTGATTTCTTCATATTTTCTAAAATGATTGCTCAAAAGCACATCCAAAAATATCAAAATTCTCAGAACTGAGATACGAGAACTTTGGGGACATGAGCATGTTACCTTGAATGACCAAGGTTGGCTCTTTGGGTCTCAATGAGCCAGTCTTACATATGTTCACAATTTGACCTAATTTGCGCAATTGCACGTATTAGGTCCAAAACACTTCCAAACGACTTGGAACTTCATGGAACGATCAACACTTGATCTCGTGACCACCCAGGGCCAGTTTCATGACCCCTTGGTCGGTTCTCCACTTCTTCATAATTAATTAGGTTTTATCACCTAATACTGAACCCAGCAGTAATTCGAATAAATGATTAAACCAGCATTTAATCATTCTTTCATCAACAAGTCACCAACTCTTCAAGAGGTCTTGGTGTTTGCTCACATGAGCATATGGGTATTACATGATTGACCCACAGTCTCATGAAACCAATCCTTCCTTCGTTCCATGGTTCAATTCCTAACAAACCATGAAGTGGTCATCAATTGATCAAATTATGGTTTCTGAGTCCAAGGATTATAATTCCAGATTCAAAACACTAATAAATTTATGACTATCTGATGATCAGTATTCTTGTTAATTATACTCGGTTCAACTACCAATATTTTAATTAATATTTTATTTTGGTCATGCTGCCAATAATTCATCAGATGAGCAACACTTGCTCAGATAAGCAATACTTTCTCAAATCAGAGAATACTGGTTCAACTATCAATATTCAGCAAATCATCAAATGAGCAATACTTGCTTGCCTCAACTATCAACGTGAGTATCATGCCCACGTTCAATCCATAAGTTTCAGAACATTTTTACAAAATGATGTTCAACTCAGTAATTACATGGACTCATCATCCCATGATATCACGAAGTCAGCAACTGACTAAACTAACCACGAGATGTCAATCGTGTCACTGGGGGATATCAACTAGGATTTTGGTCTGGCGGTCTACGGTACGTGTGTTCAAACACACAATGGAATGTGAGCAAGTCGTGCAATCAGTTGAAGGAGTTAACAAAGTAGTGGGTGGAAAATAAACCAAGTCTCTGCACGATGAGCAACTGGTTTCAAACACTATTTCCATCTCTCCACTCTTTGATTCCATCAACTGTCACACTTCATGGGATCATGGTGTCTACAATTCCATTAATATAAATAAGTCTTTGAATCATGATTGAAGGGCCAACAACGTCAACAACGACGAGAATCTCACGTCTCACCGAGATCAATAACTCATCAATTGAGCAATTACTCTCAACTGAGCAATTTCAATCATTCAGAACTTATTGTATTCAGAATTCACAACACACCTACAATCTTTGATTACCATTGATTCCACACATTTCTCAGCTTCCCTCCTACAGATCAACCCATTGTATTCAACTTATTGTATTCAGAATTCAAAGCACTCCCTTCTTGCAGTGCATCTGTGTGAGGTTGAACATTTCGCTCGGTTCCAGGAGCCTCCTCCGCACGGTCGTCTCCTCAATTCCTTAAAAACTAGCAAATCGTTTTTCCCCATTTATACTTTGATATGTACCATCTCAAAAGATCCTTCAAAGGTTATAGCCTACTAATTTGTTATTTTTTTATTTGAGCGCGGCTAGATATAATAGTATATAAACCACAAATTAAAATGGATGGATGTAAGTAAGAAAATTTAGAATTTCTCTTAGCTGTGACTTTTAGGTGTTCATGGAAAGAAAGATAGTCAAGGGCCTTTTGGTTTAAGGATGTGAAGAAGGTGTGGCAGATGAAATAAATGTTAAGGGAAACTTTATATGATCAATTCATTTTTTTTTTGTTAGTCATTTGATGGATCCTTACTTTCTTTACTGTGCATGTGGTTGACTCTCCAGTGCACAACAAGCTTTTGTTTGCGTTTCTTTTTGCTCAAGATTAAAGCTGATTCTATAGTTAGAATTTTATGTGCTTTTATTGGAGGCGGAGATATAATGTGAGTGTCCTCGGAAGTATCCTCGACGGCCATGAAGGTAAGCCCTAATTTTAGGTTCTTTACTGATGCGGGGATTTCTGGGGCCGCCGAGATATTCCCGTTATTTTTGGTCGTTGGATATGTATTTATTTTTTCAATCTGTGTCATGTAAACCCTATTTTTCTCTTTCCACCTTTCTTTTATTGGAATTTCTTCTGCCTACAATTCCTTTTCCTCTACCCTAGATCTTTTCTTTTCTCTTTGATTTGTGGTTGATTGCTCTATTTAATTATTTATTTTAGTTTTGATTATGTAGGTGAAGAAAGATTGATTTGAAATTTTATTTTCATTTTGTAGGTGAAGAGAGACTGATTCGAAGAACGGGTGATTTTGGATGGTATTCTTCGTTATAATATTTTCTTGATTGTTATTCAGTTTGGATAGCTTTTTATCTGTTTATGGTCAACAGATTGGATGTTTATTCAAAAGTAATTGTTATATATTTGGTGATATCTCTGCGATCCTTTTTCCTCTCTCCCACATGAACCTAGATCTTTGCTCCTTCCTTTATCAATTAAGATCATGAGACAGATTCATATCAGTCCATGTATATGTCTCTAATCCTATCATAGTTTTATGAATACGGTGCAGAATTACACTCTGATTACAGGTTATTTTGGGCTTTGGGACATATTGGTGTCCATAAGGATGGACCCATAAATATTCGTATGATAACTAATGGCAAGTGCAGTTAAAGGCGACGATAAATCTTTTGCAACGTATTGCATAGTTTTTCATTAATTGTGATTTGCATATAAAACATTAAATAAATAGACAAGTAAAAGATTACATTAAAGAAAACTAATAATAAAACGTGGATTGGGAAAAGGAACATATGGATTATGGGAGAACAATTGGAAAATAAAGGAAAATAAAGGGAGCTCTGTTGCAAAGTTCAGGCCTAGACAATAACCAAGAAGTGATGGGAACGACAGAACCTATGACTGCAAAAGACTCCATTGAAAAAAATCCTAATATTACATTAGGTGTGATGGCAGAAAAAACCAGTAAAGTCAAGAACTGACCTTACGAATTAAACAGACTTATTAGATTGCTAAGTTTTTTGGATTCAATAAAGGTCAAAATAAAGATAGGACCTATGACTGCAAAATATTTCATTGAAAATGAATCATAATGATTCATTAGGTGTGATGGCGGAAAAAACCAGTAAGGTCAAGGACTGACCTTACGAATCAAACAAACTTATTGGATTGCTAAGTTTTTTGGATTCAATATAGGTCAAAATAAAGATTCCTAAATGGATGAAATGAAGTTTTAGATTATAGTCATAAGTTGTTTGGTCTAAAACTATATTGAACAATCATAAATGTAAGTCGGTTGAAGATTAATTTTAACAAAATTGGGCCAAAACTATGGACGGTCTATAACCAGAGTTGGCCCTGGATAGAACCGTCCTTGATGTCCATCAAGTTGTTGTTTTTCAGCCAAATTGTTGAATATTTTGTGTCGTGGGGAAACAAATAAATTGCATACTCTCCAGATTAAAAATCTCATTGTCTATGGGATTGTTTTTGAGAAATTTTAACTGTAGTAAACCTTGACTTGACATTAAAGAAAAAATTGGAGATAGTAAATGTTTCTTATAATCTCGAAAATTTGTTAAATAGATGAGCTCTGACTGTATTCATTGTTTCTTCACATCTGTCATTGATTTGTTGTGCTCCCTACCATGTGTAAGTATTGTTTGTTCATCTTCTTTTTGTTTAGTGTGGAAATAATGCTTTATTCATTATATGAATTTTATCCTATGATAAACTGAAGCCAATAGGTGTGTCCGAGTACTTTTTTCTTCCTCGTCTCATATTTTTCAAGCAATTCTGCTGTTTTTCTCTGAGTTCCACTAATAAGGTTGTAACTAGAATGTCGATTTTTAACCTCACAGATAAAATGATGATAGGGCAAGGGTAACCCCACTGATAAAATGAAGATAAGGCAGGGGAGAATTGTGAAAGAGAAAGTCAACAACGATGTATCAAAAATGATGAATTTCAAGAAGAAAAATCCAACGTAGTAACGGACCTTTTGCAACGAAGAATAACCCGGATTTACATGTCTTATCTATACAAGTTAATGCATTATATTATTTCTAACGATATGTTGTTACAAAGTCAATGTATTATTATGCATGTGATAAATATATATACATGTAGTGCAATTATTTGAGGAGTATGTAACTTGATAATGTAATATTTTTGGTGATTTTTTGAACCGGTAGTGTTTGGCATCTCGATCCAATAGTGTACCAAAAGTATAATAGGAGTGGCACATTTTTTCTCCTGGTGAATAGTTTGGGAGCAGTAATCATGGATACCTATAGTTTGAATACTTGCATCATGTAAAGGAAAACTTGATGTCAAATTTATTGCGATGGCCACTTATATAGCTCATGATCTTGACTGAACCTTTCGATGATTTGTAAGCACATATTCATATCAGTCTTATAGTTTAATGATATTGATTACGATGATGTGAATAGTAATCACAATATGGTTATTTTCATGGAAAAGGTATTGAATAATGTGATTTCCTTTTCTTAAAAGAAATAAGAATTAACATGTGAATAATAATACAAACCAAGGAAAGGTTAAGGTCGGATTTCCAAATTCGGTTAGAATTCCGTACATGCTCAAGCACAGAAACACAAGTCGGCATCAAAAATAGGCTATATTATAATCCAACATAATAACAAGGTAAACTCCTACATAAATCCGAAAAATAAACATCGTATTTGTATCAATGGCTGAAGTTTGAGAACAATAAAACCTATGGTTTTCAAGAACTATATAAAAAGACATCTCTCCACAACAAGATAGTTCAAACCTCAAATAAAGGATGAAGAACAAATCGCTATTAAATAACCAATGTTAGGTAGGACACAAAAAAAGTATATAAATGGGGAACGATATATATGTGTACTAGATCATGTTCCCGCAGTATTATCCGATTGAGTTTTATGAATATGAAAAAGATTGGATTAAAGATCATTACAATAGGATCATATATATGTACATTAAAAAGATAAGAAAAAAAATGTTTCCCGACAAATTTTATACAATATCAAAAATTAGAAAAAGACCGATATAACATCACCTTTTTCTAATTTTTAGAATTGGATGACACTGACGAAATAAACAATGCAGGAAAAAATTATACAACTCATCAATTGTCGCATGACGATAGAATGCTTGAAGCTTACATACCAGGGAAAACTTTCCGAGAAAATTCAGAGTCTAATGAGGGGTGTGATGCAAAATAATTAAATGTACATCGCATTAAAAAGAGAAGAAAAAAAAATGATTCGACAAATTTTATACAATATCAAAAATTAGAAAAAGACCTATATAACATCACCTTTTTCTGATTTTTAGAATTGGATGACACTGACGAAATAAACAGTGCAGGAAAAAATTATACAACTCATCAATTTTCGCATGACGATAGAATGCTTGAAGCTTACTTACCAGGGAAAACTTTCCGAGAAAATTCAGAGTCTAATGAGGGGTATGATGCAGAAGAATTACATGTACATCTTTCCAATGTTAAAAAAGTGGACAATTTATGTTTCTCATATATTGTTTTGAAAAGAAAATACTAAAAGAAATAGATGGAGAGGTGATTTAATTTCTCGAAAAACAAGTAATGAAATAGATATAAAAAGAGCATGATAATATGAGTCTTTTCCTAAATTATGGATATAAAGAACAAAGAGAAGAATTTTGGAAGATCTAAAGACAAAAACGTGGGATGTTAACTTTCAAAGAACATATACAGCAAAAATACAGCGTAAACATAAAAAAACTTGGATCAAGAAAGAATGAAAATATTCAAATAAGGAGTGGAGCGCAATTCAAAGACATGTAGATTTGTTTTTGGGTTAAATGACTAGCAGAATTCGAATAGGATTAAGAGGTAATGTCATGCTACTTTTTATGTTAAACTTTATGGTTATTTTTGTATCATTTTTTAACCAGCATATTTTACTGCTTTCTTATTTTGGTTGAATGTGATATATGTACCAACACAGACTACAGTAAGTATGAATACATAACTATCTAGGGATTTTAAGTTTTATTTTTATTTTTATTTTTTGGGATTGATTTACTCTTTTATAAGAGTTAAATTATTTTTACTGCAACTTTTTTAATGAGTTTCTGCAAATCTTTGCATAGAATCATATAACTCAATGAGTCTTTTTGTTGTTTATTTGTTGTCATATCGTATTTGTCAAGCCTTTTAACACCTGTCTCAGTTTGTTGAAGGAATGTGATATATTGTTCAATCTCAGTTGAAACCAGAGTGATATCATATGCAACTTTAGGTATTTAGTAATATGTTGTCTTCCTTTCAAAAACTGACTTAATTCTTTCTGTTTGAAATGTTGTACCAATTTTTTTCTTGAAGCATGTATACTAATCTTTGGGTGATAAGCAAAAACAATATTACATTATTTTTGTTTCTATCGATATGTATTTCATGAAATACTTTTTATTCCTTTAATGTAGATGTATATTAGATATTTAATGAGATAGTGTTACATTATTATTTCATAAAGGCATGTATTCCATAAATTACACCATATCGTTAATGGTCTCATAAAGGCATGTATTTCATAAAATACAGCACACCCATTAATGGTCTCATAATATGTGTTTTCATGATTGAAGAGCATCATAAATTTACAAAGAGTAGTATCTTTGTAAATTACCAATAACATGTGAAAATCATTGAAGGTCTAAGTAATTTTCTACTCTTTTAACTAATGACACTTGGTTATTAAAGTGAGGATACCATTACCCCTGTCTTCGCGCTGATGACTTTTTACCTCTTACAAGAAGTAAGAGAAGTAAAAGTATGCTAATATAATTATGTGCAAAATCTCATATTTTAAATGTCAAACTTATAAGAAATTTACATATATATTATTGTAATCTCATTCCAGTATACTCAATAGTCAATATATTCAAGCACACATATGTACAGAGAGCATTGGAAAGAGTATCCTTTTATATGGATCAATATTACTGTTATAGCATATTGTTTATAAAAATTTGTTTCTCTGCAATTTTCTTAATTTTAATTGACTATCAGTTAATGTCCCGCATTGGAAAGTCCTATGTTTTTAATATTTTAGCAAAAAGTTAGGTATGATTCGGGGAGCTCTTTTATCTGTGTAGGGAAATTATCTTTGTAGGATATCTACTGCTCCATAAGTTCATGGCATATGCATGATCATCAGTGAATATCTGTAGAGTTACTCTCACTCTCACCGTCTATGTCTTTTTCTTTTATTTCACTTTCTGGATGGAGTTTTATCATTTGACGGTCAGAAAATTTCGGGTACTGTTACATGAGGTTAGGGTGAACGAAGTATGGGGTGGGTGGTGATCCGGGTTGTTTGGGATCTTCCAGATGTTCCACGTTGTTTCTGGCTGTTAAAACCTACAATTTTCTCAACATGAATTCCAGGAATCTCTCTCTCTCTCTCTCTCTCTCTCTCTCTCTCTCTCTCTCTCTCTCTCTCTCTCTCTCTCTCTCTCTCTCTCTCTCTCTCTCTCTCTCTCTCTCTCTCTCTCTCTCTCTCTCTCGTTTCATAGCTAAATAATAATAACAAATTTTTTATTTGAGTTTTTCTCATATAGGTCGTTTTATTACAACAATTTAACATTATGCACAGGAACAATGAACGGGGTTTCATCCTTTAGTGTACTTGAATGCGTATTTGCTATTAATAATTCCTATGAGAAATTATACATTTGACATACTGCAAGTTTGATTTCTATCTGAACATCTCATTTTTCGAATGATAATAATAATACAAAATCTATATGCGATCATAGTTTTCCGTTTTCTGTATTTGATTTTATTGTGAACATGTGATGAAAAATGCATTATAAAACTACTCCCATATATGCAAAGGTACAATCAGACCAAGGATAGATAATGAGTTTTAGTATTTTATTTTCTCTCTTTAAGTTTTTCTTGCAGTCAGAAACGTTGACTTACTATGTATGCCTAAAATATATACATCTAAGATTAAAAGGAGAGGTTACGGCCCCGGTGATACCTAGTTGTAAATATAAAAAAAACATGCCAACAATGAAGTTATTTTTCACCTATGACAGAATATTCTACCGTATAGAGTGTCGGCATGGACTCCTACTAAAACATCAATGCCGGCAGCTGTTTCAAATTGAACAGAAAAATAGGTACTTTTAAAGTATACGGCCGACATTGGAAGTTATTTATCGGTATACTGCCAGCATTGGAAGCTAATTATCGGTATGCTGCCGACATTAGAAGTTAATTATCGAGCATACCGGCAGCTCTTTCCCGGCATAGTTTATTGATGATCGAGCATGCTAACAACTCTTTCCCGGAATTAAAGGAAAATGTAGGCGAAGCCGGCGGGACATTCATTCATCAAACCATGTCGATGGAAGACATGCAAAAACTGAGAATGTAGAGCATGACTGTCGGCAAAACCTTCATATTAAAGACAATACCGATAAAAAAAATCGGCATGGCATTCATGGTAAAAACAACGCTCGAAACACTCTTTCCGGCATGGACTTCATGATATATTTCATGCCGATAATGAACCGTAACTGAAAATTTTCGATTTCAATTTATGATTATAGACTTTCAAATCAATAAAAACATTTAAATTTAATTTGAGTATCACTTAGAGCGTCTGCAGCGGGCGACTAAGACCAAAAATTTGGTCCGCGAACGAGACGTAGTGGGACGTACTATCGACTAAACGAAGACCATCGACTAAATCCCAGATTAAATTTGGTCCGCGACCAAGAGTAAACCCAAATATAGTCGGGCGTTGATATAGTTTACGCCTCACCACAGGCGTTCCTAAAGTTTTCTCCCCACAGCGGGCGTACGTAAAGTTAACGCCCCACGCCAGGCGTTAACTTAGTCTCTGCCCCATATTATTATTTTTTTAATTTATTGTGGGGCGTGGTTTATACCACCACCCCACTCAAAGATTTAGAACATTTATATGGGGCGTGGATTATATCAACGCCCCATTGTTTTTTCTTTTTCTTTTTTCTTTTTTTACGTTTTCGGCGCCAAGCGGTGATATTGTTCACGCCCCACATCAGGCGTTGATATTCTTTACGCCCCACACCAGGCGTTGGCATAGTTTACGCTCCACCAAAATTTAGTCTTCCTCCCACTGCGTCACTCAACGGATTAAACCCAAATTTGGTCTTTTTTTTTACTCTCTACTCTTTTGTTTTGGTCGCACCGCTGTAGACGCTCTTACCTTATCATTTATGATTATCGACTCCTTAGCAAGATACTAGGGTTGGCAAAAATATTTCATATCCCCAATTAAAATGGCTATACCGGATTCCATAATGTCAAAAACAAAAAAAAAAACAAATGGGTATATCCCAATTGCACGTTCTTTAGAAATATTCAAGTGAATAATCTACTTATTGGTGCGGTCATACACAAAGTTTTTGAAAAATTTATGTACAGGCATTTATTAACCAAGAATCAAGTTCTGAGTGTCGGGGAAAATGTTTCGACTATCATACAAAAAAAAAAAATTCCCTCTTAAATGTAGGGACCTCAGTAATTCTGACATACCGCGTATTATTGGTACACCATGTTTAGAAAAGCCATGCATATGTTTGATTTTGGAACATGTCGTAATGTTAAGCCAACTTTGATTCACAATTCTATAAACCTAGCTCCACTAAGAAAAAAAAACTGGAATAGCTCTTCAACTCGTTTATCGATATATAGTACTTACCCCAAGCGATTTATTTTGGATGTTTTTAGTTCAGGTTAATATTTCCAGTTGATTTACGTGTCCTAGATATATAAATAATAAGCCGTCTGCACCGTTGCTTCATGATCAAAATAATAACGGAAGATCAATTTTTTTTAGGGACCATGGTTTTTTTTTTGAGACCATGATCTTATTAGACCAACCTCGCTATACTTATAAGGGAGTCCGAAAATTAGGTAAATACACATTTACCCTTTATTTTAATTTAAATTAAAACTAACCTAATAACTATATAAATCTAATCATATACATCTAATCTAAATGAATCTATTAACCAAAATCAAAATCAAAAAACTGGAGGGGAATCGAAATTTTTTAGTTTTGAAAAAAAATTCTCTTCTTCTCTCTTTCCTTGACGTTCCTTGTTCGATTGAAAAACCCATCAATCTTTTTAATTCGTTTTTTTATTGAGAAAATTGAGTAGAAATCATCAAAATATAGTTTAAATGGAAGTTAAAGTGGCATGTTCAGTTAAAATAGTTTTAAAAAAACTAGTTTTGTAACCGAACATTCTGAAACCAAGAATACGAAGAACACTTCGGTTATCACGAATTTAATTTTTCGTAACCGAACTCTGAGTTTGGTTGGTTCACAAAAATAGTTTTAACCGAACTCCTCATTGAAAACCAATATATTGTGTTCGGTTGGTTAGGTTAATTGGATTTTTTTTCCCTTTAAACGAACACTTGTATTCGAGCAACAAATGCTGAGTTCGGCCGGTTCGCAAAAAAAAAAAAAAATTGCTAACCGAACAGAACCCTTCTCTGAAAATCAATATGTTGAGTTCGGTTGGTTCGCAAAAAACTCTAAAATTATTTTCTAACCGAACTTTACCAATAATACAAAAAAAAAAAAAAATCCAATATAATCGAACTTTGCTATTTTGCCCACTATGTTGAGTTTTGATTTAACCGAACTTTGCCCACTATGTTCGGTTGGTTCGCAAAGAAGGCTAAAACTATTTTCTAACCGAACTTTACCAATATTACAAAAAAAAATAAAAAAAAATCCAATGTAACCGAACTGTGTTATTTTGCCCACTATGTTGAGTTTCAGTTTAACCGAACTTGTCCCACTATGTTCGATTTGTTCGTAAAAAACCTTGACAAACCGAACTCTTCACTAATTGCGTGAAGTTCGGTTAGATATTGGTTGGTATGAAGTTTGCGAAACAACCGAACTTTGTACACTTGGTAAAATCTTAATCAACGCGAAGTTCGGTAAGATATAGGTTGCGAACCAACCGAACTTCTAGACCCTAAAGTTCGGCAACATTGCGGGAAAACCGAACTTTACTCTGTAAATCCTATAAACAAAGTTCGGCAACCTGCGAGTTAACTGAACGACTAAAAACCTCCATTAAGAGCAAGTTCGGTAACCTATGTGTTTGGAAAAAGTAACCGAACTCCATGAAGAACAGGTAGCCGAACAAGCCCAAATCTATTTAATAAATTTACATTTTTTTGAAATTTTGGATCAATTCAACCAACATTATCTAAGTTTGAAGCATACCTGGGTACCCAAATACTCTTCCTCCGGTTGTGGTTGGTAAAATCCATGTTTTTCTTCTTCATCTTCTCTAACTTTACTCTCTCAATAATTTTACTTCTTTTAAAAAAAAAACCCATCTGATTTTTTAATCTCACTAATTATCTTTAACTTAATCATTACCCAAAATTAATCAGGAGGGTAATTTAGATATTAATATAAATAGGGGAAAAATATTTCTAGCCCAATTTACATTTTTTCTATATACAAAACGCACCATTTAGATACTATATATGGGTAACCCATAATTAGTTAAAAAGAAGAACTTGATTACAAAAATAACCTTCATTCTAAATAAAGAAGTTAATCTATATTTTCTTTTCTTAAAAAAAAAAACGTTAATAATTCCTAACAAAACTCCACCTTCCTAAAATCACTCTTTTTTACTTCACCTTCATTGAATAATTCCATTGACTTCTTCGACTATGAAAGTTATGGTTTTAACTTTACAGATAATTCCTAATAAAGCCCCGGCTTCCTAAAATTGCTCATTTTTACTTCACCTCCCTAAAAAAATGCTTTTGACTTTTTTGACTATGAAAATTCGGGTTTTTATGCGAATTCTAATTTTCATTTTTGTGTTCCACTTTTTATGATAATCCCAATTTTCGTTCTGAAAATTACAATTGTCATAGCTCAATAAAAGTTTTCTTTAATTATGTTTCACTTGTTGAATCATTTGTATTTTATGAAAAATCGCAATTATCATCAAGTAGATCAAAACCTTCACTCGGGTAATAAGTTATGTTTTCATAAAAAGTATGCCTACACAGTAACATACTAACATGGACATTATAATGTTGTTATCTTCTTCTAATTCATTTTGGATCGATCATTGTACAGGAACAGACGGTTATGCCGCTTAGGCATACTTAACATAACTTTTCAGAATCTCCTCATCGCTTCACATATAATATTCGGCGGTATTTTTTTTTTTGTCACACGACAAGATAACGAATGAGCTTCAAACTGAACAATGGCTTCAACACTAGCTTCCATCACCTGGTAAGAAATTAAGTCACCACTTTCATGAAAAGCGTCAATTGTGAAAATTATAAATTTCACGAAAGGGTGAAAACAACAATTATCACGACCTTTGATAATTGCAACTATCACATGGTGTCAATGAAAATTATAAATTACACGACCTTTGATAATTGCAACTATCGCATGTTGTCAATTGTGAAAATTCTAAATTTCACGATAGGGTGAAAACAATAGTTATCACGGTCTTTAATAATTGCAACTATATATCACATGTTGTTAATTGTGAAAATTATAAATTTCACAATATGGTGAAAACAACCATTATCACGGCCTTTGATAATAACAATTATCACAAGTTGTGATAACTACAACTATCGGTGGCTACAAAAAATGTGTAGAACAATCCTGACTGTAACATTCACTGTCCCAAAAGAAAAGTTACAAAAAACAATTTTAACTCCTTTAAGCTATCACGTTACGACGAACCGATACAATCAAAGAAATAAAACTCACGTTGAACCAAATTTAATCAATATTGTTAAACAATCATGCCTTACCGATAAACCAAGCTTCGGCCTAACATAAAATTCCAACAAAGAACAATCCCTAAGATTACACAATAAATTCAAACCAATCGAGTTAAATGAAAAATATAAAACGAGATCCAAAACATAAAATTCAATCACCAATCAATATCAGATTTAACTCTGTAGTTCACTCAATTGTAACCAATTTAAAAGACAAAAATTGTCACTAACCAGTTTGAGACAAAACACAGAATGAGGTAGAGACTGAAAAGAGAGAGTACCGGGGGAGAAACAAAGGAACCCAAATCCACTTATTTAGATTCTGTGAATCTATAGAAATTCAGAGAGACTGCATGGAGGCGAGGTGTCTTCTTTTAAATAGTAGTATGAATATTCGAATTGATGATGCCAACTGTTAAGAAAGAGAAACGGTGAAACTGCCACCCACAATTGACGCTTGACCGATTATCATTGATTTTTTATTTTTTATTAATATGTAATGTATAAAGGTCAGTTTGGGCATGTTAGAAATGTGAAAATAAAATTTCAAATTAAAACTACTAATCTTAACGGTAGATCTTATGTTTTGGGCTATAGATATATACCATCTTAACGATGGGTTATAAAATAGAGAGGAATCAAATTTGGGTTCCTCAGAATTTTCCACAATATAAATATCTAGATAAGGGGTGACCTAGATTTACTTCTAATGTCTTACCCAAAATAAAACAATGATCCCAAAAAAGGCTGGTCCCCGAAAAATGGTTCATATAATATCTTAGTGGTTAACATACTTGTTTTTTCACTGATAGGATATGTTCGAGTTGGGAGGGGATAACACTTTCGATATTGTCATAACAAAGCATATTGATAATAGTGACGAAACTGATAAAGCCATTGTTTCTCTTAATTCATTACAAAAATAATCAGCAAAGCAGAATATTTCATATGTTTCTTAACCACTTTCCAGTGAAAACATTTTATCACATATCTTGCATGATCCAAAGATATATTACTAAACTCTTCCAGATCACCTGTAATACATGTAGTTAGATGATAAGGTAAAATTATCAATAAATTACGACGAAAGACTTAACGCTCTGTAAGAGGAAAGACTTCTTCGTGTGTTGCGGAAATACAGAATAACGTCCACAGAGTTCATTCACTGATATCAAGGGAATAAACCCATATATTTAAATGCATAGACAATCATTTAAGGAGGGAGAAAATCCCACTAGGGAAGTTCAATGTCAATTGAACCCTCATAGTAACGATTGAAAATCTAAGTTGTTAGATGTAAAGTGATCTACCCCATATATAATAGAATAGAAAGTGGGTGAACCCAGTACAAGTTGAAAATGTGGGGGTACCAAAATATACCACCAACTTTTTCTTAGGCAACATGTATAGACTAAATTCAAATACAATTCCGAGAGTTACAACTTAATGAATCTCAATCAGGAATCATATAAAGAGTTTATATCTCTTTCTCTCACAATAAATATGTAAAGGGAGACAAGTACGTGAACTTTATTATACCGTGAGAGTACTTGGATGATTCCAAAGATCATTATCCAAGATCAAACAAGTTTTATCCAAAAATTACGATATATGGACGTATCTACTTTGATTGATTTACGTACAATCTATGATATTTCAATTATAAAGATAGACAATATAATGAAGAAAAATAAATAACACGGACACCAGAAATTTTGTTAACGAGGAGACCACAATTGCAGGAAAACCCCGGGACCTTGTCCAGATTTGAACACCAAATTGTATTAAGACGCTACAGACTCTAGCCTACTATCAAAACTTCGTACTGGAATGTAGTTGAGACCGAACCAACCCTCACAGTAGTTCGATTACAATCGTTCTCCTTATGCCTCTAGAATCTCACAAGACTCTGCGTAATTGATTCCCTTAGTTGATGACGTCCTTTACAGCCTAAGAGTTGCTTCAACTCAATTGAAGACTTTAAACCAATCATTTGTAATAGACAAAGTCTAGCGAACCTCAAAATCCAGTACTTACGACTCCCAAAGAGCAGCCTAGTTTCACCTCACAAATAAAACGTACTCCTATTTCAACAAAGAATCGTTATAAAGGAATATATACATGTGGAATCACAAAGTCTAAGACAAAGAAACTTTGTGATTTCTATCTATCTTGCCTGATCGAAGTGAGACTCAACAATCAGTAGCAAGATCAGGATACACGAACTATCAAGATAAAGATAGTCGGACTTGGCTTCATGAATCCCTAAACGAAGTCTTTCTAGTCACTAAACCTAAAAAGTTTTAAAGGAGAGTACGATTCTAGTTTACAACAAGGACACACAGGAAAAGTGTCGAGGATTCAAAGATATCAGTTGCTTGAGGTTCTCCTTATATAGACTTTCAAAATCAAAGGTTGCTTTAGATTTAAGCTAAGGTTGCTTTGGAATCAAGCAATCAATATCCACCATTAGATGAATCTTTGATTTGAGATTAACACAACAAAATATATACTCTAGTTAGGATGAACCATAACCTAATCGTGTACACTGACTTGTTCAAGAATGGTTAGCCGAAACTATCCATACGAACTATAGGTTATAATATGATCAAATATGTCTAGATGTGTTTTTATAGAGAGTTGTTCAAATGCCGATAATCTCATAGAAATAATTCTGATGTATCTGAAAATATTCGGCAGGGTAAGTACGTGTACTCATATCCAGTTCGTGAGTTATTTTGTCATGGTACGTGTACCGAGTTTGTATACTCTTAAGACAAAAAGAGTTCAGGAGTTCACATAAATTTTTCGGTATGCATACTAGGTATGTGTACCAACCTGAGTTTACGAGTCACGAAGTTTTTTGAGTTTGCACACTTGGTAGTTTCCTAACTATAGATACGCCGGTATGTGCACTGGGTACATGTACTGCGGCTTCAGACCTATAAAAGTTACGCCAGTATGTCAGCTGGTACATGTACTATCATATATCCAGATTTACAGTAGTTTTATATCTCTCTAATAATTAATTTGAAACATTCCCGAATAACATCAATGACACATATCACTGTTCCAGGCTATTTTCAAATGATAATCTTGAATCATAATTTAGGTCATAAGCAATAAATTGTTCTTAACCAAATTCATCAAGTATGACAAATGTTCTTAAGCTTGGTCAACATATTTCGAGAATAATTAATCAAGATAAACTTGACTCGAAATTTCTGTTATGCATGTAAATTCCACTTTAGTCATGCGACATAGTCTCAAAGATATAAAGGTGGAAACTTGAGTAATAGGTGGTTCAGTCTTCACTTACCTTTTGTTGATGAAGTTCTCCAAAAGATTCGGATGATATTCGCCTTCAAATGGTAGAACGTGGTTATGTATGGAACTCAACTACACACTTTTATCCTAATTCTAGACTTGACTAAATGTAGACTATAAAATTATAAATCAAGATATAGTTTTTATCAACTAAATTTTAGAACAAGCTTGAGATAGGAACACTTGTGAGTTCGACCGAGCAATGCTCTAACAATCCCCCCCCTTTGTCAATTTTAGTGACAAAACTATCAATACATATGGATTAAAAAAAATAAAGCTATCAATACTTCGAAATCCATCATGCTTGATTTCCTTGGTTCTCCAACTTCTCGAATTCTTCGTTACTTCAAGTGGCTAATGATTCTAAACGTATTCAATTCAGCATCTTTGTTGTTGAAGATCCATAGCGATAACAACTTTGAAAACAAATATTCTCAATCGTCGTTATACAGAAACATAATATTATTATCTTCTCCAAAGACATAATAATTAAACACAAGTTCAAAAATAACTCTCACCCATTTGATGTCATTCCCAAAAGAACAACATAAGTGACCTTACTGTAATAAAAAGAAGGATTTTGTCGGACATTAAAAAATTACATGGATTTGTATCCTAAACATCGACATAAATTAATATCAATGCCTTACGAACAATGAGATAATTTAATCAATATGAATCAACGTAAGAAAACCTTACAGAGTTGATAATGCAACAATTATACACGAGTGTTACCACGAGTAGATCAATACTGTGAAAATTCTCACAAAGCTTATTCTATTTTTAGTTCATAAAACTTAATAGATTTAACTTTTGAGCATATATGAGATATTAGTTCAATTCAAAAAAAGTAAATGACACATATATCTCATAAGACTTTGCAATACATATAATCAATAATGATTAAATAATGCAAGTTCATCTTCCAAAAACTCTATATTTAAATAAATAAACCTAAAAACATACAAGATGAAAATCGTTCGAAATAGCTTGTGTACTCACAATATGTGCTATACCAAACCCTAGTTATCCTTCTCGAATACAAGAATAAATTCTCATAAGAAGTTTCCTAGTAATTAATATCCTTGAGGAATTCTTTATCATCTCCAAACTCTTTCTCAACAACAGGCATCAGAACATATGGTTCGTGAATAAAAGAGTTAACTCCTCCAAACTTGTCTGCCTGTTGTTTGACAAGTGCTTGTTGTAGCTCAAGAGATTTTTGCAGAATAACTTTCAGTCCCTGCACCACCATCTTGGTTTTCTTAAGTTCTCCGAGAAGAGTTGCAAACCTTTGATGATTTGAGCGATCGGCTCTAGGTTTCTTCGTATTCTTCCTTTTCTTTTTAAGAGATGAATCATAAGGATATGATATTTCTTGTTCCTTTCTAGTTGGATGAGCATCAACAACCATAGGAGCATAGATTTCATGAGAATGTGTTATGCTTGGAGTCTCCATGATTCATAAGAATAAAATGAATTTGTGAAAACACAAATATATTGCTCAAACAAGCAAACTTCTTGTGAAAGATATATGAGTCTTAATGAAAATATATTTACCATGTAGAGTTTCAGAATAATAAGAATACTGGTTGTACTAGCTAGAAAAATACATAAAACCTTAGAAAAATAAAATGTCACTTTTATCCTTCTGTAAGTTTCTACTTAGGTCAATCTATTCAATACCATTACTTGAGACATAGATTAAGATGAACATTTTGATTGAGTGGAAAAAACCTTTGTTGATTTATGCCATTCTTGATAATATCAAAAATTTGATAACCACAGATTGTATATAGTTGTAGCATCAATTCAAATAATGCTTATAAGAATTGATTTACATAGAATCAGTTATGTAACCGATTTATGACTAGATAGAATTATCCTGGACTATATCGATGGAGCAAGGCTCAACAACAAAATATCGTTATTCTTTTAAGAGATGGAAATACAACACAAGTAGTTTCATTCTCATCAATGAACATTGAAAAATGGGAATCCAGATAATAATATTCAAGTTTGACACGAAGCCCTAATGTGGAAAATTCTTGTCACTTTTAAGGGAACATGAGACAAGATGAACTTTTCAACACAATTAAATTATGTTGAGGTGAGAAGTAGAGTGTTGACCACTAGGTTCCTGCACGGAATTCATAATACCCTTATTTACAGAACGTTTAGACCTGACTCTTCTCTTTATTTGAGATTTTACCTTTTCCTTTGAAATATTTAATCTTTTAGGAGAAAAAGAGTTAACTTTGCGTACCTCGGGATTTAACTTTTGAACAAGTTTAAGCATATTTTCCAAATGACTAGCCTTCTGTTGCAGTTTCTTGACATACCTTAATTTGTGTTTGTACTTGAAACATTGTGTGAGTACGTGACCCTAGATGGTACAATAAGGACATGTCGGTTTGAGGATTGATTTAGGAACGGCGTAATCAGCTAAACAAAGGGTACCTGAAACATTAACAGAATTTTTCATCAGTATACAAAAACTCCATCACATCCTCTAAAGATTTTGATAAAGAACTATCAACCAAATTATTAAAATCTATATGAGTATTACTACATTCGTCAAAATTGATAATCTGTCCCAAGAGTGCTACATTTGATCCATCATCCTCCTCGGAATCATAATGATTAGATGTTTCGTCAAGCATTGCAGCAAAACCCTTGTTGCAAGTGTATTTCTTCCAGTTTGGACACTTATTAGCAAAGTGACCAAACCCTTTACACTTGACTCATAGAGGTACATCCTCATCGTCAGTATCTTTAGAGTCCCTATTTTTGACAAGACTACGATTATGTGGATTAGCTGACATATGAGGCTTTTCTCTAGTGAAATGTTTATTTCTCTTCCTTAGAAGTTCTCTAAACTGTCTTGTGATTAATGAAACTGAGTTATCAAGATCCTCATTAACAAAGTGATTGAACCATTTACACTTAAAGCACTGAGGCATATCCTCATCGTTAGTATCGTTAGAGTCCCTATTTTTGACAGGAATACAATTATGTGGCTTAGCTGACATATGAGGTTTTTCTCTAGTGATCCATTTATTTTTCTTCCTAAGAAGTTCTCTAAACTGTCTTGTGATTAATGAAACTAAGTTATCAAGATCTTCATCTGAAAATTCGGGATCAACAAGATTATTCATGGGATTGTCAACACTTCTACTTTTAAATATTTCAGTGTTTTTCAGTTCCTTGAACGCAATATTCTTTCCGACTTTGGATTGTAGATCATAATCAAAGATATTTAACTTTCCGACCAAGGTATTTCTATAAAGTGTTGTAAGGTTATTTCCTTCCATGATGGCATGTTTCTTAGACTCGTATCTTGTTAGTAAAGATCAGAGAATTTTCATCACAATGTCCTTTTCAGGAATGGTCTTACCCAACGCATGACATGCATTAATAATTTCAGACACTTTGTAATTAAACTCATCAAACAAATCTTCATCAGTCATACGAAGTTTTCCCAGTTAGAATTTAGGTTTTGAAGCCTAGCTTCTTTTTCTGAGGTATCTCCTTCGAATATAGTTTCTAAGATATATCAAGCATATTTTGACTTAGTGCACGAAGTCACATGGTACTGAAGATCTTGGCTTATGGCGTGAATAAAATATTTAACCCGTCAGAATTATGCTTTGCAACATTTATCTCGGTTTCACGATATTCTGCTAAATCTTTCTCAACAGTGTTTTCGTCTCAAGCAATTGTCAGAGGATTATATCCTATTACTACATGTTTCCATGTCTGAAAGTCACGGGAATATAGAAAGGAACACATATTCCACCATAAGTAATTTGTGCCATCAAAGGCTGTCGGTACGTTTATCGAGATTGTATAACTGTTCATATAGTCAGATAGCTTCAAACACAGACTTATTAGGCCTTTCGCGTGTTTGCCTACTCTAATACCAATTGAAAATGCGGGGGTACCAAAATACACCACCAACTTTTTCTTAGGAAACGTGTATGGACTAAACCCAAATACAATTCCGAGAGTTACAACTTAATGAATCTCAATCACGAATTATATAAAGAATTTATATCTCTTTGTTTTACAATCAATATGTAAACAGAGATAAGGATGTGAACCTGATTATATCGTGAGAGTACTTGGACGATTCCAAAGATCAATCAAGTCATATCCAACAATTACGATGGACGTATCTACTTTGATTGATTTACGTATAACCTGTGATATTTCAATGATAAATATAAATAATATAATGCGGAAAAAGAAATACACAAACACCAAAAAAATTGTTAACGAGGAAACCATAATTACAGAAAAACCCAGGGACCTTGTCCAGATTTGAACACCAAACTGTATTAAACCGCTACAGACTCTAGCCTACTGTCAAAACTTTGGACTGGAATGTAGTTGAGACATAATCCACCGTCACAGTAATTCAGTTATAGTCGCACTCCTTACGCCACTTGAATCTCGTAAGAATTTGCGCAATTGATTTCCTTAGTTGCGTCCTTTACATCCAAAGAGTTGCTTCAACTCAATTGAAGACTTTAAATCAATTTTCCTTCCAAAGATAAGCTTATATGTGATTTCCATTCTGATCAAAAGATCAATGTAAGATAGGAAGTCATTTGCAATAGACAAAATATAGCAAACCTAAAAATCTGGTACTTACGACTCCCGAAGAGCAGCCTATATTTTTATTCACTTCACAATTTAAACCTAATCCGATTTCAACAAAGAATCTTTATATAGGAATATACACGTAGAATCACAAAGTTTGAGACGAAGAAACTTTGTAATTTTTGTCTATCTTGCCTGATCGGAGTGAGACTCAACAATCAGTAGCAAGATTAGGATACACGAACTATCAAGATAAAGATAGTCGGACCTGGCTTCACGAATCCCTAATCAGAGTCTTTTTAGTCGCTAATCCTGAAAAGGTTTAAAGGAGAGGACGACCCTAGTTTATAACTTGGACACAAAAGAAAAGTGTCGGGGATTCAAAGATCCCAGTTGCTTGAGGTTATCCTTATATGGACTTTCAAAATTAAAGGTTGATTTAGATTTAAGCTAAGGTAACTTTGAAATCAAGCAATCAATATCCACCATCAGATGAATCTTTGATTTGAGATTAACAAAACAAAATATACACTCCAGTTAGGATGAACCATAACCGAACCGTGTACACTGAATTTTTCATAAAAGGTTAGCCAAAACTTTCCAGATGAACTACAGTAGAACCCCTATAATTTAATCCGCGATAAATTAATAATCACGACAAATTAATAAAAAATTTCGGTCCCGAGTCGGACCAACGTGATAAATTAATAATTCTCTAAATTTATAAAATAATAAAATAATAATTTTTTTTAGCTTTACATAGGTCCCTTCGAATATATAAATTAATAACTCTCAAATTTATATATATTTAATTTTATATTTATGCTAATTTGGTAAAGAATAATTCGATTGTGACTTGGTTTTTTGTTAAAATTGATGTCACGTTGAATTTTATCTTGGATTTTTCTTAATATTATAAGAGTTTTTGGTGTTGTCATTTCCTGATGCAATGAAAACATATTCAACATCTTTATAGCTTTGATAGATTCTTTACGGGAAGGTGGATCTGTAACTACACTTACATCTTCGACTTCTACATCATCACTTTCGTCTTTTCACATGACACTCTCAATTATTTCTTCGTCAGTCAACAAATCAGAATTGATATCCTTTTGAGGAATGTTTAAAAGAAATTCAACATCCATTCTATTGTGATAATTCAATATATTGATTAAATTTTGCAATTATCCAGTTCCTTTATTATCTAACGTTTTACTTGGATTATTTGATACGGTGTCATCCATTAAAGGAATCGTACAATGACGAAAACAATTTGCAATGGAATAAGGTGTATTGGATCATTTTATTGATTATTTTTGTTTAGAATTAAACAATATCTTGATAATCTAACTAATATATAATTTAATAATTATTAATTTATGTGATTATTTAATATCGCGATAAATTGATAAATTTGACGGTCCCGACACTATTATTTTATAGGGGTTATACTGTATAAACTTTAACCATTTTCATATAATACTTCAAGACTTTAATCTTGAGTCACAACCATAGGTTATAGTGTGATCAAATATGTCTAGATGTGTTTTTATAGAGAGTTGTTCAAATGCCGATTATCTCATAGAAATAATTCTGATGCATCTGAAAATATTCGACAGAGTAAGTACGTGTACCTACATTCAATTCGTAAGTAATTTGTCATGGTTTGTGTACCGGGTTTGTATACCCGTAAGACAAAACGAGTTCAGGAGTTCATTGAAAATTTTCGGTATGCATACTAGGTATGTGTACCAACCTGAGTTTACGAGTCATAGAACTTTTTGGGTTTGCATACTTGGTATGTGTACCAAAAGTCATTACCGAACTATAGCTACACCGGTAAGTGTAATGGGTACATGTACTGCAGCTCCGGACCTATAATAGGTGCGCCAGTATGTAAGCTGGTACGTGTACTGTCATGTATCCAGATTTACGTGTACTGTCTTGTATCTCTCTAATAATCAATTTAAAACATTACCGGATAACACCAATGACACATATTATTGTTCCATGTTATTTTCAAATAATAAACTTGAATCATAATTTAGGTCATAAACAATAAATTGTTCTTAACCAAATTCATCAAGTATCAACAAATGTTCTTAAGCTTGGTCAACATATTTCGAGAATAATTAATCAATGATCATTAAAGCGCCCATGAGGTCTCCGTCCTCAAGTCATAAACGATAAGTACCTTACTAGTACCTTATTCTACGCGCACTCTACATAACAAGTATTAAAATAAACTAATGGTAACAACATTATATCCGACCGAAGTGCTTACACTATGGAGAGCCCACAACCATCCCAGCGTAAATCCAACAATCATATATAATATTCTCAACATCATTCTCTCTAAACACCAAAACATAATATAATAACTTTTGAAAGTAATTTAAAAGAACAATAAACATTCATGTATGAGACATGCGTTGCCCGTACAGAAATAGGGAAAATAATATTCAGTGACACGAATACACACCTAGATAGCTTATTAGTTGGCAATAATTTTCAATCCTTTAGCGCATAAATATAGATATAAATTTTAGGCAACCACATAACACACGAATCAAAAGAAAAAGGTTTCCTTACATGCTAACAACAAGTAAAGTTTGTAACAACTTTCCAGTCAATGGAAAGAATCACTTTTTGAAGATAAGTAAATACTTCCAAAACACAGATATTAGTTGTTCCTAAAGATCCATCCAATCTCATCCCAAAATATAAAAGAAAACTAGTTTGTATTACACAAACATAATACATGCATACACTATCATATAGTAACAAAGATATGCATGGATTTCACAAAAGATAGATTTGTAAAACAATAATGAATACAAGAGAGTTCGTTATCTATTCCCACCTCTTTTGATGACAAGCCTCGCATAACTTGAGATACATAATCCGCTGGTTCATTCTTTAGAACGATCGTTGTTAATAAATATTCATGGTTAATCACACAAGCACTCTATATACTAGATGACCGCTGCCACGGTGGGACGGCCGGCCGAAAAACGCAAAACTAAATTTTGTACTTACAATTTAGTTCCTCCATATTGGCACTGAGTCGGACATGTAAATAAAGATATCATATTTCTTTGTAAATAGATGTAAAGCAATTTCTAAAATTGTATACATTTGAAAAGTTAAATTGAATTCAGTTGAAAAATGTTTAGAGATGTAGAATACAATTCTGGCATAAGTGTAGGATCAGAATATCGCCACAACAATATTCTCGCGATACTCATAACGACAGTTCTGCGAGTTACTTAACAACACAACGCGAGCGTCACAGAATAACTGAAAGAATGATGTAGCGGATGATGATAACTAAAACACGAAGAAAGCGTGATGATGCTGCGAAGATTACAAACACCCGCGAGGGTTAACATTATAATAGCCGGGAGAACATCTCGAGTCAGATCCAAAATTAAAGGACAACTTAGCTATCATCCACTATGTAACTACCCTATATAAAGAGAATCAATAGGTTCAGAAAGGAGAGAGATAAATTTTGGAGTCAGGAGAGAGTTTTGAGGAGAGAGAAAATTCTTGTGAGCGGTTGTATTCTTGATTTCTTCCATTTCTTGTAACATTTCTGATAATTAATCAATAAAGTGTTATTCTAATCTTCAAATATGTGTTGATAATTGTGGATTCTGGTAAGGGGTGTAGTGTAGGTTTTCCTGCAACTACATTTTGGCGCTAGAAACAGGGATGAATTGATGATTATTTGAAGAAAAAAGTGAAGATTGACATTGTGATTGGAAGGAATTTGGAATAATTAGCGAAGGATTTTTACGCAATTTTCAACGATTCACTAGTATTAATGGCTAAAAGAAGGAGAAATACATCAGAACCACCAACAACCATAAGGAGGAGTAAAAGACTTGCAGGTGGAGAAACAGATGAAATAGGAGAATCTTCAAGGGTAAGAACAAGAAGAAATAGAACAAGGAATGATGGATAAAATCAGGTTCGACAGCCAAATCAGCAAACACCAATGCAAGATAAGGTTGTAGATTATGATAGAGTGAGCGTGCATACTTGGCGATCAGATTCAATAGAAGAACCAGAAAATCGACAATTAAGAGATGAAAGACGAGAGGGAAGAAACCAAGAAGTAAATGGAGGATTAATACATGGAGATGATGAAAATGAAACAGTAGAGGTTTTAAGACAAAAAAATACAAGAGGAAAGGAGATTAGAGGCGGAAGAACGTGCAAATTTGGCAAAGCAAAACCATGAATTGATAATGGAAAACATGAGGTTACAAAATAGAAGATCAAGAAGCACAACAAGATCAAGTTCGAGAACAATCAGAAGTGAGATAATAAGAAGATCACCTATAACAAATATTTAAGAAGAAAATCATGATCCAAATAGAGGACGTCGCGAAGGGAGAGAAATAAGGGAAGATCGTTACATACCACAAGGTGAAATTCAACAAAATGGACAAAACAACAGAAGGCATGAGAATGAACAACGTCATGCACGAAGTAACCAAGATGGCGAAGAAGATCAAGAAGAAGGAAGGAGGATATTGCATGGAAGAGAAACTCTAAGAAATCAGCAGATAATTGAAAGAGAAATCGAGAGGCATTATGTTGAACAAACACGCTTAGCTTGCGAAAGGTAAAGATTGAGAGCAGAGGTAGAAGAGCAAGAATTCCAAGAGGTAGTTCGCCAGAATAATCATGACAATCGAGAAAGAAGACGTGAACAGAACCGCAATAATGGTAATATTAACGAGAATACGATAGGGTGCAAAGAAGAGCAGAAGAAAATCGCAGAAGAGAAAATGAGAGATATAATGGTGTGCGTATTCACGAAAAAAATGTAATAGAAGACAGCGAAGAAAGACAATAAGAAAATAATGGAGACAGAAATCAAAATCTCGCAACACAAGATAGGCAAGAACACAGGAGAAGGTAATCTGCACTGAAAATACTAATGGAGCAAAATTCAGTCGGGGATGAACAAGTTTTAAGAGAATTAGCAGAAATGAGGGGAATGTTAAATGATAGAAGATAAGGAGGCAGAAGACAACTATTGAAGAAGCTGCAAAAACTCCATTCACTCAAGCAGTACAATTAAGAGGAATGTAGTTGCAGGAAATCCTACAACTACACCCTCAGTAGAATTCATAAAACTTTAAGAAGTTCTTGATGAAAAATGATAATTTACTGATTAATATTCTCAACTGATTACAAAGAAGTATGTTAATGGAACTTAGAACAGTTACAACTTTCTATGTTCTCTCTCCTAAGACTTTTTCTAATACTCACTTAAAGAACTCCTCAATTTAACATTTGAACTACTATTTATAGTGAAATCTATACAACCGTATATAACCTGCGAAGCATCGCAACCTCTGATCGTAAATTTATTCTATATTCGCAAACCCTTCACACTTCTCCCGCGTTTCTTATACTATCGCATTATCTTGCGACACTTTTCTCTTGTATTTTTTATTATGTTCGTAACCTTATATCTTGCGATATTCTGTCCCTACATATTGCCTCTTCTCATGTCAGTTCTACGAAGAAGAAATGTCATGAGAATCATTATTCTCGCAAATTTAATATAGTTATCATCACCTCTTATATTCGCAACACGTATTTTCTCTTTCATTAAATCTTCGAAACGTGTTTTCGTAACCGTCCTTCTCAACCGCTCACGTCTAATTGCATTGATGAATTTCTATCTTCATTAAACTCTCTTTTTTATAAATACTATCTTAAATTCCTCCTTTTATTCTTTTATCTTTTCATCTTCCTCATTACGTCTACTTCTGCAATTTTTTTCCTTCTTTCTTCTACTACTATTTCTTGCCTTTTTTATTTCTTTCCTTCTCTGTTTTCTATCCTTCATCTAATGGCTCCGAAGAAGAAAACTGTGGAACAACTTAATGTAGAGCTTGATGATAGAGATATCGTTCTTTCTGAGATTGATGGTCATACCAATAAATCTCATCTCTGTATGGAACTCTTTACTGATCTCCATTGGGATGATTAGATAGTTTTAGTCTCACGAGGCCAAATTCTCGCAGGTCTTCCTCTTCCTCTTTATGATGTCAATTTTCCTTTATTCTATGAGATTATCTCCCACCCAAATTTCTCACGAGCCATTTATCAATTGACTGGGGATTTCATTCGCATTCTGGTTGAGTTAGCAAACCGTGCTGCTAGTGGAAAATCTTTATACCCAATCGAACTTAGGAGACCTGTATTTGGAGATGTAGAGATTATCGCTGCAAATTATACAATCGAGAATTTCTTTAAAAATTACACATTAATTCCTACGAAGAGGGAAGATAAGCGTTGGGGTGTTCGTCTTCATCGTAAAATTGATGTCGCAGAAGCTGATCTTCTTATTCATGATATTGATTATGCTTCTGGAAATAATCAAACTCCTCGCCATTCTCATGATGAAGATTGGTACAATTATCCTTTATAATTATCGGGTTCTTACATCTCTGGGATAGTAGATCTTCCTGCGAATCTTCATGATCGTAACTATCAACCTTGGGTATTTTCTTGGCCTAATGGAGATAAAGATGTATGTATCTCCATCTCCTTATCTTCTTGTTATTTTTCTTCTTTTACTAATCCTTTTGCAATATTTTTCAGGTGAATGAACTTAAGGAAAGTTACCTTAAAACCGGTAAATCCAGTACTCGCGTGGCTTTCAAATTGTTTTCAAATGAGGTAAGAAACATTCTTATATGTATTTAAAACAATATATTGTTGCATCTGTTTCTTATCCTTATTTGAATTTGTAGGTTCTTCCTGACTTCCTTGGGGATGTTGTGAATAAGAATAAGAATTCAACTTCTTCTGAAGCGCTAACTCCGAGACAAAAAACACTTCGCTCTGCGAAGAACATCAAGATTTCTGGTAATAAAGAAGATGTTCTTCGCAAAGGAAAAGGGAAACTTAAGGATATTGTTCCTCCTAAGAAGAGGAAGAGACTCTTACCCAGTGCTTACTCCAATGTGATCTCCTCTAGCAAGGATGTTGACGAAGAACAAAGTGATGAAGATGATAGACTTTTTGAGAAGGATCTTAGTTCTAATTCTGATATTGATTCTAATTGGAGGAATGATGATGATGATGATGAAGAAGATGAAGACTACAACAATGTGGAAACTTTTGAGTCTGCAATGACTCGATTGTCTGAGGCTTTTCTCAACTATTCTCGTGGATTAGGAAAATCTTCTACTGCAAAGGCTTGCAAACTTCCCACTGTAATCAACAATAATTCCCTTAATGGAATTTCAAGATTTATCTCTCCTATTGTATTATATTCTTTGGGGAGTATGGTAAGTTTCTCTTTTATTCCTTGTTAATTTCCCCTACTTCATTGATTTTTAATCCCTTTTATTTACTCAGGTTGGGAGGGTTAGTCAGGCAATTTGCTCCCAGATTGGGAAAGACGTCATGCAATCTTTGAGAAGAAAACTTTAAGTCGTTGTAACAAGCTGGAGGTTGAGAATGCAAAACTTCTCCAGAAGATAGAGGATTTGAACATTGATAATGCAGAATTAAAATCCCGCTGCGAAGATAATGCGCAATCTGCGAATATCGCAACTGGAAATTCTTCTCTCCTTGAGAAGAATAATCAACTGGAGCTTGAAGTCACTTATCTTCGTAATGATAAGAAGCAATTAGAAGGTAATTTCGCAAATCTTGATCACTTTAACTCCACAATTTGCTAATCAATTCCTTAATTTATTCCCTTACTCTTTATTCCCTTATTTCTTACTTATCCTTTTTATTTGTAAATGTTGAAGAAAATTATACGAAGAGGATTGAAGAGCTGGAAGCTACTCTTGCTGCGCGTAATCAGAAGATTTCTGATTTAAAGTCTCAACATCAAATTTCTCAGAACAACCATGGCTTAAACATCAAACGCTTCCGAGCTATGATGACTCGCAAGATTTGTGAAGACAATCAAATTCCTCTCACTAAGTATCAAACGCTCCTTTCTGAAGAAATCCCTGACGATACCCCAGATTTAGATATCTCTGATAGTGAAGCTGAAGATGATATCTCCGAAGAAGAAAAAGAAGATCATTTTGATGAAGATAAATCTCCCACAGAGTAGCTTTATTCCTTCCTGTGTATTTGCTTCAGTTTTTTTTGTCTTGTATGTTTGAGCACAATATTTTCTTCTTTCCTGCACTTTTAATCGACCAGCAATTTTATTTTCGCAACTTAATTAGTACCAATGTCTTAATTTTGCGATGATGAGTTGATCTTTCTTTAATTGAATGCTTTCCTTACTTTCATAACTTGATCATATGAAGAGAAATACTATATTTTGAAGACCTAGCTTAGTATTCCTTTTTCCCTTATTATTGCTCTTCAGGTGATCAATTGTTGGTATAAGTATTAGAAAATCTGCCTCAGTTTAAGTTGCAAAGTTTCAGGTTGTTGCGAAGTAAATAAGAAAATCTCTCCCTTGAAGTATAAGAAGTATGAAACCTCCTTGAATAATTATGAAACATCCTTGAAGAAGTATAAGAATTATAAAACATCCTTGAATAAGTATAAGAATTATGAAACATCCTTGAAGAAGTATAAGAATTATGAAACATCCTTGAAGAAGTATAAGAAGTATTTAATCCTTGAAGAAATATGAGAAGTATTCAATCCTCGAAAAATTTAATAAGTATGAAATATCCGTCCTTGATTGCGAATAAAATTTCCTTTTTTGGTAGAAATTCTTGATACATATTCTTGTTGAGAATATAAAGAATCTCCAATGACATTGACGGAATTGACTTCATTAGTTTCTGTGGTCTTATCATGCCTTCCTAAGTAAAGGTCTTACTTTGCCACCTCTTTTGCGATAAAGTCGCAGGACGTTGGTGCACTCGCATGCCTCAACCCCTTGACTTTATCTTAACAATATTTTTGTGTTTGCGATAATATGACAAGTCTGAATATACTTGCGAATATACAACCTTGTGACATTATCTCCTTGCGATGAAATAGCAGGACGTTATCACACTTTCATGTAATAACCCATTGATATCATCTTAACTTCTTTGTATTTTTGTATTTAATTATATATAGTATATATATATATATATTTTTTTTTTTTACTCGCAAAAATACGATTTTTGCACAAATATGATAAGCCTTTATGTTCTTGCGAACAAAAAGCCTCGTGACATTTGCGTCTTATAGCACGTATCAGCTCCCTAATGGAGGGTTCTGCCCTTTATCTTCCCCTTGGTTTCCCCTTCAAGGAAGATACATCGACTATACAAGGTTAGCTTTTCCCATCCGGTTTTGCCAACAACCAGCTTTTGTTCGCAACCTCTTATCTTTTTTGCCTATAGGGCTTATAGTTACGAGGTTGCACCCTATGGGGTATCTTTGGGCCAAGTGCATCATTTGCCAAGACTTGTCAAGAATGGCAGATGTGCTTCAAACCCATCCGGCACTCTTGACTCAACCGTGTACCTCGGCGCCTTGATCGTTTTCTGCACTTCCTGGGAAAGACAGTATGCCTTAGTCTCTCAACCTAAATCATGTTACATCGCAAGATTAGATTGAGAATCCAAGGTGTCTTACCCGGATAGGTACCCCGTTTTTGGGTTATGTACCCCGTAATGTCCATGTACTCAGGTTCCGTGGTGGTGTTCCGTTTCCCCTGAGCCATGCTTATAGGTACCCCCTTAAATGACGTACTTTAGGACTTTGCCTCTTGCGAAATGTTTCTTCGCGAACTAGGGTGTACGTCACAAAGGTTTGCATGTGTAAAATTTCTGCGGTTTTTTTTTTTTGAAAGCTGATCACAGTTTGCGGCTTTCTTTTATGAAAGCTGATCGCAAATAAATTTTTGCGTCTTTCTTTAATGAAAGATGATCGCAATAAATCTTTTTTATTTGTAAAAACTCATCACAAATTTTTCATGTTGCGAAATACCTCATTTCATTTTCTTGTTTTTCAAAATACCTTTTGTTATACGTTGTGAACATTTTGTTATACGTTGCGAACAAATATACTGATTACCATTTTGTTTCATTACCTTTTTTCTTCATTCTCTTTTCTTCGCAAACCATACCCATTTTCTATCATCGTAAATTTCTTGTACGCTTAACATTGTAACTTTATTCCTTCATGCCTTAGTCCTCAGTCATTAAATTTTCGCTTCTTTTTGCAGCCTTTGCTCTTTTTCTCCAACTTTCCTTTTCAACAGCTTTTCCTTCGCAAACTTCTACTTCTGTATCGTAAAATTTCTTCCCTTATGCCCAATCACCCTTGATAACTCCAATACCCTTTGGATGAGGAAATTTTATGCATTGATGAAGAGTTGAAGCTACGCCTAGAATCCCATGAAGCCCAGGTCTCCCTATCAAAGCATTGTATGGTGATTCGACATCAACAACGCAAAATAGAATTTCAGTTCGCATTCCACTTGAGGAAATTCGCATGCTTACTTCTCCTTTAGGTTTATTAGCAGTTCCATTAAAGCCATAAATCCTATAGGTGGAAGGTTTTAGATCTGCGTCTTTTCCCCCCATGGTTTTGTAAGCAGGATAGAAGAGAATATTGACATAAATTCCCGTATCAATTAAGATTCTATTAAGACCAAATGATTCTTCGTCTGTATCATCTTCGCTTTCTCCCATATTCAGACAAATTTCTAATCTCACTACCAATGGATTATCATGTATTTCGCAACCTTCTGGAATTTCGTAGTTTTCAAAAGAAATTTCACGCTTCTGCCAATCTTCAAGTCGTGAAATTTTTGCGATGTTCATTATTACCCTTCCTTCACCATCTCTCGCATATACCCTGCTTAACACATTATCATGAAAATCTTCTATGGTTTTATACGAGTGAACAATAGAATTGCAGAAAACATTCCTTGCTTTTGGTCCCACTTCTATGTGTAAGGTTTCCTTTCCCTTTTCTTGTATTGTGTTCACCATGCGAGTTATCACTGGAGCCTGTGGTAATTGTTGCGACTGTGCTTGCTTGAGTAAAAAGTGATCCAGTTTACCTTGTTCGATCATTCGCAAGATAATCCTTTTGATATTATTGCAATTATTTGTAGAATGTCCATGAAAGTGATGGTACAAGCAAAATTCATGACTTCTTGGACCCATTGGTGGTTCTTTTCCCATATTCCATGGTGTTGGTATATTTTCCATCAAGATGATTGCTTGCCATTCTTTTCTACACTTGTATTCAAAGGTGGCATCTTTATTTCTTCTCTTATCATTCTTTGACCTCCCTGTCCATTGTTATAGTTTTGTCTATGATTCCCTTGTCCAAAATAGTTGTGCCTTTGTCCTCCATAATTTTCCTGTTGCTGATCTAATCTTGGGATCTGGTTATTTCCTCCTCGGCTATAGAAATTCCTTTCTCTATCATACTCTTCTTGATCCTTGCTACTCATTGCTACCAGTTTTGGTTGACCATTGCCAACTTTCTTCCCTTATGATATCTGCGAAGATGTTTGCGAGGATGTCTGCGAGGTACCTGCTACGATATTGACTATTTTAGGAAGTAAGTTTGCTCCTGTATCTTGAGTGTTGGTGTTTGTCACTGGATATGACTCCATATTGTTTTTCTTTTCCTCTAATGTAATGTACTCCTCTTGCAATTCTCGCAACTCTCTCGTCCACACGCCCTGCCATATCACCGCACATAGTTTTCTATCTTCTTACCAAATGCTTCAAACTTTCGCCAATTCTTTGTTTTAAACCAAACACATCTTCAATACCAAGTCGCGAGGAATGATTCGTGATATATGCTCCTAAGAAAGTTACTTGTAGATGATTAAATGATGTAATAGTGTTCTTTGGAAGTCCTTCAAACCATTTTAGAGCTTCTCCTGTTAAGCTTGATGCGAAATACTTGCATAATACAACATCGTGATTCTCCCATTGTAACATGCATCTTATATACGCTTTAATGTGTTGTATAGCACATGAAGTCCCATCAAAGATGCTGGTTAATGTAGGCAGATTTCATTTTGGTGGAATCCCTCCCAATTGTACTTCTCTAGAGAAAGGAGTCCTCGCAGCTTCTTCTATTGCTTCATCTAATTGCCTTCTATCTCCTCCTCCTCTATCGTTTATCATTCCTCTCATTTCCGCTAATTCTCGAAAGATCCGTTTATTTGCCTTAATTCTCATCCATTGGTCTCTTCAACGCAGCCTCTCTTCTTTTACGTTCTTGCATTTCTTCTCTTGCGATCCTTCGCATTCTATCATACTCTTCATTAATGTTTCCATTTGCACAATTTTGCAAATATCTTCTTTCCAGATTGTCACAATTGTTTTGTTGCAGAGCATCTTGAAATTCTTGTTCTTCCATTTCTATTCTCCTCATCCTTCTCATGTGAATATCAGGAATTTCTTCTTCTTTATTTCTCCTCCTTCTGCGATTTACCTCTCCCTGATTTTCCTGAATTCTGTTTTGAAGATTTGGTTCATTCCTTACTATTTCTGTTCGTTGATTTCCAACTCTCCTCTGAATTCTACCATACTCAAGATCTTGATTGTTGTGATCATGTTCATGCCTTCTTACTCCATTCTCGTAATTGTTTTGATACATTGCTTGTTGTCTCTCAATTTCTTCCACAAGTTGCTATTCTTCCTATCGATTTTCTTCGCCATTCTGGTTATTTTCCCTTGGAAATGGTTCTGTTCGTAAATTTTCCACATTTTGTTCGTTGTTCGGTACTAAAATGAAGCGATTCTCTCGATTTCTTTCAACCATATTCCGTGTTTGTCCTTGCATAACACTTTCACTATTGATTGTTGGTGAATTTCGTTCTTCTCTCTCTGATCTAACACTTGATCTCGCAGCACTTTGATATCTCCTCCTTTGTAACATCTCATTTTCCCTCCTCAATTCTTGATTCTGTCTTGTTATATTTGCACGTTCTTCAGCTTCAAACCTTCGTTCTTCCTGAACTCCTTGTCTCAATGTTTCTAACGCCTCCATTTCTCTTTCATGAATTGTTCCTCCCATCAATCTCCCATTTTCTCTGATTTGCGGTTCTCTATATACTTCTACTGGTGTATCAGTTCTCCAAGTGTGTACACTCACTCGATCTTGATCTATTGCTCTTCCTTGTGTTACTGTTTGTTGAGTTTGATTTCTTCGATTGCTCCTTCCCCTACTAGGTTCTCCTATTACATTTGCTTCTCCACCTGCGAGTCTTACACTTCTTCTTCGCAGTCAATGGTTCTGATATATTTCTTCTTCTAGCCATTTCTCTGATGCAAAATTCTTTAATTATCTCTGTTACGTTTGCTTCTCTTTATTTCCTCCCTGTTTCTAGCATCAATTATGTAGTTGCAGGAAATCCTACAACTACACCCTCAGTAGAATTCATAAAACTTTAAGAAGTTCTTGATGAAAAATGACAATTTACTGATTAATATTCTCAACTAATTACAAAGAAGTATGTTAATGGAACTTAGAACAGTTATAACTTTCTCTGTTCTCTCTCCTAAGACTTTTTCTAATACTCACTTAAAGAACTCCTCAATTTAACATTTGAACTACTATTTATAGTGAAATCTATACAACTGTATATAACCTGCGAAGCATCGCAACCTCTGATCGTAAATTTATTCTATATTCGCAAACCCTTCACACTTCTCCCGTGTTTCTTCTACTATCGCATTATCTTGCGACACTTTTCTCTTGTATTTGTTACTATGTTCGTAACCTTATATCTTGCGATATTCTGTCCCTACAACCCCCAAAGTGCAACTTTCCATCATTAGCTAGTATTTTTGATGGATATACATGTGCCATTCAACACATCAAAGCTTATGTGAGATATATGCTACAATGGGAAAATCATGATGCTTTGTTGTGCAAATATTTTGCGTCAAGCTTAACTGGCGAGGCGCTAAAATGGTTTGAGGGTTTACCTAAGAATACTATAACTTCTTTCATTCATCTACAAACCACATTTTTGGGAGCATGCAAAAGTAACAATTCTGCGCGTCCATGAATTGAAGATGTGTTTGGGTTAAAACAAAGGGTTGGCGAGAGTCTGAAGCACTTAACATTAAGGTGGAAAACAATGTGCAGTGAAATGGCTGGTAGAGTGGATGAGAGATACCTCATTTTATCTTTCATTAATGCTATGTTCGCAACCGATCCACTATATGTTCAAGTTTTCAGAGTCAAAAATACTATCACAATGACTGAGTTGCGAGACCTACAAGAAGAATACATTGCTTTGGAGGAGAAACAAAATGAGATGGAATCATATCCAGTCGCAAACACCAGCTCAATAGTGGCAAATGGAATTTTACTTCCTAAAATGATTAATAATATGGCGTGCACCTCGCAGTCACAACAAGAGAAAGTGGTGATTGATAACCAACAGAAGTTAGTAGCCATGGGAAGTCGAGATCAAGAGGAGTATGAAAGGGAAAGGAATTATTACAATCACGGTGGAAATAATAAAATTCAAAGACTTGATCATCCAGAAGATACTTATGGCGGTCAGAGGAAAAATAATTTTAGAGGGCAAGGGAGTCAGAAGATAATATGGGAAGAAATTAAGATGCCACCTCTAAATGCTAGTATATAAAAAATTTGGGAGGCTATCATTTTGATGGAAAATATACCATCACCTTGGAATATGGGAAAAAATCCACATCCAAATAATCGAAATCAAGAATTTTGTCCTTACCATCATTTTCATGGTCACTCAATAAACGATTGCAGGAATGTAAAAAGAATAATTTTGAGGATGATTGATCAGGGAAAGTTAAATCATTTTCTAATAGGACATCCGCAATCTCAGCAGTTACCACCGGCACCAGATATTCGCAGAGTCAATACTGTAAAAGGAGCAGAAACATTGGTGATAGAGGTTGGAGCCAAGGCGAAGAATTTTTTCTGTAATTTCATCATACATTCATACAAGACAATTGAGGATTTCCACGACAACGTGCTAAGTAGAGTCTTTGCGAGAGACATGGATGGAAGAGAAATAATGAATATTGCGAGAGTCTCGCCATTAGAATAATGACAAAAGAAAATTATCTCTTTCACAACATAAGAAGTACCAGAGCCTGGCGAGATGCATGACAACCCACTGGTGGTAAGATTAGAAATAAATCCAAAACAAATAGAAGAAGAAGATGAGGAAAATGATGATGGTGAAACTGAAGATTCTTGGGCCATTAACAAAGTTCTAATAGACTGGAAGTTCAGTTGATATCTTATTTTATCATACTTACAAAACCATGGGTGGAAGAGACGAGGATCTGATACCGTCAACCTATAATATCTATGGTTTCAATGGTACTTCCAACAAGCCCAAAGGGGAAATTACTATGCGGATTCCGTTAAAGGGGCTATCTTCCAAAGTTCAATTTTGTGTGGTTGACATAGAATCACCATATAACGCCTTAATTAGCAGGCCATGGTTACATGAAATTTTAGGTATAGCGTCAACTTATCACCAGTGCATTAAGTTTCCACATCCCAGCGGTGTTGGAGTTATAAAGGGAGATTGGATTGAGGGAAGGAAGTGTTATGAAATTGACATGGAATCTTGTGAAGAAAGAGCTGCGAGGAATAGAAATTGGAAACATAACATCAAGTAGAGGCAAAGAAGTGACAAATTAATGGTTGATACAATAGAACAGCGAGAAGATGGAATATTGCAAAGTCAACACACATTAAAGGAAATTGATGGCGAGCGCCTCGCAGATGGAGAGAAAATAACAAAACGCAACAAAAGGGCAGAAACAGAAAGTAGTAAGTAGAAAGGTAAAATTATAAAATTAAAGAAATTTATGAATTATTTGTTGAAGAAAATGTTTCTAAAGAATATTTCGTTTGAATGAAAAAGATGAAATTGAAAAATCATACAAGAGTTGAAATGCAAATAAAGAGAAGATCAAAGAAAAGAAATTTCATTAGAGTTGCAATACTCGTAAGAGAAATATAAGAACGGGACGAACCTTTATGGCGTACACCCTAGTTCGCGAATAAATTTTCGTAAGAGGCAAATGTAAGACCTAAAGTGCGTCATATAAGGGGGTATGTCTTTGCATGGCTCATGGATAAGGTTATACCACTGCTGGAACCTGAGTCATGGAGATTGGGGTTATTGAAAACCCATCCAGGAGAGGTACCTTGGATTTCCAACTATATAAGGTTATACCCTGGTTGGACGACCGAGGGTATCTCCTAAGGAGTGCAGAGTATGATCAAGGCGCCGAGGTACACGGTTGAGCCACTAGTGCCCGGGGCATACGAAACTACCCTGGCCATTCTTGGAAAGTCTTGGCTATGATGCACTCGGCCTGAAGAAAACCCCACTTAGGGTGCAGTCTTGTAACTATAAGCCATATAAGCATAAAGGACAAGAGGCTGCAAAAACAACTGGTTGTTGTTAAGACCGGATGGGAGGATCTAGTCTTGTATGGCCGATGTGCTCTCCTTGAAGGGGCAACCAGGGGGAAGATAAGGGCGACACCCTCCATTAGGGAGTTGATAAGTGTCTAAAGACGGCAATGTCATGGGGCTTTATGATCGCAAGAACATTTAGGTCTGTCATATTGTCGCGTGACAAATATTATACAGAGGAAACAATCCATGAAAAAAAGTTAAGATGAGATCAATGGGTCTTTACATGAAAGTGTAAAGACGTCCTGCGATTTCATCGCAAGACGGCAATGTCATAAGGCTTTGTGCTCGCAAGGGAGCTTAGAGTTGTCATATTGTCGCAGAGAAATTGACAATATGCGGATAAGGAAAGATCAATGGGTCAATACATGTAAGTGTAAAGACGTCCTGCGATTTTGTCGCAGAAACGAAAAAAAAAGTGGTTAAATAAGACTTTAACTATGAAGGCAAAATAAGACCACAAGATATCATAAGATTATACAGACATGACCTGCGATATTTATGCAGAAGTTGAGGCAAAGTTTAAAAATAGATTTTATTCAACATTAATCTGCTCAATCTTTCATATTGCAGATGAATAACAGAGGAAAGTATGGGAATGAACAGAATGATAAGATTATTATTCATCTTTATATGGAAGATTTACGTAGATGGATAAAAATTAATAATCATGTTGATTAACCATATTGCAAAAAATAATTGTTTTATAATTTATACAGATAGAAGCAAAAGAAATTTATACATCAAGGAACCTTGTAGTAATATCACAAGAAGAAGGAGATAAATGTACAAATATTACAAGGAAATTAGAAAGAGGAAACAAAACTAGTTAGATCCATCATCATCCTCGCCAGGTTTTTCTTCTTCTTTTTCTTCACTGTCATCTTCGATGTATCCTTCATCTTCGCCAGATTCTTCAGCTTCACTGTCAGAGATAATAAGATTTGGAGTATTCTTTGGAACTTCTTCCGTGAGGAAAGGATACAAAGAGTGAGGAATGTTATGATCATCGCAGACCTTCTTGGCAGAATCATTGCGAACACCAACAAGGGAATTACTAAAATTGGTATCAGTAATCTTCAATTTTGAATATTTCTCATTGTGAGTAGCAAGAGTCTTGGCGAGTTGATTCTTATCATCTTCAAGTTCTCCAATTATTTCAGAGTATCTCTTCTCAGCTCATGCGAGTATATAATAACAAGTTGGAAATTTTGCAAAAAAACTATAAAAGACAAGAAATTAAAAAGGAAGAACATTTAACAACCTTCTATTTCAGAAATCATGTCTTTAATTAAGGCCTCTTGTTCAACATGAAGACTAATATCTACACCTAAGTTAGCTCTGGCATTGTCAAGAATCTTTGCATCCCAGGAAAATTCGTCATCATTATTAATAAGAAGACGGGAACGAATTTGGTTTTCTCTTTCAACAAGATCCCCTCTCTCGTGGATAAGTTTATCTCTTTCAATTTGGACTTCAAGAAGGGTTTTATGAAAATCCGCTAAAGTTTGAGATCCTTGCCTAGAGATGCGATCTTTTTCATCTATGAGATCACTTTTTTGGGCTCTTAGAATCTTGATTTCTTCTTTAGAATTAAGATATTGACGCTTGGATGTATTAGCCGCTCTCAAATTAGATCTATGATCAATTGCTAAAAGATGAAATTTGGATCTAAGTTCATATATGGAAAGGGATTTAATCTGGTCATTTGAGTAATTATTTAAGGATTCATTAAGGAGATTGAGGAGAGTATCATCGTCTATAGGATTTGGAAAAGATTGAAGAAATACAGCTTCATCAGAGAGACCGTAAACATCTTCGAAAAGGAAAAATAAGAAAATGTAGAGGAATACAGAGTTAAATAAAAAACGAAAAATTTCTTACCATAAAGTTGATTGTTAGCAGTTTGGAGTCTTGCGACCTTATCTCGCGAGAAAGAAAGTTCAGTTTCCAACCTCTTGATCTTTTCTTGAAGATCAGCAGACCCAGATTCCAATTGCCCACGAAGACCAGCAGACTCAGATTCTAGCTCCTCATTCTTCTTACGAAGAATAGTGTTCTTCTTGCAAATGGATGCACGCCTCTTCTCCAAGTCTGAGGCAACAACAAAAGAAACTCTTCCAGCCTGCGAGAGAAAATAAAAAATTGTCAAAATAAACATAAATTAAAATTCTGCGAATAAATGTAATTATATAAATATGGCGAAGAAGTGAAAACATACCAGAATACCAAGTGAATTTAAGAGACCGGGAGTCATTGATCTTGAGATTCCTTGAAGAGAATCATTATCAACCAATATGGAAGCATTGTAGATCTTGGTGAGAGCCTGGGATACCCCGTTAAGAGCTTCATCTCCATAATCATTTGCGATACCGTGCGTAGTATCACCAAAAATGTTGGATAGTTGAGTCATAGAAGACTCAAGAGGGGAGGAGTCCTTCATGGAAGCGATATCATTATTATCTTCATCATCATCATCATTGTCATTATCAGAATCATCACTAGAGTTTTCTTCATTAGATTGAGGAGTTGAAGAAGGAGGGAATTGGATTTTTCTTTTCTTCGAGAGAGGAGCACCAGATTTCTCCCTGCGAGAGGCAGTAGATTTTTCTTTACGAGGAACCACAGATTTCTCCTTACGAGGAGCAATATCTTTTTAGTTCTTGCGGTTTTAACAGGCTCTCTTTCTTCAATCACCTGCGAACATAGATAAAGATAAGAAATAGAGACAACAATATATTGTTAAGAGTTATAAATAAATATTTCTTACTTCATCTGTGAGTGATTTGAGAGCTAAATTAGTAGTAGGACTCCCTAGCTTCTGGTAGCTGGCTTTCAACCTTGCAATCTAGTAAAAATCGGAATAGTCAGCGAGAGTATAAAAGTATAAGGAAAGTGATAATGATAATTTATACAAGAGATTAAGAGAACGTACTTCTTTATTCTTCTCAGGCCAATTAAATACCCACGGCTGGTATTCTGCGAGATTCGCAGGTAAAGCATGGGTACCAGAGATATATGAACCCTCTAAAATTAAAGGGAAGATACACCATTTGTCATCGCTAGAATGGCGCGGACCTTTATTATTACCCATATGCCAATCAATGTCCAACATAAGAATTTTGTCTTTAGCAATATCATCCTTCTTTTGCAAGCGGACACCCTAACAAGTGCTACTCTTCCTCATGGGGATTATGTCATAGTTGATAAAGAAATTCTCTACAGTATACTTTGCGGGGATAATTGGAACATCTTTGAATTCAAGCACCGCGAGTAGCGTACTCAAGCATTAGGCGAATGCAATCCCCACTCAATTGATAAACTTCACGCGAGAACTTCGCATGGGAAAGTATCTCATAGAACAAAGGAAGTTCATGATCGTAAATAGGAATGGGAAGGCCAGCTTCAAGTTGACCTAGTGAGACTATAATATTCTCACGAGAATATGGATGATCAGAAAATAACTTAATGGAAAGTTTATTTTTAGGGTTTTGATCAGGGAAGGCAGATAAAGCAAAACCTTTGTCTTTAAGTTTCTCTTGCATTTGCTCGAAGGCGAGGAGATTTTTCTGACCAGCTGGAGCCATTTTTTAATAAAGTAAGTATGGGAATGAAGAAAAGAATAGAAGATCGGAAGAAAAGATGCAACAATAGCAGATGCAGAATTTACGGAAGAACAGTAAAATTGCAGAGGTACTGCAGAGAGAAGAAAGAAGAAGTAAAAAGAAGGAAAGAAAATAAGGAAAGAAAAGAATGAAGGAAGTATTTATAGAAGGCAAATATCCTCGAGAAAATAAGAGCAATTAATGTAAGGAAGAGACGTGAACGGTTGGAACGCAGCGGTTGAAAAGGACGTGTCAGATGTTGAATGGAAAAAAGGATACGTGTAACAAATCTGGCGAGAGATGTAGATACGTGTCAGAGTGAAAGAACGTGAAGAGATATATAGCTATGGCATTCCAAAAGATTTTAGTTTCTCATGACCTTTTCCCCTTCGCATAAAAGACATGAGAAGAGGCAAGATGTAGGATCAGAATATTGCCACAACAATATTCTCGCGATACTCACAACGATAGTTCTGCGAGTTACTTAACAACGAGCGTCATAGAATAACTGAAAGAATAGCGTAGCGGATGATGATAACTAAAACACGAAGAAAGCGTGATGATGATGCGAATATTACAAACACCCGCGAGGGTTAACATTGTAATAGCCGCGAGAACATCGCGAGTCAGATCCGAAATTAAAGGACAGCTTAGCTGTCATCCACTATGTAATTACCCTATATAAAGAGAATCAATAGGTTCAGAAAGGAGAGAGATCAATTTTGGAGTCAGGAGAGAGTTTTGAGGAGAGATAAAATTCTTGTGAGCGGTTGTATTCTTGATTTATTCCATTTCTTGTAACACTTATGAGAATTAATCAATAAAGTGTTATTCTAATCTTCAAATATGTGTTGATAATTGTGGATTCTGGTAATGGGTGTAGTGTAGGTTTTCCTGGAACTACAATAAGCTTAACCGAAACGTGACTCGAAATGCATACATCCATTTGCGATTTATGATAGGCTTGTAAAAATTCTTTTGCTTACCTTTGCGGCACTTGGCGAAGCCAACAATATTAGAAATGATTAAGGTCAAACAAACTCCGACAACAAACAAATAATCTGGTTGGAATCTTATAACAGAAAATATCCCAAGAAAGATACATACAACCACCTGCACAGTTAGAACAACAATGTAGTAAACCTTAATGCCCATCAATGTAATGCAGTAGGAGTTCAGAGTAATGTATAACATTCAACTAAATGGAAGCAATATTTTAACTTATAGTAAGGTAGAGTGTCCACCAGAATAGCCATGAAATCATCCTAGACAATGATTATAACCAACAAACAACCAAGTACAAGTTACGGACCACTCAAATAATGGATTCACAAGTAGAATCTCAATGAAAAGACAAGGTACTAATGAATTATTAGTCACCTCTTGGTCAAGGCACTCAAATTTTCAGATACATTCACCCAGGTCATTGATTTCATTCCACAATCTCAAACCAACCAATATTCGTCCACTAACATTCTTGACTACCCAAAAATCAAGAGCAACACGTAGTACCGTAACCACGAAAATGATCACAAAATTATTAAAGAAAAGCGCTGAAAATATGAAAGCTCCATCCTGATGACAATTAAGAAATCCAGTTAAACACTACATATATTTCCACAAAAATAACTAACGAACAATTGAAGAAGGATATAATCATATACCTTTAAAAGCACATGAGATTAACATGTTTTCGGGTTCGTTTAATTATCCACAGCAGGCTTTAAAATAAAGTAAAACTCCCCTCATTTAACAAATAATTCAATTTCAGCTAGTGTATTCTAATACCAAAATAATTATTTATAATATTTCATACTGCAAATGCGTAGAGAGGAAACCTCTTGACCTAGACTAAAAAGTGAAACTAATTTGCCATAAAATTAAGGTTTTGACAATGCTAGATAAATTGGGTGTTCAACTATTTCACTCAACACACAATTAAAAATGAATTCAACAAATATAGCAACATCTTCATTTAGTTCAATTTTCCTCCAAAGCTTACACCTCCACCATCCCTGGGACCTACACTTGTACCATGCAAAATTCTCCACATCCCCTGAGAGCTAAATTTGCACCGCACCACCCATGGAAACTACACTTGCACCGCCCCAAATAATCCACCTTGAGCATGTCATCCAAAAAATCCAAATCTGTATGTACCAAGTTCCAATACACCTCATGCTCCACCACCCTCACCAACTCCACTTCCAGCATAGATTACATCACCATCTTCAACACCTCCAACACCGATTGCACAACCATCTTCTATACCTCTAGCACCAACCCAACCCCACATACCCCTGCACTGAGTTCAAATCCTTTTGACACCTTCAGCCCCAATTCCATAACATATCCCAGCACTTCCTCTCCTCCTCCTCCTCATTAAAAGTTACTTTCTCTAGTTCGGATCTTGAAATCCCACATTATCGTAACTCCAGTCCAAGTACCATCGCTGGAAACCAATCCAACACTATCCCATATCCATACCCCCCCTGGGCTTACATGTGCACGACAACAAATCCTCCACCACCCCTGGGATTTACACTCGCACCACTGAAAAAGCGGGGGTCTAACAATACCACCCAATATTTCGATTAGCAATCTGTATGGACAACTCCGAGTTGTTTTCTAGAGAATCAACTAGACAGGTAGACTCAATTAATAGAAAATACTCAAGGAGTTATTATCTCAATCTCTCGATTTTATTTACTCAAGCAAATATGATTCGCGAGACTAATCAAAGAGAGATAACTTGGATGGTACCAAAGACCAATATCCAAGTGTCAATCAATTTAAATCAACAACCAAAATGGTCGGATATTCTAATTGATTGAACAAAGCACAACCTGTATTATTTCAATAATATAAAAATATAATGCGGAAAAGAAATAACACAGACACCAGAAATTTTGTTAACGAGGAAACCGCAAATGCAGAAAAACCCTGGGACCTAGTCCGGATTAAACATACACTGTATTAAGCCGCTAAAGACACTAGCCTACTCCAAATTAACTTCGGTCTGGACTTTAGTTGAACCCCCTACCAATCTCACACTGATCCAAGGTACAATTATGCTCCTACGCCTCTGATCCCAGCAGGATACTGCGCACTTGATTCCCTTAGCTGATCTCACCCACAACCAAGAGTTGCTATGACCCAAAGTCGAAGACTTTAATAAACAAATATATCTCACACAGAAAAGTCTACATGTAATAGATAAATTCGTCTCCCACGAATAAACCTACAAGTTTTGTTCCGTCTATTGATAAATCAAGGTGAACAGGAACCAATCGATAAAACCAGACTTATATTCCCAAAGAACAACTCAGTTTCATCAATCACCTCACAATAAACTTAATCGACGCAACGAAGAATATTATTGAGGAGTCACAAACAATGAGACGAAGATGTTTGTGACTACTTTTATCTTGCCTATCGGAGATAGAAATCTCAAGCCAATTATTACAATTGTACTCGTACGATAGAAACAACAAGATCAGATCACAGAACTACTAGAAAAGTAGTATCGGTCTGGCTTCACAATACCAATGAAGTCTTTAAGTCGTTAACCTAGTTTTAGAAGAAGAAAACCAAAGGTTAAAGGAGAATCGACTCTAGATTTAGCAAACTAGTATCACACAGAATGTGTGGGGATTAGGTTTTCCAGTTGCTAGAGTTCTCCCTTATATAGTCTTTCAAATCAGGGTTTGCAATCAATGTAAGATTACTAACAAAGCATTCAATATTCACCGTTAGATGAAAACCTGATTAGATACAAGCTAATATCTCTCAACCTGTAGATCGAAAACTTAGCTTGACATACACACATGTACTTGACATTTTAGGTTTGTGTAACTGTACCCAAATGTGTACAATGGTTTGTTCAATAATAGTCCAACAAATGATTAGCCAAATGATAACTTTCATATCAACCATATTCTTCTTCACCATAACTAGTCCAAGTGACTCAAATGAACTAGTTAGAGAGTTGTTCAATTGCTATGAGATCTCATGTACTACACAAGACACAATTGAATCAAAAAAGATGTGATTAACTCGAATCATTTCATGAACTATAAAGCCACGGTTTGCAAAAGAATTCCTTAGTAATTTAAGATAAGTTCACGAACAACGTTTTCAGACATAACCTCTTGAGTTCGCGGACTCAAGCTAACCGGTTGAAGTTAATAAACTCCAGCAGAATTTCTCGGGTCGAGAACTTCCGTCAGTTCGCGGACTGGGTTCATGGACTGCACCTGAGATTCAACTTCAGCAGATATTCTCGGGTTCGAGAACTTACGCCAGTTCGCGAACTGGGTTCGCGGACTGAGTTGACTGCTCACGTTCCAGTTCCACTTGATCAACAAAGTTCGCAAACTTCGGTTCAAGTGCTAAGGACTTATACATATATGTGTTACCATAACAATATTTATATCCCACAATGGTTATATAGTCTAAACTCTCATTTCAATCATTGAAACATTCTCAGAGGGCGTTATATAGTTGTTATTCACAAACTATTTTTCATCTGAGCGATTTCAAAAGTGATTGAAACATAACATGAATTTCGTCACTCGGCAAAGATGAACTTGGCTAATGCGAAAGCTTTACCAACACCCATTTCGAGAAATAGATAAGCAAGATATACTCAGCTCTAAATGTCACATGTGCATATTCTTAGTCTATATAGTAAAATGACTTTTGTCTCAAGATAGGAGATAGAGTAGATATACTTTTGAGTGATAGATAAGTTCAAGACTCCACATATATTTTATTCGATGAAGATCCACTGGTTCCTTGAGTAGTCATTCGTCTTGTATGATGATCGCCATGGAGTTATTGAGCTCAACTACACTTTCTATTCTAGTCCGAGACCTTAGCTATATTAGACTAGAAATCAAGACTTTATAGTTTTGATCACTAAGATTGACAAACATGCTTGAGCTAGCAACGCATGCGAGTTTGACCGAGCAGTGCTGTAACAATCTCCCCCTTTGTCAATTTTAGTGGCAAAACTATTAATACATATGGAATGCAAAAAATATATAAATAAACTTTGTAGCTCCTATTCCACATGCCTAATCTTCAACAATACTCGAAATCTTTGTCACTTGCAAGTAGTCTAATGATCCCAAAGGTTGTAAGTTTAGCATCATCGTTGTTGAAAATTCGTATCTATAACAATGAAAAAAGCATCAGTTCTCAATCATTGTTATACAGTGTCATAGTATTATTACACAACGTCAAAATCCAATTGCATCACAACTTCAACACAATATTATGGTGATACTTCACTCCCCCTTAGTCAATACTCCATCTCACATGGAAACCACTCCCCTTACATAATGATCCGAAAACCATATGTATTTGTAATATGTACTACAATTAATTCTCCCCCTTTTTGTCAATAATATTGTCAAAGGTACAAGAACGTGATCCTAATGAAATTTCCGTAAGAGATATTTCATGACCATAGGTAAATGTTCTATCATCTTGTTTAGATGTAATCATAAAGCCGAGGCTAAATGCATTCATCAAGGAGTTTATAAAGATACAAGATAACCCCTAAAAATTCCACTGCCGCACTCCCCACAAAGATTTGGAAATTAAGCGCAAGTTCAAAAGAACTCTCCCCCGTAAGATGTCATTCCCAAGGGAACGACAAAAGTGACCGTATTTTCTAGAGAAAAAAAGTATTTCTTTAGACTCAACAAATTACATACAAGTATGAATTTGGAATCCAAAATATTCAATCATATTAACCAAAGCGAACCAAGATTAATTTGACTAAATATGCTCCACAAAAGTAAACTTATGGAGACTTAATACATCGATTAGATTATTCACAAGAGAACCCATAAATACTCTAACCAGATTGCACAATTAAACTAATCACAAAGTAATTAATTCAATTGTCCACACTTGACATGAGAAAAATATATGGAGTGATAACTAAATAATCACACAAGATGATTGATTTAGTTCATTTAGGCTCAACATAAGAGATTATGGAACCCCGACTAAGATTATCATAGAAAATGACAACCTTAACCGTACCTATACTCAACATGAGAGAACTCATGGAATACAAACTAAATAACCACACAAGTTGATTAATTTAGTTCTTAATACTCAACATATTGCATCTTTATGGAACAACCAACCATTCCAATAAGAAATCGACTTAGTCGTATAGTGCTCAACACAAGATACAAGATGGAACCTTCCCGGTAATACATAATAATATGGAACAATTAAGCTCTAAACCGTGGATTACAAAACAAGGACCTATTCTATTTTTCCATCACAAAGTGACATAATAGACTTTATCCTTGAATCACAAAAGATTTTAACCTATCTTACATCAAAGATTGACAATATAGGCTTAACTTTTGTGTTTTGCCAAAAGTCCATTCATTTCTTTATCAATATTTGCATACCAATACGTGAACGACTTTACTTTTGACAAAATATGGGACAATCAAGTTCACGGACGTAAACACACATATCCCATCAAAATATTGCAATATATAAAACCATAAAGATTAATACTGCAACCATCATCTTCCAAACAACTTTAGAATTCAAACCAATAAATCTAAAAACAAGAAGATGAATTCATTGGATATAGATATGTGTAATCACAATCATGGATATTTTAAAACACTAGTTATTCTTCTAAATAAAAAAGAAAACATAGAAGATTTACTAGGCATTAAGAACTTGGAAGAATTCATTATCGTCCCCGAAATCCTTGTTGTAAATAACCATTGGAACATAGGGTTCATTAAGAAATGAGTTTATATAGATGAACCTTCTTGGTCGCTATTGTCGAACCAGGGCCTTCTGAATCTCATGAGTCTTATACACAAAAGCCTTTATTTGTTGAATCACCTTACGCAGCTCCTTCAACACTTCAAGAACATCAGAAAACTTCTGAGAATTTGAAGGAACATCCCTTGGTTTCCTCTTATTCCTTCTTTTTCTTTTCAAGGTTGGAGGCAATGGAGATTTTTATTTTTTCTTTATGATTGATGGCTTAACAATCACATTATCTTCTTTTCCATCGCAAGACATCATTCTTGGAGCGTCCATCAACGAATGGGTTTGTGAGAGGAATTCACTATTGGCTCAACAAGTAGTCTAGAGATAAAAAGAAGTTTTAGAGAAGGAAAAGGAATGTAGGGTTCGAAACCTAAAATAGGTTCGTAAACGATCAACTCGTATCCCTATCAAGAGTAAAGTTGTCGATAATACCCTTTTTATTTTGTTTGATAGGCAAAAATAGGACAGAACTAAGAAAAGAAAAAAAAACAAAACTTTTCTTAAAGCCTGAGAGGTACAAAATCATTGTTTCTTTTGATCAGGCACATGAGACAAGATTTTAGAAACAACACAATTAAGTTGTGCTGTGGTGAACAACAATTTGTCCACCAATTTCCTCTTGAAAGGAATCCATAGACTTCTGTCTATCAAAATAATTTGACCATATTTTCTTTTCAAATGGTCTTGATTTTTCCTTGGAAACTAACTTCTTAGACGAAGATAAAATCTTACATACCTCTGCGGTCTTCTGAGCAAGTTTGAGCTTTCTTGCTAAATGATTTTCTCTTCGTTGAAGTTTGTTGACGTGTCTTTGCTTGTGTTTGAACTTGTAACACCTTGAAAGTTCATGACCTTTTAATGAATATGAGCACGTCACACTTGGATGATAATCTGGCTTCTGAATTGTGCAAGAAGCTAGGCACATAGTGGATCCCGAGTCATTATAAACAGTGTTTCCAAGAAGGGAGTCAACGTTTTCTTCCAGAATGGTTAGATTATCTTCTGAAAGAATATTAAGATTGATATGTGTATTGCTACAATTATCAAAATCAATATTTTCACCAAGAAGTGCAACACTTGATTTCTCATCTTTATTTGAATCATAATCGTCAGACATTTCATCAAGAGTTGCAACAAGACCTTTGTTCCCATGTATTTTCTCCGATTTGGACACTCATTTGCAAAATGACCAAATCCCTTACACTTAAAGCACTGAGGCATATCCTCATCGTCAGTTTCATCAATATCCCTATTTTTAGGAGGAACACGATTATGAGGTTTGACTGATGCCTTAGGCTTATCTCTGGAGAACCGTTTACTTCTCTTCAATAGAAGATCCCTAAAATGTCTTGTGATTATCGAGACCGATTTTTCAAGATCTTCATCAGATGAATCTATCTCAGAGTGATCATCTTCAGAGATATACACTTTTTTACTTTTATCAAGTAATTTAGTGTCCTTTAGTGCTTTGAATGCATCATCCTTAGCCTTGGATGAAAGTTCGTGATCAAAGATCTTAAGCTTACCAACTAGCGTGTTTCTGGAGAGAGTATCTAGGTTATTTCCCTCAACGATGGCATGCTTCTTAGCATCATATCTAGATGGCAGAGATCTGAGAATTTTCATCACAATGTCCTTTTCAGGAATAGTCTTACCCAATGCAAAAGATGCATTAACAATTTCAGACATTTTGTGATTGAACTCATCAAATGTTTCTTCATATGCCATACAAAGGTTTTCCCAATCAGAATTTAGGTTCTGAAGCCTTGCATCCTTTTCACTGGAGTTTCCTTCGAATACGGTTGCTAAGATATCCCAATCTTCTTGCGACTTAGTGCAATTAGACACATGGTGCTGAGGATTTAGGGTAATGGCATGTATGATCGCATTCAAACCGTCGGAGTTTTGTTTTGCATCAAGAATCTCTGCAGGAGTATATTCAGCAATATTCTTTGGAACATTTTCTCCTTCTGCAGCAACGGGAGGATCGTAGCCATTAACAACATATACCCATGATTGAAAATCACGTGCTTGAAGAAAAGCTCGCATAGCAATTTTCCACCATAAGTAATTAGAGCCATTGAAGACTGGTGGTACGTTTATTGAGATAGCACCTCTGTCCATAGAGTCAGATCGCAACAAACACAGACTTGTGAAGCCTTTAACGTGTTTGACTGCTTTGATACCAATTGAAAAAGCGGGGGTCTAACAATACCACCCAATATTTCGGTTAGCAATCTGTATGGACAACTCCGAGTTGTTGTCTAGAGAATCAACTAGACAGTTAGACTCAATCAATAGAAAATACTCAAGGAGTTATTATCTCAATCTCTCGATTTGATTTACTCAAGCAAATATGATTTCCGAGCCTAATCAAAGAGAGATAACTTGGATGGTACCAAAGACCAATATCCAAGTGTCACTCAATTTAAATCAACAACCAAAATGGTCGGATATTCTAATTGATGGAACAACGCACAACCTGTATTATTTTAATTATATAAAAATATAATGCGGAAAAGAAATAACACAGACACCAGAAATTTTGTTAACGAGGAAACAACAAATGCAGAAAAACCCCGGGACCTAGTCCAGATTAAACATACATTGTATTAAGCCGCTACAGACACTAGCCTAATCCAAATTAACTTCGGTCTGGACTGTACTTGAACCCCAACCAATCTCACACTAATCCAAGGTACAGTTATGCTCCTACGCCTATGATCCCAGCAGGATACTGCGCACTTGATTCCCTTAGCTGATCTCACCCACAACCAAGAGTTGCTACGACCCAAAGTCGAAGACTTTAATATACAAATCCGTCTCATACATAAAAGTCTATAGGTAATAGATAAATTCGTCGACCACGAATAAACCTACAATTTTTGTTCCGTCTTTTGATAAATCAAGGTGAACGGGAACCAATCGATAAAACCAGACTTGTATTCCCGAAGAACAACTCAGTTTCATCAATCACCTCACAATAAACTTAATCGACACAGCGAAGAAGATTATTGAGGAATCACAAACAATAAGACGAAGTTGTTTGTGACTAATTTTATCTTGCATATCGGAGATAGAAATCTCAAGCCAATTATTACAATTATAGTCGTACGATAGAAACAGCAAAATCAGATCACATAACTACAAGATAAGTAGTATCAGTCTGGCTTCACAATCCCAATGAAGTCTTTAAGTCGTTAACCTGGTTTTAGAAGAAGAAAACCGAAGGTTAAAGGAGAATCGACTCTAGCTTTAGCAAACTAGTATCACACAGAATGTGTGGGGATTATGTTTCCCAGTTGCTAGAGTTATTCCTTATATAGTCTTTCAAATCAGGGTTTGCAATCAATGTTTGATTTCTAACAAAGCATTCAATATTCACCGTTAGATGAAAACCTGATTAGATACAAGCTAATATCTCTCAACCTTTAGATCGAAAACTTAGCTTGCCATACACACATGTACTTGACGTTTTGGGTTTGTGTAACCGTGCCCAAACATGTACAATGGTTGGTTCAATAATAGTCAACCAAATGGTTAGCCAAATGATAACTTTCATATCAACCATATTCTTCTTCACCAAAACTAGTCCAAATGACTCAAATGAACTAGTTAGAGAGTTGTTCAATTGCTATGAGATCTCATGTACTATACAAGACACAATTGAATCAAAAACGATGTGATTCACTCGAATTATTTCATGAACTATAAAGCCACGGTTTGCAAAAGCAGTCCTTAGTAATTTAAGATAAGTTCACGAACAACGTTTTCAGACATAACCTCTTGAGTTCGCGTACTGAGTTCGCAGACTCAAGCTAACCGGTTGAAGTTAATAAACTCCAGCAGAATTTCTCGGGTCGAGAACTTCCGTCAGTTCGCGGACTGGGTTCATGGACTGCACCTGAGCTTCAACTTCAGCAGATATTCTCGGGTTAGAGAAATTACGCCAGTTCGCGTACTGGGTTCACGGACTGAGTTGACTGCTCACGTTCCGGTTCCACTTGATCAACAAAGTTCGCAAACTTCGGTTCAAGTGCTAAGGACTTATACATATATGTGTTACCAGAACAATATTTATATCCCACAATGGTTATATAGTCTAAACTCTTATTTCAATCATTGAAACATTCTCAGAGGGCATTATATAGTTGTTATTCACAAACTATTTTTCGTCAGAGCGATTTCCAAAGTGATTGGAACATAACATGACTTTCGTCACTAGGAAAAGATGAACTTGGATAAAGCAAAAGCTTTACCAACACCCATTTCGAGAAATAGATAAGCAAGATATACTCGGCTCGAAATGTCACATGTGCATATTCTTAGTCTATATAGTAAAACGACTTTTGTCTCAAGATAGGAGATAGAGTAGATAGACTTTTGAGTGATAGATAAGTTCAAGTCTCCACATACCTTTTAGTCGATGAAGATCCACTGGTTCCTTGAGTAGTCCTTCATCTTGTATGATGATCACCATGGAGTTCTTGAGCTCAACTACACTTTCTATCCTAGTCTGAGACCTTAGCTATAGTAGACTAGAAATCAAGACTTTATAGTTTTGATCACTAAGATTGTCAAACATGCTTGAGATAGCAATGCATGCGAGTTTGACCGATCAGTGCTCTAACAACCACACCAAACCTCCACCTCGACCATCTCTAATAATTCAACATCCATCAGTAAAGGTCCAACGCCACCTTATGCTTCACCAGTCACACCTATCCACCCTCACCAATTCCACCTCCAGCACCAACTATGTGACCATCTTCTACACCTATAACACCAATTACACTATATTTCTACACCTCCAGCACCAATTACACCACCATCTTCTATAACTCTACCACCAACCCAAATCCACATACCCCTACACTTCCTCCAACTCCTTTCTAACACCTTCAAATCCAATTCCACCACATCCCATCACTTCCTCTACTCCTCTGATACGTCCAATTCCTCTTCCTCCCAACTCTACATTACAAGTTACTTTTAAATTGTTCTAATTTTAAAATCCAACATTATCGTAGCTCCAATACCATCACCAGCGCTAAAAACCACCTTCACTCCCCGCCCACACCATAATCACCATCTTAAAACTTCTGCCTCATTACAAAATTCCCAAACTTCAAGAAATTAGAGTTTCAATCTCCCTCCCCTCTGATTTCCTTCAATTTCCCCAAATTATTTTATCTGAGTAATTTTTAAACTCCACCAAATACAGATCTTTCAGCATCAACTCAAAACAGATCCACAAATGATTCAAAGAAACCATAAAAAAACACATCCAAATTACGGGAGATTCAAATCAAATTGAAATTAACTAATTACAGAAAGACGAGAAATGAAGATTTCGTTTGATATTACTAACCTGATCCATCACGCTCTCTGGGATTCCTCTGGTTTTTGATTCTGTGGTGGTGATGATTATGGTGGTGGTGATGGTATTGCTGGTAGTGGTGTTGGTGGTGAAGAAAAACATGGAGGTGGTGCTGGATATGCCGGAGAGAGTAATTGTTTGGAGTTTCCCGTGCAAAACTAAAGTGAAAACATAGAGGGGCAACTTAGACAATTCAAATGGGACACCAAAATACCAACACCAAATAAAATCCAATCTTTTTGTTTCAATTTGGAAAAAAAGTCACGTGCCACATTGACACAAAGTCACCATATATAGAGTCCTCCCTCGCTTCGCTCGGTCGGCCTAATTAGCCAAAAGGCTCATACAAGGCTCATAACACAATCTCATACAATTCTCTAGTTATAGGCTAAGTAAATTATCTAATTGTTCTAAGCCCATTTATGGTACTATACCTTTTCATTATCTGTCTTTAGCATAACAAAGGTTACTAATTCAATTAGATTGGTTTTATAGTCCATTTGGTATGTCTTGAGAATATCTACAACTTTGTAGAAGGAACCAAAGGCTAATTTCAGACCACAAGTGGTCTAATTTGTCAAAATAGGGAAACTAGCCCTAAGTCTAAAACACCAAACCGGCCCATTAAGCTAAGGCACGGTCCAACAGGGTCAACTAACAGTCACTGACAGTCAAATGATCAACTAACAGTCAACGTTCAAGGTCAGGTCAAGGTCCAGTCAAAGGTCAATGTCAACATGTTAACATTGTGCGTTTAATAGGGAATCGTTCAATTGAGTCGAATCGGGTGATTCAAAGGGTCAACTCGGTCAGGTAACACTAAATCAGTTAGACATCTTCCTAGGATGGCTAATAGGTCTAAAATCAAGAAACAGAAGCTCAAACAATGAATACCTTAAACATAAATTTCATAAGATTAAATCTAGCAGATTCAACTTCTTAGTTCTATCTCACACTAACTCTAATTGCGATCTTGCTTACACATATTCACTCCAATCTCTTAACACCAACACTAATACCAACTCCTATGAAAACAAACTCAATTCTTCGAATTGAAATCAACATAGAAGAGAAAGAGAAAGAACAGGAAGAAGAAGAAAGAAAGAAAAGAAGAAAAGAGAAATGAGTTTCTCTCGACACGTTTGGTGATGATAAGGCCATCAAAAATGATAAAGGCACCCAGATAAAGGATAAGGGAATCCAGGCAGTTTAGATGCAAAAATGATTATTTTTCCCTTCTCATTAATATGATAATATCTTCTTCGTCCGGTATCCGATTGACACGTTCGAGTAGTCTATCTCGCATAACTTTTAGAGACCTATCTAGTGATACTAATTTCGTAACTAAATCGTTGTTAAATTAATTACTATTAATTACCGTTCATCTCTAATTAATCGGGTCAATAACGGCTTAGTCGTCTCATGACTGGTCTAATAGCGTTGATGAGCTTGAGGCTCATTACAGTAAATCCTACCCATTTGAAGAGATTCAACCTCAACAATTCCTAATTCGAGTTTGAATTAATTAGAAACACCCAAAATAACTCCATACAAATCTTTTTTTAAATAGTGTCTTTTCTGAATAGTTTATTTTTCGTTGAAACATACTATTCATGGGTTTTAATACATGGTGACTATTATGAACAGTCGTGAACCCAATCTCTAAAAATATTTTTTGGTTTTGTTTCCACCGAAATAATTTTACGTTATATTAGTGTTTTCAGGTGTCCTAAAAATGAAGGATTAATTGGGGATATGAAATAGTAATGTTACTGTTCATATCGTCATGGTTTTTCTACACAAATTTTTTTTACCATGCGGTATGAACAGTAACAATACTATTTATATCCCCCAATTACATATTCCTAGAAAAGATTACTACACAGTTTTGCTTAAATGTTGCATCAAGTAAAAAGGTAAAATTATTGAAGTCCTACGAGACAAACACTATTTATCCGTACGACATCGTTATGGGGGTGCTAATTGTCTTAAGGGCATAAAGCTTCTCCGGGCTTAGCATAGTTTGAATATATTATTATTCTTTTAACTTGTTTTTTGTTTTCTTAACTGCCTGTGTTAATTAAATCACAATGGATCTGTAATTATTTTTTGATGATATTCTTTGGAGCATATTTACAAAGTAGAACTGACTCAACAATATTCCAATATATTGTGCATACAAAATGCTTTAGAAACGTCTGTACGACTAGGACTTGTAGCATGTATAGAGTTTTGGTTGCTGATATTTTTGTCTGCATAGTGTATATAGACTTCTGTATAAATTTGTTAATGGTCTTGCAAGGCTGCTAATACAGGTACCAATTTGCTTGGAGTGTACCATCCATACCCAAAAAAATTGAAACCAACATTAGTTCGCATAGGAATCTGTTAATGTAGTGCAATATACACTTCTGTATTAGGTATCTTTAATTTCAAACAATATTAAGGCTCACACATGAATTGATTAATGTAGTGTTATATGTATAAATTTGTTAGTGGTCTTGCAAGGCTGCTTATAGGGGTACCAATTTGCTTTGAAGTGTACCATCCCATAGACAATAGGTATTTTGTATATTATATATATTTTGGTACGCTCAAAAAAATTTGAAACCAACATTAGTTCGTACAGGAATTGGAATTGGAATTGGAATTGGAATTGGAATTGTTTTTTTTTTTTTTCGAAAAAGAGGCATGCCTCATTCATTTCCATTCATAATACCGCGACTCCAAGCCGGGAAGGTTACAGAGCATATCACATAGATTTCAACTGACTCAAAGTAATCATACAGGCAATAAGGACTTACAAGACACTTAACATCACAGTAACATAAAAATTCTGAAGATCGAATCTAACCATTCCATACCGATTCCTTAGTAACTGGACATGTTTAAATGGCATTGTTTGGACTAAAAGTAACACTTCCAAATCGATTAACAAGTCTACTAAAAGTAGAGATGTTAGGATCCAAGGATCCAACCATTTCTCAAGGGTTTTAATATAATCATAGTAACACATGTGACTATGGTAGAAAAGGATCCACAGATCCAACCAGTTATCACAAGTTTTTTCAAAAATAAATTAACTTAGGTGACAAAGATAATCATAATCAGTTATCTTTGGCCGGAATCGATCGGAAGCAGTCTGAGTTATCTTCTGAATCGGTTTGTTGTTCCCATCTCCTGCTAGTGTCTTTTGTAACGGTGTCTTTGGTGTCGCTGGAGTCTTTGGTATCGTTGCTGGAGTATGTGGTGTTTTCTGTGATACCGTTGATGTAGTATTTGATATCTTCGAAGAAGTTATTGATGCTGTGATTTGAGTTCACTTAGAGAAAATTTGACCATTTGTCTGTATAAACTTCATCCAAAGAGAGATCAAAACCATCAAAACCTTAACAAGGTACTGAGAAAAAAAAGACAGAGAAATAAAGTAGATGAAAACCGAGATCTCAACTATCTTGATTTGAATCCCAAGCAAAGTTGAAATAAAACCAACCAACAACTTTGATTTGTATCAAAAACAGAGGAGAAGCATACCCATGAAAATTAAAGCCAAAACTATTCTACAATCTTCAAAATTTGAATGATACCGATACAAACCCTAACCCAAAAATCCCAAATCACAATCAGAATCAATAACCAAAGATGGTACTGAAACCAATTAAGGAAGGTTGGACAGGATATCAAACTATAGAAACCAGATTCAAATTACAAAACTTTTGAAGATCCGACAACAGATAAAATAAAACTAAAGCTAAAAAAGCAATAGAAGAGAAAGGCAAGTAAGGTGGGAATAGATTGAGAGTTTTCTGCTCCGATCTGCCTCTAGAAGGATCGGAGCATGCGGCGCTTTAGGGTTGGGAGTTTTCTATTGCAGAGAGTTTAGAGAAAGAGAAAGAGAGAGAGTTTTCTCTAACATTCAATTGGAATTGGAATTGGTTAATGTAGTGCAATATAGACTTCTGTATTGGGTATCTTTAATTTTAAACAATATTAAGGCTCGCACAGGAATTGGTTAATACAATGTTATATGTATAAATTTGTTAGTGGTCTCGCAAGGCTACTAATAGGGGTATTAATTTGCTTGGGAATGTACCATCCCAAAGACAATAGGTATTATATTATATTATTTCCGTCCCATCATTAATTGACCTACTTTAAAATTAATTTGTTTAATAAACTAGGTCAATTAATAGTAGGACGAAAGGAGTATATATTTTGGTATGCCGAAACAAAATTGAAACCAATATTAGCAATCTAGTTTTGTACAAGTAATTGTAGATTCTCGACTTAGGCGTGTGATTGTAGAGAGTTCTGATATTGCGAGTATACAAATACCACTTTATAGTAACCATAATATGCTAACTTTAAAAAAACCACCACACATGTATGATCTATTAAGATCTAATTTAGGTCCAACGGTCCATACAATTCTTATACCTAAAGTGCCAAGGATGAAGAAATGTGTTTTTCACTTTCCCTTTCCCTTTGTTATCAAAAGAATGAATTTATTATTCTCAGCTTTGCTTTGATCATGCTCATGCCTTCACCATTTTTTTCTTATCTACTTTATTTCAGCTTTTAGCTATATCAAAAATAATACTCCAAAAACTAGATCATTTTTCTCCAAGTACTCCATGGTCCATAAGCTTATGGGTGGGGGGTGGGGATAATTGGGATACTTTCTCTCACTCCTTCTTCTTCTCCAGTAAAACCATCAAAAATAACCTCTTTCTGCTCAGATATAGTTCATTTTTGGACTAGATCTGAGCAGATTTCTTCATTTTTCCTTGCTTTTTAGGTTAGTTAGTAGATTAGTTTGGTTTTTATTATATTTTCTACTTATCTACACCATTTTGGTGGTTTTATATACTCTTTTGAGGTTTATCTTCGCTTTAATGACGATTCTTGGTTATTGGGTTGGGTTTTAAGATCAATAGTGATGCTCTCCAATGACGAAATCTTCATCTTGGTTGTCTCTGGCGACGAAATCTTCATCATCAACTTATCCAGCGACGAAATCTCCATAGGTGACCTTTTTGACGACTGAAGCTTCATCACTAGTTATAAGAGATTTGAGCAAATCACTCCTACTTTGGGAGCATTTCTTTCTAAAGAAGAAAAACAAACTAAATGATTGGAATTTAATTCCGAGAAAAACCATCATTCTTCCGATTTAATCGGATCTTATTCATACTTGTATTTATCTTACTCTGGTAATCCTTCTCTTTCTCTTGTCGGATTTCTCGGTATTGTACTCTTACGGTATGTTCTTGTTACTTTGTATTCTCTTATTTTCGATCTTAAACTCATTGTAACCTTGAAATTCCATTAATGAAAAGGTTCATTGTTTATCAAAAAAAAAAAAAAAAATTTACGGAAAAATAGATGTGGCTTGTATCATTTTCCTCAACTACCAAAATAAAATAATTGCCGAATACGTTATACTTCTACCTCAAATTCAATCCTCAAATGATAAGTTTCAGAGTTTCTTGTATACATAAAAAAGAAAGAAGACCCACAAATATTTTGTCTCCATAGATAATCTCTTAAATTCAACCAGACCTTTTCTCGTATGTAGGACATCCTTGCACGACACATACAATTTATAAAAAATATATATTGATCATAATTTGCGCTAGATAAGGCATCGTGACCAAAACTCTATTGAAAATATAAGTGACCAACCACCAAGTTTTCTCACATTATTGTGCAACAAGCTGGGTTCTCTTCACTAAAATAATCACAACGAACATAACCCTTGTTTCTTCCATAATAACCATTATCAAAGCACGGTTGTAGTTGCGATGGTGGCCTTCTGTAATCATCGAAAAAGGGTAGTGGTGCTCCAAAATCATTGTACCATGTCCCTCCACCATGTCCTTGATAACATTGCCCACAACATGTCCCGAAATTTGGTGGAAATCCAGGAACTGTTATTGGTTCAGGTTCAAATATAATTGGTACACGGAGTGGTGGTCCCTTAGGCGCCGGTGCGAGTGCTGGCGCTGGTTCTGGTTCTGGCTCCTTTGCTGCTGGTGCTGGTGCTGGTGACGGTGTCGGTGTTGGTTCCTTTGGTGATGGTGCCGGTGCAGGTTCTGGTTCCTTTGGTGCTGGTGCTGGAGCTGGTGCAGGTTCTGGTTGTTTTGGAGCTGGTTTTGGTGCAGGAGCAGGCTCTTTCGGTGGGTCCGGTTTAGGAAGTATGATTTCGTAGCTTTTTATCGGTTTTCCTTCCTTTCAATATAGCTTCCTGGCCATGCAATTGGGATCAAACGGACCAGTGATCACCACTGTGTTTGTCTTTTTATCGATTATCTGGCTCCGAATTTCTGATGATGAACATGACATGAGACTATATTTTGGTTCTCAAAATTGAACCACATTAAAATGTCAAAGGGTACACACATATAGAAAGAGATTACCACAACTGAGTCTACATAAAGTTTTCTTGATTTTCTTGCAGCATTTTGAACAATTGAGATCAACCATCAACACAATTGTTGAATTCTGAAACAACAAATAAATTTAGTGAATAACCAAGTTTTGTTGATAGAAAAATTATAAGATTTATGTATCTAAAAGACACAAATGTTAAAACACAAAACCCCAAATTTGTAAGTATTTTATGTAAGGAACATGTGCAGTCATAAGAGAGATCACTCATATTGATTGAACCACTACAAGATTATTAAGAAGTTTTATTTTTTATCATCAAGAGCTAACTCATTTTATTCTGATATAATTACACTTGACAATTGATGAATGGTACTCAGAGAGTTGAATAACTTGCAAAACCCAAGTTTTGAATGGAAATATACTGAAGAGCATAGAAATCACTAAAAGAGTATGAGAGATAATGAAATATAATTGAATTACATACCTTTTCTGGCATGAATTAAATTGAACTCTAAAATTTAATCTAGAGAGAGAGAAACCGAGAGAAACAGAGAGGTGAGATGATTGAAATTGTATACAATATACAGCCTAACTACTTGGAAGATGATGGGAAAAAAATCATTAAAGGAAGTAAATTTAAAGTAAAGCAGATCATGACACGTGTATATTAGTACATTTTTTTTGAAGGGAAACATATAAAAATTATATTAATCCTCACTGAAAGTGATACGCTGCATAATACAATTCGGTGGATCATTATGGTACCACCATCTGTTTAAGGAGTTTATAATTGCGTAATGAACTAAATCATGCGCAATAGAATTAGCATCTCTAGGAATAGCTACAAATTTAATATCACTAAAATCCTTGATGCGATCACGAATAGATAAGGCCGTTGAGTGGATACTCCAAGGGATCTCATTCGTGTTGCCTGTAACAGCTTTGGGGATGTCAGAAGCGTCACCCTCCACAATAACCCGAGGAATATGTAATCTATTTGCTAACTGAATACCAAAAGCATATGCCTTTGCTTCTACCACCACTGCGGAAAAGGAATCAAAACACAAAGCCCCACAACCCATATGGTTACCAAAGGAATCTACTGCGACTGCCGCCACTGCAGTTTTACCATTATTGAAAGTTGCATCCACATTGATCTTAACAAAATTTGCTGGCGGAGGCTCCCATATTGCAGCTGAGTGTTGAGAAACTTGAATCTCAGAACAGAAATTTAGTTCATGGTGGAGATCAAATTCCTTAAAGTCTGCCAGAGCTTTATGAATATAAGAACCCACTGTAAACTGAATATTACTGAACACCAAGTCATTCTTTATTTTCCATATATTCCAGATTAGGCAAGAGCCTAGATTCAACATGATACCTTGATCAGGATAATCCATCCAATGCCTTATAATATCCATAATAGAATTAACTTGAGTTTCTATAAGTATCGGACTTGAATTAAAAACTTCCAGGGCAAACTGACATTTGAATAAGAGGTGAAGAATGGACTCATCAGCTGTTCCACATAAGGGACAAATATTTTGAACATGAGAGTTATATTTACTGAGATTCACATAAACATCAATTCCATCTTGAAGGACTTTCCACATGAAATTTTGAATCTTTGGCAGGGTTTTAAACTGCTTCCAAAACCTCTTCCAAGGAAATTCACCCATCGAAGAAGTTGTTGTTGTGCCATTAGAAAGAAGCTTATAACACGACTTTGTGGTGAACTTACCAGAAGGAGTTTTCAACCAGATTAACTTATCTTTAATCTCCTCTTCTTGTGGGATATAGATTTGGGAGATAAGTTAAGCTTGATCCATCGGAAAAACATCAAATAATAATTCAACATATCAATTTTTTTGTCCATGAATAAAAAGATCTGAGACCCATGTTACCTGGATTGAAGAATTATGAAGCATATTTGGTCTGAAACCTGGTAGATTTGGAATCTAGGGATCTTTCCAGATGTGTATAGTATCTCCCGACCCTATGAACCAACATCAGTTGTTAACAAAGATATTTCGAATAGATAACATATCCTTCCACGTATTTGAATCTCCTTGTTTAACCTGGTAATCCCATAAAGACATATTCTGTAGATACTTAGTGTTATATAACTGAGCCCATATTGTATCTTGATTAGACAGAAATCTTCAAACTAGTTTGGCAACAAGAGATATATTGACAAATTCCAAATTTATGATACCTAATCCTCCATCTTCTTTAGCTTTCATTGCTTTCTCCCATCTGAAGAAGTGTTGTTTTTTTTTCCTCACATCATGACCCCACCAGAAAGCTCTCTGAGTTTTAGTCATTTGAGCTGTGACGCCTTTCGGAAGAATACAAGTATTCATAGAGTAAACTGGAATGGTTGAAAGAATACTTTTCGACAAGAGAGTTCTCCCCACTTGATTAACAAAAAAACTTCTCCATCCTGCCAACTTTGAATCATACTTTGAATTCAATGGTTCAAAAGTATCAATACTCCTATCTGACTTCAATGGATATGTCCCCAGATACTTTTCATCCTTGCGCATTTCTTTCACTCCCAACATCTGGATGGTTCTTCCTTTGAAAAAGAAGTACATCCTTTATTAAAGTGAATGGAAGACTTCAAATAATTAATTACTTGCCCTGAGAAGGAAGAGTAAGTATCTAATATTTTCTTAAGTTGCTGCTCATTAGCCTCTAAATTTAATCCGAAGAAGAACAAATCATCGGCAAACATCAAATGCTTATGATTGGAGCCTAACTATTAATCTGATAACCACCATAAAGACTTTCTTCTTCAAACTTAGCCATTAAAAGTGATAACCCTTGAGAACAAATAATAAATAAAGACGGAGAAAGAGGGCATCCTTGACGTAAAACCCTACCGCTCTTAAAGTTCCCATATGGAGCTCCATTAAGAAGTATCGAAAAAAATGAGGATATAACACAGTTCATTATCAAATTATGGGAATGATCATGAATACCCATTTGGTGCAACATAATACTTAAGAAAGACCATGAACCCTATCGTATGCCTTGGACATATCCAATTTGAGAGAAAAAAGAACCTTGTTTTGACTTAGACTTATTCATAGAATGGAATATTTATTTAGCAATGACTACATTATCTGTAATCTGCCTATTCTTCACAAAGGAATTTTGAGACCAAGATATGAATAATCCTAGAAATGGACTGATTCTATTTGCCAAGATTTTTGCTACAAAATTATACAGAACATTACATAAAGATATTGGACGGAAATCTACTTCCAGGATAGGATTTTTGATTTTTGGAACAAGGCAAATGTGAGTGTGATTTAGCTTACTTGGAATGACTCCAGATGCGAAAATTTGTTGGATATAATGAGTTGTATCTTCTCCAACAATTGACCAGCACTTCTTATAGAACACCACAGGAAATCCATCAGGACCCGGCGATCCAAACGAATTCATCTTCTTAACTACATTCCATATAACCTCATTAGATGATATCTCCGATATTGAAGAATTTTCCCCAGAATTTATGCTGAATTCAGAATTGTGAATATCTGAAGGAGCACATATATTATTGTCCTCTTGGAAGAGAAGATAGAAGAAAGAAATCAATTCTTCAGCTATTGCGTCTGGATTTGTTAACCAGGAGTATGAAGCGTCTTTTAGCTGAGTAATATTATTCTTTTTCCTTCGTTGTTGCACTGATAAATAGAACTGTTTAGTGTTTTTGTCGCCAGATTTCAACCACACCTGTTTCATACGTTATTCCCAATAAGTAGCATTCATAAGGATATAATCATTAATTGATCAGAAATCCTTTTCTCTTTTTGAAGAATAGTTGGTGTAGGCGCCAAACTCTGAATCTGAAGTAATGATTTCTTCAGGATGTTGGTTTTGTTGTTAATACAGCCTATTTTTTTTTACTCCAACACTTTAAGAAAGATCCTAAAGCACCAAGATTGATAAGTAAATCCTCAGAAAGATTAATATTCCACGATTCTAGAACAACTTTTAGGAAGTCGGGGTGAGAACACCAGTAAGCCTCGAATCTGTAAGAAGGAGGTTTTCTCAAAATATTTCTACAGGTGTTGAGAAGAATAGGAGCATAATCGCTTGAAATTCTGGGAAGATGGAGAACTCCCGCCTTCTGAAAAATTAAACACCAATCCGGTGAAGCTATGACTCTATCCAATCTCTGTCTAATAATCCCTTGAAACTGTCTTCCATTGCTCCAAGTATATGCAGGTCCTGAGTATCCCAAGTCCAAGAGATGGTTTGAGTTGATAAAGTCATTAAACTGATTGATTGTGTTATTTAAAGACTGATCTCCCCCATGTTTTTCTCTTATGGAAGATAAAGCATTGAAGTCCCCAATGAAACATTTCGTCCCCTGAACATGTTGAGCATAAATGGACAAGCTCTTCCAGAATTGAGCTCGATTGCCTCTATTTGGTGGACCATAAACACAAAAAAGGTTCCACAATGGGTAAGGTCATGAGGGTTGAATTTGTAGATGAATTAGGTTCTTTGAGAAAGAAATCACTTCTGCAGAAATATTATTTTTCCATAAGAGTAATAATCCGCCACTGCGACCCAAAACTGGAACAATACAGTGATTAGAATACATTCATTGAAGAGTCTTGAGATAGCTTAGTTTCTGACAAAAAAACTATTTCAGGTTTAGAGCTCCGTAGGAAAGATTTCAGAGTTTGAATTGTTGGGTCATTCCCTAACCCCCAACAGTTCCATGCAAATACTAACATGGACCGTGCGGCCTATTAGGGATAGCCGCCACCTCCCGTTGATCATCTGAATCCTCCTCGATTCCTGAATCCAGCATTAATTGTGCATCTCTAAAATTGGCACATAATCCATCAAGCATTCATTTAGTGCGTCTCTGATATCCGGTGGAAGATAGCTCCGAAACAGTGGTAGAGCTAGAGCCCCTAGCCATCGATTTCCATTTACGGATTCTGGAAGTCTTGGTTGGCTGTCTGGGATTCCATAAAACCCGTCCACAGTTATTATCCTGTGGTTTGGAGTTTGCCCTGGATAAAAGTTGATGAAGATTCTCATTAATTGATTTATCAGATACTTCTTCTACCGATGATTTTTGTCTCTTTGAAACAAATTGAAAAGATTCTGAAACTTGTAGAGAGTGAACACGGTTAAATTTTAGATGAGTTGCAGTATTCTGGGAATCCACAGTAACAGATTTTCCTTTCACTAGTTCAGAATTGAGTTGTTGCAGAGATGGTAAAGAGGTAGTTATTGGGTGGTTATAATCTCCATGTTGAGCAGTTGATGGAGAGCCACGTTCAGAGAATTGAGTTGGAGGATTAATTCCAATCCCAGTTTTTGGAATAACTACCGGTAACTGATTTTGCAAGTTATCAGATTGTTTATTGAACGGATTAGATAATGACGTGTTAGACTGCATTCCAGTCATATCTGATATGGCATGATGACTCATCATTGTCTCTGCAAACTCCATTAATGGTTGAAGTCCATGAATCTGTGGGATTGTTGATATATTCTTCTCATGTGTTTGAAATCTCAAAATCCGCCATATCAGTGACGTAACTTTTGATGCTTGCATTTATGGAAGACTTATACTTTGGAACAATTAGGTTTGTGACTTTTTGATGTAACTCAGGAGGAAATTGGCTGTGGATTGTGTCCTTGTATTGATGCACTTTTGGACAAATCTTCATTAAGTGGCCTAGTAATCCACAAAAAACACAGAACCTTGGTAGACGTTCATAACAGATTTTAGCCGTTATTTCCCGAGTTGCTGATATAGGGAATGAAATCGTATCCCTTAAAGGCTTTTTGATATTAACTGGAATCCGAACTCTAGCGAATTTACCCCAATTCTTAGCATCTTTTGAAGAAATGGTTCTCTGACTGCCTGCAAATACTAATAATTGTTGAATAAATTCCCCGTTTAAGTAGTTTACAGGCAAGCCATGGAGTTGTGCCCAAAATTCTACATTATCAAACAGATATTCGTGTGGAAATTTGTTTGGTAAACACCTCTCCAAAGCCAATAAATCATCACGAATTACCCAGGGTGAAGCTTCCATTATGAACTCAGAATCAGTATGGGACTCAAACTTGATAAGAAAGGTTTCCGTAGTAAATTCTGAAATTTCTGACCGAAATATTTCCATGTTTTATGTAACAAATCCATGTATATTAGTACGTTGAATTTCCATGTATATTAGTACGTTGAATCATAAATATGTAGATTGATTATTACTTAATTTATTAATTAAGCATGTTTTAGTGTACTTTAAAAAATTCGTTTAATAATAATTAAATTTGATTCTGATTTCTGATTAACAGAAAGGCGTGTGTATCCATGTTGGTTTCCACCATGAAACCGTCCGATTCAACCGTTGCTTTGAAATTTGTGCATGAAAACTTTTTACAGGCAGATCTTCGCTTTTACTACAAGGTTATGATTGGAATGGGTCATGCCACTTCATTGATTTGATTCCTCAACTCACATGAGATAGTAGTACAACGTGTCCGTCAGTCTCTCTTGTGGATCATTTGGTGATTGTTGTTTGATTTTGATTTTTAGTTAGGAAGAGGAATAAAACTAGAGAATCATGACATGGATGATGAGTTGATGACGGTAGTTCCCGAAAATGATATTTGAACCAAAATTTGAGATGACCAAAAACCACCAAAAAGAAACAACAAGCTGCATTGGCTTGGCTCAAAAGGTGTGGAGCACTCGCAAAAACAGCAAGGGGCATGTTAGCCAAGTGGTCCGAATGCCTATCCTTTGTTTGTCCTAACACCCGGGCCTCATGTCGATCCGCTAGATTGGAGGAGCAGAACACTTCCACTTCTTTGGCTCAAATAGCATGAAGCATAATTCCAAAAGTTAAAAGAGAAAATCTTGAGAAGGAAGCATCGTATTAAAGTAAGATAGGATCCATCAAATTAGGTTATTATTAATATGGAGTGTTTTGTGGGGGCAGAATCTATGGTGGAAAGCTAGCTTTTTCTTAAAGGGAAAAAGATTGTTTTTATGGCGTTGTTAGGGTTGCACAAGACCCGCCCATCATACACAAACCCGCCCGTATCTTTTAAATTCGTGGGTTTTTAATTTGAACCCGCTCGTTGTGGGTGCGGGGTTGGTTATGAAAATAAAAACCTGCTGTCTATGGGTGCGAGGTTGGTTTTACCTAATACCCGACCGAAAAATCCGATAAATATTCGCCATTAATAAAATTAATCCTAGTCGTCCGTTATCAAAACCCTAGTGGTACTAGTAACCCTCTAAATATGTACGCTAGTACTTGTTTAAGCTTAACAATGAAGACTTATGTAGTTATGCTTATGGTTTGTTTTTTTAAGTTATCAAAAACTTAAGTAAGTAGTTTATTTAAACATGTGTGTGAATGATTATTGAATATAAAGCGGGTTTAAGCGTGTCTAAACCCAAACCCGCCCAACCCGTAGCGGGCGGATAATAAAACCCGCCCACTGTTTGTGGGTGCGGGGTTGGTTATGAAAATAAAAACCCGCAGTGTATGGGTGCGAGGTTGGTTTTAGATAATACCCGCCCAAACCCTCCCATGTGCAGCCCTAGGCGTCGTCGACTTTCTTAGGTAAGGGAGACAAAAACTGGAATTCATATTTATTGAACAATCTAAAAAACCAATAATGCTTGATCCACCAGGATGAAATCCCGTGGAATCAACCGCACGCAAGACACAGAAAATAGTGGGCCCTCCTATAATTCTGCTGGTGGTCCCGGGGCTGTGAGACACGGTAATTCTCACGGTGCCTACCCCGGTCTGTGTAGCATCGTCCCTAAAAAAACAATGAGATCATTTCAGTCAGTGATCCTTGTACGGAACCCATATAGTAGGAAATTTATTGGCCTTGCCTGGTTGGCTCAAAATAACCATTTCTCGTTTCCCATTTTCAGTGACGTTCCCATTATGCAATTCTGTTTTGAGTGGGTACAAAAGAAGTTTGTCTTTTCTACCTATTCATTTCAAATTAAGCTTCAAATTTGACAAATCCTGTAAGAAGCCGAGAGAAGATTCAGGTTCAGGCAGTCTCAATAATCCAAGGGGAAATGGACTACTCGGTAGGGTGTCGGCCATGAAACCTATGCCAAACCATTTTCTTAAAACTCTTTGTGGGCACCAAGATCACGGGAAGTATATTCGTGCCCCAATCAATATTCACATAGTTAATAAATCAGTACTCTTTGTAAGTACTCTTTTCAGATCTGGAATTACTTCATCAAATCATTTGCGATAGCCTGGCCATTACCAAGCACTTTGCTTCAATTGTTCGAAGCATGGTCTAATAACGTGTTGCAAGGGAGAGGAAGGGATGTCTGGAAAATCTTACATTATGCGGTTTGTTGGATCTTATGGAAGGAAAAAAATGGAAGAGCTTTCGGAGGTCGCCAAAAGAGTGTGCAAGAAACTATCGACTCGGTAAAGCAATTGGTAGTTTTATGGTCTTGTGACAAAAATACATTTAAGTTTGTGGATCCTAGTTTAATTTGGAGTAATTGGGATACCCTAATGGGTATGTAGGCTTGTATTAACCTTGGTTTATTCCTTGGTTTCAATTTTCCTTTTTTAATATAATCTTTTTCTTCAAAAAATAAATAAATCAGTATGTTTTGTTTTTGGTTTTTGTTTTTATCGGTAAAGATAGAGATTTTATTGAGAAAAGGAAAAAAGAATACAAACAACAACCCGAAACCAAATGGAAGGGAAAAACCAGACCCTACACAAAAAGGAGGCTACAACAACCCAAAAAAAAAAAAAAACACTAGTGAGGATTTACAAAGAATTGGTTCCAACCAGAGATTACTAAGGAAGTATCTATGCCTTTGAAGCAGGCGGAACCTTTTTCCCAGCGGAAAGCTTCTATTTTTATATCCCTAATGATGTCCTGAATCTTGAACTCCTTGTTAGAAAAGATGAGAGCATTTATCCCCTTCCATACGCTCCAAAGAGCTGCTGGGAGTCTACGCCACAGTTGCTTACCCATTTCAGGTAGGTTGTCACAATTCCAGCTTTTGAGGACATTTAAAACATTAGTGGGGAAAGTAAACTGTCTTTTGGCCCCATCTAGGAAATACTTCCAAACTCTTAACACCACAGTGCAGTGAAGGAAAATATGATCCACAGATTCATCACAACAATTACATAGTTTGCACAAAACAGATTGGTTAAGCCTGAAATTCCTCTTATGAAGATTACTCATGGTGGGCAGTCTATTCAGGGAAGCCTGCCAAAGAAAGAATCCCACTTTTTTTGGCCAAGTTCTAGGCCAAATTTTAGACTTAGGAAAAGTACTTACAGAATTATTGTGGGAAGAGGCCTTCTCGTAAGCTGTTTTAACCGAGAAAATACCCCTCCTATCTCCAAGCCAGATAAGTTCCTCCTCCTTCGTAGGGTCAAGAATAATAGTCTTCAACATGGTCATCAGGGTGACCAATTCTGCGATTTCAGGATCATATAAGCATCTTCTATGAAGTAAGCCTAGATTCCAGAACATTACATCATCGACAACTTGCTGAGCATCTAAAATAGAGACTTATTTATTAGAGGTCAGTTGATATAGTCTTAGAAACAGATCACATAAATACCCATTAAGGTGTCATTTATCCTCCCAAAGCCTTATTCTATTCCCCTTACCAATTTTGAATTGACACTGCTTGAAGAAGTCATCGGATATCGATTAAATATTCCTCCACAAACTCATGCCATGTCTGTCCCTTGGTTGCTTTGCCTGCCATCCAAACCCAATAATGCCATATTTGTCTTTAATAACCCTTGACCAAAAAGTCTTAGGTTCTTTTCCCAACCTCCGCAGCCACTTTTGAAGAAGGGCTCTATTCATAATTTTAAGATTCCTAATGCCTAAACCCCCAATTTTAACTGGTTTGCACACATTCCTCCATCCGACGCAGTAACACTTCTTTATATCAGCAGATTCGTCCCATAGGAAATTCCTAATAGTTTTCTCAATACCTTTAATAACATGAGCAGGAGCCATAAATAAAGAGAAGTAATAAACAGGAATACTCTGAAGCACACTTTTTATTAGGGTTAGCTTACCCCTTTTGGACAACGTATTTATTTTCCATGAAGCAAGTCTAGATTTGCAAATTTCCAGAATCTTATCACATTTGGAGGCAGAGTTAGTTTTGTCACCTAGAGGCATGCCTAGGTATAGCTAGCGGGAAACTATCACAAGTGTAGATGGTGGATTTTCGACAAAGGCTAAAATCGTAAACCCATAATTATACGAACCTATGATCCAGTAATCAGACGTGAGTACTGAGACACGAGTCTCTCATAGTATCCTCTGATTGAGAATGCTTTCTCTCAGAGTACATGTAGATATGTAGTCTCACGGCAGACAACAACATATCTCATGAATGTTGAACACCTCAGTAATTATTTCTATATAGTATCACGTGATGGACGGCTCCTAGACAGCTTGCTCTGCTAGTATAGAACAATAACGTCTTCAGGATACAAACAACGAGTTTACCCTGACTATATAAAGGATATGAAGCTCAAGCAAGCTCATATCGGAATAATTAATGCTCCTAGACAACTTGCGCTGCTAGTATAGAGCCATAAGTTAATTATTCCTAAATTCTTGGATTCATCCACAAAATTTCCGAAAATATTCAAATATTTTCGCAGATATTTCATTACTGCAAACCATGGTTCTTCCCAGCTAAAATCCATGGGTTAGTAATAAATATTCAACGCACGGGCGTCTGAGCTACCTCTGAGTAAGCCCCGATTTAAATGGTGAAAGTGTACTCAACGACGATGCACTAACAATCACCGCACGAACGAGTATTTCAAAATACGACGAGACGATGAACCTATGCAAAATAGGAAAGAAAATAATAAATAATTAAAAATTGACCAATGCGCTGGGAGCATGGGCCCACTGACCGGCCGACCATGCCGTGGTCAATCCCACGCTAGTTTCATTTTTTTATCATAATTTTTTTTATTTTCCTTGAGTTCATGAAAATTCTTTCATTTGAACAAATATCCTTAGTTTTGAGGAAATTCCTCAGTTTCATGGTGTTTCTTTCACACCAAAGAAATAATATAAAATTAGGGAAGAATATTGTGGGGCGTGACCATTGGCCAACCGACCATGCCTTGGTCCCATCCGGCCTCACACCTCATGATTCCTCATTATTTTATTATAATTTACCTAATTTCATGAAAAACTCCTTAATCTTATGATATTTCCTTGGTCCCATGAAAAATAATATAAAATTAGGAAAACCCGTGTGCACGGGCCATAGCCAATCGGCTAAACCCTAGATGGCCTCACACGTCTCTTTTTATTATTATTATATTTTTCATGTTTTCATAATCCCATGAAATTCCTTGATTTCATGATATTTCCTTCAAATTATGAAATTTCCTTTAAATTGTGAAATAATACATAAAATTAGGGAAAACGCACGGGACCGGGCCCTCGCCGGCCAACCATGCTCCAAGCTGGTCACACACGTCCACACGTCCCTTATTTTATTATTATTATTTTTTATGTTTCCCTCATCTCATGGAAACTCCTTGATTTGAACAAAACTCTTTAATTTTAGCAAAACTCCTTGATTTTATCATATATCCCTAAAATCACGAAAATATTATGAAAATTTTGGAAAAACGTGTGGGATTGGACCCTTGGCCGGCCATGGCTGGTCCCACACTTCATAATTCTTTCACTTTTTCATTATTTTTCCTTCATCTCATGAAGTTTTGACGGTTTTATAAAAAAAAACTGGTTTCTTCATCTTTTCTAAAATGATTGCTCAAACGCACATCCGAAAATATCAAAATTCTCAGAGCTGAGATACGAACACTTTGGGGACATGAGCATATTACCTTGACCGACCAAGGTTGGATCTTTGTCTCTCAATGAGCCGGTCTTACATATGTTCACAATTTGACCTAATTTGTGCAATTGCACGTATTAGGTCCAAAACTCTTCCAAACGACTTGGAACTTCATGGAACGATCAACACTTGATCCCGTGACCACCCAGGGGCAGTTTCATGATCCCTTGGTCGGTCCTCCACCTCATCATAATTAATTAGGCTTTATCACCTAATACTGAACCCAGCAGTAATTCGAATAAATGATTAAACCAACATTTAATCATTCTTTCATCAACAAGTCACCAACTCTTTAAGAGGTCTTGGTATTTGTTCGTGTGAGCATATGGGTGCTACATGATTAACCCATGGTCTCATGAAACCAATCCTTCATTCGTTCCATGGTTCAATTCCTAACAAACCATGAAGTGGTCATCAATTGATCAAATTAGGGTTTCTGAGTCCAAGGATTATAATTCCAGATTCAAACACTAATAAATTTATGACGATCTCATGATCAATATTCTTATGTAGGAATTACCTATAGATCCTATTATAGTGTTCTTAGTTAGTGGCAGGTCCACCCACTAAAGCCCAGTAACCGGAGGTCCATAATAAAAAGAAAACAGAAAAATGTACCCAATTTTTTAAGCCCTGGTCCTGCACACGTGTGGAACATATGAGGACTATTTTTAAATACCGAAAATACCCTCAAGTATATAAAAGCAGTAATAAAATTCATTTCTTCTTCTTTTTCTCGATCTATTCTTCTTCTTCTTCTTCATTTTCTCATCTGTGGTTTGGTGAAGAGCTCCGGCTATGAAGATCTTCTGAGGTGTTGATCAATTCGTGAATTCAAACTAAGAATAATCGGTAGGTTCACTTCCTTACTATTGGTATAGTTTAGGTTTTCATTTTTCCTTTTTTCTTCAAAAGCTTATTTTAATTTAGGTTTTTTTTTTCTCGGATTAGAGAAATTTTCATGTTTATAGCAAAATTTAATGTTTAGGTATTAGATCTGAAGTTGATAGTAAACTGGAAGAGTCTACTTTTGTCGATTTGGTATGATCTCTGAGTGTATTTGTGTTGTACCACATTTTTTAATTGATTTTTGGGTTCGATCCATGAGTACGTATATGTAATACTGAAATATCTGCTTTGATTCGGTTATATTCAGAGTTTTGTGGTTGTTTTTGGGTTCGATCCATGAGTACGTATGTGTAATACTGAAATTTCTGCTTTGATTCAGTTATATTCAGAGTTTTGTCATTGTTTTTGGATTTGATCCATGAGTGTATTTGTGTTGCACCGCGTTTTTTAATTGATTTTTGGGTTCGATCCATGAGTACATATATGTAATACTGAAATATCTTCTTTGATTCGGTTATATTCAGAGTTTTGTCATTGTTTTTGGGTTCGATCCATGAGTACTTATGTGTAATACTGAAATATCTTCTTTGATTCGGTTATATTCATAGTTTTGTCATTGTTTTTGGATTCGATCCATGAGTACATATGTGTAATACTGAAATATGTGATTTGATTCGATTATATTCAGAGTTTTGCCATTGTTTTTGGGTTCGATCCATGAGTACGTATGTGTAATACTGAAATATATGCTTTGATTCAGTTATATTCATGGATTCATCACTTATTCTTTACATGGGGTTTGATTTTTTAGTTCATGAATACGCAGTACGTATTGATAGAAACTTCTTCTGATTTTGTTTTATTCATAGTTTTGCCATTGTTTTTGGGTTCGATCCATGAGTACGTATGTGTAATACTGAAATATGTGCTTTGATTATGTTATATTCATGAATTGATGAATTCTTCTTTACATGCAGTTGATTTTTAGTTCATGAATATGCAGTACGTATATGGTGTACTGATAGAAATTTCTTTTGATTCTGTTTTATTCAGTTTTGCCAATTTTTTATTTCTTTGATCCATGAATAAGTATGTGAAATACTGAAATATGTGCGAATTTTATATAGATTTTCTATGTTTACAGTGCATATAAAGGTTTTCCTTTATTTTTCCTATGATTTAATATTGTATTAAATAAATATTAGAGATTAATTGGTATGATCCTACAATATATGTGATGTAAAATATTTTCTAATTTATTTATCATTGATTCTAACAAACATGTGCTTTTCCTGTAAGAAGTGCAGCAAATACGTACTCTAATTTGTAAGCAGCAGATATATACTCAAATTTGTAAGCAGTTTAGCGGATACGTGTTCTATTTGTAAGCAGCGCGACAAATATGTACTCAGATTTTGTAAGTAATGTAGCAGATATGTACTCGAATTTATAAGCAGTGTAGCAGATATGTACTCGAATTTATAAGCAGTGTAGCAGATATGTACTCGAATTTATAATCAGTGTAATAGATATGTACTCGATATAATGAACGTATAAACACACACTTTTGGTAACAATGGGTATTATGGTCATTTCCATGTTTTAATTAATTTTGGACCTCAAGATAAAAATAATAATCCGATTGGACCCTACTATAAATAACTTTATGGTCTTAGGACCAAACAAGAAATTTACCTATTCTTATTAATTATACTCGGTTCAACTACCAGTATTTTAATTAGTATTTTATTTTGGTCACGCTGCCAGTAATTCATCTGATGAGCAACACTTGCTCAGATAAGCAATACTTTCTCAAATCAGAGAATATTGGTTCAACTATCAATATTCAGCAAATCAGAGCAATACTTGCTCGCCTCAACTATCAACGTGAGAATCATGCCCACGTTCAATTCACGAGTTTCAGAACATTTTACAAAATCATGTTCAACTCAGTAAATACATGGACTCATCGTCCCATGATATCACGAAGTCAGCAACTGACTAAACTAACCACGAGACGTCAATCGTGTCACTTGGGGGGATATCAACTAGGGTTTTGGTATGGCGGTCTACGGCACGTGTGTTCAAACACACGATGGAATGTGAGAAAGTCGTGCAATCAGTTGAAGGAGTTAACAAAGTAGTGGGTGGAAAATCAACCAAGTCTCCGCACGATGAGCAACTGGTTTCAAACACTATTTCCATCTCTACTCTTTGATTCCATCAACTGTCACACTTCATGGGATCATGGTGTCTACAATTCCATCAATATAAATAAGTCTCTGAATCATGATTGAAATAACAAGAACAACAAAGTCAAGAATCTCACATCTCACAGACAATACGAGATCAACAACTCATCAATTGAGCAATTACTCTCAACTGAGCAATTTCAATCATTCAGAACTTATCATATTCATAATTCACAACATACCTACAATCTTTGATTACCATCGATTCCATACATTTCTTAGATTCCCTCATACGGATCAACCCATCCTCTCTTGTGACTGAATTTACTCTGGAACAGCCATTGTCTTGGTTTAGGCCGGGGTACTACAGATTGATCTCTCGAATTCAAAGCACTCCCTTCTTGCAGTGCATCTGTGTGAGGTTGAACATTTTGATCGGTTCAAGGAGTCTCCTCCGTACGGTCGTATCCTCAATTCCGTAAAAACCAGCAAATCGTTTTTCCCCATCTACAACAAGATAGATAAATGTTCGGGAACATCGATGTATGAACGAGCATAGATATTCGTAAAGGATAGAAACACATTAAGAGGAAGAACGAGTATGAACGAAGTGTAAAAATGTAAATGACATGATTATTTACGTAGTCCAACACTAAGGCCTACGTCCACGGGGTGTTGAGCAGTTTTCACTATGAGTTGGGTTAATTACAAAGTTTAGTCCAAAAAATTTTTTTTAGTGGAAGGGATAGATCGAATTACATGATAGTTACTCACATCTAATACTTGCTCTCTCTCCTAGATTTCTCCTCCGGTCTAAAAGTGTTAACCTCTTTTCCTTTAGTGGAGTTGGGTATTTATAGTGTGTTCGGGTGGGTCCCTCTCATCACAATTGTTACCCACTTTCTTGGTCCGTGTGCCTATTACGATGGTATTTGTCGTGTTCAATCCGAAGCTACTCCATCAACACCTTCTTCTGGTGTCGGTCTGCCTATGAATTAACCATACAACTTCCTCCACGAGGTACACATCCGTTGGCATTTAATGCGAGTAGTTGGTTTTTCCCACGCCTACACGGCTGTATTGCATACTTGTCATATCAATGTCAGTTGCACTGATCTTGGCCATTGGTTTCAAACTTATCTCGATATATGTTAAAGTAAATTTAGAATTATTATTGTAAAACGCATGTGTATTATTGTCTGTACACCTTGCTTATCAAGTTTCCACCTGTCGATCTTGACTGACACGTGTAGGGTGGTAAATCTCTACCTATACTCTTATAGGACTACCTAGCTAGTCTATATCGCAAAATCAGAATTGGAATATTTATACAAACCGATTTTCTGCTTAATACTGCTTAAAACGTATATAGGTACATCCTACCAGTTTCGAAAAATAACAATTTACCATGTCCCATAAACATACATACAGATTTTTTTTCCTGCTTAAACGTGTATTGGTACATCCTTTCAATTTTGAAAAGCAGCAGTTTACCATGTCCCATAAACATTGTTAGAGCATTGCTCGGTTGAACCCACCAAGCATTGGTTGTCATATTTTAGTATCAAAACTCAGTTAGAGTTGCTTGATTGAATGTACTAGCGTCAAATTTGTTCAGGTTAGACTAGAAAGTCTAGCAATGTTGAGACATACAAGTATTACCTTGAAGACCTAAAGATCGTAAAGACGTATCGACTACAATGAAGACATCATCCTTCTACTTGAGGTTAGTGATACTGACTTGACTTGTTTCCATTCCTATCGTTGCTTTCAAGTCGTTTAAGATTGAAAACATAACATGCGAGGTTATATTTAATACTCTAGTATTAGACTTGGTCATTTTATTATGATCAAAGTATCAAGGAAGAATATTTGATTACGAAGTATAACATTTATCTTTTGAACTTCGTAAATGTGACATCGACATAATCTATGTAACTCGCTACTTGATTGTATTGGATATATGTGTGATTTCATCCTAGGAAACTATGTTTGATTACATATGTTTAAAGGAAGTATATATACGAAACTTTTTTCGTAATCGAAAGGAAATCAATAGGAAGTTTGGTCCGATTTTCATTGAAGATCTATTGGATGACCAATTCGAACCTAGGTAAGAAATTTGGTAGATACATTGGGAGTTATGGTAGAATCAATCTTTACCTAATTTGGGATATGCGGTAGAACCGGTCCTAACTTATGTTGAGATCTTGGTAGAACCGATCCTTACCTATATTGGGATACATGGTAGAATCGATCTTAACTTATATTGAGAGTCTTGGTAGAACCGATCCTTACCTATGTTGGGATAGTTGGTAGAATCGATCCTAGATTTTGTTAGGAGTCATGGTAGAACCGATCCCTACCTATATTTGGAGACTTGGTAGAACCGATCTTAACCTATGTTAGGAGTCATAGTAGAACCGGTCCCAAGAGAAAAATCGATCCTTTATATTTACATATTACTTTATGGTTTTGTGTGAGTTTGGAATTAGGGTTTGATAAATAGGAAAGTTCCAAACTAAATACACCTTGTGATCATCCATTGTTAACAGACTTCGTTCTGTGTGTAATCGATTATAAGTGGATTCAAGTTTGTAGTGTGCAGGTACATAAGAAGGCAATTGAATATTTGAAGACAAAAAGTTTTTTTTTATTGGTTTTCGTATCTCGTGATTTGTGCACACATCTTGATCGTCTGGGATCCGACTTAGATCTGGTTTATCTTTGATAGATTTGATCATAAAGTCATTTAGATCGACAACTATCATTTGGTGGTATTTTATAATATCTGAATCTGATAGTTGTGAATCTGAATCTAAATTACTCAATTGGATTGATCTTACCCGACAAAGGAGTTTACTAGTGTAAACGGAAGAACCTTTGTCGAAACTCAACGAATATTTTTCTAAAAGATTATTGGAGTAGTTACCAAAAAACTTTGTTCCTTTACTGTTTGGAAGATTGAAAACGCGGGGGTACCAAAATACACCACCAACTTTTTCTTAGGCAATCTGTATGGACAAACTCAACACAATTCTGAGAGTTCAACTTATTGAATCTCAATCAAGGAATAATATCTAGAGTTATATCTCTATCTCCCACAATCATAAAGTTTACAGACACTAGTCTGTGAACCTGATTTTCGTATGAGGGTACTTGGGTGATTCCAAAGATCAATTTCCCAAGTGATAAATCAAGTCGTATCCAACAAACAAGGTCGTACGTATCTACTATGATTGATTTACATACAACATATGATATTTAAATTATAAATACAAACAATATAATGCGGAAAAGAAATAACACAAACACCATAAATTTTGTTAACGAGGAAAGTGAAAATGCAGAAAAACCCTGGGATCTTGTCCAGATTAAACACCAAACTGTATTAAGTCGCTACAGACACTAGCCTACTACCAATTAACTTCGGACTGGAATGTAGTTGATACCGAATTAAACCCTCCTAGCAATTCAGTTACAGTCGCGTTCTTTATGCCTCTTGAATCCTAGCCGGACTCCGCGCAATTGATTCTTTTAGCTGACATCACACCAACTAAGAGTTGCTTCAACTCAATTTAAGACTTTAAACCAATCTGCCTCCCACATATAAGCCTATATATATGTGATGTCGTTTTTGATTGTAGATCAAGGTAATGGAAATAGATAGCAATGGACAAAGTCTAGCTAACCTCGAAATCCGGACTTATGCAACCTGAAGTGCATCATAGATTATTATTCACCTCACAAGTATAAAACTTGTGGAATCAACAAAGTTTGAGACGAAGAGAACTTTGATGATTACTATATATCTTGATCAATTGAGCAACTCAACAATCGATCAAGATCAGGATACTCAAGCTATCAGATAAATGATAGCTGGTGTAACACCCAAACTTCGGTAGTGGTTAGCCTAATGGAATATGAGTAATGGTTTGTCCTTTCCTAACACTGAGGCCTTTTCAGCATAATTGGCTCCAGAGTTGGCAGAAAACTCTGCAGTTAGGCATGCTCGGGCGGGAGTAATCCAGAGATGGGTGACCATTCGGGAAGTTTCTGCTGGATAACAACAGTGATTCCCGTTGAAAACCCCACAATGCCGGATAACCGCAGTGGCTAAGTTGGAACAATATCGGTGGAAGGGTGAGTCATTACGAAACGGTATCAGAACCGAGACGGGTTACCCGTCGAGGGTGGGAGAGTACGCTAGACGAAATATGTCAGGTACTAGTCTCATGAAGGGAAGGGAACATCGAAGATCTGCGCTTGAATATATTTCGGAACTGAGGACGGCTTCAATTTAAGGTGGTGGTATTGTAATACCTCAATTTTGGTAGTGGTTAACCGAATGTAATGTGAGTAATGATTTGTCCTTTCCTAACATCGAGGCATTTTCAACACAATTGGCTACATAGTTGGTAGAAAACTCAGCAGTTAAGCGTGCTCGGGTGGGAGTAATCCAGGGATGGGTGACCATCCGGGAAGTTGCTAATGGACAACCGCAGCGATGCCCATTGAAAACCCCACAATTCCAGATAAGTGCAGTGGCTAAGTGGGGACAATATCGGTGGAGGGGCGGTTTATTACAGCTGGACCTGGCTTCACGAATCTCTATGAAGTCTTTGTATCCGCTAAACCTTAAAAGGGTTTCTGGTGAGGAAGACTCTAGTAACAACTAGGAAACACCAAAGAGTAGTGTCGGGATTCAAAGATCCCTGTTGTTTTAGGTTCTCCTTATATAGACATTCAAAGCATAGGTTGCTTTAGGTTTATGCTAAGATAGCTTTGAACCAAGCAAACAATATCCACCGTTAGATGAATCTTTTAATCTAGTTTACATAATCAAGATATACACTCTGGTTAGGATGAACCGTAACTGAACCGTGTATAACATATGAAAATACGTGGGTCTAACAACCACACCCAACAATTCATTTGGAAATCTGAAAGAACTTACTCCAATATACTTTCTAGAGAATTAATTAGACAGTCAGACTCAATCTAGAGAAAAGTATATACAAGAGTTTATATTTATAACTCTTAATTCAATCCGCAATCATCAAATAGAAATTTGCGAGCCCGATTGAATATCAGAGAAGTAACTTGAACGGTACCAAAGACCAATGTTCAAGGATCAATCAATTTCAATCAACAACCAAAGGTTAGATTTCCTAATTAATCGATACAACCCATAACCGGTGATATTTCAATTATATAACAAAATATAATGCGGAAAAGAAATAACACAGACACCAGAATTTTGTTAACGAGGAAACCGAAAATGCAGAAAAACCCCGTGACCTAGTCCATATTTGAACACCATACTGTATTAAGTCGCTACAGACACTAGCCTACTACCAATGAACTTCAGACTGGACTGTAGTTGAACCCTAATCAACCTCACACTGATTCAAGGTACAGTTGTGTTCTTTACATCTCTGATCCCAGCAGGATACTACATACTTGATTCCCTTAGCTGATCTCACCCGCAACCAAGAGTTTCTACGACCCAAAGTCGAAGACTTGATAAACAAATTTGTCTCACGCAGAAAAGTCTATTAAAATAGATAAATCTGTCTCCCGCATAAATACCTATGAGTTTTTGTTCCTTTTTTTGATAAATCAAGGTGAACAGGAACCAATTGATAAACCGGTCTTATGTTCCCGAAGAACAGCCTAGTATTATCAATCACCTCAAAATAATCTTAATCGATTAACGAAACAAGATATTGTGGAATCACAAACGATGAGACGAAGGTGTTTGTGATTACTTTTTTATATTGCCTATCGGAGATATATATCTCAAGTCAATCTTACTATTGCACTCACACACGATAGAAACAGCAAGATCAGATCACGCAACTACATAGAAAATAGTTGGGTCTGGCTTCACAATCCGAATGAAGTCTTTAAGTCGTTAACCTACGGGGTCTTGTGAGAAACCTAAGGTTAAAGGAGAAACGACTCTAGATATACAACTAGTAACACACAGAAGTGTGGGGATTAGGTTTCCCAGTTGCTAGAGTTCTCCTTCATATAGTTTTCAAATCAGTGTTTGCAATCGAATTTACCTTGGTAACAAAGCATTCAATATTTACTGTTATATGAAAAACCTGATTCAACCAAGCTAATATCTTTCAACTGTTAGATCGAACTTAGCTTGTTACACACAAATAAAATGTACCCTCATTTAGGTTTATGTAACCGTACCTAAACGTGTACACCATGTTGGATCAACAATAGTTAATCAAGGTTATCCATATGATCACTCTCATATCAACCTTGTTCATCTTAACCATAACTATGTCAAATGACTCAAATGAAACTAGTTAAAGAGTTATTCAATTGTTATATTCTCATAGACTTATACAAGAACACAATTGAATAAAAATCGGTTTGATTCACTCGAATCAATTCATGAACATTATAGCCACGGTTTGCAAAGATTGCATTCCTTATATTATAAATGTTTAAGTTCATGACACAACCGATTTTAAAACTTTAACCTTCAAGATTGGGTTTCGCCAGTATGCAAATGGGTACGCGTACTTCCAATCCCATCAGAATTATTCGGACATGAACCTGACGCCAGTACGCGAACGGGTGCGCATACTTAGGTTCCCGGATTTCTCAAGCCAACAGGTACGCATACTATGGTTCCCGGACATGGATTACATATGTGCAAGAGTACACAACATGTCATATCCAATAATTGGTTAAGTGTTCTAAACTCTTATTTCAATCATTAAAACTTTCTTAGAGGATGACAATAGCCTTTTTCACACACTATGCATCAAAGCAATTTTTAAGTTATTGAAATAATCATAACGAAACATTCCAAGTCTACACCAAATGATTGTATCACACAAACCATGTAAGATGTTACTCGGCAATTTCACATGATTATCTTTTGACTTGCGGCAAGAATATAAGATGAACTTGGTCGAATCGAAAGCTTTCCAACACATATTCCAAGAAATATGTAAGCGAGTTAAACTCAACTAGAAATCTCAAATGTGTATAATAGAAAACTATATCGTAACACCACTTATGTCTCAATATAGGAGATAAATTAGAAATAGACTTTCCAAGTGATAGATGAGTTTCAGTCTCCACATACCTTTTGTTGATGAAGTTCCACAAGCTCTCCTTAATAGTTCTTAGTCTTCAAATGATGAACGATGTGAAGTCTAAGGCTCAACTACACAATCTATGTCCTAGTCCGAGATATCTATAAGTTGAATAGAAATCAAGACTTTATAGTTTTAATCAATAACATTAACAAACATGCTTGAGATAGTAACTCATGCAAGTTCGACCGAGCAGTGCTCTAATAAGACCACGATAATGAATGGTTGGTCGAAGCTAGCCAACTAAATAATAAGTTTGAGCATTTACATAAATACTTAATACTTAACTCAAAACAAAATCAAGTGATCAAATATGTTTATGGTTTTTTATAAATATGAATAAAGATTATTCAAATGCTAATTATCTCAGAGAAATAATTTTTATGTGCATAAGAATTTAATCGACATGGTAAGTAGGCGTACAAGGTACACGTACTTAACATGTTCGTGAACAATTATGTCATGGTACATGTGCTAATATGTATACTTTATAACATAACCGAGTTCCGGAGTTCACATAACTTTTTCGTTACATGTACTAGTATGTAAACCATTTAAACATAACCGAGTTCTGGAGTTATCACAGAACTATTTTGGTATGCGTACTGGTATGGATACCATTTAAACATAACCGCAAGTTCCGGAGTCCACATAACTTTTATGGTACGTGTACGGTACGGATACCAAACCGGTTCCATAACCAAAAGTTCTTTTCTGGTACGCGTACTAGTTTGCATACTGATCCGTATTCACGAGTTCATAGACTTTTAAAGGTGCGCATACTAATATGCGTACCAAAAATCTATTGCCGACATATAGCTACTCTGTTTCGTGTACTGAGTACATGCATTACGACTTCAAACTTATAACATTTTTCCCGGTTTGTAAGACTGATATGTACACTTTATTATATCTGAATTTATAGTAGTTATATATTTCTCTAAATTGATTCAAAATATTCCCAATAACATCAATGACACATATCACTATTCCGAATGATAATCTTGAATCATGATTTTGATTTGCGAATAATAAATTATTCTTAACCGAAATTCATCAAGTATGAAATATTCATTAAGCTTAGTCATACTTCGAGGACTAACTACAAGAATAATCTTGACTCGAAATTCTTGATATGCTTACAATAGTCTAATTAGTTAGCGACAACGTCTCAAAGATATAAAGGTGAATATAACTTGAGATTATAGGTGGTTCAGTCGTCACATACCTTTTGTTGAATAATTTCTCCAAAAGCTTCGGTTGATCTTTGCCTTCAAACGGTAAAACACAATGATGACTGCCGTGATGTCCATTTCTCAACCACATCTTCGATCATAATCCGAGACTTAACTAATTATAGACTAGAAATCAAGATATAGTTTTGATAACTAAATTTGAAAACAAGCTTGAGGTATCAACTCTTGTGAGCTCGACCGAGTAATGCTCTAACAAAGACGATCAAAAGGAGTTGAGTGCTAAAGACTTTACATCGGTAAAACAACTCAAGATAATGATTTTCCATCTTGGGATTCATGCGCGTGATCAGACGGTCGTAAATGCAAGGATGCTAAGGGAACTAAGTAACTAGGGGTAGATTAATTTGTCTCAATTTTACGAAGTTGGATTTGTTCTTTGTATAACGTCTTAATTATGAGAGTATTCAAAACTGGACTAGGTCTCGGGGTTTTCCTGCATTTGCGATTTTGTCATTAACAAAATCTTGTTGTTTCATTTACTTTACTTCCACATTATAATTATTCTATTATAATAAGGTAAATAACACTTGTACGTTATATCCTAATCACTTGACATTGATCTTGTAGTCAACCGGTCTTGTACCGTAAGTATTGTAAAGTGATACCTTGTTGTTGTATTGTCTCCACTTTGTCCACAGACGATCACACTTGGTATCATACTTATAGGTTGAAAAAAAAGTGTGGTGCGATTGGGTATCCTCGTCATTCAAAACATACATATAAATTGTTTGGCTTTAAAATTGGCCGACCAGAATTACGATCGTAATTAGAAAGAAATAATGCATATTTTAGGTCGCAATTCTTCAGTTTGGACTGTAGTTGAACCCCAATAAATCTCACACTGATCTAAGGTACAGTTGTTCTCCTTACATCTCTCATCCTAGCATGACACTACACACTTGATTCCCTTAGCTAATCTCACCCACAACTAAGAGTTTCTACGACCCAAAGTCAAAGACTTTAATAAACAAATATGTATCAAATAGAAAAGTCTACGGTAATAGATAAATCTATCTCCCACAGAAATACCTACGAGTTTTGTTCCGTATTTTGATAAATCAAGGTGAACAAGAACAAATTAATAACCCGGACTTATATTCCCGAAGAATAGCCTAGAATTATCAATCACCTCATAATAATCTTAATCGACTAGCGAAAGAAGATATTGTTAGAGCATAGCTCGGTTGAACCCACCAAGCGTTGGTATGTTAAGTTTGGTTGTCATATTTTAGTGAACCAAAACTCATTTAAGAATCGCTTGATATAAATGTACTAGAGTCAACTTCCTATATGTTAGCTTGAAAGTATTATGGTGAGATATTACAAGTATTGTGAAGACTTGAAGAAGTGAAGAAGTACGGAGCTACAACCACAACATCATCCTTCTACTTAAGGTAAGTGATATTTGACTTGAACTGTTGCATTTCCTAACGTATCTTTCAAGTCGTGCATATTTAAAACATAAAACTGTGAAGCATGAACACTCTAGATAGACATAGTATTAAGGAATTCAATATGAAGTTTCTTGCTTAACCATTAAACTTTGTATATAAGACATCAGCATAATCGTATGAATGCTATTATGATTATGTATGGGTATGAGGTGAGGATTTCATCATAGGAAACAATATTTTTACATGTGTTTTAAGGAAGTAAGTTCATGATATGTGTAGTGAACCGAAAAGGAAATCGCGAGGCGTTATTGGGGTTGTTCTTCATTGGAAATCTTATGAACGCCCAATATGTGTAATTAGTATAACCGCTCATAACTTGTTTGTGTTCTTGGTAAAACTATTCACATGAGGCATGACTTATGTATTTGTATGACTTTTATTAGTGAAACAGATCTTAAGTAATCACCTGGGGTATGATCAGGTTTGTGTGTGTGTCTGACCAAATTTGGGAGAGGGGAACCGATCCTAGTAAGAGGTGCAGTATATCACAAGGGGGAACCAATCCTTGTATGAGGTTCAATAAGGTTTATAGAAGAAGGGGGGACCGATCCTATGAACATGTGCAACACGTTTTTATGCAAGGGGGAACCGATCCTATGGACATGTACAGTGCATACAAGTTAGATACCAAATATATGTGGGGAACCGATCTCAGTACCTAGTTAGCCGAATTTCGGTAAGCTAGTGTAACTATGCACAGTACTCACATGGAGGTAGAACCGAAACATGTTTTGGTAGAACCGTTACACCCATGGTTTGTGATTGAGTGTTACTTGATGTCGATGGTGGATTTTAGTTCAGGGCTAAAGTTTTAAAACCAATTTTTGTGTAAGCATCCTACAGAGGATGAGATTATTTTATAAGTGATTTATACTTCTTCACTTTATCAATTCACCTAGAATGGAGCATGTAGCAACAATCCCCCGAATATTCTGTGAATTTTAGCATTATTGATTAATGCATAGAAGGCATTGTTTTTCCTGTGTTGTTCCTAGCAGAACTCTCATTGTTGGTGCGGCATGATGACTGATTGTTACTCGCAGCAGAGTAGCATGAATATCCAAGTACCAACAGTGAGGCATGCACGAAATGCCCGTACATGATATAACTCTCGATGTGTTATACTAGCCCGATTGAGCACCTAGACTGTCCGTAATAGTCTAGAAATGATCACGATCATCCAACTTCGCAGGCATGATTGGATGGTCGGGATCGAATCCAATACCCCCAAGCAGGTATTGGAACATTCATTGTCGACCAAATGCAGACCCCGCGCGATCGGCCTCCCAAAAGGGACGGCATAGCTTGCCAAACCGTCCAAACCAAGCGGAATGGACAAAAAACCCTAAATTAGGGTTTGCGGCATGTAGGATCAGAATATCGCCACTACAACACTTCAAAGAATTAAAAAAATTACTTGGAAATGTTTGCAAGATGCTTTTTCTCCTAAATGTCCCTTTGGATGTGCATCAGATGAAACTATAGAGCTCCCTTTTTTATCCATTGTTATTATGCTCAATCTGTTTAGGCATTATCTCCTAATCCAGTTCAACTTCATTTTGATAATTATGTATTGTTCTTAGACATTTGTAAATCTTGGATATGAGCACCTAATAATATGATAGCCTTAGAAGTAATCATAACAAAAATGTGGTTCATATGGAAAGAAAGGTGTAATAGAATATTCCAAGGAATCCACAAAACAATTTACGACTAGCAAATAATATTCAGAGACATATACATTTTTAGCATAATCATAGCAGAAATAAAATTCATAAATATTCAAGTCAGGAAACTCTTCAAAACCTTAAGGAGGAATGAAAACTACCAACCAAAGACCAACACAAAATAAATGTTGATGCAACTTGGACTTATATTACTAAACCAGCTGGTTATACTATAATATCTAGAGATGATGCAGTTGAATTCGAACAACAAAGAGTGGGACCTTGCACAACAACAATGACACCAAAAGAAGCAAAAATAATAGGATTGTTGCAGGCATACAAATGGGCAAAGGAACATCAGCTCAACAATTTCATCATCGAAGGATATTGGAGAAATCTTTGGACTATCTTAATGGGATACCATCATGCATATCTTGGAAGAACCAAGCGATAATGGAGAACGTGAAAAAGGAAATCAGTTTTTGTCCTAACTTTCTAGGTTTTTCTTTTATTCCCAGATCGGCAAACAACGTGACTAACATTTTAGCCAAGAGGCAAAACATTTTAGATGTACCTTAAATTTGGAAACGATTCCCCCATCTTGTATTAACTTTGTGCTATCAGTAGATAAATCTGCAAAGAAAAAAAATATGAAGAAAAAAGAAAAAGAATTAATCAACTTCATTATTATATGCATAATATAAATTGTTAGTCCTTTATAATTATTTTCTTTATAATATCGAAGTGACAAAAATAGGAACAAAAATTGAAGAACTCTTGCCTCGTGGTAAATCATGAATTGGCGTTGAAAATTAAGGACATGGTTAAACGGTAAAATAAATAAGCTCATCCAATTTTCATAATGAAGATGGAACGGGTGAGGCCTACTTGTATTGGATTAGTAATTAAAAGCTGGAGAGTTAAGATCCTTCACCTTCACACCACTGGAAAACCTCTTTGGCATGTGCTACCGGATGCAATCTGCTGATGTGTTTGGAGTATTCCTGATCGATAACATCTTTAATAATGAGACGGCTGATTTTAAGCATACCATAGATGAAATAGAAACTCGAGTTTTCTTTTTCTATAAAATTTGGACTCTATGAAAGATATCTTTCATGATCAAGTCCTTGTTAATGGCGGTCTAATTTTTTGCGGCATAAGTGTTTTCTGGGTTTAGGGATATTAAGGGCTCTGTGGTTCGGGATGGTTGAGTGGCTTGAGCCGGTTCCTCCTTCCCTGCTTTGTTTCTTGCTTACTCACTGTAAGATGCTTCTATAAATTTCTTACTTCTGCCGTGTAAAAAAAAAATGTACAGAAAGGCTCTAATGATACCCGGTGCTTAAAGTAAATGCATGCTCAGTCCATGTGATGTGGTAAATAATGTTACAGTGGTTATTAAGATGACAATGTGAAACAAGGAGTAAAACAAACAATAATTAAGGAAGAGATCGATGATGACTAAAACATCCCCATATATCATAAGAAACTCGAGTTATGGGAAAAACAAAAAACCAAGAGACCCTAGGGGATTGTGAAATAAAAAACAAAAATCCAAGTTAAACAAGCTTGTGAAACGTGGAAATCTATTATTCTTATGATTCAAGAGATGAAGCTTAGCGTTTATACCTACGATATTATGCGACAATGTTGGGGTGCAACTCCATGTAAGTGGATTGCGTTAAATTCTTATGAAAAATCATGAGGAATTTTGTTGATATGGAATTCAGATATGATTGAAATATACGACTTTCTTGAAGGTATTTTTACCATAAGTATATCTTGTCGTAGTTTGGAGGATAATTTTCATTGGGCTTTAATTGGTGTATATGGCCCTTGTAATGTGAATGAAAAGAAGAGATTTCACATGGAGCTAGCTACCTTGCATGGTAGGATGGAATGCCTTTGTGTTTCGGTGAAGATTTTAATGAGGTAAGATACATGGTGGAGAGAATAGGTTGTCGTAGAGTTTTGAATTCAATGAAATTATTCAATGACCTATGCAATGAGTTAGACCTTGTGGACTTGCCTATTTCGGGTGTGGAGTACACTTGGAGTAGGACTCCTAACAAGAAGAACAAGATCGACGGATTGGGAAGATCATTTTCCAAATATCAATTTCAAGCACCTCGTAAGACCTTTTTCGGATCATTTTCCCAATGAGTGATGTTCATCGGATTCAGATTGGGGTGCTTACCCTTTTTGATTTCAATTAGCTTGTCTTGATAGAACTAACATAATCTCCTTAATAAAAGAATGGTGGGAGTCTTTTTGTATAGTAGGTACGGCGGGTGAATGTTTTTCAAAGAAGTTAAAATTCCTTAAAGAGAAATTAAAGGTGTGGAATCGAGATATCTTTGATAACATTGATAGGTATATCGACACGGCACTTACTGAGTTGAAAGAGTTAGATGAACTAGATGATGAAAGGGGTCTAACTGAAGTTGAAGAAGACATACTTGTGACGGCTAAAGTGGGGTTTGACGTGGCTCATTATCGTCAAAGCATAATGATGCGGCAAATGTCAAGAATTAGATATTTTTGAGATGGAGATAAAAACACCAAACATTTTCATCGTGCAGTGAAGGGTCATAGAGCTTTTAACAACATCAATAACCTTCGTATCAATGGATGACGGACCGGAAACAAAGAAGAAATCAAGATGGGTATTTCAAATCATATTGAGTTAGCATTTAAAGAAATTTCAAACAATCGTCCAAGAATCAAAAATATGTGTCTAAATCGTATTGATGAGAATGCAAGCATATGGTTGGAGAGACCTTTTAGTGAAGAGGAAGTTAAGAATGAAATTAAAGATTTGGGAATTGATCGTTCCCCGGGTACGTATGGATGCCTTATGAAGTTCTTCATTGTTAGTTGGGATTTTATAAAAGAAGATTTGATGAAGGTTTTCGAAGAATTTCATGACCACAATGTTCTTCATAAGTCACTGGGAGGAAATAAAAGATTTTCGGCCTATTAGCCTTATTGGGAGTGTCTACAAAATCATCTCAAAGGTATCAGCGGAGCATTTAAAGGTATATCTTCCTACTTTCATCTCAACATATCAATCTAGTTTTATTAAAGGAAGACAAATTCTTGATGGAGTTTTGATCGCAAACGAATGTGTAGATTCTAGACTTCGTCAAAAATTATTGGGGTTGATTTGCAAGCTCGATTTCGAAAATGCATTTGATAACGTAAATTGGAATTTTCTAAATGGAGTCTTATTCAAAATGGGTTTTGGTGGTGTTTGGAGGGCTTGTATTAGAAATTGTTTAACCTTCTCAAAGTTCTCGGTTCTTGTTAATGGATCGTCTTATGGTTACTTTGGTAGTGAGAAGGGGTTACAACAATGAGATCCACTTTTTCCTTTTATTTTTACTATCGTTGGTGAAGTCCTAAGTTGTATGTTGATCAAAGCACAAGAAGTTGATCAAATTTAGGGTTTCTCGGTAAAGGAAAGGGGAACAAAAATAAATCATTTGCAATTTTCCAATGATACTATTATTTTTCTTGATGCTAAAAGAGAACAAGTTGATGCCCTTCGTTACCTTCTTTTTTGTTTCGAGTTAACTTCCGGATTGAAGATAAATTTCTCTAAGAGTATCCTATTTGGGGTTGGGTTCGAAGAAGGAATTGATAATTATGCTAACATGTTAGGATGAAAGTAGGCTAGTTTCCCTAGTATCTATCTTGGAATTCCTTTGGGAGACAAAGTGGGAGGAACACAAAAATGGGAAAAGATGCTCGAAACTTTTGGGGAAAGAGTTACTTCTTGGAATGGGAAAACACTAGCAAGAGGAGGTAAGCTGACTCTCATCAAAAGTGTTTTGTCTAGTCTTCCCATTTATTACCTCTCTATCTTTCTTGCTCCATTACTAAGAAAATTGATAAAGTGGTGAAATATTTCTTATAGGATGATGCTCCTAATAAGAAAAAAAAATGACAATATTCGTTGGAAAATTGCTACAAAATCAAAGGAAAAAGGTGGTCTTGGTATATGGAGAACTAAGCAAGTCAACTCGGAGTTGCTAAAGAAATGTGGCGGCGTTGCTAAAGAACTAAGCAAGTCAACTCGGCGTTGCTAAAGAAATGTGGCGGCGTTTTGGTTTGGAGAAAGATACATTGTGGAGGGAGATTTTAGTTGAGAAATTTGGCGAAACCTTTACCGGTTGGGAAACTCTCAAACCTAAAGGACCAAAAGGTGGTAGCTTGTGGTTTAATATCTATAAAGAGCTTGAAGATTTCAACAAAAATATTAGATTCAAGATTGGTGCGGGCAAGGAAACTAGATTTTGGGAAGATGTCTGGCTTGGCGAAGGAAGATTATGTGATATGTTTCCTTTGGCATATGAAGCTTCAAGGACTAAGGAGTTTGTGGTGGCTAGTATGTATGAAGTTAATGAAGATGGTATAAGGTGGGGATTTATTTCTAGACAAAGATACTCTCAAACTATTTCAAGTGAAGTTTCAAATATATCAAATCTTCTTTCTTCCATTTCTATTCAAGAAGGTATTTTGGATAGCCGAATTTGGGTAGGAAATGATCATGGCCAATATACGGTTAAGGATGGTATTAGGAATGAAGACGATCAAGATGAGCCAAATTTTCCAATCGATGTTGTGTGGAGTCGTGATTATCCTTGCAAACTTAATTTTTTCCTTTGGGTTCTCTCTCATGATAAGATAATGACCGCGGATAAGCTCTTAAGAAGGGATATGGATGTTTCCAGTTTATGTTGTTTTTGTGACGAAAACGATGAAACTAGCTCACATTTGTTCTATGAATGGTGGAGGACCCGGAGAATTTGGGATTACTTTGTTGAAGGATGTCGTTTTTGTTGGACTTATAACTCAAATATTACCACAAATGTGAAGTCTTTGAAGCTTAATTGGGGATATGAAAGACTTAGTCAATATGGAATAACATCCCGGTCGCAATATGGTGGTGCATATGGAGAGAGAGAGAGATATGCAAGAGTCTTTGAAAAAAAAAATTTGGTTAGCCTCATTAGAAACGTTAAACTACAAGCGTTCTTTTGGGCCAAATCGAACACAAGAATGTTAGGTCTAACAACGAATATGGTAGTAGCTTTATGTGACTCTTTATTTCGGCCTTCTTGAGCTTGTTGTTTATCGTATTAGATTGCCGAATTCACCTTCGGCTCTCTCTTCTTTTTTATTTCCATTTGTATTCTTTGGGTTGAGGTACCCCTCTTAAGTACCTTTTCTTTTCAATGAATTTTCTTTTTGAAGAGAGAGACCCCCTACGGGATTCATAAAGCAACAAAGCCTGGCCACTGGCTAGACAAAGAGAAATAGAAATAGAAATTGACGTTTAGTCCCAAAATTACTGGGCTTGGGACACTTTAGTCCACCCATCTTAAGCCTAGTACTCCCTAGTCCAAAAAAGCCATGCCTCCAACAATTTAGTCCAAATATGAACGAGTTAGTCCAAAAATACACCGATTCATGAATATCTCGGATTTTCACAGTACCAAAATTACCCTTTCAGAATTTCCATATACGAACAATTTTTTTCAAATATAATGTGGATCTAAGATTTGAAATTAGAAGAAATTGAGAAAGATCGAGAGAAGGGGAGAGATAAGCAAAGATATAGAGAGATTTTGGAGGATTAAGTTGTTTCTTCATCAGATTATTTTGATCTCAGGTTAGTTTTTCATCATTAATCTTTTGTTTTACTTCTTCAATTCTGTGACTGTATTTTTTTTAATGCATGGTATGAAATCGATTCGATTTGTTATCTTTTGTTAGATCTTTTTTTTTTTTTTTTTTTTTTAATTTTGATTTTTGTTATACTTGAGTTTTGATTTTCATGCAATTCTGATTTCATTTTCATTTCTTCTTTATAAATTTGTTGCTCTTTGTTAGTTTTTCGATTTTGAGATCTACATATACATGATTAAGATGTTTTTGTTCTCTTCACATAAGTTTTTTATAACACGACCAAAGTTATTAATGGCGATTAATTGATATATTGATTGATTTCTTCTGTTTTTGATTAAGCAGAATGTGTACTTTCTTGTACACTGTATATGTTTCAGTTTATGGTTATTTTAATATTGATTCGAAGGATAAATTCTATAATATGTTCAAATGTGATTCAGATATATTTGCTTTTAAGTCTCTGTGTTAGTGGATTCTATATTAAGAAATTTCAGATGTGATTCAGATTTTTCTTGAGCTACCTCTGTTATTATATGTGATTTCTTTATATCTCTCAATCTCTTCATTTGTGTGCTTTTATTTCATGATTTCTAATTGATAGATTTTCTGATATCTTTTTATGGTGATATAACATGTGTACTTTATACACTGTATATGTTTTCTATATATGTATTTATAATACGCAAGGTATCAACCATGTCTAAGAAGGTTGTATACATATTGTACCATGTATAAATGCATAGGTTGTTTTGATTGAATCACGCTCTATTTTTGTTATTTTTCTGTAGATATGTACATACTTATACACTATACTATCATGCTCTCGGATGAATGCATAACATGTTTTGTGGTTACGGATGCTAGAATTTTTTTTTTTTTTTGTGGCTGTGTACATGTTTGTACACTAAAATTCTCTATAATGAACATATAACATGTCATGTGGTATGAATGCTAAAATTTGCTAGGTTTTTATACAGGTGCACAATTTTTTGTATGCTAGTATATATGCCCTTTCTATGAAGGAATGGCATGTCCTATGTGTATGATGCTATAATTGGTTATTTTTTTGTAGAGTTGTACATGTTTGTACTCTAGTATGTGTTTCAATTTATATAGCATGTGCATGGACTTTAATATACACCATATATGTTTTTATTTTTGTAATATGTAGGGTCTAAACTAGGGCTGTCAATGGGTACCCATTACCCGGAACCGAACTCGGACCCGGTAGATTCGGGTCCGGTTATGGGTCCTAAAGTTGGACCCATTAACAACTTAGGACCCGGTGGGTAATTACCCGATTGGACCCGAATCTAAACGGGTAATACCCCTTGGGTACCCGCGGGTATTGGGTACCCGGTTATTTATTCTTTTATTCATATTTTAGCAAAATTACAAGTATTTTCCTAGTTTCGGCTTTGATTATTTTTCATTTTTCATTTTTTTCTTACTTATGATCATTATTTAGTACATTAATAAAAAATAATAATAATTTTTTATAAAAATAATTTAGAACCAAGCCAAAAAGAGAAAGAAATTAAGTTTTTAAGGTTTTTTTATAGTTTTCTTATTACCCAATGGGTACCCAGAACCGACGGGTACCCGGTATTTTAAACGGGTCCGGTTTTGGGTCCAACAATTTAGGAACCAGACCCGACCTCTATAAGTAGGGTCCGGATCTGGGCCTAGTGATACTTGGGAGGACCCGGACCCATTGACATCCCTAGTCTGAACCAAGTCTGAGCAGGTTGTGTATGCTTTTTTTGAATCATGGTGAGTATTCATCCATTTTTTGGGAGATGCGTACACATTTATATACTAAAACTTTATGTGTGATTAATGCATCAGTTATTTTGTTTGAACTAATGCTATATTTTTGTTGTTTTTCTGTATATGTGTACATAATTATACTCTAGTATGGTCTCTCATAATTTTATGTTTTGCGAGTATGTGTAGATGGGGAAAAATGATCTGCTGGTTTTTGCGGAATTGAGGACGACCGTGCGGAGGAAATTCCTTGAACCGAGCGAAGTGTTTAACCTCATATAGATGCACCGCTATGAAGGGGGTGCTTTAAGTTTGAGAGACCAATTTGTAGTACTCCGACCTAAACCAAGACAATGTCCATTCCAGAGTAAATTCGGTCACAAGAGAGGATGGGTTGATCTGTAGGAGGGAAGCTGAGAAATGTGTGAGATCAATGGTGATCTGAGATTGTAGGTGTGTTATGATTTCAGCGTGAACTCCTATAAATGATTGAATCTTGCCTGATTAAGAGTAATTTCTGTGAGTTCGTGTAGACAAAGTGCGTCTATATGAACTTTGGTAAGAAATTGCTCGTTCAGACGATTGTGTTCGAATGTTTGAAAACTCTTCGAATCTTGTTCTTTCAATCAGGATTCAGAGAAATTATATAATGCCGGAGTTGAAAACACCATGATCCCATGAAGTGTGACAGTTGATGGAGTGAAGGAGTGGAGAGATGGAAATAATGCTTGAAACCAGTTGCGCTCATCGTGCAGAGACTTGGTTGATTTTCCACCCACTACTTCTCTAACTCCCTCAACTAATTGCACGACTTGCTCATATTTCATCGTGTGTTTGAACACATGTGCCGTAGACCGCCAAACCAAAACCCTAGTTGATATCCCCCCAAGTGACACGATTGATGTCTCGTGGTTAATTAAGTTAGTTGATGATTTCATGACTTCGTGGGACCATGAGTCCACGTATATGCTGAGTTAAACATGATTTTTTAGAATGTTCTGCAACTCATGAATCGAACGTGTCTGCTGAGACAGTGATAGGATCCTCACGTTGAGGAGAGCAAGTGTTGCTCGCTAATTTAATATTGGTAGTTCAATTTGAGTAAATATTGCTCATCCGAGCAAGTGTTGCTTGTTTGATAAATTATTGGTAGCGTGACCAAAATAAAATATTAATTAAAGCGCTGGTGGTTGAACCGAGCATAATTAATAAGAATATTGTTCATGAGATCAGTGTGAAATTATTAGTGTTTGAATCTGGAATCATGATCCTTGGATTCAGAAACCCTAATTTGATCAATTGATGACCAATTGATGGTTTATTTGAAATTAACCATAGAATGAAGGAGAACCGGCTTCATGGGACCGTGGATCAACCATGAAATTCTCATATTCTCACGTGAGCAAAATCCAAGACCTCTTCGAAGAGTTGGTGAGTTGTTGAAAGGATGATTAAATGCTGGTTTAATCATTTACGGAATTACTGCTGGGTTCAACATTAGGTGATAGAACCTAATTAATTATTAAAATATGAGGGACCGACCAAGGGGTTTTGAAACCAGCCCTGGGTGGTCACGGGATCAAATGATGATCGCTCCGTCAAATTCCGAAATTGTTTGGAGAGTTTTTGGACCTAATACGTGCAATTGTGCAAATTAGGTCAGATTGTGAGAAACACGTGGGACTAGCTCATTGCGAGCCACAAAGCCAACCCTGGTCGGTCAAGGTAACATGCTTTCGTCGTTGAGACGTCCATGTCTCAATTCTGAGAATTTTGATATTTTCTGGTGCTCGTTTGAGCGACCATTTGAGAAAATATGACAAAATTAAGGTTTTCTGATAAAACCGTCAAAACTTCATCGGATGAAGGAAAATAATGAAAAGTGAAGGAATTATGAAGAGGTGAGGGACCGACCAAGGGGTCATGAAACCGGCCCTGGGTGGTCACGGGATCAAATGTTGATCGTTTGAGCACTCCCAGATTGGTTGAATCCCTAATTAGCGTCCTTTGGTAGAATCAACATAGATTTTTCATACGGACTCGGATTTTGCTGGTCCGCCCCTCCATTCCATACGGAAAAGAATTTCCTATCTCCCTACATGCGAATATTTAGGTTTTAAGCTCTTTCGGGAGGTGAAAACAGCCAGAGAGTAAAACTTAGGAAAAATCAAAGGGGCCGGTCCCATAACATTTTTCCTAATATGATAAAACGAAGGAGTTTTGTTGAAATCAAGGAGTTTCCATGAGATGAGGGAAACATCAAAAATCATAAATAATAAAATAAGGGACGTGTGAGCGTGTGGGACCGGCTTGGAGCATGACTGGCTGACCAAGGCCCGTTCCCGTGCATTTTTCCCTATTTTATGCATTATTTCATGATTTGAAGGAATTTTCATAATTTGAAGGAAATATCATGAAATCAGGGAATTTTCATGGGATTATGAAAACATGAAAAATATGCTAATAAAAGAGTGGGACGTGTGAGCCATCTAGGGTTTGGCCAACCGGCCATGGCTCGTGCACACGGGTTTCCTAGTTTTTATTATTTTTCATGGGACGAAGGAAATATCATGAGATTAAAAAGTTTTCATGAAATTAGGGCAATAATAAAAAAAAGAGGAAATATGAGGTGTGGGGCCGGCTGGGACCAAGGCATGTCCGGTTGGCCAAGGGTCACGCCCCCCCCATGCTCTCCTTAATTTTATATTACTTCCTCCGCGCGAAGGAGGCACCATGAAGTTGAGGAGATTCCTCAAAACAAAGGATATTTGTTCAAGCGAAAGGTTTTTCATGAACTCAAGGAAAATAACAAAAATATGAGACTGGTGTGGGATTGACCACGGCACGGTCGGACGGTCAGTGGATCCATGCTCCCAACGCCTTGGTCAATTTTTATTTATTTGTTATTTTTCGTCCTATTTTGCATAGGCTCATCGTTTCATCGTATTTTGAAATACTCGCTCGTGCGGTGGTTATTAATGTATCATTGTTGAATACAATTGCACCATTTGAGACAGGGCTTGCTCAGGCGGTAGCCACGATGCCGTGCGTCAATATTTATTACTAATCCATGGACTTCTGCTGGGAACAACCATGGTTTGCGTAATGAAATATCTGCGAAAATATTTGAATATTTTCAGCAATTCTGCGGATGAATCCAAGAATTTAGGTGTGAGACAGAGCTTGCTCAGGCGGTAGCCCTGATGCCCGTGCGTCTAATATTTATTACTAATCCATGGACTTCTACTGGGAAGAACCATGGTTTGCGTAATAAAATATCTGCGAAAATATATGAATATTTTCAGTGATTCTGCGGATGAATCCAAGAATCTAAGTTTGAGACAGGGCTCGCTCAGGCGGTAGATCTGATGCCCGTGCGTCCAATATTTATTACTAATCCATGGACTTCTGCTGGGAACAACCATGGTTTGCGTAATGAAATATCTGCAAAAATATTTGAATATTTTCAGCAATTCTGCGGATGAATCCAAGAATTTAGGAATGATTAATTTATGACTTTATACTAGTAGAGCAAGTTGTTCGGGAGTTGTTCATACCGTGATAGAAATAATGACCGAAGTATTCAGTACTCATGAGATATGTCGTTGTCAGTTTGTGAGACTACATATCTATATGCACTCTGAGAGAAAGTATTCTCCATCAGAGGATCCGATGAGAGACCCGTGTCTCCATATTCACGCCTAATTGCTGAGTCAAGGTTCGTGTAATTATGGGTTTATGATTTTAGCCTTTGTCGAAAATCCACCATCTATAGTAAGTCCCCTGCTTAGTGAGGAAAGCCGTGTTCCTCAGTCAGCATTGAATGGTGATTTTCCGGTCATAACAGTGCAAGTAATTGAACTCAGCCATAAGTTAAGATGTTACCGGATTTCGATCGTACGAGCATATCATGACTTGAAAGCAGGATCTAGTGGCATGATAGAATGTCATTTGGTGAGCATGAGTTGGTGTTGAACCGCTGATTTGGATGACAAGACCTTGGTCATTCAGGATTCGCGGGCCGGGCCCAACAAGGAAATCCTTGGAAAATTAGGTTTTGGAAATAAAGTTTGATATAAAAGGAATTGCTTTTCTTTTTTTAAAATTTTTTACCACAACCAGCAGCTTCCATCACTTCATCACCTTCACGCCAGCACCAGGAGAGGAGGAAAAAAAATTCGCCGGAGCTCCAGCGCTGCCGCCACCGTCCGGCAGTTTCCCGCCGGCGCCGACAGGTATACGTCCAATTTTTTTTTTTTTTTTTTTTGCTGATGCTCATGAGTTTTATGGGTTATTCACATATTGATCATGATAAAATTATATACCCGTGTATATATGATTGTGGGTTTTGTTGAAAAAACCTTCGTTTTTGAAAACGTATGTTCGTTTGATCGTTAGTTTTTGAAAACTAGTAATAATCCCTGATTTAGGAGTGATTTACTTTCATATATGAATATGTAGGTTCAGTGATGAAACTATGTTGATGAGCTTTCTCGTGAGCCACAGTTTGATAAAAAGTGAGCTTTTTGCCGTAGTAAAATCTTAGTTTTAAAGAATAACGATGGTGCGGAGAAGCGAGTTCTCCTCTTTATGTATATATGAACTTGTGTCCTATGATAAAATTTCATGTATGAGCTTTCATGTAAAACTTTATCATGTAATGCGTGAGTTTTCACAAAATTAAAATAAACCTTCGTTTCAAATACATGTGACGGCACGAAGGAAAAGAGTTTTCTTGTAAAAATACATGGAAAAGTTTTTTTTTTTTTGAATCGTGGAGTGTCCACAATTTATTTTTTATGATCCTAGTTTATGTTGAAAATATATATATATATATATATATGCAAATATATTATTTCTCTAAAATCAAAACTTTGAGTTTTATGCGATGTTGCTTAGAGATAAAGATTATTCATGATGAAATAATGTCTTAATTTTCATAGTTCTATGGTGAATGTTCACACAGTAGAAAAGTTCATGATTTTATGAAAAATCTGAGTTTTGAACATCTTCTGTAGGTTTTGAAAAAGCAGACGATTTAGGAGCATTAACTCTAGCATTACTCTCACTACTGTTTAGTGGAAGCGTAAGAGTTAAGAATTACCGTTAGACGCTAGTATTTCCTTGATTCTGGATGATGTGCTGAAGTATAATGTAATGTGAATTTTGCAGCTACTTCATAAATATGACCAACTCCCAAGTTAACGACTCTTCGAGAGATGAAATGTGCATTGATGATGACATCTCCAGAGATGAGACATGCATAGATGAAGCTTCTGTTGGTGAAGACTAAGATGAAACTCCTGGGATTAAGAACATCCCAAACATTGATGACGCATTCTTTGAGGAATATACTCCGGGAGCCGAAAAACATTTGAAGTCTCCAGCCTATCGTCTTCTGATAAACCCTAGAACTGTCACTCGGAAGAAATTTGTGACTCCTAAGACAGTCATCCGGTTTTGTCTTGAGCGAGGAGTCTTCTTTGCATCAATTATAGAATTCAAACTTTCTCGTCGACCTTTGTAGAAATTTGCCGGATGGGCGAGGCATATGCTGGGTTTTCCTCATGTGAGGGCCATGCTCGATCAGGCGTAGGTGACGAGAGCTATTCAGGTTTCTGGAGATTTGTTCATTTATCATGACGCAAGGGGTATGGTAGCTCTGCTTACTCGTTGGTGTATTCCCACTCACACATTCATATGCAGATGGGGAGAATTTACCATTACTTTGGAAGACGTTGCAGCTTTGATGCACCACCCAATCACGGGAAATCTCCCTCGGGATCTTTCAGATGAGGAGACCTCCATTTCTCACATCTTGACAGCTGCAATGGAGGTAGCAAACAAGGCTGGAAGTAAAGGATGTTATGCTCTCTGGTTGACACGCTGGTGTCCCAAAGATGAGGTTTCTGATAAACCTATTGAAAATATATTACCCATTGCTGCTTTCTTGTGTTTGTGGTTGTCCAGAGATGTCTTTGAAGATAGCAGAAACTTTTTGAAGCCTTTCGTGATCCCCTTTGCTATTAAAATGGCTCAAGGTGAGCAACTTCCGATAGGTAACTTATTCTTGGGGTCCTTGTATTACAACTTAGATTCTTTGGTTATAGACTCCAGTGTGTCGAATAGCTTCATGAAGATTGAATGTTATGCTAACACGATGTTTCTTCAAGCCTTGATGTGGGAACACTTCAAGAATTATGCACCCCTCCCACGTAATGTTTTCCAAGGACCCAATAGTGACGCTCGCCACATTTTCCCTGAGAAAGACAATGCTAGGATCATGCGTTGGTCCACAAAGCAACCTCGGTCTAAGGCGCACCTCATTGACGTGTTGGACGATGAGTCTGAGTTCAATTTTATTCCTTGGGTGTCAGTGCCTTCCTATGTTTCCCAACCAATGACTTTCAATACTGGAGAGAGTACTAGCTTTTCGTCTGGTGCAGATCTGAACGATGGTGAGATATCTTTCATGTTGAGTTGCACCCTTGGTCATTTTCCGTCAGTCTCATACGGGGAATTTTCAGTGGAAGAGTATAATATTGATAGAGCGGCTCGACAAATGGGTATGGACCAGTGCGTTCCAACCATTCGTAGGAGGAAACCATCAGCTGAGTATCTCATGACTCATTTGGACCATACTCATGTGGAAGGAAGTAAATATTGGTTCCCTTTCTCTGACAGGTTCGCCTATGTGACCCCAGGTTACACAGCCTTCTGGGATGATCAATTTGAGCGATGGCATGAATTCGTGACAGTTGGTCAGCCTCTAGTGAAGGATCGTCCTTCTGATGAGATGATTTCCAGCCGACCAAGATTGAAGTATCTCTCTGGTGATAATCGAAAATCGTCTCCAGGATGTTCTCAGGTACGCTTTGTTATATAATCTCCATAAAATTATGATAACTGTATTCTGATTATGCTGTTGAAATTTATCACATGATGGTCGTGCTGTAAGACCTCGAATCCGTGTAGATTTCTCAGAGATTGAGGCTGTTGTTCATGGCGGAGAGGGCAGGCATAAGAGCTATAAGCTGTTACCCAATACTATAACGTCCCCAGCTGGCGCTTTGGTGAGTTTCCAGTACTCTCTTTGTTATGACCCTTTCTTGGACGTATTACTAGGATCATGAAATTGATATTGTTGTTCCGTTGTAGAATTTTGCCCCATCAAGTATTGATGGTCTTCGTTTTTCCGCTCTTGAGCAAACAATTTCTGACTTGAGCGATGAAGAAGTTGTAAGTATCTCTCCCCACAGTAATCATGGCGCTTTATGAATGAAATGCTAATTGTTGGGGATATATCCAGGAACACAATTTCATGGTCGTAGAGAACACTGGTGACGGTCGTCCGAAGGATAGCGATAAATAGAACTCTCAGGGTTCAAGACCGAATGAAGGTAGCAGAGCTGTCGACATTGATGTGAGCAATCCTGGTTCCTTGAATGCTTCAGGAATCACCCAAGTAAGTATTTCTCTTGTCTTTCATCCATAGAAGTATAAACTTGTTGATCCATGAATGACTGAACGAGAACGTATGTGAATATATGACAAGTTTTTGCCGAAAATACGTCACCAGGAAATTCAGAACTCAGCATTTTAGGAAAAACGTTGTAGAATCCTCGTCTGATGTCAGATTTTTCTCATTCGCATATGCATATTCAATCCCAGGAAATTTCCAAGCTTCCTTAAAGAAGCTTTTTAAATTTTGAGCACGTTTAGAGCCTGAAAAAGACGAAATAGTGAACTTCCAAGAGACTTTCAGAACTTTTTCAGATATCGTGTAGTCCCGAGTTTCGACAATATCTTTTTGCTCGTTCATCCGATTTATATGAAATTTTGACATGTTGTAGGTGATACCAATACGAAGAGAATGGTATATAACTCAACACTTGATTCTTCACCAATTGCTCCCAGTTCATCGCGTTGTACCGGGAAGTGTAAAATCTCCTCAGGCGGACTTGTTGCAAAACGTGATTTTGTGACTTTCACGTTATTTACTGACATCTAGCATGTATAATGAAATGCTTTAATGATGTTAAACCGATTTCATGTTGTAGTTCATGATATCCTTTGGTTTCATGCTTGGATGATCCTAATCTCATGTAATCTTCGTATTAGGTATAGAACACCGAAGTTGAGAATGAAGGAACCCAAAATGATGAAACGAGCGACTTTGAGGCTATTGATAGGGAGGCTACCATATCTGCTCCTCAAGGTCAGGAAAATGTTGTTGATGGAGTCATGGAGGCTCAGATTGTTGCTGTAACAGAAGAATCCAGGACACCGGCAGAAAATACTGAAGAAATTATTGCCTTGACCGTAGAAGTTGCTCCAGTAATTGAAAACCGTATGATCGTGCACGAATACCCAAGTGCAGGAGTTTCTTTTGATCCGCCATTCGATTCCTCACTCCCGTATCATGAGTTAGTTGGTGGATTCAGCGTTCCCATTGGGTATGCGGGCTTGTACAAGAAAATATGGGAGAAATTTGGCCATATAATTGTTGAAAGGAATCCTGGGCGTGCTTATGCTTTAACAATGCAGGTAAGTGTACTCTTGCGTGTTGTTAGCAACATATGCACTAGAGCCATAAATGATGTGACTCCAGATGTACTCTTTGATTGGGAGTTCAACTTGGAGAATTCTGAGAGACTTGGCTTCAATGTGAAATGGCTTCGTAAGAAGATGAATGATATTAAAGATTCATGTGAAAATAACATACCCTTTCCAAATGATGCTATGATGGAGAAGAAAGACAAGATCTCCAGGCTTATTGAAGAGCTGACCAAGGAGCAGGCGGCTTTGCAGGCTTTGAAGGACGCAGAGGCGCAAAAATCTTTCTTTGCTGATTTTCTTTGATTCATTTTGCATAATCTCTTTGGCTTATGAATTTCTGAGAGATGTGAGGTTTTATTTGGGTTTTGATATCATGGTTTTGGATTATGGTTAAGGATTTTCTTTTGGGTTTGATAGAGATTTTTCTTTAAGAAATATGAACTGAATTTCTGATAAATTGCTGAATTCAAATACTGATTGCAAGTGTTGCAAACGTTTTGGAGGAATTGAAATACAATGAAAGAAAATCTTAAAACGCCAAATCTAGACGTCATGAATGCTCAAGTGCCCAGTACCTCGAATGTCTCGTAATCTTAGACAAATGCCTTAAGCCAATTTTTGTGGATTATTGGTAGGGTCCGTCCATCTGTGTTGATCAGTTTGTAATATCCTCCGATCATGGATTTAGCGATCATAAACGGTCCTTCCCAATTGGAGTTCCTTGCAGAATGAAGATCTCGTCTAGTTGCCTTGAGAACCAAATTTCCTTCCTTGAACTTGTTTGGCTTTGAAATCCATGCCTTGAATATCTTCTGTTAGTTTGGAATCATTCGAGCGATGTGACCCCGGGGCTATGGCACATGTGGACACTCGTGCAAAAGGGAGCATCCCTCATATTGCTTGTCATGTTTAGCTGCATCTTCTATAATGATTCGCTTGATTGGATGATCAGCTTGAAGAGGCTCTGGATTCAGCCATTGGGAGAAATATTGCTGCGGTGCGATGATCCACGCATAGCATTTTGCAATTGCTAAATCATTTGTGGAGTGGAGCTCTCGAACCAAATGAGCATATTTGAGAACTGGCGATATGGGCACATGAGAAGGAATAAGACTTGCATGAGCGTGGAATCTCTTGACAAAATCATTTGGATGCTCCCCAAAATCCTGCGCAAGTTTTGTCAAGGCTTTGACCTCCTCTAGATATTCAAATGGCGAGATATCTTCCGCTTCTTTTTCTGAGTCAGACGTTTCTTCAGTGGATGAAAGTGCAACCGAAGGAGTTGGTGCAACTTTTCCACCGTGGATCCATGTGCGCCCAAGAATCATGTCATATCCAGGGTTTTCCAGGATTATGTAAAATTTGTTCTCAGTGCAGGTCGAACCTTTCACAACTTTGAGATTGATGAATCCATATGCATCCTTGAGAGTTCCTTCATGATCTCTGATTGTTGTGGGAGCGTGAGTAGCCTCATGTCGAGTAATGCCAGCAGCTCTAAGAGTCTTTAAAGGAATGATGTTGATAGCAGTATCAACATCAATAAAAGCCCTTTTGAATTCATTTCCTTTGACGTGCACTGTGGCGAGCAGTCCCCAGTCTGAGGATCAGCAGCGTCTGAGGATTTCTCCTTTTCTTTCCCTTTGTCTTGAACTTTTCCTGACAATTTTTCAGTGAGGGTCTTCAGGTGATCAAATAGATTTTCTTGTGCTGCGGCCATATCCGTCTGATTTTTTGCAAGAGTTTCTTGCGCTTTGACGAGATCAGCCATAGTTGGTGGTGGGTTTCCTCTGACCTCTTTGGGCTGTCGGCCAAACAAAGGATGGCCTTCCGTGTTGTTGTGAGGAGGAGTGGCGTCACCACTGTCAGTGTTAGCGGCCGGAACCGTTTCCTAGATGTCATCATTGTTGCTAGTACTAGCGATATTTGCGTTAGGGTTTGTGACCGATCCTGACCTAAGACCAACCATTTTGTGAGAACGAGATATTTCAACCGAGAGAATGATCTCCCACTGTGGTCACCAATCTGTAGATGGGGAAAAATGATCTGCTGGTTTTTGCGGAATTGAGGACGACCGTGCGGAGGAAATTCCTTGAACCGATGGAAGTGTTTAACCTCACACAGATGCACCTCTATGAAGGGGGTGCTTTAAGTTCCAGAGACCAATCTGTAGTACTCCGGCCTAAACCAAGACAATGGTCGTTCCAGAGTAAATTCGGTCACAAGAGAGGATGGGTTGATCTGTAGGAGGGAAGCTGAGAAATGTGTGAGATCAATGGTGATCTGAGATTGTAGGTGTGTTATGATTTCAGCGTGAAATGCTCTAAATGATTGAATCTTGCCTGATTGAGAGTAATTTCTGTGAGTGCGTGTAGAAAAAGTGCGTCTGTATGAACTTTGGTAATAAATTGCTCGTTCAGACGATTGTGTTAGAATGTTTGAAAACTCTTCGAATCTTGTTCTTTCAATCAGGATTCAGGAACATTATATAATGCCGGAATTGAAAACACCATGATCCCATGAAGTGTGACAGTTGATGGAGTGAAGGAGTGGATAGATGGAAATAATGCTTGAAACCAGTTGCGCTCATCGTGCAGAGACTTGGTTGATTTTCCACCCACTACTTCGCTAACTCCCTCAACTAATTGCATGACTTGCTCACATTTCATCGTGTGTTTGAACACACGTGTCGTAGAGCGCCAAACCAAAACCCTAGTTGATATCCCCCCAAGTGACACGATTGATGTCTCGTGGTTAATTAAGTCAGTTGTTGATTTCATGACTTCGTGGGACCATGAGTCCACGTATATGCTGAGTTAAACATGATTTTGTAGAATGTTCTGCAACTCATGAATCGAACGTGTCTGCTGAGACAGTGATAGGATCCTCACGTTGAGGAGATCAAGTGTTGCTCGCTAATTTAATATTGGTAGTTCAATTTGAGTAAATATTGCTCATCCGAGCAAGTGTTGCTCGTTTGATAAATTATTGGTAGCGTGACCAAAATAAAATATTAATTAAAGCGCTGGTGGTTGAACCGAGCATAATTAATAAGAATATTGATCATGAGATCAGTGTGAAATTATTAGTGTTTGAATCTGGAATCATGATCCTTGGATTCAGAAACCCTAATTTGATCAATTGATGACCAATTGATGGTTTATTTGAAATTAACCATAGAATGAAGGAGAACCGGCTTCATGGGACCGTGGATCGACCATGAAATTCTCATATGCTCACGTGAGCAAAATCCAAGACCTCTTTGAAGAGTTGGTGAGTTGTTGAAAGGATGATTAAATGTTGGTTTAATCATTTACTGAATTACTGCTGGGTTCAGCATTAGGTGATATAACCTAATTAATTATTAAAATATGAGGGACCGACAAAGGGGTTGTGAAACCAGCCCTGGGTGGTCACGGGATCAAATGATGATCGCTCCGTCAAATTCCGAAATTGTTTGGAGAGTTTTTGGACCTAATACGTGTAATTGTGCAAATTAGGTCAGCTTGTGAGAAACACATGGGACTAGCTCATTGCGAGCCACAAAGCCAACCCTGGTCGGTCAAGGTAACATTCTTTCGTCGTTGAGACATCCGTGTCTCAGTTCTGAGAATTTTGATATTTTCTGGTGCTCGTTTGAGCGATCATTTGAGAAAATATGACAAAATTAAGGTTTTCTGATAAAACCGTCAAAACTTCATCGGATGAAGGAAAATAATGAAAAGTGAAGGAATTATGAAGAGGTGAGGGACCGACCAAGAGGTCATGAAACCGGACCTGGGTGGTCACGGGATCAAATGTTGATCGTTTGAGCACTCCCAGATTGGTTGAATCCCTAATTAGCGTCCTTTGGTAGAATCAACATAGATTTCTCATACGGACTCGGATTTTGCTGGTCCGCCCCTCCATTCCATACGGAAAAGAATTTCCTATCTCCCAACGTGTGAATATTTAGGTTTTAAGCTCTTTCTGGAGGTGAAAACAGCCATAGAGTAAAACTTAGGAAAAATCAAAGGGCCGGTCCCATAACATTTTTCCTAATATGATAAAACGAAGGAGTTTTGTTGAAATCAAGGAGTTTCCATGAGACAAGGGAAACATCAAAAATCATAAATAATAAAATAAGGGACGTGTGAGCGTGTGGGACCGGCTTGGAGCATGACTGGCTGACCAAGGCCCGTTCCCGTGCGTTTTTCCTTATTTTATGCATTATTTCATGATTTGAAGGAATTTTCATAATTTGAAGGAAATATCATGAAATCAGGGAATTTTCATGGGATTATGAAAACATGAAAAATATGCTAATAAAAGAGTGGGACGTGTGAGCCATCTAGGGTTTGGCCAACCGGCCATGGCTCGTGCACACGGGTTTCCTAGTTTTTATTATTTTTCATGGGACGAAGGAAATATCATGAGATTAAGGAGTTTTCATGAAATTAGGGCAATAATAAAAAAATGAGGAAATATGAGGTGTGGGGCCGTCTGGGACCAAGGCATGGCCGGTTGGCCAAGGGTCACGCCCCCCCTCATGCTCTCCTTAATTTTATATTATTTCCTCCGCGCGAAGGAGGCACCTTGAAGTTGAGGAGTTTCCTCAAAACAAAGGATATTTGTTCAAGCGAAAGGTTTTTCATGAACTCAAGGAAAATAACAAAAATATGATAAAAATATGAGACTGGTGTGGGATTGACCACGGCACGGTCGGCCGGTCAGTGGATCCATGCTCCCAGCGCCTTGGTCAATTTTTATTTGCTTGTTATTTTTCGTCCTATTTTGCATAGGCTCATCGTTTCATCGTATTTTGAAATACTCGCTCGTGCGGTGGTTATTAATGTATCATTGTTGAATACAATTACACCATTTGAGACAGGGCTTGCTCAGGCGGTAGCCCTGATGCCCGTGCGTCCAATATTTATTACTAATCCATGGACTTCTGCTGGGAACAACCATGGTTTGCGTAATGAAATATCTGCGAAAATATTTGAATATTTTCAGCAATTCTGTGGATGAATCCAAGAATTTAGGTGTGAGACAGAGCTTGCTCAGGTGGTATCCCTGATGCACGTGCATCTAATATTTATTACTAATCCATGGACTTCTGCTGGGAAGAACCATGGTTTGCGTAATGAAATATCTGCGAAAATATCTAAATATTTTCAGCGATTCTGCGGATGAATCCAAGAATCTAAGTTTGAGACAGGGCTCGCTCAGGCGGTAGCCCTGATGCCCGTGCGTCCAATATTTGTTACTAATCCATGGACTTCTGCTGGGAACAACCATGGTTTGCGTAATGAAATATCTGCGAAAATATTTGAATATTTTCAGCAATTCTGCGGATGAATCCAAGAATTTAGGAATGATTAATTTATGACTTTATACTAGTAGAGTAAGTTGTTCGGGAGTTGTTCATCCCGTGATAGAAATAATGACCGAAGTATTCAGTACTCATGAGATATGTCGTTGTCCAGCTGTGAGACTACGTATCTATATGCACTCTGAGAGAAAGTATTCTCCATCAGAGGATCCGATGAGAGACCCGTGTCTCCATATTCACGCCTAATTGCTGAGTCAAGGTTCGTGTAATTATGGGTTTACGATTTTAGCCTTTGTCGAAAATCCACCATCTATAGTATGGATGATGGATTATTTGATTTTTTAAAGGTGTGTACATAGTTGTACACCATTGTGATGTGTCATTATTATATGGCATGCTTTAGGGGTATGGATGTTGGATTTCTTTAGGTGTGTAAATAGTCGTACACCATTATGCTCTCTCATAATTTTATGATCTGTTTTGTGGGTGTGGATGTTTGATTAGTTAGATTTTTGTATAATTCTACATGTTTATATACTAGTATGCTTTGTGATGAATTGATTGCATGTCCTGCGAGTATGTACGTTAGAGTTTATTATGTTTCTATATATGTTTACATATTTGTACACTTGTATGCTCTGTAATGATTATTTTGAAGTTTATTTTTAACTTTAAGATTTTCGGGATCATATTTTTTGGGTGTATATAGTTGTACACATGTTAATGTTAATGTGTACAGAGTTGTACATATTTTTGACTTTATGAATGGTATTACTAGGGTGCGTGAATCATTTGGTTGCAGTTAATGAAGATGGTTGGACATGAATACGACGAAGAGATGATTACCTCTTGATTATTCCATTCATAAATGGTGGATGTCACTAGGGTAAGTTTCTTTACCTTTGCAGTTGAGCTTGAAACCTTATTTTGAGCATAGTTAACCCTAGTAATGATGTGGATGATATTTGGGTCGATAATATGTCACACTTTAGACTCATTGGGTATTATTTGAATTTATATGTATGTATAAATTTAGGGACTCATAAGCTCAAAATAATTTTATTCAATATGGGTAGTGATATTGTTGCTTAGGTACACGATTCAAGTTGTACATGTGTATATGACTGTGCACGTTGTCCGGTCTCATTTATATATGGCATTTCTATGGGTATGGATGTGCACAAGTTGATTGTTTTAAAGATGTGCATATTTCTGCAACTAAGTGTACATAGTTGTACACATGCTTTTTCTTAATGTATATATATTTATACACATGTTTATTGTTTTTGAATCTGCGCATAGTTTTGCAACATTATATTATTTTTTTCCCAAATCATTTCATTCGTGCATATGTTTTATTTTCCAGGTTGAAGATTATTATGTTGATGTCTAAGAGACGGGCAAAAGATCTTATAGGTAGAATCATTAGTCACATATCCATGACTCCATTTGGAAGACGAAGAAATCAATGCATCAAAATTGCTAGAGAGAAGTAAAGAAGACCTATGATGTGCACTGAGTGCTTTACTTGCACCTTCCTTGATGATTTATTACCATTCTTGCTTACGACTTTGTACTTTTTTCTCATGTAAACTGTTACGATGAATGTTACTATCTTATTTATTTTAAGAATTTAGATTGGTTTTTTACTTCAGTACATGTGTCTTTATTTCTGCAAGTATGAATAATTTTATAACATGTCAGTACATATTCAACATCATGTACACTTTGATTTTCTAACCTGTCAGTAGATGTGCACCATCATGTACACGATTTTGTACACATGAAAAAAAAATACTTATAATAAACCATATAAATCAGGAAAAAAAAATCTGCATTCAAAACATGTATATTCAAACTAATAATAAGATTTATTCAAGGTTTTACAAGTAATAATAGTTGTTTAAGAAAGTTAAGAAACATAGTTGTTAAAAGTTTAAGAAAGTTACAAACAACTTAAGCAGGTTTTAAACATAAATCAAGTTTTTTCTCTCCTACTCGGACGCCAAACTTGGTATTATTTATCTTGTGTGATATTCTACAGTTTGGCAGGACCACCGACAGGTTTCTGCAGGTTATGATGCTACCATCTCCAACAAGATACACACCTACAAAAATAAGACAAATCCAACTTCAAAAACTATGAAATATTTCATATATCCATGAGATAGCTTATCAGGGTACTAGCATGTATACCATGACATCCATACTTAGAAAATTATAGAACCCGTGACATCCATACCCACAAAAAATTCATACATCCATGACATAACATACTAGTGTGCAAGTATGTACACACCTACAAAAATCTTAAAACCAATATTCATACTCGCACAAGAAAGTCCATATGTCCATGACATGATACTAGCAGTGTACATGTATGTACATACCTATAGAAATGACATAATCTAACGTTCAAAACCACAGAACATGTCATACTCCCATGACATGATACATCAGTGTACAAGTATGTACACACCACCAGAACTTTAACAAATCCAACATACATGCTCATACAAAACATGCCATCTGTTCATGACATGTACAAAAATGCATAAGTATGTACACACCTACAGAAATGAAAAAAAATCCAACATTTAAAACCACAAAACAGATCATATCCCCATAACATGATACAATGGCATACAAGTATGTATACTTCTAAAGATAACATGCACTTCGACGAAATAACCCACACATCCTTGAGCTGTCATATATGTGTACAAGTCTATATACAACCACAACTAATTTAAGTAAAATAAAAATTCATACTCACATTTTTTCGTACAAATTTGTATACAACTACAAAAAAATCTAACAAAAATAACATCCATGTCCACATAACAGTTCATACACCCCTAAAATAACATCTTGTATACAAATATGTACACTACCTCAACAAAACTAACAAAAACAACATTCATGCCCACAGAACATTCCATACATCCCTGAAATAAAACGCATATTCTTCTTATATTTTATCTCTCTCACTACGATAAATATTCTTCCCGCCCTACGTGGCCCCACTTTTCCACTCATCCTTTCCCTCCCCCATAAGAGTCGGCCTTTAAAATATAACAAGTTTATTGAAAGATTTGATTTTGAATAAAGATGAAACAACATATGTGTACTTATATGTACACCAGTAATCGAACTGTTCAGAGATTTGATTTTGAATAAAGATTTAATTATGAAGATGAATCAACATATGTGTACTTATATGTACACCAGTAACATAAGTAATGGGAAAACAAGTTTAAAACACACACACAACTGCCGATATGAAGTGAAACAACATGTTGGTGCACAATTATATACATTAGTAACACAAGTAATGGGAAAAAAGGTCCGAACCACACAAAACAGGCCGTATGAAGATGAAACAACACACTGGTGGACAGATATGTACACTAGTAACACGAGTGATGGGGAAAGAGCTTCAAAACACACACAACCGGCCATATGAAGATGAAACAACATGCTGGTGCATAATTATGTACACTAATAACACAAGTGATGGGAAAAAGGCTTCAAAACACACACAACCAGCCATATGAAGATGAAACAGCATGCTGGTGCACATTTATGTACACTAATAACACAAGTGATGGGAAAAATGCTTCAAAACACACAAAACGGGCCATATGAAGATGAAACAGCACACCAATGTACTGTTATGTACACTAGTAACACAAGTGATGGGAAAAAAGCTTCAAAACACACACACACACACACACACACACACACACACACACACACACACACACACACGTCGTATAAAATGAAACAACATGTTGGTATACAGTTTTGTACACTAGTAACACAAATGACGAGAAAAAAGCTTCAAAATACACAAACCGGTCATATGAATATGAAGCAGCATGCTGGTGCACAGATCTGTACACTAGTAACATAAGTGATGGGAAAAAAGCTTTAAACACACAAAAATAAGACCAATATTTGTTACCTTTTCCTTTCTTAACTGGTGATGACTTTGAAGTTTTTGATGTCTTCTTATATGGTGATGATTTTGCAGTTTTTTTACTACAGTTGATATTGAAACTGCCGCATTCTTTTCAGATTTTGATCTCGTCTCAGGACCTGGTGATATTGAAATTTCTTGTTCTTCAATTGATGTTGTATCTTTCGATAGTTCTTCTGCTTTCCTCTTTTGAACTGGTTTTTCCCAATCACCATGTTGTTACTTCTACTGCAATCATCAACGATTATGAAGCTTTAGGGTTTGATTATGAAGATTTAGGGTTTGATTATAAAAATTTAGGGTTTCGATTTGGGTTTTCTCAGTTAGGTTACAGTTTTTCTTTCTTCTCTTTGTTTTCTCTGATCTTCTTTTTTCTTCTCTCTGCTAAATGAAATAATTTATTTTTCCATTTTTAATTTCAGTTTTTTTGTTTTGAACGAACGTTTCACCCTTAATGTGTCAGTTGCAAACTGTTTTCATTCGCCGTACGTACGTGTGCTTTATGAAACGCGTGCGAAGGATAGCAGCGTCTTTACACAAATTTTGGACTAATTTGTACCTGGTCAACTAGGACTGGACTAATCTGTATATTTTGAGGCGTTTTTGGACGAAACCATTTTTTTCCCTATGGTAATGGTCACCGATTCTCTTTGTAAAGTATTCAGATAGACTACCCTTTCAAGATATTTTGACTGCTTGATTCCCTTATACATGATCCAAATTTGAGCAACCAATTCCACGAATGTGATGCTTAGAATTGAAAGCTGACCCCATGAATCTCATGAATATGCATAATTAGGATTAATGTGTTCCACAAATTGGCAAGTTGTTTCATTACACATATAAAGGTACATTATTTTGAGGTTCACATATCTCCAGTATATTATTTTGAGTACCACCGTCCCACAGACTGAAAGACGCCCGCTTTAGAAGGAATATATACATTCCCAATTATTGTGTCCAGGATGACCCACTGTAAAGAATATACATGATAGCATTGATAGGAGTCCATGATAGCACTGATAGGATGACTCTATTAGATCTGAATTGAATGTTTACCTTTCCATGGTTCACCTTGTTGTCTTCAAACTCTTGATAAAAAAAGGACGCCTCAGTGAAGCATAGACCCGACTTGACAAATATTTGGAGAGTTGCATACGCGCAAAATCGTGTACAATTTTCTCGGTGTCTACGCTGTAATTGTAAATGCCGACTAAGGCAAAATCATCTAGCTAGTGCCATACTCCCATATTGATTTCTTACAATTATAGTCGAACGATCGAAGTGTTGCTGATAACCATGAGAAGCAAGCAAATTCCCAAGTATCTAACTAACGCGATACCTGTTTGCCATTAGAGGAGTACCTAGCAAACTTGGCCAAGGGTCATGACTCATGAGTCAAGTGATAACTGTCTTGCAAAATCAATAGGTGGGCTCTTCAAACTAAAGTGGGTTGGATCATGGCAAGGGAAACTATTATGTATAGTACAGGCGTAATATAGGCATACTTCCGTTTTTAATGGGCTTAAGCTGAACTAGAAGTGCGAACTACCAACTCTAGCACTGTAGTGTGTAGCACATGAATCAATGATTTTTCTTGAATATGGAGCGGGACTACTATGATTAGGGGTGATCATTTTACCCGTAATCCATGGATTTAACCGGGACCAACCGTATTTTTGTGGATGGATGCTCGGATCATTCGCTAATGGGTTGGATGAGGATGAGATTTTTGAAATCCAACGGATTACAGATTGGGCCCGGATGCAACCTTGAAAATCTTTTGGATATCCATATCCGTTAGATTAAGATCATTTATATAATTTCTAGAAAATATATGGATAGTTTTGGAAATTTTAAGGTGTTTGCTTAGAGTGTTGTCCATGACACTTCTATATTTATATACGTACTAGAATATGACCCGTGCCGTAACGGCCTGGGATTGGAGTAGCGTTACAGTAAAATGGGACATCATTAAGTCGTTCGATATATTTACTGATTTAAGCATTTTTAGAGAAATTATTAATAGGAGTATCGATTTACCTGGTGGTGTACCAAATTCCATATGAGATAAAGCATCTAATACCTTAGGAATGGTAACCCAAGCAAACTTATACCCTCTATTAGTACTCAAGTTTTTTTTTTATCGGTAAAGGTGATGGCGAGTTTCAAATCCAGATCAATGGTATCATCATCAATGACTTTACCATTGTACTGGCTCTATCAGCATCCAAGATTCTTTAGGAAATTGGAAGCAGTTGCTCATGTGTTTTTCTCTTTGTTTGTTTGTTTGTTTTTGTTTTCCTTTTTGGCAAATATATGGGTCTAGCTGTCTTATGAAGGTGGACGTGATGTGATAGTTTTCATATTAAACCTTTAAAGAGATTCCAAGTCCAATAAGAGAGTTGTGCTAACATGATTTTGTTGGCTGCATTTTGAGGATAGGGTATCCCTTGGTTTTATGGATAAATTGAATGTCTCGTTGTAAATAGCTAATGGATAATTTGAGCATTTAAATACATTCTTGGCAAACACACTATTACAGAATAGGAACATAAAAGGCCAGCTACACATTTGCTTTCGGTTTAGTTCCAAATTTGCATTTCCTTATGATGTAATAAAATACATGTGGAATGAGATACTCTAAGCAATAATTCCACGAAATTACCATTGTGTCAGAGAAGGAATCTCGGCACATTTCCTAATGGTTATTATATATGAATAAACAGTAAAACCCTATGGCGTAGTGTCTTCTCCGGTCTTATTCGTGGAGTTTAAAATGTAGGATTGATAAAAAAAAAAAAAGCATTTGCATTATCCCACCGTGGTGTTTATGGTTCCATTTTTAGATTTAACAACCATAAGCAGACTTAGTAGTTCATTATCTGTCACACATCAACTTTGGATTCGAAGGGTAGATCAATGTTAGTTACTAATATATCCACTTTGGATTGGTTTTGCAAGTGACCGCACACCAATTGAAATGAAGATACAGTGAAGCACACTGCCAGTGGAAGGAAACAGCAGAGATGTAAGTTTCACCTGTGCCACCCAAAGTAAGAGCACAAACCCATCAATGTGAAATAAGCATCTGCCAAAACCCAAGAATCACAACAGTTAACGGGTAGAAGGCATGCGCAGTCGAAGAACCAAGGCAAATTTGAAAACCATGTCTCAATTCTTAACTGCATTGGAGAAATGACGAATAACAGAACTACAATGTACTAAGCTTCATATCTAATTTTGTAACCTCTTACAGACCCTAATGTTTCCTTCGCCGAAACTGGGGTTCCAAGAAACAAATCTGCACCCACACAAACAAAAAAAAAATTAGACCAAGAGGTGTATTGGTGTACCATAAGGTTCACAAATATTCATGTATAATCGAAACAGACTCCATGATTCTACAACAATATGCAACCATACAGATAATATTGTTTAGCACAGTAATAACAAAGCTCCTGCGAAAAAAAACCAATGAATTTAATGTTCATATCATCAATCTTTTCCCCTTACTCCACACATAAGATCATCATCCAAAGACACGCAAGAGATCAATTCTAAAACTGCATATTACTGTGAATTCAAGCACGAAAAATCCTAACTGCATCCCTATATACAGAGAGAGAGAGATGGGTATTCAGAGACTCTTGATCTTAATTTTGCCAGAGAGTTTAACGTGGTATCATTTATCAGATTTGAAATAAAAATACAAACTCAATATGTAATCCGAGACAAAAATTCCATATCAAGGAAACAACACAATCATACTTCATTTTTACCTTCATTTTTAGTATGATCACTCCATGAACATCGAGTTTCTTTAAGCAAGCAACGGTAGGGAGAACCAAAACATCATTATTATTGAAAAGACTCCTTGTAAAAAGAACAACATTTCTTTTGATGTAAACATATTAAAACCCCAAGTCTATTTCATTAGCTTCAGCCTTTACTTCTCATTTCACCTGCAGTAAATCAAATAATACAAACAATTTTATAAAATAAAAGAGAATAAAATTAATGCATTTGGCATAACAGAAGGATGGTCCATAAATAGAGGTCCGAATATTGAATACTTATAAAACCATAATTTGTAAACATTTATATACAGTGGTCCAAACAGGAAATCATAGTGCATAATTAAAAGCATTTTCAGGAGCATTACTAACCTCCATGTGTCGTGGAATGTTCTTGCTCTTTATCTTTCTGGAGCTCGTAAGTTCGTGCTTCCTATACTGAGTTGTGTTTACAATGATGATAGAAAGGATTATTCCTTATTACTTTTCTGCGTGAAATTGACTTGCTGTGGTAGGAAAAAACCAATAATGTTATTGTGGTTTGATCAGTCTCCATGTTTGGCGGTGCTCGTTCTCATGCTTCCAGTGTTCGCCTTCCCTATTGTGCGAGTCTAAGCTTCTGTTATCATATTTCGATACATTAGTTATAAAAATCATCATTATTCCAACTATGGGAGGGTACAATGACAAAGTATTGGAAGATACAATCACTTATGCTAATATGAAGATAACATTGCAGGGATTTTCATGACATTGCCTGGCTGTTGACAGAAAATAAAGCCATAAATACCCTATTACAATGTGAGGACTTGTGAGAAATGAATGCCAATATCAATAACGAAGACGTCCACATAAAACCTTGATTCTATTTACAGACAAACATAATCTCATAATAATCTTCTTAAACTTTAAGATAAATCTCTTCTTATTTATAAAATTGAAAAACGACTTCCAAAATTCAAGAGCAAATCTTGGGAATCTGTGTAATGGATATCACCTATTTATGTTCCTAAATGATTAAAGCCAAGTAGAATTATCCAAATCTACTGATATCAAAGCAAACTTCTTCTTTTTTTCCAAAAAATGATAGATTTTCTATAATCCCGAAAATATGAAAATTGAGAGAAGTACATACTTGAGAATCATTGTCGTCATCCGTTACTTGTTCTTCCTACCAAACGAAGAGAAACTTATCTAAACTCTTTCACCGAGTACCTTGATTTGAGAGTTTTAGGCTTCAAAATTGCTCTGCAAAAATGAGGAAAAAAGGAAAGAAAAGAACGATGAAACACGAAATACTTCATGATAAATGGAAAGAAAAGTCGATAGAAGAGCTAGTCGAGTAGACAATGAACCATATATTGTTTAAGCTCCGGGTCTAAAGAACCCAGTATCTCTCTTGTTCTTCTTTCGTTAGTTTCAAAGATTGAAGAACAAATCTTGAAAAAAGTGGATTGAAACTGAAAGAGGGACGGATTTTATCGGATACGAATTCCAGAAAATAAGCCTTTAATTTCGTATAGAATTATTGATGAAAATATAACCGATTAACCGTTCTCATAATTCATGTGATCCGTAACAGCTGTAGCATTGAAAGAATATTAAATACATGGTATCATTAATACGAAAATTTGTTTTAAAATTATGCGATCTTACACGTTCTTTACGTTAGCGATTTGATCATGACCGTCGTTTATGTGCCTAAACTGTATATCTCAAAACATATGTTAGTTGTTCCATCTTGACCGTCCTTTATGTATCCAAACTGTAGACGACCGTCGATACAGGAAAACACCATTGTCCCTTATAATATAGATATAAAATGTGTAGGTTTCATAAGAAGTCATCTATATTGGCTTTATTTTTTCATTATAAATTTTAACTAACACAAATCCATTGGATTATCCGCACCCATTCCGTTTATCCGTGCATCCATTGGATGCAAATCCGTTGGATGTTGGATTGGATGTGGATGTCAAATTTGAAATCCGTAATGAATTGGATTGGATGCGGATGAGGTAAAAAATGATCCATAACTGCCCATGCTCACCCCTAACTATGATTGGTTCTCCTACTTAGTTAACGAGCATTTCCAAATTCCAATCGCAGACTTGCAATATAGAAATTATCGTGGTCATTGCTGACTTTTTCATCTTCGACAACAAGCACTAACTTGGGAATTTCTAATCATAGAGAATGGTTTCTTTCTATTTTCCTTACGAAAGTGATAGTTAACCTAATCTAATTCTTCCATCATTTGCAACAACTTACGGGATTGAATGGAGAGAATTACAAAACACAAAATTGGGTTAAAAATATCAAAATCAATAATTCATGGGTGAAAATAACATCTAGATTTTGATACTGTTTAAAAAGACAAAAATGTAAAAATAACCAGGATGTAAATAGTCTCATCTTGACCATTTTCAAATACTTTTTCTTATTTTTGATTTACATAGGATGCATCTAGTTTCATCATCGCTATTTTTTAAGTTTAAGTCAGGATGAATCCAGTTTCATCCTTGCTATCTTTTTGGTGTCGATTTCACTCATATTAATTTTTACTCGTCCATTTAAACCATGTTTTAAAAATATTTGGACAAATGACCCATTTTCCGATTCCAAAATGAATAACGTAAGGATTGACAAACTGAATTACTGTCCGCTAAGAAAAGTACTTTCCTATTATTGTGGTATTGTTGTCATTTTCATGATGACTGTGAACGTCATCACTGCTATTTTCCCCATGGTTATCTGAATGAATTTGATACCAGTGACAAAGTTTTAACTTGTGCTTCAGCTTTCAAACCATAGATTAGATGATGAGATCGATAATGATAAAGAGATAGCGATGTATCAATGATCAAAATTCAAATTCATGACCCCCAGGCCGAGGGGTTAAATTCCGACTGAATTCCACGTGCATTTACCTGATTACCTCCACCTTTTGCATTTTAATTTTGTCAGTTCGTTTGTGATGCAGCAGTTTCACTTTCCTTCAAGGACCACAATGGCACCATCAGACTACTAATCTTCAATTGTCTGAACTACCCATCTTATTTCTCATCCATTTGAACTTCAAAAATACTTTTCATTGGTCATTTTTGTTCATCTAAAAAGTAGAACTTGTATTCCACGTACAGAGAGAACGGTGAAAATAAAAGTAAGTTCGTATCTTAAGGACCACTGCATCTGAACTTGTTTTGTGAAAAAAGACGATATGCTCAGATATCTATTTACCCAATGAGCTAAGGGCATACAAATTGCCTATTTCGTGGAAAGGTCCACATTTTGGTAGACTCGCTCAAAACCGCACAACCATGTGAGCCTCGAACTCACTACAACTCACTCAATAACATGTCCAACTCAATACCTAATCTACCCTCCCTAGTCAGTTAGTTATGGTTAGGTTAGTTAATTCTTATCTAATCTTATTTCTTCTTCTCTTCTTTCACTCTATCTATCTCAACTCTTCCACTGTAAGACTCATTTGGGTTCACTTAAACTTGCATCTCTTCCACAAATTTCTAACCTTTATTCAAAATCAGTATTTTTTATTACCTGGTTCCCCTCGGATTTTATAAATCTGCCTAATTTTTCTGTTTTTCTGAGGTGTTTTCATTGGGGCAACAACTAGATCTATTTTATGTGTTTCTTGATCTAGAGCTACATACAAGTTCAGTGATCACTCAAATGGAAGGTCAGCTATTTCCTGTTAATGTTTTTAATTGGTAAATGAATCTGTATACTAAATTGTTGTGAAGATAATGATGGTCATTAGGGGTAAAAGGGGTTTATTTTACTTAGATTGCATAGTTGCAATAGAATTCACACATTGAAGGGGCTAGTGATAGTCATTTCATGGGGAATAGTACTTCCCGAGTTGTAGGTCGCTTTGTGCCGAATGGTAATGGTAGAGGTGGGGAAGTTGATTTAGTCTTGCTAGAACCATTAGATGAAGGATTGGGACATTCCTTTTGTTATGTTAGGAAAGTGGTTTTTGACTCACCTACTATTACCCCATCAAATTCTGAGAGGTTTACAGTAGATTCTAGCACACTTGATTCTGAAACGTTGAGCGGGTCATTTCGACGTGAGATTGTTGATGATCCGCTAAATTTCTTTGAGACAAGAATAAGAATTTTCCTAAGACTACGTTTAAAACCATCTCGGGAGTTTCAGTCAGTGCCAATGTCTCGATGGCTCGGACTGGAAACCGGAGTGCATGTTTTTCTAGTGATACCCAAGAACCTGCTGCATCGTTTGAGAGTACGTCTTCATTTGATGCAATCCCATTGGAACGTGTGAAATATCAAACTCCTCAACTGAAGAGGTTATTAGTGAAGACGATATTAGTGCATCTGACTTCCATGCCGGGACAATTGCTAGCCGATGTTCTTTTAGGGGTTATAACACTCCCCTTCCCCCTGGTCCCCGGTGCAATGTTACCCCGTTAATTACAGATCGTTCGAAGTGGTATATTTATATTTTTTGTTAGCATTCTTTACCCTACACCAGTTGTATTCCTTATGGTTACTTAACATATAAAATTTGTTGCAGCAAAGGAGGTGGCCCAAGTTCAGGTGGTGATGTAGAAGACACGCACACATTCCAACTTGTTAATAATACGGTCGTTTTTTCCTCGATCGTGCTGGAACTCATGGGAGAAGAAATCAAAAACCATGACAGATTTTGGGGACGAGGAGTACAAACAGATGCTCGTGTTGATTTGCAGTTGATTGAGAAACCAATCATGTTGAAGCCAGGTGAAGAATGGAAAGGTCGATTAGGAATCACTTTGTCGTGCCTTTTATTCATTCCCATTTAGGTGCATTTTTACGTTGGCATATGAATTTTGTTTTGTTTGTGTTAACAGACCCAAATAATGCTTCCAATAATACTTGTTGGGTACTCCTCTTAAAAGGTCGCATAATATAAGTTGGGAAAGTTTTTTAACATATAATATAAATTGGGTACCTCACTAACAAGATCGCATAAATTACAATGAGCAATGTGTTTTTCGGTGTAAATAAAATAAATTGGGTAAATAACAAAGATAGTCTTATAAAATAAATTGGGTATGAAACCAAGAGTGTCATATAAAATAAATTGGGTACGGTCACACTAAACTGACTAGGGAAGGGTAGATTAGGTATTGAGTTGGATGGGTCAGTGGGTGAGTTGGACTGAGTTGGAATCGCACATGGTTGTAAGGTTTTGAGAGAGTCCTACTGTGAGCGGACCTTTTCATGAAATGTGTAATGTTTGTGTCCTTTGCTCTTACCCAATCAGGTCAAAAGAAGAAAAAGAACAACAAGATAACGTATATAGCAGTGTCATACGACTAGTCTTTATCATTTTTTCCTTCCTTTTCCATCTCTCAATGTACACAAATACCTTTCGGAAATTCGTATGCTACCTAACTCAATCGAATGGTGGCGTCTGTTTTTCGCAATCTTCTTAGACTCAGGTTCATATTTTGCAGGCATCACATTCAAGTTAATTTGTGGCAAGGTTTGCTTGCTATATGATCTTTTATCATCTCGGAGTTGCCTTTTTTGGTTATGCAATTACATTCTTTCGTGCTCTCCTGCTTGCATCTTCTATGTTCAATGCAAATACAGTTTTGGAGCAAAAGCTTTGTCGGCACGGGTGTTAGATCATGCAATAAATGATGAGGATTATTTCCCGAAAGTAGGTCTAGCCTTTAGTTTGTCATTATAGGAGTTATGTTTGAGTTGTGCCCATAATAAGCTTGTCATCTACTATATACAGAGTCATACTATATGCAGATTCAAAAAAAAGTGTCAACTATTTCAACTGATACAATATATATACAGTTCTTGACACTTTCCACATCCATTTCACTATAATCATACGCAAAAGATAATAAATGTGCACATAAATTTCTTTTTAACATAGTGGTTTTCTGGTCGATATGTCCAGTAAACTTTTGTGATCGATCTTCTTTTTACTCGTGTAAATAGGAATCAAGATTTCCAAGGGACACCAACTTGCTTACGTGAGGACAGAAAACACAGTCTCCTTTTCTTTCTTTCTTTTTCTATCCATCTTCTTTGGTTTGGTACCTCTTTTCTTTTTCCTACGTACCTTTACAAATTTTCCCCCTCTCGTTCCCCACTGAAATGCCTCCATCGAACAGCTAAATTCTTATCATCACACTTGTCGCAAAATGAGTGGTCGTCATCAGAGGTATCTCTAATTCCTTCTTTCTGAGATTCTGGTCTGTTGATGATAATCTTGACTTTTTCAAGGACCCCACCTTCTTTCACTCATTCTGCCCTTTCATTTCTGATCAACAGCATTACGAATCATATACGTGGGTCCGTACACATCAAAATGTGGCCTATCGCAGTCTCATCATCTCATCTCATGGATGACAGGGAAATGAACTATCTAACTTAACCACTTAAAATTGTATACCTAAGTTTTCATGGAAAAAATTCATAGCCACTTCATTTTAATCTGATGGATGTGAATGCCAATCAACCAAAAAATATTGAATGATCAACTAATTAGTTGGTGGTTGGTAATGGCATCTGAAATGGGTAAATTCACATCTGTCAAATTACATTTCACCAAGGGTGAATTCGAACTAGGAGATGTGATTGTGTTGCAGACAATTTACTTGCTAAAGAGAATATACAAACTAGTTATAGGCTTACGTAATGATGAAGTGATTATCTATGTAACATTGGGAGATAGGACGAGGAGAATCGACACGGCCAAAATTATTAATCTCTTACAAACTTGGCGTAAGTAGGTCCCCACATTCCCACTTATGAATAAAAGTGATTAGAGTCAAATCAAACCAGCATCCCTAACGAGTAACGAACCATCTTGCAAGTCGAAAGGGTGAATGTAGGATGCAGCAACGCGGGGTGGCTGAAAGTATAAAAATGTTTAGAATCCATAACGAAGTTTACAAATTACAAAGACTTTAAATCTATCGCATTTTATAAGATGCGGTTAAAGGGTTGTAAAGATTGACATATCTATATCGAATATCTACACGCGTGGACTAGTTTCACAATATAAAAGATACTGCCATATGCACATTCTCGTTTCAACGTACATGCATTCTGCTAGATGCGTATTCTACAAATTTCTTTATATGAGAAATATAATGATGGTTTGTCCCATTTCCAGTGAAAAAATTCGAACTTTAGATGATGACTGCATAGGGTATGCATGTAATTTAAAAATAGAATTTGAGAAACATATATAGAATTCTGACTCAGCTAGCTCATTGTGCACGTCAGTAGTCAATCAGCAGCAGTTGTTCGTCTTTTGTGTCTGCAATTTACTATATATATTCCCACGTCAGCTTTGGAGGTCCATATTAATGATCTTTCTACACAACATACGAGGAGATCTCTCTCTTGAGAAAAAGAGAGTAACAGGCTCATCAAAGGGTCTTGCTCTACAGATCCGCAGGATTTTGAAACTTAGATCATCACTAGCTAATTTCACAAACATGGGAGAGGTAAGTTTATATGCCTATGTTATCCTTTGCAAATTGGTATATATTGTTCACAATTTGATCCTGCATGTAGTTTTAACTTCGCTTTTGTTAGTTTTCATTAATGCAAAGTCATGAAAACTCTAGACTTTTCTCCATATAAATGTCTAGTACATTAGTGTTGTGTTAGCTAGTTTTTTTCATATCTAATTGATTGTGTGGATGGTGCTGAGTTTTAAAGGAGAAGAAGGAAGAAGAGAAGAAAGAAGAAGAAAAAAAACCAGAAGAAGAAAAGAAAGCAGAGGAACCTCCAGAGATGGTTTTTAGAGTCGATATGCACTGTGAAGCTTGTGCAAAGAAAGTTGCTAAATCCCTTAGAGGGTTCGAAGGTATATATATATACGTGCACATATACATGCTACACATACATAGTTCATTATCGTCATGAATCCAGATAATTTTCTCATATCCCACATCTTGCTTTGATGATTAGCAAGATAAATAAAGTAAACCGACGTTTACTAATATCCTTTTTTATGGAAGCTTTTGATGATTAATATCTAAGCTATACAGACATTAATCTTCTTTTAGTTGCACTATGTTGATGTTACACCATCAAAGCTACTTTTTATGGTTAAAAGAAAGAAGAAAAGCTCCTCTTAAATTTTGACATTTTTCTTACTTTTTTTGGGTAAGCACCTTTTAATTGGATTTATTCAAAGTGTTACAGTAATTTTTAACTTTTGACTTAATTTATTTTTGAAAAGGAATAAACTAAATTTGTATGCATGTTTTAGGTATTTTTGAGTTAATTTTTTTTAATAATTAATGCCTGATTCATAATTTGCGTGGGCTTGTAGCTTGTAGTTTGCAGATACAAGAACAAGACAAAAAGATGTGTGCTTATACTACTTATATTTCCATATCTCGTTAAGTTTTGAGTTGATTTTGATTAATTAATATATATACTTTCATTCACAAAATTTTACTTTTCGGCTACGTAGGAGTGGAAGAAGTAAGAACAGACTGCAAAGCTCATCTAGTTGTGGTTAAAGGGAAAACTGCAGACCCAATTAAAGTTTGTGAAAGAATCCAAAAGAAAAGTGGTAGGAAAGTAGAGATAATTTCTCCTTTGCCAAAACCACCAGAAGAAGAAAAGAAAGAAGAAAACACTGAAAATAAGCCAGCAGAAGAAGAAAAGAAAGATGAAGTAAGTAAAATTGATATGGGAACAAACACTAAACGACTTTACATAAACGTTAATCATGTTTTGATAATTTTTCCTTGATATATATACTTGCAGCCTCCTCCGGTAATTACAGTAATATTAAACGTACGGATGCATTGTGAAGCATGCGCTCAAGTTCTACATAAACGTATACGAAAATTTCAAGGTAAAATCGTCCTCGAAAGTCCATATATGGTTTTCAAATTTTAACTTAATTCTTTATTAAACAATATCAAATGATCACACAATGATTTTTATTTATTTATTTAGGTGTGGAAGCAGTGGAAACCGATCTGATAAACAGCAAAGTGACTGTAAAAGGTATTATGGATCCAGCAAAGCTGATAGAGAACGTGTACAAGAAGACTAAGAAGCAAGTTTCAATAGTCGTCGAAGAGAAGAAAGAAGAAGAGAAGAAAGAAGAAGAAAAGAAGGAAGAAGAGAAGAAAGAAGAAGAAAAGAAGGAAGGAGCAGAAGAAGCTAAAGCCGAAGATCATGAGACTACGAGTGATATTAAGAAAAGTGAATATTGGCCTCCTAAGTATAATGTAGAATATGCTTATGCACCTCAAATTTTTAGTGATGAGAATCCTAATGCATGCTCTGTTATGTAATTAAACCCTTGGTGATTTTATGTATCCATATAAGGCCTAGTTATCATATGCACTATGTAATATCATGCCTATACATATAACAGCGCATGCAATTTTTTATCTAAAAGATGATTAATAAAATTATAACAGAACCAGTACGTAGATAAAAGCTGGATCATGGATCGTTATGTAACTTATGTTGTTGTCATGTGTTGAGTGTTCATCGATCCATATATGCACGTGTTTGAGAAACTGGGCCTTGGTCTTTGTTGTATCACAACAAGTACATTTTTTTCTTTCTTTTTCTTTTTTGCTTGATCAAAATTGTATCAGAAAATACGAGGCGGTTTTTGGGCATACCAAAAAGTTACCGGGCATACATTTTGTCTAGGTTCTGAGCCGAACCTAACAAACCTAGGCAAAAAAAATATTGTGAGACGAACCTTGAGTATGCCTGGCAGACTCCGGAGATAACAAAAATGATCAAGCAAAAAAATCAGCAAAATTAACAAAAATCTGGAGACTCTCAAAGCCCGCTATGAACGGGCTGAGGGTCCTTATTTATGAACCGTAATTTGGGGACCCTTGTTTATTTAGGGGGACCATTGTTATTTTAGGGTAGGACACCCATTATAAATATAGGTCACCCCTTATGAATGTATTTTAATTAATACCTAAACTACCCTTTTAATTATTTTTAGGTTATGATTAGTGAAATCATTAGTGAAAAATAACATTAACCCACCACCGCCGATTATCACCACCACCAACCACCGATTACCACCACCACCGCCGATTACCACCACCACCACCTCAGATTATCACCACCACCAACCACCGATTACCACCGCCACCACCTCCGATTACCACCACCACCACTTATATATATATATATATATATATATAGCTTAATTTAAATCATTAACAAAGATATTCTCACAAACTCATTGCTTGTTATTCGTTTTTTGTTGAAAAAATGAGAAGTAATCATCAAAATTAGTTGAAAATGGAAGTTGCAGAGAGGTTTTTTTTTCTTCAGAGACAGGTTGGGTTACGTCGCAAAAAAACTCAACCGAACCTAGAGTTCGGTTATCACGAATTAATATTTTTTTTAAACAGAACACAGAGTTCGGTTCATTCGCAAAAAATACTTTTAACCGAACTATGGGCTAATTCCATATATGCATTTGCAAGTGCAGTTCGGTTGGATCGCAAAAATTGTCAAGTTTTTACTTTAACCGAACGTTTGCTTAATTGCATATATGCATATATAAGCTCAGTTCGGTTGATTCGCAAAATATGTTGAAGTTTGCGAACCAACCGAACTTCTAACACTAGGTTACTTTTAACCTGCAGTTCGATTGGGAACTTGGTTGCGCTGAAGTTTGCGAACCAACCGAACATACATCTGTAAATGAGTTCGGTTAACTAGAAAGAATAATTTCAAAACCGAACTCTTCTCTATATAGCCAAATGTTGAGTTCGATTTAATCGCAAAAAATAAAATTCTGCGAACTTACCGAACTCTGTTGTTTAAAGTTCGGTTACAACCTGGTTTAGTCGACTGAACCGAACAAAACTCTGTAAACTCAAGCATAGTAGTTCGGTTACATTTGATTTTTCATCAGTTGCCTGTGATTTTGGATTTATTAACCGAACTGCATTTGCAGAAAGTTCGGTTACATGTTCTTCATATAATAAAACCGAACTTTGTTGACCTGGTTGAAATTTTTTTGTTATAATTTTGATTTTCAAGATATTTTAGGTCGTTTATAGCAACATTCACTAAGTTACAAGCATACTTCGGTACCCAGAGGATGTTTTTTCCCCATATTCACCCATCTCAAAATAATTTTTTCTCCATCTTCTTCTTCTTCAATCACTTTAGTCACTCAATAATCGGAGGTGGTGGTGATAATCGGAGGAGGTGGTGGTGGTGGGCGGTGGTGTTGGTAATCGGAGGTGGTGATGGTAATCGGTGGTTGGTGGTGGTGATAATCTTCGGTGGTGGTGGTGGTAATTGGAGGAGGTGGTGGTGGTGGGCGGTGGTGGTAGGAGGAGGTGGTGGTGGTAATCGGTGGTTGGTGGTGGTGATAATCGGAGGAGGTGGTGGTGGTGGTAATCGGCGGTGGTGGGTTAATGTTAAATAGGGTAAGGGGAAAATTGGTAAACTCATGACTTTATGACACCCCTTATCATTGTAGGATAGGGTGACCTTAAAAATCAATGGTCCCCCAATATATGGTTCTTATTTATAGTCATTATGGGCAAACCTTCGTGATGCAATTCCATTCAAGGACTATAATACTCATGATTGCTAAAGGGATACTGGGATTAGTAGTGGGATACCGTTTGAGTGATCCGATGATTAGATTTGATTTCTATCTTTTTGTCTTATATAAAATGGTATCCCCTAAAAGAATTGACATCAGCCTTTAGCAATCATGATAATACCGAAGTCCATACTTTCCAAAGTATTCTATTAGAAGTTCATACTTTCTAGAGTATTCTACCATATGGGCTTGGGCCTGTCGAGTCTACATTTTTCCTTGAGACCTCTGGATAAATATGTAGAATATGGAAAGTGTAGTAAAAACTTTTGGCTTGTGTGTCTTCGGTTCTGGTAGGCCTATTCATTTAGTCGTTTGTTAGTCTCATATCCATCCTTTTTGTTCTTCGCTTTAGTTAAGTTTCTCTCGCGAGTGCAATCCCTTCTGCCTTGATGGTAAAGTCATTCTTTCAGCTGCTCATTTGATTATATAAATAATCTCTCATGCCTTAATATTTATTATCTCGTTTACTGTTCTTCTTCTTTTATGCCATGTGCGCTCATGTGTTTTTGTTGTCAAGGATGAGTTTGTTCATATTGTTGCGTAAGTATAAACAAGTTCTTCTTTTTGTTGATGTAGAGTGGTTATGAGTATTATTTGCGACATAAAAATTGATGTGCTGAAGTACTAACAATGTCTTTTTCTTTACTCATTTTTATTTTTCAAACATAGAAGAAGAGGATAAGATAAAAAGTTTTGTGAAAAAAAAACGTAGCTTTGTCTACGAGTCGACTGGATTCCTCGTCCGTTTCCACCCTTTACCGAAAATGTACCTGTTTATGGGTAAAAATCGTTTCTGCCGATTTCGGTAAATTCGGTAGGTGAGTAAGAAACTGGTTCTAACCCTAAACAAATGTGTTGCACGATGAGCACTTTTAGGTTCGAGAGATCAATATGTACAAGTCCGGCCTAAACCAAGAAATGGCCGTTCCAGACTTGCTTAGGTCACAAAGTGGAGGAGAAGGGTTGATTTGGGGAGGATAGTGAAGAAGGGTGTTGAGACCAGAGAGTTCTGGAAAGGTAGTATCTCGACTTGTATCAGAAAAGTAGAAGCTTAGGAAGCTTGCTAGTGATGGAAGCTTTTGAGAGAGCTTGCAAAGTGGCTATCTGATAGTGTTGTCTTTTTTCTGACCAAGACTTGTTCTCTGGTAGAAATAGGTGAGACCTATTTATACAAGTGAGATCGAACGTACCCTGGCCTCATTAAGGAATAGAGTAAAGTCGCAGATTAAATAGAGGAGGTAGTAACCGCAGGTGTTTATGGTAAAAATGTTGTTCACCATTATTGCCTTACTTAATTGACCGCTTTTATTCCTTTTCACGCCGTTCTTATTGCGAGCGTAGTGTACGCTGCACGCTGTGACCGCCAAACCAAAACCCCAAGAAAGCATCCCCCCAGTTTGTGTTGATGTCTCGAGTGTTGGTTGCACCTTGAGTGCAAGTGGCGCTGCTAGGGGCGCGTGTGGCATGTGCGCAATGCCTTTGTTGCGGGTTGCACCTCGAGCGCAAGTGGTAGTGCCAGAGCTTCTAGTGGCGTGTGTGGCATGTGCCAATGGCATGTGTGGAATGCCTTGGTGGTATGTTGTACGTTGAGTGTAAGTGGCAGTGCCAGAGCTGCTAGTGGCGTGTGTGGCATGTGCCAATGGCATGTGTGGAATGCCTTGGTGGTAGGTTGTACGGTTTGCAAGTTAGGCTACCAGCGTGGGTTTTTGCATGTGCCAATGGCATGCGTGGCCAACTTGGATCATGGCCTGGTAAGAAAAACTACCAGCGAGCGTGTTGGCATGTGCCAAAGGCATGCTCGGCCATTAGGTCCACGGTTTGGCAAGAAAAGCTACCAGCGAGCATGTTGGCATGTGCCAATGGCATGCTGGGCCATTAGGGCCACGGCCTAGTAAGAAAATCTACCAGCGAGCATGTTGGCATGCGCCAATGGCATGCTCGGCCATTAGGGTCACGGTTTGCTAAGGAAAGCTACCAGCGAGCATGTTGGCATGTGCCAATGGCATGCTCGGCCATTAGGGCCACGGTTTGGTAAGGAAAGCTACCAGCGAGCATGTTGGCATGTGCCAATGGCATGCTCGGCCATTAGGGCCACGGCCTGGTAAGGAAAGCTACCAGCGATCATGTTGGCATGTGCCAATGGCATGCTCGTCCAATTTGGCCTAGGTTGCACGGTTTGCAAGCCTAGGTGCGGACGATACTTTGGCATGGCGTGACCAGTGTAGCTAGGGCCAAGGTAGAGTGTATTCGGCATGGCGCGTCTAGCTTGAGCTAGGTGTGGCTGGCATGATTTGCCATTGGCACGGAGGTGCGGCTAGCATGGTTGGCCTGCTTCGGCGCGTCTGGTGTGACTAGCATAGCTAGGGCCAAGGCAGAGTGCGTTTGGCATGGCACGGCTAGCTTGGGCTAGGTGTGGTTGGCATGATTTGCCATTAGCACGGAGGTGCGGCTAGCATGGCATGCTTTGGCGCATTTGGTGTGACTAGCATAGCTAGGTCCAAGGCAGAGTGTGTTTGGCATGGCGCGTCTAGCTTGGGCTAGGTGTGGCTGGCATGATTTTCCATTGGCACAGAGGTGTGGCTAGCATGGCATGCTTTGGCGCGTTTGGTGTGACTAGCATAGCTAGGGTCAAGGTAGAGTGTGTTTGGCATGGCGCGGCTAGCTTGGGCTAGGTGTGGCTGGCATGATTTTCCATTGGCACGGAGGTGATTAGGGTTTTGTTCGTTGTAACCCTAATTTGAAAAAATACCCCCCATTAATTACTGATTATATGCATTAAATGTCCTAAAAAATGTGTCACCGGTGACATTAGGTTTTTTGGGGTTTTACAATTTTACCCTTTGTTTAAAAACCACCATCAACATTAAGTCCCATGCTTAGCTCGGAACAGGAGCTTTGTTGCGAGGTAAGCATGAGATGGTGACAAATTATCAACAACAAATCATAAAGAGAATTGAGGAGGCTTGTCAGACCATTATAAATAGGATTTGGAACCCTTGCCTCTGGTAGTTTTGCACAACTCGGGAGGCTGGCACAATTGGGAAGTCAGCGTCATTGAGAGACAAGAAGCTGAGCGGCATTGCGACTTGGGAGGCATTGACAAGTCGGTGTGATCAGTGAGACCGACATGAGTTTTGGGGAGTTGGCGCGAGGTGGGGAAGCTGAGTGTGCTAGCTGGCGCAGCTTGGGAGGCGTTTGGGAAGTTGAACGTGCTAGCTGGTGGGACCGTCGCAAGGTGAGGAAGTTGATTGTGCTAGCTGGCGAGACCGGTGTAAACAAGGAGGGAGTAGATGTTTCTACAGATAGCAAAGTTTCCTTATTTTGCCTTCATTCATGTGCGCGGCTTCAATCGGGGCATTACCCATGCTAAAATCTGGAAGTGTTATGTCTTTCGTTGTTTCCTTTCCTTTAAGGTTCCGTATTCATACCCAACGTAACTGCATCATCTCCCTCGTTTGAGAAAGGGTTCTTCTTGTCGAGTTTCTCTCTTTGTCATGTCGCACAGAGACGAATCATCTTCTAACCAGCCAGATTCTCCAGGTGAAGGCGTGAGGCCTGACTCTTGCAGGAGCATCCCAACAAAAGTTATTCGGGTTAAGAAAATCACACCGGTATGTTTTCTTCTTCTTTGGTGGACTGACGTTCGCTTTACCACTTATCTGATGAATGGAAAACTTCCTTCTTGTGCAGAGATATCCTGTGGGAGCATGCGTTACTGTTATCGACGAGGATAACCTAGTCATTCCCCTCCCTTCGAATCCAACCTTGTTAATTGCTACATACTTGGAGAACGCTGATTTAGGGCTCTCTTGTCATGAATACCCATATGCAGGTTTGTCGTTTGGGACTCGTATGAGGTGTCTCTCCTCCAATTATCGGAATGTTGGAGGTTTCCTGGTGCGGAAAGAATTCGTGGTCCTTTATACGAGGATATGGAAGACATACGTCCATATCGCTACCAGGAGCGTAGTGAAGTGATGTTCGTCCACCTTAGTTTCCGTGGTGAACTGTATTTTGCCAATGATTGCTGAGATGGAGAATATGTCCATCTATGCTATTGCAGAGTCAGCCATTCAAAGGTGGGAGAACATGGTGTCCACCTGTGAATCCTTGGAGTTTAATATTAGCTGGTTGCGGCGTCGTCTTAATATTGTGAAGGTCGACAGATCTGGTATTCTTGCTGGTGTGATTCCTGCCACAAAATCCATACTGGAAGAGGAGAAAGCTTTGGCCATTTTTGATGTAGCATGTTGCAGAGAAGTGATTAGGCGTAGTATGCCTTAAGCCATTTTCCGTTGACGACTGCCTCTAGCTTTCCCCTATCCTCTTTGATAATCTTGTAGTAACCACTGTCATACGCTTTAGTGATTATGTACGGCCCTTCCCATTTGGGGGAAAACTTCGGCGCCGATGCATCTTGCTGGATGTGCTTAGCGGTTTTTAGCACCAGATCCCCTTCCTTGAAAACCCTGGATTTTACATGGTTGTTGTACGCCCTGGAAATCCTGCTTCTGTATGCTCGTGCATGTTGCTCTGCCCGGGATTTTCTGGAGTCCATAGTATCTAGTTCCGCAATTCGGTTTCATTCCAATGAGGTCCACTCACTGCGGCGATTCTGGCAGACGGGATCTTGATTTCTGCTAGGAGGATCGCGTCTGTACCGTAGATGAGGGAGTAGGGAGACACGCCGGTGGGGCTTCTAGGAGATGTTCTGTATGCCCAGAGAGCCATCGGTAATTGCTCGTGCCAGGTCTTTGGATTGTCGTGTACTGTCCGGCTGAGGATTCGGATCAGAGTCTTATTGGTACTTTCGACTTGCCCATTTCCCTGGGGATAATAGACAGTAGAGAAGACTTGTTTAATTCCGCACCTCTCAAGTAGTTCCTGTACTTGCTTGTTAGCAAAAGGCGTGCCGTTTTCGGTGATGACGTGTTTAGGTACGCCAAAACGGCAGATGATGTGTTCCTTGACGAATGCCGCGATTGTGGCTCGTTTGGTTCCTTTCAGCGGGACAGCTTCAACCCACTTGGTAAAGTACTCGGTCGCGGTTATTATGTATTCATGCTGTTTTGAGGATGGCGGGTTGATCTTCCCGATGATGTCGAGTCCCCAGCTATAAAAGGGCCACGGGCTACTTATCGAGTGCAAGGGTGTTGGAGGCGCGTGGATGAGGTTTCCGTGGATCTGGAATTCTCGGCATTTCTGAATGAAATTAGTTGCATCATCTTCCATGGTCAGCCAGTAGTACCTCTCGTGTATCTGCAGGAACAGTTTCTGTTTCCCTTGGTATTCGCCTTCGTGCATTTCTCTTAACATAACTAGTATTTCTGTACCGCCCAAACACCGCAGTAGACTTCCTCCGAAACTCTTGCGATATAAAACCCCATCATGGAACACGAATCTTTTGGAATTTTGTTTTAGCTTGGACACATCCTCTTTGTTAGTAGGAAGAATGCAGTCGCGAAGGAAGCCGATGTATGGCTCCTGCCAGTCCCCAGTGCGACTGATGTTGAGGACCTATGTATGACATGGGGGGCGCCTGGCAATTGGGACACGTCTTCTAGAGTAATCGGTATTGATATTCCATCTCCGGCCAATAGTATCCAAGTCGTTGTAAACGACGGTAGGGGGTTACTACTGATGTTATTCCACAGACTTCGGTATGAACATGTTCAAGTTGTTGTTGTGCTTCCTCTTTTCCGAGACACCTTGATAGAGAGCTGTCTGGATTTCGATGATACAGAACATTTTGATGCATAAAGAAATTCCGCAATGTCTTGAGGTCGACCTTCCCTTGGAAAAGGGAGTTGTTGAGTTCTTGAATGATATGAGTTCTCCAATCATCCTCTTCGGATTTCTCAAGTTGTGAAATCCATATTGAAGCTATGGTTCACCGTTTTATTGTCAGGGTTTCCTCGGATCCTTTGAACTGTAGCTTTGATGCTAGTGTAGCTAGGCAGTCAACATGTTTGTTACTGCCACGGCCGACATGTGTGATGGTTGCTTCGGCGAAATAATTTAGTAGTTTTTGTGCTTCAGCTCGGTATGGTGCCAGCGTCAGTTCTTTCAATGCGTAAATCCCGTTTACCTGGTTGACGAGTAATTTGGAATCTCCTCTTATCTCCAAACGCGTGGCCCCGGCTCATTTAGATAGTGATAATCCAATGAGGAAGGATTCGTATTCAGCTGAGTTATTGGTGCATGGAAAGTCTAACTTGAAAGAGTGCGAGAAGACTTCTCCAGCAGGAGATACTAATACCACACCCTCTCCTCCGATATTAGTGCTGGGGGTGGAAGAGCCATCGAAGAACAGTATCCATGCTTCTTCTTTGACTAAGGAGATATCTGGAAGGTCTCCCGGGAGATCTTCTCGTAATTCCGCGGTGTTTTCTCCTGGGAATGCTGCTAACAGGTCTGCAACAACCTATCCTTTTATGGCCCTCGGGGAGACGCACGTTATGTCGAACTCTGACAGCTGCAGGAGCCATTTAGCCGGCCTCCCTACCAGGGCGGGTTTCAAGAGGAGAAACTTTACAGGGTCTGATTTGGATATTAACACCACCTTGTTGGAGAGGAGGTAGTGCCTGAACTTTTGGAAGGAATAAATTAATGCTAAACATGCCTTTTCCGCTTTGGGGTATCTGAGCTCAGCGTCTCTCAACGTTCGACTGAAGTAGTATATGGGATATTCAATTCCTTTGTCGTCTTCTTGAGCGAGGAGGGCTCCAATGGCAGTATCGCTAAAAGATGTGCAAAGACATAATGGTTTTCCTTGCATAGGAGGCCTCATGAGTGTCGGGGAGGACAGCGTTTGCTGGATATTCTGGTACGCTTTTTTCTGAGGCGTAGTCCATGTGAAATTCGCTCCCTTTTTCAGCGGAGGGGTAAACGCAGTAATGAGCTGTGCTCGCCCCGGTATGAAGCGACGAATGTAGTTCACCTTGCCCATGAAACTCTGGAGCTCTTTCACGGTTCGTGGTGGTGGCATCGTGAGGATAGCTTGCGTCTTGACTAGGTTAACTTTTATCCCTGCGGACGTCACTTGAAATCCCAAAAACTTCCCCGAAGAGACGCCAAAGGCGCATTTCAAAGGGTTCATCTTCAACTTGTATTCGCGACATCTTTCGAACAATTGTCATAGCATTTCCGGATGATCCACTCGAGTCTTCGATTTAACCACCACATCATCTACGTAATCCTCGACTTGCTCGTGAATTATATCGTGGAAGATGGTAGTCATGGCGCATTGGTAAGTAGCGCCAGTATTCTTCAGATCGAAAGGCATTACGGTGTAATAGAAGTTTCCGAGAGGGGTTCGGAAAGCAGTCTTACTCGCGTCGTGCTCGTACATCTTTATCTGGTTGTAGCCACTATATCCATCCATTAAAGAGAACATTCCATGTCCACTGGTAGCGTCTACCAGCATGTCGATGTTAGGGAGTGGGAAATCGTCTTTAGGACAGCACTTGTTCAAGTCTCGGAAATCGACACAACATCTGATCTGACCATTCTTCTTTTTAACGGGAATGATATTGGCTAACCAGGTGGGATGGTGAATAGATTTGACAAAGCCAGCGGTTAGTAATTTCTGGACCTCCGCCTTGAATTGTTCCTCTACGTCATGTCTGAATTGTCTTGGAGGCTGCTTGACTGGTTTGGATATGGGTATCACGTGCAGATGGTGGGTGACTAGTTTTTCATCCAAGCCCGGCATTTCTTCGTAAGTCCATGCGAAAACGTCCCGGTATTCTTTGATTAGGTCTACTAGCTTTGAGCGTTCCGCAGAATGTAGAGTCGAACTGATCAGAATAGGTCGCAAAAATTCCTCATTCCCTATATTGACAGTTTCAAGTTCTTCGATGGTTAAGTTGGTCCCGTCTTGCAGCTTCTGAGGGGCGTCTGGAACTTCCTCCTGGTTATTGTGAAAACATTCCTTCGGGCGGAGATACCGGGTCATGGTCTCCCCTGCTAATTGCTAACAAAGGTGATAATGTGTGAGTTTTCCCCTTTTGTTTCGTCCCGCGGTAAGGGTGCACTCTCGCTTGGTGCGGGCACGGGTTATGCCCGGTGGCCGGAGTCTGGCGGGTCTTCCTTCTGAGGAGACGGTGGGAGGGCGGTTTCCTCTGCGGAGTATTTCCAGTTTGTCGCTATCTCTGAGCAATGTCTATTTCGATAGCAGAAAACTGTGAATCTTGGTCGTCACGCCTTTTGAACCCTCCTTTGGCCCATGTGCTTCTACGCAGTAGACTGGTGCATAGGGGGACAATGACGCGGGGATGCGGACAACCTCTCCGTTCAGTACTGTTTTCAAGCACTGGTGATATGTTGAAGGAACGATTCTGAGATTGTGCAGCCACAGTCTTCCCAGTATCATGTGGTAGTCTGGTTCTTTTTCAATCACTTCAAACTTCACGCTTGATTGAATTGGCCCCACTGCTAGCTTCAGGTTGATGTATCCATACGTGCTAGTTTGGTTGCCTTCGAAATACGTCATCGTAGTGGGTTGACGTACGATCTCTTTAGGTCGCACCTTGGCAGCTTTAAGTGTCTTGAGAGTGATGACATTGGGAGATGCACCCGTGTCAATGAGCGCTCTCCGAAACTCTATGTTTCTGACGAGAGCCGTAACATGCAAGGCCCGGTTGTGACCGTCTCCTACCATCATGTCGTCATCGGTGAAAACAATATTGTTGGTGGATCTTTCGGGGATCCTTGGAGTCCCCGTGGGTGCAGGAACTAGTGATGCGTTCAGTTATATTCGGTTGATGACAGAGAATGTTTTTATTAGATGGTCCTTGGAGAGGTGTAGCAATTCACAAAAGTTTTCTACCAGCATGGTTGCCTCCTGGTCCACTGGCTTCAAGTCAGTGACGAAACCATTGATTTGAGCATGCTCATTCGGGATGTTAGTCCCCTGCTCTTGATATCCTGGGTAACATGAACCACCTAGCTCCGATATTAGGCTGATGAGGAAGTCGGGTATGTTGTTAATCGCATCTTTCATTAGATCCATGTTTTTGGCATGGATCTCCTGAGCTCGCATCAGGTCGACCAGTTTTGGGATCTCTTCCTTGGTCATATTGCTTCCAGAAATTGACGAGTTATCATGACTTCGAGTGGGATCAATGTTTGTGGAGATGGTCTGATATCCGACCATGCTTGCGCAAAATTTGAAAACAGAAACTGGAATTTGATATTGTAGCCGAAAGATCAATCCTCCCGCCGTGGTCGCCAATTGTTTATGGGTAAAAATCGTTTCTGCCGATTTCGGTAAATTCGGTAGGTGAGTGAGAAACTAGTTCAAACCCTAAAAAAATGTACTACACGTTGAGCACTTTTAGGTTCGAGAGATCAATTTGTACAAGTCCGGCCTAAACCAAGAAATGGCCGTTCCAGACTTGCTTCGGTCACAAAGTGGAGGAGAATGGTTGATTTGGGGAGGATAGCGAAGAAGGATGTTGAGACCAGAGAGTTCTGGAAAGGTAGTATCTCGACTTGTATCAGAAAAGTAGAAGCTTAGGAAGCTTTCTAGTGATGGAAGCTTTTGAGAGAGCTTGCAAAGTGGCTATCTGATAATGTTGTCTTTTTTCTGACCAAGACTTGTTCTCTGGTAGAAATAGGTGAGACCTATTTATACAAGAGAGATCGAACATACCCTGGCCTCATTAAGGAATAGAGTAAAGTTGCGGATTAAATAGAGGAGGTGGTAACCGCAGGTGTTTATGGTGAAAACGTTTTTCACCATTACTGCCTTATTTAATTGACCGCTTTTATTCATTTTCACGCCGTTCTTATTGCGAGCGTAGTGTACGCTGCACACTGTGACCGCCAAACCAAAACCCCAAGAAAGCATCCCCCAATTTGTGTTTATGTCTCGAGTGTTGGTTGCACATTGAGTGCAAGTGGCGCTGCTAGGGGAGCGTGTGGAATGTGCCAATGGCATGTGCGGAATGCCTTTGTTACGGGTTGCACCTCGAGCGCAAGTGGCAGTGCCAGAGCTGCTGGTGGAGTGTGTGGCATGTGTGGAATGCCTTGGTGGTAGGTTGTACGTTGAGTGTAAGTGGAAGTGCCAGAGCTGCTAGTGGCGTATGTGGCATGTGTGGAATGCCTTGGTGGTAGGTTATACGGTTTGCAAGTTAGGCTACCAGCGTGGGTTTTGGCAGGTGCCAATGGCATGCGTGGCCAACTTGGATCATGGACTGGTAATAAAAACTACCAGCGAGCGTGTTGGCATGTGATAATGGCATGCTCGGCCATTAGGGCCACGGTTTGCTAAGAAAAGCTACCAGCGAGCATGTTGGCATGTGCCAATGGCATGCTCGGCCATTAGGGCCACGGCCTGGTAAGAAAAGCTACCAGCGAGCATGTTGGCATGCGCCAATGACATGCTCGGCCATTAGGGCCACGGTTTGGTAAGGAAATCTACCAGCGAGCATGTTGGCATGTGCCAATGGCATGCTCAGCCATTAGGGCCACGGTTTGGTAAGGAAAGCTACCAGCGAGCATGTTGGCATGTGCCAATGGCATGCTCGGCCAATAGGGCCACGGTTTGGTAAGGAAAGATACCATCGAGCATGTTGGCATGTGCCAATGGCATGCTCTGCCATTAGGGCCACGGCCTGGTAAGGAAAGCTACCAGCGAGCATGTTGGCATGTTCCAATGGCATGCTCGGCCAATTTGGCCTAGGTTGCACGGTTTGCAAGCCTAGGTGCGGGCGAAACTTTGGCATGGCGTTACCAACGTAGCTAGGGCCAGGGTAGAGTGTGTTCGGCATGGCGCGGCTAGCTTGAGCTAGGTGTGGATGGCATGATTTTCTATTGGCACGGAGGTTCAGCTAGCATGGTTGGCCTGCTTCGGCGCATCTGGTGTGACTAGCATAGCTAGGGCCAGGGCAGAGTGTGTTAGGCATGGCGCGGCTAGCTTGGGCTAGGTGTGGCTGGCATGATTTGCCATTGGCACGGAGGTGCGGCTAGCATGGCATGCTTTGGCACGTTTGGTGTGACTAGCATAGCTAGGGCCAAGGCAGAGTGTGTTTGGCATGACGCGGCTAGCTTGGGCTAGGTGTGGCTGGCATGATTTTCCATTGGCACGGAGGTGCGGCTAGCATGGAATGCTTTGGCGCGTTTGGTGTGACTAGCATAGCTAGGGCCAAGGCAGAGTGAGTTTGGCATGGCGTGGCTAGCTTGGGATAGGTGTGGCTGGCATGATTTTCCATTGGCACGGATGTGATTAGGGTTTTGTTCGTTGTAACCCTAATTTGAAAAAATACCCCCCATTAATTACTGACTATATGCATTAAATGTCCTAATAAATGTGTCACCGGTGACATTAGGTTATTTGGGGTTTTATAATTTTACCCTTTGTTTAAAAACCACCATCAACAGTACCCTTTTCCATCTGTAATGACGAGGTATCAAGTACACTATAATCATTCACGTTGTATAATCTTGTCGAAACAGTAACAACCAAAAGATTATTTCAACAAGATATTCTTGGTAATAGTCAAAGTTCCGATCGAACTAATTATGAGACCATTACCAAGATGATTAACGTATAGGTGTAACAATTATTTAATTATAACTATGACAATAATTATAATACAGAAAGTAAAGCAATCACCCAATACACAAGATTTTGTTGACGAGGAAAATTTCCTAGCAGAAAAACTTCGTGACCAAGTCCAGATTTTAATATTCCCGGAATTAAGCCGCTATACAAATTGACTACTGCAAGCTCGTCTAATTAAGACCAAGTAAACAATCCTTCATTACTCAGGTCCTTCAGTTTCTCCGTGATTACAACTAATCTAGCCAACACACGTAAATCCCAAGATAGAGTCAACTATCTTATGTTGTTTTACCACTGTGAAGACTTCTTCTTTCAACTCATTCAGATCGTAACCCGAATAGCAAAGGACTATATATGTTTCACTGACAAACTCACTTATTGATCACCCAAATCAACCTTTATATCAGTGATAAAGTGGAGCAAAGGATATTTTGTTTGTATCAATGAACTCCTTTGATTTAAAGATCAAATCGAGAAAATCATTCTCGAAATGGTCAATCCGAATGAACACGGTATATCCAAGTTAATTAATGCAACTACAAAGTCTGTATGATATTCTACAAGTCTAAAGTTGATCAAGATAACCAATTTTGTGAGAAGTATCGCAAAGAGATAAGAACCAAAAATAATAGTATTCAATCTTCAGTTATAATCTTCAAGTTCTACATGGCCCATCTTTCACAAAATCGCAGTAAATCATATTTTTAGATATGATAATTTATGCGTGTCGTAGGTGCAACAAATGACTCAAGATATTTCTCACTAATTAACTAGTAATATAGAGATAGTAGGGATCGTTCCCACATAGAGCCGTGTTAATTGATATGTTATTTGAATTAGCAAAACGAGAATAAAAGGAAAATAAATAGCTAAAGGGAAATTAAAGCACTACACCAAATTTAGCATTTAATAACATACTATTTTTGTTGCTGAGCGGGATTGCAACAACAATGCACCGTTGCAAAACATTATGTTACAGTTTTTCGCAACAATTGTAGCGCCTTTGCGAAATTCTTTCGGCAGCGACTTCTTGCAATGGAGACAAGTCGTTACAAAGTTATAATTGAACAACAGAACATGATCCTTTACTAAAAATTCCATTTTGCTAATAATTTCTAGCTAAGTCTTCGTTGACCTGACATTAGCAACAAAAACTTGGTCAAGTCTTTGTTTGTGTAATCAAAATCGATTTGTCCCCCAATGTTTCCCTGAAATTACCCTGATTCAATCAAATAACCCACATATTCAACAAGCAATCATGATTGACTCACGAAACTGAACACAAAAATCATGGCACAAAAAAAATTGTGGTTTACATATAATTTGATAATTTAATATTACATCAAGGGAATCTTAAAAAATATTTCAAAAGAAAATAAAATTTTATATTATTGGATGTCTCTAAGAGAAAAATATAGATGAAATATATATAAATGAAGTATCTAAAAGAACAAATTAAGAATGGTATATTGAGGAAACTCACCAAAGTAATTGTATACCCAGACATGACACCTTCATTATGTTAGATCTCTTCAACGTTTATAAAATTAAGAAATTTGAATATCTGAATCAAATAAAGAGAGATGCGTTAATATCATGGTATAACTGTATGCTCAGTAATAGGGAGTTGTATAATTTTTTTAGGTTTCTCGAGGACTAGCAAAGTCTAAGTGTGGGAGAATTTGATAAGTGTCTTAAAAATCTTGATTATTATCAACGGATTATGCTTTCGTTGCTAGTTTTCTTGTAAATTTTGTAATTTACATATATTAAGATAGCTACTTTGAAGTCATTTAAAGTAAAAGGAGAAGAAATTAACTAAATTAAGAAGAAAAAAAGGGGATAAACGATCATTCCATGGATATGCACTAATGCCTAGCCAAGAATAAGGGGCATTCATGGAAGGAGATTGTTAAAGGCATACTGTAAGGAAAGCCCCAGATCTTATTTGTGGGTGATGTAATCTATTTTCCTTTTCATAACTTAAAAACTAGGTCGAGGTCATTTAGCCCATTCTCTTCTCAATAACACCAAGACCACTGCTTTAGCTACTGCTTTCGGCGAGCCATGAACTCTGATGGTTATTCACCGATGATCTGTGAGGTATTTTGAAGTTCATGTGAGAGTATAACATTATAGATCTAGAAAATGAATTTAGTTAAAGAAATGACATCAAGAAATCAGTCACGGATAAGAATATGTATTGCCTAAAAGAAATTATTTTGTTGTTGCCATGTGTTTTTGTTGTTAATATTTAAAAATAGTGCGATTGATGGGTATTTAGAGTGTTGATTGGAGAATGGGTTGTCAACATATGCAATTTAGGAATAATTTTTGGAGTGAAAATTAGTCGCCTAAAGTTTTTCAACGGAATGATGTATCTTGTTGCTGCCAGTGATGTGAGTTGATTGTCGTTGACTTCAGGGATATGATAGTGTTAGAGAATTGCTCGGTCGAACTCACAAGTGTTTTTATATCAAGCTTGTTATCAAATTTAGGCGATCAAAACTATATCTTGATTTCTAGTCTACATTTAGTCAAGTCTCGGATTAGGATAAAAGTTTGTAGTTGAGTACCAAACATCACTTCATTCTACCGTTTGAAGGCGAAGATCAGCCAAAACTTTTGGAGAATTTCATCAAAAAAAGGTAAGTGAAGACTGAACCACCTATTACTCAAGTTTTCACCCTTCTATCTATGAGACTATGTCGCATGACTAAAGAAGACTTTATATGCACAACAAAAATTTCGAGTCAAGTTTATCTTGATTAATTATCCTCGAAATATGTTGACTAAGCTTAAGAACATTTGTTCATACTTGATGAATTTGGTTAAATTTTTTTTTTTATTTATGACCTAAATTATAATTCAAGATTATCATTTGAAAATAGCTTGGGACAGTGATATGTGTCATTGATGTTATTCGGGAATGTTTCAAATTAATTATTAAAGAGATATAAAACTACTGTAAATCTAGATACAGGACAGCACGCGTACAAGCTTACATACTGGCGCAAACTATTATAGGTCTGAAGCCACAGTACATATACCCAGTACATGTACCGGCGTAGCTATAGTTCGGCAACAACTTTTTGGTACGCATACCCATTATGCAAACCCAAAAATTTCGGTGACTTGTGAACTCAGGTTGGTAAACATACCTAGTATGCATACCGAAAAGGTTTTGTGAACTCTTGAACTCTTTTTTGTCTTAAGGATATTAATTAGGGTTTTGGTCTAGCGGCATCCACGATGAGAAATGTGAGTAAGTCATGCAAGCAGTTGATGAAGTTAGCAAAGTAGTAGGTAGACAATCAACCCAATCTCTGCACGACATGGAACTGGTTAAACCACGGTCTCCCATTTTCCCACTCTTTCACTCAAACAACCGTCACGCTTACTGGAGATCAGTGTGTCCACATTCTAGCAATATAAATAAGTTGTTTGAATTCATGAATAACATATTAGAGATACGGGAATTACCACAACAATTCTCATCTGAACAATCACTCTCAACAGAGCAGAATTCAAACTTATTCAAACCCAACAGTTCATTTGCAGAAACCCACAACACATTCATAATCCTTGATCACCATTGATCTCACACACTTCTCAGCTTTCCTCCTACAGATCAACCCTCTTCCCACTTTGCGACCGAATTGACTCTGGAAAAACCATTTCTTGGTTTAGGCCGGAGTCCTACAGATTGATCTCTCAAGCTCAAAGCACTCCCGTGCAGTGCATCTGTTTGAGGTTAGGCAGTTTGCTCGGTTGAGGAGTCTCCGTCCGCACTATCGTCTCTCCACTTCCTGAAAAACCAGCAAATTATTTTTTTCCCCATCAACAACTTCCAAAAGAATCAACTAGACAGTCAGAATCAATCAAGGAAAATACATCCAAGAGTTATATCTCTGTTTCTCAATGTAATCATCAAATCAAACAGATAGAAATCTGCGAGCCTGATTATTATGAGAAACAACTTGAACGGTACCAAAGACCAATATTAAAGTGTCAATCAATTTATATATCAATAACCAAAGGTTGGATTATCTAATTGATTGAACTACGCACAACCTGTGATATTTCAATTATATAAACAAATATAATGCGCCAAAGAAATAACACAGACACCATAAATTTTATTAACGAGGAAACCTCAAATGAAGAAAAACCCCGGGACCTAGTCCAGATTTGAACACCACAATACGTTAATTCGCTATAGACTGTAGCCTACTACAAGTTAACTTCGGACTGGAATGTAGTTGAGCCGTAACCAATATCACATTGATTAAGGTAGAGTCGCGTTCCTTACGCCTCTGAATCCCAGCAGGACTCTACGTACTTGATTCCCTTAGCTGATCTCACCCACAACTAAGAGTTGGTACGAACAAAAGTCGAAGACTTGATAAAAAAATATATCTCACACATAAAAGTCTATTGAATATATAAATCTGTCTCCCACAAAAATACATACGAGTTTTTGTTCCATCTTTTGATAAATTAAGGTGAGCAAGAACCCATTGATACACCAGACTTATATTCCCACAGAAAATCACCTCACAATGATCTTAACCGTATGAAAGCGGAACAAGATATTGTGGAATCACAAACGATGAGACGAATATGTTTGTGACTACTTTTTATCTTACATATCAGATATTTAATTTCGAGCAAATCTTAAAGAAGATAGTACTCAATATGATAGAACAAAGTAAGATCAGAACACATAACTATAAAGAAAATAGTTGGGTTTGGCTTCAGAATCCCAATGAAGTCTTCAAGTCGTTACCCTATAATGGTTTTAGAAAAACCTAGGTTAAAGGAGAATCGACTCTAGTCGCAACTAGTATCACATAGGAGGTGTGGGTATTAGGTTTCCTAGTTGCTAGAGTTATCCCTTATATAGTCTTGAAATCAGGGTTCGCAATCAATATTAACTTGGTAACAAAGCATTCAATATTCACCGTTAGATGAAAACCTGATTAGATTCAAGCTATGATCTTTCAACCGTTATATCGAACTTATCTTGTTACACATAAATGAAATGTGCGTTCATTTAGATATGGGTAACCATACCTAAACATGTATACTTGGTTGGCTCAACAATAGTTAACCGAAGTTTGTCATATGAACACTTTCATATCAACCTTGTTCATCTTAATCACAACTAGTTCAAATGACTCAAATGAAACTAGTTATAGAGTTGTTTAATTGTTTATATTCTCATAGAAGTATACAAGACACAATTGAAGCAAAATCGATTTTTATTCACTCGAATCAACTCATGAACATTATAGTCACGGTTTGTAAGGGATCTCATTCCTTATTATATACATGTTTTTGTTCATGAAAAAACCAATTTTAGAACTTAACCCACTCAAGTATGCAAACGGGTACGCATACCTTAGTAGCCGGACTTGGTCAGGTTTCGCCAGTATACGAATGGGTACACATACTGTTGTTCACGACCAACCTCAGTTGAATTCCCGGACTTGAACTGTTATTCTGGTACGCATACGGGTATGCATACTAAGTTCCCGGACTTCAATTGTTAAACCAATACGCATACGGGTATGCATACTATGGTTTCCGGACTTGGAATAACTTGCAACAGTTAGCATACAAGTACGCATACCGTTTTATACCCAATCAATGGTTAATTGTTCTAAACTCCATCTTAATCATTGAAACATTCTTAGAAGATGGGAATTTCTATCTCACACAAACTATTAGTTTCAAAGAAATTTTCAAGTGATCAATAGATCAATACGAAACATTCTGAATCTACATCAAATGACTGTCTTACACAAATCATGTAAGATGTTACCAGGATATTTTCACATGATCATCTTTTGACTTTCGTCAAGAATAAAGATGAACTTGGTTAAAGCGAAAGCTTACCAACACATATTTTGAGAAATATGTAAAGTACGATATGGATCCGTAAGTTTTCTTATGTTGAGCATTATCAATTAAATTAATCATTACGGTCTTCATGTGGTTAATTTATTCGAATTTTCTGGATACAAATTCATGTTTTATGTGATTTGTTAATGTCCAAAGAAATCCTTCTTTTCTTGTAAAAGTAAGGTCGCTCTTGTTGTTCTTTCGGGAATGACATTTTATGGGGGAGAGTTCTTAATTGAACTTGTGCTTAATTTCCAAATCTGTGTGGGGAGTGTGGCTGTGGAATATTGTAGGAGTTATCTTGTATCTTTATAAACTCCTTGATGAATACATTAAGTTTCGACTATGAGAAATCCCGCTAGTTTTCATACCTTTGGAAATTTATATTGACAAAAAGGGGGTGATTATTTTGTAGTTCACACTACATACATATGGTTTACAGATTATTATGTAAGGGGGGGAGGGGGGGGTGTTTTCCTTGTGAGATTAAGTATTGACTAGGGGGAATGATACATATCACCGTATATAATTTTAAAAGTTGTGATACAATTGAACTTTGATGCTTTGTAAAAATACTATGACATTGTATAACAATAATTGAGAACAATTGTTTTCTTATTGTTATGGCAATAGATTTTCAACAACAATGATGCTGAGTTGAACACGTTTAGAATCACTAGAGTACTTGGAGTGACGAAGAATTCAAGGAATGTTGAAGAACCTAGAAATCAAGCATGTTGGATGAGAAGCTATAAAGTTTATTTATTTTTTAATCCATATGTATTGATAGTTTTGTCACTAAAATTGACAAAGGGGGAGATTTTTAGAGCACTGCTCGGTCTAACTCACAAGAGTTGCTATATCAAGCTTGTTTGTCAAGTTTAGGTGATCAAAACTATAAGTCTTGATTTTTTAGTCTATTTATAGCTATGTCTCGGATTGGGATGGAATGTGTAGTTGATATTTAGGCTTCACGGCATTCATCGATTGAAGACGAAGATATATCGAGGAGAGCTTGGAGGAACTACATAAACAAAAGGTATGTGGAGACTAAACTTACCTATCACTCAAAAGTGTATTCTATTCTATCTCCTATTGAGACTAAGTCGTATAACTATATATACTTTTACATTATACACATTTGATATTTCGAGTTGAGTTTAACTCGCTTATATATTTCTTGAAATATGTGTTAAAATCTTTTTGCTTTGGTTACGTTCATCATTATACTTGACGATCTTAGTTAGAAACAATTTATTTGTTGGAAACTAAATAATGAGTCAAAAGATGATCATGTGAAAATTTCCTTTAAACATCATTTGGTGTCGACTAGGAATATTTCGTATTGATCATTCGATCACTTGAAAATTACTTATAAGCTAATAGTTTGTGTGGGACATCTATTTTCGTCTTCTAAGGATGTTTCAATGATTTAAATGGGAGTTTAGAACAATTAACCTTTGTCTGGATACATCACAATATGCATACTAGTATGCAAACTATTGTGGTATGATTCAAGTCCGAAAACCTAGTTTGCATACCAGTATGTGAACGGTTTTAACTGTTAAAGTCCGGGAACCAAGTATGCATACCAGTATGCGAACGGTTTTAGCTGAGTTATAGTCCGGGATGGCAGTATCCATACCAGTTTGCAAACTGATGGACAAGACCAAAGTCCGAAACTTAAGTTTGCGTACCCATTTGCAAACTAAGTGGTTAAAGTTCTAAAATCGCTTTAGTATGATTTCATACTCATGAACAAATATATTTATAAATTAAGGAATGCAATCGTTGCAAACCGTGGCTTAATGTTCATGAATTGATTCTTGAATAAGTACTTTGTACAATCATGAATCAAATCCGATTTTGCTTCAATTGTGTTTTGTATACTTCTATGAGAATATAAACAATTGAACAACTCTATGAATAACACAATTAGATTCATTTGATTATCATTTGTTCTAGAAGTGTTAGATAAATGTGGTTAATACAAAAGTGTTCATACGGCTAACTTCGGTTAACTGTTATTGATCCAACTCAATATACACGTTTAGGTACGGTTACCCATATCTAAAAGAAGGTATATTTCATTTGTGTGTAACAAGCTAAGACCATCTAACAGTGGAGAGACATTTCTTTGGTTTTAAGCAAACTTAGATTGAATATTAAATCAGGTTTTCATCTAACGGTGAATATTGATTTATTTGTTTCTAAGCTATCAACCCTGATTTGAAGACTATATAAGGGAAAACTCTAGCAACTGGAAAACTTAATCCCCACACTTTTGTGTGATACTAGTTACGACTAGAGTCGATTCTCCTTTAACCTAGGTTTTTCTTAAAACCATTATAGGTTAACGACTTAATACTTCATTGGGATTCTTAAGCCCTACCTAACTATTTTCTTTGTAGTTGTTTCTCTTATCTTACTTGTTCTATCGTATTGAGTACTATCTTCTCTAAGATTTTATCGAGATTTATCTACGATAGGTAAGATATAAAAAGTAATCACAAAGTTAATCTTATAGATTACAGATCTCTTGTTGTCTCTTTAAAATATATTACTTGGACCGGACCAGAGATCATCTTTGTTGTTAATCGAATTTTCCATTTTGGCTGCTAAGGGGATTCTCAGGTATGTCAATGGTACTCTTGTCCATGGATTATACTTTTCTTGGGGTTTTAAAACTCTACAAGGTTATTCAGATGCTAATTGAGCTGGAAATCCTGATGATAGAAGGTATGTTAGTTGATATTATATATTTTTTGGTGATAGTCATGTCTCTTAGTCCTCTAAGAAACATCCCACAGTTTCTAGAAGTAGCACTGAGGCCGAATATAGAGAAACTAGCCTCCACTACTACTGAGGTGCTTTGGATTCGTCAGATATTGAGAGATTTGTATGTTTTTCTCCCTGCACCTCCTTATTTGGCTTGTGACAACAAAAGTGCTCTTGTTCTGGCCTCTAATATTGTGTTCCATAGCATAATCAAACATTTGTCTATTGACTTCCACTTTATCAAAGAACTTGTTCATGCCAAGAACATTTAGGTTCTTTACATTTCCAATCTTGACCAAGATGCAGATGTTTTCACTAATGGTCTTGCCTCTCCAAGGTTTGAGTTTCTGAAGTCCAAGCTTAGAGTTGTATCCTCTTCTAAGCTTGGTGGGGTGTGGGGGGTAATTGTGTAGAGTTTATTATTTGCTTTTGGGATACCCTCATTTACTTATGGGTGTGTTTAGTATTTTCTTAAATTACTGTTAATCTCCTATAACTGTCTCACTGTGCTTTTTCACCGATTATTGCATGTGACAGTATGTCCTTTAGCTTGTCTATAAAGGCTATCTGTAATTGTCTTTTCTTTAGTGAGAATGGTTTTTGTTCTTTCATCAAACATAACTAAGAATGCACATGGGCCGGTACGGTCCGTGTTTCTTATGAACCCGGTACCTGAACCTAGAGTTGACCGGTATCTCATTTTGAGGATCGATAATTGTACCTATAAGATCGGTCCATTTCAAGACCGGTACCGGGTTTTTATCTATTACCAAAAATGATTTCAGAACTTATATAAAAATGGATCCAAAATCACAAAAACAAATCAAGTTTTAATAATCAATACAATTAAACCAATTAAGAAGGCAGCAAGAACCCTAATTTCCATATCAACAATGTTTTCACAATGTAACATACACAACCAATAACATCAGAACCCAATAACTTCAATATCAACACAAATCATCCCTAAGAACCCTAATTTCCATTGTAGCCAGCCAACCAACATCAGTTGCACATATCTCAGCACCACCAACTTCAAGCAAACAAGCCACCATTTCAACCCCAAACTGTTGTAATCTCGATCTTGTGCTTCTTTGAACATAAGTATCGTAACCCAATTCTTTAATTTCAACATAAATCAACCCTAAGAAGTAAGAACCCTAATTTACATTTGTTACTTAAATGAACCACAGTTCAATCAATACTTACAGATTCAAACCAAAATACGTACCCATCAAAAATATTGTTGAATCTCTCGATTTCTGTATTAGGGTTCTGAACTAAAACACAGTGAAAATGTAAGAACACAAGCTTTGATCCTTTGAGTTGGAGATCAACCACAAAATTGAAAAAAAAATAATTAAATAATTTGAGTTTTTATTAATTGAATTCTACGTAAACAGAGCTAAGTATATATATATATATAGCTAGCTTAACTTCTTAACCAATTTTGTTGTAATAAAGGCAACTTCTATATGAATTTAAAGCAACTGATTATCTAAGGAAAGTAAATAATTAAATAAGGTAATACTAAATAAGTAAATAAGAGAATGTAGTGTTGGTGCTGCAACATCCCATCATGTCTCAAAGTCTGGAATTCGAGTGAGGAACTCATCTGCATCTTCCCAAGTTGCTTCTTCAGTTGAACGATATTTCTACTTAACCAGCCACCTTGTTGCAACAACATTACCCTTTTTGAACATCTTACACTCCAATATTTTCTCAGGTTCCCATTTATCATACTCCACAGTAGGTGGTAAATCAGCATTGACAACAGTTGAAGAATCAAGTTTCAATTTTAACTGAGAAACATGAAAAACCGAATATGCGACTTGTAACTGGAAATTCTAATCGATATTATACTGTTCCAATCTTCTCAATAATACAAAATGGTCCATAGAACTTTGGAGACAGTTTAGAGAAGGATTTATCACGAACTGTTATTTGACGATATGGTTGAAGACGAAGGAAAACCCAATCATTCACAACAAAATTATGTTCAGTTCTATTGCTGTCAGCATAATTCTTCATCCTAGCTTGAGCATCATGCAAGTGAGATTGTAGAATTTGCAGAATGTGATCTCGAGCTCTTGATAACTCATTCACAACATGCACAAGTGTTGTTCTCGGCAGATAAGTTGAAATTGTTGGTGGAGCTCGACAATACAAAGCTTGATAAGGAGTCATTTTAATAGCTGAATGATAACTGCTATTATACCACCATTCATCCCATGAATGCCATTTTAACAAATTTGTTTGCCTGATTCCAGCAAAGCAACGTAAATAACATTCTAAAATTCTATTTGTTACCTCAGTTTGACCATCCGTTTGAGGATGATATGCTAAACTACGACAAAGTTGAGTATCTTGCAGAGTGAAAAATGCCTCCCAAAAGTTACTCATTAAAATAGGATCTCGATCACTAGTTATGGTTTTAGGCATTCCACGATGTCGTAAAATCTCTCGTACAAAGACATCAGCAATGGTGGCAGCAGTATAAGGATGTGATAAGGCAATGAAGTGAGCATATTTAGATAAACGATCCACAACTACCAGTATTGAATTCTTATTGTTAGATAATGGAAATCCATCAATAAAATCCATTGAAATATTAATCCACACATCAGTAGGGATAGATAATGGTTGTAGAAGTCCAAGAGGAACTAGAGCTTCATATTTATTTCATTGGCAGACATTGCATTGTTGTATAAATAACTTGATTGAAGTTTTCATACCCTTCGAATAAATTTTTTGCTGAAGACGTTTATAGGTTCTTAAATTACTAGAGTGTCCACCTAATGGAGTTGAATGAAAATCAAAAAGTAGTTTATTACACCATTGAGAAGTAGGTACCACTACAATAAAACCCTTAAAACGTAAAACCCCATCAGCATATGAGTAATTACGTTTATAGCTTGAATCTTGGAATAATTTTTGAATAAGAGTACCTAAGTCTGCATCTGTATGGCATTCTTGAATAATTTCATTAATTCCAGAAAAAATAGGAGTAGTGATGGACATCAGTTGAGGCCTAGCTATCCTTGATAAGGAAGCTACAACTTTATTTGCAGCTCTGCATCGGTATATGATTTCATAGTCATAACCCAACAATTTGTACAACCATTTTTGTTGTTCAACAGAAGACAATCTTTGCTCAAGAAAATATTTAAGACTTCTGTGATCTGTGTAGATTTTAAAATTCCTTCCAAGTAAATAAGGTCTCCATTTTTTCACTGCAGAGACAATAGCAAGCATCTCCTTATCATATACAGATAAATTCAAATTTTTACCTGATAATGGTTTGCAGAAATCTGCAATAGGTTTGTTAGATTGCATCAAAAATGCTCCCAATCCATTACCAGAAGCATCACACTCTAAACAAAATTCTTTTGTAAAGTCTGGTAATGCCAAAACAGGATTGCTTGTTAAAGCATATCTGAGCTGATTAAATGCTTTTGTAGCTTGATCATTCTACTTGAAAGTATCATGTTTTAATAACTTAGTATATGGAGTTTACCATAATCTTGCACAAATTTGCGATAGTAGCCTGCCAAACCCTAGAAACCTCGAAGATCCTTGATGGTGGAAGGAATAAGCCAATTCTTAATTCCTGGAATCTTATCTTCCTCCACAACAACACCTTCAGCTGATACCATGTGGCCAAGATAGATAATTGATGACTTTGCAAAGTCACACTTAGATCTTTTTTTAAAATAACTTATGTGTTCTTAATAACTCAAACACAAATTCCAGATGTTGAAGATGCTCAGACAAGGAGCTACTATAAACTAATATGTCCTCGAAAAATACTAGAACAAACTTTCGAAGATAAGGACGAATACATCATTCGTCAAACTCTAAAAATTTTCATGTGCATTAGATAAATCTAAAGGGCATCACTAAAAATTCGTAGTTCCCATCATGCGTCCTAAAAGCTATTTTGGGAATATCCGCATCAAACAATCTTATTTGATGAAATCCAAATCGCATATCCATCCTTGAAAAAATTGTAGCACCATTCAATTCATCAATTAATTCATCCACAACTGGAACTGGAAATCTGTCTTTCACATTAACCTTGTTAAGTGTTCTATAATCAACGCACATATGCCAATTATTATCCTTTTTACGAACCAATAACACAAGTGACGAATAAAGATTAGAGATCTGACGAATAAACCATGCTCGCTTGAGTTCAGAAACAATTTTCTCAATCTCAGCCTTTTAAAAATGTGGATATCTATATGGTCGAACATTTACTGGTGCAGTATTAGGGAGTAAAGGTATGCGATGATCATGTTCTCTAGTAGGTGGTAATGATGTTGGAGACTCAAATATATCTAAATAACGCAAGAGTAATTGAGAAATTTCATTAGGTACCTTATCAAAAGTTGTTGTTGACAAAGTTTGAGCAAGCTGAAGTAGAAACCCATTGTGTGCACAATCTAATAATCTTTGCAGCTGAGAACTGTCCAAGAGCATAATTGAGGCTGAAGAATTTCCAACTTGAAAAAGAAGGGGTACAAAAACCACACCCAATATTTCGCTTAGCAATCTATATGGACAAACTCCAATATACTTTCAAGAGAATCAACTAAACGGTCAGACTCAATCTTAAGAAAAGTATATCAAAGAGTTATATCTCAATTTCTCAATTCAATCCGCAATCAAACAAATAGGAATTTGCGAGCCCGGTTGAATAAGAGAAATAACTTGGATAGTATCACAAACCAATATCCAAGTGTCATCAATTTAATCAACAACCCAAAGGCCGGATTCAAGAACTAATTGAAATTAACGCACAACCTGTGATATTTCTATTACATAACAAAATATACTGCGGAAAAAAAATACAGGCACCAGAAGTTTTGTTAACGAGGAAACCGTAAATGCAGAAAAATCCCGGAACCTAGTCCAGATTTGAATACCATAGTGTATTAAGCAGCTACAAACACTAGCCTACTCCAAGTTAACTTCAGACTGGAATGTAGTTGAGACCTAACCAATCTCACACTGATTTATCAAAAGACGGGACAAAAATCATAGGTTTATCAAAGAGTTATATCTCAATTTTTCAATTCAGTCCGCAATTAAACAAATAGGAATTTGCGAGCCCGATTGAATAAGAGAAATTACTTGGACGGTATCACAGACCAATATCCATGTGTCAATCAATTCAATCAACAACCCAACGGCGGGATTAAAGAACTGATTGAACTTAACGCACAACCTGTGATATTTCTATTATATAACAAAATATAATGCGGAAAAGAAATAACATAGACACTTTAAGTTTTGTTAACGAGGAAACCGTAAATACTGAAAAACCCCGGGACCTAGTCCATATTTGAACACCACACGGTATTAATTCTCTACAGACACTAGCCTACTCCAAGTTAACTTCAGAATGGAATGTAGTTGAGCCCTAACCAATCTCACACTGATTAAGGTATAGTCGCGTTCCTTACGCCTCTAGAACCATGCCGTATTCAATACACTTGATTCTCTTAGATGATCTCACCTATACTAAGAGTTGGTATGACCCAAAGTTGAAGACTTGATAAACCAATCTGTCTCACACTGAAAAGTCTATTGAATAGATAAATATGTCTCCCATAGATAAACCTATGAGTTTTGTTCGTCTTTTGTTAAATCAAGGTGATCATGAACTAATTGATATACCAGACTTATATTCCCAAAGAACGGCCTAGAAATATCAATCACCTCACAATAATCTTAATCGTATGGTAGGGAAACAAGATATTGTGGAATCACAAACGATGAGACGAAGATGTTTGTGACTGCTTTTATCTTTCCTATCGGAGATTAAATCTCGATCAAATCTTAGAGAAGATAGTACTCAATCACGATAGAAAACAACAAGCTCAGAACACGTAACTACAGAGAAAATAGTTGGGTCTGGCTTCACAATCCCAATGAAGTCTTCAAGTCGTTAACCTAAAGGGTTTCGTGAAAAACCTAATATTAAAGGACAATCGACTCTAGTCGTAACTAGTATCATACAAGAGGTGTGGGGATTAGGTTTTCCAGTTTCTAGAGTTCTCCTTTATATAGTTGTCAAATACGGGTTTCATAGCTTTGAAATAAAGCAATCAATATTCACCGTTAGATGAAACCTGATCTAAGATCCAAGCTAAGTTTGCTTGAAACCAAAACAATATCTCTCCACCGTTAGATGGTCTTAGCTTGTTACACACAAATGAAATGTACCTTCATTTAGATATGAGTAACCATACCTAAATGTGTACACCTTGTTGGCTCAACAATAGTTAAACAAAGTTAGCCATATGAATACTTTCTTATCAACCATATTCATCTTATCAACAACTAGTTCAAATGACTCAAATGAAACTAGTTACAGATTTTTTCAATTGAATATATTCTCATAGAAGTATACAAGACACAATTGAAGAAAAATCAATTTTGATTCACTCGAATCAAGTCATGAACATTATAGCCACGGTTTGCAAAAGATTGCATTCCTTATTATATAAATGTATTAGTTCATGAACAAACCGATTCTTGAACTTAACCCACTCAAGTATGCAAATGGATACGCATAGTTAAGTACCCGGACTTGGAATGTGTATGACAATATACGAACGGGTACGCATACTAACACACATCCAAAACAACAGTTGAATTAGTATGTGTACGGGTACGCATACAAAATTTCTCGTACTTCAACTGAGTTCGCCAGTAAACGTACGGGTATGCATACCAAGGCTCCCATACTTTACCTGATCTTCCCAGTATGCATACGGGTATGTATAATATACCGGTCTTGGATCAACATATATGCAAGTACGCATATTATGTCTATAATCCAATTATGGTTAAGTGTTTTAAACTCTATTTCAATCATTGAAACATTCTTAGAGGATGACAATAGTTGTTTTCACTAACTATTAGCATCAAAGTGATTTTCAAGTTATGGAAATAATCAATACGAAACATTCCGAGTCAACATCAAATCACTGTATCACACAAGTCATGTAAGATGTTACTTGGTGATTTTTGCATGATCATATTTTGACTTACGCCAAGAATATAAGATGGACTTGGTTGAAGCAAAATCTTACCAACACATATTTCGATAAATATGTGAGCGAGTTTAACTCAGCTCGAAATATCAAATGTGTATAATCGAATACTATATAGTAATACGAATTTTGTCTCAAGAAGGAGATAGAGTAGAAATATACTTTCTGAGTGATATATAAGTTTCAGTCTCCAGATACCTTTTGTCGATGAAGTTCCACAAGCTCTCCTTAGTAGTTCTTCATTTTCAATTGATGAACGTCGTGAATTCTAAAGATCAACTACACAATATATCCTAGTCCGAGACATTACTATAAGTAGACTAGAAACCAAGACTTATAGTTTTGATCACTAAATTTGACAAACAATCTTGAGATAGCAACGCTTTCGAGTTCGACCGAGAAGTGCTCTAACACAACTAATAAATAATCATTATTGTTTAAATAAAATCTCATATGAAGTTTCTTAAAATCCCATGTGATTTCACCCAAAGTTTGTAGCCATTGCACACCAAAAACTGCATCGCATTACTAATAGTGAAGAGAACGAAAGAAGTAGTTAACTGATAATCTTGTAACTTAAGAGAGATATCAACACAAGAGCCTTGAGTTTCCAAAAATAGACCATTACCCACCATAACATTCAAAGCAGTGCTACTAGGTTGAGAAGAAAAACCATGTTTCATAGGAATATCTGGAATCAATGAGAATTGTAAGCGGTTCTCATTTCATATATCATGTGATTCTCATTGTCTTAGGAAAACAAGATCCTATTAGTGAATGTAGTGAAATTTCGTATTCTTTATGAATGTCAGCTTCACTGGTTGCAATAACATTCATATATTCTTCCTCATTGTAGTCATTATTGATCCCATCATTGTTTGGAGCCATATCCAAAATTAATAATCGTAGTTTAGCTCACAAGTGACCAGGAGCATATAACTGATCACAATTAAAACATAATTCTTTTTCTCGTCTCTCTCTTTGTTCATCTAATAATAATCTTTTTGCTCCTGGAGGAATTTCACTTTTCTTAAACTATGCAGAATTCAGTACTTGTCTGAAAGGATTAGGTCGAGCAGCAGTTTTGTAAGAAGAAGAGGTTGTAACTAATACATCCTCCCGTTTAATAGATTTTTTGAAGGCTATAGACAAGGTTTGAGGTTCAAGCACTTCGACAACAGCTCTTATCTCATGTTTCAATGATTTAATAAAGAGATCAATAATATAATCTTCAGATAAGTCGGTAACAAAGTTCAAAATTTGTTCAAATTCTATAATGTGTTCACATACCGATCCTTTTTGTGATATTGTAGATAAATCCATACGTGGATTGACAAAAATTTTATCAGCAAAACGATCACAAATAAGAGAACAAAAGTGTAGCCAAGTTGGGTTTGTTACCTTACTTTGAATCCATATGTACCAGGTATTTGCTTCTCCTTTAAAGTGTGCAGTAGCTAATGATATTTTAAGGGCTTCAACTATGTGATGCAGACCAAAGTATTGATCTGCCTGAAAAATCCACCATGTTGGATCCGTACCATCTAGAGGTGGCAAACAAGCCGAAAACCCGCGGGTTGGCCCGGACCGTCCCGTGAAAAACCCGTCCCGGCTCGGCTTGGTTCTAAACAAGCCGGGTTAGGGTTGGAGAAATGGTGGCTTGTGGGATAACGGGTTAACCCGGCCCGAACTGTAAAACCCGCGGGTTCAACCGTCGCCCGTCTACAATACCTAAATAATAATTTATATTTAATCCAGATCGTCAGATTATCTAGGGTTAATCTTATCCCTACGTTCAAGGTATAAAAGGCTAAACCTAAAACTAAATGAAGAGACGTGATTCTCTTTCCTTCTCTCTTTTTTTCTTCTAATCCTTCAGTCCTTCCCTTCTTCTGCGTTTTTTTGCTGGTGGAATTAGAGATGATAGCGAGAGAGAGTTGAGGAGAAAGATTCAGTTGGTGTTAGTAATGGTGTTACTGAAGTTAATTAAGTAAATATAAGATGAAGAAGTCATGAATTGAAAGGGGATCTGTGGTGTTTTGGGATTGAGATTCAAGCCAATTGCTTTAATTCTCTCAACAACAACGATTAAATTTGGGGGTTTAGTTTGAAATGGTGTTTTAGTTTGAGTATCTAAAGGAATAGGGATTTTCTGGCAAAGGTATTGATTTGTTTAAATTGAATAGAGATTTGCTTTATTGAATCAACGTTTTTTTTTAATTGATCAAATCAAGTGTGGTTTTTTTTTAATTGATTTAGATTTTATGATATTTACAGATTTGCTTTGAACCAAGTGCTAATCCTTGTGGTCACTGTGAACGAGAAACTATCTTATTAATTGTTTATGTAATTTCTTCTATTTTTTCATTTCTCTTGTAATATATTCTCTGGTGATGATAATTAAATGGAAACAATGTATGGGTGGTGGTTTTATGATGGTTACACTTTCTGGTGATGATATTTAAAGAATACAACAACAGATCAGCAAGGATTAGAAGAGCTAGTCCTAGTCAACCCGAGGATCCTACAATTGAGGTTACAAAGAGAAGAGTTTATGGTAGCTTTTAAGGCGGCAGATTAGCCTCCCTCACTTCCTCAGTCTAAAGCACCAGCAGAAGCATCAACTGCCAGATCCAACCTTTATGTGTTTGATACTTGTAAATTTAACCTCTCTGTGTGTGATCCTTGTAAATTTGTCATAAATTAAATTAATTGTTTAACTTTTTTTTTAATTAAACAAGCCGGGTTAACCGTGAACCCGCAAGCTTTACACGGGACGGGCGCGGGTTGGAGAAATGACCACCCGTGAAGAATTTCAACCCGCAAGCTTTGGCCCGCATTAACCCGTAACCCGCGGGTTGGCCACAAGCCAGCCCCGGCTCGCCCGTTTGCCAGCTCTAGTACCATCAAAACTTGGAAATTTCAAGTTAATAGATACTGCTCGAATACCTGGAATATTTTCTGAAGTAGAACCAACATTGTTACCATTAAGACCATTTTTTCCATTTCCATTCAGGTGGCCATTGAAATCAGAATGGCAATGGAAACCAGGAGGAGTAGTATTGAGAGGAAAACGTGCCTGAAGAAGTGTTGCCATATTTCTAGCAATAGTATCAGCAAGCGTAGTTATGTCCTGCTTATTAGCTTACATCAGAGTAGCCATCTCCTTCCTATTATTTTCCATTAACTTAGCCATATTTGTGTTATTAGAATTCTGTAATTGAATAAGCAAAGATTCTGAAGATTTTTCCAAAGTATCATGACTATCAGCCATAACACTCATGAAATTATCAACAGTTGTTTTGAGTTCTTCCTGACTTGTTTTGAGACTATTAACTTCTTCAATAATCGTCATGATAGAGGAAAAAATATTGTTGAAATTTAAGTGAAAATCGAACCTGCTCTGAGATACCAGATATTAGGGTTCTGAACTAAAACAACGTGAAGAACACAGTAAAAACGCAAGAACACAAGCGTTGATCCTTTGAGTTAGAGATAAGCCACCAAATTGAAAATTCAAAGAAGAAAATTAAATAACTTAAGTTTGTATTGATTGACTTCTACGTAAACAGAGCTAAGCATATTGAAAAGATGAGGGTACCAAAATATACCTCAATCTAAAACTTTTCCACCTATAAGTCCATTCTCCGAAAGTGATTGTCTATGGACTGAGTCGAGACAATACAACTAATCGGTTCACACTTCGTGTGATCATCTATGGATACGAGATCGAGACAATACAACAACGAAGTATGTTTACTTGATAATAGGTTCAGACTTAACCAAACTCTAGGGATTGTCTATCAAGTAAAATAGGAATTAACGTTTGTGTGTTTTACTTTAATTTATAATAAACACAATTATAATTACGGAAAATAAAAGTAAATGACACAACAAAATTTTGTTAACGAGGAAACCGCAAATGCAGAAAAACCCCGGGACCTAGTCCAGAATTGAATACTTTTAAAATTAATCCGCTATACAAAATCAAACCAACTTCGTATAGTTGAGACTAAGCAACTAAACCTATAGTTCACATAGTTCCCTCAGTATCCCTGCGCCACCAACTTGTAAATAAGTACGCACTTGGAACAATTCCTTTGGTTTGTATTCCAAACAGTAAAGGAACAACAAATCTGTTCGGTAACAACTCTTTTCAAACAATGTGATATGAGTCTGACAAAGGCTCTTCCGTTTAACCAATAAACTCATTTGTCGGTTCCTTATATCAATCTCTCAACAACTACCGAAGTAATTGTTAGACTATGCAATCAATACTATTAATCACAAAGAAGTGTATTGATGCCGATCTACTTAACTGATCAATCCAATTTATCATAAAGATAATCTGATCATAGTTGGATCCCTTTCCAGACGAAACAAGTATTGTGCACACCAAAGATTATGAACCCAAAAAGTCTTCTTGTCTTCAAATCTTCTTTAATCTTCAATTAGCACCTGCACATAATCAACTTGAATCTCTTGTGATCAATCACACACAGAACGGAGTCTGTTAATGTTGGATTATCACAAGACGTCTTTAGATCTACAAACAGTCTAAAGATCCCCGTCGAAATTTCGATCTAGTTTGAGTGAATCTCATACCAGAAGAGAAGATTCTCAAGCATAAACAAACTAGGTGCAATCAAAGTTCAAAAACCGTTAGTCAATCAAATCAATCGAAAACTAATAATAAACCGTAATTATCTAGTTTCCCAACAACGGTACTAATAAATCTTCGCAATCCCAAAGAAGTCTTTAAACTGAGCGGTCGTAAGAGATTTCGCCTAATTAGGTTACTTTACTCTTCAAATAGGCGACTCCACCAGTAACAACACAACTAGGTAGTTTTGCTGGCTCTGAAGATTAGTTTGTTCGAAATGCAAACTTCAATATTTATAGACAAGGAAGTTTGGACACCAAGGAATTTCCAAAACCGAATATTCTCAAAGATATGCAATAAACACAAAATCCTAATATAAAAATATATAATCAGTAAATGCACATTACTAATTATTATTTTCTAAAGATATGCATTTAGTTGCTGGAGATTATAAATAGCATATAAAAACTAAGAAACCTTAAATAAAAGATACTCAATTTATTTCGATCTTGGGATTCTCCTTTAGCTATTAAGGATTATCTTAATTTGAAAAATTAATGAAAATAGTTACTGCACATGTCTTATATACAAAGTTTAATGGTTAAGCAATAAACCTCGTATTGTATTCCTTAATACTATGTCTAACTAGAGTATCATACACATCTTCGTAGTTATGTTTTCAATATGCACAAATTGAAAGATACGTTAGGGAGTGAAACAGTTCAAGTAAAATATTACTAACCTCAATAGGAAGGATGGTGTTGTCGTTGTATCTCCATACTTCTTCACAATCTTCATGTCTTCATGTAATACTTGTAAGTCTCATATCCTAACACTTTCAAGCTAACATATACGAAGTTGACTCTAGTATATAATCAAGCGAGTCTTTAAATGAGTTTTGATTCACTAAAATATGACAACGAAACTTGATATATCAACGCTTGGTGGGTTCAACTGAGTTATGCTCTAATAATATTCCTTATTATATAAATGTTTTAGTTCATGAACAAACCGATTTTAGAAAGTTACCAGCTTAAGTATGCAAACGGGTACGCATACTTAAGTATCCGGATTTAGTTTGTTTTTTACTTTCAAACTACAGCAAAAATTCGCGGACGTGAACCTTCCGCTAGTATGAATACAGGTACACATACTTACCCGGACTTCCAACAACCGCCAGTACGCGTACGGTGATGTGATTTTCAATTTAAGTTGTAGTAAAGAGTTCGTTGAGGAGGCAATGATTTCTAGACTTAGTAGAACTTAAAAATATAAAAAAACTTAACTCAAAATTGATTTCAAGATAAATGAGAATAACCAAGACACTGATTCCACTATTACACATGAATAAATTGTAGTAAATAACCCAAAACTCTAATTATCTTTTAAGTCCTTTGTTTCTTAATTCACAAATAATCAGGCAAATTCTCAACAATTAATTGTATCCCCTAAGCATAGATTATCTTAATACAAAGCATAACCTATCTAATTGAATCACAACTAATGAAGAAAATTATGCAAACAATTAAAAACTCTGCAAAAGCAGTGATTGAGTGAATTATAAATTATAAATTAGAGAAATAAATAATTACCAATTAGTCATGCATAAATAGTTTCCTCATTGCCTTGGTTGTGGGAGAATCAGCCGCTCATCATGTTGGAAACACGCTCAAAATTCATTATTATTGCTCAAAGGGTGTGTACAAAGATGAAAATGGGAGAAATATAATGAAAATCGGGTTTGTAATAGTTATATTTGTTACAAACCGAGCTGTTGCAAAGAACGATACAAAAACAGCGTCATCAGAATCGTAGCTATACGACCCTCAGTATGTGTCGCAAACACTGTTGAAGAACGACTGTGTTGGCTGGTATGTTCTTCGTGTTCTTCAGGAATGCAGCAGCAGCAGCAGGTTTCTCTGGTGATCAGTTTTTCGCTCTCTTCTGCTCCTAAATTCTCCCAAACTCTCCGTAACCTTTCTGTGGTGCACGAGTACCCATTAAATAGCCATAGACACAAGAAAATCTTGCTCCATCACTGCCAATAATTCTCCATTACTCGGTATTGATAAAAATATTCTCGGGAATATTTTCTTCCCTATTTTACCTCCTCAAGCTGTTTTCTCGTGACATAAGACTTCCAACACGTTGAGTAACCATCCAGAAACAGTATAACACGCAGCATGCACACGAAAATCTCTCGACCACACACTCAGAACTCGGAAAAACCCGTGAGACTCTGTTTTCTCCTCGCGTAATTTCCAGCCAATTCTAACTGATTACAAAGCCCATACCAAGCCTGTTACGCCCAAAATAAGATACCCAATGATTTCCATCCATTGAATCGCGTCACAGCTCCTCCAAATTCGAAGCAGCAACTCTGCACTTTTCAAAAATATTTTTCCCGCCATTTTTGTTCTTCACGAGAAAGAAGGTGGTTAGCCCTTATCCAACATCCTGGGTACCGAATAACCAGTGGGTGCCCCATAGTAATTGGGTTACCCCTTATCCAAAGTGGGAGTCCGAATAGCAAATGCCCTTCGGGGGTGTTCTGAGCAACTTTTCGAGTTATTTTCCAACAATCTTTATTTCCAAAAAATACCTACAAACACACAAAACACCATAATAAGGACAAAAACGAGTACTAACAATACGAAACATTGAGGACAAATTAGAAACATAAATGCGTCTATCAAATACCCCCAAACTTATTATTTTCTAGTCCCGAGCAAATCTAATCTAGAAAATAAAATGACTGCACTTAGCACGTGCAGCAAGCCGTTAAACCGCTAGGTGGCCCTAGTGGCGGTGTGTCGTCTCCGGAGGGTTTACCATAGGTGTACCCACAAAACCTTTACTCCAGACCCTAGCTATCTACGAAGAACCTTGGAAGGCACTAAAGAATCTCCTTGGTTGGCATACTTATTGACTACAGGAGGAAGTACCCTGATGCGAAATTCCAATTGATGTACATGAGTTTGCACTCAAGCATACTAAAATTCATATAAAGTGACAGAGCTCTACTCAGATAGTTTCTGGACATCATAAACCGGAGTCAACCAATCACATAAATTAAGAAGAGATAAACGTGGATGATGTTGACTAAGGTGAACCTATCCTAATGGACTGAGATACTGGTCTGGACTAATATCAACACACTGGCATATATAAGGGGACCAGTGGTCGATAATCCTAACTCTAGGTCAACTCAGCTGGCATATACAAGAGTACCAGTGGTCGACTTTATTGAATTTATTCCAGTTGGTCTAGTGGTCTGGTCTCAATTTTTTTTATTTTTTATTTTTTTCATCTCAGTCACTCTATTTCACCCTAGCAATGGTAAAAAGGAAAATAAAAGAAGTGATCAGGATTCTTTCGATGTTTCCATCACTAGGATATGGCGAAACTACCATGTTTTCTTTTCTAACACCCGAGCTCTTTGCTTTTATGAATAGACTCTTCTAGATGTTTCCATCTAATCAGATTGGTTCCTCAACTCCTACAACCAAAATGCTTCCATCCACTTAGATTGGTTAGTGCCGACCTTAATAAACATAAATTTCTAGGCTCTGGAATTTTTATTTATTGCAACTAAAAACTAACAAGAAGTTTCTTCCCCACCCCCAAACTTAAATCTAACATTGTCCTCAATGTTTCTAATGAAAGAGCAATACCAAAAAGTAAAGTACACGAGGAATCAGTAAAGAGAGAAGTCGGAAAGATAGTACCTGGGTGAAGAGAGAAATCAAAAACTAATATACAACATATAATCGCCTCGATGGTCAATCAAGGGTAGACAGGGTCCTCCAGAGGGACCTCCTCAACATCACCTGTAGGAAAGGTCTCTAAAAAGGGTTTCAATCTCTGACCATTAACCTTCGAAGAACTACTACTATCCGGTGTCTCGATCTCAACAGCTCCATGAGGAAAGACAGTGCGAACAATAAAAGGACCCGTCCACCGAGAACGTAGCTTCCCAGGGAAAAGATGCAAGCGGGTATCATACAGAAGAACTTTTTGACCTGGAGAAAATGACTTCCGTAAAATATTTCTATCATGCACAAGTTTCATTTTGTTATTATACTCCTTCGCACTATCGTAATCATCTATGAGAATCTCGTCCAACTCATTGAGCTGGAGTTTCCTATGGGCTCCTGCCTTGTCAAGTGAAAAATTTAGCTACTTAACAGCCCAATATGCTATATGTTCTAACTCAACAGGTAGATGACATGCCTTGCCATAAACAAGCCGATAAGGCGACATTCCAATTGGGGTCTTAAACGCAGTACGATAAGACCACAAGGCATCAGTAAGCCTAGATGACCAGTCTTTCCGATTAGTATTAACTGTGTTCTCTAATATACGTTTTATCTCCCTATTGGAAACCTCCACCTGACCACTAGTCTGTGGATGATATGGGGTGGATACCTTATCTGTAATACCATATTTCTTCATCAAAAGCTTAAAAGGTCCATTACAAAAGTGCGACCCTCCATCACTAATTATAGCTCGCGATGTACCAAAACGTGTAAGTATATTATTTTTCAAGAACTCAATCACAACCCTATGGTCGTTGGTTTTACACGCAACCGCCTCAATCCACTTAGAGACATATTCTACGGCGACAAGGATGTATAGGTTACCAAAATAATTAGGAAATGGACCCATAAAGTCAATACCCCACACATCAAAGACCTCAACAATTAAAATCGGGTTCAAGGGCATCATATTTCTACGGGAAATGGTTCCTAATTTATGACAATGTTCACAAGTAACACAGTAACTATGGGAGTCTTTAAACAACGAAGGCCAATAGAATCCACACTCCAATATCTTAGCAGCAGTCTTCTTAGCACTAAAGTGACCCCCACAAGCATGATCATGACAAAAGGAAATAATACTGGACTGGTCACTCTCAAGTATACATCTCCTAATAATATGGTATAGACAATACTTAAATAAATAAGGATCATCCCAAAAGAAGTGCTTAACCTCGGCTAAAAACCTAGAACGATCTTGTTTACCCCAATGTTGGGGCATCCGACCAGTAACAAGATAGTTCATATATTCGCATACCAAGGTGATTGGGAAACAAAGAACAATTGTTGATTAGGAAAGTTGTCCCTTATAGTAAGGGAATCACTAGGGGAACTAACAACTAGCCTAGATAAGTGGTCTACTACTACATTTTCTGCACCCTTTTTGTCCCTAATGTCGGGAGAAAAATCTTGCAACAATAGGATCCACCTAATCAATCTAGGTTTGGTATCCTTCTTAGATAAAAGGTATTTCAAAGCAGCATTATCAGTATAGATTATGATCTTAGAACCTAAGAGGTAGGATCTAAAATTGTCTAAGGCAAACTCAATGGCCAACAGTTCCTTCTCGGTAGTGGTATAGTTCATCTGGGCCTCATTCAGAGTTTTGCTAGCATAGTAAATCACATGAAGTAATTTGTTTTCTCGCTGGCCTAGCACAACACCAATAGCATAATCTGAAGCATCGCACATGATCTCAAAGGGTAGGTTCCAGTTGGGTGCCTGGACTATGGGGGCGGTAGTGAGTAAAGTCTTAAGCTTCTCAAAAGCCTCTAAACAAGCATCATCAAAGACAAACTTAGCATCTTTTGCAAGCAAATTGCAAAGAGGTCTAGAAATCAAGCTAAAATCCTTAATGAATCGACGATAAAAACCTGCATGCCCTAAGAATGACCTAATATCTTTTACGGTTTTTGGGACCGCTAAAGTTTTAATAAGGTCAACTTTGGCTCTATCTACCTCTATACCATTTGAAGATACGATATGCCCAAGAACGATTCTTGAACGAACCATGAAATGACATTTCTCCCAATTAAGCACTAAATTATTTTCCTTACACCTAGTAAAAACTAATGACAAATGATGCAAGAACTCATCGAAAGACGAACCAAACACTGAAAAATCATCCATAAAGACCTCTAAGAACCGTTCTCCCATGTCAGAAAATATGCTCAACATACAACGCTGAAAGGCCGCAGGGGCATTACATAGCCCGAAAGGAATGCGTATATACGCAAAGGTACCAAAGGGACATGTAAAAGTGGTTTTCTATTGGTCTTATAAAACAATAGGAACCTGATTATAGCCGCAGAATCCATCTAAAAAGCAAAAATGGGTATGTCCAGCTAATCTTTCTAGCATTTGGTCGATGAAGGGAAGGGGAAAGTGGTCCTTCCTAGTGACCTTGTTCAATTTTCTATAGTAAATACAGACACGCCAACCCGTGGTCATTCGGGTTGGGATTAACTCATTATTATCATTCTGGACTACAGTAATACCGGATTTCTTGGGAACAACCTGAACGGGGCTGACCCACTTACTATCTGAAATGGGGTAGATAATGCCTGCATCTAACATCTTCAAAACCTCGATTTGAACTACTTCTTTCATATTAGGGTTCAGTCGACGTTGCATTTACCTAGAAGGTTTGGTGTTTTCCTATAAATAAATCTGATGCATGCAAACAGTAGGACTTATACCCTTAATGTCTGCTATGGTCCACCCTAAGGATTCCTTGTTATTCTGAAGGACGGTTACTAGCCTACTTTCCTGATCATTATCCAAGTCAGATGCTATAATCACAGGTAAAGTTTCAGATGGGCCTAAAAACACATACTTCAAGGTATCTGGTAATGGTTTAAGGTCCAATTTAGGAGGCTTTTCCAACGAAGGAACTAGGGTTGACTCAGAAACGGGTGGAGGTTCGAACTTAGGTTTCCAGCCATTACTAGTGTCTATCAAAGGGGTTGAATCTAACAAAGCATTCACCTCATTGATCACATCATCATCATCAAAATCAATCCCAAAGTGAGCTAGGAATTTCTCTAATGGATCTTCTAACAAAGTGTATTGTAATGACTCCTCGACTAATGTTCCTATCATGTTCACCTCTTCTATGCTCGAGTCATCTAGTTCAGCGGGTAGCTTACTAATATGAAAGACGTTCAGCTTAATAGTCATATTACCAAAAGACAAATTCATAATACCAGTTCCACAGTTAATGATCACATTGGATGTAGCTAAAAACGGGAGACCTAAAATTATCGGTATCTGGTTCTCTGGGTCAGGGACAGGTTGGGTATCTAGGATAACAAAATCCACCGGATAAATAAACTTTTTTACCTCTATGAGAACATCCTTGATCACACCACGAGGAATTTTAACGGACCTATCAGCTAACTGAAGAGTCATCTGGGTAGGTTTCTGCTCACCAAGTCCTAGATTAAGGTACACATGGTATGGGAGTAAGTTCACACTGGCTCCTAAGTCAAGAAATGCTTTCTCAACACGGTATTTACCTATTGTGCAAGCAATGGTAGGGGAACCTGGGTCTTTGTACTTAGGAGTAGTGGTATTCTGAATAATAGAACTCACATGACTAGCTAGGATGGATTTCTTTTGAACACTAGGATTACGCTTTCGTGTACACAAGTCCTTGAGAAATTTGTCATAAGCGGGAATCTGCTTAATCGCATCCAACAATGGTAGGTTGATAGTTACCTGCTTAAAAACCTCCAAAATATCTTTAAAGTTGGACTCGCTCTTAGTTGGAACTAGCAGCTGGGGAAACGGGGCTCTGGGAACAAAGCCGGGATCAACATGACCCTCATTGGTCTATTTAGAGACTCTATCAGTCTCCTCGGTTTCTGGTTCATAAGGGTGAACTACAGCATGTTCACTTTCAGGCATGGCGACCTTATTGTCAACTTTTTTTCCACTCCTAAGGGTTGTAAAAAAAATCACATGATTGTACGGTTTCTCTCATTTAGGGTTAGGATCAGTATGACTAGGGAACCTTCCTTCTTCTCTCTCACTAATAAACTTAGCTATCTGGCCAACTTGAAGTTCTAATTTAGCAAGAGTCTGGGAATTATTCTTCAAATTCTGCCTAGTTTCTTGTTGAAAGCTAAGGTGGTTAGCTGATAACATATCATGGTTCTTTGCTAACATAGTGAGAGTTTCTTCTAAGGTAGAGATATTTCTCTCAGAAGTGTTCTGAAACTGGGTTTGACCTGAAGGGTTCTTTGCATAACCAAAACCTGGGGGAGGCTGAGAATTACTAGACTGACCTTGATTCTGGACCTTAGACCAAGAAAAATTAGGATGGTTTCTCCAACCAGGGTTGTAGGTCTCTGAGTATGGGTCAAACTTCTGACGGTTCTCAAACCTAGCGTTATTATAGACAGCATGGGCTTGTTCTTCACTAACATGACCTTCCAAAAATGAGTTATCGGGCTCTATTCCACAACTAGAGACTTGAGAGGCTCTATTAGGTTCAACAAGAGACCTATTTTTAGACTGACCCATTTCCAAAGCTTCTAACCTTCTAGACAAAGCAACAAACTTAGCATCTGTCTCGAAGCTTGTATCTACCACATTGGTGCTACTTCTATTGACCAAGAGTCTTTTATGGGGTTCAACACAAGGCTCCCACTGTTGAGATTTTTCAGTGATAGTTCCTAAAAAGGTAAAAGTATCATCAGCAGTTTTATTAGTGAACTCATCCGCGCACATAGACTCGACCATGGATTTAGTTGAATAGTCTAAACCATTATAAATAATCTCCACAAGTTTCATGTTATCAAATCCATGGTGAGGACACTGGGATAGGAGATCATTGAATCTTTCTAAAAACCTATAAAGAGATTCTCCCTCTTGTTGCACACTAGCACTAATTTTCTTCCTAACAGCTGCAGTTTTATGCTTAGGGTAGAATTTCATGTAGAAAGCTGCAATCAGTTCCTGCCATGTTTCAATGGATTCAGATGGTAGGTTGTTAAGCCAGGTCTTGGCTTTATCTCTCAAGGAAAAGGGAAACATCTTAAGTTTCAAGACTTCATCAGTAAGGTCTTTTATTCTAACAGTCCCACAAATTTCCTCAAAGTCCCTAATATGAAAATAAGGGTTCTCATCATCTTTTCCTAAGAATATAGGGATCATCTGAAGAATACTAGGTTTTATCTCGAAATTAGCCGTATTGGCTGGAAATTTGATGCACGAAGCTCGGTTGGCCCCAGTTGGGAACATGTAATCTTTCAAAGTAGTCATTGCTAGCGCAAATCACGTACTAGGGGTACTTTCCTCACAAAGAGATAGATTCTCAAAACTGAAGTTTCCAAAAACGGGGCTCTCAAAAGAAGAGTCTTCGAGCTCCCCGCCTTCACAAGAAGAACTACTAGGTTTGTCACTAATCAAACGACCTAGAGTATTTCTTTTCCAATCCCTTTCTCTAATGACCTCGGGCATACACTAGAAAAAGAAAATAAAAAGAAAGAAAAAGAAAAATCCTAAAAGGAAGGGAGGTTCTAAGCAAACACAAAGCAGGATGACTCCACCAAAACAAACCTAAAATTTTCTAGCAAACAAAAAGCATGATATCTCCACTTAGATTGTTTCTAGACCAGCTTCTATTCTTTCAAAAAGGAATTTGTTACAATCTGAGCAAACCTCTCTAGAATCAATCTATGTTTAAGTAAGTTGAATAAAGGCGAGGGAAGCTCCTGGAACTTTGATACCCAAGGCCTCACCGCATTACAGGGTGGCGCAGTCACGCATTCAACTCACAGAAACAATCATGAACTTCGAAGAATGCTCAAAAGAGTAACCAATATTTTTCGAACGAGTTTCCTATTAATCTCCTTACCCTATCGGTCTCGTTCTATTCCAAATTTTAAGGCTTAGGTTCGCGTTAAGTTTAGTTTTCCTAAGGCGGGAAAGAAGGGAACGGTGATGAAATCCGAACCCTTATCTTATATGGCCAGTCCTTGCCATTTACTAGAAATTTAAAACAGCCGTTTTCAGTTCCTCGACATATATGCAAACAAAGGAATACAGTAACTCGCTAACAGGGGATTCGCGAGTGTTTCGACAAACTTACCTCCCGTACCAGACGGGGGATGAACCGCTGAAGCCGACTCAGGCCACGACTCCTATGTCATGTACGAACCCGAGGGGCCGAGGTGATATCGTAATCACCGTCCTTCTCTGCAAACAGTTTAATATTTAAACTACCCTCCGTAGGGTTTAAAAATAAAAGAATGTCCAAATGTCCAAGTCCAAAGTCCAAAAAGTAAAGTGCAAAATAAAAAGAAAATTACAAGAATAGAGAAATCCTAATACAGACTAAAAAAATAAACTCTCTCTTTTTTTTCTTTTTTTTTTCTCTTTTTTATAAAAAAATATCTTCTCCTTTCGCTCCTTTCGCTTTGTCTTTAACTCCAAATTTTAAGTATTCACCAAAAACTTTGGCAAATTTTTCTTTCGCTCCAAATTCCAAAATCTGTAGTGAAAAGACAAAAACAAAAACGTAAAGAAGAACAAATAAAATAAAAACCTAAAAAAAAAAAGAATAAAAATATAAAAACTCTAGCCTAAAGACAAGCTCCGTGTCGACGGCGCCAAAAATTGATGTGATTTTCAATTGAAGTTGTAGTAAAGAGTTTGTTGAGGCTTGTGAAGGCAATGATTTCTAAACTTAGTAGAACTTAAAAATATAGAAAACTTAACTCAAAATTTATTTCAAGATAAGAGAGAATAACCAAGACACTGATTCCACTATTAAACATGAATAAATTGTGGTAAATAACCCAAAACTCTAATCAATAACTTAAACACCCAACCACATCTCTCACACCACGTCGAGAGTTGCGGTAACCTCCTTTCCCATTGGTCGGTGAACGAAACTCTCGCTCTTGATTGGCCGAAATCAAAGTTAGCCCCCTTATATTTCGTGGCCGTTAATTTTTAATAGAATTGGTTCGATTTGATGCTCCGTAATGGTCGGTAGTGTTGGAATTTCTTACACCGCGTTTACATGATTTTCATAAAATCCAAGCCATCGGATTGGATGCACCTAAAATAACATATATAACTGTCACTAAAAAAACGAAAATCTTTGGAAAATTCAATAATAACGTGCAAATTTTGAACAATTAATTGGGGGATATGGGAATTAATTGGGGGATATGAATTACTTCCCCCAACCCATGGTATGTGTTAAGGGGTTATTTTTGGTTATGAAAATACTAAAATACCCTTCCCACAAAATTAAAATCAAAAACTTAAAATCAAAAAACAAAATCATATCCCCCATTTCCATCTCCACTTCTTATTAATCTTATTTAGGGGTAGAGCTTTGAAACCTAAATATTCCCCATTCCCTTTAAAATTCTAAACTCTCCCCACTCTACATCAAGTTCTCTTCTCTTCACTTTGGAAACGAATTTTTATTTTATTCGGAAGTGATGAAGATCATGCTGAAAGTGATGATGACCATGCCAGAATTGATTCTCGAGCATGCGGTATCATGTTCGGCATATGGTCTTCATCAATTAGGCATGGTTTTCATCACTTCCTTTTAATTTTTCTGGTTTTAATCACTTCACTTGCCCGGCATGGTCAGTTGATATGAAGACCATGCCGGTATTGCTTTCCGGCATAGCATGTTGCTTTATTTTCTATGCCGGAAAACAATACCGGCATGGTCTTCATATCAACTGAGCATGCCGGAAGTGGAGTGACTAAAACCAGAAAAAATTCAAAACGGAAGTGATGAAGACCATTCCGGAATTGATGAAGACCATATGCCGGAACATGATACCGGCATTCTCGAGAATTTCCTATCAATGCCGGTATTCAAGTGAAAAAAAAAATGAACATTCGGATACTTTTCATCTGTTCCTAGGCATAGAAATTTAAGCAAAATACTATGCCGGAACATGATACCGGCATGCTCGATAATTTCTTGTCAATGCCGGTAGTCAAGTGAAGAAAAAATCAACATTCTAGGTACTTTTCATCTTGTTCCGGCATAGAAATGTAAGCAAAATACTATGCGGAACAGTGTACTAGGCATGCTCGAAAAACTAGATTACCATGCCAAACTGTTCAAACCCAGAAAAAAATCAACATTATGAAGATCAAAACTAGAAAAAAATCCCCCGAACCCCCCCTGGATAATGGCAAACAATTTTTGAAAATTTCCGACAAATGCCGGCATGGTTTTTTGGTTGAATACCATGCCGGCACCGAGTTTTTTCAGCTGCAATAATGGTGAATTCAAAGGAAACAAATCAAATTTTCAACCTCTTAGCAGCAATTCTCTCATCACAATCATCTTCCATTTTCAAAAAAAAAAAATTCCACTTTTTTTCCCTCTCCTTCTACTCCTCACTCACACAAATTAAAATCAAAACACACACTAAACTATCCCCCAAATACTTAAGCATATACTAATTATTATTAACTACTAAACATGATTAGTGAGGTCTAGATTAGGAATTAAAAAACAAATTACATAGGGGGTCACCCAGAATTGCTATTGGGACACCGTTTTTGTCCTGTAGCTATATCCCCCAATTAGTTTCCATATCCCCCAATTAATTCTTCTAAATTTTTTTACACGATCTAAATTCATTTTTTTGGTAATTTTTATTTTTTAAACCGAAATGCTTGAAGCAATATTATTAGTTTCCCTGTTTGAGACAAAGTTAAAATATTTAAAAGAAGATAAAATATATATACTGAAATATTTTTTACACGGCAAAGATTTGTTGTTTTGGTTAAATTTACATAAAAACAGAAGATAAAATATTAATTTATATTTAAAAGAAAATTTTATTCTGAAAATCTTTGGAATAATCTTATTATTTTTATCAATATTTTTAGCTTGAATCGTCAACGTTGTTTATTGCAAATATTTTGCTAACTGTGGAAGTCGTAGATTTGTTTCTTCGTATAGGTTCTTAGTTTCTTCATATACAAGCCATTTTTGTTAAATCTGGAGTAACGACCATAGATAAGCAAAGATTATGTTTGGAAATATATAATCCTCACGTAATAAATATGTGTTTCCTGGATTAGATAGATATAGATCTGAGAATTTGGAGAATTTAGGATTTCTTAGATTTTGGCACTTTTTAAACTCCGTCGTTCCTGGAATAGGAAAATTATATATGGTAAATACATGGTTTTCGTACTAATAATCGCCGTGGTATTTATAAGGAATGCATTTCATCATCGCCTCCTCCCATCAGTATTTTGGCTACAAAGTCTATGTTGGAAACTTATATATGACTAAGATATCGTCATATAACTCTGTAAGTTTTGCCTCTTTCTTTTTTAATGCATGTTTCCTTGATCAATTTGATATTTTTAATGATCCAGATTTTTTGAAAGAAAGAGATTTACCTGTTTGCAAAACTACCTACAATGATATTTGTTCAGGCTTTGTACAATCCAGGTTTTTGTCCAATTGTGGATTTGTAGTGGCGGTGGGATTGGGATTCTTAAAATTTTACCTACAAGAGTTTAAAATTATTTCTGACACTCTCAGTGAGATTTTTACAATTGATGCAGCAATTGGTTGAGCTGTATTAATTCAATAATATAACTTCGCCTTCAAGCATATGGCCGGTTTCGATTATTTCAGTGGTTGCCTTTGTGGATTTGCTTTTTCTTCTTTGTTCAATGTCAAAGCCACTTTGTAGATGGCCAGCGCATTGGCTTTGCGATGTTAGAAGCAAAGATTATAAATACTCATACACATGCGAGCATAGAGCAGAGCTCACAAATGTTATTTTTTTACTTTTCGAAGCTCTCAATTGTGTTCGGTCATTAGGTTTCAAACCATACCCTCCTATAGTTAAAGTGCAGCAAGTATGTACATATGTAAGTGATTCTCTTATTGGTTTGGTTTTCTTATATTTTTGGTTCTCCTGGTGAAAAACGTATTCATGTTCGAATTACATGAATAGTATCGAAGAAGCTTAGATGATTGATAGAGAAAAGGCCATGGTCTTGGGATGAGATAATTAGGACGGGACCAGGTTGGTCAAGATGTGGCCCTGAAATTTTTGTTTATTACCAAGTAAAATTTTCAAAATTAAACAGTTGGTGAGGTTTTTATTTTTTTTTCTTTCTAAATATTTTCTTACCTTACTCCCAAGTTTGTCTGCTTATAGGAGTCCAGTGTTGGCTCTTATATGTTTGTACTTTGAAGGTGGTGATGATTTGGAAAATTAGTTCTATGGTAGATTTGCGAAACTTTGATTATATTGCTTACATATAATCAAAATATGTTATCGATTCCTATATATGCCCAATTTTACTAGATGGTGTATATCTTAATATATTAGTTTTATTAAGTCTTATAATTAATTAAAAAAATATATGCTATCGATTCCTATATATGCCCAATTTTACTTGATGCTGTTTATCTTATGCGAGGAGATTAGATCCCACCACATAGTCATTTGTCACTGCTATCCAAACATTTTTATGGTATCCATAAGAGTTCCTTTTTATAAACTGTTTTTGTTGCGGGTGAAGAAATTAAATGAGATATTTTGTAATTTTGCGACAAAAAATGTATGATAAGGTTGATGGGTATTATGTTACACTAAGGATCTTGCATTAATTTAATAGGGAAGAAGATGAAGATGATTCCTTGTGTGATTTCTCAAAGAATATTGGTCAGACCAGGTGAAGTCAAATCCTTAAATCATTTTTCTTTTCTTCTGTCACATCGATTGGATTTATAACCAAGAAAGCTTACAATAGAATCAAGTGATGGATCCAAAATTTAACCAATCCAAGTATTGGGAGATGTACCTCAAAATAATAGTCCAATCTGTATACTGAAAACATGTTAGATGAACGACCCGGTTTGCTATACGATGTATAATAGCACGCAAACTCCTCGAAAACTATAAAAATGTTATTTGGTTGTACACAAGAACGAAAAAACTCAAATAGTGCTACATGATATATTTGTTGCGTTATTTCTCTGTTACACATTTTTTATATGCATAACGTTGGCAAGTTATGAAATGATGGTTTGATCTTGGGTGTTACAATTGCATATGAGCTTATTAACCCTTCTTGGATAATTTTCATGAATTTTTTTCCCGTGGTTTTTTATCTCTCAGACTGTGTCTAACTTTTGATTTTTAATGTCTAACTCATGCATTATTTCCAATTCGTAGCACTCTAAACCGAGCTTTAGTTTTTGGAATATTCAGATTATTTGCTGATTTTTTTGGATTTTTTTTTAGGATCGATGTTTTTATCTACTGTTTGTGTTGTGAGAAATCTTGACCCAGAAATATTCATCTACTATAAAAGGAAGTGTTTTGCATGGAAAATATACTTAGATTATTTTCTTTTCATCTTTTGTGTAGGTATTTTTGTTGGTTCCTAGATTCCATTTATCATTTTTTAGGATTCCGTACATGGATTATTACTTTAGCTCCTAAACCATTTTTCAATAAATGAACTTGATTCAACAAACACCAAGATTCCAGATCATCAGACATATACAAGTCTGTAAATTTCCATACATATACAGGTCTGTAAATTTCCCTTGTACATTAATCAAAATAAAATGTATGTGAAGAAACAATGCATCCACAATTCAAGACAGTTCCACAAAACTCGCAATTCCCCAATACTAGCATACTGCAATAGTCCCACATGTTATCATGAGAAAAACTTTCATACCTTTTTCGTATTTAATTAGGTTCTCAAAAAAAAAAAACATTTTTTAACTTAGTATTTTGAAATCATAAGAGAAATCTCGAACCCTATATGATTTATGTATATGTGTGGAAATTATGCTGCAAAAAAAAAAGAATAAAAATTTCTTGCGGAACTCCCGCAGATCCTTGAACAAGAGCCAAGAGATTTGGAGAGGACGCCCACTTCATAAGAGTTCCGCAGATCTTTATACTTCTTCTATAGTTAGTAATTTAGTAATTTAGCAATAGCAGACTGCAGTTACTTTTTAGGAATCCTTTGAACTTTCATTTTTAGATTTGAGTGTCAAGCTTACTTAGAATTACTTAGAATTTTGAATACGTTGACATGTAAGACACTTCTTAACTTTCAAATCTATAGTTCCAAAGAGCAAAAAAATATTATCTGCATATAGTTTTAAATGTTCTGAAAGGACCATACTGTTTCGATGATGTTCATTAGATGATGGTCATATGTTTAAGGGAGTAATCTACGGAACTTTCGAAGAAGTTTGCATTGCACGCCATTTTCTCAAAGACAAAAGCGAATGGCTTATGGAAGTAAATAAGCTGCAACATTTTTATCGGGTGATGAAGTGAGAACTATATGTGGCGTTGTTACTGTACCGCCACATAACTGGAATCAACATACAAAATTGTGAGAACAAAATTGGCCACATTTGTATGATGGAATTGAGCATCAACAAACGAAACTCCATCAATACAAAAAATGCATGTTAGGCTTGAAATACCATACCATGATTTTTCTATGGGAGAGGTTTGTACTAGGAATACTTATGTATGGAATACCATTATTCATCAACACAAAAATTCTTGTTAGGATTGAAATATCATACCATGATTTTTCTATGGGAGAGGTTTGTACTAGAAAGACTTATGTCTGGAATACCATTATTTATTCGTCGCCCGAAAGGTCCAAATTAGTTTGGATGTAGCATCTTCATGCATGCTTCCCCAAATAATTTGTAAATCCTCAGTAGAATTTGTAGAACAACATGGAACTTCTGTAGGAACTCATTAAAATTTAGAGAGAGATCTGGACCTAATTCTAATAAGTGTGTTTCTAAGTGGGAACCTCAACCTATATCTTGCTGATGTATAGTTTATTTGGGTTGTTTAAGATATTTTTAATAAGTGTGTTTCTAAGGTTGTTTATTCTAATATATTTTGGGTTGTTCCTCCGGGTTTGTAGCAAGATTTGTGGCTGCATTGTCTCTGGTGAAGATTCCCTGAGGGACGACAAGGTGTAGGCGTGATAGTCTCTTAAAAGGAATGAAAGATGGTAGATTGAGCCCTGATTATTGACGGGCAAAGGAATGGAAGATGGTAGACACAGAGGTCCCCTTTTGGTTGTTTAGCCTAATTGATTTAAATTTTACTCAACTCCAGCGCAATTCCACTACATGTGTAAATAAATAGTTGTTGCGATGTGCTACATTAAGATGATAGGTTTTTTTTTTTCCGGTTGTCTTATTCGTATTCATATTAATTAGGTACCCAACTCTCACCATATAACATGCGATATTATAATAAGATCTATGATATTCACTTAATATCATTCCCACGTTTAATTATTTTTTACTTTAACTATCAGGATTGAGGTACGAGAGTGTTTGATAGAACTATAAATGAGACCTCTGTGTCTAAGTTGTTGATTTCAAAACGCAACATAACAAACCATTGAGATAATTTAACTGTTGACACTTTAAAGTCTATACGAGAGCGTAAGATATATTTAAAGGCGGGTGGCTTATCTAGAAAAGAAACACAAATGAAGTGCCATCGGAAATATTGAAAAAATGGTCCGCATACCCCCTGAAAAAGAGTTTGAACAAAGTGCTAAGGCCAGGGAAAAATAATGAAGTTCAAGTCAGTTCAAGAAAAATAATAATAAGTTTTTAAAGCTTCGATTAGTTGCTTATTCATTAGATTTTCTTGATGTTAGGTTCGTTTCTTATTTTCCCAACATATGGAATAAACAACTGCTCGAGTGTTGCTCTATTTTGACATATGAAATTATTAGTCGTATAATTTGTTCAAAATTTTTACTTCACAAATGCAATGAAAAAGTATATACAGGAAACTGTAATCATATAGTCTGCGCATAACAAGATAGACTCACTGAGATTTTTGTATAATCGCGATTTAAAACTCACATCCAAGAGAAAATTAGTATGTATTTTGTTTTGTTGTTTTGCTATGAATAAAAACATTATAATGAGAGGATTTATCAATACCATTAGATAATTAATACACTAATCAAAATAAATATATGAAGATATTTCAATATATCTGGACAACGGGTGCGGGGCGAAGCCTCGCCACACCATCGACAATTCCCACCAACCCGGTGCGTAGTATGAAAAAATATGTTTAACAACAAGGTAAGAATACATTAAAGTATTCGTCAGGACATACCTCTGTCCTACATTCCGTATTGGTCTATTTTAATTTCGCAAAAAGTGATTTTAAATATTGATTGCATTTTTTTTCAATCTCTAAAGAGAATAATGACAACAAATCAAAACCAGCAAAATCTCTTATTCACAGTGATAAGAGAAGGGATATGCTCGCGACCAGTTATTGCAAGAATCGAGAGTACATGGAATGGAATTAACAATAGGATATGACGGGTGTATAACTTGGATATGATTCTCATAGATTCGGAGGTAAGACATCTTTAAAAAAATAGTATAGCAGTTATTATTTGCACAATACTGATAGAACGATGGAAACATGGAAACCAGATACATGCTTACATTAAGCTAAAATATATTCCTTAGTTCAAGGAAAAAATCAAAGATCAACAAATCATTCGATCCATCATTTTAACCTACCACCATACCACGAAGATTTTCGACCAGTACCCGGTGCAAAGAGAATCTGGACGAGAACATTCACGAGCATAGTTCTATTGGTTGAAAAGGATCAACAAATACCAAGATACAAATTTGCGATATCAAAGTTTACAACACTTAGAGAAAAGATAAAAAAGAAAACAAATCTAATGTGTAATGCCAAATGATAAAGAAATACTTTTAATTAACCATAGAACAAGATTGTATATACTATATGATAAGAATATCTACACTGAGTAATTATTTTCTACTATTTTTTACAAATTTTGTTGGGATCCTAAGGGGTCTTTCGAAGATTCAAATAAAACGTTTAAAAAAAAAGTAACTGATGCACTAGCACGTGATGTTTTAATACAACGTCACAATGGAATTTTGATAAAGGTAACTATATGGAATTTTTTGACCACCCGACTATGTGATTCTATGCTAGAAAATGATGGGGTTAGTCGAATAGTAATAATAACTTCAACAATTGTTGAGCAGTTTCAAGGTACATATAACATTCAAATCAAATTAAACTTAAATTGAATTTTTGAATTGAGCTTAACATTGAAAATAACAAGTGCGAATGATCACATGAGAGATCTATCTGCAGTCCAACAAACTACAGAATACACATAAATCTCAATGTACCAGAAATGGAAATTTATAAGAAATTGTAACTTATGAGACATACATGTTTGAATTAATCAACTTAATGATTTTAACACTGACGCATTGGCCAGTGGAGGAACTATGTATTTCAGGAATTCGAAACGAAGAGAAAGAAAAATTAATGTTTGAAAATCGTATAACACTCAACGAAGCACTAAAAATGTTACATGACGGGATAAAATTTAAGATGAGGTTTGAAAATTAGTTCAATTTAGATTATATTTAAATGCAAAAAATATCTTATAAATGAATCAAATGCAATGTAGGGCGCCACTTTTACCGTTAAAGTAACAATTATCGGAATTGAAGCAAGATCTACGTGGTACTACATGACATGTCCAGGATGCGTAGAAAAAAAATGTTTACATGGAAGGAAAACCATGGTGCAATACATGTAGTGTCATAGTAGATGCACCAATACCATGGTAATAAATAGAAATATTAAGCGATGAAAGTTCATCTATAAAAAATAAAAAACTGATGCAAAACTAATACATACTTTGTGAAATTTATATTCTCTGGCTAATAGTACATGACGGCGTCAACAATGGTGTAATCGCAATAATGGGACGAATGGATGAAATGGTTATAGATGACATTAGAGTAACGAAAATGACGACATTACCAATGGTGCATGTAAAGGTAACTTTTATGTCTTAAATAGACAGGGAATGACACAGACAAGTTGTATAGAAAAAACTTTATGGGAATGATTTTCTTTTGCAGGAAAACAGGGCATACTGTGTTGAAGAAATATTAGTTGTGACAGGGAAAACAATGATTCTTAGATTCATACTTGATGAAAGAATCTTTCTATATCACAACCTAACTGCACATGACATATTTCACTATGATAATGCATTGGAAAAACATATCTCTTGAACAAGAACGAAAAGGTAACTATGTGTCAACATTATTTCAGACATGCCAATTTAAATCCAGTCGAATTCAATAAACCAGAATTGGGCACAACTAATAAAAACATATATTTTGCAGGATATAAATATAATTGGAGAACAATCATTATGTAAATACAGATCACCAGGGCAAGGTCTCTCCAAAAACCAAATAGTTGGTGAAGTATTTGTTCCTGGAATATAATAACTCCAGACACTTACTAAGAAAGACCCGGTAATAAAAAGTACGATGATATTCTTACTTCAGAACCAATACTCATCTTATATTACATATGATATCACAACTCTTATAAATAATTCAATAAGATACTCAAGTACGAAAGGAAAAGTAGCTAATTTAGTTTATGAATCTCATAGATTGGGACTAAAAGCAATCAGAATCAGGTACGCCAGACTGGCATATGAAACAAAACAATTGCTTGGATCTAATATCATTGAAAAAAAATGCACAACCAAACATTGAAAGAACATGCACAACCAAACTTTTGAATGCTATGGTAAATCAAATCTTGGAAACACATGTAAACAGATATCTGTACATCCATATCAAGTTATAGGAGGATGTTCAAGTGGGTTTACTCTAAATTGATGCTTGCCTAATATAATCCAAATTCTACAATTGTAATAAGTGATAGTCCATGCATGCTTTTGTTTTGGATATAGATATTATGAGTAAAGAAAATAAAATAAAATGATTTAGATTTAGATTAGATTTTATGAGTGAAGAAAATATTAATATTTGAGATTTATAGAAAAAGAAGAAGATTACTGAAATAATACAATTCATGAATCAGAATGAACAAAGAGTATCTGTTATAGATTTTGATGACAAAATTCGAATAAAAACATGTTTAACAGTTCATGAATTTAAGAAGAAAATTAGAATTTCATGGACGTAGAAAATATTAAGATTTGACATTTGGAAAAGACGTAGAGAGGTGGGAGATGATGTAGGATAAGAAAATAAAATAAATCTTTGGATTATAACAAAAACCGACTAATCGAGGTCAAGGATTTATCATTTGTATGTAAAGATTGTTTTACTCTATGACAAACCTTTCTGTAAAAAATTAGGAAAAAAATTAAGGAAACGAAAGAATCGATTCTATCAATAATTTAGATATTATTTTTAATGACAGGCAACTCAAGTATAAATACTCAATGAGGTGGATCAGAATCGATTTAGTGTGTCCTCAGCCCTTTGGATCAACTACTATTGGGGTTTACTAACATAAATAAAGCCTCAAATTGAATAAGGAAAGAAGATGATGTGCAAGCCAAATTTGGAACGCTATAAAAAAATTTTAGGCTCAACCGTATATGTTGTACAGAGATTATCAACCATAACGCCAAATATCACACAAATATTGATTATCAACCGGTATCAAATTTTCCTACTAATTAAATAATTTATCAATCATTATTAAAAATGTTTCCATGTATATGAACCACGGGCGCGGGGCAAAGCCCCGCCACACCAAATCAATAGTTCACACCAGACCCGGTGCGTAGCACGGGTTAGATACTAGTTATCTTTTAAGTCCTTTGTTTCTTAATTCACAAATAATCAGGCAAATTCTCAACAATTAATTGTATCCCCTAAGCATAGATTATCTTAATACAAAGCATAGCCTATCTAATTGAATCACAACTAATGAATAAAATTATGCAAACAATTAAAAACTTTGCAAAAGCAGTGATTGAGTGAATTATAAATTAGAGAAAATAAATAATTACCAATTAGTCATGCATAAATAGCCTCCTCATTGCCTTGGTTGTGGGAGAATCAGCCGCTCATCATGTTGGAAACACGCTCAAAATTCATTATTATTGCTCAAAGGGTGTGTACAAAGATGAAAATAGGAGAAATATAATGAAAATCGGGTTTGTAACAGTTATATTTGTTACAAACCGAGTTGTTGCAAAGAACGATACAAAAACATCGTCCATCATGAATCGTAGCTATACGACCCTCAGTCTGTGTCGCAAACACTGTTGAAGAACGACTGCGTTGGCTGGTCTGTTCTTTGTGTTCTTCAGGAATGAAGCAGCAGCAACAGGTTTCTCTGGTGATCGGTTTTTCGCTCTCTTCTGCTCCTAAATTCTCCCAAACTCTCCGTAACCTTTCTGTGGTGCACGAGTACCCTTTATATAGCCATAGACACAAGAAAATCTCGCTCCATCACTGCCAATAATTCTCCATTACTCGGTATTGATAAAAATATTCTCGGGAATATTTTCTTCCCTATTTTACCTTCTCAAGCTGTTTTCTCGTGACATAAGACTTCCAACACGTTGAGTAACCATCCAGAAACAGTATAACACGCAGCATGCACACGAAAATCTCTCGACCACACACTCAGAACTCGGAAAAACCCGTGAGACTCTGTTTTCTCCTCGCGTAATTTCCAGCCAATTCTAACAGATTACAAAGCCCATACCAAGCCTGTTACGCCCAAAAGAAGATACCCAATGATTTCCAGCCATTGAATCGCGTCACAGCTCCTCCAAATTGGCAAAGAATCACTGTGCACTTTTCAAAAATATTTTTCCCACCATTTTTGTTCTTCACGAGAAAGAAGGTGGTTAGCCCTTATCCAACGTCCTGGGTGCCGAATAACCAGTGGGTGCCCCTTAGTAATTGGGTTACCCCTTATCCGAAGTGGGAGTCCGAATAGCAAATGCCCTTCGGGGGTGTTCCGAGCAACTTTTCGAGCCGAATTTTCCAACAATATTTATTTCCAAAAAATACCTACAAACACACAAAACACCATAATAAGGACAAAAACGAGTACTAACAATACGAAACATTGAGGACAAATTAGACACATAAATGCGTCTATCATACGGGTACGCATACTTTAGGTTCCCGGTTTTGGACTTTTACACAAATGTGAGAACACACTATGTTTATATCCAAACATGTTTACTAGTTCTAAACTCTCATTTCAATTATTGAAACTTTCTTAGAGGATGTTAAAATAGTTGTTATCCACAGACTATTTTCATCAAAGCGATTTTCAAGTTATTTAAATAACATGACTTTCGTCATGAGTAAAGATGAACTTGGCTAAAGCGAAAACTTACCAACACATATTTCAAGAAATAGATAAGTGAGATAAACTCGGCTTGAAATAGCAAATATGTATAATTGAAGTCTATATATCAATACGAATTTTGTCTCAAAATAGGAGATAAAATAGATAGACTTTTGAGTGATAGATAAGTGCAAGTCTCCATATACCTTTTTGTTGATGAAGTTCCACAAGTTCCATTGAGTAGTTCTTCGTCTTCATTCGATGAACGCCGTGGAGTCTAAAGCTCAACTACAATTACTATCCTAATCCGAGACTTAGCTATAAGTAGACTAGAAATCAAGACTTATAGTTTTGGAAACTAAACTTGACAAACAAGCTTGAGATAGCAACGCTTACGAGTTCGACCGTGCAATGCTCTAACATGATGGACTATATCTTTTACTTATCGAAAATCATTGGTTGAGTGTCCTCCGAACTGGTGATAAAGGCAGAACTCAGGGTGGTTATTTATCTCGTCGAACTATATTCCTCGGGTTTTCGGGTACCTTATATCACTTCTTTTCTCTACCACCTTGAATATTTCTTCAAGTGGTGCATTTAAGGGCGTGTATGTCTTTGGATCATATCAAGGTTTCTTTCCCTTTTGGATCCACTCCTTTTTTCCTGACCCATTGTGTTGGGATCCCGACCTATTCTCGGGTCGCTTCGAGATTTCTTTGGGAGCTATTTATGCTATTGTACTAGCCTCCTGAATGCCCCTGTTCTTCGATCCCTCTTGTATTTCTTCTAGGGAATGTAGTGTTCTTGCATCTTCCGCATCTACTTCAGTGTCCGTGGGTTCTCGGTGAACATGGCTATCTAAATGGGGTATGATTTCCCTAGGGAATTCTCAAACCCGAATATTTGTTGATCCACTGGTACCTTCCCGATATCGGTGCACAGTTTCTGAAAAAGCGGGGCTCTAACAACCTCACCCAATATTTCGTAGAAATCTGTATGGACTAACTCCAATATACTTTCAAGAGAATCAACTAGACAGTTAGACTCAATCTTACGAAAAGTATATCAAAGAGTTATATCTTTGTTTCACAATGTAATCAGCAAATCAAACAGATAAAACTCCGTGAGCCTGATTATTATGTGAAACAACTTGAACGGCACCAAAGACCAATGTTCAAGGATCAATTAATTTCAATCAACAACCAAAGGTTGGATTTACTAATTGATCGATTCAATGCAAAACCTGTGATATTTCAATTATATAACAAAATATAATGTGGAAAATAAATAACACAGACACTAGAAGTTTTGTTAACGAGGAAACCGAAAATGCAGAAAAAACCAGGGACCTAGTCCAGATTTGAACACCACACGGTATTCAGCCGCTAAAGACACTGGCATACTACAAAGCTAACTTCGGTCTGGACTATAGTTAAACCCTAATCAATCCCACACTAATTCAAGGTACAGTTGCGTTCCTTATGTCTCTGATCCCAGCAGGATACTACGCATTTGATTCCCTAGCTGATCTCAACCACAACCAAGATTTGTTATGACCCAAAGTCTAAGACTTGATAAACGAATCTGTATCACACAGAAAAGTCTATTGAATAGATAAATATGTCTCCCACAGATATACATATGAGTTTTTGTTCCGTCATTTGATAAATCAAGGTGAAAAAGAACCAATTGATAACCCAGACTTATATTCCCGAAGAACAACCTAGTATTATCAATCACCTCAAAATAATCTTAATCGATTAACGAAACAATATATTGTGAAATCACAAACGATGAGACGAAGGTGTTTTTGACTACTTTTCTATCTTGCCTATTGGAGATATAAATCTCAGGCCAATCTTACTATTGTACTTAATCACGATAGAAACACCAAGATCAGATCACGCAACTATAGAGAAAATAGTTGGGTCTGGCTTTACAATCCCAATGAAGTCTTTAAATAGTTAACCTACAGGGTTTCATGAAAAACCTAAGGTTAAAGGAGAATTGACTCTAGATTATACAACTAGTATCACATAGGAGGTGTGGGGATTAGGATTCCCAGTTGCTAGAGTTCTCTTTTATATAGATCTCAAATCAGGGTTTGCAATCTAAGTTACCTTGGTAACAAAACATTCAATATTCACCGTCAGATGAAAACCTGATTAGATTCAAGCTAATATCTTTCAACCGTTAGATCGAACTTAGCTTGTTATACACAAATGAAATGTAACTTCATTTATCTAGGTTTTGGTAACCGTACCTAAACGTGTACACTTAGTCGGTTCAACAATAGTTAACCAATGGTTAGCTACATGAGCACTTTCATATCAACCTTATTCATCTCTAATATAACTAGTTCAAATGACTCAAATAAACTAGTTAGAGAGTTGTTCAATTGCTTAGATCTTATAGAAGAATACAAAACACAGTCGAAGAAAAATCGATTTTGATTCACTCGAATAGATTCACGAACATTATAGCCACGGTTTGCAAAGATTGAATTCCTTATTATATAAATATTTTAGTTCATGAACAAACCGATTTTAGAAAGTAACCTACTTAAGTATGCAAACGAGTACGCGTACTTAAGTAACTAGATTGAGTTTGTTTTTTTCACTTACAAAATCCATCAGAAATTCACGGACGTGAACGTTCCGCCAGTATGCGTAGGGTTATGCATACTTACCCGGACTTCCAATAACCGCCAGTACGCGTACGAGTATGCATATTTGGGTTCCCGGTTTTGGAATTTTACACAAATGTGAGAACACACTATGTTCATATCCAAAGATGGTTACATGTTCTAAACTCTCATTTCAATCGAAACTTTCTTAGAGGATGTTAAAATAGTCGTTATTCACAAACTATTTTCATCAAAGCGATTTTCAAGTTATTGAAATAATCAATGATGCGTGTCGTAACCACAACAAATTAATTAATATTTAACACCTAATTAACAAGTAATATAGGGTGGTCAAGATCGTTCCCACGAGGAGCAAGAGGTTTTAGTTGTCTTATAATGTCACAAAAAGGGGGGGTTTTGGTTTTAGATATTAAGAGCAAAAGAAAGTAAATAAAATAAATAAACAAAGCAATTAAAAAGATAAAGGAAATCAATAAGAGAGATTAGATCAAGGAATCCTTCTTCGCTGCAAAACAATGATTAAAGTTATGTTCTTTTCCACTTTTTATTAGTCACAAATTATCACCAACCGTAGGTATAGCATCTAGATCAGTGCTAACCCCTAAATCCCTTATATCACCGGATACGGAAGTTCTCGACTACCGGATTCAATTCACCAAACCACCAAGTAGTAGATCACTCAAGATGTAATTTAGTTAAACGCATTACGATTTATGAATTTATTAGGTTGATATTAGTAGTTAGACTCTTAGATCAAGGTCCACTTGCTAACGTTGTTTTTACACACAATTGCTCCACGGAATCCCTCCGCAAGGTCTCGTGTTTTCTACTTATGTAAATAGTCAAGAAACGATTACTTATCCCCTAACTTTCACTAGCTATAGATCAAATTAAAAAATCAATTTAGTTGCGCACCTAAACAATCTATCAATCAATCATGAATGTATAAGCATTCCTATTAGTAAAAACAAACGATAATCATGTGAAAAACTTCAAGATAGAATTGAAACAAAAACTCAAACCATATGTTAAGAACTAGGAATTCATCCTCAATCAATTTAGTTACTCATGCTAAGAGTTCACACAAAGAATAATAAAGAAAAGAAAAGTGTTGTGTGTGTAAAAGGTGTGCAAAAGTGTGCACAAAAGTGTGTGTAAGTGTCTCTAGAAAAGTAGAGAACTTCTCTATTTATCCAAGGAATAGAATCCCTTTCCCTTTGTAGCTCAACTTCCAAATTCAAGTCTTTCTCAAATCTTCCATCTCCTCTTTCAAAATCCAAGCTCAATTCTTCATTCAATTCCAAACCCAAGTCTTCACATCCCATGAGAGAAATCCACACAAAATTATGCAACTTTGGCTCGCCGGAAAACTGGGTTTTTGGCCGAAAATAGGCCGGAATCCGTCACCGCCGGCTACCTGAGGTTCCCCCCGGTTAGAGAATATTCCGTTAGAGTTAGGTCAAACTAACGGTCGTCGTCAGTCAGTCGGGTCAAAGAAAGGGAAATTCAGACACCGAGTCAGATGTCTAACTCGGCTGATTGGTCTAACTGGATTGGGTTGAATCGGATCATCTGAATCTGAGTTGACTCGCCGGAGTAGAAAATCCGACAGAGTCTCCTCTGTTTACAGGATATTCCGGCCATTATTTCAGGCCTTTCTTCATTCCCTGCACACCTAAGACATACATCTATTCAATTCATTCCATTTAGCAACAGGGCTTCAAACCACCTCTCATTCGCTCCTGCTACTGTGTTCTTGAGCTTCAACACAACTCGGTTTAGCATCCACCATTTTCTCCTTCGATTCTTCATCACAACCACATAACTTGACTCATAACCAAAAACCCATCTCAAATTGCAATTCTATCTTCATAGCGGTAACAACAACACCACAAATCATCAACACCTTCATCCCTTTCTTTCTCATAATTCATCAAACCCATCTTATTTATTCAACAACATCAGGGTCTTCTCGTTCTCAAACAAACTCAAACCCTTAATTCAATTTCAGCTCTTCGATTCACAGCATCCATCTTCACCAGCAGATTCACCTTCTTTAATCTCTTCATCATCTCTCAATTTCTCGATCTGGTCACGGTAGAAACCCATCTTCTTCTGTAGAATCATCACTGTAATTTAATGGTAGCAGCAAACCCTAAATCGATTGCAAATCTTGTTGATTTCACCTCTCCCCTTTTTCGATCTCTTGGAATTAGAAGTGCGGCTACTGCTTCTTCTAAATTTCAGATGTCGAATGGAGACAAGATAATTCTCGAGTTTAGGCTAAAGAGGGTTGAGTTGGATAATGACACCCCACTCCTAAGAGCCACCCCATTAACCTTGGCTTAGCTCCCAATAGTGTTCGCCTATGAAATGACAATTTTGCCATTCTTTCTGAATTTTGGATGATTTCTTCTTCTTTTCCTCCGTGTGACTCCAGAGTACCTAATAACTCAAAAACACACGTAAAATACATAATTTACAAGAAAAATAGCAAAGAAAGCATAAACTCTAAAGATAGTAAATACGGTGTAATCTACACTTATCAAATTCCCCCACACTTAGACTTTGCTAGTCCTCGAGAAAATCAAACTAAAACATACAACTTCAAAGCTTTCCAGCGTCCCAAGCATCCAAAGAGTTATGAGGACATAGAGTTTCTGCATGCTAGTAATAAGAAGTTAGAAATTCCAAAGAACATATTCTCATTCTTAAATGTGGAGTGAGAAATAACCACACCATAATGAGAGAACGCGTTTTTGAGAAACGATCAATAAGCATTTCGCCTCGACTTCTGCCTCGCAAAAGGGTTTTATGAAATTGCACTCAAAAAGACGGCTTTTTTATGGGTCTCACATGTGTGCAGGTAGGAATGAAGAGAGAATTCCTGCAACACGTTGAATGGTGGGAAGGACAACTTCCGAAATATTTTGAACACCCACATCTTTTAATATTTTGAAAAACCATTTTTCTGACGATCTCTAAGAAAGGAAATCAACCACTATTATCGAGGATGAGATTACTTACTTACCTTCACATCCGATTGCCAATTATGATAACACCACTCTCACGGCATCCAAAAGAAACGTCTTCCGATCCTTGTCTTCGTCTTCGGCTTCAACTCTTGATGATCAACTCTTGAACTTCATAAATCCTTAACAATTTGTAACCTTTTTCCTTAAAATCCTTGTCGCTTGAAACTTCCTTATATATTTTCCTTCCCCACGGCTTATTACATAAAAATAAATAAAATTTCTCTTGTCTCATTTTTTTTATTTTTTTCTTTGTTTCTTTTTCATTTTTTTTTTATATTATGGAAAAGGGGCCACGAAGGCTTTTATTAAATCTCAATATCAAAGGCTTTTATTATTATTATTATTATTATTATTTTTTATTTTTTTTCAAGACAAGAGAAACAAAATACAAAACAAAGTGAAAAATAAAACAACCATGGCCGTGGAAAAGTACTTTACCGCTTGATTCTTCACAACTTGTATCGCCTCGAAATCATAAACTTCAATAATTCTCACCTTTTGATTTTCTTCGCTTTTGTAAATAAGTCTTCAACTTGTATGTAAAAATCTGCTCATTGTATGTTGCTTTACTTGTATTTGAAATTTGCTCTTTTTCTTGTTCCATTGCTTGTAAACCTCAAACGTCTTCAACTTTCCTTGTAGATTTTGATGTCGCTCCCTTGTTGTTGATGATTATGGAGTTTCTATGGACCCGTTGTTGAGAGAATGGTGCTAACTGAAAATCGAACTACAAGAAGGAGGCTTTCATCCATAGACGTCACCCTCATGATTGACAAAAATTAGCACTCAAGAGATCAAAAATAGTGCTGAAATTGGTGTGAAGTTGGGTAGCTCACCATTCTACCCGGAATTAACGTACGGTGACACACACTCAAAAGAAATCTCTTTAGTCAAGGAAGAATTTCTGGTCGGTGCCTCACATGATATAAAAACGGGTAGTCTCCACTAATGATTGCTCAGCAACTCTAATAATGCATTCTTTTCTGCTCCTAATTTGCATCTCCGGCATGATTAAATCATTATTTAACACTCTAACAAGCAAGAAATCGAGCGTAGTTCCCTAACACTTCCAATTTTAATTATGTCGGTCAGAATTCTCTATGTAAACATACCTAGAAGTATGCTAGTGACTCTAAAATCTCTAAAAGTTGAAATTTTTATGCAATTTTTTTTTTTTTTTTTAAATATGCTAAACCACTCCCCCACACTTAAACCTTACATTGTCCTCAATGTAATTGAATCTTCCTAGTAAATTCAAGGTGGGAAATCCTAATATGATATGAAACAAGAAAAATAAATAACAAAAATAAAAATCAAAAGGATAAGAAATACAAAACCTATGGGTTGCCTCCCATTAAGCGCTTGTTTTAAAGTCGACAACCCGACTTGGCTTCTTGTAAGATTCATTCCCCATATACTAACAATCGGAATACTTTCTTTGCAAACAATAGCTTCATACAAATGTTAGAACAAGAAAATAATAGTAAAGTTATCGCTCGATAGAAATTTCCCCCACACTTATTCTTGTCTACACCCGGAAGTGTATAAAGAACATAGAATTTGGGAATTTCTATGTATTCCTCTTGGAAAACCTGCATGGTGTTAGCATCAAATGTTTCCAATGGTGGATATCGAGAAACAAAGTCATTCAAAAATACTTTCTAAGCACATACATTCAAACCAATAAGAGGTAAATGAGAAGAATCAATATGCAAAGGGTTAGACAAACCTTGCACAATTTCTTGTATTACGGTATCCTCCTCATCCTTAAAAAATTCAAGTGAATTACTTACCTCTTGCATATCATGGTCCTCTATCAAACCCTAAAACCATTCTTCATCATTTTCTACCTTAACTAAAGTCTTGGCATCATCATAATCATTAGCAAGTTCAATTAGGTCTTCCACAAATTCAATCAATTTGGTTTCATTATCGAGCATCATCTCTTCAACATCTTCATCATCGGAATCCGGCCATTCCTCTCTCATAAAATTTTCTTCGGTATAAATTGTAAGATCTTATTATGAGGGTGTTACACCGTTTACAACAATAGGTAAGTCATACCCAATCTCCTCCTTTTGAATAGGTGAAGGATAGTTATTATGATCCGGAGTTGGAATAACTTCATCATTGTTGCAACGCTCATACACTTCCGCGGACTCATATCTTTCCCTAAGGAATTTTTTCCAAGCACTAAATGAATCTTCCTCAAGCTCTACCTTTTGAATAGGTAATTGATCATTATTAAGATCAAGGCTTGAGTAATCTACACTAGCGTCATCAAAAGTCTCCAAAGGTTGGTCCTTTTCAACACAATCATCTTCATTATCAGAATCACCATAATAAGAATCGTCATCAGTTTCATTACCTTTATCTAGACGCCGTTTAAGTTCCATATGAATGTTCCTACTAATTTTTGTGACAAGCTCTTCCGAGTCTCCATCATCTTCCAATTTGTATAATTTCTGTGCAAGTTTCCTGACGTTCACACGCTTACCAACTTTGGCTACAATAGGTTCTCTTTCCCATGACTCTTCCCTTTGAATGGGTGAATGATCATAACTACAATCCAAAGTCGGGTAAGAAAAAGTGTTGCAGGAATTGGTTTGTGCGACGTTCTTTCTATCACGGTCTAGTATTTTCCGCAAGTCTTGCAATTCATTGATAATCTGCATACAACTTGAATGAAGCCAATTAGAAGTAGATTTATCCCACCTTGGTGCTTTACTTACATACCCATTACAAGGTTTTTGATATGTATGAGAGTATCCATAAGGTTCCGTAGGATATTGATCATAGCCAAAAGATTGGTTTTGATTGTATCCTAAGGATGGTTGGAAGTTGTCATAATGTTTAGGTTGAAACCCGTATTCATTGTTGTAATATGCTTGCTCTTGTCCACCATACATGGAAAACCGGTACCTGAAAAAATAATTCTCAAAAACTAAGTTAGATACGATATAGAATCTAACAAAGCAAGAAAAAAAATAAAAATAAAAACAACTAAAATCGCCCGCTGCTCCCCGGCAACGTCGCCAAAATTTGATGCGTGTCGTAACCACAACAAATTAATTAATATTTAACACCTAATTAACAAGTAATATAGGGTAGTCAAGATCGTTCCCACGAGGAGCAAGAGGTTTTAGTTGTCTTATAATGTCACAAAAAGGGGGGGTTTTGGTTTTAGATATTAAGAGCAAAAGAAAGTAAATAAAATAAATAAACAAAGCAATTAAAAAGATAAAGGAAATCAATAAGAGAGATTAGATCAAGGAATCCTTCTTCGCTGCAAAACAATGATTAAAGTTATGTTCTTTTCCACTTTTTATTAGTCACAAATTATCACCAACCGTAGGTATAGCAGCTAGATCAGTGCTAACCCCTAAATCCCTTATATCACCGGATACGGAAGTTCTCGACTACCGGATTCAATTCACCAAACCACCAAGTAGTAGATCACTCAAGATGTAATTTAGTTAAACGCATTAAGATTTATGAATTTATTAGGTTGATATTAGTAGTTAGACTCTTAGATCAAGGTCCACTTGCTAACGTTGTTTTTACACACAATTGCTCCACGGAATCTCTCCGCAAGGTCTCGTGTTTTCTACTTATGTAAATAGTCAAGAAACGATTACTTATCCCCTAACTTTCACTAGCTATAGATCAAATTAACAAATCAACTTAGTTGCGCACCTAAACAATCTATCAATCAATCATGAATGTATAAACATTCCTATTAGTAAAAACAAACGATAATCATGTGAAAAACTTCAAGATAGAATTGAAACAAAAACTCAAACCATATGTTAAGAACTAGGAATTCATCCTCAATCAATTTAGTTACTCATGCTAAGAGTTCACACAAAGAATAATAAAGAAAAGAAAAGTATTGTGTGTGTAAAAGGTGTGCAAAAGTGTGCACAAAAGTGTGTGTAAGTGTCTCTAGAAAAGTAGAGAACTTCTCTATTTATCCAAGGAATAGAATCCATTTCCCTTTGTAGCTCAACTTCCAAATTCAAGTCTTTCTCAAATCTTCCATCTCCTCTTTCAAAATCCAAGCTCAATTCTTCATTCAATTCCAAACACAAGTCTTCACATCCCATGAGAGAAATCCACACAAAATTCTGCAACTTTGGCTCACCGTAAAACTGGGTTTTTGGCCGAAAATAGGCCGGAATCCGTCACCGTCGTCTACCTGAGGTTCTCCCCCGGTTAGAGAATATTTCGTCAAGATTCCGTTAGAGTTAGGTTAAACTAACGGTCGTCGTCAGTTAGTCGGGTCAAAGGAAGGGAAATTCAGACACCGAGTCAGATGTCTAACTCGGCTAATTGGTCTAACTGGATTGGGTTGAATCAAATCATCTGAATCTGAGTTGACTCGCCAGAGTAGAAAATCCGACAGAGTCTCCTCTGTTTACAGGACATTCCAGCCATTGTTTCAGGCCTTTCTTCATTCCCTGCACACCTAAGACATACATCTATTCAATTCATTCCACTTAGCAACAAGGCTTCAAACCACCTCTCATTTTCTCCTGCTACTGTGTTCTTGAGCTTCAACATAACTCGGTTTAGCATCCACCATTTTCTTCTTCGATTCTTCATCACAACCACAGAACTTGACTCATAACCAAAAACCCATCTCAAATTGCAATTCTATCTTCACAGCGGTAACAACAACACCACAAATCATCAACACCTTCATCCCTTTCTTTCTCATAATTCATCAAACACATCTTCTTTATTCAACAGAATTCAACAGCATCAGGGTCTTCTCGTTCTCAAACAAACTCAAACCCTTAATTCAATTTCAGCTCTTCGATTCACAGTATCCATCTTCACCAGCAGATTCATCTTCTTTAATCTCTTCATCATCTCTCAATTTCTCGATCTGGTTACGGTAGAAACCCATCTTCTTCCCTAGAATCATCACTGTAATTTAATGGTAGCATCAAACCCTAAATCGATTGCAACTCTTGCTGATTTCACCTCTCCCCTTTTTCGATCTCTTGGAATTAGAAGTGCGGCTACCGCTTCTTCTAAATTTCAGATGCCGAATGATTGAGACAAGAGAATTCTCGAGTTTAGGTTAAAGAGGGTTGAGTTGGATAATGACACCCCACTCCTAAGAGCCACCCCATTAACCTTGGCTTAGCTCCCAATAGTGTTCGCCTGTGAAATGACAATTTTGCCATTCTTTCTGAATTTTGGATGATTTATTCTTCTTTTCCTCCGTGTGACTCCAGAGTACCTAATAACTCAAAAACACACGTAAAATACATAATTTATAATAAAAATAGCAAAGAAAGCATAAACTCTAAAGATAGTAAATATGGTGTAATCTACACTTATCAATCAACATGACTTTCATCATGAGTAAAGATGAACTTGGCTAAAGTAAAAGCTTACCAACACATATTTCGAGAATGAAAAGGCAAGGGTACCCAAATATACCTCAAGCTAAAACTTTTCCTTCCTATAAGTCCTTTCTCCGAAAGTGATTGTCTATGGACTGAGTCGAGACAATGCAACTAATCGGTTCATACTTCGTGTGATCGTCTATAGATACAAGATCGATACAATACAACAAAGAAGTATGTTTACTTGATACAAAGGTTCGGACTTAACCAAACTCAATAGGATTCAAGTATCAAGTAAATAGGAATTAACGTTTGTGCAATTTACTTTAATTATAATAAAACAATTATAATGCGGAAATTTAAAGTAAATGACACAACAAGATTTTGTTAACGAAGAAACTACAAATGCAGAAAAACCCCGGGACCTTGTCCAGAAGCCGCTATACAAAATAAACCAACTTCGTATAGTTGAGACCAAGAAACTAAACCTATAGTTCACCTAGTTCCGTTTGTATTCCCACGCCTCCAACCTGTAAACAAGTCACGTACTTGGACCAATTCTTTTGGTTCGTATTCCAAACAGTAAAGGAACAACAAATCTGTTTGGTATCAACTCTCTTCAACCAAGTGATATGAGTTGCGCAAAGGTTCTCTTGTTTATCTTAACATAAACTCCTTTTCCGGGTTCCAAGATCTATTTTATGTTCAATCACCCAAAGGGCAATCGGTAAGATTAAGCTAACAACACTCTTAATCCAAAGAATTGTGTTGATGCCGATATTCTCAACTATTCTATCAAAATACCCAAAGGATAAATCAATTATAGTTGGATCCTCTTTTACCAAAACAAGTATTGTGCACACCAAAGATTATAAAACCAAGTCAGAAATCTTCTATCTCTTCTTTGTCTTAAAATCTTCTTAGATCTTCAATAAACACATGCACACAACTACTTGAATCTCTTGTGATCAATCACACACAGAACAGAGTCTGATAACAATGGGTTATCACAAGATCGTCTTTAGATCTAACAATAGGCTAAAGATCCCTGTCGAAACTTTGAACTAGTTTGAGTGAATCTTATATCAGAAGAGAAGATTCTCAAGCATAAACAAACTAGGTGCAATCAAAGTTCAACCACCGTTAGTCAATCAAATCAATACGAAAACTAAAGATAAACCGCAATATCTAGTTTCCCACCAACGGGTCGCGCTAGAGCTTCTCAATCCCAAATAAGACTTTAAATTGAGCGGGCGTAAGAGATTTCACCTAATTAGATTACTCTCCTCTCCGATAGACGATTTCACCAGTAACAAAGAAAAAATAGGAAGTCTATTATTACGAAGGATTAGTTTGCTAGAAATGCAAACTCAAAGTATTTATAGACAAGGAAGTTTGGACACCAAGGAATTTCCAAAACCGAAAATATTCTCAAGATATTTTTCATTACTACACCAAATTCGGTTTCCATAATTCCTGTGAATGCACTGTCCAAAATTATGATCGAAATCTCCTTGGAAAATCTTTAATTAGAAAATGCACATTACTAATTCTTATTTTCCATATATAATTAAAAACCCTTAATTAAAAAGATTCTTAACGTATTTAAATTCGATCTTGGGATTTACTTCTTTCTTAGCCTTTAAGGAATATCTTTGAATAAAAAATAATAAGCATTAATGCACCGTGTTCAAAGTGTGTCGACATCTTACTCTTGCAAGTCCTTTTTCATACTTAATCACTTGAAACCGATTTACCACACTTCCAAACAAGTTTAGAATTGGTTCACCTGACTTTCAAGAACTATGTGATTGATCAAGTAACACTCAATCACAAAGCATGGGTTTAACTACCAAAACAAATTTCGGTTCTACCTCCATGTGAGTACTATGCATAGTTACACTAGCTTACCAAAATTCGTCTGACTAGGTACTAGGATCGGTTCCCCACATATATTTGGTATCTAACTTGTATGCACTGCACATGTCCATAGGATCGGTTCCCCTTGCCCAAAAACGTGTTGCACATGTTCATAGGATCGGTTCCCCTTTCTTCTATAAATCTTGTTGCACCTCATACAAGGATTGGTTCCCCTTGTGATGTACTGCACCTTACTAGGATCGTTTCCCCTTTCCCGATATTTGTCAGACACTCACAAACCCGATCATACCCCAGGTGATTAATTAAGATCGGTTTCAATAATAAAGGTCATACCAATACATAAGTCAGGCCTCATGTGAATAGTTTTACCAAGAATACAAACAAGACATGAGCGGTTATACTAATCACACATATTGGTCGTTCATAAGATTTGCAATGAAGAACAACCCCAATAATGCCTGGCGATTTCCTTTTCGGTTCACAACACATACCATGAACTTACTTCCTTATAACACATGTAAACATTGTTCCCTGTGATGAAATCCTCACCTCATACTCATACATAATCACAATAGTATTCATACGATTATGTCGATGTCTTATATATAAAGTTCAATGGTTAAGCAAGAAACTTCATATTGTATTCCTTAATACTATGTCTATCTAGAGTGTTCATGCTTCGCAGTTTTATGTTTTCAATATGCATGACTTGAAAGATATGTTAGGGAATGAAACAGTTCAAGTCAAATATCACTAACCTCAAGTGGAAGGATGATGTTGTGGTTGTAGTACATTTAAATCAATTCTTCTTCACTTCTTCAAGTCTTTGAAATACTTGTAATGTCTCATCCTAATACTTTCAAGCTAACCTATACGAAGTTGACTCTAGTACATTTAAATCAATTGACTCTTAAATGAGTTTTGGTTTACTAAAATATGACAACCAAACTTGACATACCAACGCTTGGTGGGTTCAACCGAGCTATGCTCTAACAGATAAATAGATAAGCGAGATAAACTTGGCTTGAAATAACAAATGTGTATAATTGAAGTCTATATAGCAATACGACTTTTGTCTCAAAATAGGAGATACAATAGATAGACTTTTGAGTGATAGATAAGTTCAAGTCTCCATATACCTCTTTAATGATGAAGTTCCACAAGTTCCCTTGAGTAGTTCTTCGTCTTCATTCAATGAACATCGTGGAGTATAAAGCTCAACTACACCTACTATCCTAGTTCGAGACTTAGCTATAAGTAGACTAGAAATCAATACTTATAGTTTTGGAAACTAAACTTGACAAACAAGCTTGAGATATCAACGCTCCATGAACCTTCTTCAGTTCGACCAAGAAGTGCTCTAACAGTTTCCTCCATCTTTCCGTTAAGGACCTCAAAGGCTCCATGAACCTTCTTGCCAAAGTGAATAATTAGTTTACCCTCGGTCCAGCGATGTTGTTGTGCATGTAGGTTTTGAGAAAAGTTTCCACTAGGGCCCCGTAGTTTCCAACTGATCCTTAGGGTAGAGTGTAAAACCAATTCTTAGCTTAGCCTTCTAGGCTATCCGGGAATAATTTACACATGACCACGTCATTGTGTTTCCATTATAATAGTGTTATCATATACATCTTAACGTGAACATAGGTAAAGTGCACTTTGGGGGGGGGAATGGCGTTTGCTCCAATTCTCGGGTAAATGGGGTCTTTTCAGCTTCATTGATTACTTCCGCCAATTTGTCTGAGCTTGGCCTTGGTTGCATTATCGGGTCATCCGTTATATTCGGGTAATTCTTTTTCGGTTGATGAGTCTTCGGGAGGACCGTATACTTTTCCTGAATTATTAGGCTCGGTTACATGTCCTTAGTGTCACGGGGGTGTACGGGTATATCCCGATCGGGTCTGATCACTTGATGTACCTCGGCTGGACGAACTTCGCGACCTCGACCCTTGGTTTCTAAGTCGGTAATTCTCTTGCTCGAGTGCTATATTCCTTCTTTGTAGCTCCCTCAAAAATTCTTCTTGCCTCCTCTGGTTTGCCAAAATCGCTATTAATGTCGGGTCTGTACTCTCATGACTAGAAGGATCATATTGTTGTTTTCCTACTACGCTTGTGGTGCTACATGAGGGGGCACTGGTGGTGGTACCGGTGGAAGTACTGGTGGTGCTCGAGTAGCATTTCTCTTTCCTAACAAAATCTGTCGGATTCGTTCCTGTTCTCGATCCAAAGCGGCTTGGTGTTCAGCCCGCTGTCTGGCCCGTCAGTGATCCTCCTGCATCAACAGTGCCTCCTCATCGTCTTCAATGTCCAATGCGGTCAGCCCATCTATCATATTCTCGAGTCTCCCCTGACTCAGCTCAATGCGCCCTAGGAAAGTGTGGTCATCATCCCAGTCCAAGTTGACCTCCTCATTTATGGTAACCATTCTCCCTAGATGGAACTTGAATCTTCTCGAGTCGTGGTAGATGGATACTCTCCTGTCGCGAGTCTGTAACTCCCTCTTGCATGATGGTTCCTGCCACTGTTCGATTTCTCAAAATCCTACCAATCCCTGAAGTGCTGGCCATAGGATCGAGTCCACTTTTTCCTCCGAGAACTTTACTTACGTCGGCAAAACATACAACACCTCACTTTGAACTGTTTTTGAAATGGTTTTAACAAGAGAGTACGGTAAAAAGGTTCTGTCAGTTCAACAGTACTCATGGATATGAGTTTTTAAAAAGAGAGTACGATTCTCCTACTTTTGTCACGCTAAACTCAGCAAATTAGTTTGTTTGACTACTAGGATATCCTTTGTGGAATAGGTTACTGATACATTGCTATTGATACTTTCCCTATGCATTAATCATTATTTGTCCTAACATTCCTTCTACTAGGTACCATTACTTAGCCGCACAGGTGGTCGGAAAAGTGACTTTGGTCGAATTTTAATGTGGTGACTTCCTTCATTGAAACTTGACGAAATCACCACTCATACCTTGTGATTAAAGCGTGAAATGAATACGGTTCGCCTCTCTCTATGGTTTCCACAAAATCCATCAAGGATAATCTTACATTGGGACTCTTTTGGTTTTCCATTCGACTCCATACTCTTACAGGGAAAAGAAAAAGAACTTTTGTAAAAACACTTTAATGAAACACTGTATGTATCGATCTCAGCAACTAAACTCAATGATTTTGAGACGATTTACCGACGGTAGTACAATCTGATAACATTGCTTTTTCAACTTTTTGAAAATTTTAACTTGAAACGTAAACCTTCTCAGTTCTTTGTTAGCCAGTGAGATGAAGTTTCCTACAACTTCAACCAAACATCATAGATGTTATTTTGGGAGCATGTGAATCTTTCTAACACACTTAGCAAAGAAACCTCAAGAATCGACACTTTTTATGAACTTGAAGCCCGAAATCAAAACAACCTAAGTTTATTTTTAAAAGAAATGGAAACATCGACTTTTCAAAGATAGCAGAACAAACCCATGTGTTCAGCAAACTAATGGTTAGAAATATGTAACACGTCTACAAACATAATCTTTAAAAATAACTACAAGAGTTCCTCTTTAAGCTTCAACTAGCATCATAGATGATTATGAGCTTTAGATTTTTCTCTTTTGATTGTTTTTTCAAGGTATCTAAAGATGTTACTCGGTCCCCTTAGTCGGCGCCCGAATATAGGTGTAGAAAATCATATAACTACATCCAACAATCAAAATTGCAATGATAGTAATGTAAGCAAGCAAGAGACTCATAAGAACACAAAATATGATTACCTATGTCCACGGGGGTGAAAAGATGATCTTATTACTTCTCTCAAGTTTACATGGAAGAAAACTCTCAATAATACTCTATCCCTTCTCTCCCTCACTTACAGATTAACCCCCTTTCTCTCCTCACAAGGGGCTATATTTATACGCCGAAATGCTTACACAACGAGATTACAGTGTTAGACACAGTCTTTCTACTTTGATGTTCCTATCGCTCGACTACTTTGGTTTGGAGTCTTTGGACAGGATGAGTAGCGCTTTAGCTAAGCCTCGATTCTTTTCTCATTTGAGCACAGGGATCACAAGTTTATCGGCCATACACAGTAAATTGACCCAATTCTTAGTATCCGCAAGCACTGCCAAAAAAACCTAACACAATTAGGGGAGACCCATTTGCAATCAGGGGCCACACAAGATGACAAAATAGCAAATAATCGGTAGGTTATTTCCGAGGCTTTTTTTTAATGGCCAAACTACCCTTTACAATCGGTAGATAACTATACAATCGGTAGGTAATCAACAATCGGGAGTAAATTTAGTTTGTATGACTTCCGATTATACAATGATTCTCTTTGCAAATATCCTACCATAATCGGTAGTCAAGAAAGTTCATATAACTACCGAATATAAAGTAGTCCCAAATTCAGATTTTGCAAAAATCTTTTTTTTTTTTTGAATTTTGGTTGACCCTATAATCGGTAAGATATGAAGAGTTATCATGACTTCCGATTATTCTGGCTCTCTTTGCAAATATCCAACCATAATCGGTAGTCAAGATAGTTTATATAACTATCGAATATATAATAGTCCCAAATTCAGATTTTGCAAAAATCCTCTTTTTTCTGAATTTTGGTTGAGCCTATAATCGGTAGTAAATGAAGTGTTATCATGACTTCCGATTATACAGTGGATCTCTTTGCACATATCCTACCATAATCGGTAGTCAAGATAGTTCATATGACTACCGAATATAGAGTTTCCCCAAAATCAAATTTTGCAAAAATCCTTTTTTTTTTTAAATTTTGGTTGAGCCTATAATCGGTAGTAAATGAAGTGTTATCATGACTTCCGATTATACAGTGGATCTCTTTGCATATATCCTACCATAATCGGTAGTTAAGATAGTTCATATGACTACCAAATATAGAGTTGCCCCAAAATCAAATTTTGCAAAAATCCTATTTTTTTCTGAATTTTGGTTGAGCCTATAATCGGTAGTAAATGAAGTGTTATCATGACTTCCGATTATACAGTGGATCTCTTTGCACATATCCTACCATAATCGGTAGTCAAGATAGTTCATATGACTACCGAATATAGAGTTGCCCCAAAATAAGATTTTGCAAAAATCCTGTTTTTTCTGAATTTTGGTTGATCCTATAATCGGTAGTAAATGAAGTGTTATCTGACTTCCGATTATCTCGGCTCTCTTTGCAAATATCCAACCAATGGTGTTTCTTGAAGAAACCCTATGGGAACAAACACGTTTTGTGAAAATTTCTGGAAAACCGAATAGGTTTTCAAATTCATCGAACACAGCCGGGAGGGGCTACGCCCCCCCGGACCCCCCGGATAACGGCAAACAATCTTGAAAATATCCAATACATATAACTACCGAATATAGAGTTACCCCAAAATCAGATTATGCCAAAATCCTCTATTTTTCGAATTTGGTTGAGCCTATAATCGGTAGTAAATGAAGTTACCATGACTTCCGATTGTACAATATAATCTTTGGCGAAATCTACCATAATCGGTAGTCAAAATAGTTCATAGAACTACCGAATATAGAGTTGCCCCAAACTACCGATTATGGATTAACCTCCCGATTATGAAGGGGCATATAAATATTTTCAACATATTTTGTCTTTTGTGTCGCCCCTAATTACAAATGGGTCACCCCTAATTGTGCTAGGCAAAAAAAAATTGTAACCAGCACACCCTAGTTAGTAATTCGGCGAATTCGTATGAATCAACCGAATCCGACCCCGGTTCGCACATTATATGGGTTATCCGAATTTTTCGCGAATAATTCGGATTCACGTATGATTCAGCGAATCAATTCGGATAGGTGACTAGGCGATTCGAACCCATTTAAGAGTTTTTTTTTAGAGTTATTAAAAAGAAGTTGTTGGTGGGGATTGAACCCATGACCTCTTACTTGCTAATTAAGGCTCAAACCATTGAGTTATTTGCTTGTTTTTGTCTATTCTTAATGTATTATCTATATAATACAATAAAATTGGTTTAAATCATTCTTTCAACTGTATACAAACTTTAAAATATAATTTCTATTAATTTGATGTAAGCCGAATTTTCCGTACCGAACTCATATTTCTAAAACGATTTATACACGTACGTATCCGTTCCGAACTACACTCCGGACAACGAACCGTTGACCGATTTTTTGACCGAATCCAACCTATCCAAATCCGTATAATTCTCGAACATATGCCATCCCGAACTCCTCTCCGTACCCCGAATTGCTAACTAGTCAGCACACCCCCAGAATTGAAAATCTCCCCCACCCCCACACTTCATAGATGAATCATGACAAGATGGAGTAAGCTTACTTTTAGACTAGACATGGATAGACCCACTATGGCTTGCAAATTCTTCTAGCATACTTGGACACACGGCTCTGTCACATTCAAGCCAGCCAATCTAGGATCCTATACCAAAGAACCTAACACAGTATTGATCTTAGTCGTGAGGCTGAGATTTGGAGGGAGAGAATCTGATCCATCTACTCTCATCATCATAATCAAGAACAAATCCTTCATCATCACCCTATTTCACTAACTCTACCTAGACAGACTAGACTAGACTATTAGACAAGCAAGTCCATAAGAAGCGATTTAATTAAGAGCCATTAATAAGGATCTTGTCCCGAAAGGAAAAAGGTAGTAGTTGATAAGTCTGTTTTTTTGCTGGGTAGAGGTAGTGATAAGTCGTCAAACAGGACCTACATGTGGAAAGCTTAAAGGCGCAGAGAGGTCCAAATACATCGCCTATGTTTGACTCTTAGCGGACCACAAACCCACAATCAAACTCTGACACTTGGATTCCACTGAAGTTTGTGTTCTTTCGATGGCAACACGAGACATACACGAGACCACTGTCATCTTACTAGTCAATCTAACGTACGGACGTTAATGTTACTTGCTTTTAACCTCGAGGAAAACCGACTCTTTACTATCAAGCGCCGTTAATTGTCCACCAGACAATAACTCAAGTACAGTAGTTTCTCTGACTGGGCACTATCCTCTGATCCTAGTAGATCAGTTGAAGATAACGAACAATGTAATCCGGAAAAGTAGACCCTGGTTATAAATATAGACATGATCATGTGAGGGATATCTTGTATGATGTACTGTGGAGGTCTGACATTTCGGCAAAGAAAGAAGCACCTGTGCATTTCCTGACAGACCCACTTGAAGGGAGATCGACACTAAGACCAGCTGATGTTCTTATTTTTGGATGGGCTAATGGGAAACACACATGTGTTGACCTCACCGGGTATCTCCTTTGGTAGGCATTGGACATGGCACCTTTACAATGATCAAGGAAAGAGCGCTAAAGGCTTCCTCGGGTAAGATATCGAAGCATGAGAAAGCATGTGTTGACAATGGGCATGCTTTCGTCCCCTTTGCTTTTGATACTTTTGGCTATTTGGCTCCAGAATCAGTTGGACTACTCAAGAGGGTCGAGAAAGTCATGCGCGTCAATGTAATGACCCCTGGCTCACGAGATTTTATTTTTAATAGGATATGTTTTGCTATTCAAAAAGGGCTAGCGGCACAGCTTGTCGCTCGCTTGACTAGTATGTAATTTTTAACTTTGTAAGGAAGAACAAATTATCGGAAAATAACAATTCTTTTTGTTTTAATATAATTAGCCTTCTTTTAATTGCAAATTTTAAGGTTTCAATTAAAGTAGACTAAACCTGTCTCTAAAGCACGTGACATCATCACAGAGTATTTCCATTGTACTCTAATATTGAAGGTAAAAGGCGCTAAAAAGACAAATTACCCTGTATAGAATAAAAGTGCAACTCTTAAGAGGTTTGTTGCTTCAGCTATATATATATATATATATATTTATTTTATTTTTTTGAAAAGGAAGGATATATTGAAAGGAAAAAAGAAATTACAAAGTATTTACAGAGATCAAAAGAACAAGAAAGCTTAACCCAAAAGAAAAGTCAAGCTTAAAACCACCCCAAGCGAAAAGTTAAGGTAATTACATAGCCAAGATATCCTCCCAATTATTGATAATTTGGATCACTGAATAGCTCTTAAACACATCCGTGTTTGAGCTCCACAAAATAATTTTCAGTTTCACTGCATGGACCAACTCCTCTTTCGTTTTACACCTGCCTCCATGCACCCTTTTGTTTCTCTCATTCCACATCTCCCAGCAAATAGCAAAAGGCATCAAATGCCAAACTTGCTTTCTCCTAGACGAGTTTGTACTCAGCTTCCAGCACATCAACAACTCCTTAAACTGATACGGCATAACCCAATTAACTTGTACAGCCGCCATGAATACATCCCATATTCCTGAAACCCAATCGCAGTGAATGAATAAATGCTTTATCGTCTCTACTGAGCTGTTACAGAACAAGCATAAATCAGTTTGAATATCCACCCCTCTGTGATGCAACATCACCCTTGTTGGAATCGAGTTGTGTAAACCTGCCCAAAATAAAAAAAGCACCTTTGGAGGAGCAGATTTACTTGATGCGACATTGTAACACTCCCAATCAGGATCTGCCTGAGTAAGTTTTTGGTAAATATTCTTTTTGTAACATCTCCATCTAACGCATCATTCTCGCCGTGAATAAGTTGCACACTCATCAGGTCATATTTCAACTCTAGAAGGTCTATCCGTTCCGCAGGATCAAGGGCTCTAGTAAAGTTGAACACCCACCCATTTAAGTTCATAGCCGCCACTGAATTAGTTTTTTGTCTGCTTATTTTAAAAAGCCTTGGATATTTTTCCTTAAAAGTCTTCTTCTCTAGCCATCGGTCTAGCCAAAACCTAATATCGCTTCCCCCTTTTACCTGTATATTCACAGCCTCAAAAAAATCTTCATTAGCTTTCAAAATATCAAACCAAATGCTACGCCCAACAACATCCTTCACCTGCAATGGCAATAAGTAGTTCTCCTCCGCCTTCGATTTTTCACAAACTATACGTCTCCACAGCGCTGTCCTCTCCTTACAATATCTACCATGCCATTTAGCCAATAGCGCTCTATTCACCCTTCTTAAACTTCTGATGCCCAACCCGCCTTTATTTTTTGGTTTACTAATCATCTTCCAAGAGACCCAACTCATCTTCTTCTGACCATCCTCCTCCCCCCATAAAAACTTCCGCATAATGGTATTTAACCTATTTTCCACCGAAGCAGGCATATAATGCAAAGACATGAAGTATGTAGCTATACTTTCCAGAGAACTTTTGATAAGCACAATCCTGCCAGCTTTATTTAAGTACTTTCTCTTCCATGGCGAAAGTTTTTTCTGCATCCCTTGAATAATGACCTCCCATATAATTTCCGACCTCCTACTGGCACCAATTGGCATTCCCAAGTATGTGACTGGTAAATACTCAATCTTGCAACCTAACTCCGTCGCCAACTCCTGAATCGTATCGTCAGCTCCAATACTAGTAATCGAGCTTTTCTGCAGATTAAGCTTTAACCCAGTTAGTACTTCAAAAATACACAATATAACAAGCAATCTTCTCAATTCTTCCTTAGAAGCATTTAGCAGAATGATTGTATCATCTGCAAATTGTAGATGAGATATAACCGTGCCGTGTTCCACGACCTGAAAGCCACCTATTCTGCCTTGAGCCACAGCTTGATTCATCAAAATAGAGAGAACTTCTACAACAAGGAGAAAAAGAAAGGGTGACAATGGATCACCCTGTTTAATGCCTTTAGAAGGTTTTACTCTATTTGTTGCCTCCCCATTAACCAGAATTGAGAACTGCGCACCAGTCACACACCACTTTATCCATTTTTCGCCAAAGCCGTTTTTTTGCAGGATGGAGAATAAAGAAGGCCAACTGACATTGTCAAAGGCTTTCTCCATATCTATCTTACACATTATTCCAGGAATATTTTGTCTTAACCTGCTATCTATGCACTCGTTGGCAATAAGAATGCCATCAAGGATCTGATTGTCTTTGATAAAAGCACCTTGAGAGTTAGAAATCAGACCAGGCATAACCATCTTGAGTCTTTCAGCTAGCAATTTAGATAAAATCTTATAAAAACTACTTATTAAACTCAAAGGCCTGAAATCCTTGACTGTTGCTGAGTCTTCTTTCTTGGGAGCTTCTGCCTTGCATTTTGTAATAACTAGCTGTAATAACTAGCTTCAGCTAGTTATTACAAAATGCAAGGCAGAAATATGCCACCAATATTGCACAACGTTACATTTTTGTTTCCATATTCCATTAGGTAAATTAGGTTCAGCTAGACTAGATACGAGACTTGTGGTTAGCTATCCAGTGAGGGTAGGATCCAACTAATGTTATGTCTATTTGTGAGGTGAGAGTAGCGCTAGAAGAAGAAAAGAAAAAAGAAAGTTGCATAAGCTTTGGACGGAAACACTAACACAAAGGTTAGTTAGACTTGTAATTTGACTTAGTAGAGCTATGTAATGTAGCAAAGTTAATCCAGAGGCCATGTTGGTAATTGACGAAGAAAAAAATCGCGTTCCGCATCAAATGCATCTGACACACGTCCACTTGTGTTCGTCGATCATCAGGAGGACACTCCTCTGTGATTCGGCTTCTTAACCATTTTCCTATTGTGACCAGTGACCGCGCCATTTTACTTGTTTTCACATTACGTAATTCCCCATTTGTGTTGGTGACTGGTGAGATCAGTAAATTCTTTTAGAAAATAAAATCAGTATGTTGTGTAACAAGTGTTATAGCACATCCTGATAAACAGAGGCTTAATTCTATATATAATACACACAATGATACCAACAGATTTTCATCTCTCTCTACTTTTCTGCCTTCTTAGTTGAGCCACTATCTGGATCAGCCATTTGGTGTAGGTAGGATCTATTAATTCTTAGAATTTTTTTTTTTTTTACTTACAGTGTCTTTAGAAATTGTATATCATCCTTGTCAGAATAAAATACTTATACACCTTGACAAGAACCTATTTAACTTCTTATAGATAGCGGGAATAAAGACTAGAGAGAAGGCGAGACAAGGTCACACAGACAAACAGAGAGGGTTCTCAAAACTGAAAGCCAAGAATCCACCATTAATGGAGTCTAAAGAGAAAAGCCATTATGCGGAAGAAACAGCAGAATCATCAGATGATCATTCGCCGATAGAAGAAGTTAGACTAGTAGTACCAGAAACGGATAACCCGTCACTACCAGTAATGACATTTCGGGCATGGTTTTTAGGTACAGTTTCGTGTACCATACTCATATTTCTAAACACATTCTTCACTTTTCGTACTCAACCATTAACAATATCAGCGATTTTGATGCAAATTATGGTCTTGCCAATCGGTAAATTTATGGCATCAGTACTTCCAAAAAGGGATATAAGAATTCTGGGTACAAGTTTTAGTTTAAATCCAGGGCCTTTTAACATGAAAGAACATGTTATCATCACAATCTTTGCAAACTGTGGAGTTGCTAGTGGTGGTGGTGATGCTTATTCTATTGGTGCTATTACCGTCATGAAAGCATATTACAAACAAAGCTTGAACTTCCTCTGTGCTCTTCTTATTGTCTTGACTACTCAGGTAATAAATTTTCTTTCCTTCACTAATTTTCTTAGGCCAATTTTTCTTTACTTTCCGCTTTGATTTGGTGCATACTGTCTTTGATCAATGGATCTTCATTTGGTTTGCAATTTTGCATCTACATCTACAGTGGGAAGTAGTTGTACTTAACTAGCTCCTTCTCCTTTATGTTAATAATTGTACTTTGGCCTCTCTCTTTAATAATTGTACTTTGGTTGATGTTTAATGGAATTGCTGCAGATATTGGGGTATGGATGGGCAGGGATGCTGAGGAGGTATTTGGTTGTTCCGGCTGAAATGTGGTGGCCGTCAAACCTTGCTCAGGTTTCTTTGTTCAGGTATTCTCTTTTCTGTCCAATCAAATTTTAAGTCCAATCAAGTTTTAAGAGATAAATAAGAGAAAAGATTAGATATGTAAGGTTTAGAAAGACGACTGCTTGCTTAAAAAGGAAGAATAAAGATTAGAAATGCAAGGTGCAAAAGGGTCTAACCGGGTTGTTAAAGAATAGAAATGTAAGGTTGGTTTTAAGACGGAAAAAAATAGACAGAAGAAGAAGGGAAAAAAAGGGCCCAACCGGGTTCGAACCGGTGACCTCTTAATCTGCAGTCAAATGCTCTACCACTGAGCTATGGGCCCATAGTTGTTCACTTGGTTTTCAGATCGTTCAAGAGAATTTGAAACAGCCATTTTCCTTTCACATGTATTATTTTGAAGAACATTGTCTAAATATCTGATCACACTTAAAAGTTACTGACAGTAATTATTACTAATTAACAGAGCTCTGCATGAGAAGGATCCAAAATCCAGGAGCCTAACAAGAATGCAATTCTTCCTCATTTTCATGGGGGCTAGTTTCCTTTACTACACATTACCTGGTTATCTATTCCCAATGTTAACATTCTTTTCTTGGGTATGTTGGGCATGGCCCCATAGCATTACTGCTCAACAGATTGGATCTGGTTATCATGGACTTGGTGTAGGTGCTTTCACTCTCGACTGGGCAGGAATTTCAGCTTACCATGGAAGTCCACTTGTTACACCATGGGTTTCAATTCTCAATGTTGCAGTTGGATTCATTATGTTCGTTTACATAATCATTCCTATCTGTTATTGGAAATATAACACTTTTGATGCAAGAAAATTTCCTATGTTTTCAAATAAACTTTTCACTTCTACTGGTCAAATATACAACACTGACAAGATCCTGACACCACAGTATGATCTTAATATTGCGGCTTATGATAATTACGGGAAGTTATATCTCAGTCCATTATTCGCTCTTTCAATTGGGTCTGGATTTGCAAGATTTACAGCTACTCTCACCCATGTTGCACTCTTTCATGGCAGGTATATTATTACATAGTTTCTTTTTAATCATTTTCAGAGTCTTTCCTTTCATAACCGAGAATAATACATATTTTAGCAAAGGTTTTGATTTTTGAGTTACACTAAGCAGAGTACCATACTATGTTTTCTTGACAGTGTAGTTTCAACATAAGCATTGCCCAATATTCTACTAAAGTTAGAAAATTTCGCATCAAATTACTTGTTGGTATTTAGTCTTGGCTGACCTCGAATCTTGCAGTGACATTTGGAAACAGAGTAAATCAGCAGCGAAAAATGTGAAATTGGACATACATGCAAAACTAATGAAGGCTTACGAAGAAGTTCCTCAGTGGTGGTATCTCATTCTCTTGGGAGGAAGCGTTGGTTTGTCTCTCTTAATGTCTTTCGTTTGGAAAAAAGATGTTCAGCTTCGTTGGTGGGGGATGCTTTTCGCGTTCGCATTGGCTTTTATCGTTACCTTACCCATTGGAGTCATCCAAGCAACCACTAACCAAGTATTCACTTCCAATCTCTTTAAGATTTTCCCTTCTTCCACTTGATTTCCAGTGCAAAAATAAGACATCAGTAAGATCAAGTCTTGCTCTAACTATTGGATGTTTTGGTGGTTTTGTCGCAGCAACCCGGATACGACATAATAGCTCAGTTTATATTTGGCTACATGCTACCAGGAAAACCCATTGCTAATCTTCTTTTCAAAATATATGGGCGTATCAGTACTGTTCATGCACTCTCGTTTCTATCCGATCTAAAACTTGGTCACTACATGAAAATTCCGCCTAAGTGTATGTACACCGCGCAGGTTAGAAACTTAAAACACCTAAAAAATAAGGCAATACTGTGTGCATAGTACAAAAGGTTCACTTACTAAAGATGTCTTTCTATGATGAAGCTTGCTGGAACAATCATAGCTGGTATTGTCAACCTTGGAGTTGCATGGTGGATGCTTGGGAGTATCGAAAACATATGTGACGTTGATGCTCTGCATCCAGATAGTCCATGGACTTGTCCAAAATACAAAGTCACCTTCGATGCTTCTGTTATATGGGGACTGATTGGACCAAGGAGATTATTTGGACCAGGTGGATTGTACCGAAACTTGGTGTGGTTGTTCCTCGTTGGAGCTGTTTTGCCAGTACCAATTTGGGTGATGAGCAAAATTTTCCCCGAGAAGAAATGGATTCCGTTGATCAACATACCGGTTATCTCCTATGGATTCGCTGGCATGCCTCCAGCCACGCCTACAAATATTGCAAGTTGGCTAATCACAGGAATGATTTTTAACTACTTTGTATTCAAGTACAGGAAAGGGTGGTGGCAGAAATACAATTACGTTTTGTCGGCCGCACTGGATGCTGGGACAGCCTTCATGGGTGTGCTATTGTTCTTCGCGCTACAAAATCAGAAACTGACTCTAAAGTGGTGGGGGACCGATCTTGATCACTGTCCCTTAGCTACTTGCCCAACTGAACCTGGTATTGTGGTTAAAGGGTGCCCAGTATTTTAGTAAATAGGTTAGTAATATCACTGTGAAGCCTTGAAATAATTTGGATGATCGGTGAACTCATAGGTTAATTAGATGCACGAAGTAGAAGAACAGATGACAATGCTGCTTTAGTGCTTTTAATTTAAGTGTGTTGAGAGCTTTATTTTGGCTTTAAATTTGAATTTGAGAATTAAATAGTAAGAATAGGTCAGTGAAGTGGAGCAGCAAAGTATTTACAATGGACATTGATTGTCTGTTAGAATTGAGGTTTGCCTATATTAATGTTTATTGTTTTCTTATAGGAAAATTAGCAGTTTATAGAATGGTTTAGACTTGACAATCCGACCCCAATATTGGTTTCTTAAATGTAGTGCCAGAACTGAATGTTGGTCATTAACTTAACTTGTTAATGTACTTGTGAGCAAAGAACGGCATTATTCCAAAATTCTTCTAGTTCTTGCTGCCTTGGTGGTGGCACAAGCTGCACAACCCAGCCTTTCTTCCACCTTTTTCATTAACAAGTTGTGCCAGTGTGAACTTGTCAGGTAAACACTAGCTAGGGTTGAGTTAGTTCAAGTGCAAAAAAGAAATGCCACATCTTTAAATCTAAAATGATACGAAAAAGAAAAAAAGAGAAAGAAAAAGTAATGGAAAACTAGAAGTATCTGATGGGATTGCTTAATAAGCCTCTGCATTGAGGAAGTGTTTACAAAGTCATTCTATGAGGGGCTTCTTATACATCTCGTCTTTGACATAGTGACTGTAGTACTGTAAATTATATATTCCTTTATATCGTCTAAGAAAATACTTAGGACGCAAGGGATGTTTTCTGTCTACCTCTGCAACGACTTGTAAAGCACCACGGTCACATACTTAGACTTGAATCGGTTTGTGGAACCGAGGGCAACCACGGACTGACCCCTCTTTGCCTCTTGCACATATAAATGGTTAAGTACCACGTGTGGAGGTCTTGCCAAAGAAGAATGGTTCCTCATGATGGTTGATGAAGATGCTGGCACATTGAGTTGTGTCATTTGTAGGTGAGGTGGCACAAATGGTGGCTCCTTCTCATAATCCTCTGAAGTGAGGTTTGAATTGTTGTAGCTGGAATCTGGAGACTGAGGAGGTTCGAAGCCAGCAATGCTGTCTAGGTCATCCGGCACGTAATCCTGCATCAAGTTTCAGAGTCTCAATTCCTAACAGTACATACCTCTTGAATTATGATAGTGATAATTCTATTAGCGACGTACACAAACGGGATGAACTAAACATGTGTACCGTTGATGCACTCGAGAACAGAACAATGTCAATGATGAACTCTCAATTCATAGATTGGATGGTTTATGTATTTATCACGATTTTAGATACTTCTACTCTGCGTTGGATCTTACTCCTGTTCTAACCAGTACAACATGGAAGTAATTCTGTGTAAAATTTTCGTCTGAAGAGTAAACTTTATCTTTTTCATTTGCCTAACAAAACTACATTCAAGACGGGGAATAAAGACTTTACGGCATAATGAGACCATATGACCTACAGCATGAAGCATTCATTTGCTTCTCTAGATGACTCCTATTCCTATGGTCTTTTATCATCATGTCCATCAAATGCGTTGATATAATAGTAAAAAGACTGTTGAGGATAGGAAACATTCATGAAATAGTAAGGGTAAAGGTTACTTTTATTGCGAAGAAGAGGTTAAAAATGGAGACATGCCTTCCGTATGAAATGTCAAAAAAAAAAAAAAGAGAATGAGCAGATTATAGAAGATACCTGCAAGTCCAAGACGTTGTAAGCATTACCCCTGTCATCTTGGACCCATGGCAAGTCAGGAGCATATGTCCATTGTCCATCTACAAGAAACCTGTACTGATACACTCCCGATGGAAGCACCTTCATGATGATGAAGTCTTTGCCTGATCTCTGCAATGTCATTCTGCAAAAATGGTTGCAATTTCATATATGAGAGAAGTTTTTCATGAGTAGGATTAAAGATTGAATAACCTAACAGCTTTTTCCATAAATTTTACTTAAACTGAAAAAGATGCCCAAACTTGAAAAGCTTTTCTCTTGGTACCTTGTCTTCCAATTATCCCATGATCCTTCCAAAGCGACCTGTTTTCCACCATAGCTCCAAGTTATCATGGTTGGTATCCCATTCTCATACCTGACATCAGGCACGGTATCATTCTGGGGCCAGGCATGCCTAGGAATGACAATTTCACCTGGTCTCCTTAATGGAACCACGGGAGACTGAGAAACAAAACCAAAATATAACAAGCGTTTAGCCTACTTTTGTACCGCTAATAATAGACATTTATGCATTGGCCATTGAGCAACTATGATAATTTACACAAGTTTGTTGATGCTCATAGCCTCATACAGCATAAAGTAATTTTCCAGCATTGTACGAGGTGCTCATGCCACATTATGCATGATCAAGTGTTAAGTAACACGAATTGGGTAATAAGATGAGCTGCTTCCAAGTTACTCTCTATGGAAGAACTTAATGTGTTCACAAATCAAAAGAAAGTAAGAAAAAACCATAAATGAATCATACACCACATTTAAGAAAATGAAAAGAAAATTTATGATCTATGAAATTAGGGAAACAAAAATTCCACTCACGCCAGAAAGATACCCATTAACTGAAAATCGAACAAAAAAAGCAAATCAGCAAAACCCCTTCCTGCAAGTGGTGTAATTTAAGTCAACAAACCTCCAGAGAGTGTCATGACATTAACAATCAAATACACAAAGATCACATCTTCTTCCTTTCCTTTTCATTTGTTTTCTTCTCTCATCTCCATAAAAAACTCATACTTATAAATCTACCCGAGGCATTGTACACAGAAACTTCACTTGTAAAACACATGAAACAATGCTAAATCACTTGCAATCCCTTCATTTCTAAGACAATTTAGTTACAGTGATTTACCAAATAAACAACTAATAAGCACAAAGTAGAGAGCATATTCAGAGGCTTCAAATTTTTCTAATGCAAAACTCAATTACAAACCCAAATTAAAAAACTTCACCAAATAACAAACCTGAAACACTAAATACACAAACTCATCTAAATTACCTATGAAGGGAACTCATAAATCAAATTTTAAACATAAAGAACTCAAAGTATATTTACCCATTTCTAAATTACATACTAATCTGCCCACCCAAAAGAAAAGAAAAATCAACAGATAATTGAAACACCATTTTGAAATGAATTAGCAGAAAATACACCAAAAATGGAAGAAAAAAGAAAAGAAAATTTACCTGAGGCGTGAACGGCAAAGGGAACTGAGTTGCTGTGGGGTTAAAGGGAGGAGGAGGCTGGCCCATGAGTTCAGAATGGGAAGACCCACCAAGTGCATGGTAGTTAACTTGCGCACAGTTATCAGCTTCTTCCATATCCTGCGCATCCTCACCATGAAAATCAAACCCATGTTCATCAGTTGGATTGTTGTTGTTGCCAACCTCTTCTTTCCCACTAGCATTACCCATCACAGAGGAGGAACAAAAAAAGAAAAGGAAACAAAAATTGAAAACTGAAAACCCCAAAAAAATGAAAAATCACAAAATCCTGAATTTGTTTCTTAAACCCATCATCATCATTTATAAAAGACTGATTTTTGTACTAATTGTTTCTGGATGAATAATAATGATTCTGATGAAAAAACAAAACAAACCCATTTCTTAAAACCAAACCCTACTGTCCAAAAAAAAACTACCCCAACTTTGATATTGTTCAGAAACTCATGATAGTTTGTACAAGTTGCAGAAAACTAAAACTGAGAAAACACAAACATAACTTAAAGAGTAGGTAACAATTTTTTGCAGTTTTGGTGTAGAAGAAGAAAAAGAGAGCTTTTTATTTTGTCTTTTTCTTCCCCCCTCTCTAATTTTATTCTTTATTTTGCTTTTTGTTGTTTAAAAGCAACACCACTTATGTAAAAAAAAGTGTTGTTTATATTCTCCAATTTGTTTGGAAGATCCCATAATGACAATTTTTTAAGGGTTCAGTAAGGAGTATTTTGGCCTAGTCACCATACATTTTTCCTAGGGTTTGGTTTCACCTTTACCATAAATTAGTGGTGTATAAAAAACTGGATTACCATTATTGGTATCCATTTTTATACAAGTAACAATTACCATCTCTTTGGTGGCACTCCCTATAAAGTCTATACAAGCTTACATCACATTGTAGAATCTAATGTGTTAGGGCCTAGAGTTTTTGAGATTTCTATACAAATCATGTTTCCAAAGTTCCCACTAGCCTCCGGTACACTTTTTTAAACATGGTTAAGGTAACATATTAAAGTTAAGGGTCTTGTTAACTTGTATACCCGTATACATGTTAAGGTTCATTAAAATAACAATTTCTTGCATTGAGAACAAAAATTGTTTGTTTTATTGCATTGAAAACATTAATTATTTGCATTGAGAACAAAAATTATTGTTTTTAATGTAAGAAAAACCAATTTCTAGTAAAATAAGACAAAAAAACACAATTTCCAAAAAAATAAAATAATTATTTATTAATCCTTAACATGTATACGGGTATACAAAGTTAACAAAAGCATAAAGTTAAAGCCATCATTCAAGGCTGTGTTTTGTTTTCTTGATAAAAGGTACGAAAATTAAGAATCCAAGATCGGTGGTTAAGACAGTTGCTTGCTGTTGCTGATTAACGAATGGGAGGCTTAAATCTCAGTCTTAAAGAGTAACCTTAACCAAACACAACCTTATGCTACATTGATCTTGCGTTAAAAGTTTGGTTGAAGTTATACTGTTGTCTTTTCTAACGTAAAGTGTTGCTGTTTTTAATCGTTCCTTTTTCTTCTCTTTCTAGAGTGCATCAATTCTTTTGTTTGTTTGTATAGGAACAGTCCAAGTGCCAGGATTTGGTAAATTTTTTGTAACGCTACTGGTTAATGGACCTATCGACCTCAACCGACCAATAACCATTTTTTACACTCCCCAAACATTAGAACGGTAATTATGTAGCATTAACTGGTACTAGTACAAAGACAATGAACACTAATAACCAATAATAAAAGGAAAATGAAACTTTAATTATGAAAATGACTTATAATGATGAAAATACCCCAAGGGTTTACATCAGTGACCCTATTATTATATTCTCTGCTTTCTTTATTATTAATCATCTGATTTTATAATAAAGAAACATCATTAAAATTGTTTTCTGAGACTTCTACTTATTTTTATTATTCGCTTTGCTTTTAATTAACATCATCATCATAATAAGGTTTGGGTAGTGAATCTACCAAGTGTTAGTACTAAGTAGTAGTAGGTGTTATTTGTTTATGTATACACTACTAAATCTAATTTTTGTTATTGCAAAATAAGTACATAAGAGTGCAATTCTTTAATTTACTTACTAGTACAATATTGGTGATGTCAAATTTTTATTAAAAAGTCATTCGGTTGCTTAAATTTTGAAAAAAAACAAAAAAAATAGTACAAGGAAAAGGTGTGTGGTACCACCCGGAGAGAATGATAGCAGTATGAAAGTGAGAATCCTTTTTCTCGAATTTCATTGTCCTTGAATTTTAATGAAACAAGAGAACCAAAAGTGGGAAAATCTTAAGGCAAGCAATTCTTCTCTTTTAAGTTTTATGTCATTTGATTGGTGGGGACAATATTTATTGGGAGCATAATTCTGGGTTGCACGGACGCGGACGCGTAGACGCGGACACGACACGACGCGGACACTATAAAATTCTCAAAAAACTAGGACGTGGACGCGTATATACATATTTTATTTATATATTATTTATATATATAATTATGTATTTATACAGCAAAGTCAAGTATTTTCATTCTAAAAATTAAAAAATAATGCTACATGTGTATAAATTTCAAAAGAAAATAAAAGATCGTTTGTTTATACACGCCGAAGATCAAGCAATCAATCAGTATTAAACACATGGCACAATCAAATTGCATTCTTAGAACAACACATGCCCAACCAAGGGTATATGTGATGTATTTCCAATTACAAAATCCTAATAAAGAGTTACATGATTGATCTAAATGTTTGTTTTTCTTCATTTAGTTAATAATAGTAAAAATAAAGGAAGAAGTTTAAATGAAAATGGAAAAAAAATGCTTCAAACCCAAGTCATCGGTGCGTCCAAAAAGGATGCGCGCGGGACGCGTATTTGGTGCGTCGGACACGCGTCGTGTCAGCGTCAAACGCTCACGTCGGACGCGGACACTGCACCAAAATCGGTGCGTCCGTGCATCCCAGGAGCATATCAAATTTCAGCTTTACACTCTACTCACAAGAATCCTTTCAAAGGAAAACACTAATTCAGCTCTGGGTATAAAATATACAGTGAAATTTTATGTAACTCCAAGTGATTTAAGTTCCAGAACAATTTTATTTTTATTCTTGATGATATCAATTTCACATAAAAGCAGATGTGAAAGAACAGAACACTTTAGAATAATACAGAGAAATAATTGTGTAATTCAAAATCAGTTACTACCATTTTGATATGTCATTAATTATCAGCTACAGCAATTAATTGGCATAACAAAACCTGTTTTTCTTGGTACATTGGTTTGTTTGGTTGTTAGATGTCTGGATCAAAGGACGAGACGAGGGGCATAATCAAGCAGAGAATCCGTTGATGTACCTTTCGAGAAAAAAAAGAGGGTCCACATTTGAAGGCAATGTAAGAGGTAGGTGTTGCTGAAGGACAGTTGTGTTGACGTAAAATAGTTAAGAAAGAGATTTTGGTGAATACTAACACACCTTAACATGGTGTAGACACATGCATTATATATGTTTACATACCCAAAATAGGGTCAATCAACAATGCATGGGAATATTACATTTAAGACAATATCCTCAATCAATTGTCGGTAATTGAGGCATGGGTATATTTCATTCATTGTTGTAATCTTGTGTATCTTCAACATGCCGTGAATCAGTGAGTTCGATATATTTGGTAGTCTTAACATCCCCCTCAAGTTGTACCGGAGTTGACGAATGTGCAACTTGCCTCGAATAATTTGAAATCGTGGTGCTGGAAGACCTTTAGTAAAAATATCCGCCAATTGATCACGAGAGCTAATGAAACGAACATGTAGTTGTTTTGCTGCTACTCGTTCCCTAACAAAATGGTAATCGATCTCTATATGTTTCGTCCTCGCATGAAACACTGGATTGGAAGTGAGATATGTTGCTCCTAAATTGTCACGCCATAATATAGGAGTAGTGTGTTGCACCCCTAACTCTTTCAGAAGCGACTGAATCCAAATAAGTTCCGATGTTGCAATTGCAACACCCCTGTACTCAGCCTCAGTACTTGATTTGGACACGGTTTTCTGTTTCCGAGCACTCCAAGAGATAAGATTTCCGCCATAGTAAATGTAATACCCACTAGTGGAACGTCGATCATCAAGACTGCCAGCCCAGTCCGCATCCGAGTATGCTTGCAACGAAGAGTCTTGTGTGCGTTTTAGATGCAATCCAAAATCAACAGTACCCTTTAAATACCGCATTATTCTCTTCACCAATTCCAAGTGCTCTACGAATGGCTCATGCATGAATGACAGCTAAGTTGTCCTTTAATTTCGGATCTGGCTTGCGACATTTCGTAAGCTTACAAATGTTAGTTTCGCAGATATCCTAAACTTCGCTAGATTGTCACACTTTCTTCATGTTTATGCTGTCATCATCTGTTATGTCACTTTTATTTTAGTCAGCGACAACATCGCAATGTTGTAAATGAAGATTTCATAGGAGCGTTGTTGGTACGATATTCTGATCCTACAACACAGACATTAGAAATTTTGTTAACGAGGAAACTGCAAATGCAGAAAAACCCGAGGACCTTGTCCAGATTGAACACCAAACTGTATTAAGCCGCTACAGATGCTTACCTACTACCTACTAACTTCGGCCTGGAATGTAGTTTATCCCGAACTCAGTCTCCCACTGATTCAGGTACATTGGCGCTCCTTACGCCTCTTGAATCCCAGAAGGACTCTGCGCAATTGATTCACTTAGAAGATCTCATACCAACTAAGAGTTTCTTCATCTCAATTGAAGATTTTAAACCAAATCTGTCTCCCACGGATTAAGCATATGATTGATTTCCCGATTTACGATCTAAATGGATGATCAGATCAAATGATAGATCCGGGTGATAGAAATCGATGGAAACTTGACAAAAGTATGGATATCCTCAAATTTCGGGCTTATACAACCCGAAGTGCAGCCTAGATTATTATTCACCTTGCAAGTATAAAACTTGCGAAATCAACAAAGTCTGGGACGAAAAGAACTTTGATGATTACTATCTATCTTGATCATTGGAGCAAGCTCTATAAACAATCAAGATAAGGATACCAGAGTTATCAAGATAAAAGATAACTGGACCTGGCTTCACGAATATCAATAGATTATTTGTAGTCGTTAATACCTAAAAGAGTTTATCAAGAGGACAACTCTAGATATAACTAGGACATACAAAAAAGTAGTGTCAGGATTCAAAGATCCCAGTTGCTAAGAGTTCCCCTTATATAGACTTCAAATCCTAGGTTGCTTTAGGTTTAAGCTAAGATAGCTTTAGAACCAAGCAAAAAATATTGACACTTAGATGAAAGTTTTGCATCTTATTCACATATAAAAGATATAAACTCTGGTTAAGTAAACCGTAACCGAACCGTGTATAAACACTATGTTCAACATGGTTAGCCGAAACTAGCCGATTTGAACTTTTAAAGCTTAACACTTATTTTCATGTTCACTAAGACATTAAGCTTGAGTTACAATCATGTGATCAAATGAGTCTGGTGTTAATTATATAATGATCAAATGTAAATCATTTCATAGAAATAATCTAATTGAAATTGAATCATAATCGACATAGTTGGTAAATGTACAAGGTACAATTACTTGAATCACAGTACGCGGACCAGTTTGAAAACTTATAAGCAATAGCCGAGTTCCGTAGTTGACAGAACTTTTACAGTTCACGTACCGGTTTTAAAACTTAGGTGCAACTCAAAGTTCCAGAGTTGATAGAACTTTTTCATTTCACGTACCGGTTTGCAAACTTAAGACTCTTACCGGTTCTAAAGTTCACATAACTTTCTCAGTTCACGTACATGTTTGGGTACTTACTGGTTCTAGAACAAAGAACTGTATTGGCACGCATAACTGTTCGATTAATTTAACCCAGTTCCCTTACCACAGTTCCAAAATGGGTTGCATACGAATATGCATACCTATCCGGATCACGAAACAAAAATATTTTCCCATGATGTACATACGAATATGTAAATCACACAAATCTGAAAGTCGATATATAGATACTTTGCTACGTGTACAAGTCATATGGCTTCAGACATATAACAGTTTTCTCAATTTGTAAGTCTGATAACACTGTCTTGTATTCCGAATATACTAGTTATATATTTCTCTAAATTAATTCGAAACATTTCTGAATTACGTCAATGACACATATCACTGTTCCAGGATATTTTCGAATGATAAACTTGAATCAAGAAATATTTCCGAACAATAAATTATTCTTCACCGAAATTTGATCAAGTATGAAAAAATGTTCATTAAGCTTAGTCATTATATTTCGAGAAATTCGTAAACTAAATAATTAGTTCTTGACTCGAAATTCTTGCCTATGCAAGCAAGTTTAATTAGTTATGCGACAATCGTCTCAAGGATAGAAAAGTGAATATAACTTGAGAAATAGGTGGTTCAGTCTTCAATTACCTTTTGTTGATGAAGTTCTCCAAAAGCTTCGGTTGATCTTCGCCTTCAAACGGTAGAACGCAAATGATGACCGGTTCGTTTCTCAACTACCTCTATCCTAGACCAAGACTTAACTAATTGTAGACTAGAAATCAAAATATAGTTTTAACAACTAAATTTGACAACAATCCCTCTTTGTAAATTTTAGTGAAAAAACTATTTAATACATATGGATAACAAAAATAAAGTTTTGAAAGAACTCCTCGATCCATCATGCCTTGATTTCCTTGGTTTCTTCAACTCTCCTTGAACTCTTCGTTGCTCCAAGTCGCAATAATTTTGAACGTTTTCAACTCAACATCGTTGTTTTCGAAGAACCGATTCCATGGCGATAACAACTTTGAAAATAAATATTTTCAATTTGTTTTTATACAGAAACATAGTATTATTATCTTCTCTCCAAAGTTCAATTGTATCTCAACTCTGAAGTAATACTACAGTGATATGTTTCTCCCCCTTAATCAATACTTACATCTTTTGTATAATAGGTAAACTTATTGCTTAAATGGTTCACTCCCCCTTACATAATAATCCGTAAACCATAGGTATGTAGTATGACACTACTAAATAATTTTCCCACTTTTTGTCAATAAAATTAACGAAGGTACGAAAATCGCGGGATCATAATGAATACAACCAAAAGATATCTCAAGCATTAAGGAAGATGGAGATACTACATAATAACATTGTTAAAATGCAACTCCTCATATCAACTTATTCAGATAATTTCACATAGTAATAAATACTTAGCGCTCATCCTATGAGATTAAAAAGATACAAGCATTCCCTTTATAATTTAACAGCCACACTCCCCACAAAGATATAGCAATTTAGCAGAAGTTCATTTAAGAACTTTCCCCATAAAATGTCATTCCTAAGAGAACAACATGAGTGACCTTACTTTTGTGAAAAAAAAGGATTTAATTGGATGACAACAATTCTTTACCTGGAACTCAAGTTTATGCTGCCCAATGGATATATATAAGTGCAGGGGCAATCGAAGATCTTGATTTGATGAACCAAAACAACACCAATAGAATCTCGTAAATGTTGAAACGTTGCGGTGTCTAAAGGTTTAGTGAGAATATCATCTAATTGTTGTTCTGACGGCACAAACTCTATGCTGACAATACCATTTTCATAGAGATATCTAATAAAGTGGTATCTTATGTCATTGTTCTTAGTTCTTGAGTGCTCAACAGGATTCTCAGTAATTCGAATCGCACTTGAGTTATCACAAAACATCTTCATTGTTCCAGTATCGATTCCGTAATCAATAAGCATTTGTTTTATCCATAAAAGTTGAGTACAACACGAACCTGCAACAATGTATTCCGCTTCGCACATTGATAGGGATTGTGAGTTTTGTTTCTTGCTATGACAGGAAACAAGATTGAGTCCTACATAGTAGAATCCTTTAGATGTGATTTCCTTATCTTCTATACAACCTTCCCAATCTGCATCAAAATACACTGTAAGATCAGTGTTAGTATCAAATGTATAAGAGAGGCCATAACCAATAGTATGATGTACTATCTTATGATCCGTTTTGCACCTGCAAGATGAGATTATTTTAGCTTAGCCTGGAATCTAGCACAACAACCAACGCTAAAGGCGATATCTGGTCTTGTTGTTGTTAGATGTAGGAGACTTCCAATAATGGATCTATAAATTTTTTGATCAACATCACCATTCTCATCCTTATGCAGTACTTTTCTCAAGACCAAATCTTTTAACAAGATCTTTTGCATATTTTTCTTGATAAACATAAATTCCGCCCTTGTGTTGTTGAATTTGTAAACCCAAAAAGAACTTAATTCGCCAACATTGGTCATCTCGAATTCCTTACCAAGAGAGGTTTAAAACTCTTTAAAAAGTTTCTCATAAGTAGACCCATAAATTATGCCATCTATATAGATTTGAGTAATAAGAACATCTTTCCCACTCCATTTGGTAAGCATAGTCTTATCTGCTCCTCCTCTTGAGAGTCGTTTTCGAATAAGTGAAGTAGTAATCTTTTTATACCATGCTCGAGGAGCTTGTTTTAATTCATATAACGCCTTTTTGATCTTAAAGACATGATCGGGATACTATGGACTTTCAAAACCTTTAGGTTGAAAAACATATACCTCTTCCTTCAAACACCCATTCAAGAATGCATATTTTACGTCCATTTGAAATAGCTTAATCTGGAGATAACAAGCATGAGCTAATAATAACCTTATAGACTCAAGGCGGGAAACAGGAGCAAAGGTTTCTCCGAAGTCGATTCCTTCAATCTATGAGTATCCTTGAGCAACAAGTCTAGCCTTATTTCGGACCACTGTACCGAACTCATATGACTTGTTCTTATATATCCATTTTGTACCAATAATATTATGTTAGGAGGACAATGCACTAGTCCCCATACCTCTTTTCTTTTATATTGATTTATCTCTTCATGCATGGCATTCATCCAGAACGGATCATTCATAGCTTCATCAACATTTTTAGGCTCCACTTGTGAGACATAACAACCAAAATTGCAAATTTTTCGGAGTTGGTTTCTCGTCTTAGCAGTGAACTCCGTACCTTCAATAATATCGTCAGTATCATGATTTCTATGAAACCACAAATATCGTGGAGTGGCACGTTCAACAGGAACACCCTTAGTAGGGTTTTCTCCTCGGCGGGATCAATAACCGTTGGTACAACTTCCACTAATTCCGGAACTTCTGTGACTTTCTCAGTTGTATCCAAAGGAGCTAACTCAGCAGGAGAGTCATCATGATGAAAGTATTTTAAGTCATCAATGATAACATTTTCCGATTCCATCATAACATGGGGTATGAGATTATATACTCTAAAACCACGACTGTCAGATGCATAACCAAGGAAAATACCTTCATCGCTCTTTGAATCATATTTTCTTTTTTGTTCACGATCCTTGAGAATGTAGCACTTACTGCCAAACCCACGAAGATAGTATAAGTTAGGTTTCTTACCATACCATAACTCATAAGGAGTATTTAGAGTTCGTGAGCGTAAATACACACAATTGATTAAGTAACATGTTGTAAAGACTGCTTCTCCCAAAAAATTTAACGGTAAGTTTTTGTTATGGAGCATTACCCTGGCCATGTCCTGTATATTTCTTTTATACCTTTCTACAACTTCGTTGGCTTGCGGAGTGATAGGTGGAGAATATTGTTGAATAATGCCCAGTTGGTCACAGAATTCAAACACTTTGGTGTCATTGAATTCAGTTCCCCGATCACTCCTAATTTTCTTTAGTCTACCACCTTGTTTATTCTGGATTCCATTCTCAATAATCTTAAATTCACTCAAGTAAATCTGGCGTAATCATCAACCATTACTAAAGCATACTTATTCCCTCCAATAGTAGCTTGTTGAATGGGTCCAAAGAGATTCATATGAATTAAATCAAGTGGAGCTTTGGTGGCAATGTATCGAGATGACTTACGTGAAACCCGTACTTGTTTGCCCTTTTTACAAGCTCCACAAACACCATCGATCTTAGCATTGATTTTGGGTATACCTTTAATAAGTTCTTTGATAATGATCTTGCCAAGGAGGCAAAAATTGATACGACCAAAACGCTTATGCCAAAGATGCGTATAGATTCCACCTTTGTCAGATTGCAACAAAGATTATACTGAATATCTAAAAGATAACAATTATTCTTACCACGTATTCTCCGAAAAATTACTTTTCAGGATTTATCTTCAATGTCGCCTCCTTCAGTAGTGAAGATAACCTTATTGCCCTTGTCAGATTGCAACAAAGATTAGATTGAATATCTAAAAGATAACAGTTATTCTTATCACATATTCTCCGAAAAATTACTTTTCCGGATTTATCTTTAATGTCACATCCTTCAGTACTGAAGATAACCTTATGGCCTTTGTCACAAATTTGACTCACAGAAAGAAGATTTGCAGTCATACCTTTGATGTAAACAATATCATGGATTTCGGGAAGACCAAGTAGCTTGATCGTTCCCTTTTTGATAATGTAGCAACAACTCCCGTCTCCGAACGTTACAGGACCTCCATCAAAGTCGCTCGAGTTTACGAACCATGAAAGATCACCTGTCATATGCCGGCTATACCCACTGTCAAGAAACCATTCAAAAGGTGATGATGACTTCAAAACGAAAGCTCCCATGCTCACATCGTTGTTTCGAAGAAAATAATTTGTTAGTTTTTTAGAAATATAAGGCTTAAGAAAAAATTTCTAGCTTTCTTATTAAGAACTAGCAACCTTTAATTTCTTCCTAAAGAGTTTACATGGATGTTGGTAATGATCAAGAGCACCACAACACATATATGAGCCTATAGCTGTTGTAGAAACACCATTAGATTATGTCGACATACTCTGAGTCGTATTGGTTTTATTAAAACCTAAGCCTCTTTTATCTCCAAACTGATGACAATTCATGAGACATGAATTAAGAGAATTTCTGAATTCATAGATAGATTGGAAGATTTTTCAATAGAGTTAATTATCCCAAGAGTTTTGTTGATAGCGGATATAGAATGTCAAGCACCTACAACTTTTTCTTTATTAATTCAAATTTGTTCATCCAACATACCTTGAAGAGTCTTTTCCCTTTCAGATCCTTCTAAAAGATCATCATATTTGATGTAAATCTCACAGCGAAGTCCATCAATAACTCTTTTTAATCTGTATTTCTCATGACAAAGTAATTTATCGATCATCTTCTTTAGATCAGTACCAAAATCAACATCACTCGGGTTTTGGCATGAACTGTGCTGGTGATAAGTTTTTTGAGATTTCGTCTCTGTCCATAACATTAAACTGCTTCAAACAAAGACTTATTAGGTCTTAATATGTTTGCCTGCTCTGATATCAATTGAAAACACTGGACTAACTCTACACAACTCAGAGAGTTAAAACTCAATCAAGGAAAGTGTCTAGAGTTAGATCTCTCTCTCTCTCTCTCTCTCTCTTCAATTATAAGATAAACAATATAAGGCGGAAAAAAAAATAACACAGACACTATAAATTTTGTTAACGAGGAAACCAAAAATGCAAAAAAAAAACCACGGGACCTTGTCCAGATTAAGCACCAAACTGTATTAAGCCGCTACAGACACTTGCCTACTACCAATTAACTTCGGTTAGTAATGTAGTTGAGCCCGAACTCAGTCTCCCACTGATTCATGTACAATTGCGCTCCTTACAAAACTTTTGAATCCCAACAAGACTCTACATAATTGATTCACTTAGATGGTCTCACACCAACTAAGATGCTTCAACTCAATTGAAGACTTTAAATGAAATCTACCTCCTACAGATTAAACCTATGATTGATTCACTGATTTACGATCTAAACGGATGATTAGATTAAACGATAGATCGAGGTGATAGAAATCAATAGCAACTTGACAAAAGTCTGGCTATCCTCAAAATCCGGACTTATGCAAACTGAAGTGCAACCTAGATTATTATCCACCTCACAAGTATAAAACTTGCGGAATCAACAAAGTCTGAGATGAAGAGAACTTTGATGATTACTATCTATCTTGATCGTTGGATCAAGCTCTACAAACAATCAAAATCAGGATACTCGAGTTATAAAGATAAAATATAATTGGACCTGGCTTCACGAATCCCAATGAAGTCTTTGTAGTTGTTAAACCCTAAAAGGGTTTCTAGAGAGGACGACTCTAGATACAACTAGGAAACACCAAAAAGTAGTGTTAGGATTCAAAGATCCCAGTTTCTAAGAGTTCCCCTTATATGGATTTCAAAGCCTAAGTTGCGTTAGGTTTAAGCTAAGATAGCTTTGGAACCAAGCAAACAATATTCACCGTTAGATGAAAGCTTTGAATCTTATTCATATATACAAGATATACATTCTGGTTAAGCAAACTGTAACCGAACCATGTATAAAGACTATGTTCAACATGGTTAGCCGAAACTAGCTGATTTGAACTTTTAAAGCTTAACACTCATTTTCATGTTCACTAATTAAGACATTAATCTTGAATCACAATCATGTGATCAAATGCGTCTAGTGTTAATTAGAGAATTGATCAAATGCAAATCACTTTATAAAATAATTTAATTTCAATTGAATCATAATCATAATCAACATGGTTGGTAAATGTACAAGGTATGATTACTTGAATCATTCGCGAGTCGACTGAGTCATAGTACGCGGACCGGTTTGCAAACTTATAACCAATAACCAAGTTCCAGAGTTGACAAAACTTTTACAGTTCACGTACCAATTTGCAAACTTAGGTGCAACCCAAAGTTCCGGAGTTGACAGAACTTTTTCAGTTCACGTACCGGTTTGCAAACTTAACAATTTTACAGGTTCTAGCGTTCACATAACTTTTTCAGTTCACGTACCGGTTTGGGTACTAACTGGTTCTAGAACAAAGAACTACATTGGCTCGCAAACCTGTTCGATTACTTTAACCCGGTTCGCTTACCACAGTTCCAAAATGGTTTGCATACGAATATGAATACCTATCCGGATCACGAAACACTAGACTCATTAGTTATTTAAAAATTTGAAACATTCCTAAATAACATCAACGACACATATCACTGTTACATGCTATTTTGGAATGATAAACTTGAAACAAGAAATGATTTCGAATAATAAATTGTTCTCCACCGAAATTTGATCAAGTATGAACAAATATTCATTAAGCTTAGTCATTATATTTTCAGAAATTTGTAAATTAAATAATTAGTTCTCGACTCGAAATTCTTGTCTATGCAAGCTAGTCTAATTAGTTATGCGACAATCATCTCAATGATAGAAAGGTGAATATAACTTGAGAAATAGGTGGTTCAGTCTTCACTTACCTTTTGTAGATGAATTTCTCCAAAAGCTTCGGTTGACCTTCTCCTTGTAACGGTAGATTGCAAATGATGACTGGTTTATTTCTCAACTACCTCTATCCTAGACCAAGACTTAACAAATTGTAGAATATTTATCAAGATATAGTTTTGACAACTAAATTTGACAACAAGCTTGATATAGAAACACTTGTGAGTTCGACCGAGCAATGCTCTAACATAACTACTGCAAAGCAGAAAACAATAATCAAAGTTTACATCGAGTACAGTCAAAGACTAAACTTTAATAAAAACTGGGGGGGGGGGGGGATATGTAAATAACAAAATATAGCATCTTCCCAATATCGACAGTTATATAGGTCCTACGAGCTAGAGTGATGAGAGAGATCCTATGTCGAGGTCGAGCAGACGAGTCTTTAGTACGCGCAAGACTTAAGAGGACTTCATACTCACATAACCACGACCTGAAGAAGAAGACTAAACCACGTGAACAATCTAAGTTCTGGATCCCACAACAAAGATAGAGACCGAAGACACGGCTAGAAGTCAAGACTAAGAACCCATGACCTGGAGTAAGAGTCTCGTGACAAGGAGTGCTACCTAGGTAGAGGATATCATTCGAGAAGAAAGTGATGTTTGAGGGGATAATGACATTATCTCTAGCTGGATAAAGGCGGTTTCCAACTAGACATGCTTCCTGCGTGATAGCTACACTAGTATAAATATCCAGAAAGGCTATGCTTGTAAATCAAGTACAATGAATGTAACGGAAATGATATTTTTCTTCTAACGGGTTGGATTGCAACCCATCCATCAAGGACAAAGCCCCGTTCCGTCACTCAGAAATCTAAAACGATACATAAAACGGAAAGATTTAAACAAAAGAAAATAATTAAAGAGCCTTCAGTGGAAGAAAATGTGTACATCCTTGTCCTAAAAAAAATAACAAGTCCAACAGATTTTGTTTAAGTGAGTCCATTTTCTTTTAAAAAAACATATAATGAGCACTTAACGACATCGATACTCATAAAAATGCTGGAAAATTAATGTAGCAGATGTTAAGTACACATAGTAGTTCACTGCATAAATCCAAACTTAAATTAAATTAAACAAGTTCTAAAATCAAAATGAAACATAGGGTAGTGAGTATAGAAAATTTAAGTACACAATTATAAAATTTAATTTGGCAATAGTAAACATTCATATTGTTTTAGGAGTGAAGTGTGCACTTCTTTATTTCAAAAATCTAACGGAACAAACTTAGTTAAATTTACAGTTTGACATAAAAACAAGCACTCAACCGATAACCATAAATCACTTCTAAATTAAAAGGCATAAACACTAAAACAAGACATGCTAATTCATTTTTAGATTTGACGACAAAATGAGTTTCAAATGCAACATTTAGACAATGAAAAAAATCAGATCTTTCGAGCACTGATACCGTCCAGTTTTCCACTTACAGACAACGTAAAGGTTTTGTACAATATCCTAACATATGTACAACAAGATATGGTAAATGACATGCGAACAACAAACATAAACTACCCAGATAAAATCTCCCGAACAGCCCATGATATATATATACAAGGACGACAATATGTACCATGATATTGTGTCCATATCTCCACACCGTAAGCTTTTCTCAGCTTACTACATCAATCTAGATACAAACTCTGTGGGGAGAAGAAAAAAACAAAATGGGATGCTCCCACAACTCAGAAGGGGATGCAATCGTTTAATACGAAATGTCGACATAAAATATGGAAGCATAGACAAGAGCAGCATGTATAATAATTTACCAAAATGTAAATCCTTAAACATATCAATCGATAACAAAAATTTGGAGCTGTAAATAACAAATAAGGTACTCTACTAATCCTTCGGCGAACGCCGTTGTCAGGGTAGTCTGATACCAGCCACCGTTATCAAACAAATGGTCTCCCGGATTGTCATCCGTAGATGGGGTGCCAATTAGTGCCTGAAAGTCCTATAGTAGAGTCGTGTATCTTGCAAAATGCATGGCCACAAGCTTAAAAAAAATGATGTAGGATCCAAAAATAGCTTTCCCAAATGCTACCAGGAAACACTTTTAAGAGCGTAATACACTTAAAAGAAAACAGGAAGTACGCAGCTCCTCGTAAAATATAACAAACTCAATTCAGTAGAACTCAAGAGTCCATTCAAAGTTAGCCAAGGAAGTAAGCAACACTTACCAATATGCCAAACAATAAGTACATGACTAATATATTTCAAATGCTGAGATTAAATACAATCATCCATAAATGATGAGATAAATTGCAATCCAAAGTTAGGTATTGATACTCCCTATGACAAGGTGATTACATATGATTTATATATATAAAAAAAGATCATTCAAGAATTATAAATGACAAGAGTGTACGACGAAAATTATAAGAATCAAAGATGTGTTAAAATATTTCAGTTTGAGTGCTCAAATTCTAAAATTCAAATGAAATTCATTTGGCTATGAAATTTATCAAACTTGGTCTCGTTGGAAACTAAGGACAGCCTTCTATCCCGTAAAAATTATGGACAACAGTAAACAAGTTAATAGCTATGTAAAACTGTCTCGCCAAAACAGGACAGGAATCTCATTTCTCTGGAATTTCAGTTTTGTTTGTTTCCAATCGAAAATTCATGCATAATTCATTAAGCAACGGAATTTAGCAAATTATATCTCATTGGAAAGATGAAGAAACTCTCTTTAAAACACAAATGATAAGAAACAATAAATAATTTCATAGCTCGGCCGATTAGTCTCTACAATACAGGACAGCTGCACAAAGTTCAGAAATTTCCAGTTTCGTATGTCCCTAATAAAAAATTCGTGTCAAATTCATTAGTTAATGGATTTCAGCAAATTTGGTCTTGTTGAAAAGCTTAAAAAAGCCTCTATAACATAAAAATGATAATGAAGGTAATAAGATGCATATACATGTCGAAAATTCTCAATAGAACAAGACCAAAATCACGTTTTCAGAAAATTGAGGTTCTTTTCACAAACATGCTATGGGCTATCTTTCAAACTCAATTGGGGTTTTAAATTTTTGGTGAAATCAAAACTTAGATAAATTCAAACCATCCCTAATCTTTAAGAAGGAAATATATATTTCTTGTATTGTAAATTTTACAAACTCGTTTAAAATCCAACACCAAATCATGGATTTTAAACCAAGTCAGGGCAAGTATCAAGCACACCATTTTAATTAAGTTTTTAAAATTGATAAGAAGTATTTCAACAAGTTTCACAGTGGAATCAATTTATAAGTGAAACAACACAAAACCCATTTCTTATTTTTCTAGAAACATGCTTTATAAAAAGGAAATCATCAAACTTAAGGATTAGAAACAAAGTCGCACAAATTGAAGATTAAATCAATTCGGTGAGAAAAACCACCTACCTTGACGCAAATAACGACACAAATCAAGCACCACATCTTGAAATAACAAGTGAACATTTCTGAAATATCAAAACAAACCCAACATAGATCAATCACAACTGAAAAAAAATCGAGAAATTAAAGAAAAATCCCCTACATGTGTGCGATACAGACTTCTAACCAAAATAGAGGATGGGTTTCACCGAGATTTAGATATTTCTTCCTCTCTCTAGGCAATAAGGAAGCAAATAATAGATAGGCGAAAAGATACGATAGTGGAGGAGCATAGAAAACATTAAGGAGTTCGTCTCATGTTAACGCTGGTTCTGGGAAATAAAACCGCCCATAGCTACTGCATGCCCAATCACGTGTCAAACATGCTTAGAGTATCTAGAGAATTCAATGTCTTCTACTAACCAAGCACCCAAATACTACTAGGAGATAATTACTTTATTTAAGCACACTCGCATTAGATTTAAGGAACTCACCACAGCTTTGTGCATCCAATGCTAGGATTACAGGCACACACTACACAATTCTAGCTCTCATCCAAACGGGTTGAGTTTGGGTTTGAACGCAAACGAAAATTTAGTGATATGCTACAATGACACAACTTTTATTGATCAATAAGTAATACTTTTCAGTGATTATCTCTCTTAATACTTTCCAGACTGACAATCTGACTAACAGAGAAGATAACCATAATCTACCGTAACTAGTTTGAATCGAGATAATCACCAGTAAGTACACCGTAATTGATCAGGATTGGTGATCAAGTAGACGAATCATCAGATAATAACTCTGTGTAGGTACTATTCGATGTTTTTACTATAAGGACATGACATATACATCTTCAATGTTAATAAAAGTACCTAGAAAATCAGACGTTCATTGTCAAAATAAATCTTACTGTTGTCATTTGCCTATGTTTTCATTATCTTTTTTGCCACTCATCCCACATTTTATTTGATATGCTATCTCACCGCTAGTAAGAAGAATAGAGAGAGGAGATATCCAATATATTTAGTCGTCTGGATTACTGCGCAAATGGCATGTTTATTGGTCATCAAGTCAAACAAAAAATGAGGAAAACAAATTGGTCATACTTTCAAAAAAACAAAAATTCCCCAAATTTCCAAGTCTCCCAAAATATCACTTCATGGGGAGAGATTTCTACCATGCTTATTTTCCTAAAAAAGTCTCCCCAAATCTCTAAAAACAACAAATCAATGACTTTCAATTCTCCTCCGAATGACAAGAGTGTTGGAGTGACTCTTATAAAATCCTAATCATATAACATGGAGTTTCTGAGAATTTAAATGACTTAAAAAATGTTCATCCAATAACAAGAGATATTAAGAGACTCTCCAGAAATCTTTATGGACTAACAGTAGATTTGGAAACTATCTGAAAGTTTTTTGAAACCTCATTTGACTACTCCCTGTAAAGGGGGGAAATAATAATGTTTAGAATTCCCACATTTTACTTTTTGTTGGATGATTAGGAAGGATTGAAATTGCATAGTTTTTGTGGAAAGAAACAACCAGAGGTATGAACTTCTTTTTATTGTGGTGTACTAATCTAGATACATTTTGTAAGATAAACTTTATTGTTTTGGTTGCAGTCAATTCTGATTTTTAATTTTTAAATATGGGGAAGGTTCTGATGACATGGTTGGAATGACATTATCGTGATATGGTAACGCTATATTTTTTTTTACAAAACCAAAACAACGATGAATGTATTCTGAAAATAAAGCTTTATACCCCTACCAAAAAATGAGAGCATTCTGAAATACGAAACTTTATTATCCACATATTTTAATTCCAACCATTAATCTTCAACGGCTGGTATTCAAAATGGTAGATGGTAATCTTGTACGTCTTCAAATGCACACATTTTTGATTGGAGTGTAGGGCTTTATAGGAAAAACATGACATCAAAAAAACCGGCTTTGATTTCATCGCAGTTTTGATTTTGTAAAAACACATGATGACACCATTTCATGGTAGTGTCATTCTAACCATCTCATCCAATCCTTCCCCAAAAATTATATTTCAACCTTTACTCATCAAAAAATAAATAAAAGAAGGTCGCCACTTAATTGTATGTCAAAGATTCAAAATTCGTTGGGGAGTTCGCAGTCAAATCAGCCTATAAAGCACTGGCTCATACTGCTTACATTCAAGGTCAACAATCCCAGAGAATCTCTAAGATAGTTTGGAAAAATATATGGAAAGCTAAAGTCCCTCATAAAATAAAACTCTTTATTTGGAAATGCTTAAGGGATATTGTTCCAACAAGTAAAAAAACCAGCTACTACAAAAGAAATATAAACATCAACTGTCCTCTTTGTGATTCTCATGAAGAAACCCTTCAACGTATACTTATCGAATGTGATTACGCTAGATCCATTTGGCTAGGTATGAATGTCAATGTGGTTTGTATTCAGATGCAACATATCAATGTTTCATCCTGGATTACTAGTTGGTTCAATCATTCTCAAAGAGGTGATGAGGAAAATATCTTGTGGACATCTACATTAATGTGTCCAGCTTGGCATATCTGGAAAAACATATGTATGAAACTGTTTCAAAAAAAAAAAAAAAATTTGCTAGTTCACTTGCAATGGGATAAAAAGTCTAGTCAATCTCTGCATTGAAGAAGAGTCACGTCAACATAAGAGATCTCCGGAAGATAACTTACAAGTGTGGACTCCCCTTTCATATAATCATCTAAAAATGAATATTGATGCATCTTTTGATTACTTTACTAGGGAAATAGGAATTGGTTTAATTATTAGAGATTTTGCAGGTACATCCAGAGGTATCAGGGGCAGATACTACAATGAAGGACTAGATCCAGAGCAGGCGAAGTGCTTGGCCATGAAACATGTTATACTTTGGGCCAAGGAACTGGACCTTCATAACATCATCTATGAATCAGACTGTAAAAATATAATTAGCTCCATCAGAAATTCTAGTCCGGTCGTCCACTAGATGAACCAGGGTTATGTAGAAGAAATAAGTCATTTGCTTAGTTCTCTTTTGTAATTTGGTGTTAGTCATGTAAAAAGAACAACTAATAATATAGATGTTGACACCCCATTTTCGCACCTCTCATGGAAAAAACATCAGTATTATACTTCGAAGCTAAATACAAGAGAAATTCTTTGTGGAACAATTAAGAATTTCCATATCCTTTAAATCAAGCTCACAAGCACTACTCAACCACCCATTTCACTACCCAATCAAGCCCACAAGCATTACCCAATTACCCACTTCATTACCCAATTACCCATTTCATTACCCAGTTACCCATTTCTATGACCCATGTGAAATAATCCTTCTCCAACCATCATTTCTTTCTCACAAATAAAAAGAATTCTCTCCTACATCATTATCACCATCCCCATTATCCAATAAAATAAATCTTTTCTTATTTCTATGTCCCCCACTACCTAAGAAAGCAAAGAAACATCCTTCTCAAATCCCACTAAAAACCATCTTTTTTTCAAATAATAAACATCTCTCATCCCATGGCCCAATTTCAAACACATCACATGCACCATTCTCCTCACATCCCTATTTTTCATCCGTTATGTTAAAATAAAAAAGAAAATAAAAAGGGGGTAAAAAAAAAGGGAAAAGGAAAAGAAAAGAGGAAAAGTAAAATCTCAATATCCTTTGTCCCCCACCATTACTTTCATCATTTCCTCCACCTACTCCATACCTTTCTTCAACTATATAAGGCATGCCTTACAACCAAGGAAATACATTAAGAAAAACCAAGGGAATTACACAACCAATTATCTCATAAAAATCTGATTCTACAACAAAGAATCACAACCAATTACACCAAAGAAATTATTCTTATTCTCCTCATGCAAACACAATCAAAAATCTAGGTTTCCACCCAAACCAAGAAGAATTATTGTCTCTCAAATAGAAAATATTTCTTCTCACATGTTCCAAATCTCCATGTATTTTGTCATTGAATCAAAGAGAAATCAAATTTCCTTCCTACATAATAGTTATTATTGTCTTATGCATTTATATTTTATTTAGAGAAAACTCAAAAAAATAGAAATATTAAATCAAGTATTGTCTTTAAGTTTTTAAAAGATTAGCATTAAATTGCTAGTACTTTAACTACTTTCAGCATACTTAACCAAAAAAGGGAAGAGTATAAGAATCTTTGAAGCAAATACCCCGTCTAAGGTATATTGATCAAATGTATTTTCGTGGATAAATCAAAATTGTGAGTATAGAGTGGATTTCCCCTCTCACATTCTGATTGTCCATGTCAATTTCTACATAATATGTTTGTAATGATATGTTTCATAGTATAACCTAATTAATTCATATCGTGGAGCGGTTTCCCCTCTCATATCACGAACCCACATATGAATAATATGTAAATAACTTATCTAATTACCGGTTAAGTTGCAGGTTATCGGTTATTACTCCAAAATTTCAATAAGCCTTCAATCGGTAATCCGTGACAGCTTCCAAATCTCTGTCATCATCTATGGATGTCTAGTTCAAATTTAGACTATTCACATCAATAAATTACAACTTTAGATTTGGCCTATTAATATTCTCAACATGCTAGGAATTGATCTAGATTCCCAACACAGTCGAAAATCATGAGTTGTTTTACGAGCTATAGATATTAGTCCAAGAGTCAAAAGTGTGTATACAAAATTTTTTAAAAAAGTTGTAAATATTATCCCCATTTAATCATGAAGTATAGCCCAATCATATGATTGGGCGGCTGATGGGTGCCTAACACCTTCCCATCTCGTACTAGAATCTCCTTACCTTGAACTCTTTGATAGCATACCATAAACATGAAGGTCATAACTAGATTTTGTTTTCTCAAAAGAATTCAAACTAGTTAAAGGGTCCTAACTCCCCTTAGTCAGTTGGCGACTTCAAAATATCTTTTCTTCCTTGCAGAGTTAGCTCTCTTACTAACGAACTAGTAAGAAATTATCTCTGTCCGACCTCGTGCGGTAAATATTCCCGAACTGATGAGCACTTAGACTTCACCCCCATAATAATTAGGGATCGGAAAAGTCCGGTTCTCGACCCGTGCTAGATATCGATTTCTACAGTGGCGACTTCACTGGGGATTAAATAAGAGATTCGACTTGAAAAATGATTAATGGGAAATTTTATAATCTTTTCTTTACTAATGCTCACTTATTAAGATTTTGTGATTAAAGGTACTCATCCAAGCATTAGCAACCATAACGCGAAGGGGAGCTTACACTTGTAGCTGGCATCGGAGAAAGGGAGACATACTGGTCAAGATGGATATTCCGCAACCTGGAAAAGGGGAAACCAGCAATCCTGACATCCTCACCTCAAAGATAGAACAAATCATTGAAGAAAAACTCGCAAATTTCTTTAAGAAGCTGCAAGATGAGGCCAGAAACAATATGGATAACGGAAAAGGCTATGATCCCCATCGACAAACAAATGGTTATGGACCCGAAGGCAATCCACTACATAAAGAGAAAAACAAAAATGGAGAATCCGGAATCCAGGCGACGGTAACAAAAACCCAACTCCAAGCAAAGAAAACTTGGATTTCGTACACTTTAAAGAGCATGCGATGAAGAGGCTATTAATAATCGAAGATAGCACTAGAGTGGAGGGCGAAGTATGGTACACTCCGCCGACAAGATACTTGCCGGAAGGTTTCAAGTTTCCAAAAATGGAAAAATATAATGGTCGGGGACCCTCGGGGTCTCACATTAAGATGTATCTCAAATACCTAAAGCCCCAAGGGCTAACCGACGACTGGATGCTAAACCTGTTCCACCAAAGCTTGACTGGGTTAGCCCTTGATTGGTGCCAATATGTAGAGAAATCAAAAATATCTACATGGCCACTTATGATTAATTCGTTCGTTGAACATTTTTCCAAAAGTACAGATCATACTATGGCATTACGCCAGTTTGAGTTCATTCGACAAGGGGCACAAGAAGGGTTCATCGACTGGATGAGTCGGTGGGACAATAAATTGTTCAAAATGTTCGAACGACCATCGGAAGAGGCGCAATTAAAGATGCTAATGAAAAATCTCTCAATGTCTTACAGGGTATTCGTCAGCATGTCTGCGCCCGAAAATCTTTCTGATTTTCGAAGGAAATGAGCTAGCATTGAGGAAGCAATGAGGGACGGTGTATTCTCTGGATTTCTTGTAGGGAAAAGATCAACAAAGATTAAGGAAATTAACTATGTTAACCCACCCATTGTGATGCCTACTTACATTAAGGATGCAGGGAAAGCACCGATAACCGATACATTTCGCCAAGATAAAGGACAACAATATGTCGAGAAAAGGTGGAGCAGAAATTGGGTATTCTCGATGGAGAAATAAGTGATTTCCTTCCCATGCTAGTTAAAGAGAAGTTAATCCAACTTCGGGATCCTAAACCCGTACCAAACCCCAAACCTCGAGGTTACGACGAGTCAAAGATGTGCAGCTACCATCAGAGCGCGGGGCACGACACCAATTCGTGTTTCATCCTGAAACATCTTATCCAAGATTTACTGGATGATGGCAAGATAATTGTCGAAGGAGCGTCAAGGAAACCTAATATCCAGCAAAATCCGCTTCCAGCACATCAGGGAAATCAAGGAATCAACTTCATTTAAGCTGACAACGCTGAAGCACGTCAACCATCCCTAATATCGGATCGTATGGAAAAGGGGAAGGTCCAAACAAACGAAGCCTCCAGGGTCATTTCTGAGAACAATAAGAAATCGACAAAAAGCACGCCAGACGCCAACATCCGCACGATGAATAAAAAACCATTTTTCACCATTGCAGGTAGCGGGAAAGTCATATACTTAGAACGACTGCCGGAAAAATATGAAGAGGTACAACACCAAAAAAGGGTAGGAAGACAGTTCAAGCCTCTCAACTTGCGGAACGAAAACCCAGGTGTCCTGTCCAGGGGCAACCCAATTCAGATCAGGCCAAGCAATCAACAAGGAGTGATAAAGGAAGATAATTTTCTCATTGAGAAATTACGAAGAACAAAGGCTGATATCTCAATTTGGGGATTATTAGAAGCGTCGACCAGTCACTGTCAGGCTCTATAAGAGGCACTAAGCCTAATGCACGTTCCCACAGGAATCACGTCAAATGAACTTGTGTACCTAATTGACCAAGATGCATGACCAGGTGCAATTACTTTCACAGATGATGACCTACCACCGGAGGGAAGAGACCACAACAAAGGGCTTTACATTACCATCGGTTGGGAGAATATGATCATACCTTCTGTCTTCATGGACAACGGCGCTGGTATTAATATATGCACGGTAAAAGCAGCTAAAAAGATGGGGATTAACATGAGTCGTATCACTAAGGCTGGCGAATCATCCTTGACGGTCAGAGCATTTAACAATGGTAATAAAACATGAATTGGTGAAGTGACCATTGAAATATGGGTTGGTCCATTAAATACCTATGCTACTTTCCTTATAATGGACATCTCCGCAAGCTTCAACCTCTTTCTGGGATGTCCATGGATGCACAAGAACGGAATTGGTGCGTCTCCCCTTCACCATTAAACAAGATTTTAGATGGGAAACAAGCTAATTATTGTACACATAGATGATGGGGAGAATGATATAAGGTCCCATCAGATCTATGTGAACATGGTCCCAGAAATTTTTATAATTACACTGCAGAAATCCGGCATGAGAGTGAAGTGAAAGCATCAATTCACCGCGCCCGTACGGGTCAATTCAAATACCGGAATCGAAATTTTCCGAAAATGCTACAAAAAAGCAAGTTATTTCCGGGAATGGGGCTGGGGATCCGATAACAAGGGCCCACACAACCAATAACAATACCTGGGAGAAAAGCGTTTGATACGGCAGGCCTGGGATATCAGTCGACCTACCGGGACTCTACAATATTCGGGAAAAGGAGAGAAGATCAAGGAATAGATTGGAGTCGTCAACCGTCCTTCCAAAAGTGGTTCATCCGCAAGGGAGGAGAAAAGGTTCCAGTACCAAGCACACCGGTGATGATTTCACCTGTAGTAACAAAAACAAAGTTCTGGCAAAAGAAAAAAAGCCAAAGAACCTGTTTACGAAGGGGTAAGTCATATTTTTTCTATGTCTCATATTAACAGTTTAGGCGAATCTAGCGGACAATTAGGAGAGATGGATGAGAATTAAAAGTTCCTGAGCAAAAAGAGAGTACGACAATCTCAACCCAGGAGACTGAAGGAACAACCCAGGAATGTATGGTTATTACATGCTTAGGGTTGCGATTCCCTAAATGCAGGAAATTTCCTATCTATAACGGTAAGGGATCCCTCATCAAACACCTCAAATCATTCTCGTGGTAAATAGAGCCATTGAAGATGCATGAAAAGGACTTGAAGTAATACTTCGGCAAAAGCTTAACGAGCAGTGCGTCAGTATGGTATTCAACAAATGACCACGTTCGCCAAGCAGCGTGGCCAGAAATGATTAATGCTTTCATTGAGTATTTTTCAAAGATTCAACCAGAGGTGATCAATCAAAATCTAGAACAGTACCTCGAAGAACAAAGAGAGAGATGCTGGAGGACCAATACCAGAAGGAGGGAGCAATCATCTGATAGAAGTGTCTGCATGATAATTCCCGATGAAGCAGCAAAGGACGCCGGAACTTCTTCCGACACCAGAAGGAGGGAGCAATCATCTAATAAAAGCATCTGCATGATAATTCCCAACGAAGCAGCAGAGGACGTCGGAACTTCTTCCAACGACATGGTAAGAATGGATGATGAGGGTCCAAAACTGACGAAGGATGAACTTCAAGAATCCTCGTGGGCTCCGAAAGAAGGTATTTATATGTTTAATGCACTATTAAATTCTAAAAAATCAAAAGGGTCAGAAAAACATAAAAAGCAAAAAAATGTGGAAAATGTGATTTCAGAAGTAAAAAAGTATGAAAACCAGTATGATGTCTTGGATTTGGAGGATGACATTGTAGAAAATTTTGAATATAAGGATGAATAAATGATAACCTGCCTAAAGGACGTTCCAGAAGAAATCCAAAGCAGTGTCGAAAAACATGAAAAAGAGCCAGAATTCATGGAAGAAGAAACAATCAACTTGAGAATGGGAGAAGAACCATGAAATGTGAAGATCGGGTCAACATTATCCACTGAAGAAAGGAAGGAGATGATCGAGCTACTCACTGAGTTCGAGGACGTCTTTTCCTGGTCTTACGAAGATATGCCTGGGTTGGATACTGGCTTGGTGGTCCATCGTTTGCCGACTTATCCTCATGTAAAGCAAGTCAAACAAAATCTCAAGAGACTAAGGTCAGAGTGGACCTTAAAAGTCAAATAAAAAGTAGAGAAGTAGCTCAACGCAGGCTTTCTCAAAGCAGTCACTTATACTGAATGGCTGGCTAACATTGTACTTGTTCCGAAGAAATACGGGAAGGTAAGGATGTGCATTGATTACCGCAACTTGAACAAAGCAAGTCCAAAAGATGATTTCCCGTTGCCGTATATTGATATCTTGGTCAACAATGCCTCCGGGAAAGGATGTATTTCATTCATGGATGGCTTTTCCAGATATAATAAAATCAGAATGACAAAAGAAGATATGACTAAAACATCATTCATCACTCCATGGGGAACATTTTGTTACGTAGTTATGCCTTTCGGATTGAAAAATGCCGGAGCCATATAGCAACGAGCCATGACGACTATCTTCCATGATATGATGCTCAAGGAGCTAAATATTTATGTAGATGACATGGTGGCGAAATCTGCACATAGTAAGGATCATGTGAATGTTCTAAGAAAGGTATTCCAACATCTTCAAAAAATTTAACTTAAGATCAACCCCAATAAGTGTTTGTTCGGTGCCAAGTCCGGAAAATTTCTAGGTTTCATCGTAAGCAACATAGGGATTGAATGCGACCCATCAAAGGCTAAGGCTATCATCGAGATGTCTCCATCAAGAATGGAGAAAGAAATCAGAGGATTTTTGGGTCGTCTGCAATACATAAGTCGGTTCATAAATCAACTCACTCCCATATGCGAGCCAACATTCAAATTGTTAAGGAAGAATGTGCCTATAATATGGAACCATGAATGTCAAGAAGCATTTGAAAAGATACAGAAATATTTGGCTAAGCCACCAATACTTGTTTCCCCTACCCCTGGTGTGCCTTTTATTTTATATCTCTCGGTCACCAAAACCTCTATGGGAGCAATGTTGGGTCAGTATCATGAAGGCAGCGGCAAGGAGAGAGCAATATACTATATCAGCAAAACTCTTTCAGGGTATGAGTCAAAATACACCATGTTATAAAAGACTTGCTTGGCGCCTGTCTGGGCAACCCAACGTCTTCAACATTACATGTTGACTGATAAGATTCAGCTACTATCAAGGATGGATCCAATCAAATACTTATTCGAGAAGCCCGTGTTCTCCGGAAGAATGTCAAAATGGCAACTGTTGCTCTCCGAGTTTGATATTACATACATCACACAGAAGTCTTTCAAGGGAAGAGCAATTGTCGATCACCTAGAATTACATCCTATCCTTGATAACATTGAGCCGGAGATTAAGTTCCCAGACGAATGTGTGATGTACGTTGATATACCTGAAGATAGGCCATGGAAGATGTACTTTGATGGCGCCCGCAACAAACAAGGAAGGGGTGTAGGGGCACTGCTAGAGTCACTAGAAGGTATCCATACACCTATTGTTATCAGGCTATGTTTTCCATGCTCTAATAATGTTGCAGAATATGAAGCCTGCATAGCTGGACTGAAAGCTGCTATTGAAATCAATGTCAAGAGTATCATAGTATACGGAGATTCACTACTGATCATCAAGCAAATCCAGAAGGAATGGAGGGTTAACGAACAGTTATCCCAGTATCATACATACCTTGAAGAGCTCACAAAACATTTAGATCACATCGAGTTCCACCACATCTACAAAAACAAAAATTATGGTGCTAATGCTCTTGCTGTTTTAGATTCTTGGCTTGCAGTCCCCGAAGGAATGATGGTGAAACCCATCGAAATAGGCCAAAGAGATGAACCTGCCTTCTGTTATGCCATTCAAGTCGCCACTGAATAATTAGACGGCGCTCCTTGGTTTGTTGATATACAAAGGTACCTCGAAGATCAGTCTTATCCAGAAGATTCAACAAAATAACAACAGATATACATCCGAAGGGTGGAGTGTCAGTACACAATCTTTGTAAATGTTATTTACAAAGTATCAAGAGACAGAACTTTGTTACGATGCGTGAACGAACACGAAGCAAGGAATATCTTGGAGAGAGTACACATTGGTAAGTGTGGTCCTCATATGAACACACACATGATGAGTAGGAAGATAGCTCGCCTGGGATACTACTGGACAACAATGATGTCAGATTGCTATAACTTCTTCATGAGATGTCACCAATGTCAGATACATGGGAACCTTATGCATGTACCTCCTTCTCAACTGCATACTCTATCATCTCCATGGAATTTTTCCACTTGGGGAATCGATCTCATAGGTAAAATCAATCTGTATTCCAATGACCACAAGTACATTTTCGTTGCAATTGACTATTTTACCAAGTGGGTGGAGGCCATTTCGACCAGAAGTTTCAAAGGAAAGCCGACAGTCGAATTCATACAGAATCACATCATCTACATATATGGAGTTCCACATGAGATAATATCAGACAATGGGTCGAACTTTATCGGTGAATAAACCGAAGAACTACTTGGAAAGTACAAAATTAAACATCATCTAGCCTCACCGTATCGGTCTCAAACCAACGGAGCGGTAGAAGCAACCAACAAGATACTCGTCAAGATCCCAAAGAAGATGATAGATACATATACAGATTGGAGTGAGAAATTACCATATGCTTTGTGAGCATACATAACCTCAATTCACACCGCAACCGGGGATACACCTTTCTCGCTCACATATGGTATGGAAGAAATGCATCCTATAAAAGTGGAGATCCCAACTCTAAGAAATCTAAAGGAGAGTCAGATACCTGAAGATGAATTGGTAAAAGTAAGAGTCGAGCAACTAAATCTTATTGAAGAAGAGAGGTTAGCAGCATCCTGCCATTATCAAGCATACCAAAACAGAGTTGCACGCAGTTTTAACAAACACGCGCGACCACGCAACTTCAACGAAGGAGATCTTGTGCTCAAAGAAATCCGTCCAGTCAAGCATACCGACCCAAGGGAAAAATTCAAACCAAAATGGGAAGGTTCATTCATCATCAAAAAGATTTTTCGGGGAATGACAGTACAATTGATGAACCTAGATGGAGAAGAACATCCAAGGCCCACGAATGCAGATCAACTCAAGAGGTATTATGCCTAGTCAAAAGCAACATTACAGCATACGTAATCCCTGCATCTCCTCAAAAGATCAACTGGTTTGTCATCACTTATGACTTTTATCATGGTTTTCTACTTTATCAACTTGTTTTCAAAATGAAAAAAAAAAGAGTGTGTGTGTGTTTTTATAAAAGTTGTTCCATTACAAAAAAAAAAAAAGGAGTTTGTCAATGATGAAAGGCTTACGATTGGATATGGTGTTATGAGCAACCAGATAGGCAACTGAGCCAAACTCCCCAAATAAATAATTTCAGTATTTTGCAGTTATTAAATTTTGTTTGCAAAAAAAAAATTCTAAGGTTTTCATTACAAAAAAAACAAAAAACAAAAAAAGAACGGGGAGTTTGTCAATGATGAAAGGATTAGGATTGGATATGGTGTTATGAGAAAACGGATAGGCAACTGAGCCAAACTCTCCAAATAAATAATTTCAGTATTTTGCAGTTATTAAATTCTGTTTGCAAAAAAAAAAAAAAAAAAAAATTCTAAGGTTTTGTTTTAAAAAAAAAAAAAAAAAACGGGAGTTTGTCAATGATGAAAAGCTTAGGATTGGTTATGGTATTATGAGTAACCAGATAGGCAACTGAGCCAAACTCTCCAAATCAATAATTTTTGTATTTTGCAGTTATTAAATTCTATAAATATTATTTGCAAAAAAAAAAAGTTTAATTGAGTTGCAATATTTTTTTCAAAAAAAAAAATGCTGATGATGAAAGCCTTAGGATGATACTGTGCCATGCACATACCAAATAGGCAACTGAGGCAAAAGCTTTTGAGTATTATTTTGAGTCTAGTCATGCTCTAATCATGCTTTAGCTTTTGTGAACGACGAGTTATCTGAGTTAAGGTCTCTTCACCGGAGTCGGCGATCTGCAGAGTCAGTACAAGTCAAACCGAGGACAAGAACACCACCAGAAGAAAACATTTCATTCACAAATGAAGGATTTAAAAGATCTTCGTCTACAACAATGAAAGGCATGAACATTTACTCATCTGAAAGATACATGATCAGATCAAAAAAAAAAACAACAACAACAACAAGCAAAAATGATCTGACGATAAACCAAAGAAGAAGAATTGAAGAACTAATAAAGAAGGGGGGTGATTTTATCTGAGTGTGGACCTAGACCCAACTTCTTCACCATTTCCCATTGATCGAAACCAGTGTGTGATAGTGGCAAAAATTCCCATTACGACACGCTTGATCCAGATATCTTCATCCCAGGAAGATCATCCATACTTGTCAGAATACATCTAAATCTAAATCTAACTTCAACTTTGAAATCCGGTATCATTATACATATTTTGAAGCTGCATATGGAACGATCTTGCATCTTTCCCTAAATCATCAGATCTTCATCTCCGATCTGAACATTAGTATGGATCTCAAGATGTACTAACATCAAGCACAGAAAAAAGAAGATTTATACAAATCTATATTGAGATTCCACCAAAGACATCTCACTTCAGTTAACACTACTCCAGAAAGTAATTTGTTCATCCGCTCAAACTCTATCTTGCACACTCCACCAATAAATGATTACTACAGCAATAAACCAAACAAGCAGAAAGTAGAAGAACATGAAGACAGTGGCTAAGAGATGAAAAATCAAAGACCGGATCCAACACATACAAGAAGGATCTGATGAAAAGTTGTAGGAAAGAGGTGGATGTGCATAGAAAAGAAGAAGAAGAAGAAGCTAGTGGTCGAAAAGGAGAAGACGAAGTATATAAGGCAGAGAATTAGGGCTCCATCAAACCACCCACTTGGGTATCACCCGAAATGAAACCCGATCCATTGCGGTCACCATCCGACCCGCTAGCTCCTTTTCCCTATTCAAAAAAAAAAATCAAAAAATAAATAAAATGGTAAACCTCATGAAGCTGCTGGAGTGTGGACAATTATTTAGAAAGAGCTTCGTTGCGTGCTTGCTGCTCTAAAGATTCCCTACTGATGGCATCATTCCTCAACATGATCCCATACATCTCATTTACCACCGAATTAAGTTGGCGATTTCGGCTGTCCACCAGGCGGAGCAAGTATTCTTGAAAAACTTTGGAAACCTATAGAAAGTACAGGTTAAAACAAGATGTTCGTGTAAACGATCAAAACAGAGCAGTGATAATGAAGGTACCTCTGCAATGTTGATCGGAAGAGGAAAACCAACAACACCCTACTGGTCAAAAGAGCCGCCTTCAATACAAATCACGTTATAAGTACCCAAGAAGGAACCAGATGATTCACGTTGAGTACGGGAGCCTGTTGAGTAGGAAGATTACTTGAAGATCCCATCAATAGCGGACGAGGAGAAGAACCAAGGCCCCTCACAATAAGATCCGCATGCTGAGCACGGACGACCAGAGGTGGACCCAAAGAAACAGATCTCCAATATGTGTCAAAATCTAAGTCACGATCGACCGAGTCTTCAAATAAGCATTGCGGTTGTCGAGACATGGTGATCATATCACTAAAAGACGCATAAATTAAACATGTATCCTGAGGAGGGGGGAAGCGAGGTGTCGCATTCGGTTGACTGATTTTCTTCCCAAATCTATCACAAATATACCAGGCACAATAATCCGGGCCTTGTAACAAATAACGAAGCATGCTAAGCGACATAACACGAATATCTCCGTCATCACGATTGGTCATATGATTCTTTAAAGGATCCCAACAAATCTACAACAAAAATGAAGTGAAGGTAAAAAAAAGAAGCCTTACTGAGTCAACGGTAGCCTCTTCTAAACAGAGACGAGCATGTGTAAGCGAATGATTTCGAAAGGCACCTCTCCACCTAGCCATTCGTAGAAACAACTGACTATTGGAAAAGCTGCAATCAAATAGTGGACGACTAGTGGGAAAATACTCATAACACCAGAACTGTTGAAAAGGAGTAAGAAGCAGAGTTAGAAGAAAGCGATGAGAAATTTAGATGAAATTATCAGGATTAATCTAAGGTGATGGACTCACATTCAAGACGGGCCAAAACCCACACAGAACCTTAGTATCAAGACGAGTCACTCGAGCAAGACTGTTGAACAGGAAATCCATTGCGCAACTTCCCCAATCATAAAAACCCAACAGGTCAAGATCATTGAAAGACGCCAAATAGCTCGATTTGATATAGTCGTGGGAAGAATTGATGAAGGTATACCCAGCAAAATAAATAAGAAAAGCTCTAGTAACTTCAATGACTTTAGGGTCATCTCTCGGAGCGTCATCAGCAAGTTCCATCTCAGGAGTCCAAAAACTTGATCTTAAGTCAGGAAGGCTGACTGACCAACTCTTTGGGAAAATGTTCCCACAATGCGGCCCCAACATTTTTCGGACATTTACCTCAACCATGTTGACACCTAAGCGCACAAGAGATCCGACCCCCACACGGATTCCAGTAATCATGTAGAAATACCAAAGAGCGATGGTCAACTCGTAGTGTGGAAGATGAAATGAATTAGTGTCACCCCACCATCACTCCGCCACAATCATGGCATGATCACGATCTTGATACGAACTCAAGGATTCTATGAAGGATAACCAACCGACTCGGCATACAATATCACGAACACCGATGCATTTTTTAAATACAGTCCACCACTCCACTATGCCAGTGGTCGTTCCACGGACGCGTGCCCAAGAATAATCCTACAAAAGCACGTGATAAGGAAAAATCCCGGTAAGAATTACCAGAAGACAGACTCGAAGAGCATGAAAATTGAAAGCTTCGACTCAAGAAGCTTACCGGACTATCACGGATCTTTGCCGAAACGTGGTTATCAACATCATCCAAAACCCCAACCCTCCGTATTCTACGTACCAGCGGCAAAGGAGGAAAAACAGAGAAAACATTCGAAGGCTGCCCAGATGTCTTCTTGAAAGAGAAAATAATGAAAACAAATGAAAGAAGAACCTCCTGGGTAAAAAAATACTCTTCTTCCCCAATCTTATAAAGAAAGAAAAGTATTTACTTCTTCAGGAAGCTTGGAATAGAACAATGACCCCATCCAAAAGGAGTTTATTCTGCGAAGGAAAATTAATCATACCAAGTCAAGGCACGACACACCGAATAGTTGTGACCTCAAAAATAGAATCTGCAACGGACGGCATAGTGCAAGGCCCGACGCCTCCTAGGAAATCGATGAAGCTTAACCAGGGCAAACCTGGCCAATGTCATAAATTCCTGCATCAACAGTTGAATCACCGTTCATCAACAACAAACAGAGCGCGAAATCGGGTCCACGACTTTGTTCGCCAACCGCGAGCGATTACTCTCAAAGTGGGGCAACTGTTGACACCCCAATTTCACACCTCCCATGGAAAAAACATCAGTCTTATACTTCGAAGCTGAATACAAGAGAAAACTCTTTGTGGAACAATTAAGGATTTACATATCCTTTAAATCAAGCCCACAAGCACTACTCAACCACCCATTTCACTACCCAATCAAGCCCACGAGCATTACCCAATTATCCACTTCATTACCCATTACCCATTTCCATGACCCATGTGAAATAATCCTTCTCCTACCATCATTTCTTTCTCACAAATGAAAAGAATTCTCCTCTACATCATTATCACCATCCCCATTATCCAATAAAATAAATCTTTTCTTATTTCCATGTCCCCCACTACCTAAGAAAGCAAAGAAACATCCTTCTCAAATCCCACTAAAAACCATCTTTTTTTTTTCAAATAATAAACATCTCTCATCCCATGGCCCAATTTCAAACACATCACATGCACCATTCTCCTCACATCCCCATTTTTCATCTGTTATGGTAAAATAAAAAGAAAAGAAAAAGGGGGTAAAAAAAAGGGAAAAGGAAAAGAAAAGAGGAAAAGTAAATTCCCAATATCCTTTGTCCCCCACTATTACTTTCATCATTTCCTCCACCTACTCCCTACCTTTCTTCAACTATATAAGTCATGACTTACAACCAAGGAAACACATCAAGAAAAACCAAGGGAATTACACAACCAACTATCTCATAAAAATCTGATTCTACAACAAAGAATCACAACCAATTACACCAAAGAAATTATTCTTATTCTCCTCATGCAAACACAATCAAAAATCTAGGTTTCCACCCAAACCAAGAAGAATTATTGTCTCTCAAATAGAAAATATTTCTTCTCACATGTTCCAAATCTCCATGTATTTTGTCATTTAATCAAAGAGAAATCAAATTTCCCTCCTACATAATAGTTATTATTGTGTTATGCATTTATATTTTATTTAGAGAAAACTCAAAATAATAGAAATATTAAATCAAGTATTGTATTTAAGTTTTTAAAAGATTAGCAATAAATTGTTAGTACTTTAACTACTTTCAGCATACTTTACCAAAAAAAGGAAGAGTATAAGAATCTTTGAAGCAAATACCCCGTCTAAGGTATATTGATCAAATGTATTTTCGTGGATAAATCAAAATTGTGAGTATAGAGTGGATTTCCCCTCTTACATTCTGATTGTCCATGTCAATTTCTACATAATTTGTTTGTAATGATATGTTTCATAGTATAACCTAATTAATTCATATCGTGGAGCGGTTTCCCCTCTCATATCACGACCCCACATATGAATAATATGCAAATAACTTATCTAATTACCAGTTAAGTTGCAAGTTATCGGTTATTACTCCAAAATTTCAATAAGCCTTCAATCGGTAATCTGTGACAGCTTCCAAATCTCTGTCATCATCTATGGATGTCTAGTTCAAATTTAGACTATTCACATCAATAAATTACAACTTTAGATTCGGCCTATTAATATTCCCAACATGCTAGGAATTGATCTAGATTCCCAACACAGTTGAAAATCGTGAGTTGTTTTACCAGCTATAGATATTAATCAAAGAGTCACAAGTGTGTATAGAACATTTTAAAGAAAAGCTGTAAATATTATCCCCATTTAATCATGAAGTATAGACCAATCATATGATTGGGCGGCTGATGGATGTCTAACACCTTCCCATCTCGTACTAGAATCTCTTTACCCTGAATTCTCTGATAGCAGACCATAAACATGAAAGTCATAGCTAGATTTTATTTTCTCAAAAGAATTCAAACTAGTTAAAGGGTCCTGACTCCCCTTAGTCAAGTGGCGACTTCAAAACATCTTTTCTTCCTTGCAGAGTTAGCTCTCTTACTAACGAACTAGTAATAAATTATCTCTGTCCGACCTCGTGCGGTAAATATCCCCAAACGGATGAGCACATAGACTTCACCCCATAATAATTAGGGATCGGAAAAGTCCGATTTTCGACCCGTGCTAGACCTCGATTTCTACAATAGCCCATGTAATAGCTAACAAAACTTCCTTTGAATTTTGGTGTAACATCCCAGAAGAATTTGAAATCTTAGTAAGGGATGAAAGGAAGGTTAGCAAGAAATTATGTAATTTTATGGCCTAATGAAGTAGTTCTATTGCAATAAAAAAAAAAAAAAAAGTTCCGGATAAACATTTCTTTCTTCTCGTATATTATTTTTCAAACGTAAGATGTATAGAACCCACTTTTTCTTAAGATTTTTTTTGCCACGCTCAGCTGTATAGAACCCACTTGCACTCAGCATTTTATTTGGTTTCCGGAAAAGAAAAAAAAAACAAGACATTTTACACAGTGACAGGCAACATGACATCGGAAACGTCCAACACATGCACACTGATGGTGATTTTCAAAAGTAAGTTTTGATCGGCGGTTAAACCCACCTTCCGAGTTTTAGCTGCGGGTGAATGTTAGAAGAGCACATCTAGAATTATTGAAAGTCTTCTTTTGTCGTGATAAACATTTCTTTCTTCTATCGTATATTATTTTTCAAACGTAAGATGTATAGAACCCACTTTTTCTTAAAGATTTTTTGCCACGCTCAGCTGTATAGAACCCACTTGCACCAGCATTTTATTTGGTTTCCGGAAAAGAAAAAAACAAGATCGGAAACGTCCTTTTGCCACTGATGGTGATTTTCAAAAGTAAGTTTTGATCGGCGGTTAAACCCACCTTCCGAGTTTTAGCTGCGGGTGAATGTTAGAAGAGCACATCTAAGAAATAAGATTCAATAATCGTCAAAATTATTGAAACTACAACGGAGGGAAGGCTATTCTTTTGTCGGTGATGAAGGTCTAACAATTATTCCAAGTTAATCGATATATTCAAGGGTACACGTCAATTGTACGGGCCTATGTAAGAAATAATCATCATCTTAATTATCTCAAAGTTTATGGGAACCAATACAAGAAGATGTTGCTCAATACGTGCGTAATGACCCTTGAATAAACGAAGAGGCAGTATGGGTGCCTGTTGCACAAGATTGCTAATAAGGGGGACTGGTTTTGCTTGGGGTATACCAAAAAACTAATAAGACAAAATATCATTTGTCTTGGGGTTGGTACACCCCCAAGCAAATTGGTACCCCATTAGCAGCCTTGTTGTTGCACAAGTTTACTCATGGAGAAGAAACGTCATATATATTTTGTTAATGAGGTGAAACATTACATGATCATTTGGTCCAGCAGCTTTAAATACTATAATATCATTTACGTGTTTAGACAGTTTAGTTAGAAAGGTACTTAGACAGTTTAGCTAAAAAAGAGTACTTAGACAGTTCAGGCTTTAGAGTCTCGCTTCAAAATACCCCTCAATTAGAGGTGTAAATTGGATTGTGCCAGCACGGGCACAACACGCTAAAATTTGAGCACAGTCCAGCCCAGCACAACACATCACAATTTCATGGGACAGGATGGGTTTGACTAATCGGCACAGCAGTCCAACACAACACCCGACACGGATTAACACGTGGCACGACACAACACAGTACAGTACATCACGTTAATAAAACACGTCATAATATGTATAAAGTTCTACACAACATGGCACAATTCATCAAATTTTTGTGTATATTTTACAAAAGAGCCTTTATTTTAGCAAATTATTAACATTTTATTATTGTTATATTGATTTGTTTTCATAATAACACATATAATACCTAAATAATTGGAAAATATTTATATTGCAAAATATAAAATAAATATGCCCAACATAGCACATCACGGCATAACACGTTTATTTTTTTTGGCACGGCTCAGCATGCCTTATAACACGACTTTGGAATCTCGGCTTCAAAATACCCCTCAAACCTCAATGCAATATATACGTAAAACTTCTATAAATTAATAGTGTTAAGACCAAAAAAAATTATTATTTTAACGAAATTATTAATTTATCGAGTTAAAATTTAGCTTGTACAAGCCTAGCTGGGACTAAATAATATTATTATTTTAACAAATTAATTAATTTATCAAAATTTTACTGTGGCTAGTATCTAGTTACTAGTTAGTATCCATTTTCAATTTCATGCACCATTAATCTACGTGATATCAATAGATTGATCATTGATCGTCTAAAGCCACACAATATCCGAGACCCACGTGCACGATGTAACGTAGAACTACGATTTTGCTCTCTGGTATTGCTCTGGTTTAGAATTTGTTTATAGTAATATGGTATATTCTGTTATGTGTATACGCCTGTGGGATGGCCCACCATAGTCGAGATTTTTCTGGACAATTCCCGCACCTCCGCTACCGATCAGGATAAAGATTATCCAAATATTACTTAGCCTTTAAGAATTGTTGACATTTCAAGTCTTGGATACGTAACCTCATACCGACTTATGTGTCCTACCGACTCTTGTATCCTCTGGCTATAAATTGCCAGTTCATTTACACTTTGTAATGTATGAAAAACTTAAGAGCAATAACATTGTTTCATTTTCTCCGCATCATGTTCTTAGTTAGTGTTTAATTAGTACCCCGTATCAGTACACAGTTGTACTATACTTTGATCCCTCTATAAGTTTAAAGTAAATAACTCTGGTGACAAAATGGGTTAGAACCACTTTATAAAATGTTATCAGCACAAATGGCTCTACTGCGATTAACATGGGATGACGATACGGAAAAGGATAATTCTTTTCAACCCTTGCATATTTAATTTAACTAATGTTAAGTAATTAATGCATATAGTTTTTATACTGTCTAACTTCGTTTCTATTTTGAATAGGACTTGCTGAAGAGAAAGTTAGACATCTTACCGTATTTTTTATGTGCTAATTGGAGCACAGGAAATCATACGGTAATGAAGAGATATCCAAAATAGGTACGTATTACCAACGACTCATATTTGTGATGCTATTCGATTTCCGGATTTAGCCAAATTTGAGTTTTGCAATGTTTTATTATTTTCCTCCTTAGCCAACCAACAAAAGATTTTTCCGCGTCCTTTTTGGATACCGTAGAGAATATAATTACCTTTGTTGGTACACCAATGATTTTTGGTGTTAATGGTTTTTAATATCGACAGAGCGAGGAATTGTTGCATCCCGAGGGATTGCAAAATTGTAATATTCCTTTGCTATAATAATCTCCAGAATTCAAAGTCGTTCCACCTAAGGTCGAAGTACGATGAAAAATGGACATTGGGTTAACATAGTTAGCCAGTCTCTATCAGTGGTCCTTAAAATGAGATGCAATTGATATTGAGACAATTTCTTTTAAGAAATAAAGAATGTGTTCGTATTTCAACTTTAACAAATTAGTATTTCGTCGATCCTAATAGACGAAGTTGGAGATTCATCGGTATTGTGTTAGAACCGTTTCACCGTTGATTTTTGTGGTAAATAGTTCATCTTAATTTTTGGAGAAGATATATGCACCGTATAAAATGTTGTGGTGAGCAATAAGGAGAGTTGTATATTTTGCGCCCTTATGTGTTACTGCTAGCTTTACGGCGTGCATTATATGCGCCAATACATCGACGAGCTTTAAAGAGCTAGTGCTTAATTTTGCACTTTGTATATGTTGTGTCAACAACACCGAGTGCTGCAAATGTTAATTGCGCCTCGTAGATATACAAATGTCGAGCGATAATGAGTGTTACATTTTTGTAAATGATATTTAGAGTTAATATCATGTCTTCTCGTTGCCTGAGCTATTACCTAAAATCTTGAATTTGGTGAATTAAATTTGCAACAGTACCTATGCAAATAAGTTTATCTTTGGCAAAGAAGGAAAATACAATTGTGGTAGGCATATTTTTTAATATGGGAACCATAATAGTTCTCGGGTTTAAGAGCCTGATGAGCACCGTACCACTAGAAGTAGAGAAATACAGAACGGTAGCATAATGATTGGTTTGAATAAGCCGTCTTTGAGCCTGGAAGAGCTCTGCTATCGTTGTGACATATGAGACATGGTACGTGCATATGAAATGTTGTTCATTGTTGTTGATCTCTATCGGTCGTCTTGGCAGGACTGGAACTAATATTGAGATAGTGTCTACAGTCACAGAATTCGTTTACAGTTTACTGTTGATTTTACATGGAGATGTAAATTCTTTAAAATTATTCCAACTAGACAGGAAATGAGAAAGAAAACCTGATCAGTTATCTCTCCTTGGTTGCATGTTATTGTTACTTTAGGCACCCAGTTATTCCCTCGATAGGTAAAGTAATGCATAATTGAAGGTTCTGTTGATAAGACATTCCCTCCTTAGGATCAGGGGGAGAACTTTCAACGATATTGGTTAATTCCAATTGTGTCTCATCTAAGTTCTCACACCAAGAAATGCTTGAGGTGTTGGAGATTACTCTGTTGCTAGATTTAGCAAGAATACGCTTGCTTGATTCGACGTAAATTAAAAGTCCTTGCAAGGAATGTCATGGAATCGCAACGATCATTTCGTCTGAAAATATGCTTAGAAGCATAGATGAAAACCTTTAGTTCGAGGTATGTCAATCTAATCAGATAATGTCCATATTCTCTTTGAGTTATGAGTTGATATCTCCTGACGAGGAGCATGTCCATAAAATTTGCGTTGATATCTCATGGAGCAGAATATCCGCATATTGAAATTTGGTACCAAATGGATTAGAATATCCTCGTACTCTAGAGAATGATGTGAGATCGTTATTAACTTATTGTTAACTATTTATCGATAATTAGATACTGAAATCGATGTGAATGGTTATCCCCCTTTGCAAAGGAATTATCGACAAAGTTCATATGATTGGAAAATATGGATCTTAGTCCATATTGAGTTGTTCTCTCACTTGTATTTATTTTTAGGACCTCATTCCTAGCATCCACGAACTTTAGTTCTAAATTTGATGCTTATAAAAAAGCATAATAAGAGAATTAAGGTCGTTTGTTGTATAGCGATAACCTTGACAACGAATTTCTACAAACACTAACCAGGTTCATGGGAGTATGGTATGGTAGTCATAAATGACTCGACATCTCACCTGGTGGTAACTGTGTGTCTATACTCATATAGATTTTGAGTGAAACTCTTGCTTGTCAGTCGTTGATGTTGTATCATCCTAGTAGTGCTTTGGGCATTGATGGTGAGTACTTATTGTTCTTTTTCATTCATTAAATGGTTTTTCATTTGAACTTATTACTCATTAAACCATAGTCATGTTTTCTGTTTGAGACGTGATACATTCCACAATTGTTACTATTCTACTACAAGATTTGCAAATTCGATGAGAAAATCTCCCCACTGTTTGGGGGTGGAAAGAATATCGCCTCAAAAATGGCGTGAAGTATCATGGTTTGTACAAAGATAAACCAGGATGTATCTCATCTTGATGTTTTCAGCAATGAAAGACATGCAAAAGATTTGATATATTCAGGAATTGCAAATCAAGTTGCTTCATGAGAAGCTGTGAGTATAGTAGCTAGTGTGTCATTTAAAACACACCTTGAGCGTGGATGACTAGTTGATTTAAAATATTATGCACCTCCTGAAAGGAAGAGCTAGTCACAATCATTGAAAGATAATGCTCTCAAAGAGACTATTAATGGAAGATCTAATTTCTCTGAGTATAGTTCTCTTAATAAGAGAATGTCTCTACAAAGGCTGTGGAACCTCAAAATGAGAGGATTTCCTTAAGGCATGCATGAAATAGAGAAATTTGTGATAGTAATCCAATGCTTGTTGATGATATAGTCAAAGTATCCACTGATACTGCCATATATGATGTTGGTGTTGAACCACTCTCTATAAGAATGTCATCAAAGGAATGATTGATTAAACGGGAAATGAGAGATTCAGGCAGAATAATAATTTATCATAAAATGCATGGTTTTGGTACATCAACCAGAAAACTCGATAATGTGAGCTACTCTTGGCCACAAATGGGTGCTTGCAGTTCTGACATCCGATAATGTAACCTCTAGTGGCTACATGTGGGTGTGTATGTGCATAGCGAGAAAAATAAAGTCAACTAATGGCACAAAGTCTTTTACATGAACCTGATATGGATTTCTTTGTAACATATTCCCTATTATGGATGCAACTACCTCTTTGGTATTTGTCTGGCAGTCTTTTATGGACTCGACGTGCATCTAGAGGATGTGGTTATTGTGAATCTGTATGAAGTACAAATAATTGCATATAAATTCCTGAAGGTTTTCACCTATCAGTAGAATTACTATGTCATATGCATTTACTCAATAAGGACGAAAGTGGTCAATCATCTAAGTGAATGCTTATATTATCCAGGGATATGTGAACCATTTATATGCCCATATACTATGCATTTACTAGATTTGATATACACAACATCTATTGGAACTTCCGAAGAGTTCTCCAAAGCACAAAAATGCTTAAAGCATGAGTTCAAGATGAGACTCTCGATAAAACAAGGTCTCAATCTGTTGGTTGAGCATTGTATATGGAAGTCCATTAATTTCGTCAACCTTAAGGGTTTAGATATGTTTAAATGGACACGCTAGCACGATTACAGTCATTCGATCTTTTAAGATTGATTGATTTACATCTCAACAAAGGGGATGTATCACTTTGTGGACATGGTACATTAGCTAAAATATATTAATACATGATATTGGGTTTACAGTAAACATGTAAGCGTGGTTCTAACCGGCACCAATATCGAGACATTGGTCCGAAGAAAACTTTTTTATCTTCGTGGTACCATTGATCTTGATCTTTTGCATGAAAGATCGATGAATGTCTCCCATAGAGATAAGCTAATCAGACTATTTAAGTTTTTGATTTTTGGTAGGTATCTGGTTGGTCTCCTAGCTAGACTCTTGTAGTAGAGGATACTTGTAATTCCTCTGACCGGTCATGGTTGTCCAGACGAAACTAGTGGAGAATAAATGGTTGTACTATCAGAAGATCATTACGAAATTGCACAGAGAAAAAACGGACCAAGTTGCTCAAGTAAATGAAGTTTCTGAAGACATTCAAGGATGGTTCGTGGTCTCTATGAAGTATCATCAGACATAATGATCAATTAAGAAAGCTACTCATCAGGGGGAGTAAAGCCATGAAAGACTATGGATATGGGCATATTGGACATTACGTCGTGTACTTTTTTTCCTTAGTCAAGGTTTTATCCCACTGGGTTTTCCTTGTTAATGTTTTAACGAGGCATGCAAGTCCACTGCTATCCGCAGTTTGACATGTTGTACTCTTTTTCCTTCAGCCTGGTTTTTATCCCTCTGAGTTTTTTTTCCGGGAAAGGTTTTAAATAGGAAACCTGCGGGTACATCATCTTTCTGAGTGCACATGTTTTCCTACGTTCAGGTTTTGTCCCTCTGGGTTTTCATGGCGAGGTTTTTAAGGAAAGATATCAACCTAGAATGGTGATCAGCATCTAACGAGATGCATATCCATAGTAGTTCTTGATATGCGGCGCCCAGGTTTTGCCCCAAGTGGTTTTCCTGGCGCAGACATCCAGGTTTTGTCCCAAATGGTTTTACTGACGCAATTTTTAGAAAGAATAAAATTTATGAAGGTGGCCAGCCTCACTCTAGGCTCAGGTTTTGTCCCAAGTGGTTGACCTGACGCAGCAAAGAATTCTTCGAAACGGTCCCTTTCATTTTTTTTAGTGCTCAAGTTCTTGTTCCAAGAAGTTTTTCCTGGCTCAATTTTTTGGCGAAGAGAGAAATTTATGGCAATCAACACCGTTCTAAAACTCAGAGTTGGATTTTTCTGCCAAGGTTTTAACGAAGCAACATTTTTAGAATGGTGTTCCAAGGGGGAGTGTTATATGTATACACCTATGAGATGGCCTACCAGAGTCGAGATTTTTCTGGACAACTCCCGCACCTCCGCTACCGATCAGGATAAAGATTATCCAAATATTACTTAGCCTTTAAGAATTATTGACATTTCAAGTCTTGGACACGTAACCTCATACCGACTTATGTGTCCTACCGACTCTTGTATCCTCTGGCTATAAATTGCCAGTTCATTTACACTTTGTAATGCATGAAAAACTTAAGAGCAATAACATTGTTTCATTTTCTCCGCATCATGTTCTTAGTTAGTGTTTAATTAGTACCCCGTATCAGTACACAGTTGTACTATACTTTGATCCATGTATAAATTTAAAGTAAATAACTCTGGTGACAAAATGGGATAGAACCATTTTATAAAATATTCTGGTTTTTTTTTTAATTTATTTATTGAAACAGTATACTCTGGTTAAGTTTTAAGTTTTTAACAACTGCCCATATATGTATATATAGATGCATTTTACTACCAACTACATCCAAAGGATAGGAAACTTCTACTCATGCAAATGATCACAAGAGCCAAACATTAGACACAAGGATATACATGGTTCGGTATGATTACCTACGTCCACGGGGTGAAAGGATGAGTCTTATTACTTCAAGTTTTACAATGGTGTTGCTCTCCAAGTAGAACTCACTTACAAGATGATTTATCTCTCAACTTTACTTATTTCTCCTAAGACTACTCGTTTCTCTCTCACCAAAATACAACCTGCCCTCTTTTGGACACGAGCCCTTCTATTTATAGGAGAGGCTACATACAACCAAACTAGGGTGTCGGTCACTACATATCTAATTTGAAGTCCTGTTCTCGGGCTTGTTTGTGTCGTCCCTTCTTCTGTGGTTATAGCCGATGTGTTTTGATTCCTTAGCAGTTCCGTTTCCGAGCCGATCCTACTAGGTGTTGTCTTGGTGCGACGTCACTCTTTAAGTCTTGTCGCCCTCTCTGTTGTCCGATGTGACGTGTGTCTTCTTATCCCTTTCCTCATTTGACCAAGCAGGTCTTGTCTGTCAGCTTTGTCAGAGACCTGGGGTCGAGTCTTGTCCGACAGCTGTGGAGTGATCATGCCCGATCCACGTTGCTCCTAAAATCTCGCGCATGTCAGCCTCTATCATGTGCATCTCATCTCTTCAATTTTGGGTACATCATAGCTTAAGATGTTTCCACCTAGCCCTATGGATAATTTACACCTACATTTATGCCCCTTCTTTCGCTCGTGTGGTAGACACGAGTGGAAGAAAGTCGTCCCAGCTTCCCACGTCCTCGTTCATGCCGCGAATTCCGCCATGCAGTCCCCCACTAAATCCACTTTATTACTTGTAACCGTCGGCGTCGGTTACAACTTCTCTTCTTTAAATAGCCCATTTCCTACTCTCTTTCTTCTTCTTCGCCATTTCTTCTTTAGTTTCCAGACGCTGCATCTTTTTCTTCAAGATTCTTCATCACCTTCTACCTCAGTAAGTCCTTGTCTACCTGATTTTATTCATTCATCTCTTCATCTCCGAGTGCTGTAGTAGCTGCCGTTGCATTTTCGTCGTCCCTGTCTTCTTCACCGATTTCCAAGTTCTGCACTATTCCCATCAATGGCTTCTTCTCCCTCTATGACCGAGAAAAGGTGTGTTGATGATGTTTTTTCCGAGATTGATGCTTTTCCTCTCTATTCCTTGTTTTCGTTTGATAGTCCCTCCAAGTACGATGATCGCGCCATGAGATCTATCTTTCCTGATGATTCTCCCTCTATTTCGTACAGGTCTGAGAAAAGGGTGAATGATCTATCTGATGAAGAATTCATTGAGCATTTGAAGGAGAAGTACGATCTTCAAAATTACGAAGTTACCCTGATCTCGGGCCAAAACAGTCTCTTGAAGAAGACGGATATGGAGAAGTATGAATAGTCGGCTGAGTGTGTGGTCATTACTCAGGGCCAACTGGAGCTAGGACTTCGTCTTCCTTTGTACAACCCTGATAGCCCATTTTACTATGAGATTCTCTCCCAGCTCAAGCCGTATCGCGCTCTTTCTCAGTGGACTGGCAACACTTTTCGTATTATGGACGAATAGAGAGATCGCCGAGAAGGTCACGGTTCCACCGCCGACTGGTCTACCTACAAGCCCAAGGACGCTCCGGAGTATACTGCTGCCAACTTCTTTGCCAACTATCAAGCCGGTACCTCAACCAACGATTATCTTGCCGGTTTTGCTGCCAGTCCGCATCGTCACAGAACTATGCCCAATGGTGTTGAGAGGATGATGCTGGATTCTGATCCCATGGGCCAAGGTTCAAACAGGCGAGACCGTCACACTAATGATCCGATCTATCCCCGAGTTCCTCTTCTTGTCCGAGGACCCATTTTACATGGTATTTTTCCGTTGCCTTCATTTCCGGCCGAGCCCTATCCTTTTTGGGTAGTTAACGATGACAGGGATGATAAGGTATGTGCTTCCTTCTGTCCTTCTTAATTTTAATCTTGCTAAACTTAATGCCATTTGGTTATGTGTTGATGTCAACGTCTCAAGGCGATTCTACCAAGGTTATTGGCTCGAGGAAGAGGGGGGCTGGCGCAAGGATTGAGGAAGACCAGGAGAAGGTAACAAACACAGTCATCCTACTATAAGTATATGTACTTGCCCCTATTTTTTGCCTTCACATGTTCTGACGAGAAACCTTGTGCAAAAATTCCCTAGGCGTGACAGTGATGAAGCCGATGTGGAGGAGGTTGACCCTCAACCTCTTAGACGTAATCCTCATAGGGGGAAGCATGTTGTTGCTAAGCCACAACCAAGGCAGAAACCAATCTTCGATATCCCCGATGAAGATGACATATTCGGCGAGGATTTCTCGGGTGACAAGGGCGATGAAGGTGGAAAGGGCGATGGGAAGGGGATGGGCGAGAATGTTGGTCCTGAGGTGGTCGCTAATCCTGAATTGGCCGACAAACAAGAACCCTTGAAGGCTCCCGAGCTAGGAAAAAATGTTAATGCTGAATCGGAAGTACCTCATCGTATTCCCCTGATTAATGGTGGGTCTTCATCCAATGTTGAAACCTTTTTTACTGTCTCAGGCCCTATCATGAATTCTCTTGGAGTGGCCGACTTCCCAGGACTTGGTGCATATCTTGATGAGCAAATGCTTGCTGCCGTGCCCCTGTACGGAGATATAGCTCAGACTCTTGATACAGTGGTGAGTGACTTCGTATGTCTGGGTGATGCCCCGCCCTTGGTTTATTCCTTGTCGTCACCTACCATTCTGAATTGTTTACTTGTATCATATTCTTAATCGGGTACGGTTGGATGCTGCTAATCGTCTTAGGGAAAGGAAGCTGGTGGAATCCCTCCAACTTCAATTGCAGAACGAGAAGATTCACGCGTGCGAGCTAGAAATCAAGCTCTCGATGCCCAAGGTGTGTTACAATTCTGCGAACCTTAATTATGTTGATTGAGTTTATCGTGCCAATATCCTGAGTCGGGTACCCTTCTTCTAGCCGAGATAATTAGTGTAGGATTAGATGCTTCCTCGGAGTTTATGATCATAAACATGAAGTGGGATATCGAAAAGGATTTAGTGGAGAATCTTCATCGGCGAATGGCAAACAAAGATGGCAAAATAGATCGCCAAGCTGGGGAAATCGAAGAACTTGAGGGTGAACTAGAACGGTATCGTCAGTTTGAGTATGACCCTGCAGAGATATATAATTTACGAGCTCACTTGGGCTCTTCCCAATGCCTTTCTACTGAAAAAACTACTCTGGCCACGAATTTAGAGAAACGGGTAAATGCTTTAAAATTGCAAAACCAAGACCTTCATGAAGATCACCGACGAATATTGAGGGATAAAGATGTAGTGGAGCGAGATAACCGGGATCTGCTGGGCAAAGTGGGCGAATTTGAAAAAGTGGTGGGAGAACTAGAATGGAGTAGGTTGCAGCTTATAGTGCTTCAGTTGTCGCGCAATCGCTTAATGGACGAGTGGAGCGAACACAAGAAGTATTTCCCCAGTAACGAATTCAACGAGCAACACTATAACGAGTTAACCATGAAGTTGTCCAAGGCCGAGGATGAGTTTTCCAAGTCGGTAGAGTCGCTTCAGCCAGTGTTACCAGCTTTTTCATGTCTCTTAGACGATGTGTTGAGGCCGTTCCTTAGATTTAGATTATGTCATATTCTTGCGAAATTGTTAAACCGTGTTCCATGAATAATGTCATATTTTTGTGATCTTGTAGTCGAGCAAAAACGTTCTCAGGAGTTGGATCTAGAGGTCCGACGGTTGAAGCAGGTCGATGACGATTTGGGTTCCAAGCTGGCCGATTCCGAGGAAACCGCTTCTCAGATTACCCAGCAGCTCGAGGAGGAACGCGTAGCTCATGCAGAGGAGGTGGACGAGAAATTTTGGACGGGTATTGAGGAGTGGGTCAAGAATAAGCGGCGCGAGGTCGCGCAGAAGAGGGATGGCGCGATTCCTCCAAAGGCTTTATTTCTCTTTTTGTAGTGTTGCGTCACTAATTCGCCCTTTGTTCTGGGTTGTAAATCTCTTTGAACACCTCTTCCCCTTTTTACTTCTGATATACTGCTTGTTTGTTTATGTTGGGTGTTGCATCGCCGATGTTGTTCGCTTTACTTTCGTTACACTTTTCGTTTCATATGGTCGCTCGACACTTTCCGCGCTTTGTTACTGGACGCATGACACTATCGATTTAGCTTTTGTTCCTTATGTTATTCTTGCAATTATTGATTGATGCATGACGCTATCGATTTAGCATTTGTTCCTTATGTTATTCCTGCAATTGTTGATTGACGCATGTTAGTAGTTTAACCTTTTTTGTCGAACACATCCAACAAGGAGGGTCATCGGGCCCAATGCCATGTCCTGATTGGGGTATATCATCACTATCTCTTGGATTCAGTGGAAGGGTACCAGTAAACCTAGTTCTAGGCTCGATTTCCTCGAGCGGTTATCGATCAACCAATCTCGGGCAAGTGGTCACAGCCACCTGCGATGGGGGCGACCTTTCAAATGTTAGTAGGCCACCTATATGAGGAGACCTCGCGTCTCAACAACCTTTGGAACTAGTTTCCAACCACCATAACCCTTAGGCTACCTCGTCACTTGCACACTACCACTGCCCCGAGTACGAATAGCTAGGCGACTGTAAGGCACCTCGGCACTTCCACACTGGCATTGCCCCGAGTAAGAATGCCCATTCGAGTGTAAGTCACCTCGGCACTTCCACACTGGCTTTGCCCTGAGTACGAATGACCATTCGAGTGTAAGTCACCTTGGCACTTCCACACTGGCTTTGCCCCGAGTACGAATGACCATTAGTCTCTCATGCCTTATCTCATACCCCTCACGGTTTCAAAGAGATAGAAGGAAAGTATGCTTAACTTTTCTTCGTATCTCCCTTCATGGGTGGTAGAGTTTCAGATACTTGACATTCCAAGGTTTGGACTCTTTTGTTCCATCGAGTCTCAATAATCGATACGATCCCTCGCCCGCTTTAGACGCAATTATATATGGCCCACCCCACTTTGGTGCTAGTTTTCCGCCCTTTTTGTCTCGCTCCCATTCGGCCAGAAATTTCAACACTTGCTGTCCTGGTTGAAATTCCCTTGGGCGAACGCGTTTGTTGTATTCTCGTTGTAGCCTCCTTTGATAGTTTTCCATATTTTATAATGCCATCTCCCTTATTTCTTCCAAATCGTTGAGTTTTGACAAAATTAGATCGGACGAGACATTTCTCCTCCATGCTTCCGTTCTAGTTGTAGGGATCATTCCTTCCGTTGGTAGAATTTCCTCTGTTCCGTAAGCAAACATAAATGGCGAGAACCCTGTAGCTTCCCTCTACGTGGTTCTGTATGCCCACAACACGTTGTACAGCTCCTCGCACCAATCACCATATGCTCCATCTAATTTATTCTTCATGTTGTCGGCGATTTTTTTGTTAGTGATCTCGGCTTGCCCATTACTCTAGGGGTAAATGGGGGTAGCTTTGCTCTTCCTAATGTTGTACGTGTTGAACAAAAGATCGATGTTTTCCCCTTGGAGTTGTTTACCATTATCATAGACGATAGCTGTCGGGACCCAAAATCGGCAAATGATATGTTCCCAAATAAACTTGAAGACATCTTTGTCACGGATGTGCCTTAGCGGTGCAGCCTCTACCCATTTGGTAAAGTAATTCATGGCCACGATCAAGTACTTCCTCTGCCCCGTTCCTACATGTAATGGTCCGACAATGTATATCCCCCATTTGGCAAAGGGCCATGGGCTTACATTAGAGTTTAAAGGTACTCCTGGCGCCTGGATTTTCTTGTTGTACCGTTGACATTCTTTACAAGCCTTCGCCATTGCTTTTGCATCTTCGTTCATATATATCCAAAAATAGCCCATTGTCTTTGCCTTGGCCGATAAGCTTCTCCCCGAGCTGTGGTTTCCGGCGGCTCCATAGTGTAATTCATGCAAGATTATGTGGCCTTCTTCTCTACTTAGACATCGTAAGAGTGGCCCTAAGTAGGATTTTCTATATAAGATCCCTTACCTTAGCTCGTAGGCGCCCAACTTACTTTTGACTTTATTTATTTCAGGCCGACCCTTGGGTAGTTCGCCCGATTCCAGATACTGGTGTATCGGCTTTCTCCAATCGCCCCCTTTGTATCGTTCGACCCTGTTAATAGCCACATCAATCCGCACGTCCGGTGTTTCTGGGATTGATGGAGTAAGGAGCCTCATAATATGAATACCCTCTATGCTCGGGTCCACCAGCTGTGAGGAGATGTAGGATAGGGCGTCTGAGTGCATGTTGTCTTTTCTACAAATGTGACGAAATTTAATGCTTGGTATTTGGTTGATGTAATATTGGGCGATCTCCCAATACTTCTGCAAAACGGGGTCGTGTGTTGCGTATTTGCCCGTAATCTTCCGAATCACCAAATGTGAATCACTAGTTAAACGAACCTCCTGTAGTCCTATTTCTACAATTATCCGCAGGGCATGGATTACTGCTTCGTACTCGGTGACATTGTTTGTTGCTTTGAATTCCAACCTGAACGAGTGCACCATCTTTCTTCCTTTGGGTGTGGTGAAGACCAACCTAAAACCTGATCCTTCTCTATTCGACGCCCCATCGACGAAAACTTCCCATTGTGTAGGACTACTAGATGCTAATAGGTCAGCAGGCTCTTCTCTTTCTTCCATCATCCCAGGTATATCTTCAACCTCGTCTTCATCGCTTAGTGGGAAATCTGCTAGGAAGTCGGCCACTACCTGTCCTTTGATCGCCGTCCTTGTCTCGTACACCATATCATATTGTTTGATTAAGGCTCCCCATTTAGAGATTCTTCCCGATCGCCCTACATTATCCAGGACTGCTTCAATAGGCGATTTGGTGAGCACCCGTATGCGATGAGCTTGAAAATACGTTTGGAGTTTAGAAGAAGCAAAGGCTAGTGCCAGAACCATCTGCTCCATTCTGGTATAGTTTTTCTCGGCCGGGCTCAGTGTTTTTCTAGTGAAATATACCGGCTTCTCCGCATTCCCCTCCGTCCTAACCAACACTGCACTAATGGCATATGGTGTCGCTCCTAAATATAGGGTGAGGATTTCTGTCGGCTCGGGCCTTTGCAAAACCGGGAGGCTGGCTAAGTGTAACTTGATGTTTTGAAAAGCCTCTTCGCTTGCATCCGTCCATTGAAACTATTTTCCCTTCTTTAAGATGTCATAAAAGTCTTTACATTTGTCCGACGACTGTGACACGAATCTCCCCAACGCTGCTATGCAGCCATTTATCTTTTGCACGTCTTTTACCATCGCGGGAGAAGGAATTTCTAAGACATCCCTAACCTTCTCATAGTCTGCCTCTATTCCTATGGAGGTGATGATATATCCCAGGAACCTTCCTGATGTAACCCAGAAGTCGTACTTAGCGGGGTTGATTTTCATCTTGTGTTTCCTCGTCGTCTGAAAAATCTCTCGAAGGTCTCGGACATGATCCTTAGCTCGGCGATAGCTAACATATTGTCCACGTAAACTTCTTTGGTTCTGTGGATCTTGTTTTTGAACATGTCTCCCACTAATCTCTGGTAAGTATCACCAGCGTTCTTAAGTCCAAAGGGCATCTAAGTATAACAATACAACCCTCTTGGTTTGAAGAAGGAGGTATACTCTTGATCCTCGGGCGCTAATGGTATTTGGTTGTAGCCCATGTAACCGTCCATCAATGTCATCACCGTGTACCCGACTATGGATTCTACTAGTTGGTCTATGCTTGGGAGAGGGAAGCTGTCCTTCGGGCAGGCCTTGTTCAAGTTACTGAAATCAATACATATTCTGACTCCTCCCTTTTTCTTTGGTACCACGACCATGTTAGATATCCACTGCGGGTAATGGGATTTCCTGATTATCCCAGACTCTTGTAGCTTCTTTAGCTCGGCCTTGACCGCCGCCTGTAACTCTGGTGCGATTCTCCTCATTTTCTGCCTAACCGTCTTGACACTCGGATCAATCTTTAAGTAATGGCAGCAGACCTCCGGGTCAATGCCCTCTAAATCGTGCACCTCCCATGCGAACGCGTCTATGTTTTCTTTTAGAACCGTCATGAGTTGTCCTGCTTGATCGTCCGAGAGTAAAGTCCCAAACTAACCTTGGCTCCTCAATCGTCCCCAAATTCACTTCCCATGTCGGCTCAACTGTCGAGAAATTGGACTTAGGTTCCCCGAATGAAGCTGTTACCTTTGATTGCTATAAAGGGTCTTTCTCCTAAGCCTCGTGCGCCATGACCGTTTGTGAAATAGTTTTCCACGATTTTTCTGTAGCCTTAGCTTCCTTGGCTTTGTTCTTCTCTCGCCTTTGTCTAGCTTGCCGATTTTCATTTATTTCTGGATCAACTTGCATGCATTGTCGTGTTGCTTGGGAGTCACCTATAATTTCAGCTATTCCCTTATATGTTGGGAACCTTAACCTTTGATGATATTCTGATGCCACTCCGTTAATCCCTGCGATACATGGGCGCCCGATAATTGCTTCATAGGGTGAGGCGATGTCGACCACACAGAAATTTGTTAATGTGTCAAGGTAGCCTCCGCCGTCCGAGACCCTCTACGTTACCTCGCCCTTTGGGATGGTCACTGTCCCATTAAATCCATAGATGCGATATGTTGAAGGGACGAGGATATCGCCCGACAACTCCATTATCTTAAACGTGTCGTAAAACAACACTTCGACTGAGATGCCGCTATCCATAAGGATCCTTCTTACTCCCCATTTCTCAATTAGTAACGTAATGACCAAGGGATCCTTTGTGTGCCTGACCATTTGCTGGGACGTCCTTGGCCGAGAACGAAACAGTCTGCATCATCCAAGATTCCATGGGTAAGGTCTTGGCCACGCTAAATATTTCTTTTCCGTTACGGTCCCTCTTGTGAATCCTTGAGGTGATTGCTGGGCCGAGAGTGTAGTCTTGAACAGCTGAGTGTGAAATGGTATTCACAAATTGAGTTGATCTGGAAATGCGAACCTGATGAACCGGCGCATCAGGTGTTACCATCGGATGAGATGGGTGTCAGACGAATTACCTCAGGTATCCATCTCGAACAAGGTGTTGGACGATATCCTTAACTTCTCGGCAATTATTGGTGGAGTGGCCCCTATACTGATGGTAGATACAGTACTTGGGGTGATTCTTGGTATCGTGGAACTGGACTCCCCTTGAAGCTGGGTAATTGATATCGTTTCTCTTCTCGACTTCCTTGAATACTTCCTCCAAAGGAGCGTTCAAAAGAGTATACGATCGGGCTTCATGCCTCGGCTTCTTCCCTTTAGCCACCCACTCCTTCTTCTCGCTGCTTCTCGGTGGATGGTCCGATCTCTTCTCGGGACGCCTAGCAGGATCGTCCATGATTGTTTTGGCCTCGGATGCCTCTGCGCTAGCTTCTTATACCCCTCTATCTCTTGATTCGGCCTGGACTTCTTCTAGGGCGATAAAATATTCTTGCATTATTCGCATTTCCTTTAGGGTCTTTGGTTTTTCAGAGAACATAACTATCCAGATAGGGTCCGATCTCCCCAATGCGTTCTCAAATCCGAAGATGGCCTGATCTACTGGCACTTTTCCAATTTTAGTACATAGTTTCCTCCACCTATCGGTCAAGGTTCTCAAGGGTTCCTTGAATCTCCTGGCGAGGGTGAATAGTTTGTTCATTCTTGGCCGAGGTCGACTATTGTGCATGTAAGTTTCAAGAAAGGCCTCGACTAGTGCATCATATCCGTCAATCGATCCAGGTGGAAGTGAATAAAACCAATCTCTCGCCTCTCCTTCCAAACTGTCCGGAAAGAATTTACACATAACTACCGTACTACTTTTCCATTGTATCAACGACATGGTATACATTTTCAGATGCTCAACCGCATTTCCTGTTCCGTCGAATCTAGAAGTAAATGTAGGTAAGGCATACTTTGGGGGGAACGGCTTTTGTTCAACTTCTTGGGAAAAAGGTGTCTTCTCCGCCTCGCTCATAATCTCTGCCAGTTTGTTCTCTTTGCTATTTCCCAATAGCTCCTTGATCTTTTCTTCCATCTCTTTGAGTTTAGCTTTTGTCGCCCCTTCCTCGCCTCTCTTCATCAGTAGACGAGTCCTCGGGTGGTGCATATCCTCTTGGGGAAGGTATGGGAGATCGCCTAGACCGATTAAGGTAGCTCGGCCCAGTCGGGGGTGGTGGTTGCTCTGATATGCCACGATTGCTCGATGTTCCTTGGCTAGACGATCCTCTGGAGATGGTTCGCTGGTTCCTTAACTGGTAATTCTCGAACTCCAAGGCGAGGTTCCGCTGTTGGAGTTCTCTTAGTGCCGCTTCTTGTCTTCTTTGACTTTCTAAAATGGCCAACAACATCGGGTATGTGCTCTCATAGCTAGAATGTCCATTAGGGTGGGATGGCCGAGACTGTAGTGGTGCCGACGTCGGTGGTGGAGGTAGTATAGGACTAGTTGTATGTATGGTTGCATGAGCAGGTACAGGTCCGACGTTACTGGTTGCTCCTCGCCCCAACTGAATCTGCCGAAGATGTTCTTGTTCTCTTCCCAAGGCTTCCTGGTACTCGGTTTGTTGCCTTGATCTTTGTCTCTGATCTTTTGCTGCAAGCGCTTCTTCGTCGTCCTATGTGTCTGAAGCTGTAAGCCCGTCGACTTGGTCAACTCTCATTTGGGTCAAGATGACCTGGTCCAAGGGTAGGGTATCGTCATCTCGCCTAAGATCCACTCCTTCATTTACAGTTGGCATGCCTCGCGTAGCTTCCCGAGACTCCTCGAGTGGTGGTTGTAGGCTCCCTTCTTATCTTGGTCCCGTTACCCCTTCCTGCATGCTGCTTCCAGTAACTATACTATTCCTTAATGTCCTTCCCGCCCCTGAAGTGCTAGCCATCGGATGTGGTACGTGGTGAACCGAGTATCGTTCCTACCTACGTCAGCAAATACAAATAACACCTTACTTTGACCTAGTATTGGAAATAAATGTTCAAAAAGGGTGAGATATACCCAACTGACGTAAAAAATATGACAATATCGAAGCTTGCAGATACAAGGCCGACTCGCTTTATCGGATGGGTTCTGCCTATCTACCCTATTTTGACTCTAGCTGATTTTGTGGCATATTTTGCACTACGTCACTATCACTCCGTACGACGCCGCCTTCAGTACTTGACTTCCACATTTAAGCTAGTTTGTCCTTCATTCTATATGCTCCAAATCATTAAACTCATGCACATGGTGACTAAAAAGTATGACGCACAAGTCCAAAAGTTAAATTAAGTTTCTACTGTCATTTTTTCCTCAAAATCTTATCATGGCCGTCCTCCCTAGATCTTCTCCAAGAACTTTCCGACGACTGGTTAACATCGCCGGTTATGACACCTCGAGATCGGCAGTTTGTTATGTAAAAAGACACCTTAGCTTTGATCTTTTGTTACTCTCCAACACTCAAACTCTTAAACCATCGTAAGAAAACACCTTGTCTACCGTTAAAACTCGATCATCCACTGAAAATAAGCAGTCATCATATCAGCGTATTTTCAACCTAGCTCCAAACCTGTGTTGTTAATCACCGGTGAGCTTATGAGGAATCTCTGCTGATAAAACTGTTGGTGGGCGAAGAACGGAAACTTTACCACACCTCGTGAAGACGCTGCTACTGCTGTAACTATGCATGTAAACTAAACGACTCAAAATGGCAGCGATTTCGGCCATCAGAGTTCATCCTAGCTTCAACTACAACACTTGAACGTGTATACAGGAGATTTGGATCGTCTCTGAAGGTCTCCTAGGCAAGGTATCCGGAGATCTTAGTCGGATCCCCTTAGTCGGCGCCAGAATGTAGATGCATTTTACTACCAACTACATCCAAAGGATAGGAAACTTCTACTCATGCAAATGATCACAAGAACCAAACATTAGACACAAGGATATACGTGGTTCGATATGATTACCTATGTCCACGGGGTGAAAGGATGAGTCTTATTACTTCAAGTGTTACAATGGTGTTGCTCTCCAAGTAGAACTCACTTACAAGATGATTTAGCTCTCGACTTTACTTATTTCTCCTAAGACTACTCGTTTCTCTCTCACCAAAATACAACATGCCCTCTTTTGGACATGAGACCTTCTATTTATAGGAGAGGCTACATACAACCAAACTAGGGTGTCGGTCACTACATATCTAATTTGAAGTCCTGTTCTCGGGCTCGTTTGTATCGTCCCTTCTTTTGTGGTTATGGCCGATGTGTTTTGATTCCTTAGCAGTTCCGTGTCCGAGCCGATCCTACTAGGTGTTGTCTTGGTGCGACGTCGCCCTTTCATTCTTGTATCCCTCTCTGTTGGCCGATGTGACGTGTGTCTTCTTATCCCTTTCCTCGTTTGACCAAGAAGGTCTTGTCTGTTAGCTTTGTCAGAGGCCTGGGGTCGAGTCTTGTCCGACAGATGTGGAGTGATCATTCCTGATCCACATTGCTCCTTAAATATCGCGCCTGTCAGCCTCTATCCTGTGCTTCTCGTGTATTCAATTTTGGGTACATCATAGCTTAAGATGTTGCCACCTAGACATGTGGATAATTTACACCTACATTATATATGACTAAGTACCCCAATCAGCCAAACATTCTGATTAGGTGGTCACACTAATCAATATGATAATGTGTAGCCACCATCCTATAACCCACCACATTGTTCGGTAGCTAGGCTATCATCCTACAACCCACCAAAGAAATAATAATTCATGTATAGATCTCTTAACAAATGATATATGGGTATCTCATGTATAGTCAAATAATTCATTTTTCTCTTTTTGACTCTTTAACACTCTTATTGAAAATGTTTGTGAAGATTATTGTTCCCGAAAATCTTAATTATAAATGTAAATTATTCTATTCAAAGTTTGTTTTTCCTCCGGGAGATCTTAATTCAAACACTAGTTTTTTCGCACGGCATTTTGGGCTTTGGAAAAACAAAAACCAAAAAACTACTTGTTTGTCCATATTTAAAACACAATTTGACATTTTGCATCCAAAGATCCGTTGGCACACCCAAAATATATTATCAGAAAATGATATTTTTTGGGCTGCAAAAATCTAGAACAGACTGCAGGATAAATCGAAATATGATTATTTCGATTTATTTATTTTTGTCAATATTATTTCAAAGTTGAACCAAAAATTTCTTATCCAAATATGCTTTATAGTGACCGGAATACCTTACTTAATTATGTGTTAGACGAATCATTTTAGTTGAGTTAATTAAGAGTTAGTAGTAGTTATATATATTAGATTATTGAGATTAAAGTTACATATTAGAGTTTGTGTTAGTATATTAGAATTATTAATTGTAATGAGTAGATTTTTATACCATGAAAAATAATTTACCCAAAATTGGCCGGAAATTTCAAGACCAACTAGCTTATTCTATGGTGTTCTTCAAATGCGAAGAATTTTTCCTAAAATCGGCAAGGATTTTTATATAAAACTGCACATATGAATAATTGTACTCGGCATCGTCTAGGATTGAATAAAAAGCCTAATCATTTCTTATGTTGTTTTTCATACGTGAAGAATTTTACTCAGAATCCGTTAGACTTTTTATTAACAACCTAATCGATTCTCGTAGTGTTATTCGCATATAAAGAATTATTATGTGTAACCTAACCTTTCTTATTACTGGGGATCGTCCAAGGAAGGATAACTTAATCATTTATTACCCACTAAAGCACCCATTGTCATTACCTGACATGCATAATCCTCTTGCAACCCTGAAAATAAAAACCCTTCTTCCGAATAAGGTGAGACTTTAAGCTATAAAAGGGAAAGAAAATCCCCCCCCCCCCCCCCCCCAAAATAAAAAATAAAAAATTATAAGACTATAACAAAATGTCGAACATTTCGTATTATTTAGGTAGTATCTGAAACTATGCTTTTAAAACCATCAACTTAAGGACATTTTTCTTTTATAAAATCTCCAAAAAAATTGAGCTGCAGTTGATCAAAGTACAAATCCTAGATTTTTTTGAAAAATAAGTACGATTTTATCCAGATCGATTATTGGAATTTAGTAAATCAAGTATACCATAGTTTCTTCAAAATTAATGATTGGGACTACAAAAAAACTCTATTCTCGAGCACTTACAACCTTCGTAATAGAGGAATATGCTCCAAAACAACCAAGGAAATCTCAAAGCTCAATCCAACAAAACACCAAAAAAACGAAGAAAAAGTATGAAAGTTACTTAAATTTCTTCATTTCTTGCATGCATCTATTCCCAGTTTAAAATTATTTTCTTTTTCACTGGAATATCCATATGTTTCTAAAAGATTATATGCGGTTGAGGAGTTAAGTGAATACACAACTGAGAGGAGAACAAATAAATTGAACTACTCTATAGGAATGTCTTGCGTCTTTCTATGTGATTGTTAGTCCATCAAACGACTAAACATTTGCGTACACCCATTCCCACATGTGATATTGTGCAATTTTATTTTCGTAGTTGATCTTAAAGTAGTGGGCAGTGTTCAAGAATCATCTGGATCAAAAAAAAAAAAATCGAAGGAAACAATTAATATTTTTTGAGTTTTTACATGTGATGGTCGATACATGGAAAACTTAAAAGATTATATGCGCCCACTCTTACTTATATATAAGTTGTTGACATTGTGCAATTAGTCTTGCATTGGTTATTAGATAACTGGCTTGTCTATTTCAACTTAGATGAATAAGAAAAAATTAGGATATTCAATATGACGGGTATTTACCTTATCTGGCAATTTCTTGATATTCTTAGAATATCTTTATTAAGTTGTGATAATTTGGATAGGTAGGTTTAGTTTTTCATACTTATTTTGTTGTTTGGATTGTAAAAATTAGGATCGATCATTTTTTCTGTGAATAATACGAATATACCTCAAGAATCTACGTAAACCATGAAGGTTCGCCTGAGATTAAAACTAATGAGTTTGTTTCAAAACTGGTTCAACTAGGTTTTTTTAAGAAATTTTCCCTCAGCAGAGAGCTTTTATGAATTCGATTGGAATTTTTCTGTAGTTGCAGAATATCCTACAACTACACCCTCAGTAGAATTAGTAAACTTAAGAAGTTCATGATGATGATTAACAATTTTCTTATTAATGCTCTCAATTGATCACAAGAAATATCTAAATGGAACTAGAATAGTTACAACTTTCTCTATTCTCTTTCCTTTAATATTTTTTCACACTCACCAAAAGAACCTCCCCAATTTAACATTTGAACTACTATTTATAGTGAAATCTTTATAACTGTAATAATCTGCGAAGTATCGTAACTTATGATCGCAAGATTATTTTATACTCGCAAATTTTCCATTCTTCTCCCGCGTTTCTTCTATCATCGTGTTATTTTGTGACACTTTCCTCTTATATTTGTTGCTATATTCGGTACCTACATCTTGCCTCTTCTCATGTCAGTTCTGCGAAGAAGAAATGTCATGAGAACCTCTATTCTCGTAAATTTAATATAGTTATCATCACCTGTTAGATTCGCAACACGTATTTTCCTCTTTTATTAAAATTTTGACACGTTGTTTCGTAACCGTCCTTCTCAACCGTTCACGTCTAATCGCATTGATGAATTTTTACTTCCATCGAACTCTCCCTTCTTTATAAATACTATCTTTTTATTCTTTTATTCTATTCATCTTCTTTACCACACCTGCTTCTGCAATTTCTTCTTTTTTTCTCCTATTACGATTTCTTATCTCTTTCACTTCTTTTCCTCTCTGTTTTTCTATCTTTCATCCAATGGCTCCAAAGAAAAAAACTATAGAATAACTTAATGCAGAGTTTGCTGATAGAGATCTCGTCCTTTCTGAAATTGATGGTCATGATAATAAGTCTTCTCTCTGTATGGAACTCTTTACTGATCTCCATTGGGATGATCGAAAAGTTTTAGTCTCACGAGGCCAAATCCTCGCAGGTCTCCCTCTTCCTCTTTATGATTTCCATCTTCCTTTATTCTATGAAATTATCTCCCATCCAAATTTCTCACGAGCCATTTATCAATTGACTGGTGATTGCATTCGCATTCTGCTTGAATTCGCAACTCGCGCTGCTATTGGAAAATCTTTATATCCAATTGATCTTAGGAAACCTGCATTTAGGGATGTAGAAATTGTTGCTGCAAATTATACAGTCGAGAACTTCTTCAAAAATTATACATTAATTCCTGCGAAGAAGGAAGGTAAGCGTTGGGGTGTTCGTCTTCATCGTAAAGCTGATATCGCAGAAGATGATTTTCTTATGCACGATATTGATTATGCCTCAGGAAATAATAAAACCCCTCTCTGTTCTCATGATGAAGATTGGTATAATTACCCTCTAGCATTATCGGGTTCTTACATTTCTGGGATAGTTGATCTTCCTGCGAACCTTCGTGATCGTAATTATCAACCTTGGGTCTTTTCTTGGACTAACAAAGATAAAGATGTATGTATCTCCATCCCCTTATCTTCTTGTTATTTTTCAATTTGTTTTCAAATGAGGTAAGAAACACTTTTATATGTATTCTAAACAATATATTGTTGCCTTTGTTTCTTATCCTTATTTGAATTTATAAACTCTTCCTGATTTTCCTGGGACTGTTGCGAGTAAAGATAAGAACTCAACTTCTTCTGAAATGCTATCCGTGAGACAAAGAACGCTTCGTTCTGCGAAGAATACCAAACCTTCTGATGAAGAAAATACTCTTCGCAAAGGAAAGAGGAAGCTTGAGGATGTGATTTCTGCAAAGAAGAGGAAGAAACTCCCAACCAATACTTACTCCAACGTGATTTCCTCTAGCAAGAACGTTGACGGAGAACAAAGTGATGAAGATGATAAATTTCCTGAGAAGGGTCTTAGCTCTAACTCTAATACTATTTCTGATAGGGGATATGATGATGACAATGATGAAGAAGGTGAAGACTATATCAATGCAGAAACTTTTGAGTCTGCAATGATTCAAGTTTTTGAGGCTTTTCTCCACTCTTCTCGTGGGTTAGGAAACTCTCCTACTGCGAATGCTCGTAAATTTATTGCGAAGGCTTGCAAAGTTCCCACTGTACTCAACAATAACTCACTTAATGGAATTTCAAGATTCGTATCTCCTGCTAAATTATACACTTTGGGTAGTATGGTAAATTCCTTTTATATTCCTTGTTTATTTCCGTTATTTCATTGATTTTTAATCCTTTTTATTTATTCAGGTTGGGAGGGTCAGCTGCGCAGCTGCTTCAGATTGGGAAAGGCGTCATTCCATTGCTGAGAAGAAAACTTTAAGCCATTGTAAGAAGTTGGAAATTGAGAATTCAAAACTTCGTCAGCAAATAGAGGATTTGAATATTGATAATGCGGAATTAAATTCCCGTTGCGAAGATAACCTACAATCTGCGAATATCGCAGCTGGAAGTTCTTCCCTTCTTGAGGAGAATAATCAATTAAAGCTTGAAAATACTTCTCTTCGTAATGATAAGAAGCAATCAGAAGGTAAGTTCATGTATTATGACTACTTTAACTCCGTAATTTGCTAACCGATTTCTTAATTCCTTCCATTACTCTTTACTCTCTTATCCTGTAATTACTGCAGAAAATTATGCGAAGATGAATGATGATCTGAAAACTATTCTTGCCGCACGTAACCAGAAGATTCGTGATTTAAAATCTCAACTTCAAATTTCTTGGGACAATCATAATTTAAATATCAAGCGTTTCCGAGCTAAAATGACTCGCAAGATTTGTGAAGACAACCAAATTCCTCTCAAGAAGTATCAGACACTCCTTTCTGAAGAAATTCCCAATGATACCTCGTATTTAGAAATTTCTGATAGTGAAATTGAAGATGATATCTCCGAAGAAGAAGAAGAAGATCATTTTGATGAAGATAAATCATCTTCAAAATAGTTTTAATCCTTTCTGTATATTTGCTTCAGTTCTTTTATCTTGTTTACTTGAGTACTGCACTTTTTAATCCATCAACAATTTCCTTTTGAAATTTAACTAGTACCAATGTCTTAATTTTGCGATGTTAAATTGATGTTTAACTGAATGCTTCCCTCTGTTTGCATGACTTGATCATATGGAGAGAAATAATATATTTTGAAGACCTAACTTAGTATTCCTTTCCCCCTTATTATTGCTCTTCAGGTGATCGTTCCTTATTTTAAGTATCTAGAATATCTACCTCAGTTTAAGTTGCGAAGCTTCAATAATTTGCGAAGTATATATGAAATCTTCCCCTTGAAGTATAAGTATTATGAATCCTCCTTGCAGAATTACGAAACATCCTTGAAAAAAGTATAAGAAGTATGAAATATTCTTGAAGAAGCATAAAAAATATGAAACATCCTTAAAGAAGTTTACGAAGTATGAAACACCCTTAAAGAAGTATAAAAAATATTCACTCTATGAAGAAACATTCAATGTTTGAAGAAATATAAGAAGTGTTGAATCTCTGAAAAAGTATAAGAAGTATTGAATCTTTGAAGAAGTATTCAACCCTTATGAATATGATTGCGAACAAAATTGCTTCTATGCTTATGAATTCTTTATATATATTCTCATAAAAATTTTCCATCAATATTGATTGAATTGATTTCATTAATTGTTGTGGTCTTATCATGCCTTCCTAAGTAAAGGTCTTATTTTGCCACCTCTTTTTGTGATGATATTTTTGCGATAATATGACAAGTCTGAACATTCTTGCGAATATACAACCTCGTGACATTATCGTCTTGCGATGAAATCGCAGGACGTTATCACACTTTCATGTAATAACCCATTGATCTCATCTTAACTTCATTGTATGTAATTCTGCGAATATGTATATATATATATATATTTTATTCGCAGAAATATGATTGTTGCACAAATATGACAAGTCTTTATGTTCTTGCGAACAAGAAGCCTCGTGACATTTGCGTCTTATAGAACGTATCAGCTCCCTAATGGAGGGTGCTGCCCTTTATCTTCCCCTTGGTTTCCCCTTCAAGGAAGCGTACATCGACCATACAAGGTTAACTCTTCCCATCCGGTTTTGAAAACAACCAGCTTTTGATCGCAACCACTTATCCTTTTTGCCTATAGGGCTTATAGTTACGAGGTTGCACCCTATGGGGTATCTTTGGGCCAAGTGTATCATTTGCCAAGACTTTTCAAGAATGGAAGATGTGCTTCAAACCCATCAGGCACTCTTGACTCAACCGTGTACCTCGGCGCCTTGATCGCTTTCTACACTTCTTGAGAAAGACAGTATGCCTTAATTGCCCAACCTATATCCTGGTACATCGCAATATTAGGTTGAGAATCCAAGGTGTCTAACCCGGATAGGTACCCCGCTTTTGGGTTGTACCCCGTAATGTCCATGTACTCAGGTTCCTTGGTGGTGTTCCGGTTTCCCTGAGCCATGCTGATAGGTACCCCCTTAAATGACGTACTTTAGGACTTTGCCTCTTACGAAATGTTGCTTCGTGAACTAGGTTGTACGCCACAAAGGTTTGCCTGTGTAAAATTTCTGCGACTTTCTTTCTTTTTTGAAAGCTAATCACAGTTTGCGGTTTTTTGTTCCCAAATATGTTTTGCGTCTTTTTTCAATGAAAGCTAATCGCAAAAAAATAATATTTGTATTCGTAAAAATACTTCACAAATATTTCACGTTGCGAAATACCTTATTTCATTTTCTTGTTTTTTTTTTCAAAATGCATTTTATTATACACTGTGAAGAAATGTACTGATTACCTTCGTAAATCATACCTATTCTTTACCTTCATAAATTTCTTGTATGCTCAATCATTGTAACTTCATTCCTTCATGACTTAATCTTCAGCCATTAAATTTTCACTTCTCTTTGCAGCCTTTGTTCTTTTTCTCCAACTTTCCTTCTCAACAGTTTTTCCTTCGCAAACTTCTACTTCAGTATCGTAACATTTCTTCCCTTCTGCCCAATCACCCTTGATAACTCCAATACCTTTAGGATGAGGAAATTTTATGCATTGATGAAAAGTTGAAGCTACGCCTAAAATCTCGTGAATCCAAGGTCTCCCTATCAAAGCGTTATACGGTGATTTAACATCAACGACGCAAAATAAGATTTCAGTTCGCATCCCCCCTAATGGAATTCGCATGCTTATTTATCCTTTAGGTTTATTGGAAGTTCCATTAAAGCCATAAATCCTGTAAGTAGAAGGTATTAGATATGCGTCCTTTCCCCCCATGATTTTGTAAGTAGGATAGAAGAGAATATTGACAGAGCTTCCTGTATCAATTAAGATTCTATTAAGACTAAATGATTCTCCATCTGTATCATCCTCACTTTCTTCCATATTCAGACAAATTTCCAATCTCACTACCAATGGATTATCATGTATTTCGCAACCTTCTGGAATTTCTGTAGATTCAAAAGAGATTTCACGCTTCTGCCAATCTTCGAGTCGTGAAATTTTTGCGATGTTCATTATTTCTCTTCCTTCACCATCTCTCGCATATACCCTACTTAACACATTATCATGAAAATCTTCTATGGTTTTATATGAGTGAACTATAGAATTGCAGAAAACATTTCTTGCTTTTGGTCCCACTTCAATGTGTAAGATTTCTTTTCCCTTTTCTTGTGTTGTATTCACCATGCGAGTTTCCATTGGTGCTTGCGGTAATTGTTGCGATTGTGCTTGCTTGAGTAAAAAGTGATCTAGTTTGCCCTGATCAATCATTCGCAAGATAATCCTTTTGATATTATTACAACTATTTGTAGAGTGCCCATGAAAATGATGGTACAAGCAAAATTCATGACTTCTTGGACCCATTGGTGGTTCCTTTCCCATATTCCATGGAGTTGGTATATTCTCCATCAAGATAATTGCCTGCCATATCTTTTCTACACTTGTATTCAAAGGTGGCATCTTTATTTCTTCTCTTATCATTCTTTGACCTTCTTGACCATTGTTATAATTTTGTCTATTATTCCCTTGTCCAAAATAATTCTGCCTTTGTCCCCCATAATTTTCTTGCTGCTGATATAATCTTGGGATCTGGTTATTTCCTCCTCGACTATAGAAATTCCTTTCTCTATCATACTCTTCTTGATCTTTACTTCTCATTGCTACCATTTTTGGCTGGCTATTGTTGGTCTTCTTGATCTTTTCTTCTGATATCTGTGAAGATGTTTGCGAAATACCTGCTACGACATTGATTATTTTAGGAAGTAAGTTTGCTCATGTATCTTGATTGTTGGTGTTTATCACTGGATATGACTCCATATTGTTTTGCTTTTCTTCTAATGTAATGTACTCCTCTTGCAATTCTCGCAATTCTGTCATCATAATCGAATTATTTCTTCTGAAGATTTGAACATATAATTGTTCAGTTGCGAACATGGCATTTATGAAAGACAAAATCACGTATCTCTCATCCACATGTCCTGCCATATCACTGCACATAGTGTTCCATCTTCTTACCAAATGCTTCAAACTTTCACCAATTCTTTGTTTTAAACCAAACACATCTTCAATGCCAAGTCGCGAGGAATGATTCGTGATATATGCTCCTAAGAAAGTTACCTGTAAATGATTAAATGATGTAATAGTGTTCTTGGGAAGTCCTTCAAACCATTTTAGAGCTTCTCCTGTTAAACTTGATGCGAAGTACTTGCATAATACTGACATCATGATTCTCCCATTGTAGCATGCATCTTACATATGCTTTAATGTCTTGAATAGCACATGAATTCCCTTCAAAGATCTTTGGTTAACGTAGGAAGATTGCACTTTGGTGGAATCCCTCCCAACTGTACTTCTCTAGAAAAGGAGTCCTCATGACTTCTTCTATTGCTTCATCTAATTTCCTTCTATCTCTTCCTTCTCTACTGCTTATCATTCCTCTCATTTCCGCTAATTCTCGAAAGATTCGTGCATTTGCTTCAGAATTCTCCTCTATTGGCCTCTTTAACGCAGCTTCTCTTCTTCTACGTTCTTGCATCTCCTCTCTTGTGATTATTCACATCCTATCATACTCTTCATTAATGTTTTCATTTGCATGATTTTGCAAATATCTCCTTTCCAAATTGTCACAATTGTATTGTTGCAGAGCATTTTGAAATTCTTGTTCTTCCATTTCTGTTCTCCTCATCCTTCTCATATGAATATCTGGAATTTCTTCTTTTTCATTTCTCCTTCTTCTGTGATTTATTTCTTCCTGGTTTGCCTGAACTCTGATTCGAAGATTTGGTTCGTTCCTTGTTATTTCTTCTCGTTGATTCCCAATCTTCCTCTGAATTCTATCACACCCAAGATTTTGATTGTTGCGATCTTGTTCACGTCTTATTACTCCATCTTCATAATTGTTTTGATGCATAACTTGTTGTCTCTCAATTTCTTCCACGAGTTGTCGCTCTTCCTCTTGATTTTCTTCGCCATTCTGATTATTTTCCCTTGGAAGTGGTTCTGTTTGTAAATTCTCCATATTTTGTTCGTGATTTGGCACTAGAATGAAATGATTCTCTCGATTTCTTTCAACTTGATTATGTGCTTGTTCTTGCATCTCATTTTCACTATTGATTGTTGGAGAATTTTGTTCTTCTCTTCTTGGTCTAGCATTTGATCTTACCACACTTTGAGATTTCCTCCTTTGTAACATCTCATTTTCCCTTCTCAATTCTTGATTCTGTCTTGTTAGATTGGCACGTTCTTCAGCTTCAAACCTTCGTTCTTCTTGAATTTCTTGTCTCAATGTTTCTAACATCTCCCTTTCTCTTTCACGAGTTGTTCCTCCCATCAATCTCCCATTTTCTCTAATTTGTGGTTCTCTGTATGTTTCTGCTGGTGTATCAGTTCTCCAAGTGTGTATACTCACTCGATCATGATCTTCTGTTTGTTGAATTTGATTTCTTTGATTATTCCTTCTCCTACTAGGTTCTCCTGTTACATTTTCTTCTCCACCTGCGAGCCTTACACTTCTTCTTACTGCAGTCAATGATTCTGATGTATTTCTTCTTCTAGCCATTTCAGATTTTCAAAACTCCCTAGAATTTTTGCTAGAACAATCTTCAATCCCTGTTTCTATGGTCAATTATGTAGTTGCAGAATATCCTACAACTACACCCTCAGTAGAATTAGTAAACTTAAGAAGTTCATGATGATGATTAACAATTTTCTTATTAATGATCTCAATTGATCACAAGAAATATCTAAATGGAACTAGAATAGTTACAACTTTCTCTATTCTCTTTCCTTTAATATTTTTTCACACTCACCAAAAGAACCTCCCCAATTTAACATTTGAACTACTATTTATAGTGAAATCTTTATAACTGTAATAATCTACGAAGTATCGTAACTTATGATCGCAAGATTATTTTATACTCGCAAATTTTCCATTCTTCTCCCGCTTTTCTTCTATCATCGTGTTATTTTGTGACACTTTCCTCTTATATTTGTTGCTATATTCGCAACCTAATATCTTACGATATTCGGTACCTACATTTTCCATAATCCTCATAAATTCCATACAGAAATATATATGGAAATCTTTTAATAGAATTGGGAAGGTACCTTAACAACCATTTATCTGCTCCTTAATTCTCCTGTGAGCATACTCTGCAAGGCTTGTGGCCTAATTGTTATAGTGTTTTACTTTGTTATCCCATGCAATTTTGTACGACTCCAACCATTTTGTGTGATAATAAGACACAACTTGAGTGTTAGAGCACTTCTCGGTCGAACTCGCAAGCGTTGCTATCTCAATCTTGTTTGTCAAGTTTAGTTGTCAAAACTATAAGTCTTGATTTTTAGTCTACTCATAACTATGTCTCAGATTAGGATAGAATGTGTAGTTGAACTTTAGACTTCACGACGTTCATCGATTGGAAACGAAGATCTACTAAGGGGAGCTTGGAGGAACTTCATCAACAAAAGGTATGTGGAGGCTTGAACTCATCTATCACACAGAAGTTTATTCAATTTTATCTCCTATTGAGAATAAGTCGTATAGCTATATTGACTTTACATTATACACATTTGATATTTAGAGTTGAGTTTAACTCGCTTATATCTTTCTCGAAATATGTGTTAGAAAGCTTTTTTGCTTTAACTACGTTCATCATTATTCTTGACGAAAGTCAAAATATGATCATGTGAAAATTGCTTTGTAACATTTTAAATGATTTGTATGAGACGGTCATTTGATGTAGACTCAAAATGTTTCGTATTGATTATTTGATCACTTGAAAATTGCTTATAAGCTAATAGTTTGTGTGAGACAGTTATTGTCGTCTTCTAATAATGTTTCAATGATTGAAATGGGAGTTTAGAACAACTAATCATTGTCTGGATATAGCACAATATGCATACCCATATGCAAACTGTTGTAAGAATGATTCAGGTCCGGGAACCAAGTATACATACCCGTATGCGAACGGTTTTAACTGTGAAAGTCGGGAACTAAGTTTAGATACCATTTTGTGAATTTATTCACTTGAGTTCGGTCTGGAACAACAATACGCATACCCGTTTGCGAACTGTCGGACGTGACCAAAGTCCGGAACTTAAGTTTGCGTACCTGTTTGCAAACTTATGTGGTTAAGTTCTAAATCGGTTAAGTATGATTTCATACTCATGAAAAAATACATTTTTATATTAAGGAATGCAATCTTTGCAAACAGTGGCTAAAATGTTCATGAATAGATTCTTTGAATCAAATCCGATTTTGCTTCAATTGTATCTTGTATACTTCTATGAGAATATAAACAATTGAACAACTCTGTGAGTAATACAATTAGATTCACTTGAGTATCATTTGATCTAGAAGTGTTAATATGAACATGGTTAACACAAAAGTGTCTATATGGCTAACATTGGTTAACTATTATTGAGCCAACTCAATATACACGTTTAGGTACGGTTACCCATATCTAAATGAAGGTATATTTCATTTGTGTGTATCAAGCTAAGACCATATATCGGTGGAAACTTAGTTTGAATCTTAAATCAGGTTTTTCATCTAACAGTGAAAATTGATTGCTTTGTCACAAAGTTATCAAACCCTGATTTGAAGACTATATAAGGGAGAACTATAGCAACTGGGAAACCTAATCCCCACACCTTCTGTATGATACTAGTTGAGACTAGAGTCAATTATACTTTAAACTAGGTTTTTCCTAAAACCATTATAGGTTAACGACTTAAAGACTTCATTGGGATTGTGAAGCCAGACCCAACTATTTTCTCTGTAGTTGCGTGTTCTGATATTACTTGTTCTATCGTATTGAGTGTTATCTTCTTTAAGATTTGCTCGAGATTTATCTCCGATAGGTAAGATATAAAAAGTAATCACAAAGATCTTCGTCTAATTCTTTGTGATTCCACAATAACTTGTTCTAATACCATATAGTTAAGTTATTGTGAGGTGATTGATATTTCTAGGGAGTTCTTCGAGAATATAAGACCGGATTATCAATTGGTTCTTATTCACCTTGATTTATCAAAAAACAGAACAAAAACTTTGTAGGTACTTTTGTGGGAGACAAATTTATCTATCATAATAGACTTTTATGTTGGAGACATATTTGTTTATCAAGTCTTCGACTTTGGGTCGTAGCAACTCTTAGTTATGGGTGATATCAGCTAAGGGAATCAATTGCGTAGAGTCCTGCTGGAATTCAGAGACGTAAGGAACACGACTGTACCTTCATCAGTGTGAGACTGGTTAGGGCTAAACTACATTCCAGTCCGAAGTTAACTTGTAGTAGGCTAGAGTCTGTAGCGTCTTAATACAGTGTGGTGTTCAAATATGGACTAGGTCCCGGGGTATGCATTTGCGGTTTCCTCGTTAACAAAACTTCTGGTGTCTGTGTTATTTATTTTCCGCTTTATATTTGTTTATATAATTGAAATATCACAAGTTGTGCGTAGTTCAATCAATTGGTAAATCCAACCTTTGGTTGTTGATTGAAATTAATTGACACTTGAACATTGTTCTTTGGTACCATTCAAGTTGTTTCTCATAATAATCAGGCTCGCAAATTCCTATCTGTTTGATTTGCTGATTACATTGAGAAACAAAGATATAACTCTTGGATATATTTTCCTTGATTTAGTATGACTGTCTAGTTGATTCTCTTAGAATTACATTGGAGTTAGTCCATACAGATTTCCTAACGAAATATTAAGTGTGGTTGTTAGACCCCCGCTTTTTCATTGACAATAATTCTCGTTTCACCGGTTACATAGAAGCGGACATATTAATCCTTAAATACTTTCTTCGTGCATGTCCAAACCAATGCCTCCCAATCCTTTGCAAAATTAAACCTTCTGTCATGGCCCTCTTTCTTTTCCTTTTCCTTTTCCTCCTCGTAACACCCTTTCTTGTTCTTTTTCTGACCGCTACTTTTTTTTTTCACGAGCCGAGTTAAGAATGGTTCTACAATTGAGCCGAACGTTAGAGTGTATATGAAATGTATTGAGAAAATGGGCTACAACAGAAAAGACATGGTAATATATTTGATTAATTTTTTACCCACATTGGATTATATAACTGTTGGTATGTCATTTCCCCGTAAAAACAACTTTGCACACTGTAGTGTCCAAACATCACTTTCTTCATCTTCCGAAGACCAAAAACAGAGCCCCACCGTGAACGACTATTTGGTCGAAGTATGCGAAACCTGTTGGATCAATGGCATACTATAATTATTCGTTTTATAAGTCGAGTCTAGTATAAGAAACTGATAGAAGGATTGAGTTAACCAAACAAACAAGAGGTGCGCAAGGAAGAGATCAGTAATGTTGCCTGATTATTCTCTTGTTTTTATGGTATAATTATGTTTTGTATCCAACCACATGAAGTCCTGGAGTACGGTCCTACCAGCAGAGACCTCCTTTTTTTTTATCTTTTTCCCTCTTACGTATATTGTACTCAAACACGATGCGTTCTTGGGGTTCTTATCTTTAATTGGATCAAGGATGATCTTACGTCGGAGACCTTGGTCGGTGTAATCCTTCACAATGGAAAATTCATCAATAGACAACTTAGTATCGGGAGCGTGTCAACTATACTCTCTGGTTCATCGTGGTTGTGATATCCACGCAGAACCTGCACGTAAAATCACTTATTTTTGTTGTGTAGAACCTTTAATTTGAAGGGGCACACAGTTTTCCTAGATTATCTCTGACGCATCTTTCCATTTTTATTTTTAATGGAAAATAGTATAATGTTACGGTAGGGACAATACCCTCCAATTCTCTCGCACTCCATCATTGCAGAACTGCGATGATGGCTTCTAACAATCATGTATCTCAAACCGCTACCAGTTTCGATAACCCATCTTCTTGCTTCATCGCTGATTTCGATGGTCTACAAGTCGGTTAAAAAATTCAACATGAGATATTATAGGTATATTATCGTTTAAAACACTACCTACTGATAAATTTCCTTCTTAGTGTGATAGTATTCGAAAGTGTCAAGGAAAATTTTGTTAGGAGATTGGAAACTATCGGGATCCCCTTCATCCGGAGCATGATCTTCATTAACATTGACTCCGCCAACGACCTACAACATATTCCATTTGAAGATATTAAAACATGTTACAAAACAAAACAAAACACACCACTATATATATATATATATATATATTATAAAAAGAAGTGATGTCTGTCTTGGGTAATAGACGTCCATTAATTTCGGACATCCGGCGGCTGAGATAGATAGTTGGCGAGATTTATATCCGTCTGTCCGTTCTTGACATATAATTTTGAGAGATACTTATGTCCGTTCGTTGACATATAACTTTCAACGGCGTGGATTATGCCGTGACCTGGACCTAAATTACCCTAACCTAACCGTGGCCAGCGTTTAAGTTCAATGAACGGTCGCAACACCAAAACTTCCTTCCCTCATGCGATTAACAAAACATACCCGCCAAAGGTTTCCTTCCTTGAATTCCGGATTCCTAATTATAGGTTTCCCAATTCAAAAGACTTTTCCTAAATTATTGGTTCCCTAATACGAAAGGTTTTACTTAAGTTCCCAACATGTATTTTCTAATTAAATTAGATAAATTTAAATACTGGCTTTCAGTCCGTTCATCTCTCTCTGTATATTGTTCCCTCCACCGCCATGTTTGCTGTTAATGGGTCTCAGTAACAAATAATATAAATTAAAGAGCTGATTAAGGTGCTTGCTGAATCATAAGTTAAATTAATTAGCAGAAACATAAACAAGTACTCAACAATGAATCATACATGACTTAACTTTTATTTTTGAGTGCAACTTTGTGCACCCAGGGGTGCATATTTCTCCTTTGTTCATTGGCTAAAGTTAACCGGGAGCGTATACTGTCAAAGTAAATTTAATTTTTTTAGTTTGGAAAAAAAATACTCAATTTCTGAGATATTATTTGTTTTCCTTCTCTTTTTTTCTTCCCTCTTCCTGCGGCCAGTCTCTCCTCTCCAATGCATAAACAACATATTACACATCATGTCGTTCGACGGTGTTTTAACAAAAGATCAAATAATCATAGTTGTTAATTAGAGAAAATTAAAACCAAACTAAACATGATCAAACCTCATTCAGCTAATTCAAAGACAAAAAGATCCCAGATTCATTCTCTCAAAATAATTTCTTTATTTCCCAGCAACACTCTTTTCTTTTGATCTTATAAACTTTGTTCATTGACATGATCACACAATTCCTTTGATCAATACTAAAATTTAGTTAAAAACAGATAAAGAATGAATCTAAGATCGAGTTAATTTAATAAAACAATTTAAGCAGTATTAATTTGTTTTATTAATAAAAAGAGTAATCATGAATTGATTGTATTATTTTAATTGAACAAGTGCTAGTGATGATGATGAAAGTAATGTTCATCTTACTGTTGATGTTTTATTTTCTTCTGGAATTGGTCTTACAAAAAGAAGTGATGTCTGTCTTGGGTAATTGACGGCCATTAATTTTGGCCATCCAGCGGCTGAGATAGATAGTTGGCGAGATTTCTATCCGTCCGCCCGTTCTTGACATATAATTTTGAGAGATACTTATGTCCGTTCGTTGACATATAACTTTTAATGGCGTGGATTATGCCACGGCCTGGACCTAAATTACCCTAACCTAACCGTGGCTAGTGTTTAAGTTCAATGAACGGTCGCGGCACCAAAACTTCCTTCCCTCATGCGATTAACAAAACATACCCGCCAAAGGTTTCCTTCCATGAATTCCGGATTCCTAATTATAAGTTTCCCAAATCAAAAGACTCTTCCTAAATTATTTTTTCCCTGATACGAAAGGTTTTACTTAAGTTCCCAACATGTATTTTCTAATTATATTAGCTAAATTTAATTACTGGCTTCCGGTTCGTTCATCTCTCTATGTATATTGTTCCCTCCACCGCCATGTTTGCTGCTAATGGGTCTCAGTAACAAATAATAGAAATCAAAAAGATGCTTAAGGTGGTTGCTGAATCATAAATTAACAGAAACACAAACACGTACTCAACAACGAATCATACATGGCTTAACTTTTATTTTTCTGTGCAACTTTGTGCACCCAAGGGTGCACATTCCTCCTTTGTTCATTGGATAAAGTTAACCGGGGGCGTATACTGTCAAAGTAAATTTAATTTTTTTAGTTTGGAAAAAAAACACTCAATTTCTAAGATCCATTATTTCTTTTTCTTCCCTCTTCCTGCGGCCAGTCTCTTCTCCCCAATGCATAAACAACATATTATACATCCTGTCGTTCGACGATGTTTTCACAAAAGTTCAAATAATCATAGTTGTTAATTAGATAAAATTAAAACCAAACTAAATAGGATCAAACCTCATTCATCTAATTCAAAGACAAAAAAATCCCAGATTCAATCTCTCAAAATTTCTTTATTTCCCAGCAACACTCTTTTATTTTGATCTCATAAACTTTCTTCATTGACATGATCATACAATTCTTTTGATCAATACTAAAATTTAGTTAAAAACATATAACGCATGAATCTAAGATCGAGTTAATTTAATGAAACAATTTAAGCAGTATTGATTTGTTTTATTAATAAAAAGAGTAATCAGGAATTGATTGTATTATTTTGATTGAACAAGTGCTAATGTTGATGATGACAGTAATGGTCATCTTACTAATGATGTTTTTATTTTCTTCTAGAATTGTCCTTAAGAGAAAATCCTTTGTTTACCGAAGGCAAGAAATTAATTGATCTTTTTTGATCAAGGAATTTGGAATTTGTACTTGATGATACTAAATCTGGAAGATGAACAAACAATTGTTTTTGCACAGGGAGGTGGTGGTGGAGGTATTTGTCCAATAATTAGTTGTTGGAGAAGAAAATTAGGGCTTCAATCGTAGGAATCTAGATTGGATAAAGAAACAACTCTGTTTAGATAAACAGAGAAAGTGCTATAAATCCATAGTTGATAAACAAGACGAAAATTGGATAAGGAATACAAGAATAATGGAAGATAGAGATAGAAAGTGAGCATGTATAATTGTGCTTGAATTTTGTGATTTAACTTTCAAATTAAAAATGGAGTCTTGGAAAATTATCAAACACCGTTTATGTTTAGCGAATAGAGAGGGGAGGAATGTGCACCCCGGTTAACTATGGGGTGCACAAAGTCGCACTCTTTATTTTTGATATTTATTAATTAATCATTTTCACTGTCACATGACTATATTAAGTAGAGGATGATCAGGTGGCAAATTTGTTCCCAGAATAAATGACCCATTATATATTCGTCCTTCCGCTATGTATACGAAGGAACTTGAGGTACGGTCTCGGCTAATTTGATCCGAACAACAAAACACTAGATCTTGCCTAAGAGGCCATGGACGGGGCTGTAAGCCCCGCCTAATTTGACATAACCAACAAAATACTAGATCATGCTTAAAAGGCCACGGCTGAGGTTGTAAGCCCCGACTAATTTGACACAACCAACAAAACACTAGGGCATGCTTAAGAGGCCACCGCTTGGGCTGTAAGCCTCGACTAATTTGATCTGACCAACAAAACACTAGGATCTAGGCTCAGACTAACTTATTTGCTCGATGTTTGACAGATCTAATCTAATCAGTTAATGACTAAAATTTTATGGGAGAATACTAACTAGCCGACCAAACAACAAAAATAAATCGAAAAAGGTTGAGCCCGACCTACCTAGTATATATATGATTTTACATATTATTATACGTAAGTGACCATAGACCTGGAACCATTCTATGAATGAATCAATAAAGCTCGAATTGAAAAGATTCGATAATTTAAAGGTAATTAAGTTTAACAGATTAACAAATACATGCCGAACCTAATCTAAATCACTTAAAGACAATTTAATTAATATTATTTAACGGAGTTCGCTTTAAAAAAAACGGTCAAATGACCATAGTTCGAAAGGCATATTACAAATACCTTCTGAACTATATGTATATTTTAAAGACCCAATTATATTCATTAACAACCGAAACAGACTAGTTCGGAACACACATGATAAACATATATTTATGTTTGAAAAGCCAATCATATTAATTATCATTTAACGAAGTTCGCTAATAAAATAATGATTACTTAACGAATCATATATATTAGTTCGATAGAGAAATGGCAAAAATAATCCGAACTTGATCTAATTTACTAAGAAAAAAATAAGTAATATTATATAATAGAGTTTGGTTTGAAATGTTACATAAAGGTCGAATCATATTAGTTCGACAAATATATGACAGAAACATGCCGAACTAGATATAACCATTTATTTAAATATCACTTAACAAAGTTTTCTTTCAAAATAATCAATAAAGATCATATCAAATTTGTACGAAACAGATCTAGCACAAAAAAAGATGATGAACTTCATTACTACTACATAGAACCATTTACAGTCTCAAATAAGTTCGGAGGGAAAAAATAAAAATAAACGAATATCAATTAATCAACATTGTGAATTACATTCGAGTATACAAATTTCTGATCCTACAAATAATGACTGAAAATCAGGTTTCCACCTTGACCATGAAAAAGTTGAAGTTTCAACTAAGTAACATACTTACCTCATTATGAGGTCCAGATTCTTCATTTGACTCTTCTTGAGATGAGAAACCATGAAAAGATTTACCTATCCAAAAAATAATTCATCTCGGAATATTAGATTGTATAGACATAAAATAAAATTTTGCAATTGGTCTTCATCACTCTCATGCATCTCTTTAATTTCAATATAGTAGTCGAATGTTACTTATTCTTCTCCCCAAACAATTGTTGTTTGAGATAGAAACCGAGAAGGAATGGACGTGGGGTATAGGTTAATATAGCGAGTCATAATAACTAGTTAAAAATATAATACCCCAAACAAATGTATTAATAGAAAGGATAAAATATGAATACAAGATATGCATATAGGGGACACATTTGAGGATTAGGACAACATCCCATTTGTTTAGATTAGATTATGTGTTGGCCCAACAAATCTCCTGTCCTCAAATCAGGAAATTCAGGTAGGGGTGTGCAACGGACGAACGGTTGCGGATTAGGGGTCACCAGTGTCTAATCCTTCAAAGTTGCGGATATGGAAAATCAAACCTTGTCAGGGCCAATAACCCGCAGATTTTACGTCCGCTGATCAGCGGATGATACGGGTCGGATGCGGATTAACTGCAGATTTGGTCAAAAGAAAATAAAATAATAAAACAACCAAAAAAAATTAGGTTTTCAGTAAGTTTGAAATTGTAGCTCTCTCTACTTCTATTCTTGAACTATTGCAAAACATACTCTGCATCTCTTGGTATAGGAAATAATTTGTCCTTTACTTGAAATTCACATGTGAGTGTTACGAACAAGGCAGCAACAACAAAGTCCTTTGTTTGATCAAAGTCATTCTATAAGGTACCATTAGATTATTTATGATCATATTTTGAAATGGTCTGACTTATAAGCTTTATTTCATTTCATACAATATTTATGTGTCTGTGGATTCTATTAGGCAGCATACATGAAGAGTGTAGATGGAGAAAAATGATTTGCTAGTTTTTTAAGGAATTAGGAGATGACCGTACGGAGGAGACTCCTTGAACCGAGCGAAATGTTCAACCTCACACAGATGCACTGTAAGAAGGGAGTGCTTTGAATTCGAGAGATCAATCTGTAGTAATCCGGCCTAAAGAAAGACAATGGCCTTTCCAGAGTAAATTCGTTCACAAGAGAGTATGGGTTGATCTGTAGGAGGGAAGCTGAGAAATATGTGAAATCAATGGTAATCAAAGATTGTAGGTGTGTTGTGAATTCTGAATAAGATAAGTTATGAATGATTGACATTGCTCAGTTGAGAGTAATTTCTCAATTGATGAGTTGTTGATCTCGTACTGTCAGTGAGACGTGAGATTCTTGTTGTTGTTGTCGATGTTATTTCAATCATGACTCAGAGACTTATTTATATTGGTGGAATTGTAGACACCATGATCCCATGAAGTGTGACAGTTTATGGAATCAAGTTTGAAACCAGTTTCTCAATGTGCGGAGACTTGGTTGATTTTCCATCCACTACTTAGTTAACTCCTTCAACTGATTGCACGACTTGCTCACATTCCCTCGTGTGTTTGAAAACTCATGTCGTAGACCTCCATACCAAAACCCTAGTTGATATCCCCCCAAGTGACACAATTGACGTCTCGTGGTTAGTTTAGTCAGTTGTTGACTTCATGATTTAATGGGACAATGAGTCCGTGTATTTACTGAGTTGAACATGATTTTGTAAAATATTATGAAACTCATGAATTGAACGTGGACATGATTCTCACGTTGATAGTTGAGGTGATCAAGTATTACTCTGATTTGTTGAATATTGATAGTTGGACCAATATTCCTTGATTTGAGCAAGTATTGCTCATCTAATGAATCATTGGTGCCGTGACCAAAATAAAGCATTAATTAAAATACTGGTAGTTGAATCGAGCATAATTAATAAAAATTCTGATCATGAGATCGTCGTAACATTATTAGTGTTCGAATCTGGAATTATGATCCTTGGACTCAGAAACCCTAATTTGATCAATTGATGACCAATTAATGGTTTATTTGAAAATTAACCATGGAATGAAGGATAACCGACTTCATGGGACCGTGGGTCGACCATGAATCTCCATATGCTTGTGTGGGAAAATACCAAGGCTTCTTGAAGAGTTGGTGATTCGTTGATGAAAGAATGATCAAATGCTGGTTTAATCATTTATTCGAAAATGCTCATCTGAGCCTTAGGTGATAAAACCTAATTAATTATGAAGAGATGAGAGACCAACCAAGGGGTCATGAAACCGGCCCTGGGTGGTCAAGGGATCGAATGACATTCGTTCCATGAAAATCCCAAAATTATTTGGAAGAGTTTTGGACCAAATACGTGCATTTGCGCAAATTAAGTCAAACCGTGAAAATACACGGGACCGGATCATTACGAGCCAAGGAGCCAACCCTGGTCGGTCAAGGTAACATTCTCATGTTGTCAAAGTGTTAGTATCTCAGTTCTGAGAATTTTGATATTTTCTGGCGTGCAGTTGAGCATTCATTTGAGAAAATATGAAGAAATTAGGGATTTTTGATAAAACCGTCAAAACTTCATGAGATGAAGGAAAATAATAAAAAAAATGAGGGAATCATGAATTGTGGGACCGGTCATGGCCAAGGCATGGCCGGCCGGCCATAGGGCCCAATCCCACACGTTTTCCTAATTTTTATAATATTTTCATGATTTTAGGGAAATATGATAAAACCAAGGAATTTGTTAAAACTAAGGAGTTTTAAAATCAAAGAGTTTTGTTGAAATCAAGGAGTTTCCATGAGATGAGGAAAACATGAAAAATAATAATAATAATAATAATAATAATAATAAGGGGGTATGGGACCGGCTTGAGCATGGTTGGCCGGCTAGGGCCCGGTCCCATGCATTTTCCCCTAATTTTATGTATTATTTCATGATATAAAGGAATTTTCATAATTTGAAGGAAATATCATGAAATCAAGGAATTCCATGGGACCAAGGAAACATGAAAAGTATAATAATAATAAAATGGGATGTGTGGGGCCAGCTAGGGCTTGACGGGCCGGCTAGGGCCCGAGCACACGGGTTTCCTTAATTTTATATTATTTTTCATGGGATCAAGGAAATATCATGAGATTAAGGAGTTTTCATGAAATTAGGGAAATAATAATAATATAATGAGGAACCAAGAGGTGTGGGGACGGCTGGGACCAAGGCATGGCCGGTTGGCTAATAATCACGACCCACAATGTTTTCCTTAATTTTATATTATTTCTTTGGTGTAAGGGAAACACCATGAAACTGAAGAGTTTCCTCAAAACGAAAGATATTTGTTCAAATGAAAGGATTTTCATGAACTCAAGGAAAATAACAAAAATATGATAAAAATATGAAACTGGCGTGGGATTGACCACGGCACGTCCGGCCGGTCAGTGGGCCCATGCTCCCAGCGCCTTGGTCAAATTTTTAATTATTTATTATTTTCCTTCCTATTTTGCATAGGTTCATCGTCTCGTCGTATTTTGAAATACTTGTTCGTACGATGATTGTTAGCGCATCATCGTCGAGTACACTTGCACCATTTGAGTCGGGGTTTACTCGGAGGTAGCTCAGATGCCCGTGTGTTGAATATTTATTACTAACCCATGGAATTCTGCTGGGAAGAACCATAGATTGAAGCAACGAAATATTACAAAAGTATTTGAATACTTTCAGAAAATATTTGAATATTTTCAGAAATTCAGTGGATGAATCCAAGATTTTTTAGAATAATTAATTGATGGCTTTATACTAGCAGAGCAAGCTGTCTAGGAGCATTAATTATTCTGATATGAGCTTGCTGGAGCTTCATATCCTTTACATAGTCAAGGAAAAATGTTGTTTGTATCCTGAAGACGTTATCGCTCTATACTAGCAGAGCAAGCTATCTAGGAGCCGTCAATCTTGTGATTCTATATAGAAATAATTACTGAAGTGTTCAGTATTCATGAGATATGTTTTTGTCCAGGCGAGAGACTACATATCTGCATGTACTCTGAGAGACAGTATTCTCAGTCAGAGGTTCGATGAGAGACTTGTGTCTCGATACTCACATCTGATTGCTGGATCAAAAGTTAGTATAATTATGGGTTTATGATTTTAGCCTTTGTCAAAAATCCACCATATACATTAAGTCCCATGCTTAGTGAGGAAAGCCGTGTTCCTCAGTCAGCATTGAATGGTGATTTTCTGGTCATAAACAATATAAGTAATTGACCTTAGTTGTAAGTTAAGATGTTACCGGATTTCGATAGTACGAGCATACCATGACTTGAATGAAGATCTTAGTGGCATGATAGAGTGTCATTTGGTGAACATAAATTGTTGTTGAACCGCTGATTTGGATGACGGGACCTTGGTCGTTTAGGATTCGCGGGTCGGGCCCAATAGGGAAATCCTTAGAAAATTAGGTTTTGGAAATAAAACTTTATATAAAAGGAATTGTTCCCCCTTTTTTTTTAAATTTTCCCATGACCATAGCTTCATCATGCCTTCATCATCTTCACGCTAGGGAGGAGAAAGAATTTCACCGGAGCACCAGCACCGCCCACCGTCCGGCCGGCGCCGACCAGGTAAGCGCAATTTTTTATTTATTTTTGATGATGTTTACTGATGTTCATGAGTTCTATGAGTTGTTCATATCTTGATCTTGATAATGTTATATACATGTGCATATATGAGTGTAGGTTTCGTCGAAAACCTTCGTTTTTGAAAACGTATGTTCGTTTGATCATTAGTTTTGAAAACTAATAATAATCCCTGATTTATGAGAGATTTTTCTTCATATATGAATATTTAGGCCCAGTGATAAAACTGTGTTTATGAGCTTTCATGTGAACCAAAGTTTTATTATGAAAAGGTGAATTTTCACGAAACCGAAATAAACCCTCGTTTTGAAGAATGATAATGATACGAAGAAGAAGTTCTTCTTATTTTTTTTATATACATGAACTTGTGTCCAGTGATAAAATTTTCTTTATGAGATTTCACGTGAATCAAATATTTATCTTATAATGTGTGATTTTTCACAAAACTGGAATAAACCTTCGTTTCAAAGACGTATGACGATACGAAGGAAAAGATTTTTTTTATAAAACCATGGTCTATTCATGATTATTTTTTTTTGAAACCGTGGAGTGTCCATAAATTTATTTTCGTGAGCCTTTCTCACGTCAAATTTTTTATTTTTTTTATTTACGAGAGTAAATCACGTTTTTCTTTATAAGCAAATATATATTATTTTCTTTAAAATCAAAACTTGAGTTTTGTGTAGTATTACTGAGAAGTAAACAATTATTTATGATGAAATAATGTTTTAGTTTGGTGAATGTTCACATAATAGAAATATTCATGACTTTATGAAAAGTCTGAATTTTTGAACGTCTTTTGTAGATTCGAACAGACGAACGATTTTGGAGTGTTAACTCTAGCATTACTATCACTTCTGTTAGTGGAAGCGTAAAAGGTAAGAGTTAAGAGTTACTATTTTTGTTCCTCTGATTTCAGAAAATGTCCGACAACAGAGATTACGATTACTGGTATTCCTCTTCTTCCTCTAGCTCTTATGATGAGGATTCCAAAGCTCATGTAGAGAAATCGAAAGCTAGGGATACTCAGGATGAAGGAGTGAAGCCTAGCATACCCTTGAATGAACGAAGGGTCATTTTTGCTGAACTTAGGAAAATAAAAGCTGAGGATGATGAAAAAGAGGCTCGTCAGCGTGAAAAGGATCGAATCCGGCGCAAAACACAAAGGGCTGAAAAGAGACGTCAATTCTTGGACGGGAGGCCTTATGACTCTGATGTTGATGCTTCTAAATAAGAGGATACATGGGAGGTACCAGAGTGCAAGATTAAGCATGGTCGATATGAACGAGATTTTCAGAAGACCATGAAGCAGTTTGAAGCCGAAATTGAAGCGGAAGATGACTTGGACTCAGATGATGATCCTAAAGCTTATCCTAACTCCATTGCTGCTGATTTTGACGAATAGAAAGGCAGTGATGACAATTTTGATGACTCAAATAATGAGAAGGATAGTGATGACGAGTCCGACGAGTAGCTTTAATTCCATCTTCTTTTCTTTTTAAAACATTTGAATGTTTCTTAGGCTTCGTAGTAGACATTTCTTCGATGATTTGAATGACTTTTGCTTCAGATTTAAGGTTTTCTTATGAATAAACACTTTACTAATGGTGATTCCTTCTGATCAAACGAAATAAACCAATGTTCATGCGTCAAAATCCATCATAATCTTTTCCGATGATTTTCATTTTATGAGAAGTAGCATAACACGGTTAAGAGATATACGACACGTGCAAAGCCGCGTGGCTTTCTTTCGACTATGTTATTGTCAGTCCCTAGTGTGTTATTTTCCTCCGCATCTTCAGTATCACCCTTTGAAACTTAGGGTTTTAGTGAAACTCGTAACTGAATTACCCCGCAGAAGATAAACCTTCACCGTATCTAATATATATCTTCAAGACTTTGAGTCTATCCTCTACGCGAATATTTCTCTCACTCCTGAGTCAGTTCCATCTTGCAGAGAATTCTTGATCATACCTTGTTGTTGCTATGTCAAGCAGTAGTATTTCTTCTCAAGATGATCCTCAGTTGAAGCGTGAAATAGCAGTGTCCTCCTCAGTAAGTTGTATTTCTTTTTCATATTTGTCTGATCAAGATTATTTATCATAAGAAAATGATGTATTGCAGGATAATCAGAAGAATGCTTCTTCTCATACTTCGAGGCCCTGGCGAACCGTTAGAGAACATATTCAGTATAGGTCGGCTCGTGCTGAGACTGGATCATCTGTAAGTAATCATGTAACTCTTAGGATTCCACTGTGCTCATGAAATTAAATACTCCTTCATTTCGTCGTATGCGGATGTTCGTGTCGTTGTCGATGCTAGACGAAGAAGGAGCGAAAAGTTTGTGACTATAGTCGAGGTTGAAGATAACAACCATTGAATTGGTGAAGATTCTGTAAAACCTGTGGAGATAGGAGACAGTGTTCATGCTGGTGAATATCCCACAGCTAGACTCCCATTTGAAGCACCTTTGATCAATACTTTCCCGGACAATGAAGTGGTTGGAGAATTCATCATTCCCAGATATCACGCACCTCTGTATACTAAGATCTGGAAGAAGTATGGCCACATTGTCACTATAGAAGTATGGAAAGGATTTCTTCCAACCCTTTTAACCGCATTAGCTGGGTTGTTGCCAATCATTGAGGAAATGAACCAGATGCACTTGCAAGATGTCAAGAACCATGAGTTGCATAAATGGGATGAGATAATCTCAAACTGTGAGACATTGCGATTTAATGTGAGCTTTCTTCGTCGTCGACTCGAAATAATCAAGATTCATAAGGCGGCGGAGGCTGCTTATGAAATTTCCATTAACACTGCTTTATTCGAGGAGGAGGAGAAGATACTGGCTCTGGAATTAGCCAGGGTTGAGAAGGCCGTTGAGTATTTGAAGGTAAAGATTAGGATCTTTTAGAAGAAACTTGACAAAGTTTCTTATAGGGATTATCCACTGTTGGATGGTTTGCTCTGAATGAACGATTGTTGTTTTGAATAGGTTTAGGATTTTCTTAGGTAAAATGATTGATTATGACATGAGGAAATTTTTCGTTCATTTATGGAACGTTTTAATGAATAAAGGAGCATTTTGTACGCTCTTTGGAAGAAAATAAATTACATTTCGAAAATGCTTTAAATGATGGAAAGGTATTTGTTTTCTATAGATTAAGCGTAATATGCTTTGAGCCATTTGCCGTTGATTATATTTCCTTCCACTCCTCCATCAATCTTTAAGATTTTGTAATATCCGTTGGATACTGCCTTGATAACTACGTATGGTCCTTCCCACTTCGGAGAGAACTTGTGAGCGGACATATCTTGTTGAATGTGTTAATGTTTTTAATACCAGATCCCCTACTTGAAATGTTCGAGGTCTTACCATTTTGTTGTAGGCCCTGGAGATTCTTTGCTTGTAGGTTTCTACATATTTCTCCACCTTAGCCCACTTCGACTCGAGCATGTCCAGTTCAGCAATTCTTGAGTTGGACACTTCGGCTTCGGCCCATTGTACGCCACTGGATATTGCAATCCGTGCTTAAGGAATTTTGATTTCCGCCGGTAGTATGGCGTCATCTCCATAGACGAGAGAATATGATGAAGTTCCAATCGAGCTTCTTTGGCGCGGTTCGATAAGCCCATAAAGCCATAGGCAACTGTTCATGCCAGGTTCGAGGATTATCATGAACTGTTCGACTAATAATTCGGACCAAAGTTTTGTTGGTGCTCTCTACTTGACCGTTTCCTTGAGGATAGTATGGTATGGAGAAAATTTGTTTGATGCCGTATTCCTCGAGCAATTCTGTCACATGCTTGTTGGAAAAAGGAGTTCCATTATCAGTGACAATGTGTTTGGGAACACCGAATCTTCATATTATATATTCTTTTATGAAGGCTGCAATCGTGACTCCAGTGGTGCTTCGAAGAGGAATAGATTCAACCTATTTGGTAAAATACTTAGTTGCAGTGATGATGTATTCACGCTGCTTCGAAGATGCTGGATTGATTTTCCCAATGATATCCAGTCCCCAGCTATAGAAAGACCAATGACTATTCACCGAATTCAATGGAAGACAGGGAGTGTGAATGAGGTTACCATGGACTTGGCATTGATGACACCTTTGAACATGTGCAGCTGCATCGTCTTCCATGGTGGGCCAATAATATTTCTTGTGAATATGGAGAAACAATTTCCTTTTTCCTTGATGATCTCCGTCATGCATATCCTTTAAAATCATTGGGATTTCATGCTCAGCTAAGCACCTCAGCAAGTTTTTACCAAAGCTTTTGCGGTATAAGACTCTATCAAGAAAGACAAATCTCTTAGCTCTCTGAATGAGTTTGATTGCTTCTTTCTTTTCTGACGACAATTCATTGTCCCGGAGATATTTGATGTAGGGTTCCCTCTAGTCCCCAGTGTGATGGGCTGTCAGAGCTTCTAAGTGGTGAGGAGGCGTCTGAAAATGAGGACATGACTTTTACAGCATTCTTGATTGAGCCTCCATAGAAGGCCAATAGTATCCCATTCTTTGAAGCTCTCTGTAAAGTGTTATCACCAGTGTTTGTCCGCACGTTTCTTCATGTATGCGCTTGAGTTATTCGTCCGCTTCTTTATTTCCAAGGCATCGTGATAATGACCCATCAGAGTTCCGATAGTATAATGTTCCATGAAGTAAGAAATAATTCTTTAGTTCTTTGAGACTGATTTTCCCTTCTGAAAGAGAACTGTTCAGTTCATGAATGATAGGTGCCCTCCAATCGTATGCTTGAATTTCTTCGGTTTGATCAAGCCATATGGCTAAAACATGGTGCCTTTGTATAGTAATTGGTTTCTCTGCTCCTTCAAATTGCTTAGAAGCAAGAGTTTCCAGGCAACCGGCATGCCTATTGTTGGTTCGTCTAGTATAGATAATCATTGCATCAGCGAAGTAAGTTAACAGCCATTGAGCTTCAGTTCTGAATGGAGCAAGTGTGATTTATTTAAGGGAGTATGTCCCATTCATTTGATTGAATAGCAGCTTCGAATCTCCCCTAATATCGAGGTGCGTTGCTCCTGCTTGCTTGGCCAGAGACAATCCCAGTAAGAAAGCTTTATATTCTGCTGAATTGTTGGTGCAATGAAAATACAGCTTAAATGAATGTGAGAAAACCTCACCATATGGAGAGACTAGCACTATGCCTGCTCCTCCATTGTTGTTGCTAGGGGTGGTGGAACCGTCAAAGTATAGAAGCCATGTCTCTTCTTTGATGATTAAGACGCCTGGAAATTCACCAGGTACGTCTTCATGTAACACTATTGCATCGTCTCATGAAAAAGCAGCGAGTGAGTCAGCCACTGCTTGGCCTTTGATTTATTTGGGTGGTGTACATGCTATGTCAAATTCTGACATCTGGAGTAGCCACTTTGCTGGTCTTCCTATCAAGGATGGCTTTGATAGAAGAAACTTTATAGGGTCATCCTTTGAAATGAGCACGACTTTGTTGGATAGTAAGTAGTGTCTGAATTTCTGAATTACATGTACTAACGCCAGGCATGCTCTCTCAGCCTTTAGGTATCGGAGTTGAGCATCTCGTATTATTCGAATGAAGTAGTAGATCGGTCATTCGATGCCTTCATCGTCTTCTTGAGCAAGGAGTGCTCCGATAATAACATCACTAGAGGCCGTATACAGTATCAGTGGTCGTCTTTGCACTGGAAATTTCATGAAAGTAAGTGATAATAGTATCTGCTATATTTTCTAGAATGCTTCTTGTTGAACGATTGTCCATGTAAAGCTTGCTCCTTTCTTCAGTAGAGGGGTGAGCGAAGCAATGAGTTGAGCTAACCCAGGAATGAAGCTTCGAATATAATTTACCTTGCGCATGAAACTTTAGAGTTCTTTCACAGTGCGTGGAGGAGGCATGGTGGTGATAGCTTTCGTCTTGTCTGGATCAACCAGGAATCCTAAAAACTTTCCGGAAGAGATACCAAAAGCGCACTTTAGAGGGTTCATCTTTAGTTTGTATTCTCGACATCTTTCAAAGACTTGTATTAGAACTTGAAAGTGGGATGCTCGAGTCTTCGACTTCACCACTACGTCATCAACATAGTATTCCACTTGCTTGTGCATCATGTCGTGGAATATGGCAGTCATGGCTCGTTGATAGGTAGCACCGGCATTCTTTAATCCGAAGGGCATCACAGTGTAGTGGAAATTCCCAATAGGAGTACGAAATGTGGTTTTGTTGGAATCATGTTCATACATTTTGATTTGGTTGTATCCACTGTAGCCATCCATGAATGAAAACATACCGTGACCGCTGGTTGCATCCACGAGCATATCGATGTTGGGTAGAGGAAAGTCATCTTTCGGACAACATTTGTTCAGATTCCTGTAATCAACACAACATCTGATTTGGCCATTTTTCTTTTTGATAGGAACAATATTCGCCAGCCATGTTGGGTGTTGAATAGGTTTGATGAACCCTGCTGCTAATAGAGCTTTCATGAATTGATGGTATGTTGAAGGAACCACCTTGTTGTCATAAAGCCACGGTCGTACGAGTATCATGTGATAGTCAGGTTCTTGTTCGATCACGTGGAATTTGGCTTTTGATTGAATAGGCCCCACCTTCAGATCTATGTACGCATATCCATATGTATGGATCTGGATTCCCTCAAAACCTTTCATATAGATGGGATGACGAATGATCTTATTTCGTGGGAACTTGGCTGCCTTGAGAGTCTTCATAGTGACAATATTTGTAAAAGTGCCTGTATCAACGAGAGCTCTCTTGAATTCAGAGTCCTTGATAAAACTGGTCACGTACAGGGCTCGATTATGTCCTTCCTCTATCATACGGTCCTCTTATCCAAATGCGATATTGTGGATCGAATGCTCATACATCATAAACGTCTCTTCTGTTGGAGATAAGGAAGTTAATGGTACCTCAGATGATATCTGGTTGAGTGCAACGAACGTGTCTGTTCGCTGCTTCTTGGAAAAGTGTAAGATTTCACACAAGTTTTCAACTAACTGTGTGATCTCCTGGTCCATCGGCTTCTCATAAGTTGTGAAATTGTTGCTTTGAGGGTCACCGTGCGGCGAGTCAGTCCCCGGTACTGGGACTTCCAGAACGGAGATTCTGCCTAACTCGGATGTCAGTTTGATGAGAAAGTCAAGAATGTGATTCATTGTATCCTTTACCAGATCCATGTTCCTGGTGTGGATTGATGTGTTGTAGAAAGTGATAGTAAAAGGTTCTTTTGAAACTTGTGAAGGCAAAGGAATTTAGATTTAATAAAACTTCAAAATAAAGAAAATTTGTTTCAAGATTGATTTCAAGATATTAGGAATATAACCAAGACACTAGAATCCACTATTACACATGAATGATGTCAAATATTTCATAACTCTAATTATCCTTTTAATCCTTTATTTCTTAATCCACAAATAATCAAACATATTCTCAAAAATTAATTGTATCCCTAAGCATAGATTATCTAACCAAAGCATAACCTATCTAATTGATCACAACTAATGAAGAAAATTATGTAAACTTTGAAGAACTCTGCAAAAGCAGTGATTGAGTGAATTATAATTAACTATTAGAGAAAATAAAATAGTTACCCATTGTTCATGTGTGAATAGCTTCATCCATTGCCTTGGTTACGAGAGAATTAGCCGCTCATCATGTTGGAAACACGCTCAAAAATCATTATTATTGCTCAAAAAGTGTTTACAAAGATGAAATGGAGAAAATGATAAAAATCGGGTGTTGAAACGCTTATAAATGTTTCAAACACCGTTCTGAAGAACGATGAAAATAAACTAACATTTCGCATTTGTATCTCTGCGACGCACACAGAACTGTCGCTGTCTCTGTTGGAAAGAATGACTGTCCTTGATAGTCCGTTCTTGACGCTCTTCAGGAATGCAGCAGCAGAAATGGTGATCTGCAACTCGACTTTTCTCAATTTTTTGATGCTCTAAATCTCTCCCCAATCTCTCTCCCCCCTTCTGCTCAACCCAATAGGACTATTTATACTCAACAGTACCAAGAAATCTCGCTCATTAACCCACAATAATCCTCCATTACTCGGAATAAAAGAAAATATTTTCGGGATATTTTCTTTCCATGTTTTAACTCCACACGCGTCTACAGCTGATGAAAAATCCTTATTTAGCTCCTACACGCTCCTGGTTGTTTGATAGAGTCATCATGCACGTAAGAATCACGTCCGAATATCATACAAACTCGTGAACAGTGTGAACTGTCCTCCTATGCACGTGCTTCCCTGTTTTCTTCCATCCGACGATGCAGCCAATTTTAACCGAAACCATTGACCATACCTTGCCTGTCCAGCCCATAATAACATACCCAATGAGTTTCAGCCCTTGAATCACCCTACAACATCACCAAAATTCGAACCCTAATTCGGTAGCCCTTTTTCCCTCCAAAATTCAAAATTCAAATGGGGAAGATGGGTGTTGTGGACAAAAATGGGTGTTGTGGACAAATGGGCTACACATAGCCATGGGTGACACATAGAAAAAGTGGGGTCCGTATATCAAATGTCCTCCAGGGTTCTCCGAGCAACTTTTCGAGCCGAATTTTCCAACAATCTTTATTCCAAAAAATACCTACAAACACACAAAACACCATAATAAGGACAAAAACGAGTACTAACAATACGAAACATTGAGGACAAATTAGACACATAAATGCGTCTAAAAAATACCCCCAAACTTATTATTTGCTAGTCCCGAGAAAATCTAATCTAGAAAAAAATAAAATAACTACACTTTGCACGTGCAGAAAGTCGTTAAACCGCTAGGTGGCCCTAGTGGCGGAGTGTCGTCTCCGGAGGGTTTACCAGAGGTGTACCCACAAAACCTTTACTCCAGACCCTAGCTATCTACACATAACCTTGGAAGGAACTAAAGAATATCCTTGGTTGGAATACTTATTGACTACAGGAGGAAGTACCCTGATGCGAAATTCCAATTGTTGTACACGAGTTTGCACTCAAGCATACTAAAATTCATATAAATTGACAGAGCTCTACTCAGATAGTTTCTGGACATCATAAACCGGAGTCAACCAATCACATAGATTAAGAAGAGAAAAACGTGGATGATGTTGGCTAGGGTGAACCTATCCTAACGGACTGAGATACTGGTCTTGGACTAATATCAACACACTGGCATATACAAGGGGACCAGTGGTCGATTTTATTGTATTTATTCCGTTTGGTCTAGTGGTCTGGTCTTAATTTTTTTTTTTTTTTTTTTTGTGGTATCTCAGCCACTCTATTCCACCCTAGCAATGGTAAAAAGAAAAATAAAAGAAGTGATCAGGATTCTTTCGATGTTTCCATCACGAGGATATGGCGAAACTACCATGCTTTCTAACACCTGAGCTCTGTGCTTTTATGAATAGACTCTTTAGATGTTTCCATCTAATCAGATTGGTTCCTCAACTCCTACAACCAAAATTCTTCCATCCACTTAGATTGGTTAGTGCCATACTTAATAAACATAAATTTCTAGGCTCTGGAGTTTATTTATTGCAGCTAAAAGCTAACAAAAAGTTTCTCCCCACCCCCAAACTTAATTCTAACATTGTCCTCAATGTTTCTAATGAAAGAGCAATACCAAAAAGTAAAGTAACATGAGGAATCAGCAAAGAGAGAAGTTGGAAAGATAGTACCTGGGTGAAGAGAGAAATCAAAAACTAATATACAACATACAATCGCCTCGATGGTCAATCAAGGGTAAACAGGGTCCTCCAGAGGGACCTCCTCAACATCACCTGTAGGAAAGGGCTCTAAAAAGGGTTTCAATCTCTGACCGTTAACCTTCGAAGAACTACTACCATCCGGTGTCTCGATCTCCACAGCTCCATGAGGAAAAACAGTACGAACAATAAAAGGACCCGTCCACCGAGAACGTAACTTCCCAGGGAAAAGATGCAAGCGGGTATCATACAAGAGAACTTTTTGACCTGGAGAAAATGACTTCCGTAAAATATTTCTATCATGCACAAGTTTCATTTTGTTCTTATACTCCTTCGCACTATCGTAAGCATCTATACGAATCTCGTCCAACTCATTGAGCTGGAGTTTCCTATGGGCTCCTGCCTTGTCAAGTGAAAAATTTAGCTGCTTAATAGCCCAATAAGCTCTATGTTCTAACTCATTAGGTAAATGACATGCCTTTCCATAAACAAGCCGATAAGGCGACATTCCAATGGGGGTATTAAACGCAGTACGGTAAGCCCATAAGGCATCAGTAAGCCTAGACGACCAGTCTTTCCGATTAGGATTAACTGTTTTCTCTAATATACGTTTTATCTCCCTATTGGAAACCTCTACCTGACCACTAGTCTGTGGATGATACGGGGTGGCTACCTTATGTGTAATACCATATTTCTTCATCAAAAGCTTAAAAGGTCCATTACAAAAGTGCGACCCTCCATCACTAATTATAGCTCGCGGTGTACCAAAACGTGTAAGTATATTATTTTTCAAGAACTCAAGCACAACCCTATGGTCATTGGTTTTACATGCAACCGCCTCAATCCACTTAGAGACGTAGTCTACGGCGACAAGGATGTATAGGTTACCAAAAGAATTAGGAAACGGACCCATAAAGTCAATACCCCATACATCAAATACCTCAACAACTAAAATAGGGTTCAAGGGCATCATGTTCCTACGGGAAATGGTTCCTATTTTATGGCAACGCTCACAAGTAACACAGTAACTGTGAGAGTCTTTAAATAACGAAGGCCAATAGAATCCACACTGCAATATCTTAGCAGCAGTCTTCTTAGCACTAAAGTGACCCCCACAAGCATGATCATGACAAAAGGAAATAACACTGGACTGGTCACTCTAAGGTATACATCTCCTAATAATCTGGTCTGGACAATACTTAAATAAATAAGGATTATCCCAAAAGAAGTGCTTAACCTCAGCTAAAAACCTAGAACGATCTTGTTTACTCCAATGTTGGGGCATTCGACCAGTAACAAGATAGTTCACTATATTCGCATACCAAGGTGATTGGGAAACAGAGAACAATTGTTCATTAGGAAAGTTGTCCCTTATATGAAGGGAATCATCAGGGGAACTAACAATTAGCCTAGACAAGTGGTCTGCTACTACATTTTCTGCACCCTTTTTGTCTCTAATGTCTGGGCAAAATTCTTGTAATAAAAGGATCCACCTAATCAATCTAGGTTTGGTATCCTTCTTAGACAAAAGGTATTTCAAAGCAGCATGATCAGTATAGATTACGATCTTAGAACCTAAGAGGTAGGATCTAAACTTGTCTAAGGCAAACACAATGGCCAACAGTTCCTTCTCGGTAGTGGTATAGTTCATCTGGGCTTCATTCAGAGTTTTTCTAGCATAGTAAATCACATGAAGTAACTTATTTTCTCGCTGACCTAGCACAACACCAATAGCATAATCTGAAGCATCACACGTGATCTCAAAGGGTAAGTTCCAGTTGGGTGCCTGGACTATGGGGGCGGTAGTGAGTAAAGTCTTAAGCTTCTCAAAAGCCTCTAAACAAGCATCATCAAAGACAAACTTAGCATCTTTTGCAAGTAAATTGCAAAGAGGTCTAGAAATCAAGCTAAAATCCTTAATGAATCGACGATAAAAACCTGCATGCCCTAAGAATGACCTAATATCTTTTACGGTTTTTGGGACCGGTAAGGTTTTAATAAGGTCAACCTTGGCTCTATATACCTCTATACCCTTCGAAGATACGATATGCCCTAGAACGATTCCTGAACGAACCATGAAATGACATTTCTCCCAATTAAGCACTAAATTCTTTTCCTTACACCTAGTCAAAACTAATGACAAATGATGCAAGCACTCATCGAAAGACGAACCAAACACTGAAAAATCATCCATAAAGACCTCTAAGAACCGTTCTACCATGTCAGAAAATATGCTCAACATACAACGCTGAAAGGTCGCAGGGGCATTACATAGCCCGAAATGCATGCGTCTATACGCAAAGGTACCAAAGGGACAGGTAAAAGTGGTTTTCTCTTGGTCTTCTGGGGCAATAGGAATCTGATTATAGCCGCAAAATCCATTTAAAAAGCATAAATGGCTACGGCCAACTAATCTTTCGAGCATTTGGTCGATGAAGGGAAGGGGAAAGTGGTCCTTCCTAGTGACCTTGTTCAATTTTCTATAGTCAATACAGATACACCGACCCGTGGTCATTCGAGTTGGGATTAACTCATTTTTTTTATTCTGGACTACGGTAATACCAGATTTCTTGGGAACAACCTGAACGTGGATGGCCCACTTACTGTCTGAAATAGGGTAGATAATGCCCGCATCTAACAGCTTCAGAACCTCGGTTCGAACTACTTCTTTCATATGAGGGTTCAGTCGACGTTGCATCTCCCTAGAAGGTTTAGTATCTTCCTCTAAATAAATCTGATGCATACAAACAGTAGGACTTATACCCTTAATGTCTGCTATGGTCCACCCTAAAGCTTCCTTGTTATTCTGAAGGACGGTTACTAGCCTACTTTCCTGATCACTATCCAAGTCAGATGCTATAATCACAGGTAAAGTTTCAGATGGGCCTAAAAACACATACTTCAAGGTATCTGGTAGTGGTTTGAGGTCCAATTTAGGAGGCTTTTCCAACGAAGGAACTGGGGTAGACTCATAAATGGGTAGAGGTTCGAACTTAGGTTTCCATCCACTACTAGTGTCTATCAAAGGGGTTGAATCTAACAAAGCATTTACCTCATTAATCACATCATCATCATCAAAATCAATCCCAAAGTGAGCTAGGCATTTCTCTAATGGATCTTCCATCAAAGTGTTTGGTAATGACTCATATACTAATGTTCCTATCATGTTCACCTATTCTATGCCTGAGTCATCTAGTTCAGAGGGTAGCTTACTAACATGAAAGACGTTCATCTCAATAGTCATATTACCAAAAGACAAATTCATAATACCAGTTCGACAGTTAATGATCACATTGGATGTAGCTAAAAACGGGCGACCTAAAATTACCGGTATCCGGTTCTCTGGGTCAGGGAAAGGTTGGGTATCTAGGGTAATGAAATCCACCGGATAAATAAACTTGTCTACCTCTATGAGAACATCCTCGATCACACCCCGAGGAATTTTTACGGACCTATCAGCTAAATTAAGAGTCATCTGGGTAGGTTTCATCTCACCAAGTCCTAGCTTAAGGTACACATGGTATGGAAGTAAGTTCACACTGGATCCTAAGTCAAGCAACGCTTTCTCAACACGATATTTACCTATTGTGCAAGCAATGGTAGGGGACCCTGGGTATTTTTACTTAGGAGTAGTGGTATTCTGAATAATAGAACTCACATGACTAGCTAGGAAGGCTTTCTTTTGAACACTAATCTTACGCTTTCGTGTACACAAGTCCTTAAGAAACTTGGCATAAGCGGGAATCTTCTTAATCGCATCCAACAATTGTAGGTTGATAGTAACCTGCTTAAAAACCTCCAAAATATATTTATAGTTGGACTCGCTCTTAGTTGGAACTAGCACCTTGGGGAACGGGGCTCTAGGAACAAAGCCTGGCTCAATATGACCCTCATTGGTCTCTTTAGAGACTCTATCAGTCTCCTCATCATTTTCTGGCTCATAAGGGTGAACTACAGCATGTTCACTTTCAGGCATGGCGACCTTATTGTCAACTTTCTTTCCACTCCTAAGGGTTGTAACAGAATTCACATGATTGTACGGTTTATCTCCTTTAGGGTTAGGATCAGTATGACTAGGGAACCTTCCTTCTTCTCTCTCACTAATAAACTTAGCTATTTGGCCGACTTGAAGTTCTAATTTATCAAGAGTCTGGGAATTATTCTTCAAATTATGCCTAATTTCCTGTTGAAAGCTAAGGTGGTTAGCTGATAACATATCATGGTTCTTTGCTAACAAAGCAAGAGTTTCTTCTAAGGTAGAGATCTTTTTCTCAGAAGTGTTCTGGAACTGGGTTTGACCAGAAGGGTTCTTAACATAACCAAAACCTGGGGGAGGCTGAGAATTACTAGACTGACCTTGATTCTGGCCCTTAGACCAAGAAAAATTAGGATAATTTCTCCAACCAGGGTTGTAGGTCTCTAAGTATGGGTCAAACTTCTAACGGTTCTCAAACCTAGCATTGTTATAGACAACATGGGCTTGTTCTTCACTAACATGACCTTCCCAAAATGAGTTATCGGGCTCTATTCCACAACTAGAGACTTGAGAGGCTCTATTAGGTTCAACAAGGGACCTATTTTTAGACTGACCCATTTCCAAAGCTTCTAACCTTCTAGACAAAGCAACAAACTTAGCATCTGACTCGAAGCTTGTATCTACCATATTGGTGCTACTTCTATTGACCAAGAGTCTTTTAGGAGGTTCAACACAAGGCTCCCACTGTTGGGATTTTTCAGCGATAGTTCCTAAGAAGGTGAAAGCATCCTCAGCAGTTTTATTAGTGAACTCACCAGCGCACATAGACTCGACCATGGATTTGGTCGAATAGTCTAAACCATTATAAATAATCTCTACAAGTTTCATCTTATCAAACCCATGGTGAGGACACTGGGATAGGAGATCATTGAATCTCTCTAAAAACCTATAAAGAGACTCTCCCTCTTGTTGCACACTAGCACTAATTTTCTGCCTAACAGCTGCAATTTTATGCTTAGGGTAGAATTTCATATAGAAGGCAGCAATAAGATCTTGCCATGTTTCAATGGATTCAGAAGGTAGGTTTTTCAGCCAGGTCTTGGCTTTATCTCTCAAGGAGAAGGGAAACATCTTAAGTTTCAAGACTTCATCATTAAGGTCTTTTATTCTAACTGTCCCACAAATTTCCTCAAAGTCCCTAATATGAAAATAAGGGTTATCATCATCTTTTCCTAAGAATATAGGGATCATCTGAAGAATACTAGGTTTTATCTCGAAATTAGCCGTATTGGCTGGCAATTTAATGCACGAAGCTCGGTTGGCCCTAGTTGGGAACATGTAATCTTTCAAAGTAGTCATTGCTGGCACAGCTGACGTACTAGGGGTACTTTCCTCACAAAGAGACAGATTCTCAAAACTGAAGTTTCCAAAAACGGGGCTCTCAAAAGAAGAGTCTTTGAGCTCCCCGCCTTCACAAGAAGAACTACTAGGTTTGTCACTAATCAAACGACCTAGAGTGTTTCTTTTCCAAGCCCGTTCTCTAATGACCTCGGGCATAGACTAGAAAAACAAAATAAAAAGAAAAAGAAAAATCCTAAAAGGAAGGGAGGTTCTAAGCAAACACAAAGCAGGCTGACTCCACCAAAGCAAACCTAAAATTTTCTAGCAAACAAAAAGCATGATGGCTCCACTTAGATTGTTTTCTAGACCAGCTTATAATCCTTCGAAAGGGAATTCGTTACAATCTGAGCAAACCCCTCTGGAATCAATCCAGGATTAAGTAAGTTGAATAGAGGCGAGGGAAGCTGCTGGAGCTTTGATACCCAAGGCCTCACCGCATTACAGGGCGGCGCAGTCACGCATTCAACTCACAGAAACTTTCATGAACTTCGAAGAATGCTCAAAAGAGTAACCAATATCTTTCGAACGACTTTGTTACTAAGCTCGTTACCCTATAGGTCTCGTTCTATTCCAAATTTTAAAGCTTAGGTTCGCGTTAAGTTTCGTTTTCCTAAGGCGGGCAAGAAGAGAACGGTGATGAAATCCGAACTCTTATCTTATATGGCCAGTCCTTGCCCTTTACTAGGAATTTAAAACAGCCATTTTCAGTTCCTCGACATATATGCAAACGAAGGAATACAGTAACTCGCTAGCAGGGGATTCGCGAGTGTTTCGAAAAACCTACCTCCCGTTCCAGACGGGGGATGAACCGCTGAAGTCGACTCGGGCCACGACTCCTATGTCATGTGCGAACCCGAGGGGCCGAGGTGATATCGTAATCACCGTCCTTCTCTGCAAACAGTTTAATATTTAACTACCCTTCCGTAGGGTTTAAAAATAAAAAAATAAAAAAATGTCCAAATGTCCAAGTCCAAAGTCCAAAAAGATAAAGTGCAAAATAAAAAATTACAAGAATAAATAAACTCTAATACAATCTAAAAAAAATAAAAACTAAACTTTTTTTTTCTCTTTTTATAAAAAAATCTTCTTCTTTCGCTTCGCCTTTTACTTCGTCCTTAACTCCAAATCTCTAAATATTCACCAAAAGTTTTGGCAAAATTTTCTTTCGCTCCAAATTCCAAATCTGTAGTAAAAAGACAAAAACAAAAACGTAAAGAAGAACAAATAAAAAAAAAAAAAAATCTAAAAACTCTTGCCTAAAGACAAGCTCCGTGTCGACGGCGCCAAAAATTGATGTGTTGTAGAAAGTGATAGTAAAAGGTTCTTTTGAAACTTGTGAAGGCAAAGGAATTTAGATTTAATAAAACTTCAAAATAAAGAAAATTTGTTTCAAGATATTAGGAATATAACCAAGACACTAGAATCCACTATTACACATGAATGATGTCAAATATTTCATAACTCTAATTATCCTTTTAATCCTTTATTTCTTAATCCACAAATAATCAAACATATTCTCAAAAATTAATTGTATCCCTAAGCATAGATTATCTAACCAAAGCATAACCTATCTAATTGATCACAACTAATGAAGAAAATTATGTAAACTTTGAAGAACTCTGCAAAAGCAGTGATTGAGTGAATTATAATTAACTATTAGAGAAAATAAAATAGTTACCCATTGTTCATGTGTGAATAGCTTCATCCATTGCCTTGGTTACGAGAGAATTAGCCGCTCATCATGTTGGAAACACGCTCAAAAATCATTATTATTGCTCAAAAGGTGTTTACAAAGATGAAATGGAGAAAATGATAAAAATCGGGTGTTGCAACGCTTATAAATGTTGCAAACACCGTTACAGAGAACGATGAAAATAAACTGCTGTTCGCACTGTATCTCTGCGACGCACACAGAACTGTCGCTGTCTCTGTTGGAAAGAACGACTGTCCTTGATAGTCCGTTCTTGACGCTCTTCAGGAATGCAGCAGCAGAAATGGTGATCTGCAACTCGACTTTTCTCAATTTTTTGATGCTCTAAATCTCTCCCCAATCTCTCTCCCCCCTTCTGCTCGACCCAATAGGACTATTTATACTCAACAGTACCAAGAAATCTCGCTCATTAACCCACAATAATCCTCCATTACTCGGAATAAAAGAAAATATTTTCGGGATATTTTCTTTCCTTGTTTTAACTCCACACGCGTCTACAGCTGATGAAAAATCCTTATTTAGCTCCTACACGCTCCTGGTTGTTTGATAGAGTCATCATGCACGTAAGAATCACGTTCAAATCTCATACAAACTCGTGAACAGTGTGAATTGTCCTCCTATGCACGTGCTTCCCTGTTTTCTTCCATCCGACGATGCAGCCAATTTTAACCGAAACCATTGACCATACCTTGCCTGTCCAGCCCATAATAACATACCCAATGAGTTTTAGCCCTTGAATCACCCTACAACATCACCAAAATTCGAACCCTAATTCGGTAGCCCTTTTTCCCTCCAAAATTCAAAATTCAAATGGGGAAGATGGGTGTTGTGGACAAATGGGCTACACATAGCCATGGGTGACACATAGAAAAAGTGGGGGTCCGTATATCAAATGTCCTTCAGGGTTCTCCGAGCAACTTTTCGAGCCGAATTTTCCAACAATCTTTATTCCAAAAAATACCTACAAACACACAAAACACCATAATAAGGACAAAAATGAGTACTAACAATATGAAACATTGAGGACAAATTAGACACATAAATGCGTCTAACATGGATCTCTAAGACTCGTGCCAACTCAGTTAGAGTTGGGACTTCTCTATTTTCCGAGATGTCAGACGTAGCGTTAGAAGGAGGAATATCGCCGTTTGAAAGATTATGGATTGGGTTTGGAGTAGTTGAATTATCCCTATGACCAACCATCTGTGAAAATTTTAGGTTGCAACCGAGAGATTAATCTCCCACTGTGGTCTCCAATCTGTAGATGGGGAAAAACGATTTGCTGGTTTTTTAAGGAATTATGAGACGACCGTACGGAGGAGACTCCTTGAACAGAGTGAAATGCTCAACCTCACATAGACACACTGCAAGAAGGGAGCGCTTTGAATTTGAGAGATCAATCTGTAGTACTCCGTCCTAAACCAAGACAATGGTCGTTCTAGAGTAAATTCGGTCACAAGAAAGGATGGGTTGTAGGTGGGAAGATGAGAAATGTGTGGAATCAATGGTAATCAAAGATTGTAGGTGTGTTGTGAATTCTGAATAAGATAAGTTCTGAATGATTGAAATTGCTCAGTTGAGAGTAATTGCTCAATTGATGAGTTGTTGATCTCGTACTGTCAGTGAGACGTGAGATTCTTGTTGTTGTTGTCGATGTTATTTCAATCATGACTCAGAGACTTATTTATATTGCTGGAATTGTAGACACCATGATCCCATAAAGTGTGACAGTTTATGGAATCAAAGAGTGGGGAAGTGGAAATCGTGTTTAAAAGCAGTTGCTCATCGTGCGGAGACTTGGTTGATTTTCCATCCACAACTTCGTTAACTCCTATAACTGATTGCACGACTTGCTCACATTCCATCGTGTGTTTAAACACACGTGCCGTAGACCGCCAGACCAAAACCCTAGTTGATATCCCCCAAGTGACACGATTGACGTCTCGTGGTTAGTTTAGTCATTTGTTGACTTCATGATTTAATGGGACAATGAGTCCGTGTATTTACTGAGTTGAACATGATTTTGTAAAATATTCTGAAACTCATGAATTGAACGTGGACATGTTTCTCACGTTTATAGTTGAGGTGATCAAGTATTACTCTGATTTGTTGAATATTGATAGTTGGACCAATATTCCTTGATTTGAGCAAGTATTACTCATCTAATGAATCATTGGTGCCGTGACCAAAATAAAGCATTAATTAAAATACTGGTAGTTGAACCGAGCATAATTAATAAAAATTCTGATCATGAGATCGTCGTAAAATTATTAGTGTTCGAATATAGAATTATGATCCTTGGACTCAGAAACCCTAATTTGATCAATTGATGACCAATTGATGGTTTATTTGTAAATTAACCATGGAATAAAGGAGAAACGACTGCATGGGACCATGGGTCAACCATGCATCTCCATATGCTTGTGTGAGCAAATACCAAGGCCTCTTGAAGAGTTGGTGATTCGTTGATGAAAGAATGATTAAATTCTGGTTTAATCATTTATTCGAAAATTCTCCTCTGAGCCTTAGGTGATAAAACCTAATTAATTATGAAGAGATGAGAGACCGACCAAGGGGTCATGAAACCGGCCCTGGGTGGTCAATGGATCGAATGACGATCGTTCCATGAAAATCCCGAAATTATTTGGAAGAGTTTTGGACCTAATACGTGTAGTTGCGCAAATTAAGTCAAACCGTGAAAATACACGGGACCAGCTCATTGCGAGCCAAGGAGCTAACCCTGGCCGGTCAAGGTAACATGCTCATGTCGTCAAAGTGTTCGTATCTCAGTTCTGAGAATTTTGATATTTTCTGGCGTGCAATTGAGCATCCATTTGAGAAAATATGAAGAAATTAGGGAGTTTTGATAAAACCGTCAAAACTTCATGAGATGAAGGAAAATAAAAAATAAAAATGAGGAAATCATGAAGTGTGGGACCGGTTATGGCCAAGGCATGGCCGTCCGGCCAAAGGGCCCAATCCCACATGTTTTGCCAATTTTTATAATTTTTCATGATTTTAGGGAAATATGATAAAACCAAGGAATTTGTTAAAACTAAGGAGTTTTAAAATCAAAGAGTTTTGTTGAAATCAAGGAGTTTCCATGAGATGAGGAAAACATGAAAAATAATAATAATAAAATAAGAGGCGTGTGGGACCGGCTTGAGCATGATTGACCGGCTAGGGCCCTGTCCCGTGCGTTTTTCCCTAATTTTATGTATTATTTCATGATTTAAAGGAATTTTCATAATTTGAAGGAAATATCATGAAATCAAGGAATTCCATGGGACCAAGGAAACATGAAAAATATAATAATAATAATAATAAAATGGGACATGTGGGGCCAGCTAGGGGTTGACCGGCTAGGGCCCGGTCACACGGGTTTCCTTAATTTTATATTATTTTTCATGGGATCAAGGAAATATCATGAGATTAATGAGTATTCGTGAAATTTGAGAAACAATAATAAAATAATGAGGAACCATGAGGTGTGGGGCCGGCTGGGACCAAGGCATGGTCGGTAGGCCAATAATCACGACCCACAATATTTTCCTTAATTTTATATTATTTCTTTGGTGTGAGGGAAACACCATGAAACTGGGGAGTTTCCTCAAAACGAAAGATATTTGTTCAAATGAAAGGATTTTCATGAACTCAAGGAAAATAACAAAAAATATGATAAAAATATGAAACTGGCGTGGGATTGACCACGGCACGTCCGACCGATCAATGGGCCCATGCTCCAAGCGCCTTGGTCAATTTTTTAATTATTTATTATTTTCCTTCCTATTTTGCATAGGTTCATCGTCTCGTCGTATTTTGAAATACTTGTTCGTACGGTGATTGTTAGTGCATCATCGTCGAGTACACTTGCACCATTTGAGTCGGGGCTTACTCAGAGGTAGCTCAGATGCCTGTGTGTTGAATATTTATTACTAACCCATAGAATTCTGCTAGGAAGAACCATAGATTGAAGCCACGAAATATTACAAAAGTATTTGAATACTTTCAGAAAATATTTTCAGAAATTCAGTGGATGAATCCAAGAATTTTTAGAATAATTAATTGATGGCTTTATACTAGCAGAGCAAGCTGTCTAGGAGAATTAATTATTCTGATATGAGCTTGCTGGAGCTTCATATCCTTTATATAGTCAGGGAAAACTGTTGTTTGTATCCTGAAGACGTTATCGCTCTATACTAGCAGAGCAAGATGTCTAGGAGCCATCAATCTTGTGATTCTATATAGAAATAATTACGGAAGTGTTCAGTATTCATGAGATATGTTGTTGTCCAGCCGAGAGACTACATATCTGCATGTACTCTGAGAGGCAGTATTCTCAGTCAGAGGTTCAATGAGAGACCCGTGTCTCGATACTCACATCTGATTGTTGGATCAAAAGTTCGTATAATTATGGGTTTACAATTTTAGCCTTTGTCGAAAATCCACCATCTACAAAGAGTTAACTTGATTTCTTCCTATTCAGATTTGAATAATTGGTGGAAAGAATGATCAAGATGTCTTTGGTGATTGATCCATGTTTATATTGCGGCTGAGAAGAAGAAATATCTAGGAAACAAGTTCGTCATCAATAAGATATCAAAATTTCTTCGTACCCTATGGTGCGGGTGAATCCGCGTATTTCAAAGTCCAACCGCAACCAAACCACTAAAAGTGCGGATTTTAGAATCCCACCCGTGTCCGGCCCATAAACCTTGCGATTGGGTTTCACCCGCAATTTTGCGGACAGATACGGATGAAGTCCGCGGTTCCGGACTTTTTTCTCAACACAGAATCAAGACTCAACTTTTAGTTTTATTTTGTAATGGGCTCAAGTGACCATATGTAGGCCCATCGCCAACTCTTGAATCAGAGTACTAAAAGATTATTTTGTAATGGGGACTACTCAAAAAATGGGGGGACTACTTTGTGATACATATATTATAAGGGGTGTCCTAAAAAATTATGGAAGACTAATTTGCCCTTATTCTAATTAAGGTTATAACTAATCCTAATAACCCACTAAGCTAACCCACTACCAACTAGTCCAACCCACTAATTAAAACCTAAATGAAAACTTAAAATCAATTTTTCTTTTCCTCCTCTTCATCTTCTTCTTCTTCTCTTATGTTCCTCCTATTCTTCTTCTTCGTAGACATCGACGTTAATCGTCGATTCGAAAAAAAATCATCGTCGATTAATCAATCTTTATAAAAAATGCGTACCAAAACAATTGCTAATTCATAAACAACTTGAACCACCATTCAGAGGCAAAATCAATCATCCGACAGCAACCAACAAGTCTGATTCAAGTGAAATGCAAATCCGCGGGTAATTTCCTTCATACCTATTCTTTTGAATTCGTTATTTGTTTAAGAAATCGATTAGAAATCATGAAAACTCATTGAAAATGGTAGTTGCAGGGTAGATTTCGGTTAGGAGTTTTTTTTTTGTAACCCTATTTTCTCCTAACCGAACCTCCAAAAATAAGAACAGTTCGGTTAAGTCAAGTACTACCTGGTGACCGAACTACATAGTTCGGTATGCTTGCAAAGAAAACTTTCCTAACCGAACTCATTGTTTTCTTTGAAAGAATGATTTCAGTTTTTTTTTTTTGCTAACCGAACTTTCGAAATATTTAGTTCGGTTACGTTTCTATTTTTATAAGGTAACCGAATTATTGTCTGTTAACTCCAGATGTTGTGTTTACTTCATTCTTTAGTTCTATTTGATTTGATAACACAACATTCTCTTATGTTTAGCTAATACTTTGGTTTTTGATATTTAGGAACAAAGGAAAAAGATTGAAACTACACCTAGATTAGGATTTAAAAACTTCCACCCCTCGTGGAGCAAAACATTTAGATTTTCGAAACCGTAGTGCCAAAAATGCTAAACATGGAGGGGGCTCGTTACCGGAAGTCAACCAAGAGAATGTTCATAATGTGATCCAAGATGTCAATGAAGAGGTGTTGGAGAATATTAATGTTATTGAGGAAGAGAATGATGATGAAGAAGATCAAGGAAATGAAGAGGATGAACAACAAAGATAACACGTTGAAAATGTAGAGGAAGAAGAAGTAGGACAGGGAAAAGAAGGATAAGGACAAGAGGAAGACTTGGATGAAGAGTAAGAGGAGGGAGAGGGTGAAGAGGAGGAAGAGGAAGGAGAGGATGAAGAGGATGGAGAGGAGGAAGAGGAGGGAGAACAAGAAATTGTTTCCGTTAAAGAGAAAAAGAAGCCAAAGCCTCCTAGCGCTAGATACTCACACATTCCTCCTGCTAATTTGTGTTTATCACCAGTGAACCCAACTTATGGTACTCTAAAAGATGGAGGAGAAATATTGTTTGGCTACAAACAATCATGGGTTGCGAAGATCTATGCGACAAAGGTATTATTTACTAACAAAACTAAATATTTTTTTGGGACATGTTTCGTCAAGTATTAATAGTGTTATGTTCTTTTCGTATGATCATAATGATGCAGTACGTCTTATTAAACGTCAAAAGGCATCCAAATTGGATCTTTCTTTGGAGTGTGACGAGTTTGTAGCGAAGGTTCAAGAATGTGTGTTATGGAGAGCTATTGAGCACATACATGTGGAATTTGACGTTGTTGCCGTATCCGCATTTCTCGAGAGGCATTATCCCGAGACATATACAATGCATCTTCCATTTGGCGAGATGGGAATTACTTTCGATGATTGCAACCATATCACCCGGCTTACCAGTGGAAGGTAAATGTCTTCGAGAAGGCTACAACCCCTCGATGAGTTATCAATCTCTAGAAGAATTGGCTGTAAAATGTCTTGGATGGGATGCAAGAAAGACTCAATGTGAGTTAAGACGTTCTGTGAGGTCCCATAAAGGTGGCAATGAGTATCATATGAGGTAAATGGAGCATTGAAGAAAAAGCTAAAGAAATTCAAGTTGGTAAAGTTGAAGGAATCATTTGGAGGGACAAAAAAGAAGGTGCAGAAAGTAAAGTTGGTGATGGACAGGGATATCCTTAAGAACTATTATTTTCCCCGACAATTCTGGAAATAGGGTGGATGCACATTATCTACAGCTTTTGGAGGATCTCGATGACATCAACTGGGGTGCTTGCTTTTGTTATGGAATAAATGATCAAAGGGTCGAGGATTAAGACGAACCAAATTAGAGGCTACTTAAATCTTGTTCAGGTGACCTTCTACATTGTTAATTAGCAAATTATCCGCTAAATTTATGTCCTTCCAATTCAATTTTCATGAATATGGTTAATATTTTCCTATTTTTGCATAGGTTTGGATTTACGACCACTTCCCTTCATTGGGATTGGCTAAGGAAAATAAACCTTATCCCTATGACCAACCTACAGCAGGAAAATGAGTGTTTTTAGACGCACAAAAGAAGTCTAAAGAAGAGCAGTTGACTTCGTTGAGGGAGAAATTGGATAACATTACGGTGAACGATGTGGTATTTTACCCATACGTCGTACCCGATGATGTCGATGTGGATGAAGACGATATTAATGGTTTCTCTACAGTCACGCCCTACTTTGGACTTATTTGGTATCCTAACGGCTACGCAAAATATAATCCAAGGAGAATACTAAGACAAATTTGTTGCGTCCAAATGAATCCCGATGTGGAGAATGAAAATTTCAATTTGCAGGTTCAAGGAACAAATAACACTGAGAAATATTTTGTTCCAAAACATGAACCAACTCATGCGGTAGCACATTGGAATGCACATGGTAACTATTACTTACCAAGAGGTAATTGTGTACCTTGTGGGGAAGATGTAAATGCATGTGACGAAGATTATATGGAGTATTATGAAGATATTAGTAATCCTTTTGTGATAAATAAAGAACAACAAGCTAAGATTGATGCTAAGAAAGCGAAGGCAAAGGAGATGGAGGCTAAGCGAGCTCAGAAGGAGATGCCTATTTATGGAGAAGAAGCAAAAAGGTTATGGGATAATGTGGTAAGAAAATTTCTTTGTCTTATACCTTTGGATTGTTTAAAAGTATTGAAAATATATTTTCTTATGCTTAAAATTGGAATTAGGTGTTGAAGGGTTCGAAATTGTTGAAGAAATGGAAGGATAAAATCAAAACTGGAGAGCCGATGTTGACTAAGGAACAAACTGCCTACTACAAGGAATGGGAGGATCTTATAACTAAAAGAATGGTGGAGCCAAGTAGGACTAACCAGCTGAATAGGGGTCGACAACAAGGTGAATGTTCGAGTCGCGTTGTGGAGGAAACCGATGGAGGACAAGGTTCAAGTCGCGCTATGGAGGAAACCGGTCATAGAGATGATACCACAAGTGATGAGGAAGTTCGACCTAAAACTCATGGTAAACAATGAGGTGGCAAGAGGGGTCGTAAAAGTGGTCGTTGGTGATTTCGTATGATTTTATTTTCAAGAAACATCTTGGTTATGGATTTCATATGCTTTAATTTCGTATGTTTTTGTGTATTAAACAATTACTTAAGGATTTCGTAGTTTGGTATTTATAACACTTTTATATTTGTTTTAGAGTATGTTTTCAAATTTAATCGGGTTTGTGCTTTCAATAAATTAGGGATGAAATGTTGAATACAGTATGTTTTTCAGCAACCTGCAATTTTAAAACAGCTAACCGAACCTAAAGTTCGGTAACATGTTTAAATGTTACAGGTTAATGAACCCTATGTTCGGTAACATGTTTAAAAGTAACAGGTCACCGAACTTGTAGTTCGGTTACGTCGCATGTGTTTATTTCCTAACCGAAATCTTCTCTGGATACTCAAAATTTTGCCATTGCACATGTTGGAAAAATCATTCTCTTGATGTACAAATCACATAAACCAACTCTTAGGTTTGTTTTGCAGTGTGTTTTGTATCACATATGTGTTCAGCTTGGCTGTTAGCCTTCCCAACAAAGTTCGGTTATGTCTTGTATCCATCTTGTAACCGAACTTAAAGTTTGGTGACGTCGCAAGCTTTTATTTCCTAACTGAAATCTTCTCTGGATACTCAAGATTTAGCCATTGCACATGTTGGAAAAATCATTCTCTTGATGTACAAATTAGATAAACCAACTCTTAGGTTTGTTTTGGAGTGTGTTTTGTATCACATATGTGTTCCGTTTGTATGTTATCCTTCCCAACAAAGTTCGGTTATGGCGTGTATTCATCTTGTAACCGAACTTTAGGTTCGGTTACTTCTCAAGCTTTTATTTCCTAACCGAACTTATAATTTTGAAATTAAAATGTACTTTATCTGACAGAAATATCGTATAGTTCGGCTTTGTCTTGTAATTTCGTTTCCTAACCGAACTTCTGTCTCGTACAGTTCGGATTTGTCTTGTAATTTCATTTCCTAATCGAACTTCAATGTCAAATTCAACAGTTTATATGTTAGGTTTTGAACTATAGTTCGGCAACCTGGTAATATTCGTTTTTCTAACCAAACTTAGTGTTCGGCTACCTAATATATTTAAGAATCTAACCGAACTATGAGATGGAAACACCATAAAATACTAACACTTACTCAATAATTAATACCACTCTTCAAAAACTATAGTATTACATTCATAAGCATAGTTAGTTCCATTACATGTGTCATTTAATCATCCTCAAGTGAAATGACACCTTCATGTACAATTTCTTCGGACTTCTTCAAAGCATTCCACATCTCGATGTTATGCTCAAACATGATACACCAACCCAACATTATATCTGGATTAAATGCAGGCCAATAAGAGGTTGCACATATTGGAGGCAATGGACAATCGGGTTTTAACCGGAGGCCTATAAAGTGGTTGTTGTTAATCAATGCCATCACACATCTCCTTCGTTTGAGTTGTTTGACACATAGGGTTGTTTTTGGGGTGAAGGTGAAACTAGCACCTTTTGAGAAACAATGAACCACACAATTGAATGCCTCGGCGATTAAGTGTCCACATATAGGCATGCTCATCCAATAATCCCTTGTGATCGGTTGGCCCCCATGAAGACGACGTTGATACATAACAAATTGCTCATTGATACTACCCTCCCCATCGCACGTTATTGTCTTATAAAATGCCGAGTTCTCCTTTAGTTTGGACAACAACCTATTGCACACCCATTATTTAGCTTGGCGCCTTCAATGAAAGGACCAAGTTGTTGATTGACAACATGAAAACCACAATTACCATCCGGAGGGACGTCGTGGGTGGATATAACGTATTCTCTAATGTGTAGAGGTAGCTCATTCAAATAGTCTTTATTTGGAGCCTCAAGCTTCACGTCTAGGGAAGATGGTTGGATGGGGCACATTGGAGACTTAAGCTTCACGTCGCCGGAAGATGGCTGGCTTGGTTGTGATGGACACATGAGACCCTTTTTCTTCAAAAGTCATTCACTTGTTTCGCCTTTCTCCGCAATACTCCTACCCCGTTTCTTGGTTTTCTCCAAGTACATTGCCGCGATATACTCATGGCCACAAGGATCTCTAGTATTTGCGTTTTGCTGATTTTTCTTCTTACGTAACACCTTTGCATATTCTCTTAGTTGCTTTTTTGTTTCTTTTTTGCTTGGTCTACCTTTGCGTTTGCCTTTTGCCAGTTCATAGACATTCTCTTGCGTTTCTGGATATATGATTTTCCTCATGTCATCCCAAAAGATTTGTTTTTTGAGCTTGTTCATGCCACGATACATCTCTAGTACGGTTCTACCCATTTCGTTATCACCAAACTCTTCTTCGGCTTCTTCTCCCATTGGAGGAGGGATGAAACTTAGATGCTTCCAAGATGGATCAATTTCGCTTAAAGGGATTACGCCATGCTCGTAGTTGATTATCATATGGCGACAACGGAGTCCCATAGACTTCTTCATGTTACATACACACACCTCATCCGTCGTGGTTTCCCACTTATCCATCAACTCGACTTCTATAATCAACAACTTCATACATTCCCGAGAGACATTGTGGTCGGTTGTCATCCAGGCAAAAATAATTTCACTTTCTTACTTAACTAAAATAAATGTAGTATGCAATAAGAAAGAGTTCGTATCCACAGAGAGGTTTTTGTTGTTATACAAATTTTCAGATTCTTAGTAACCAATGGGGGGATTTTGATTTATCAAAGCAATAAAAACTAAATTGAAATCAAAGTAATAATAAAAGTAATCAATAAGGAGAAGATATTGGTCGCGGGATAGTTTCATTCACAAACTTGAATTTTCAACAATGACTAGAATTGAAATTTTAATCTCTCATTTACTAAAATTCCTAGGATACCTTGATCGCAAGTATATCCCGCTAATTCCCTGATTTCATCACAACCACATTAAAAGATGCATATGTGAATTCTTCCTAGAAAGCAACCTAAAGTGTAAAAGCACAATTAGATTTAACTCCCTAAGAGCAAGGGCTATGGGATAGACTTTAAAAGAGTCTATCCCTTTCAAAATGAACGAGTCTCGCTCTGAACGAGTGAAAAATCACCCGTGGGATACAGTGAGGAGAGACTACATGGGAATGCATTAGCCGTTTAATTAAAAGAACCAAATCATATTGGATATTGTTCCCCATTTGTTATTTTATAAAAACAAAAATCCATACAATAGGTCAATGAAAAGCCGTATATAGACCAGACTTTTTTCCATATAAAGCTCATAAATATACAAACGGGAAATGAAAAGTCGTTTGAAGAGAATACAATTTAAACGGGGAACGGTTTCCCTTTTCTCTTCATTTTTCTTATTTAGGGCAAACGGTTTGCCGTTTTTCCTATATTTACTACAAACGGCAAATTATCAGCTGTATAGGGGAGACTTTCATGCACTCTTTCGGATGAACGAGAAGCTGATTGAGTTTGGGGTGAAAGGGGTTTACCCTCTATCCATAGTATGACCTAATTTGATCAAATTTGATCAACTCTTTCATTTTGAAAGAGACTCTCAACCCCAATAGCCCTTGCTCTAAAAGCAATAATTTCTATGGAATAAGACTAATTAAGGCAATTAAAATGTGCAAAAGTACTAATTCAATTTAACCAAGGTTATGATTCATATACAATTATAGAGATGTATCATTACAAGGAATAATGGCATTATGCTACTAAGAATCAGGGATAAACAACGTTTTCGTATTGAAAACCCTAATATAGCTCTAGATATGAAAGTAAATCGGATTGATTCCGGACTCAACCAAACAAACAATATAAACCATGAATCATAAACAATAAAGTTGAGACAAAACTAATACATTGAATCAAATCTTATTTGTGAGATCCACTTTATATCTCATAACCAATAAATGAAATTTAGCTACTCGTAGTTTTTGGGTTCATCATATTCATAATCAAAAATAAAATGAAGAACATGAAAAATAAATGAAATCAAACCCTAATTTTCGCTCTCCTCCAAAACTCCAGTAGAATATCGCCCCTCAAAGAATAGAAACTTTTCCCTTTTATAGCTTTTCAACTTTATAAAATTAGGTCTTCAAATCCCAAAGTCCAATAACAAGAAGTCCACCAAGCTCATGTGTGTGAAAAACCCATGTGAAAATATGTCCCAAAAATATGTCGTCGGAAAACTGTGTATTTTGGTGGAAGTTAGCCGGGAACCGGCCAGAAAAGTATCTCAGGTGACCGGCAAAGTCCACCCGGTAACCGGTCAAACGAGTCAACTCGGGAAGTCAACTGAGTCAAGTCGGTCCAATCAGAGTGATTCAGAAACGAGTCAGAAATCTATCTGGCTGACTAGCTGAGTTATCTTGGCTAAGTACATTGCACGGCCTGCACTTGTGCTGCACCATCATCGTGCTTAACTGCCAGCCATGATGGTTGTTCCATTCTCTCCCTTTCTACCAGAAGCAACACCAATTCATATCCAGCCATGATGGCTATTCCAATGCTTCTTTCAACACCTGCTACTGAGTTACTCCAGCTGCAACTCCACTGTAAACTGCAATTCTACTTTTCTTTGTCTCAACCTAGCCATCACCTGCACAACCTCATCTAGCCTTCTGGTATTCTCCTACACTTCAGTGCAGCACAATAATCATCACCAGCTCCACTGTAACTGCAATTCAGTTCATCCCTGTAATAACAACAGCAACATCACACACACACTAAGCCATAATTCTCAGTACCCATCTTCATTTGTAATCTTCTTATTCAGATTAGTTCACTTTCCTTAACTTGCATCTAATCCCAGCGCCAGCTTCTGCAATTGCATTTCAAACTCAATCTCATACCACCACACAACACCAACAACAATGTCAGTTCCATTGCAGCTTCTTGCCTGACTGTGACCAACAGTTACCCAGTTTTAGCTGCTTAGTTGCACTAGCACCATTTATAGCTCATTGTACTGCTGGCACCTGTAACACAAAATTCGGCTCAACTATCATCTGCTTCATAACACAGCAGCACCAACTCCTTTGCCATCATTCCACATTCATATCACCTGAACTGCAACTCTATCATAAACCCATCTGTATCAACAAAAATTGCACAGCACTACTGCTCTTCAAACACAACTCCAGTCCCATAACCTGCAATGTTTTCTCTGTACCTTAATCTTCTATCCATTTCAGTACCACCACACCGCAAGCTCAATTCGAAAACACCTTCAATACCCATTCTTTGACAGCAACAACATACTGACCTTCTCGGCTTCAAATCTGTAATGGACCATCACTCCATCTTAGCTCATCTTACCAACTCAGTCACCACAATCAACACCATATCCTTCTATAGCTTCAGGTTCAATTTATGCGGCTCAAATCATCCGTATCCTCTGCTGTAGCCCTGCAACACAGCCACACTACCACAAACTATAACTACTTCTCATCTCCATCCTTCATAACATCATCACCAACAACTCATCTTCTCCTGAATCTACACCTCCAACCAACATCATTACAACCTCACCATTTTCTTGTCTCCACTGCAACCCATGAATTCATTACATCTCCCTGAGCATCACCTCTTAACAGCAACAACTCCACTGCTTTACAGCTCCATCACAACTGCTCAATTCTTGGTTAACAACCAACAATCCAACAACATCCATACCTGCAACAAGACAACCACTGTGACCTAAGCATACATCTAAACTTCATCAACTCAATTCATCCACGCTCCATTCTTCTCCCTGTAATCACCAGAACAATCTAACCCATTTCAATACCTATTGTCTTCAATCTTCATCACTTCAAATCCATGGTAGAAGAATCACCTCAAAAATGGATTTCAAAGAAAACCCATTTCAATTCTTGCCCTAATTCTTCAGTATCTGAGCGTGAGACACTCATTCTTTCTCAGTCAATCTCTTCCACCATTACTGTAACATCAAAACCCTAACTTGAGGTTCATCTCTTGACCTTCAAACTCAGAACATATTGAAACCCTAACCTATAAATCGATCTTTTCCATTAAATCCTTCTTCACAGTTCATTACACAATCAATTCATACCCTAATTTCTTCATAAATCTTCCTTGCTGACCAGTTCTTTTAGAAATTGAAATCAAACCCAATTCTTCAAAAACGAGTTACAGAAGCAACAACTCGACCTAATTGTCTGAGAAACAACAACTCGACCTAATTGGGTCTGATTGTACGGACTAGACACTGGTGCTCAACAATTGGATAAGAGCCACCTCAAATAATTTGGCATGTCAGTTATAGGAAACTGACAGTTCAGTCTTCACCTCCTCCGCTTGCAACCCAGCTGGCTCCAATTATCACTTGCCTGTGAATTGGCGTTTTTGCATTTTACGCTCCAAATGGACATTTTCTCTTTCTTTTGCTCCTAAGGACTCCATTGCACCTAATAACTCAAAACTAAATATAAGAGATGCAATTCCCAATGATAATAGCAAAGAAAACATAAATACTAGATATAAAATTAGGTGTTTTACAACACCTATCACGTTGTAATGAATTCCCTTGAACAATGGGTGGTCGGCATATTTTCCCTTTATTTCGAATAAACGGCTTTTTTGGAACTTCTCTTTAATTCTATCAATGTCGCGCTTGAAGTAATTTTCCATAGCATTCCAAATGATTACGAAATTATCAACACATCCAAAGAGATACTTCTTCAACCGGTGGTGAGACAACTCTACTAAACTTTTCGCTTGATTTCCCAAGTGTTTATATTGGTTGGTATAGGCATATAAAACCTCTCTTTGTGTGGTTCCAACCATTGGCCAAGTACATACGATACAACATCATAGTAATCGGGAGTATCCCAATGGGCAATAAACTCCCCAAGATTTAGATAATACTCTTCCTCGGTAAGGGACCAACACAATCATTCTCATTCACCGCTGAATGCAAGCCATTTAGCGAAATTTATATCGTATTGTTTTTCAACTTCCTCTTTTGCATCCGCTCGTTCATGTTCCGGTAGCATCTTAATCTCTTCATATCCTTTTTTCTTGGGTGGACAAATAATTGGCTTGCACCTATTTATCAAATTACACCATATATGGAACGTACAAAGCATATTATGTGCTAGTGGGAATACTTCCTCTATTGCATTCATCAATGCGACTTCATTATCCGTCACTATAACCTCGGGAATATCATCACCTCGGAAGATTGCCTTAACTTGTTATAGTGCCCAAATGTAACTAGGTTCTTGCTCGTCCCTTAAGAAACAAAATTCCACGGTAAACGGTGACTTCATCGAAGTACGCCCAACGATATTCAACAATGGCATCTCGTACTTTTTCGTCTTATAAGTGCAATCCATTATTAGAACTTCATGAAAGCATTGAGCCAATTGAACACTAGTTGGATGCGCAATGAATATTTATCTTATCTCTCCCTCCGAATCCACATCCTTTTGAACCGCATAGTCTTTCTCTTTGGCCAAAAAAATAATTGTTGCATCACTTGTCTATCTTTCCATTCCTTCTTTCTAATTGTCTCAATTGCATTGTTAATGGTGGAAAAAGATGAGTGGTTATCCTTTTTATCCTCCTTTAGTATTTGGAGCATTTGAACCGGTGAAAGAGCCATTTTCCTCATATTGGCTACCTTGTCCATCTCTTGAGAAGTAAACTTGGCCACCATAAAATGTCCTTCAAGATGCTCCGGACGAGGATGATTATGACAACCTTGCATAACCTTGTATAGAACCCATCCACCCAAATCTTCGTTGTAATTAAATGCAAGCTTGAATGGGCATTTAATCTTCTTTGAGAAAGTTTTGTTTTTCCTATTTGTCTTTCCTTTATACACATAACCCTTCCTCTTGTGTCTTTTATCGGGATCACCGCTTCTCTCACAAACCATTTCAAAGCGAGTATTGCTTTGTCTCCCATTCAATAGTAATACGCACATGTCTTTTTTTGCTTGTTGTCTAGCACAACTCTTTGCATTTTCCGGATTTGTGAATACCAAGTCATTCACGTAGTGATGGGATGTGTCATCGTACAAAATACCAACTGGGGAAGGTTGGTTTTGCATTGGTTCTATTGGATCACATGGAACCTACAAGTAATAGCACAACGTCAATACTATTACAAGAAACACTTAAAAGTTCGGTAATGTAAAAAATTAAATCGACACTACCGAACATAAAGTTCAGTTATGTAGTTTCCAGGAATAAATTAGGGCCTTGCCGAACTCGATCTTTAGATTTTATATGCAAATGTTCGGCCATGAAAATTAAAAACTCGACTAAACCGAACATATGGGTTCGGTTAGAAATGTTGTGTAGATGTATTGTGCGATCTTGCCGAACAAAAGGTTTGGTTACAAAGGGACTAAACACGACTTAACCGAACAATGCACTGTAAACTCTATAAAAATAGTTCGGTTACATGTTCTGGAAAAACATAACCGAACTCTAAAAAACCACCATTAACATGTAGTTCGGTTACCCGCGTCTGCTAAATTTAGTAACCGAACTACACATTAAGAACGGTTCGGTTACCTCGCAACCTAAATTTGGTAACCGAACTAGGTTGACCTAACCGAAAATTTTCAAATTTTTTGAATTTGGCCAAATTTTTGCTCAATTAAAGCTACATTAACTAAATATGAGGCATACCTGAGTACCCATAGCTTCATCTTCAGGTTGTGGCTGATAAAATCCATCATTTGTTTGGTTAGCTTGAGTTTGGGGCAAAAAGTTTTCATCATCTAACAAATAACTCATATTTGGATCATTAGAATTATTGTCATATACACTATGAGGTGAAGGGGGTTCTGATTCTGATTCTGAGGTATCATCGCATGAATCACTCATATCATAATTACTAAACTCAAAAAAATATTTTTGGGTTCACCCATCTTCTTCTTCCTATTTCCTGCTTCTTCTTCTTCTTCTTATCTCTCAATAATAATGTTTAAAACAAAACAATCCCACTTATAAATCACTAATCAGTTTTTAATTATTAATTAGGTAAGTTTTTAATCATGGGTAAAGTTGATATTAAAAAAAAAAAAATGAAGGGTGACCAAATATTACTACCAATATCCACCCCTAAAACTTAAGAGTAGTCCCCAATTTTTTGAGTAGTCCCCAAAAAATGATTCCAGAGTAAAACGACTTTGCAGCTTCTGGGGTTCTGCACTACTTCGTCTTCCCTTCTTTTGAAATTCCGGGGTTCTGCAGCTTCTGTTGTTTAGGGTTTTACTGCTAATACAACGTTTCCGCACTTGAGGTTTGTCCTGTCGTTTGGTTCTTTAGTTCGCTTATGACGTAATCCCTTTTCAATCGTATTGAATTAGTTGATGTAATTTCTTTGATCTGTTGAAGAATGTTTACAGAAAGTTTTTCGGTGTTTTTCTCATACTTGATTATTGAGGTATTGGTTAGTTGTCCCCAATGTTGCTTAAGGATAAAGCATCGCATCTTAATTATTAATCTTATTTGTGTCTTACTGAATAACTTTCAGATCAAAAGAGAAAATCTCTTAGTAATTGGACGTTTTATTGTGATTTCAGCTTAGTAATTGTCTAGGGTGAAATTGTTTGAGCAATATGAGGATGAATAGTGTAATAAATCTTCGAATTAGCTATACAAGTTATTTGGTATATATCATATATGGGAAATGGACCTAACCTAAACTAATTTTACCCATATGAGAATGGGGTTGGATTTAGGCTACTTGTTTTATGAGCTTATGGCACCCAATTTACAATTTGTGAGCTCCTTGTTTTGATTAACTATGTTGATAGTAGCTTGTATCGATAAATGAACTAGTCATCTAGGAGACATAATGTTCTATTTATAGTGCTTTTTGTACCTTGTTTGCGCCTGAGCTGATATGAAATATTTGGTGTGTGTATAGAGGTGTTCAGGATCTCATCCCCTTATTTGCATGGTTCTGGTTGATAGTATGGTCTATGGTGCAAGTTGCATATGAATAGCAGCATGGCTAATGTTCTAACAGTGCTTCGTTTACTTTATCTGTAGTTTAGTTCTCTCTGCAACACCCTAATTAGATATGGACTTTACTGATTTGCAGTTTGGTGTCAAACATGTTAAACATCAAGAACACTATTCTGAGGCATGTGAGAGTGGTGAACTCAACCCAATTCATGTCTGTGGTAGATAATGGAGGTATTCTTAACAAATTGGGAAGAACTATGTGTGTATCATCCGCACATAACAGCTCGGATAAACTGATGGATCGAGTGATGGGGATGGTTAAGAAATTTGGGGGAATTGATTCGGCCATGGTAAATGTTATCCTATTTGAACTTATTTCTTTAATTATTAGATGAAATTTTTTGGTTCAATGATGACTGTTGAAATGTTGAGTACCTCACGAATGTTATTTACAGGTTACAGAGACAGCTAGTTTTCAAAAAGACTTGAGCCTTGACAGTTTAGATAGGACAGAACTTGTTATGGCTTTTGAGCAAGAATTTTCAATTGAAATTCCCGATGAGGTAGCGGATAAACTCAATTGTTGTGCGGATGTAGCCAAGTACATAGAATCTACAGCTGAGAAGAAGATCAAAGAGAATTGAGCTACTCAGAATTGTACTTCTTGTGTTTTGTTCCTAAACAACTTGAGATTGTTGAGTTCTTTGCTATTTTGTGCATGATAGGTGTTGTGAATGTTGGGGAAATAGAAAACATCTCGATAAGTTCAGTGATACTGATATATGTTCTACCCATTTTCCATATTATATGTGGAGAACAAGGATAAGAAGATTTACAAATAGGGTTGTTGATCAATCTGCAACAAACTCACCATCACTGTATAACAATGCATATTGGTGTATTTAATAGTAGTATATCTACACATCTGGCACAGTTCACCTTTTTTTTCTTCTTACAATATGTGAACTGGGATGCTTTCGGATTGAAACAGATGACATCCATCGGATATTAATTTCTTTCCTCTATCTGAAACCTCTCCAAAAAGATTTTGCATTTGTTTTTCCACGTCTCTTTAAGCACACTCGCCATGGTTTTGATGGTTGCTTGAACGTCATGGTTCCAGCAGTATACATGCGGATGCTGTTACCGACTGATGCTAATCTTATTGCTTTTGGCTTTCTTAGAAGAAAATGGTGATGACTGCAGGGTGAGTTCTTGAGCAGACTCGTAACCCGAACAGTGCAAACTTTGTCTAAGTTTGGATGAGCATGCAGTTCTGAAGGAAGATCGATGATGAACTCTCCATACTCATCTGAGACCCCTTTTGCCTCGCAATGTTTCTTCCTCTTGCCACCAGTTTTGCATGTAACAGCTACCGCTGCATCTGCAAAATCACAAACACATAAAGGTTTGTCAAGCCATGATGATTGAAACATTTTTTTTTCCTGGGTGTACTGGGGTGTAGACGTCGTGGCATTAATATCCGGCTGACATACCAACCTTTTCTGCGATTAAAGTTAACACATTTTTGGAAGTAATTGCTACGCATGAACTTAGTGTTGTAGATGGTTTGGCAACTGCTTAAGCTAAAGTCTAAAACAAACGATTTAGAACTTGAAGGGTAACTTCTTCTTTTTTTTCAGTTAGAAGGGTAGTTAGTCAATATACTGAAGTAGCTTTCAATCTCAACGTATGATTAACGTATAAACTCGCTCTTTCTACAATGGTAGAACTGTGAAATCATAGTTTTCTTTGAGGAAACACAAGTTCTGATAGAAACAGTTCACCTCTCTGTACACCAAACTCGCTCGATGTCTTTGTTTCTAAGCTTACTCCTATATGAATGGGGATTTCTTTGTTGTTATATCAACTAATTCTAACTTCACTAATTACAAAATAAAACACTAATTACTTAATTAATTAGTCTAACACGCTGTTCAATCTCTTACCATGATGCAAATTAATATTTTTGAAGAACTACTTTATAAATGATCAAAAGATTCAAAACCAATGAACGAGAATGTTATATCCTTGCAGTAGTATGTTATATACAAACCTGCGATAGGCCATGAACGATCTTCATCTGCTTCACCTGGCAAACAAGCTCTACAAAGAACCGTACCACTTACTAAAACAGACGAGAGTTTGTCGTGCCCGTATCCTGCTAATTGCACCATTTCTAAGTGGTTAGACGATTCAAACAACGGGTTCTCTTGTCCGGCAACAGCTGAGTATTGAACAGACAACAAGAACAAGGAAAGCATGAATAGGAAGGAGTTCATTTTCTTGGTGTGTTTGTTAAAAATATATTGGAGTATTTTGAATACAATGGCAAGCTTGGAGTTGTGGTCTTATAAGGCAATTTAAGTAGGTAAATTGTCATCCACAACCCACTAATAAAATCCTTGATTTTGGATTAGGAAGTCAATTTTGCCCCACTCTAATATTCTTGTGTTTGGATTAGGAAGTCAATGTTGTGCAAAGTCAATGTAGAGTGAACTACTATTATGTTCTCTGATTTGGATGTATTATGTCTTCCTTATGTATTTGTTTAACCCACTTCTACAGTACGTGAACGACTTCACAACATCTTTTCATTTTGAGATTGCTTACACTCTTCATATGACTTCTTGGAAAGAAAACTATCCATTACAATTTACAGTAAATTTTGGGAAAGAATAACTATTGTTACTCAAATTCATAAAAGGAAAATGTTTAGTAACTAAAACACTTGAAGAAAGTGATACTGATTAATCAGTTCCTAAACATTGAAGAGCGTATGATTTGAAGGTCAAAGTACGTAGGGGACCATTAGTATTCAAATTGCTGGATAAGAGCCAAAATATTTTTGCGACCTTTGATGATGATACAAAGGTTAATATATATAATGCGCGCATGTACTATAGTAATATTCAATACGATTTTCTAAAGAATTTGAGCACATTTCGTCAAGTGAACATGTGTCACCTATGCGGGATTCGAAACTTAATCTTGAACATGTGTCACCACGAGAGACTCGAAACTTAATCTTGATCTTACCTCGACCATATCCCATATGCACACCAACTTAGTTCAACAATTGATCGACTTACATTGAAAATATAATCAGAGTTCAACCAACAAAGAAAAAATGAAGAGGTTTTCTTCTTTTTTTTTTGCATTGTTTGATGAATGTAAGCGAAGCACACTCTATTCTAAAACTAAAAGTAATGCTTACCATTTGCTTCATGATTAATCATAATGCAACTGATATATTAATCTTCTAATCAAATGTGAAATGAAAAACAGTCCCAAGACAAAGATATGGTCCCCTCCTCAAGCTATTTCTATGACTTCAACCAAAATACTAATCCAGGTTACATTTTCCTGCATCATTCGTCGGGCTTCAAACTTCAAAATCAATTCATCTCCAATGTAGTTGATCAAGACATGTTGTGCCAAGTTGTCTTCAATATCTACAGCAAGAATAGTTACAGTTTAGGTTTAATGGGACATAGAGCCCCTTGTGCATTCACTTGCCTCATTTGCCGACAAGTGGCATGAATTTTGTCTTTATATTCTATTTTATTTTGTTACCAAATAGTCGTTCTTTTTTCCTTCCTTATAATTTGATCTTGGCAATAGATCCGACAAGTGGCAACAACATTCACTCGTAGATTATCACAAGGGCATTTTGGTAATATTTGACATCATTTTTCTGAGGGTATATGTATAAATTATTCCGAGGGATGACCAAAGGTATCATAACCTCTCCATCTCTTGAATCTTGTATGATACAATAAGGAAGGCGAGGCGGGGATGACTACCTAGTGTTGGTTGGTTGCCTAAATCTTTATCTTGAATATTTAAGTGCTCTAGTCTTAGGTAATATTGCATTAAACAACTTCTATTGATCTTCTTAAACAAGCTTTAGCTTGGGTTAGAAGATAAATGACATCTCTAAGCTAACTCATGCTTTCTTTCTCTCTCTAGTCCAACAACAAAGAACCCCCTTGCATCACTTTCTTTCTCTGTTCCATTTTCAAACCTTCCCCCAACAAACAACTCCATATTATATTTTTTTTGCTAACAGTTAAACTTTAATTTATTTATCAAGTCTGATCTTACAATTGTAGACAAATGTATGCAATTTGATAGAACAAGTCGATAGGAAATTACAACTAAGTGTAGCCTAGTCGATCTCCCAAAATTTTCATAAAATATCCACTTACATAAAAGCAAAGTCAAGAAGTCTCTACCTATTAGACTGAGTCTTATGGTAGTGCAAGATTCAAGATTTTTGCTGGATCCATATCACCAAATTCTAAGGACCAAGTTTAGTAGAAATACAATATACAAAGTAAAAGCGTCATTTGAAATGGTGTAAGATGCCATTTGAAATGGTGTATCATCATACAAACTTTCAACAGATAATACTCTTTCCTCTCTCTTTTTTCACTCCCCAGTTCTAACGGCTACTTTTCTTCATCTTCTTCCTCTTTTTTCTGTTGATCTACCAACAATGCACTGTGAGTAGTCCTTTCTGCTTGTGTCGATTCCTAATCTAAGGGGAACTTGGTGATGGGAGGGATGATAAGTGCTCTTTCTAGATCGGACCAAGATTTCCAGTTGGTCTCATGGAACCGGAGAAGATGGAGACTTCTAACAAATTTTTCTACTTTCTAAAAATGGATTCTTGGCTGAGTTACTTAAATTGTCTTTTCAAAAAACAAAATCATATGTATCCCCATGTTTCAATTACTATCATTTGCATTGATGTAAAAAAAAATTTCATCTCTCAAGCTTTGAGCTAGAATTCTTGGTTTGATTCTTAGATTGTCAGTAGTAAATAACATAAAATAGACGATAAATTTCATTATTATACAAGAACATGAATGTTAAAATATAGTACATAAAACTTCAATATAGGAAACCGAAGGGTAGACTTTTTTCTTAATCTCTTATTAGTTCTCGTTACCCTCCTCTGCCTCCATCCTTTCCATCTCCTCATAGTGATTCTTTCCTCGCTTCTTCGATACCGTCTCTCCCTCTTCTGAACATAATAATAATCGGAACAAAATGGCATTTCATTAAGATAAACCTAAGCATCTAAATATATTCCCCTCTCTATCTTGAATTGAATTATTCTTTTAGCGCAGGGGCAGAGTTTCTCTTTTTCTTCTTTGTTTAGATTACAATAAGCCAAATACTGAGCTTGATTAGGATGAAGGAATGCCTCTCTGCAACATATTGAACATGTATAATAGTGGATTCGATGGAGATGATTATCTCTGCATCGCATTATTCTAGTAGAGGATATGCATCTTTTGGTACTTGTTTATGATTGCAAATCATCCTCTTTGTTTTAGATCGCTCTAATGCTTGCTCTTCCTTTCTAGCCTTTTGTAATTCTCTCTGTATGAGCATTTAAATGCTATTCGGAGGACTAATTAAAAGTGCATTAATGGTTTTCTTATCTGCTCTCCTAATTACATCGTCTATATTGCTTCTGCTAGGCTGTTAATTACTAGATTCTTTGCATTTAGGATTTTTGAACTGTTTACAAGCCTGTTTTGTAGAATTTCTTTTATGACATTGGTTGTCAATCTCTTGGTTCCAAATAATGTCTCTTGGGAGTCTAGAATAAGTCCATCTGTCACAATGAAAACTAATAAGCATTTAGGGGCCGATGGTAAAATTTAGAGGTCTGGATGGTTGCTTAGATATAATAGATATACAAATATTCTTTAAGTATGGAAAAAGCTAATTCCTTAAGAGATAGAACAATAAACTTAGGACATGCATATTCCGGTAAGCTAGCCACTAACATTCTTAAATTCTTTATCGAATTTTTAGAATTCTAGAACTTGAACAACTTGATAAACTGAACAACAAATAACACTTTCAAATTCCAAATTTAGAGATAGTTTTACTGCTTAAACTACTAGAGATAATTTAATAAACCAGAAACAACTTAACTACAACTTAAATTACATAGTGAGGAAGTTCATTCCTCTTAGGTTACTGTAGGTACTGAATATCGCAGGATAATAGTTCACGAGTATCGTAATAAATAAAGGAGAAAATAATTATAAAATGATACGATGATAGAAGTAGCGCGGAGAAATATGAAGTTTTGCGAGGATGGAGTAATGTTGCGAGTATGAGTTGCGATACTTCTCAACTCATATACATCTGTATAAGTTTTACTATAAATAGGAGTTCAAATGTAAAATTCGAGAGGTTCTTTTAGTGAGTGTTAGAAAATATCTTAGGAAAGAGAATAGAGAAAGTTGTAACTATTCTAATTCCATTTAGATACTTCTTTGTAATCAATTGATAACATTAATAAGAAAATTGTTATTCATCATCAAGAACTTCTTGAGTTTTCACTAATTCTATTGAGGGTGTAGTTGTAGGTTATTCTGCAACTACATAATTGGCGCTAGAAACAGGGACTTGAGAATTGTGGTAGCCAAAATTTGAGGGAATTGTGGAAAATTTGAAGATCAAATGAAGTTAGTAGATGGAGATTGTAAAAAAGAAGAATGTAATGTGATCACAAAGACAATGATTGATGAATTTCATAGTAATGTGAAGGGAAAAATATATAAGCGTGATTGTAGAGGAAGAAAGATCATGGAGGAAGAAAAGATAACAACTTTAGAAGAATGGGAAAAGTAGAAAATCACATTTTCAGTAGCAAAAATTCCAAATGAAGACTTGAACCACACTTCACCATTGGTGATCACAATGCCGATCATGCTAGAAAATAAGAAAGTTGTAGAAAAATGGAAATTAAACCGAATTCTGGTTGATACAGGGAGTTCTGTTAATATCATATTCTATCATGAACTTAAGGGGATGGGAATTAAAGATGAAGAAATCACAAATTCAAAATGTCTTATTCATGGATTAGGAAAATCTACAACAAAATCTAAAGGGGAAATCGCGCTGCGAATATTACTGGGAGAAGTCGAAACACATGTAATCTTGTGTGTGATAGATATGGAATCTCCATATAACATGCTGATAGGAAGGAAGTGGATTCATGCGATCAAAGCTGTTGCTTCAACATTACATCAGAAAATCAAATTTCCTACACCAAATGGAATACAAGAAATAAAAGGAGATCTTGATAGTGCAAAATTTTGTTATCAAATTGAGGTAACGCAATGCGGAGGAAGAGAAAGAAAGAAACAGCTTCGTAGGAAACTTGCGAAAGAAACAAAAAAGGAAGAAGAATTCCGAGTGTATACAATAAGAGCAAAGGAAGGGAGAGGTATACCAGATGAAACTCCAGAAAATGAAGGGGAACCAGCAAAAATAATCAAAGAACCAACACCTATGGGGGAGCAAAGTCCAAGCTATGTTGCAACTGAACCAACTAAAGAAATAAATATTGGAAGTAAAGAGGAGCCTTTATTCTTGCGAATTGGAACAAAGATGGATGAAGAAGAAGAAAAAAGAACTATTGATCTTTTACGAGAATATAAAGATATCTTCGCAGGAAGTGTAGATGAGATACCAGGAATTGATCCATAAGTGGCGTGTCATAGATTGAACATAGATAAAAATGTAAGACCATTCAAACAAAGAATAAGGAAAATATCACAAAATTATCATGTACAGATAGAAGAAGAATTACAAAAGATGTTGGATGCAGGGATCATAAGGGAAGCAAAATATCCAGAATGGATTGCGAATATGGTCATTGTTCCGAAAAAGAATAAAGGAATAAGAATTTTCATAGATTTCACTGATCTAAACAAGGCATGTCCCAAAGACAGTTTTCCATTACGAGATATACCACAAATGTTGGAAATTGCAGGTCATGATAGAGTCACTTCACTTGATGGATATAAAGGGTATAATCAAATATCACTCATGAGAAGAAGATCAAGAACATACTGCCTTTTTTTCTCCAAGGGGTTTGTATTGTTATGTGAAGATGCCATTTGGTTTACGGAATGCGGGTGCTACATATCAACGTATGGTTGAAAAAGTGTTCGCGAAGTGGATACATAAAACTTTGGAGGTATATGTAGATGATATGTTGATAAAAACCAAGGAAGCTAAAGACCATGTGCAAGATTTGAAGAAAATATTTGAGCAAATGAGAAAGTTCAACATCAAATTAAATCCTGAGAAATGTATAATTGGGGTTTCAGCTGGAAAGTTCTTGGGATACATAGTATCGAAAGAGGGAATACAAGTTGATCCAGAAAAGGTCCAAGCAGTTTGTGACATGCCAACACCTGCAACGGTAAAAGAAGTACAAAAGCTAAATGGACTCTTGGCTTCACTTGGAAGATTTATTTCGCGAATGTCAGATAAGTGCAAGCATTTTTTCAACATACTTAAAAAGGGAGCAAAATTCAAGTGGACTGATGAATGTGAAAAATCTTTTCAAGGAATCAAAGAATACCTCGCAAATACATCTATACTACAGAAACCAGAGAGAGGAGAAGAATTATTGGTATACCTCGCAACAACTCCATATGCTCTAAGTGCAGTTCTATTGCGAGCAGATGCAGGAGTAGAGAGGCCTATTTACTATATTAGTAAAACCTTTAATGCAGCAGAGAAGAATTATTCTAAAATGGAGAAGTTAATCTTAGCCCTGGTTTATACATCATTCAAGTTACGAATATACTTTCAAGCACATGTGATAAAAGTGGTAACCAAAGTCCCAATTGAATCAACCATGAAGAACACAAAAAGGTCAGGAAGAATAGAAAGGTGGAATGCACAAGTAAACCATTACAAGATAAAATACGAAATATTATCATCGCAAAAATCACAAGTTGTCGCAGATTTTTTGGCAGAATTTCCTTTGGAAGAAGATGAAGCAGTAGAGGAAATGATGGATGTTGAAGAAGAATTTGGAAATCCAAAAGACTTGTTAACAGAACCAGATAGATGGGAAATTCTAGTGGACGGATCATCCAATAGTGAGGGAAATGGAATTGGAGTCGTGTTTATTTCACCAGAAGGAGAAAGAACAGCATTCTCATTCAGACTAGAATTTGCATCCACGAACAATGAAACAGAGTACGAAGTTGTAGTGCATGCATTAAAGATCGCAATAGAAAAGAAGCTCGAAAGTATAAGGATAACAAGTGATTCGCAGTTAGTGATTTGTCAAATTAAAGGGGAATATACCACAAATGAATCTTCTTTGAAGAAATACAAGAAACTCGTTGAAGAATTATCTGCGAAGATACCAAAATTAAAATGGAGACATATATCTAGAAAATATAACCGTCTCGCAGATGCTTTTGCATTTATTCCAAGCATGATGACAAATCCAAATACAAGAAATATCCAAATACAGACAATTCAACACCCATCAGTGGACAAAGAGAAAGAAATTGAGGAAGCTGTTGCGATGGAAGTAGAAAGAGAGTTATCAAACAACATCGCAGATTGGAGAAAAGAAATTCATGCATATCTCGCAACAGGAGAAATATCCAGGAACAGACTAGAAGCACATAAATTAAAGAGTCGTGCAACAAACTATGAGTTGCGAGAAGGAATTTTATATAGAAAGTCTTTCAATGGACCACCTCTCAGGTGCTTAACTCGCGAAGAAGGAGAAAAAATATTGAAGATGTTACATGGAGGAGAAGCTGGAAATCATAGTGAGGGAAGATCTCTAGCATATAGAGCAAAGATACAAGGATATTACTGGCCTTATATGCATACAGACGCAAAATTGTTCGTACGAAGATGCAAGGAATGTCAACGACATGGTAAAAGAATTCATGCACCAGGAGCCACGTTAACTTCTTCAATAAGCTGCTGGCCTTTTGGAAAATGGGGTTTGGATATTGTTGGACCATTTATACCTGGATCTGGACAAAGGCGATACTTGATAGTTGCAACAGATTATTTCACGAAGCTCGCAGAAGTAAAATCAGTACAGCATATTCGTGATAAAGATGTTTTTACATTTATATTTGAGAACCTCATTTGCAGGTACGGGATTCCAGCACAACTAGTATCTGATAATGGAAAACAATTTGAGGGACAGAATATAGAGATGTTACTCAGTGCTTTTAGAATAAAATGTGGGAAGTCAACCCCGTTATATCCACAAGCTAATGGACAAGCAGAAGCAACAAATAAAACAATCGCAGATACAATCAAAAAGAAATTAGAAGGACATCTCAAAGGGTGGTGCGAGCAAGTACCTAGCGCAGTCTGGGAATACAATACAACTAGAAGAGAAGCAACTGGAATGTCTCCTTATTGTCTAACATATGGAGTAGAAGCATTATTACCCACAGAGGTTGTAATTCCGACAACAAAGAAAGAAGCTTGGGAAAGAAATTTAAGTGCGGGAGTAATATTAAGAGAATTGGATGATTTGGAAGAAAAAAGAGAAAAGGTGTTGCACCATATGAAGATTTATCAGGAACGATTAGCTCGAGAATACAACAAGAGAGTCATTGAACGTGAATATAAACCGGGTGATTTGGTCATGCGAGAAACACCTCGATATCAAAAAGAAAATGGAGGAAAATTAGCACCAAAATGGGATGGACCATATGTTATTAAAGAAGTTGTAGGAAGCGGAGCTTATCGGATGATGGATCCAGAAGGGAGAGACATGGGTTTGAGGCTTGGTAGACCTTGGAACAGACTATATTTGAAAAGGTATTATCCATAAAACTCATGAAATTTTTTACGAATATTGTTTTCTCGCAGGAAATTGGGAAAAGTTACGAGTTTCAAAATTTATATTGCGATTAAATTTTCATTAATTTGCGAATAAAAGACCGCAATCTGTGATCAGCCTCCAAAAAAAGAAAGAGAGCCGCAGAAAATTTTATACAGGCAAACCTTTGTGGCGTACACCCTAGTTCGCGAAGCTATATTTCGTAAGAGGCAAAGTCCTAAAGTACGTCATTTAAGGGGGTACCTATAACATGGCTAAGGGTAACCGGAACACCACCAAGGGCCCTTAGTACATGGTAAAAAATTTGGGGTACAACCCAATAATGGGGTACCTATCCGGGTTAGACACCTTGGATTCTCACCTAATCTAGCGACATTACGCAATATAAAATGCGGTGTAAGAGGATTTAGGTTGGGCGACTAAGGCATACTGTCTTTCCCAAGAAGTGCAGAAAACGATCAAGGCGCCGAGGTACACGGTTGAGTCAAGAGTGCCGGGTGAGGTTGAACCACATCTGCCATTTTTGACAAGTCTTGGCAAATGATGCACTTGGCCCAAAGATACCCCATAGGGTGCAACCTCGTAACTATAAGCCCTATAGGCAAAAAGTATAAGAGGTTGCGATCAAAAGCTGGTTGTTGGCAGAACCGGATGGGAAGAGCTAACCTTGTATGGTCGATGTACGCTTCCTTGAAGGGGCAATCAGGGGGAAGATAAATGGCAGCACCCTCCATTAGGGAGCTGATACGTGCTATAAGACACAAATGTCACGAGGCTTCTTGTTTGCGAAAACATAAATGCTTGTCATATTTGTGCAACAAATGAAGTTCTGCGATCCTTCTAAAAAAAAAGAAAAAGAAAAAGAAAGAAAAGAATAAAGAACTCGCAGAACATAATAAAGAAGTTAAGATGAGATCAATGGGTCACTACATGAAAGTGTAGAGACGTCCTGCGATTTCATCGCAAGACGGCAATGTCATGGGGCTTTATGTTCGCAAGAATATTTAGGCCTGTCATATTGTCGCAACACTTCCTGAAGAGGCTAAAATACTATACAAAGAAGTTAAGATGAGATCAATGGGTTTTTGCATGAAAGTGTAAGAACGTCCTGCGATTTCATCGCAAGACGATAATGTCACGAGGTTGTATATTCGAAAGAATGTTCAGACTTGTCATATTATCGCAAATACAAAAATTTACTACAAAAGAGGTGGCAAAATAAGACCTTTACTTAGGAAGGCATGATAAGACCACAGAAATTAATGAAATTCATTGCATCAATATCATTAAAGAAATTGTACAAGAATATACATTATAAAGATCTGAAAAGAAGACAACTTCGTCAATACCATTGAATAAATTATACAAGAATATACATTATGAAGATTTGAAGAGAAGACAGCTTCGTCAATACCATTGAAGAATTTTTACAAGAAGTCATATCAAAGAAGATAACATCATTAAAGAATTGTCACGAAGACTTAACAAAAGATACGATTTTGATAGCAATCAAATACAGATAAGTTCATACTCGTAAAATGTTACGAGAATTACATACTTCTTATACTTCTCCATATATTGAATATTTCTCCAAAAGATTGAATACTTCTTATAATTCTTCAAGAATATCTCATATTCATTATACTTCTTTAACGGATATTTCATTTGGTGAAGGTTAAATAATCATTATACTTCGTCATATGTTACGTAATTATTCACAGATTGAATACTTCTTATATTTCTTCAGTTGGTGAATTGAGTACTTCTAATACTTCTTATATCTCTTCATTTGGTGGAACGAGTACTTCTAATACTTCTTATATCTCTTCATTTGACAGATTTGGTACTTCTAATACTTCTTCAAAAGTATTGTATATGTAGTATACTTATTAAGGATATTTCATATATTTTATACTTAAAAGGGAGGATTTCTTATTTACAATCGTAACAAGTTGAAACTTCATAAGATAAATTGAGGCAGATATTCTAATACTTCAAACAATGTTTAATCATTTAAAGAGAAATAATAGGGGAAAAAGGAGATACTAAGCTTTATATGTGAGTTATATATTATTTCTCTTCATATGATCAAATGGGGCAAATTTAATTAAAGAAAGGTTAAATTATCTTCGCAAAATATCAGAAAGAAAGGATAAATCATCTTCGCAAAATATCATATGTACTTCTTAAAAAATAGAATTGTTCACAAAAAGAAAACCAACAGTAATTAAGGGAAGGAATTCAAAAGAAAGGAGGACAGGAGAGTCAATGATAAATTGAAAAAAGAATGTTATCATGCTTCATCAACATTCTGTGCTGGATCTTCAAGATTAGTAGGGTCATTAGCAGCTTTCGACTTTTGCGAGATATCATCCTTGGAAGAATATGCAACAGGAACATCTCCTTGAGGAATAGATTCTTTCTCATCATCAAGATCTTCATCATCACTCTCATAATCGAAATCACTATCAGGCTCACGAACAACTTCATCGTCACATATCTTCAGAGGAGTAATTTTCACAGGAGGCAAGGCTCTTGATAAGAGAATGTTATTCGTAAAGACTTGAGCTTTCAGATGACTTTCACGAAGTATAGCTTTTTGATGATTGGTATCTTCGATATCTTTGGAATAAGCAAGATAGTTGAATCTCCGAGTAGCACGGTCACGAGAGTTGATTAAGCGGGTAGAAAGCAAAGCATTTTTCTTGCGAAGCTCGGAACATGAGGCTTCTAATCCAGCTTTCGCATTACGAAGGATGTTCTCAGATTCTGCAAATAAAACAAAATTCAAAGAATAAAATTTGCGAGTATTACGAAATTTAAAGATCTATCAGAGGCAGTCAAATTTTAATGACTACCTTCTCTTTGCGAAGTAAGAGATTGAGTTAAAGATAGACAACAGTTCTTCATATGATTCATCGCATTATCAAAACCATCACCAACTAATCCTTTAAGTCGAGATTGAAGATTTTGATCTTTAGAAAGGAGAAAATTCTTATCCTTCGCAAGTTTAGCATTAAGACTTTTTAATGACGAATAATCTTCTTCAAGTTGATTCTTCTTAGCACTCAAGACTATATTCTTATTAATAAGGGAATTCTTCTCAATAACAAAAGAATTTCTTTCAAAGATCTGAAGACTTCTTTAATTCCTCAAGTTCACCTTTCAACAAAGAAAGAAGATTTTCTTGATCGCAACATTTATTCTGAAGAGTCTTTAATTCTTGCGAAGAAACAATCATTGTATTTAAAAACGAACATTTGTCTTCTGATAAGGTTTTGTTCTCTTCTAATAAGGTTTCTATTCTCAAATTATCTTTAGTTAAGGAAGAAAAAAGTTGAGATATGTCATCATTCAAAAAAATTTGATCATATATTAGTTGAGTATTCTCTTGAAAAAGAGCGTCAGAGTTGTCAAGAGCACACGAGTAAAGATTAGATAAATGGGAGAATTGGTTTGAGAGGCTTTCATGCTTGGTTCGATATTCTGTTGCATCTGATTCATGGTGAAGTACCAATCTTCTACATTTCTGGATGGATTCTATAAAGGGGAATGGGTTTTAATGGATGTTTCAAGCATATGAAGAATATAAGTAAATAAAAGGGAAAATATGAAGATAGTAATCATACCTTTCAATTCATCATTTCTTTTGCGAAGAATCGCACAGTCGAGAGAATTATTCTGAAGATGATGATTTTCTTTACGGAGATCCTCGCATTCTACTTGAGAAGATTTCAAAGATTGGCGAAGCAATTCAATTTCTTTTTCCAAGGATTGACGTGAAGAAGAAATGTCTGGATTGACAAAATTATTTAGAACTTCACAAAATTCATATTGCGAACGAACATTAGTAGACTTCGCAGTATTGGTCAAAACCTCAGATAACATTCGAAAAGTTGAATAAATTCCATTTCGAATTTCCTGAGGAAGAGGAGAAGAATTTGAAGGAATAAGAGCAAGTTGCAAATTGTCTAGAGAAATAGTACTCAAAGGATTTGGCGACAAGACAGATTTTTCAAAAGAAGAAGTTGAAGAAATATTTTGTGAGGGTTGTTTTTCAAGAGAAGAAGTTGAAGAAATATTCTGTGAGGGTTGATCTTGAAGAAGTGTTGATAAATTGACACTGATGGGAGATTGAAAGGTAGGTAATGGAGTAGAGGCAGGAGTGTGTGAAGAAGCATTTTCACGAGGAGGAGAGGAAAATTCCTTATCAACTTCAGGAAGGAAATCATCAATCGGAATTAATGGTGTGGGTTTAGTTATTCGAGATCTCTTACTAGGGTTTGGTTTGTCGCCAACCTGCGAATCAAAATTTAGATTAAAAACTGAGGCAACAATATATTGTTCAGGAAAGAGGGCAAAGTATTTTAACTACCTTTTGATTCTCAGATTTTCTTCTTCGTGGATTAAGGCTTGGATTATTTAGTTGAGATTTCATCTGAGGAGTTATTTTGCTGAAATAAACCAAAATCAGATAACAAATTATACAGAAATCAAAGAGGAGAACAAATGAAATACGCAGAGATAGAAGGAAATTACCTTGGAGAACTCATGAAGATACAGTAGAAGAAAAAATTGCAGAGAAACCAGTAATAGAGAGTATGAGTAGAAGATAGAATTGTGGAAATAAGAAGAAGAAAAGGAAGAGAATATAAAGGAGTTATATAAGGGAATAACTAGAAAAGAACGATTACAAAAGACGTGTCAAAATTTTAAAAGACTAAGTAACGGTTATGTTCTCACGATCATTTCTTCCTCGTAGAATTGACATGAGAAGAGGCAAGATGTAGGTACTGAATATCGCATGATAATAGTTCACGAGTATCGTAATAAATAAAGGAGAAAAGAATTATAAAATGATACGATGATAGAAGTAGCGCGGAGAAATATGAAGTTTTGCGAGGATGGAATAATGTTGCGAGTATGAGTTGCGATACTTCGCAACTCATATACAGCTGTATAAGCTTTACTATAAATAAGAGTTCAAATGTAAAATTCGAGAGGTTCTTTTAGTGAGTGTTAGAAAATATCTTAGGAAAGAGAATAGAGAAAGTTTTAACTATTCTAATTCCATTTAGATACTTCTTTGTAATCAATTGAGAACATTAATAAGAAAATTGTTATTCATCATCAAGAACTTCTTGAGTTTTTACTAATTCTATTGAGGGTGTAGTTGTAGGTTATTCTGCAACTACAGGTACGCATAAACTAAACTGATAAACTACTTGATAAACCTAATCAAACTAACTTAGTCATAATATCCCCATTATTGTCTCATCTTCAGGCTAATAATTTATTTCTCCCCTTGCATCTGCCTCTTCTGCTGCTTCATAATTTCCTTTCCTCTTATTCCAATTATACCTGGCTTCCATCTTGAGTACATACCCATACTCAAATCCAGGTGGCATCTCACTATATAAAAGAGTTGCATCAATTGGAAGCCCTCTCTCGATATGTCTTTCTGTTGTTCTCCTTACCTCCTCTCCAATTGATTCCCTTATCTCTGGCCTCAATTTGCAATAAGCTAAATACTGAGGCTGCTCTATGTGCATTAATAAGTGAGTATCACATAGATAACCAAAATAATAGTGTACCCTGTGCAGATGATCACCTCTACATCGGGTAACTCTAGTAATGGAAATTGGAGTACCTTCAGGAATAGTATCATGATTACAAGCCATCTGTGCTTTTCTTTTCTTTGGTTTGCTTGCTATACTAGATGTTTTTTCTTTGCTTTGTTTGGTTTTACCGAATAATTTTTGTGGCAAGTAGCGCCTTTTATAATAGATATAGCATCTATCTTTATTGTTGCGTATACTTTTCTCCTTATCTCATCTCTCGAGGTCCATCATTCATCCTCTTATCTTCCCTCTACGCGTCTTAATTTCTTTTGAACCTGTTTTACGTCTTTCTAAGATTTGAAAATCTTATAATCCTCTTTCTCCGGTCTTTGATACGTTCATCCTTTATTTCTTCGATATTATCTAGTATGGCTTAATGCATATTATGACTAGTCTTATGAAAGTACTCTCGTTACGTCCATCGTTTGAGTGTTGTAATTTCACTGATAGAAAGATAGCTTAGGGGCTATTACACGGAACTTGGTATGTGTAGCTTCATTGCTAATTTCAACATCTTGCCTCTCTTATGTTCAACCCCTAGAATTAATAGATACCTACTAGTATGGGTAGATGCATGTTTCGCATTTAAAAAGAATTAATCTCCATTGTTATTTCTCAATCTCATTGGTAAGGTGAACCAAATGATCTCGATAAACATGTTTTTAGATTAAACCTTTCTAAAGTACAGACCCTTATTGTATTGCCTTTCTTTATACTTTTTAAGGATAAAAGTATATTTTCTTACTCCATAGCTTTTGTGTAGGTAGAAAACAATAGAAACTCCCTCATATTTTCTTCTTTTTTGTTTGAATTTCATTAGCTATGGCTTCCCCGAAGTTGTTTGTCTCAAAAAGACCGATCTTCATCGTACCTCGATTCTTGTTATCTTTATTTGCTGTCATTTTTTCATCGGACTAGCTCTAGGTGTATCTTTTTTTGAGTCTAGTAATATTCACGGGTGCTGAGTTCGCTGTATTTGGGGCTTGTATTCTCTTATTTATTTACCTCCTTGCTTCTTGCATTTTTTATTACATTAGTTTCTTCTTTAACTCCTTCTGTTAGCTATGGGTGAACCTTTCAATCTTTATAAACATCTTAGTGGTATTTCCTTAGCTCAGAGATTATCCAACCATAGTAATATTGGTCTTCTACCTACTCTACCTTCCTTTATTAGAGACTTTGGAATCAAACAACACAGTATACTTTCTAGAGTGTTTTCAACTGAATATCTTCACCAATGGGAGGTAATGTAACACCCCAAGTTCCGGACCAAGGTCAAACCCGTATGGAGATCCGAACTCGAAGCGCTACGGGTCGGAAAGAGACTTAAAATTTTATTTTTATACTAAACATAATTAAATCTTTATATACATGAGTTGATTCATATGAATTTACTAAACATCTTTAACAACATTTCAGTTAAGATTTACATTTCAAGCAATACAATAAAACAATTCAATCACTAAGCTACTCATTTCTAGCTTTCGCTGCGCCACTCTGATAAATCTGCAAGGATGTCAATTGGGGTGAGATGACAGCTCAATAGAATGCATTCCCAATTCTCTAAAGATGTGCAAACATAATCATTTTGTCAAGGAAAAATATATAACAAGAACACGGTACAACTTCGAATATTCAAGAATCACAATGCCAACAATATTGTCAATAAATTATTCAATTAGATTCTAGGCATGAGTTCACAACACTATTAATGTTTTCTACAAATACTTCAATTCGTATTTCAGTGTTTGAGTTCATAAAACCAATAAGGTTTCCACTAATCATTAAATAGAGATTCCAACACACAATTCACAAATTAATATTGTCAACTCATCAATTCACAAATCATATTAACAAAACATTTATATTAATATTAACAAATCATATATCAAAACATCCATTTAGGATTCAACTCATCAATTCACAACAAAAATTCATCCATTTGAATTTCATACTTGAGTTCAACAATTCATTGAATTATATTTCACACATATCACCAATAATCTTGAGTTCACGGTACGAAAACCTTGGTTCGTACACCCACCTATCGTTTATCGGCACAGACAGCCTCCATCGATGGTCAGGAACAATAGTTCCTATGGGGATCATACCCATTTGCTCTCGGGGATCATTACCCGTTTCATTCACAGTACTAAAACCTTGGTTCGTACACCACCTATCGTTTACCGGCACGGACAGCCGCCATCGATGGTCGGGAAACACAAGTTCCCATGGGGATCATTACCCATTTAACTCTCGGGGATCATTAACCGTTGTTAGCATGAAACGATATTCCATCTAACGGAAAAACATGAACTCATTTCCTTTTATAAATCGTTTTTACACACAACACAAGCAACCATGGCATAAGAACATAATTTTCTTTCAAGCATTTCTACAAACAAGCTAACTGCATCCATTTTGCGTCATACATATTTGGGTGATTTATTCACCTGATCTTCCTGAAACATTTAGAGAACATACATATATCCATGAATAACCAGACATCAAAATTTCACAGAAAACCAACGGTTCAAACAAAAGTTATTGAATTTACAAAGACATCCTAAAAACTTGGCAGATTACATGTCATTACCAAACAATTCATGATAAATTCATACAAATATAAAATTGACTCAATCCAAAGAACACTGATAGATAAATCACAAATATACAACTTTTGTTAAGGACTCAAATCATTTTAGCATCATTAAGACTTCCTAAGAACATTAAAACTACAGCAAAGCGAATCTGTCCAGATATTTCAGAAACTATCAACTAAATGAAATCAAATATTCAACGGTGAATTTACAGTGTAATAACCTCAAATTTTAACAAGTGATACCCAATCATGTTATATACCAAAATTAGAAGTCTGATCATCAATAATATTCATCAAATTAAATAGAAAAATTTCAGAACCCTAATGATATAAGAATAAACAAAATGGAAATCAAAGTATAACAAGGAAAACACAAAGAGAAAGGGATTAAACATTCTACCTCTATTCCATTAAGCCTCCACTGAGTTTCCATAGTCTTCCTCTTTAAAATAAACCCTAATTTTATTTCCTTCTTCTCCATAACTTTTAGTTTTCACCTCCCTAAAACTCCTTTCCTAAACTTTTTTTTTGTTATATAAAATCTTAATAATACTAATGTTTATTTCTTTTAATTGTCTATTCATTTTCTCCTAATTTTATTTATTATTAATTATTATATTTTCACCCTAACTTGTAGCCTTTCCTTGTTCAAGCAACCCACCTAGGCTAAGGAAAAGAAACAACCTAAACCACATGGTTAGCTAAGTCGGGCAAACCCGAACCGAAACAGTGGATAAAAATACAGGGTATTACAGGTAAGAGGTGCACTAAATAATTTTTGGGGAAGCCAGATTGTTTTCCAGATCAGCGAAGTAGATCCAAACCTATATATCATCACCTTTAGAAATGAAGAGGATTTCCATTGGATTTCATCGAATGGACCTTGGTACCCTTTCGGAAATGTGCTTGTTGTTATATCAGCCTACCAAGGAATGAAAATCTCTACAGACTTAGTGAAAGAAATACCTATTTGGGATTCTATTTCAAATTCCAAATGTGAGCATCGTAGTGAGGAAATACTAGGGCTGATAGCAAGTAAAGTGGGGTAGGTTTCTAGGATCTATAGAGGGTATGAAACACCTGACTGTAAGCCAAGATTCCTTCTTTGGGTCAATATTGAAAAACCACTCTTCCATCACCTCCTGGTTAAAGTAGGGCGATATCCTGTTACTTCCATTTATTTCAATTTCATTAACCTACCATCAAAATTCTGCTCTCATTGTATTAGGATAGGACACAAAGTTAGTAACTATGCAGTACTTCAAGGAAGACCTCTGGAAGATATCTATGACATCTCAGTTAATTCTCCTTATCCTAGTGACGATATGAATTGGCTTAATGATGTGTTAGTTCAAGTTTGGAACCCTAAAGACAATTTCGATCACACTGGAGTACCGGTCCCTGTACAAGAGTATTTAAACCAACCTAGAGTACGAGAAACATTCCATAACATCTTTAGAACTTATGTCAAGGAGGAACCTGAACTGAGAGATGATAGTCACGAAAACCTCCATAGAACTCAACCTATAGCCCAACCACCAGCTCTTAATTCTTACGATGTTTTAGGTCCTTTTATAATAATTGAGTCATCATATTCAGACAAAGATATGCCTCTTGCTTCTTCTTCTATTCTCGGTAAACAAACCTTTCCATTTAATTTGCCAAAAAACTTTATTCCGTTACTTTCTTCTGATGATGATTCATTCCGATCGGCTAACTCGGAAACGTTCCGAGTTTGGGCTGAATCGGAACTAGCTACTATTTTTATTCTTGAGGCGGGTTCTGAACAGGATACTGCTATTCTGGTTCAATCCTCCAACTCATACTCTAGGTCTAACAGTGACAGTCTGTTGGGGTAAATAGAAGACTCTCTTTCTCCTCTCCAATTTTGTGGAAGGACACTTTGGAATCCCTAATTTCCCCTTCTCTACCCGTGAGCTCTTCATTTAGATCTTCTTCTTTCATTGAGCATAAATTTTGCATTGCATCAACATTTCAAATGCCTATAACTCAGCCAAAATCCGCTTTCAAAGTCTCTGTGTCTGAATTCATTTCCTCCTCTTCTTCGGACCAACTGTGTTCTTTTCCTTCTCAAGAAGGAAAAGTTTTTACAATTAATCAATATGGATCCAACTTTGTTGAACTTGGAGCAAGCACTAGTACTTATCAACCAATTCCTTTCCCAGAGCTAGTCCCTACTATGCAGATGGAAGAAACACATGTACTTCTCTTTTTCAAATTTCTTTAAACAATTCTTTCACAATTTCATTGACCTTATTACTCTTCCTTAGATATTAAATCAATTAATTTGTTGCTTTTATGCTTGTATTGAATGTGATTTCTATGCATCCTTAATTTCAAACTTCTTGTGGTTTTATTGATATCCTGAGTCCTTTCTTTGGTCATGAAAATCCTTGCCTGGAATTTGCAAGGTTGTAGAAACCCCTTAACCCAAAACCATCCAACCAATTTGCTCCATAAAGAAAAACATGAAATTCTTTTTCTTTCAGAAACAAAAAACCAAAGGCCTTTAGTAAAAAAATTAGTACCTTCCTACCCAAATTACCATATTGTTGATGCTATAGGAATTGCAGGAGGTCTAGTTGTAGCTTGGGTAGATGGTTTTTACTTTGACGTACAATGGAACATTAATATGATAAACATTATTGTCAAATCCTCCTTGGAGAATAAAAAATGGATTCTAACCTGTTTCTATGGTAATCCTTATCCAACTAATAGGAACATAGCTTGGGATTTCTTAGAAGAAATTAGCAAACAAGTCATTAAAAGAACAATACCATGGATAGTAATATGAGATTTTAACATGATTTTTAATCAAATTGAAAAACTAGGTGGTGTACCTTTCAATAAAACAAATAGTGACTACTATGTAAATATTCTAGACAGATCTGGCTTATATGATTTAGGGTATACAGGTAATGATTACACTTGGGATAACCATAGGGAAGGGAACCAAAATATAAAGGAAAGGTTATATAGAGCAGTGATCAATGAAGAATGTCATAACCAATTCCCAAATGCTTCCCTTTCTCATTTAGTCGCAGTAGGTTCAGACCATTGCCCTATTCTGCTTACCTTAGACTCTAATTTCTTTAAAACTGAATGGGTCTTTAAATTTTATGATACATGGTTAAAATATACATCTTGCATTCAGGTAATTAATGGTTCCTGGAGTGAACACTCTGAATTAGATGTATCAACTAGCCTTGTGAATAACCTAAAACAAGTAGGGGCAAATCTTACTGATTGGAAAAAAAAACATCTTTGGCCTACCCTTTAAAAAACTAAATGTACTCCTTAAAGAGGTTGAAAGATTAAAATCCCAAAGAGTCACTCTACATCAACAGAAAAAAATAAATGATAAGTTAAAAGAATTACAAATCATGTATGACACCCAAGAAGCAATGGCTAAATAACAATCAAGGGATAACATAATTAACTTAGGGGAAATAAATACAAAGTACTTCCAAACAATAACATTAAGAAGAAGGAAATGGAATAATATACAATGCATAATTAATGATCAAAATCAAATCTTTAAAGCTAGGAAGGAAATTAACAGTACTTTAACTTCTTATTTTCAATCTATCTTCCGTGAACCCTCATCGGAAGTAGAAATTTCTAACCCAATTTTTTCTGATATTACTGCTTCTGTCTCTATTTCGGATAATGATAGAATTCTAGCTATTCCTTCTAATGGGGAAATATTATTGGTCCTTAGAAATATGAAACATGTTAGAGCATTGCTCGGTCGAACTCGCATGCGTTTCTATCTCAAGCATGTTTGTCAATGTTAGTGATCAAAACTATAAAGTCTTGATTTCTAGTCTACTATAGCTAAGGTCTCGGACTAGGATAGAAGGTGTAGTTGAGCTCAATAACTCCATTGAAATCATCATACAAGACGAAGGACTACTCAAGGAACCAGTGGATCTTCATCGACTAAAAGGTATGTGGAGACTTGAACTTATCTATCACTCAAAAGTCTATCTACTCTATCTCATATCTTGAGATAAAAGTCGTATTACTATATAAACTAAGAATATACATATGTGACATTTCGAGTTGAGTATATCTCGCTTATCTATTTCTCGAAATGTGTGTTGGTAAAGATTTCGCTTTAGCCAAGTTCATATTTTCCTAGTGACAAAAGTCATGTTATGTTTCAATCACTTTGGAAATTGCTCTGACGAAAACTAGTTTGTGAAATAACAACTATATGACGTCCTTTAAGAATGTTTCAATGGTTGAAATGAGAGTTTAGACAATATAACCACTGGGGATATAAACATTGTTGTGGTAACACATATATGTATAAGTCCTTAGCACTTGAACCGAAGTTTGCGAACTTTGTTGATCAAGTGAAACCGGAACTTGAGCAGTCAACCCAGTCCGCGAACGTGCATAGTTCTCGAACCCGAGAATTTCTGCTGGAGTTGTAGCTCAGTTTTAGTCTGCGAACTCAGTCCGCGAACTGACGGAAGTTCTCGAACCCAAGAATTTCTGCTGGAGTTTGTGAACTCCAACCGGTTAAATTGAGTCCGCGAACTTGAGTGGTTATGTCTAAAAATGATGTTCGTGAACTTATCTAAGGAATACTATTGCAAACCGTGGATTTATAGTTCATGAATCGATTCGAGTGAATCACATCATTTTTGCTTCAATTGTGTCTTGTGTAGTACATGAGATCTCATAGCAATTGAACAACTCTCTAACTAGTTCATTTGAGTCATTTGGACTAGTTATGGTGAAGAAGAATATGGTTGATATGAAAGTTATCATTTGGCTAACCATTTGGTTGACTAATATTGAACCAACCTTGTACACATTTGGGTACGGTTACACAAACCCAAAATCGTCAAGTACATGTGTGTATGGCAAGCTAAGTTTTCGATCTAACGGTTGAAAGATATTAGCTTGTATCTAATCAGGTTTTCATCTAACGGTGAATATTGAATGCTTTGTTACTAAGCTAACATTGATTGCAAACCTTGATTTGAAAGACTATATAAGGGAGAACTCTAGCAACTGGGAAACCGAATCCCCACATATTCTGTATGATACTATTTTGCTAAGATAGAGTCGATTCTCCTTTAACCTTTGGTTTTCTTCTTCTAAAACCAGCTTAACGACTTATAAACTTCATTGGGATTGTGAAGCCAGACCGATTCTACTTTTCTTGTAGTTGTGTGATCTGATCTTGCTGTGTCTATCATACGAGTACAATTGTAATAATTGGATTGAGATTTCTATCTTTGATAGGCAAGATATAAAAGTAATCACAAACATCTTCGTCTCATCGTTTGTGATTCCACGATATCTTTTTTCGCTGCGTCGATTAAGACTATTGTGAGGTGATTGATAAAACTGAGCTATTCTTTGGGAATATAAGTTTGGTTTTACGATTGGTTCCTGTACACCTTGATTTATCAAAAGACGGAATAAAACTCATAGGTTTATTCGTGGGACACGAATTTATCTATCTTGTAGACTTTTCTGTATGAGACAGATTTATTTGCTAAAGTCTTCGACTTTGGGTCGTAGAAACTCTTGGTTGTGGGTGAGATCATCTAAGGGAATCAAGTGCGCAGTATTCTGCTGGGATCATAGGTGTAGGAGCATAACTTTACATTGGATCAGTGTGAGATTGATTGGGGGTTCAACTACAGTCTAGACCGAAGTTAATATGGAGTAAGCTAGTGTCTGTAGCGGCTGAATATTGTGTATGTTTAATCTGGACTAGGTCCCAAGGTTTTTCTGCATTTGCGGTTTCCTCGTTAACAAAATTTTGGTGTCTGTGTTATTTCTTTTCCGCATTATATTTTGTTATATAATTGAAATAATACAGGTTGTGCGTTGTTCAATTAATTAGAATATCCGACCTTATTGGTTGTTGATTTAAATTGATTGACACTTGGATATTGGTCTTTGGTACTATCTAAGTTATCTCTCTTTGATTAGACTCGCGAATCACATTTACTTGAGTAAATCAAATTGAGAGATTGAGATAATAACTCCTTGAGTATTTTTTATTGATTGAGTCTAGTTGATTCTCTAGAAAACAACTCGGAGTTGTCCATACAGATTGCTAATCGAAATATTGGGTGAGGTTGTTAGACCCCCGCTTTTTCAATTGGTATAAGAGAAGGCAAACACGTTCAAGACCTTACAAGTATGTGTTTGTAGCGATCTGACTCTATGGACAGAGGTGATATCTCAATAAACGTACCACCAGTCTTCGATGGCTTTAATTACTTATGGTGGAAAATTGTTATGTGCGCTTTTCTTCAAGCACGTGATTTCCAATCATGGGCATATGTTGTTAATGGCTATGATGCTCCCGTTGAGGCAGTTGGAGGTGTAAATGTTCCAAAAAATATTGCTGAATACACTCATGCAGAGATTCTTATTGCAAAGCAAAACTCCGACGGTTTGAATGCAATCATACATGCCATTACCCAAAAATTTCAGCACCATGTGTCTAATTGCACTAAGTCGCAAGAATCTTGGGATATGTTAGCAACCGTATTTGAAGGAAACACCAGTGAAAAGGAAGCTAGGCTTCAAAACCTTAGTTCCGATTGGGAAAACCTTTGTATGGCAGATGAAGAAACATTTGATGAGTTTAATCACAAAGTGTCTGAAATTGTTAATGTATCTTTTGCATTAGGTAAGACTATTCCTGAAAAAGACATTGTGATAAAAATTCTCTGATCACTGCCATCTAGATATGATGCTAAGAAGCATGCCATCGTTGAGGGAAATAACCTAGATAATCTCTTTAGAAATACGCTGGTTGGAAAGCTTAAGATCTTTGATCATGAACATTCATCCAAATCTAAGGGTGTTGCATTCAAAGCACTAAAGGACACTAAATTACTTGATAAAAGTAAAAAAAGTGTATATCTCTGAAAATGATTACTCTAAGACAGGCTCATCAGATGAAGATCTTGACAAATCAGTCTCGATGATCACAAGACATTTTAGGGATCTTCTATTGAAGAGAAGGAAACGGTTCTCCAGAGATAATCCTAAGGCATCAGTCAAACCTCACAATTGTGTTCCTCCTAAAAACAGGGATATTGATGAAATTGATGATGAGGATATGCCTCAGTGCTTTAAGTGTAAGAGATTTGGTCATTTTGCGAACGAGTGTCCAAATCGTAGAAAATACACTGGGAACAAAGGTTTTGCAGCAACCCTTGATGAAATATATGACAGCTATGACTCTAATGAAGAGGGAAAATCAAGTGTTGCACTTCTTGGTGAAAATATTGATTTTGATAATTGTAGCAATATATATATCAATTTTGATATTCTTTCAGAAGATAATCCAACCATTCTGGAAGAAAAAGTTGACCATTTTCTTGGAAACTCTGTTTATAATGTTTCAGGATCCACTATGTTCCTAGATGCTTGCATATTTCAGAAGCCTGATTATTATCCAAGTGTGACATGCTCGTATTTTTCATTAAAAGGTCATGAACTCTCATAGTGTTACAAGTTCAAACACAAGCAAAGACACGTCAACAAACTTCAACGAAGAGCAAATCATCTAGCAAGAAAGCTTAAACTTGCTCAGAAGACCGCAGAGGTATGTAAGATTTTATCTTCGTCTAAGAAGTTAGTTTCCAAGGAAAAACCAAGACCATTTGAAAAGAAAGTATGGTCAAACCGTTTTGATAGACAGAAGTCTGTGGATTTTCCACAAGAGGAAATTGGTGGACAAATTGTAGTTCACCACAACGCAACTTGGTTGTGTTGTTCTTAAAATCTTGTCTCATGTGCCTGATCAAAAGAGACAATGATTTTGTACCTCTCAGGCTTTAGGAATATTTTTTTTCTTAGAAGTATTTTCCTTGTGTCTATCAAACAGAAGAAAGGGTACTATCGATAATTTTACTCTTTATATGGATAAGAGTTGATCGTTCACGAACCTGTTTTAAGTTTCGAATCCTACATTCCTTTTCCTTCTCTAAAACCTCTCTTTATCTTAAGACTACTTGTTGAGATAATTGTGAATTCCTCTCACAAACCCATACGCTTATGGACGCTCCAAGAATGATGTCTTCTGATGAAAAAGAAGGTAATGTGATTGTTAAGCCATCAATCATGAAGGAAAAAGAAAAATCTCCATTGCCTCCAACCTTGAAAAGAAAAAGAAGGATTATGTGGAAGCCAAGAGATGTTCTTTCAAATTCTCAGAAGTTTTCTGATGTTCTTGAAGTGTTGAAGGATATGCGAAAGGATATTCAGCAAATAAGGGCTTTTGTGTATAAGACTCATGAGATTCAGAAGGCCCTGGTTCGACAACAGCAACCAATAAGGTTCATAGATATAAACTCCTTTCTTAATGAACCTTATGTTCCCATGGCTGTTGACGACAAGGAGTTCGGAGAGTATAATGAATTCTTCAAAGGTATTAATGTCTAGTAAATCTTCTATTGTTTCTCTTTTTGTTTAGAAGAATAACTCGTGTTTTGGAATAGCCATTATTGTGATTACACATAGCTATATCCAATGTTTTTCATCTTCTTGTTTTTAGATTTATTGGTTTAAATTCTAAACTTGTTTGGAAGATGATGGTTGCAATATTAAACTTTATGGTTTTATATATTGCAATATTTTGATGGGATATGTGTGTTTACGTCCATGAACTTGATTGTCCCATATTTTGTCAAAAGTAAAGTCGTTCGTGAATTGATATGCAAATATTGATAAAAGGATGAATAGACTTTTGACAAACACAAAAGTTAAGCCTATATTGTCAATTATTGATGTAAGATAGGTTAAAATCTTTTGTGATTCAAGGATTATGTCTATTGTATGTCATTGTGCAAATGGTGATGAAAACATAAAATGAATCATTATATTATCCACAGTGTAGAGCTTTATCGATCCATATTATTATTGCTGTGAAGGCTCCATTGTGTATCTTATGTTGAGCACGATACGACTAAGTCAATTCCTTATTGGCATGGTTGGTTGTTCCATGAGATGCTATATGTTGAGCATTAAGAACTAAATTAATCAACTTGTGTGGTTATTTAGTTTGTATTCCATAAGTTTTCTTATGTTGAGTACATATACGGTTAAGGATGTCATGTCTTATGATAATCTTAGTCGGGGTTCCATAATCTCTTATGTTGAGCCCAAATGAACTAAATCAATCATCTTGTGTGATTATTTAGTTAGCACTCCATAGATTTCTCTTATGTCGAGTGTGGCTTATTAAATTAATTACTCTTGTGATTAGTTTAATTGTGTATCCGGTTAGATTATTTATGGGTTTTCTTGTGAATAATCTAATCGAGTTTATTAAGTCTCCATAAGTTTTCTTGTGTTGAGCATATTTAGTCAAATTAATCTTGGTTTGCTTGGGTTAGTTTGATTGAATATTTCTTGTTGGATTCCAAATTCATACTTGTATGTAATTTGTTGAGTCTAAAGAAAAATCCTTCTTTTCTTTTTGAAATTAAGGTCTCTCTTGTTGTTCCTTAGGGAATGACATATTATGGGGGAGAGTTCTTTTGAACTTGTGCTTAATTGCAAAATCTTTGTGGGGAGTGCGGCTGTGGAATATTAGAGGGGTTATCTTGCGTCTTTATAAACTCCTTGTTGAATGCATTTTTCTTTAGCTTTATGATTGCATCTAAACAAGATGATACACGTTTACCTTTGGTCATGAAATGTCTCTTACAGAAATTTCATTAGGATCCCGTTCTTGTACCTTTGCCAATTTTATTGACAAAAATGGGGAGAATTAATATGTAGTTCACACTACAAATACATATGGTTTTCGGATCATTATGTAAGGGGGAGCAGTTTCCATGTGAGATGGAGTATTGACTAAGGGGGAGTGAAGTATCACCATAGTATTTTTTTTGAAGTTGTGATGCAATTGGACTTTGACGTTGTGTAATAATACTATGACATTGTATAACAATAATTGAGAACCGATGCTTTTCTCATTGTTATAGCTACGGATTTTCAACAACGATGATGCTTAACTTACAACCTTTGGGATCATTGGACTACTTGGAAGTAATGAAGATTTCGAGTATTGTTGAAGATTAGACATGTGGAATAGGAGCTACAAAGTTTATTTATAAAAAATTTGTATTTCATATGTATTAATAGTTTTGTCATTAAAATTGATAAAAAGGGGAGATTGTTAGAGCATTTCTCGGTCGAACTCGCATACGTTGCTATCTCAAGCATGTTTGTCAATGTTAGTGATCAAAACTATAAAGTCTTTATTTTTAGTCTACTATAGCTAAGGTCTCGGACTAGGATAGAAAGTGTAGTTGAGATCAAGAACTCCATGGAAATCATCATACAGGACGAAGGATTACTCAAGGAACCAGTGGATCTTCATCGACTAAAAGGCATGTGGAGACTTGAACTTATATATCACTCAAAAATCTATCTACTCTATCTCCTATCTTGAGACAGAAGTCGTATTACTATATAGACTAAGAATATACACATGTGACATTTCGAGATGACTATATCTCGCTTATCTATTTCTCAAAATGTGTGTTGGTAAAGCTTTCGCTTTAGCCAAGTACATCTTTGCCTAGTGATGAAAGTCATGTTATGTTTCAATCACTTTGGAAATTGCTCTGACGAAAACTAGTTTGTGAATAACAACTATATGACGTCCTCTGAGAATGTTTGAATGGTTGAAATGAGAGTTTAGACAATACAACCACTAGGGGATACAAACATTGTTGTGGTAACACATATATGTATAAGTCCTTAGCACTTGAACCGAAGTTTGCGAACTTTGTTGATCAAGTAAAAACCGGAACTTGAGCAGTCAACCAAGTCCGCAAACTCAGTCCGCTAATATGCGTAGTTCTCGAACCCGAGAATTTTTGCTGGAGTTGTAGCTCAGTTTCAGTCCGCTAACTCAGTCTGCGAACTGACGGAAGTTCTCGAACCCGAGAATTTCTGCTGGAGTTTGTGAACTCCTAGCGGTTAACTTGAGTCCGCGAACTTGAGTGGTTATGTCTAAAAACGATATTCGTGAACTTATCTAAATTATCTAAGGAATGCTATTGCAAACCATGGCTTTATAGTTCATGAATCTATTCGAGTGAATAACATCGTTTTTGCTTCAATTGTGTCTTGTGTAGTACATAAGATCTCATAGCAATTGAACAACTCTCTAACTAGTTCATTTGAGTCATTTGGACTAGTTATGGTGAAGAAGAATATGGTTAATATGAAATTTATCATTTGGCTAGCCATTTGGTTGACTAAGATTGAACCAACTATTGTACATGTTTGGGTACGGTTACACAAACCCAAAATCGTCAAGTACATATGTGTATGTCAAGCTAAGTTTTTTATCTAACGGTTGAAAGATATTAGCTTGTTTCTAATCAGGTTTTCATCTAACGGTGAATATTGAATGCTTTGTTTCTAAGCTAACATTGATTGCAATTGTTTCTATCGTACGAGTACAATTGTAATAATTGGCAAGATAACGGTGAAGCCAGACCGATACTACTTTTCTTGTAGTTGTGTGATCTGATCTTGTTGTTTCTATCGTAAGGGTATAATTTTAATAATTGGCTTGAGATTTCCATCTCCGATAGGCAAGATATAAAAGTAATCACAAACATCTTCGTCTCATCGTTTGTGATTCCACGATATCTTTTTTCGCTGCGTCGATTAAGACTATTGTGAGGTGATTGATAAAACTGCACCGTTCTTCGGGAATATAAGCCTGGTTTTATTGATTGGTTCCTGTTCACCTTGATTTATCAAAAGATGGAACAAAAATCGTAGGTTTATTCGTGGGAGATGGATTTATCTATCTTGTAGACTTTTCTGTGTGAGACAGATTTGTTTGCTAAAGTCTTCAACTTTGGGTCGTAGCAACTCTTGGTTATGGGTGAGATCAACTAAGGGAATCAAGTGCGCAGTATCCTGCTGGGATCAGAGGCGTAGAAGCATAATTGTACCTTGGATCAGTGTGAGATTGATTGGGGTTCAACTACAGTCTAGACCGAAGTTAATTTGGAGTAGTCTAGTGTCTTTAGCGGCTTAATACAGTGTATGTTTAATCTGGACTAGGTCCCGGGGTTTTTCTGCATTTGTTGTTTCCTCGTTAACAAAATTTTGGTGTCTGTGTTATTTTTTTTCCGCATTATATTTTGTTATATAATTGAAATAATACAGGTTGTGCGTTGTTTAATCAATTAGAATATCCGACCTTATTGGTTGTTGATTTAAATTGATTGACACTTGGATATTGATCTTTGGTACTATCCAAGTTATCTCTCTTTGATTAGACTCGCGAATCACATTTGCTTGAGTAAATCAAATTGAGAGATTGGGATAATAACTCCTTGAGTATTTTCTATTGATTGAGTATAGTTGGTTCTCTAGAAAACAACTCGGAGTTGTCCATACAGATTGCTAATCGAAATATTGGGTGAGGTTGTTAAACCCCTGCTTTTTCAAAACCTAATAAATCCCATGGACCTGATGGCTTCCCGGTTATCTTTTTTATCCACAACTGGAAACTGGTAGGTAACCAAGTCACAGAAACTATCCAAATCTTCTTTAAGAAAAATTATGAACCCTAACTTAAATATAACTCATCTCTTTCTAATCCCTAAAATTAAAAACTCTAAAAAACCTAGTCAATTCAGACCTATAGGACTGTGCAATACTATTTACAAATTCATAGCCAAATTATTGGCAAATAGAATCAAACCAACTCTAGAAAAAATTATATCCCCTTTTCAATCTGCCATTCTTTCTTCTAGACAAATCTCAGACAATATCATAGTTGCTCATGAGATCATTCACTCCTTCAAAAAGAAAAAAGTTAATACTGGAGGTCTAGGTATCAAAATTGACATGTCTAAAGCTTTTGATAGAGTTAATTGGAGTTTTCTTCTAAATGCTTTAAAAACTTTGGTTTCAATGATGAGGTATGTAAATTAATAGAGCAATGTATCTCAACTTCTTCTATTGATGTGCTCTTAAATGGTAGCCCTGGAGAATTCTTTAAACCTTCTAGGGGGTTAAGACAAGGAGACCCATTATCTCCTTATCTTTTCATCATTTTCATGGAAATTTTTTCTAGACTCCTACTCAAACAGGAACAGAAAAAAGTGCTTCATGGGGTCAAAATAACTCCAAAAAGTGAGCCCATATCTCACTTGTTTTTTTACTGATGATTGCCTCCTCTTTGTCAAAGATGATCTAGTATAATGTAGGAATCTTATAGAAACAATAGCATCCTTTAGTGAAGTCTCAGGTCAAGTTATCAACTTTGAAAAATCAGGAGTTTTCTTTAGTAAGAAAGTTGAGCCTAAACATCAAAGGATGATAGCCACGCTCCTAAAAATAAAACATATCAACCTTAAAGATCCATATTTAGGAGCCCCTCTGTTTATGGAGAAATCCAAAATAAAAACTTTTACTCCCATTTTAGAAAGAATGGAATCTAAATCTAGAGGATGGAAAAATCTTGTTCTTGCGCAACCTTGTAAATATGTTCTTAATAGAGCAGTGCTTTCTAGTATTCCAACCTATTTAATGGGTTGTTTTGTTCTGCCAAAGTCTATAACTAGTAAAATAAATGCTTTACAGAGAGATTTTTGGTGGGAAAAAAAGCTGGAGGAAAAGGTTTTTACCCTAGAGCTTGACCAAACCTGTGCAAACCAATCCTCAAAGGAGGGCTTGGTTTTAGAGATGCAAGAAAATTTAACCTAGCAATGGTATCAAAAGTAGCCTGGAGGTTATTCAAGGAACCTAATGCATTATGGGTCAAAACCCTAGTACCAAAATATTTTAGGAATAAATCCCCATTTAGGACCAAAATTAATTCTAGAAGCTCTTGGACTTGCAAATGCATAACGCAAGGTCTATACTTAGTGCATAAATACAGTATCTGAGAAGTAGGTAATGGCCAAGATATAAATATTTGGAAAGATAACTGGATTCCTGGTTTAAATCAATCTTTATTAATTGCATCTTAAAAATTCTATTAATAATTATCTTGTTAAAGTTTCTGATCTGATTAATACCGAAAATGCTACTTGGAATGATACACTTCTCTTCTTTGTTTTCCCTAATAACATTGCTAATAAAACTAAGAAAATACATTTGTTTAGAAACTCTTTCTATTCCCTCGGAAATGACCAATTAATATGGACTCTAACTAAATCAGGAGAATTTACAGTTAAGTCAATGTATGAAAAGCTAAACGAAAATGGTGTGGATATTACTAGTCTTTCTCTTCCTGAAACCTTTCGGAAATCTCTTTGGAGTCTTAATGTCTTGGAGAGAATAAAACTTTTTCTTTGTAAATGCTTACAGGATTCCATGCCCACAAATCCTAAACTTTATGGTAAAGTTAAAGATGTTTCTCCTCTTTGTACTTTGTGTAATAATGATATAGGAACTACAGAACATCTCCTATTTCATTGTAGCTATGCTACTTCTATTTGGAATTTTGCCCCTAATCCTGTTTCTCTGAACCTAGATCAGTCTAACACAATTTTGGATCTTTGCAAAACTTGGTTGAAAAACTCTAGGAAAGACATCCCCTTGGAAACATTACTCACAAAAATGTGGTTCATTTGGAAGGAGAGATGTGATAGAATATTTGAAATTAAAAGTAAGGATAGCCCTGCCTTAAACCTGGAAATACTTAGACATGTTGAGTTTTGGTCCACAAAAAAAGGCAAGTCTTTAAGACCCAAACGGAAAAAGAAAACCAACTTCAAATGGAAAGCACCTAGTATGGGAAGCCTAAAATTTAATGTTGATGCTACTTGGATTTCTGAATCTTTATCTTCAACTTATGCTTTTATTCTGAGAAATGAAACAGGAGAATGTGAAGAAGGAAAAGCAGGTCCTGCAGCAGGCCTCGACCCACAAGAAGTAGAAGCTATAGGATTATGGCAAACAACAGTTTTGGCCAACGCAAAGCAGATAAAGAACTTCAGTATTGAGGGTGATTGTGAAAGTCTTTTTACCTACATTAATGGTCAAATTGCAGAAGTTTCGTGGAGAGCGAAAGTTTATATGCAAGAAGCTCTAAGACTAGCTAATCTTTGCAATAACTTTTTGGGTTTTATCTTTGTACCTAGATCAGGAAATCAAGTGGCTGATAGTATAGCCAAATTTACTAAAAATGTAACAAGCTCTTTTGAATGGGGAAAGATCCCACCTAATTGTAGTAAAAAATAACTCTTAGTAGATAAATCTAATATTGGGAGTCCCATAAACCCCATATTAGATGGCTCTACTTCTTTTGTAACCTTGACTCTTTCAGAGTCCTAGTTTTTCAATGTAATGCCTTATTTACAAAAAAATAAATGATGTATCATTATCAGCCTTTAGATCTCCAATAAGATTATGAATTCAACGGTCTATATGATATTAATATTTAAATTTCTATAAAGTAGTGACAATACGCTGTTTCTAATGGCTTATGGTGCTTTTTGTCTACGCCGTATCTAATGACGTGTCGGGGTTGCTTCCGTCTCGCATCCAAGCAAACTACAACACACTATGACAATCAAGCAAATAGTGAACAAATTAAAGACACTCCAACGGTCCAAATCTTGGATCTTGGACACTATTAGACTCGGTCTAAGCTCAGTCCACAACTCTCTCCAAAATCCACGTAACTCTCTCTTCATAAATTTGTGGAGTTGCAGATAATATCCAGGAAATATTTTGCAGGTCAGAAGAACAGAAAACATTTCTTCCATGCTAGTATACTATATACTACCTAACCATATGTTTTTTTATTACAAAACGACACCAAATGATTTTATCACCGGTTTCCGTTAAGCAAGTATATGTACATATAACCAGTGGTAGGATTTATTCCTTCTTTCTTTTTTTTTAACCCGACAATTAGTATGCTGATTTGTAAAATGTTGATGGAGATGCAATAGGTGCATAACACATGTGTGACTAGGTGCATCGCAGTTGGAAAAATCCATGAACACCTAGCCAACTTTCCTTAGGATCAGTATGGTACTATGGTTAGGTATGGATCCAAGATTTATATGTTGGGCTGTAAAACCTTGTTTTAGGGTACACAATTTTTTTAGGGGTGCAAAAAGTAAATGCGGCTTGTTAATTAAACCGAAATTAGGTTTTGGAGCTAGATGGATTGGGGATGCAAGTACAAACCCCAGTACTGGGCTGGCTTTGCCCCTGGCGTGAATCTATTTAGCTAAATTTCTTTTTTACCTAGTTTCATTTTGTTTCTTGGTTTGGTGAGATTTTTTCTCTTTTTGTGCAAGCTTTCTGTACATATTTTCATTTTTTAATGCAAATCGTAGGCTTTATATGCAATCCCAATGGTTGAATTCATTCTGAAGTTCAAATACATTAAATAATAACAAGTTACCAACTAATATATCTATTCACAAAGTGCATAGATAAACTATACTTGCGTAACTCCATATATCAAAAATTAATGAAACAATTAGTATGTCTTTCCTTGATAATTTGATCATAGTATAATGACTAAGTCACTGATACTAGAGACAAGTAAAAAAAATATATACTTAGTATGTTATGCTCCTCCCACTGCTTGGGAGCTTACGGTTTCATGTTCTATTTCACTCCTATTTTCTAACTGACTTGAAAGAACAAAGATATAAATAGAACAAATCAAGTCTGATACTCTGATGCTATTAACCTCGAACTCAAGAATGATGTGTTCGTTGATGTCGATACGTCTTCAGGCTCTTCATGATTCACAAGGGTGATCCTCAACATTTATATGTTTATATTCTAACCTAATGAAGCTGACTCTAGTTATCAAATCAAGCAGCTTCGAGTTTTGGAATTAAAATATGATAACCAAACTTGACATACCAATGCTTGGTGACTTCGACCCAGCAATTCTCTAATACAATTGACTCTTGATAAAAAAGATTAATTAGAACTTGGCTTAGAAGGGAACAAATTAAAAACATCGGTTTACAAATATGACAATAAAATGGGTGTGGAAGAGGAAACATCAAAAACTTGACTAAAAATGACTTAAGTCACGTTTTTGAGGTTTGGTTCGCGAACCGTGGTTTTTGAATCTGGAAATATGGAAAAAATAAAATATCAAGAACCTTTCTCTTTTCTAAATCCCAGAATCAATTTTGAGACACACTTTTTCGGCGTTAGTATTTCACTGATAACTTCTTTGTTATACTAAGGAATTGAATGATTCTTGGCTTGTGTGATTCGTATTTTCATTCACTCATTATAACATAGGCACCTTTCCAAGTTCAAATGGTTACCGAAGTCTTAGGTTCAATTCTCCTCGGGTGTACACATAAATTTACCCTCGTAGAAATTGTTCCAAAGAGTGAGCACTTTGTTCCGAAAGATAGAAAGGTAGAATTAATAAAAGTTCGAAAAGAAAAAAAATCAATCGTCATATATTTTTATTGATGAAGTTCTCGTTGATATTTCCGTATGATCTTGAGTCTTCAATCATCATGGGTTATTCGGTGATTACTGATACTCAACAACCTAACTTTAATTCTAGTTTAAGACCGAGATAGACTACTATAAATCAAAATATAGTATTGGTCAACTAACTTTAATGACAAGCTTGACATACCAACACTTGTGACTTTGACCAAGCAATGCTCTAACATGAATTTTTGCTTAATTTGAAACAAATAATTACCGATATTTTTTTTTTATTTGCAAGTTGGTTGGGAATGAACTCGGACCTACTAAAATCACTTGAAGATCCTCCTTGTGTATATTTCTCAATATTTTTGCATATTGTTGGCCCATAGCTTTGAATTTTGCGAATTAGAAGCACCGAGATTTGAATTTTAATTTGAAGAGGGATTGCAATAGGTATTGCCAATATGAAATTGGTCAGTTGAATCTGGAACCGAGATGAGATTCATGAGAATTTGATGTACCACAACGTTTTGGGGATTTGGATGGCAATTTTTCGCCTATCATCTAATAAAGCTGGATTATACTTGTTTAACGACTTTAGGATGTTGTAATAACTTTTCCATGCGAAATTTTGTCATGTTTTACATATCAATCTTCTTTACACTTTCGTTCCAACATTTGCAAAAACAATTACCTACTTAAAAAATTAAAACTTGACAAAAAATTCTAATTGTTCATACCACATCAAAATCACTTTGACCACTCTTTCTAGATCAATTAGCTTGGATGATCATAACTACATATAAGGTTATTTCTTTGTAGGTCGTATAGAAACGACCTGACAACCCTATCGGGTCACGTCTTTTTAAGGATTAGTGTTTCTTCACTGAATTTCTCAGATAAATTATCCCAAAAGCCAAGTCCTTGATGTTATGCGCCATTAACAGAATCTAGTTTGAAATGTACTTATTCTGCAACTTGGTTCATCTTCTTCTATAAGAAACTTTGAACCCTGAACTTTATTATTAGTTTGAGAAGATTGGAAAGCATAAGACATGCTAGTGTGAAGTGAGGTAGGCAAGAAATTTGTGTGAGAATTGAATGGTAGATAGATATAATTTGAAATGAGTTTATATGAGATATTTATAAAAGCTTGAATAAGAATCGTTGTATCAAATAGCCGTTAGCGGCTTGATGATCGCCGAGGGGCAAAGACGACCCCCACATAGCGGCAGAGACCATGCCGCATCACATATTCTTTACCGCTTTGTAGAGTCTTTTTCATGATTCGTAAACTTGCAAATTTTCTAGTTTGCCAAGTGAGTTTGATGGTTTAGCAAGTCCTAAAGGTAATTCATCTATCTAAATAGTCAACAAACCTTCTGTTTTTTTTTTAAATGTTCATATTATCTTCTAAAAGGAACTCGTAACCCATCGTAAACACCCACCGGAACCATGTTTAACAACCTGGTCGCGGAAACTGGAATAAATTTCTCGAGCTCGTACTAGAAGAAGAAGATTTACCTGGTTAAAATTAGTGGTGTATTTGGTAGTTTTTTAATATAATTCAATGACAGACTTGAATACATGTGAGACTGCCTTTAGCAAGTGTTCAAGAAACACGACAGCCTATGGTAATATTGTAAGGACAAAAGGGTTGCCTCTAGTGATCTTTATTCTTTTTGAGGGTGCCTCCATAATCTCCTTAAAACAAGTTGTGGTTGTCTCTAGTAGTTTTCTATTTTTGAAGATTTTGGCAACTATGATCGTTCTAATTTGCCCTTTGATATCTTCTCATTTATAAGTGATTTCTTTCCTTGCACAATTAAGTCTCATTTCACTCCTTTAGGATGATTCCACCTAATCAAAGACAAATTAAAGGAAATAAGATAATTAGCAAATACTGGTACTATGAATTTGACACTAAAATTATACTCCCTATATCCCTTGCATACAGGCGGAGAAATGTGAAATATCTTATATTAATAAAAATGCTTGGTTTTTATAAATATCCTTTTTTTTTCTTCAGTTTTTACCCTTCGTATTATTTTCAATACAGTTACCCATACATCGTAAATAAGGGTGTATATGTGAAAAGGTAACTTGAATTGAAAGTCCGCTTATTTAATGGGATAAGAAAAATCCAAAATTCCACATTTATAATAAGGATGGAGGGAATATAAAAATATGCACTTATCACCTTGTTCTTTTGGTGCACATATTATAGTTGTGCATCCATTTCAAGAAGAGGAGATTAGAAATGTCGTAAATCATTTTGGCTTGAATAAATCCCCGAGACCTGATGAGTACATTGTGGAATTCTTCAAAGAAACTCCGGATATTATTCACTTGAACTTATGAATGTCTTCATAGAATTCCATACTGTAGGATCTCTAAATTGGAGATTAAATTAAATATCATTTTACTATTTGAGATGGTTAATAGAAAATTCATATTTTTAAAAGGTATTCTTTTTTCTTTTGAGATGGTTATTGGTATAAAGGTGAATTTCAAGAAAAGTGACTAATGGAGTTAGTTGATGCTCGTCTTGGGGATTCTTGTGCATGCTTTGATTTTTGGATGTTTCATAGGGAATTTTCTTAGGAGTTTTCTTGAAATTTTAGAAATTTTTATCTTGGAAATTGTTATACTTCAGAAATTTCAGAAGAGACTTAGTAGTTGGAAAGAATAACTAACTAAAGATGTACCAGATCATGAGATAGTTTTTATATGGATCTTATAAATTCTAATAAGAAGAGATTTTAGTTGGATGAAAAAAAAAATTACTTACTTAAAAGAAAATGAGGCGGAGTAAAGCACTTCATTCTAAGTGGTGTTGGAGATATAAAGTTAAGAAAACTGTCTTATTGGAAAGTTGTCATCTAATAGAATTTTGGTAATAATATGCATGACTTACTTCCAAATGCTTTTAAGTAGTATGTGGGAAAGAGTTTACGGTCTGGCATCCTCAAATCCAAGAATGTAATTCAACAAGACACTTTAGTCCATGTAAAAAGTGTTAACGGAGTTCTCTTTTGGCAAGATAAATGGGTAGGGGTGATATTCTGGCAAAGTTTATTTCCTTCTCTTTATAAGATTTCCGGAAACAAATTTTACTCTCTAGGAGAGATGATTGTGTACACTAATGTAATTGCTTAAATCTAGTAAAGTGGAAATAACAGCTAAAATTCTTCATTATATTGACAACCAATGGTGGGGGTTTTTAGAGATGATTTCTTGACTAAGATTCCTGGAAATTCTTTTTCTGTCAGATCCTACTATAATACTTCATAGGATGAAGGTATCCTCTTGTTCCTTCATAAGTGTATTTTGGTACTAAGAATTCATCATAATGTCTCTTTCTTCACTTGGTCCTTATGGTATATGCAACTCCTGCTTTGGATTCTCTCATAAATCCATTTACTTTTAAAATTTGCATATTGTGTACATAGGAAAGTTTCTAAGACAAATACACATCTTTTCTGCAGTACTGTGAGACAAAAACTATGGAACTTTTTCTTTGCTAGTTTCAAGTTAGTATAGGTGTTTAGATAAGATGTCAGGTCCACTATTTGGGAATGAAATAGAAAAAAAAGGTAAACTCTTTGAAAAGTAAGTTGTGGAGTTTGATTACATGCGCAATTTGATGGAAAATCTGGAATGAGAAAAACAGGTCAAAGAAGATTGTTTCAAGGAAAATACAAAAATAATGACCAACTGCTTGATGAAATGAAGTTTTTGTTATACAATTGGTCCATCGGTACCAATATTTTTCAACAACATTTCTATGGGTATGGTTCTTCACAATTGGGATGCAATGTTGGGTCCTTTTTAGGCTGTAGTTTTTCATTTGTTCCTGCTAGCATTTGTTTTATATTATGTTGTTTTTATGCTTTGATTGTATGACTAGTTAGTCTGTTTGCTACCTGGTAGTGTTTTGTTTTTTATATGTCAGAATTCCTACTTCTCGTGATAGCTCCAATTTTTCCAATGCATGTTAAAAATACTAAATTTTAGTTTTCTTCTCTAGGGGGCGCACGCCAACAAACAAAAATCTCTCTTTCTCTACGAATCGGGCAATTAAACCTATGTCAACTCAGTCAAAGAAAATTTAGTCACTTCTAAAACTTTTCTCCATGAATCTGAAATCCTTTCACCGTTCTATGATTTAGTTTTTAAATAATCATTCATGATTAAACCTATTGTTGTTGTGATTGGATCTAGCATTTTTCATTTTAAAGTTGAAATTGTCTTACTGAGTTTTTTGTTTTCATGACTAACTAATCATTTTTGTTTCTTACTTAGTATTTTGGAGATTTCAATCCATAATGGTGGCTGCTTCTTATCCAGCGTTTGCGTTTATAGTATATGTTTTGATGCTTGTTGAATCTACTAAAATCATAGTTATCATCATTCTTGGTTGGAAGAAAACATATTCGGTCTGGTTAAGCAAAAATCACCCATCTGAATCATTCAAAAGGTATCAACATCCTCAATCACGAGTCAACCGCATGTGTTACAATCCAAAATTTAGTTACAAATTCAGATTTAAATTTACTCCCCTTCTTCTAAATTTGTTGAATTTTTCAAAAGATATTCTAGACAACAAATCTTATAGAATTCCATGGAATATTAGAAATACCAAAAATATCAAAAACCAAATCTAGATTAATACACACCTATCTTTTATGGCTGATATACTTATAACCCTATATATCTTACTATTAAAAGTAAAACCATATCCATGAATATAATATCACATTCTAAATCTAGTGAACTAAAAAAAAGGTTATTAAAAGCACCGTGAAGCTTCAAGATACGAACTTGAAAGCGGTGTCTAATTGGGAGAAATCATCCAACGTACTAATTCAACTGTGAAAGAAGAAGAAAACAATTAGGAGAGTTACATAATCGGAAGAAGTGTCGTTGAAGGAAGAATGTACTATGAGGAAGTTAAAAGGAAGATTAAGGTCACCTGGAATCTTGAAAACTATTATACACTCAAAGACTCCAATACAAAAAAATAAATAAATAAAAGCTAGAATTCGAGAATGAAGACATAAGAAGATTGTTCCCTTTGAAGTTATTGTCACTGTTAAGGGAAACTCCAGTATTTCAATGAGAAGTATGAATCAAGCTCCAAGGCAGGATTAAGATGCAGAATAAAATCATATTTCTGGTCCATCCTAAAAGTGGTATTGTTGTTAACGACGCTATAAAAAAGATTGGGAATTATGTAAATTTTATTGAGGAAAGTGAGAACGACAAATGGAATGCCAAACTTGGGAAGACACATAGGAATGCCCCTAACAAGTTTTGTGCTAGTAACCAGATTGTTTCAATTCTTCCTTTCCTTTACACTGAGATGATAAGTTTTGCAACAACAACAAAAAGCAACATTGGTGTGTCATCAACAAGTTTTTGCACATTGAGAAAACTGTGGAAGTGCTACAGGGGGGAAACCAATTTATTTTTAGTCATACTAAACTTAACTATGTTTGGAACCATAAATTATTTGCTAGCTGTTGTTTGAATTATTTGAACCACTATTTTTCCAAATTTTCTTATTGTAATCTGCATATCATGAAGATTTTATCATGGAATGTGTGTTTCTTTAGTAACAAGAAAACTAGACAACATCTTAAAGAGCTCATAAGATCCAACAATCTAGAAATCAACTTTATAAAATGAGACTGAAAATGTGGGGGTACCAAACTACACCACCAACTTTTTCTTAGGAAACCCGTATGGATTAATCTCAAATACAATTCCGAGAGTTACAACTCAATGAATCTCAATCAGGAATTACATGAAGAGTTTATATCTCTTACTCTCACAATCAATATGTATTCGGAAACAAGTCCTTGAACCTGATTATACCATGAGAGTTCTTGGACGATTCCAAAGATCAATCAAGTCATATCCAATAATTACGATGGATGTATCTACTTTTATTGATTTACGTACAACCAGTGATATTTTCCATATTTGAACACCAAACTTTATCAAGCCACTACAGACTCTAGCCTACTATCAAAACTTTGGACTGGAATATAGTTGAGACCGAAACTATCATCACATCGATTCAGTTATAGTCGCGCTCCTTATGCCTCTTGAATCTCGCAAGAGTTTGCGCAATTGATTCCCTTAGATGACATATTTTACAGACTTCACCGAGGGATTCGTGAACACATATCACTGTTCGGTCATGTTAATCTCCTTATGCCTTTTTCTATATCCATATTTATAGTAGTTTTATATCTCTCTAATAATCAATTTGAAACATTCTCGAATAACATCAATGACACTTATCACTGTTCCAGGCTATTTTCAAATGATTAAATCTTGAATCATAATGTAGGTCATAAACAATAAATTGTTCTTAACCAAATTCATCAAGTATGAATAAATGTTCTTAAGCTTACCCAACATATTTCGAGAATGATTAACAAGATAAACTTGACTTGAAATTTCGGTTATGCATGTAATGTCCTATTTAGTCATGTGATATTGTCTCATAGATAGAAAGGTGAAAACTTGAGTAATCAGTGGTTCAGTCTTCACTTACCTTTTGTGATGAAGTTATCCAAAAGCTTCGGTTAATCTTCGCCTTCAAACGGTATAACGCAGTGATGTCTGGTACTCAACTACACACTTCTATCCTAATCCGAGACTTGACTAAATGTAGACTAGAAATCTAGATATAGTTTTGATCAACTAAATTTGACAACAAAAGCTTGAGATAGCAACACTTTTGAGTTCGACCGAGCAATGCTCTAATAGAGACAAAAAAAAAATAACCAAAAGAAAATGAGGTTGTATATCTCAAACTACAATTTTCCTAATGTTCTTTTCTTTGATCGGTAAGTCATGCAGGTGGATTATGTATGTTGTGAAAGGATGGATATACAAATTATTGAGTGTAACCTCAATATTAATGATTTTGTAATTAAAATGGATGCCAGAACTAACAACTCTTTAGAGTCACTTATTTATAGTTCTTTTGATCCAGTTTTAGATAGGCCCAATGGTCCATGATTCACTCCACAACTCATCATTATAAAATCCCATGGACTATTACCGGGGACTTAAATATATTTTAACTGCTGGTAAAAAAGATGAAGGTAATCATGTCAGTCGGTCTCAGATTAATAATGCAATTGCTCTGCTTTATGGGGTAAGAATGTATTCTCTTCCTTATATGGACCCTTTTACATGGACCAATATAAGGAAAAGTGAGGAGTTAATTATTTAAAAACTAAATAGAATGGTAGCAACCTTAGATTGGATTTACAACTATCCAAAAACTATTGCGTATCACTTATTCCACTAGGTAGTGATCACTATCATGTTCTCCTTACTACCTCTAGAGAGGGGAATTCTACTCAGAAACCCTTTAGATTCAACAATTGCTGGTTTGGAGATTCTTCTCGCAAAGAACTTGTAAAATCTAGTTGGAACAATGATATTAATGAATCTGTTGATTTCAAACTTTGTAAAACCTTATACAACACTAAGCAAGAATTAAGGCAATGAAATTACAATTATCATTTTGGTAACATCTCTACCCAAATTGCTAGACTAGAAGCGCAAATTTATAACTTGCTTGATGATGGATATAATATGTTTTCTGGTGTAGTTCTTTCTCTTAATAAAAATCTTAACTTTTTGTATGATGCAGAGGAAGTATATCGGAGACAATGATGCAAGGATGAATCCTTTAGACATGGTGATAAAAATACTAGTGATTTTCATCATAAGGCTAATTTTAGGGGGAATATGACTCAAATTGATACTCATCGGAATCATATGAGTATTTGGTTATTATTATTTTTGAAGCATAGTATTTTGTTAAATGACATAAATGGTATTGCTATACTTTGAAAATCACTTTCATAAAATGAGTAGGACCTCCTAATCCCCCTAATTTTCTTGAGACTATAACACCTTGTGTCACTGATGCTGATAATATTATGCCTGTCAAAATTCCACTCATGATAAGGTAAAATCTATTATGTTCAGCATGAAGCCTTGGAAAACACTTGGCCCCGATGGCTTTTTACCGGGTTTTCCTCAAGAAGTATAGGACACCATAGGAGATGACGATGTAAGTATCATTCAATATTTCTTTCAATCAAAACATTTACTGAAACAAGTTAACCACAATTTTATTGCTCTTATCCCAAAAACCAATTGTCCTAAGAATGCTTCCAATTTTGGACCAATTAGTCTATGTAATGTGGCTCCTAAAATCATATTCAAGATTATGGCTACTAGAGTTAACACTCTGTTGAACAATATTATCTCTCCTTACCAGACATCTTTTTTAGATGACAGACTCGTAACTGATAACATAGTTATAGATCATGATTTAGTGGATACTATTAAAAAAAAAACAAAGCTCAAAAGGGATGGATGGCTGTCAAATTAGATATGTCTAAGGATTTTGATAGGATAGAGTGGTCCTTCCTGATCTCTACACTTGAAAAGCTAGAATTCTATGATGATTCGTGTTTGATGATTGAATAATACTTGAGTATAATGTTTACTTCTATTATGCTCAGTGGATCTCCTGGTAATGTCTTTAAACCTCAAAGGGGTCTAAGACAAATGGACCCATTATCTCCTTATATTTTTATCTTATGGAGTCATTTTCTAGAGCTTTAGTAAATTCTGAACGATGCGGTAATAAACATGGTATGAAAGTAACTACAGGTAGCCCTTTTGTTTCTCATTGTTATTTGCAGATGATGACCATATTTTCACTAAGGCTAGTCCTGAAGAAGCTGGCCAAAATTATAGATTTGCTCAACTTATTTTCAGATCATTCTGTTAATTTTGATAAGTGTAGGATGGTTTTCAGTCTAAAATTTGTACCTTGTGTTAAAAATGAAATAGCTAATATCTTGTATATCAAAAGGATTGTCTTGAATGATAAATTTTAGATGTGTCGATGTTAATTCAGAGACATAAAATGCAAACTTTTGGTGGATTTTATACAGGTTCAATAGTAGATTTCATCCATGGAAACTTAGTCAACCAGAAAGAAAAGTTCTTACTCAAATTGTTTTCTAATGTTACTCGCCATCTTCTTGTCTTCCCCTTGCAAAAGAATCAACTGATCAAATTGACGCATTCCGAATGAGTTCTGGTGGAATAAAAGAAAGATGCCAGAGGTGGATATAATTTTAAAAAAAAATGGGACGACATTGCTCAACCAAAATTCCTCGGTGGAATGGGTATTAAAAAAACTAAACTTGTCAACCAAGATTGGAGAATGCTCACAAGTCAAGATGAATTATGAGTCCAGATTCTTGAGAGTAATTACTTTGCTAATTCTAATCCTCCAGATGGGACATCTACCAGCAAGGGGTCTTGGATTTTGAGGGGGATAAACCAATGGTTAGAACATGTAAGAAAGCACAATTGTTGGGAGGTTGTTCATGGAGAGGATATTTAAATGTGGAAAGATAAATGGGTTCCTGGTATAAATAGTTACCTAAATTCTACATTCAGGTCCTATAGTACGTGCAGTGTCAGTCAATTAGTATATAGAAGCAACAACCAATGAAATATTAGTTACTCTGGAAACCTAGTTTAACAGTATTACTACCGATGAGATAAAGAAACTTAAAATCCCAAATAAGGGAAAAGATATGCTTAGATAGACACCTGAAAGAAATTGGTATTTTACAGTCAAGGATGCCTATAGAGTTATCTTAAATGAGTCTTTGAATATCAATTCTTACATTCCTATGAATATAACTTTCTAAAGATCAACTTCCTACCTAGGATTCTTTACTATCTTTGGAAATGCATCAGTAAGTGTTTACTCATTGGAGAAATAAATGGTAGGTATATGCATAATGAACTGTCCTTTCTGTAACAATACTTTGAAAACTATGCAACATCTTTTTTTTATTATTGTGAACTGCTAAGAATGTATGGAGAAATGAAGATAGTAATCTAGCTTCCATAATTGGTAATGATGATTTTGAAAGTTTGTTAACTAACTCCTTTATTATTCCATCCCTAACAATTTGCAGGGTATTGTCCCAATTATACAGAAAGCTGAAGTCATTTTATGGCATATCTGAAAATCCATATGCTCCCTAGATTTCGATAAAGCTCAACCTAATGCAGGAGATATGATTAATAAATATTGTCAACAGGTTCTATGATGATTGGAAAAACTCTTGCCAAAGGAATTCTGATAGCAATTTCAGAAATATTAAATCCATTAATGCTCACCGGAAACCTTCTGATTCTAATGTTCTAAAAATAAACTTTGATGCTTCGTTTATAAAAAAAGTCTGGTAATGTAGATGTGGGTCTAGTAATTCGTAATTGTGCAATCACACAATATGGAGCAAAAGCCTGAAAACGACATCTATAGATGTTGAACAAGGAGTGACATAAGTTGGTCTACAAGCAATAACTTAGACTAAAGAGAAAGGTCTAAAAAAGATTTACTTGGAGGGTGATTGTCAAATGGTAGTAAAAGTCATGAATGCTAGTAGCGATGCAGCGATGACAAATAATTAGATAAAAGACATAATTGGTTTGCTAAATAATAGTCTCGAAAATCGGGAAGGATCTTTTACTTCTTTTTTTCTGAAAAGGGGAAGAGTTTATATAAAAATGGTTCTTAGTCACCAAAGGAGTGACAAGAACAAATGATTACATGGATGTGTGAACCACAACATCCCAATTACATATCGAAGTTGATAAAGATATATCTTAAAAAATGTCAGAACCCAAAGCCCAATTAAATAACAAGCACTTAACAATAATAATAATCTGGTTAGTGCTCCTAGAAATATTATTGTATAACCTATCATTCATTTTCCTCCACAAACTCCACCAAATTGCGAAAGGTAATAAGCTCCAAATTTTGTTAATCCTGGTTATACTTCTCTTAACACCTCATTCCCATAAGGTCTTTCTCACATCATTTGAAAACACCCAATTAATACCGAAACTATTTAAGAAGTAAGACCGAGCTCTAAATGCAATATTGCAGTGTAAGAATAAGTGCTCATTAGATTCAACCTGACTTTTGCAAAGTAAATAGTTTGCATCTAGGACCATACTTTCCTGATATCAGTAGTCAAGCTTGGGGGCACCCTTATAACACAAAGTCCACACATGAAAAGATAACTTTAATGGAAATTTCGAATTCCCATAATTTCTTGTCTGGAAAGCGCATGAAACCGTAAATTTTCATTGCCTCATAAGCATTAGCTTCCGAGAAAGATTCTCCATATCTCCATTTTCTGTAATCTTATACCGCAACTAAAACTGGTTCTCCAATTTGTTGTAAGAGTTGAACCACCTTTTACAATTCCTGTTCATTCGGATTTCAACGGAAATCAAGTTCCAAGCCCCCTCCACAGACACCAAGTCTTTAATCGTTGCCCTTTTTTTCTTCGAGATCTTAAAAATGGCAGTAAAAGCAGAACTTAAAGGAGACTCACCTGTCAAAATGTCACTCCAAAAATAAATATTTTCTTCGTTTCTTACCCGTAACTCAGAACCATCCTTAATAAAATCTTTAGCTTTCAAGATACCAGACCACAGACTATTGCAGATCAATCTGTTTGTGTGATTAGGGAAAAAAACTTCCGGTGTTCCTCCAAATTTATGATTTACGATTCTTCTCCATAAAGCATGCTTCTCGAATCCATACCTCTATATCCATTTCGAGTGAAATGCCTTATTTACAATCTGCAGCTTCTTGATTCCTATCCCCCTGCTTGACTTCGACGACTCAACCTTAACTGAATTATTAGAACCCCGTAAAAACGTTCTCATGATTATTTCTAATTCTTTCACTACAACAATAGGCATTTGAAAGAGAGATAATGGATAGGTAGACTAGATAATATACTTTGTATCATAATAAATCTTTGGCCTTCAGCAATTAAGACTTTTTCCAAGCAGCAAGTTTAAGATTAAATCTTTGGATAATATCATTCCAAACTAGTCTACATTTAGACTTGCTCCCTAATGGAATTCCCAGATAATTCATTGGTAATTGAAATAAAGAAAACCAAATATTTCCGCACAAACTTCCCTATTATGCGTTTGCCCCAATCCAACAATAATGCCTTTTCTAAAATTAACCTTCAATCTAGATACAACTTCAAAATCTAAAAGAACATTATTTAAGTTTTGTACTCGAATTTCATCATCATTCTGAATAATAAGGTGGTCTGCGAATGGTAAATGACAAATTTCAGTACCTTGTTGAGCCACCTTAAAACCAGAAATCAGGCCATTGTTGGCAGCTTGTTTGACCATTAAATATTGCACCTCAACAACAATAATGAAAAGAAACTGAGACATCGGATCACCCTGCCAAATACCTTTTTGGTTTCTAAAGAGATTAATAGTTTTAACTTTCAATAGAACTGCAAATCGTGGGTAGATATACACCATTTGATCCAGCTTCTCCACTTCATTCCAAACCCAAACTTAGCTAAGGTAATGTCCATACAATTCCAATTTACATTATCAAACGCCTTTTCAAAATCCACCTTACAAATGACTCCCGTTTCATTATACATTAACCTAGCATCAATAAGTTCTGAAGCAACTAGAATTCCATCTTGTATTTGCCTACCATGTATAAAAGCTACCTAAAAACCCGAAATGATGGAATGCTCTTTTACAGAGCGTGAAGTAAATAATGTAACACATAAATTAGCAAAATATGCCTTTTCTTCTAACAGTAAAAGTGTTTGGATAAATGTAATGCCAAGTGGGTGGTTGAAGAGGCCATTCAACAAGACCTCTTGAATATAACTCATTAGATTTATTGAAATTCAATCTTTGAACAAAAAAATAAGTTTGATGGAAATTAATAGCGCTTTTGGATACACATTTAGAAGTGATTTTTTGAGGAGAAAATTTTTCTCTAGCAGTGCTAGAGCAACTTTGATCTAGCATCCCCACGTCCATTCATTTAGGTTGTTTGTGACATCACCAACCATAAGTAACTAACTCTAGTTTGATAATCACATGCGTTTTTTTAAGCTTTTGTAATTTAAAAAAAATCCCATAAGGATCCGTTTTTTTGTGTTTATTGAAACATTCAGCACCATGTACAAGTTATAGTTAGAACAAAACCAAGTCTCAACAGACAAGGATTGGGACTGTAAAGGGAGAGAAAGACCTGCAACAATCTGAAAAAGTGTCGCAAAGATTAAAAAAAACACGGAAGAAACATATTCTAAGTTGCAAAGATTGGATTGCAGATCACCGAAAACAGTGACTGTATATTTTTGCTAAGAAGAAACTGACTGCAACAATAGTTTCACAGATTACCTTTCTAAGCCTACTCCACCGCGAGAGAGGACTGAACCATCACAATGACTACCAATTTCAAACCATATATAAAATAATCAAACATTAGAATTGTTTGGAGTTCTTAATCCAAAATATGATTAGATTAGTTTGCCGTGCGACATCAAGTCTACAAAATACACAAAATGCAGCACAAGCCTTGTATCATTTCAATGACGCTACTGCGTAACACTGTCTGTGACATATGAGACCATAAACCTGGACATGTGATAACGCAGCCTCGAACAGTATTAGTACGGCATAAGTGCTGACAATATTTGGTTTTCGACAAGGTTATGAGTTCCTACACCGTCCAATGTTAGTGGTTCCTAAAAAAATGCACAAATATCGACAAAGTAACAAATGAAGTGAGTTCTTAATAAATCTATGTCTGTAAAAATAAGGTGCACGGAAAAATGAACTTGATGTACTACAAATAATAGGTTAACTATATATACCCAAACCCAAATAAATATCCTCCGGTAACCATCTAGAACTACCCAAACTAACATACGGAAATATGTCATTATCAAACACGCATATAGTGGCAGGTAGTATATTGCAACACCTAACTAGTAAATATTCTAACCATATCTTAACAGACCAACGTCCTTATCACTAAATTCATTATTTCTTATCAAGGAAACTGAAATGCATGAGACATAGTTAAGGTGGATCGACAATAGTATACCTCGATGCGAAGTTGTTGACAGCAGTAAGGGATTAACGACATAGAGTCTTGTTGTAGAGTTGAACTTCCTAGTAACGAAGCACTAACACCATTTTTATCGACCTTCAAAGCACTGGGAGGTATGGAACCGACAATGGTTACTTATTCAACATATGAATCACTGTATATTACTTCTTCTACATCTGAATTTATACAACATTTGATGTCAGTTCTATAAGAACCTAAATAAGAAGAAACAAAGCACTCTAAAACATAAAATGAGATAGTAATATTATCGCTACACACCTGCACTTTGGGGCTTTCTAATTTTTCCATCATTTTTTACCACTTTCATTTGGGAAGTTTTCTTTTTTTCTATTTCTTTCTCAATTGTTGGCTCATGCCGAGCATTTCTTTTTATTTTCCCTGTTACTGGTTTAGTTTTGGTAGGATTGTTTGCTTGATTTTCCTTTATTAGTGTTAGAGCACTTCTAGGTCGAACTCGCAAATGTTGCTATCTCAAGCTTGTTTGTCAAGTTTAGGTGATCAAAACTATAAGTCTTGATTTCTAGTCTACTTATAGCTATGTCTCGGATTGGGTTAGAATGTGTAGTTGAGCTTTAGACTTCACGAAGTTCATCGATTGAAGATGAAGATCTACTGAGGGGAGATTGGAGGAAATTCATCAACAAAAGGTATGTGGAGACTAAAACTCATCTATCACTCAGAAGTCTATTATATTATATCTCCTAATGAGACTAAGTCGTATATATATATATAGACTTTTATATTATACACATTTGATATTTCGAGCTGAGTTTATATCGCTTATCTATTTCTCGAAATACGAGTTTGAAGCTTTCTGCTTTAACTATGTTCATTATTATTCTTGACGAGTTTAGTTGGAAACAATTTATTTGTTGGAAACTAAATAATAAGTCAAAAGATGATCATGTGAAAATTGCCTTGAAACATCTTACATGATTTGTGACAGTCATTTGATGTCGACTCTGAAAGTTTCGTATTAATCATTCGATCTCTTTAAAATTACTTATAAGCTCATAGTTTTTGTGAGACAGCTATTGTCGTCTTCTAAGGATGTTTCAATGATTGAAATGAGAGTTTAGAACAATTAACATGTGTATGGATACAACACAGTATGCATACAAGTATGCAAACTGTTTAGGTATGATTCAGGTCCGGAAACCTTGTTTGCATACCAGTATGCAAACGGTTTTAACTGCTAAAGTCCGGGAACCAAGTTTGCATACCAGTTTGCGAAAGGTTCTACCCGAGTTAGGTATGGGATGGAAGTTTGCGTACCCGTTTGTAAATGGCTAAAAAAGACCGAAATTTGGACCTATAGTTTGCGTACCAGTTTGCAAACTTAGTAGTTAAATTTCTAAAATCGTATTAAGTATGTTTTCGTATTCATGAACAAATACATTAATAATTTAAGGAATGCAATCTTTGAAAACCGTGGATTAATGTTCATGAATTGATTTCGTTATAAGTACTTTGTATAATTACAAATTAACCCAATTTTGTTTCAATTGTTTCTTGTATACTTCTACGAGTTATATACAATTGAACAACTCTATGAGTAACATAATTAGGTTCATTTGATTGTCTTTCATGATTCATTGATCATCATATTTGATATAGAAGTGTTAGATGAATGTGGTTAATACAAAAGTGTTCATATGGCTAACTTCGGTTAACTATTGTTGAGACAACTCAATATACACGTTTAGGTACGGTTACCCATATCCAAATGAAGGTATATTTTATTTGTGTGTAACAAGCTAAGACCATCTAACGGTGGAGAGATATTGCTTCGGTTTTAAGCAAACTTAGCTTGAATCTTAAATCAGGTTTTCATCTAACGGTGAATATTGAATGCTTTGTTTCTAAGCTAACTTAGCTTTGATTGTAAGTAAATTCTGATTTGAAAGACTACATAAGGGGGAACTCTAGCAAATGGAAAACCTAATCCCGACACTTTCTTGTGTCCTAGTTGTGAATAGAGTCGATTCTCCTTTAACCTGGTTTTTCCAAAACTATTATAGGTTAACAACATGAAGACTTCATTTGGGATTTGTGAAGCCAGACCCAACTATTTTCTCTGTAGTTGCGTGTTCTGATCTTACTTGTTTTATCGTATTGAGTATTATCTTCTGTAAGATTTGCTCGAGATTTATCTCTGATAGGAAAGGTATAAAAATAATCACAAAGCTCTTCGTCTCATTCTTTGTGATTCCACAATAACTTCTTCTACTACCATATAGTTAATTTATTGCGGGGTGATTGAAATTTCTAGGTTGTTCTTTGGGAATATAAGATCGGATTATCAATTGGTTTCTGTTCACCTTGATTTACCAAAAGACGGAACAAAAACTTCATAGGTATCTCTGTGGGATACAGATTTATATATCAGAATAGACTTATCCGTGGGAGACAGATTTGTTTATAAGTCTTCGACTTTGGGTTGTAGCAACTCTTAGTTGTGGGTGAGATCAGCTAAAGGAATCAAGTGCGTAGAGTCTTGATGGGATTCAGAGGCATACGGAATGCGACTGTACCTCAATTGGTGTGAGACTTGGTTAAGGCTCAACTACATTCCAGTGCGAAGTTAACTTGTAGTAGGCTAGTGTCTGTATCGGCTTAATACAATGTGGTGTTCAAATCTGGACTAGGTCTCGGAGTTTTTCTGCTTGTGGTTTCCTCGTTAACAAAACTTCTGGTGTCTGTGTTATTTCTTTTCCGCATTATATTTTTTATATAATTAAAATATCACAGGTTGTGCGTAATTCAATCAATTGGTAAATCCGACCTTTGGTTGTTGGATATAAATTGATTGACACTTGGATATTAGTTTTTCATACCGTCCAAGTTATTCTCATACCAATCAGTTCACGGATTCCATCATGTTGATTTGCTGATTGATTTTAGAGAAAAAGATATAACTCTTGGATATCTTTCCTTGATTGAATCTGACTGTCTAGTTGATTCTCTTGGAATCATATTGGAGTTAGTCCATACAAATTGTTGAACGAAATATTGGGTGTGGTTGTTAGACCCCCTCTTTTTCACTTAGTATTGATTTGCGCCGACGTTTCATTTCACCTTTCTCTATTGATGACTTGATTCTTCCAATCTTCTTGCTTGATTTTTTACTTCGTGGACGGGCTCACAGTGTTATGTTAGAACTCACCAGAAGCTGGATACTTGTTTTACCCATGTTTTCATTGTACTTATCTGTAGCACTGATATTCTTTTCTTCTTGATCATCTTGAGTAATCTTCAAAAAATTATCTAACTCGCCTAATACTCTAGTCAGCAACTTCTTCGTAAAGGCACTAGAAATTTTAATGCTTGTACCTTTCATGGCTAAAGATAAATCCATGGGTGCTAGGTCACTATACACGAGGGTAGATGACCCGTTGTTGCCTTGAATTGGCTTCTTAGGCTCTTCAATACCAACACCATTTTTTAAAACCAATGTCCAACGACTTAGATAATATTGCGACGGGAGATCATACACTTGGTGGGTATGCAATATCTTCATACAGTGGGCACATATCGTTCCCATAAACTGGAAATGCTTTAGATACACTTAATAGAATTAGCTAAAGAGTTAAACATAACAGTACGAGCACATGAAAATTTGAATGATGTTACCTTGTAGGTATATAATGGTCATTCGTGATCAACAATTTCTAGAATCAATTCTAGAGTTTGTGTATATTCCTATCGAAAGAGAGAAAATATTTTTGTTGTGTAGCGTTCTGAAGCTCGAGCTTCAAGTGGACAATGACTTTTCAAAGGTGGTTTTCTTTGCATGCTTCTGAAATCTTCAAATTTTTTTCTATCCCGTCGACAAGTAAGAATCTTATCATATTGAAGCACAAAACTCTTTAGTGATAAAGTTCTTTTAAAATACTTCTTCAGAAAACTGTTCATACCTTCGCTCCACTGTGTAGTTGTCATACTAGCACAAAAGTGTAATTGACCATACACTTGATCCCACTACTCTTTTTTCTTATATAAAGTTTTCAACCATTTATTATCTGTCAGTTTGTATTTTTTAAGTAAGGATTTCCACATAAACTCGAATTCTTCCTCGGTCTCATTTTCATATATACAACTTTTGAAATCTTCGGCGAAAAATTCAGATTTTGCAAATACATGAGAGAGGTGCTTCACAGCCAGTTGGAAAATATGCCTAACACAAAGTCAATCATGAGTATCCGGGAATACTTGTTTGATTGCATTCATAATAGGCACTGCTTGGTCAGTGAAAATTGTTTGTGGATGTCTTTTGTTCATGGCATTCAGAAATGTCTTAAACAACCATACAAATGAGTATGTGCTCTCGTCTACTGATAAAGCACACCCAAAAGAGTGGTTTGGCCATGATTATTTACCCCAATAAAAGGTGCAAATGGTTTATCATAGTCATTAGTTCCAAATGTTGTATCATACACCAACACATCACCGAAGAAACTATAGTCCATCATACACTTAGCGTCACTCCAGAAACAATTGCACAACTGACCAGTCGCATCCATTTCAATTGCATAAAAAATATATGGATTTTCTTTTTGCATTTCTTGAAAGTACTCTAACAAACGCTCAGCATCACCTTTCCCCAACACATCTTGATGCCTTCTTCGCTGTATATGATTGTTACAATCCATTTGGGTGAAGTTCAGATTTCGAGACCCTCCTAATTCAACACTTAAGTATGCAAAAATATTTTTCTGACTTATACCCGCATAATGCATATTTTCAATTAATCTTACTTGAGAACTCTCTATTTACCGTTGTGATCTCAACATATGCACTTGATCTGAACAAGTAAGCACATGATTGTGTTTTTCCAAAAATTCAACTATGGAGTATCTTGAATCATCACTTTGCAATTTAATAACCAACTTTGCCTCGCAACCTTTTCATGAGTGCAACTGCCGTTTCAAAAGAGATCCCCTTGGATGTTGTCGATACTTTCCTTCATTTGAACTTATTAGAACTCTTCTATAAATAGTTTTATCTTTGCGATGTGTAGTTGAATCTTTTCATATACTAAAGCCAACATTTCTAGCATAGCGATTATAGTAATCATACGCTAATTCTTCCGAGTCGAATTTCATACCAATTTCTGGCACCTCTTTGTTAATACGATGTATCAAGCCTCCATTTATTGAAAATTTATTTTCCATAGACAAGTTATCATGTTCTTGTAGGGAGAGAGTTTCAAGAACCACCATCACCTGATTCATGAAGAGGATAGTTGATTCAAGCAATACTGCGGACAAATTATATTCAACAATACATCTACTATCTAATAAATGCACTATGACATATTCACACGGACCATTCAACAATATTTTAGGTGATTAACAAGATTGAATGTAAAGAGTTCCAATAGAACACAATTCCATCAAATTAAATGTGGTAGTATAAGAAAATTACCTCGTTAAGGTTTTGAGATATCTCGAAGGTTTATATTTTCTATAATTTCAGATGGATAAGAAATATGAAGTTTGCAATTACTCCAATACCTTCAATATTTCACAAGTGAAAGAAGAATTTTTTGATCAAGCTCAAACATAATACATATCTGGGTGTCCTTCGAAACTCTAATAATACGATAGATTTCAGCAAATCCAAAAATTTAAAGAGATCTAAAAAAAAATTGGCGGCAAAAACAATATACTCGCGCCAAAAGATAATACTGAATTTTGGGTTTTCTTAAAAAAACAGAGGCTAAAAAAATGGCAGTAAAAAAAAAACCAGTTAACCATAGTTATCCCCTATTTTGGTGACGTCAGAAAGACCCAAAATGAATGGACATGGAGTTGCTAGAGCAAAATTTTCTCCATTTTTATACTTCTAAAAGTCAAAAGGCAAGAAGCTAGTTTAGGTGTAAAATTTCAGAACGATTTCTAGAAGCAAAAAAATCGGATGTTTGTGAAGCAAAATATCTTTGTTTCTGACTTCTGCTTCTGGAATCTAAACGTGCTAAAATACTGCTTCTCCCCGCCGTGTTAACATTATTACGAAAATTATAAATAATTTTAAAATTTCTTCCCATATAACATATTTTTTCCACCATGTACCGAAAAAAACAAACACATTTTTTCACGGAGAAAGTTACAAACAGACTTTGTTCTTTTAGACCCGGTTACAGATACCTGCCTCCTGTGACCCGGTTACAGATACCTGCCTCCTGTGCAAATCTGTTTTCCAAACCATGCATTTAACCCGGCACCATGGTCTTGGATGGATGCTCTTTAATTGAGTACCAAGAAGCCATTTCTGCTCAAAAAGATAAAGTGCTAAAGCAAGCCATCATTAGAGGAGCAAATAAGGAAACCAGAAAGATAATTAGACGCAATGGACCACTAATAACACTAATTATATCTCCTCTTTAGCGTAATAACCCTACTTATCCTAATGATATTTTGACTAATTATCATTCAAATTTGGATTTTGTTAACATGTGTACACAAAAGATAACATCCAATCATTACATTGGGAAAGTTCAAAATAAATTAAAAAAATAAGATAAATAGTGTCATTTGCATTGAAGAAAACAAAATTAATATAGATTTACACCATTTCTCTTATTAAGAGTGAAGTTTTGCATACTACAATGCAAATGACACTATTTATCTTATTTTTTTAATTGATTTTTCACTTTCCCAATGCAATGATTGGTTGTTATCTTATGAATGTGTGAAAAAATTAACAAAACCCTTCAAATTTTCCAATTCACGAAAAAATTCAAGCCTGACTTGTGTAATTTTTTACGTAAATTTTGACCGTCTTCTTCTGCTAAATTAATGTTTTGACTTGAATAAGACACGTGGCAGTTATCATCCCTACCAATCACATATGCTCACCGTAAAGTCTAAAGTCACCGAAACAAATCACCGCGGATTTCACCGCAAGGCACAGAAGGAAAAAAATTGTGGGACCCACAAAAATTTAAAACACCAAAACCGTACGCCCTTTTCTCTGGTGGTCCCCAGGGTTTCTCTCAGTCGGTGATTTCACCGAAAAAAAGTCGCGGTGTGTCTAGCACATTGCAGGCCTCACCGTATTACGTGGCTCCTTCTTAGTCATCATCGTACATTGCAAGAAGATGAATCTGCCAGATTTTCATTTTCATATCGAGAGATTTTAGTGGATGCCTTAATGAATATTTTTGTGACTAAGTCTTATGGGCTAGTTTGGAGGTGCTAGATTAGCACATAAGTGTTGCAAATCCAAAAAAAATTGTGACAAAAAAGTTAACACTACTTCTCTTTCCAGCAGTTTCTAGCATGTGAAGTAGTATGCTAGATTGATGCGTAGAATGATTCAGCGCAAACAAAAATAACTTTTCGCGGAATGGTTCAGCGCAACGCGCTTTATTTTTGATCTGACGGCTGAGATTGGTTGAGCGGAACCATTCACCGCAATGCGCAAAATAATTCAGCGACTAGTATGCTAGAATAGCACTCCCATAAGACTTAGGCGATTTTGCTTGGTGCTAATCTAGGTGCTAGACTAGCACCCCATAAGACTTAGTCTTAGCGAGCTGGATTCTAGATACGGGCGCTCTGACAATCTAAACATCTTTTGTTAATGGGAGTGATGGGTTTCCATTAGCATTCAAGCAGAACTGCAGAAGTACAGATTGCACTGCCAGTCAAATAAACAACTTTGACTAGAAAAATGAACAGATTGTGATTGTTTTTAGTGTTGGGTTCAGATGCACATTTGAAGAAAGACCAGCATCAATGCTCATTTGGATTCAGAATCTTATGTTTTGATTCAAAGTAGTTAAATGTGGTTTTGAAGGGAAAAAAAGAAAGAAAGAAAAGGAAGTCTTTCGAGGAGTTTCGTTTACATAATCAAAGACTACGTTAACTGTGTATAAGTTTGTCGAAGTGGAGAGTAAATCAGGTTCTGGATAAAGGGTTTACTCAGAAACCAGTGGAGTGATATATAGATTCATGGTTTAAGATGATGGTTTTCTCGAAGTTGCTGAAGAAAAATTAAATCTTTTAATATAATGGGTTTTTTTATGAGGATTTAATTAAGGTTTGTTTATTAATGGAAATTGGAAGTAAATGAAGTTGTAGCATGTGATAATCTCAGAAACCTGCACATGGGTATTCCGTTTTCCAAGCTTTGTGACTGAAAATCGATACAAGAAAACCAGAGTTTTTATTTTATCAAGAGAATCAGTAACAGAGGAAAACCCCATTGATTGGTGTTTGAGAAAATTTAAAAAAACCAAAAACCCCTGTTTTTTAGGTGCCAGGGGAAATGTGAAGTCTGAACTTAACATTTCAGATTGCTTGTTAGGAAACAGCTCATTATTATTGCTTATTTGCATCACTCCTCCACTGGATTGCAATCAGGTATGTATATAAGCGTCTGTTTCATCTTCATTCTAAATTTAATCTTTAGTAAATTCTCATTATATTCTACTTCTTACTTGGGCTTTTTTTCTGATCTTCAGGTAATCTTCAAACATCTCATTGATTTTACCTGCAGTTACAGTTCTTGATCAAAACCCATCAAGTTTCTTGTGTTTCATTTCTCTCTCTTGATTATTATCGTTAGAATTGAAACGCTTCTTTTAGGAAACTTCATCAAATACCCATTGAAACTCTGTCATCTTCTCTCTTTTTTTCCTGCTTTTTTCCTTTTTATTTTATTTCAAGTTCAACAGTAAAGTGAAAGCAGAGCACTTTTATTTCTCTATTGTTGTTTCTTGTGATAATAAAAAGGTAGTATTAAATAAAAAAACCTTTGATCTTCCCTACTCATTTGCTTCATATCCCATTCCCTCCCATCTCTCTGAAGGTGAATCAAATGTTTATGATCGCTAATATGACAGGAACAGCTGAAAATCAAATGTGCTCTTCTTCATCTTCTAGTTGTACTTGTTCTTTCTTCTCTATGAGTTTCTTTAAACATAGCCAACTCTATTATGTTGCGATAGTTGTTTTATTTCTAGCCTTTACATGCTTTTCAAGATCTTCAATATTATCTATTCTCTTTTCTTTTTCCGCATTCATTTTATCTTCTCATCTTCTGTTCAATTTCACAAAGAAAAAACCTAGTAATACAAGCAGCACTACACAAGAAAACGTATTAGAATTCGAGGAGGTTTATTTGGAACCAAATAAGAGAGTAGCTCAAGTTGGAGGAGGTCAGATTCATGAGTATTTATTAAGTAAATCTTGTGATACATCATCGGAAACGGAAAGTGGCGATCTTTCATCGAGCAGTGACGATTCCGATGTTGATTGGTCGTTCCGGCATTATGTGGGTCAGACTGCGATGTATTCCGATGATTCTATTTCAGATGACGAAAGCCTCATCGAAATCGAACTACCGGGTGGTCACTACATGGGTGCAAAAGAGGAACCAAATTTTAATGAAGAGCCACAATTCAGTTTTGGAGTTATAGACGAACCGATTTTCAAATTTGGTGGTAAAGGAGAAACCAAATTCACCGATTACCAGAGTAATGTACCTGAATTATTTCAAGAATCAATTTTTAATCAAGAAGATCTTATGGAGCTATTTGCAGATATTAATGAGATGAATGAAGAGGAAAATTTGATTGAGATTGATATATCTATGGGTTCCATCAAGTGCTGAAGGCTAGAGATCGCAGCTTGAAATTAATGTCCAATTCCTTTTATTTAACCCCTTGAAATGTTTTTACTCCAAATTAGTGTTAGGGATTTTGGTTTCTTACATTTTGGAGGTATGGAAAAGTTGCCTTTGTTTGGTGAGGTGGTGTTGTGGAGTATTTTACTTTTTCATTGACCTCATTTTCTCATTTTCATTTAAGTCATAGGATGCTTAAAGGTATTTTTTTCATTCCATGTTTTTCTTTCTTTCTTTTTTTTCTTTGTTTTTCGGATTAATGTATGTACATAATTCTCAAAGTAATAAAGCTTCTAGCTTTATCAAAATTTTTTTTTTAAGGTTTTACGGTTGAATTAGAATAAAGAAATTCTTGGGGAAAAAAAATCAGGCATTATGATACTCTCTCCGTTTTAGTAAAAGTGTTACTTTCATTTTTTTAAATTTGACCTATTTTTAGGCTAAAATGAAAAAGTGAAAGTAACACTTTTCCTGAAACGGAGGTAGTATAAGGAACGGCATTAATTTCTGTCAAAACATGAAACCTAAAAAACATGCATCTTTTGTTAGTAAAAAATTTTCTTCAATTTTCTATTTATAACAATTCTGCTTGAACCTATAAGCATTAAGCAACTTATCTTTGCAGTTAAATGCATTATGTTTAATTGGTTGATTCATACCAAGAACAGTAAAATTTCGATAAATTAATAGCATTGGGACCAAAGAAAATTATTATTTTAGTGAAGTTATTAATTTATCGAGTTAAAATTTAGCTTATTCAAGCCTTGTTGGAACAAAGAATTTTATTATTTTAGCGAAATAATTAATTTATCGACGATCAATTTATCGAAGTTCTACTGAATATAGATGGGTTTGCCTTTTTCAATTTTAATCTGTAACTGGAATGCTTTTATGAACTATGTTTCACAGTCGTTTGTTGTGTGCTTAAATTTAAGTTGTACTTTTGTCACCTTGAGTGACCTTTCTCTAATATATTTGTTATTTTCAATCAAAATAATTCTATTCGAGATACTTCTATTGTAAATATTTTTTGATATACTAACACTTCTAAGGCTACTTGCTTCATGTATTTTTTAAAATCATACGATGATGACCGCTAGAGCAAGCGGTGAAACTTTTATGCTTAAAGTAGAATCCTATTTTTGGGGCCGTAGGGGAGGGTTCTTGGGGGCTAAATTATTAATGGGAAACCAAAACATTATAAGGGGAGACTTGATTTGTGTAAAAGTTCAAAAATACCTTATCTAAATTTTACTATTTATCAAAAAAAAAAAAAAAATCTATAATCTTCTCTTCTCCTTCCCCTTTTCTTCTCATTAACAAATCATGATATGGATGATGATCACGATTTCATCATGATGAAGATCATAAAAAGACAACTAAATATAGTATCTTCTCCTCATCCTTCTCTTCTCATTCCGTTCTTAAATAATAGGCTTGTTTCATGTGTAATTTGTACATGAAACCAACTTATTATTTAAGAATGGAGGGAGTATAAATCATGATGAAGATGAGGATGATGATGATGATCATAAAGAAAATCCAAAACTATTATCTTCTCATTCTCCTTTGATCATGATAAAGATGATGATCATAATTTCATCATAATGAAAATGCTCATCATAAAAAGAAAAAACTAATGAAACCCATCATTTATATTTGTCTGATTCAATGAATTTTAGGTAAAATAAAATAAAATTCTGAAGGTGTTTACGGTCGGGAGTTCTTAGATTCCCAACCGTGAATTCAGATTACATATTGTTTTTCCCAGCCGAAACAAAATTACGGCTACTGTTTCCTAGCCGTAAGTACATCCACGGCTGAGATTTCCCAGCCGTAATCTGTTTTGATAATCATAAAACAAAATAAAAACAGAGGATGAAAACCGGCTTGGTTTTCCCAGCCGCAATTGAACTTACGACTTGTACGTCCCAGCCATAACTAAGACTTGCGGATGGATTTTCCCAGCCGTAAATGGTTCTGATAATTAAAATATATAACATATAGATCGACAAGGTTTTCCTAGCCGAAATTACTTACGGCTGGGTTTTCCCAGCAGTAAGGTTTTCCTAACCGGGAAATATAAGAATTCCCAACCGTCAAACAGACTCAGGATATTCTTGGTTGAATAACGGCTAGAAGTTCTTAACTTCCCATCCGTTATTAATGTTTACGGCTGGGAATGCATCATATCCTAACCGTAATTGATTCATTACGGCTGGTTCTACACAATTTTCCGGCCGTAACATCAGAAAATTCCATATTTTTTCAGATTTTTGACGGATTTGCATTGGTGAAATTGATGTTGGGAGTTGATTATAAGGTTATCTTGAGTTTTGTGATGAAGGGTTTCATCATTTTTCTTCAAAAAAATTCACCAAAATCACAATTTTTCCTTCTTCAAAACTCAAAAAGATTAATTTTTGATTTACAAAAGATTAATGTTTTGATTAGTCTAATTATTCACTTAGACTGATTAGTTATCTTAATCAATTTAATTAGCACTAATTAAATTAAGGGTAGATTAGACATTACAAAAAATGATGGATAAGGGGTCCTATGGGTTGTTATTTCATGATCCCATTAAGCTCCAAAAACCCATCCGTTTTAAGTCCAAAAATAGGATTCTTAAAGTATGCTTAGTTACAAAATATCTCATTTTTCTTGTTTTTTTTTTTTCTTCTTTCTTTCCAAACATTAATAGTCTTATTCTGAATCTTTTACATAAGCAAACAAGGATCTAAGTTGGAAAAAAAGGTTATATAGCAACGTGATTACGTGAGTTTGATGCTCTTGTTCAAACTCATACTTGGGCTCTTGTTTATTTTTTTCCCTACTCAAAACTTAGTTGAATATAAATGTGTTTTGAAACACAAACACAATTCCAATGACTCAAATGAATGATTTAAGGCCAATCTAGTTGCCAAACTATATCATTAACAAGAAGGGCTTGACTAGTTTGAAACTTCCAACCTTGTGGCTAAAGAATAGAAACTATTAAATTAGTTATTTCATGGGTTGTTCAATTTGATTAGAATGTGAAGCAACTGGGTGTCAATAATGTTTTTTGCATGGTGTTTTCATAATAGAGATTTATTTATATGGCTTAGCCCATTAGTTTTCAAGGCTTTACATATCCTACTATGTGTTTATGTTCAACAAATCCATTTATGGGCTTAAGTAGAAGTTAGTTGATATTTCTCATTGGGTTTATCATGTCCCATGTTGACATTTCTTTATTTCTTTACAAGCAAGGAACTAATATTGCCATATTTCTCATCTATGCAAATGTCATTTTTCTCACCATTAACTCCTCTCCTTTTGTACCATGGACAGATCTATGAGTTTTTGGGCATGGTGGTTGAATTAAAAGAAAAAATATCAACTGGGTAATAGTAACTTTTATATCATATAAATAGAACTAAATATAAAGGGTTCGTAACTGATTACATAATATTTAGGGGATGCATGAGCCACTCTTGGCTTCCGTGTTTCGACCAAGCGTTCTGATCCTATTTTTTATCGATGTGTATTAATACCTTCTTCTTTCCCGCTAAATATCTTGGTTATCTTCATTATTTTCTTGGTCCGGAAGTGAGGCACAATTTATCTGATATGTTTTTGTTACTTAGACTAAGTATATTTTGAACCTGTTACACAAAACAAATACGAAAGTGCATATCCTTGTAATACATCAATTGTTGGTGATTCCAAGATCACATTAGTTCTTGATCCTTAAGAATTCAAGTCTTTCGTATGTGTTTTGCAATACATCATCGTGACCAAACTTTAGGTCAACCATTTTATAAACCAATTTTTCCAAAAATAATAATTAAATGTAACGTCTTATTGAAGTTAATCCTATTATAGCTAAAGTAGTTTGAATGATACATTGAGTTCCAATTTTTTTTCACAAAGATTTGGCTGCTCTTAGTTTTTTATTTTATGTTGATTGAGATGGTAACCCAATTAACAAGATGAGCTTTGGGAGTTTGTCAGTTGCTTAAAGATCTCCAGATTTTTCTTCCTATTGTTCCTACAATTGGTCGTGACAATCTCGATTCGGTTTCCGCTGCTTCTATTTTTTTTTCATTGTATAATGAAACCTGTTGTTAGTGGTTTTCACTTATTGGAGCATGTCTAGTCTAATAAAATCATTATATTTCTCAGTATCATCTTCTCTATAACGATACATTGCTTTTTGTACATAGTTTATTATTATATTTTACGGTAAAAATAACTCGTAATTTTTCTGAAACAATCATGCAGGTACTTACAAAGAAGCATAAGTATCTACTCATATTATTAAGGGGCGTGATCGGCTAACAGAGTTGTCACAAAGTGACCTAGCCGACGGAGCATTCGAGTATAGACGTCTAAGATCAATTAGAACAAACGCGGGTTTTAATGAGCGGTCCATCCGCTTTAGTTTTTATTCTCCTTTTGTATTATCTCTCTCTCTTAAACCGAGATTTATGTGTCTCCGGATATCAACTTCATATCTGAAAACTTAAAAACTTAAAACTTGATTCAAACCATAATAACTGAAAAATCCAACACAAACTCCATCAATTACCCAACCGTGTTCTTCCCTAAATCCTTAGAACCCTAAATCTAATGAAGAACCTGATTTAAGAAATTACTCAAAACTTGAATCAATTTAATTAAATTGATAAAACATTAGATAAAATACCCATCCCATGAATTAGCAATTTAAGTTCAAAGAAGGACACATAAGATGAGTTAAAACAAACCCATTATCTCAAATTGACATAAATATTAAGCAAAAACATGAATTTGATCCATTAATCATAACAAAAACAAAAATAAAATTTATCCAGTTGATATACAATGATAAATTAGAACCAACAGTTACTCCATTCATCTTGTTCTTTATCATCATCTTATTTTTCCTTCAACACCGTCAAATTTAAGTTTTAGCACCAAAATCAAATCAATTTTCTCATGATTTCATTACTTTTAATGGTATTTTCAAACCCTAACTCATGTTTACATTCTTCTTCTTCTTCTTTAAATTTCTTACTAATAGATAGAAACCCATTAATCAAGGATCCCTTCATATTTTAAAACTTTTTAGCAATAAAAATGAAATCTAATTGATAGAACTGATAGATAGGAAACGTCGAAGCAATTAGTAGACGAGAGAGAAATAAAGTCAAATAGTTTCAATATGGGTCGTGAATCCAATTATTAAACCCGCGTCTTTTATGTTAAGATCTTATACATCCGTAGTTACAGAATCCATTGGCTATATGAGTTTGTGGGGGCTCTGTGAGACTAACTCTGTCAGCCGATCGCGCCACTATTATTAATTTAGTTTCTTAAAAAATAGATTTTGCGGCATTATTTTGCTAGATAATGGAATAAAAAAATCAACACATATATTTATCGTATAGCATTATGAGCGTACTTAATAATTTCAAATTATTTATTTTGCAAGATGTAAAATTATTTGTGAAACCTTGAAGATAACTATGTAAAATTATGTGGTAGAAATATGTGCGCGTTTATTACCTTTTGTTGTTTTTTTATTTTTGAAACCTCATTACATTGTGGGGATATTAAAACACAAAAGGGTCGGGATCATTGGCAAAAGGTTTTAACAAAAGTGAATCCCTGTATATTAATTTTGATCCAAAGGCTAATTACATGGTTGACGTGGAATGGGTTTTAAGCTATGCAGCACCCGGATCTTATCGAGTTAAACAATTACCATATTTTGTTTTTTTGATTCTTCTTGCATGTTTATTTTCAAAGAGAATATTTATTTAGAATAACATCTTCTCAGATCCCTCAAAAATATTATCTTTGAATACAAGTTAAAGGTTTTGGGTTTCGATTTTGAAAAGCGGGGGTCTAAAACCACACCCAATATTTTGTTTGGAAATCTATATGCATTAACTCCAATATAATTCCAAGAGAATCAAATATACAGTCAGACTCAATCAAGGAAAGATATCCAAGAGTTATATCTCTTTATCAAATCAATCAGCAAATCAACAGGATAGAATCCGTGAACTGATTGGTATGAGAATAACTTGAATGGTACCAAAGACCAATGTTCAAGTGTAAATCAATTTATATCAACAACCAAAGGTTGGATTTACCAATTGATTGAACTACGCACAACCTGTGATATTTCAATTATATAAACAAATATAATGCGAAAAATAAAATAATACAGACACCAGAAATTTTGTTAACGAGGAAACCGCAAATACAGAAAACCCCCGGGACCTAGTCCATATTTGAATACCACATTGTATTAAACCACTACAGATACTAGCCTACTACAAGTTAACTTCATACTGGAATTTAGTTGAGCCATAACCAAGTCTCACACCGATTAAGGTACAGTCGCGTTACTTACGTTGAATCTCAACATGAATCTACGCACTTGATTCCCTTAGATGATCTCACCCACAACTAAGAGTTGCTACGACCCATAGTCGAAGACTTATAATTTTTTTGTCTCCCATAGATAAGTCTATTCTGAAAGATAAATCTGTCTCCCACAGAAGTACCTATGAAGTTTTGTTCCATCTTTTGATAAATCAAGGTGAACATGAACCAATTGATAATCCGGTATTATATTCCCAAAGAACAACCTAGAAATATCAATGGTAGTAGAAGAAGTTATTGTGGAATCACAAAGAATGAGACGAAAAGCTTTGTAATTACTTTTTATATCTTACTTATCGGAGATAAATCTCGATCAAATCTTAGATAAGTTAGTACTCAATACGATAGAACATGCAACTACAAATAAAATAGTAGGGTCTGGCTTCACGAATCCCAAATGAAGTCTTTAATTCGTTAACCTTTAATGGTTTTGGAAAAACCTAGGTTAAAGGAGAATCGACTCTATTCGCAACTAGTATCACACAGAAGTATGGGGATTAGGTTTTCCAGTTGCTAGAGTTCTCTGTTATATAGTCTTTCAAAGCAGGGGTTGCTTACAATCAAAGCTAAGTTAGCTTAGAAACAAAGCATTCAACATTCACCGTTAGATGAAAACTAGATTTAAGATTCAAGCTAAGTTTGCTTAAAACCAAAGCAATATCTCTCCACCGTTAAATGATTTTAGCTTGTTACACACAAATGAAATATACCTTAATTTAGATATGGGTAACCGTACCTAAACGTGTATATTGAGTTAGCTCAATAAAAGTTAACCGAAGTTAGCCATATGAACACTTTTGTATTGACCACATTCTTCTAACAGTTCTAGATCAAGTATGATGATCAATCAAATAAGAAAGATAATCAAATGAAACTAATTGTGTTACTCATAGAATCGTTCAATTGTACATATCTCATAGAAGTATACAAAAAATAATTGAAGCAAAACCGGATTGATTCATGAGAATCAATTCATGAACATTAAGCATTCCATAATTCATAAATGTATTTGTTCATGAGTACGAAAAAAATACTTAATCAATTTTAGAACTTTAACCACTAAGTTTGCAAACGGGTACGCAAACTATAGTTTCGGACTTTGGTCTTGTCCAGCAGTTTGCAAACCGGTATGCATATTGTCGTCCCGGACTTAACTCAGGTAGAACTGTTTGCATACTAGTATGCATACTTGGTTCCCGGACTTTAACATTTAAAACCATGTGCATACTTGTATGCAAATTAGGTTTCCGGACCTGAATCATACCACAACAGTTTGCATACTGGTATGCATACTGTGTTGTATCGAAACAAAGGTTAATTATTATAAACTTCCATTGCAATCATTGAAACATCCTTAAAAGACGACGATAGCTGTTTGTAGAAGTGAAATTTGGATAAGGGGCAAAAGTGTCATTTCAGTACTATAGATAAAATTCAACTCTCATGGGAGAGATTAAGCCCTTGGTCCTCAAGGCACTCATAGCCACGATTTCAAGTATATGTCCCCGCGAGACACTGCTGGTCGTGATGCTGTGACTCCTAGCGTACATCCTCGACGAGATACTGTTGGTCACATAGGTTATGTAGAGCGTAAAAATATCCTGACAGACTTATGAACCAGGACAATCACAATTCCAGCATGTCTTCGGGAGACGCAGCTGATTGTGATGCCATGATTCCTTGTATACATCCTCGATGAGATACCGCTGGTCATGCAGGCTCTGTAGATACGTAATGATGTCCTCGGCATACTTATGACCCCGAGCGGAGATATGCATGTCTCATGTAGGCACGACTCAACCTATTTGAGATCAAGGACTGATTCCTAGTACATCATCGCGAGATACACTAGTCATGTCTGCTCTAGGATCTGACTTGATTTACTGAGGTTTCTGAATAAATCATAGGACATCCCCACGAGATACGCTGGTTATTCTTCCTCCGGAACCTTTCGACAGAATCCTAGAACATCTTTTCGAGATACACTGGTCTTGTTGTCCCATCATATGAACACACAATTGATTCCTAGCACAGCTATGCAAGATACGCTGGTCAAAGACAAGTGATCCAAAGTCTCGCAAAGGCGTACAAATCTTTTTCTCTCTCCAGGAAGAGTCCTAGCTAACCACAGAGTAATTCGGATTCGTTAAGAAAATCTTTGGAGATATTTTGATCCGTCTGCAAAACCTCAGAGAGATTCAAATATCTCTGCTGAACCTCTCAGAGATTTAAATCTCTCTGCAAAATCTCGGAGAGATTCAAATCTCTTGGAAATCTCAGACAAGGTTGAATATTCCCCATGGTAGGCGCGAGCCTCATGTAGGAATTGAACCCCTTTTCAGACTCTCCACACAAATTCTAAGGCATCCCATGCCTTTTCACGTGACTCATCCTAGCCATTCTTACAAATCGGAGAATATCTCTTTATCTTGGCCTACTCAACTAAAGAGAATATTTATTTCTCTCTCAACACATCATCATAAAGGCTGACTCGGCTTCACACAAATTAGGGGATAACAATCAGGGTTTTGGTCTGGCGGTCTACGACACGTGTGAGAAATACCTGGCTTATTTCTCACCGCCACTACAAAAATAATGTCCTATTGGGACAGCCAAAATCTATCACAATAGATCACTTTTCCGTCACAATTGGTATTTTGTGACGGACAAAGTGATGTCACATTAGGTGCCGTCGCAATAGATATTTGCGACAGTATATGCGACGGCTTTGCTGTTGCTATATCATTTATGACGGCATTATCCCCTTCACATTTGGCTTTATATTGGGACGACATTTTTCATCACAAATAAGAACATTTGGAACGCATATACACCGTTGCAAATTAGCTGGTAGAAGAAAAAAAATGATATTTTCAGTTTCCTCTGCCATATTATGCTACAAAAAAATGTTACACATATTTCGACACAATTCATTGCTGCAATCAAATACCTATTGGTAATCACACACAAATTTACAGTCCATAAAAAAACTCGAATTTCATTTATTCACAAAGCATCAATTTCTATCTATTAAACAAGCTCAACAAAGATTCCAAGTTTTTGAGCCAAGTTCTTACATAATAATGCCTAGGTGTAAAGAAATTTTAAATGAAAACACTACCTAGCTACTTGATTTTGCTTTACATCAAAATGATGCCGAAGTCGAATTTATCTTTCTCATAAGAGGTGACATCAAACCATTCCATTTGCCATTTTGGGAGGCATTCCAGTCGTCTTTCCCGCACTGACACAACCCAAGAGAAGCACTCCTGAAAATACCACCACATTGTAACATAGCTCTCATCCGCCTTTATAAATATGAAGCTCAACAAAGAAAATAACACAAACAAGATTAAATAATTTGTTCCACTTATCGATGGAAACATACTTGAACTTTGTTATGGAGTTTTCAGGTATGACAATAGATGAAAGTGGATTTGGTAATGAATTTATCTCCCTACTTCTTCAATTGCCAATCAATTACTATGGTTTTGTAAGCTCTTATTCACATTTCCTAATTCTTCATGGGACTAATCTATGACAACAATAGGTTCTTGTAGATCCGTAAGCTTATCCTTTCTTCGCCTTTAACAAAAAAAACACGGCCAATACTCATGGACTGCAAGTCTAGCATTGCGCTGACTTCTTCCTTTTGATCAGGTACCTAAACAGATAAAGTGCACAAGAGGCAAAGACTTAAGGTATTCAGAAACTACAAATAAACAGTACTAATTAAGGCATACGATACTATAAACCAAGTCAAATTAAAACGATATCAAATCAATGTTTCAGTTCAGTAACTGCTTGAAGATCTTAAGGATGAGAAAGTACCATTCTCCAATATCAGGATTATTAGAAAAGTCAATAGCAACTATTCTCACATCTATTATATCCAACGTCAGTTGAGCCTGACCAAAAAAAAAAAAAAACATAAACAAACACTCTTACGTACCTGAAATTAAATCACTAATGCAGAGATTAGAATACAATCAACATCAACTAAGTCGATGGACTTTAAATCGTTCATTACCACCTCCATGTAACCTTATTGCAGTCTTCTTTGCTCTTACTTCGTATCATCTGACAAAGATCGCATAACCAAGCACCAGACTAACCAACTGCACATAAAAAACCCAAGAACAAATTCATTTCCTGACTTATTGGCATTAAAGCTTTACTCAAATTTTATTCTCAACCTTTCCACATTTTGAGTACCCATTAATCATAAAAGTCCAAGAAAAAAAATTCTTGTCATGCATTTCACCAAACACCATCTGAGCAAGTTCAATTCATATACCCATCAAAGAATTCCAATATATTGAATATCAAAGCATCTGAGCATTTGACAGAATTCATATTCTGTAAAACATTTTTCAAGCTAAATCAATATCAAAGCATTTGAAACACAAGCTAACTATAATTTTTCATCCTAAAAATATGAACAAAACCGCTGAGTGAAACGACGTGAAAAGGATTATGAAATTCATCAATTCCAGTCGAATCAATGAATTTTTTGATGAACTTTGAACATGTAATTTGTTCATTCTATTGTCTATTATTGAAATCCATGACAAATTTTAAAGAGGAAAAAAAGAGAAATCCCTAACTTTATCTCGCTACAAACAATAAAATTAAACTTAAAATTAACCTGAAATTTAACCTTAAAAGTTAGCACATTCTTTAATTTATCTAACTAGAAATCAGATCCATACATCAAACTAACAAACAAACTTATCATTTGATATTTCAGAGAGGAAAATATACCAACAAATTGTAACGGCGGATTAGGGATTTCCGGAAAACGTCGATCTGGAAAATGAAGATGAATTAATTCTCTAAATAGTGAGAAGAAACGCAGATCTGCGAGAGGATTTCTAAGTTCACATGGAAGAAACTGGAAAAGCCAAGGAGATGCAAATGGGAAATGAAGAAGAACAGTTTCTCTTTTTACTCTCGATGCTCGTGAAAGAGAAAACAGAGGGTAATTTTTATACGACATACTTTTTGACTAGTCAAACTAGGTAAAATAGATTTAAGCAAATGTGACGGCTCATATTCATGGTGACAATTGTGGAATAATGAGATAAACTCAACATAGTTTATCTTTATTCCTGAAGAGACGGGAGAATTGCTCCGCACGGCACGGAAAGCAATTCTGATCTTCACCAACCTGAGATTAGAGAATTCAACTATAAATAGGTCATTTATTTCCCAAGCTACGATCATCTTTCTCATAACCTCTCAGGGTAATTCTTCTTCAAACCCTAGAATTCTCTGATCTCTCTCTTCGTATGCTTTCTTCCCTAAGACCAGCCCTAAAGCTCTTCCATGTGAATGAAGAATCCTTTGAATTCCCATTGTGCGTGGTTTAGGCAGAGACTATTCGTGCTCAACCTCCCGTATCTCACTTTAAGAAACCCTAGAATCCTACTTCTAACCTCTCTCAAATTTTAGGTAACTACATTGTGGCGACCACAGTGGGAGGTTGTCTACTCAGTTATAGATTTCAATCATGGTCACTTTTAGGAAGGAAACCGATTCCATAAATCCGATCACAAAAACATTCCACTCATTCAGTCTCTATAAATCCATCACATATTTAGCCGAGAGAGTTATCCCTACCAGTAGTTTTCTCACTCAGACGAGTGTTTGACCTTAGTTAATAGGTTAATGCTTCTCGGATCGCCTGTATCTCTCCTTAAAATGTGCCAGTAAGTTATTTCCATGAAAACCTACTACTAATCCTTGAAACATTAGGTAAATACCAAGGCGAGCTCCTGGGGACTCATCAGAATCTTGCAAAATCTCAGTTTGATATCCAGACTAATATGAAAACGCGTTTAAAGTTACAAGTAGAGAAAGATACAACAAATCTAGATCGAGTACACGTTTCCTAAAGAGAGAGTACTAAAACTCCTGAGAATAGCATGAATGAGATCATGTTTGTCTGTAATCGCCCTCACCAGAGAAGATGAAGCTCTTTACAAACGTGACTGAACAAAAGAGCAACCATCCAGCCGATCTCACTGCTATCAAGGATCATATGATGATCTAAACTTGAAGATTCTGGCGAATATTTAGTCTAAAATTAGTTTAGGTAAAGGGCCCTCAACCTGATCATAGGGGACTCGGGAAGTTTACATAACCTTACTATTTTATTTATAACTCTTTTATTTCATATCCGATTGACCTAGTTCTTTTTCTGTAGGATTTGTCTTTTCGTCATCTACATGATAAAAATCAACGAACATTTGGAAAGGATCCACAAAATTCATGACCTTATCAAAAGCGTTGCAGAGCCATCTAGGGTTATAAACCACCAGCCAAGATATATCTTGTTGCCATTCTTGCTTCAGAGGATCATGACCAGAATGAGTCTAGCTTACAAGGCGACGCTCGACCGGAGATCATACTTATCCGAATATGCGAAGTCATTGGTCGATATGCCATCTCAACATTGTCCCGTCAGAAAGAAGAGGAATCCTAGTAATTGTACAACCAAGTCTCAATGAGCCTCCATCTATACCAACCCGATAAAGACTCCACCGCTCGACATACAATCACAACCAGATATTATCACTGAAGTAAATAAGGAAAGGATCCAAGACTGTAACTCTTCTTCAATTAGGCCATAAGGCACTCCTTGCAGTTCTCGCAGTCAAAGCCTTTTTCTCTCAAAAGACCAGCTCGACAAGCTTCCCCATGTGTCAGAGTCAGGCATGATAACCAAAGGACACGATTTGATGGCCACTTATATTACCCTCGCCATTTACCCATCTTATGAAATAATTATCCCTAGCAGTATTTCAGACCCTCCTAATCGGGTCTACAGTATTCCTCTCCCTACGTGGGCATCTATTCAAGATGATGATCACTTCCCGTCCCCGACACCTCTCAAGGACGGTTTTAAGAACCAGGAGAAAAGGTTTTTACTCCAGGTCACCTGAGTAACAAGAAAGACAATACTTTCATGCAGAAGTACGATCCTAAGGGAGGAATTCTTTACTTACATCGCTATTTAAAGCAGTCGGATATGTGGTGAGTTTTCTTCTGGGAATAACCAAGTCATTATCTTAGAATATGAGGCTTAGAAAACTCCATGGATGAAGAAAAACGTCTCAAATGGGGACTGGATAGGATTCAGACTCTGAACACGAGTCTACGACTTAACTAGTATGACCTGTTTTCGTTAGCTCTTTTGCTTTAGTATCCAAGTTAGTGGTTAGTTAGATTTTCTTTTAAAAGATTCACTTACTCATTTAATAAATTGTGTTCAAATCTCATCGCACTTAAGTCTTTAGCAAAATATCATATCAAAAGTTCAAAACTTACCTAAAACTACCGCTACTCATAAAACTTGTCCCTAAAATCAGTCAATCTAAAGGACACCGTCAAAAATAAGCTTTTCTCCTTGGGAAAATATTTTATTCTTCTTGTTCGGCTCCTTCACTTTGACTTCTACATCTCAGGTCATTTTTCACCTCCTCGGCTACCAGTTTCTCCTCTAGGTGAAGATTTTCACAAGTGGTCACAAGCTTTTCAAGATCTATGAAGTAACCATAAAGGATGTTGTTTAGAGTCAAATCTCTTATTGTATCAAGGATCTCCAATAAATCGTTAACTATTTTGATGGTGGTATGAGATGCATAAGTTATTATCTCCATTATAACAATATGACCATATCTTTGCCAAATCAACCCATATATCTCGGCATATTTGGTAGCGACGCTAAAATCCTCGACCAATGTCTTATTCGGTTTCAAAAGGGTAAAAGATCCCACAAAGTTAGCACCAACAATAGGATAACCAACTATGCCTCTATGCTCTGCCTCACCTCTTTGTGATTCTCCATTGGGATTACTAATAACCAGGGACTGTTGCACACTCGATTTGTTGTTTAGGAAAATATCATCCCCCCCATTATCAATAATCGTCTCCTGAGAATACCCATGGTATGAGCCTACAATACAAGGAATGATTTATATCAAGAAGACATAAAATTAAAGATATATGTGATGCACGGTTGGGGTTTCGATCGGTTAAGGATATGTCATCCATCATGAATAAATGATGAGTCCTGCCCTCACGCCTAAAGTTGTATCCTTGTTTTGTTCTCAAGAAGTCCAGATCATGTTTATAATAATTCTCATGGGTTCGTTCGGGTGTCACCCGTTCAGGAAGAATCAATAAAATACGTTTTTTTTTACCAACAAAGGGTATAAACGTAAAACCTAAGGATGGGCATGCCTCTGGCCTATGGAAGCCAAAATCACGACTAATACTGACCTACAGATTAATAATGGGGTCATGATACTCTAAGGGTTATTTCCACAGCATTGGGTTATGTCAAGAATCCAAACTGGACAAGGATTTCTCTTGGGAGTCGGATTGTTGTACACTGCATCACGAAGGCATGAAAACTGGTGGTAATCCATAAACAATTTGGTGATCCTTTTTGAAGAAAATATATTTTTCAAGGTCTTCCCAACAATATACCAAAAGGGCGCCTCAAACGGATAAACGATCTAGGTATGTAGCCCCAACACCGAAGTAAATCAATTTCAAAATTTTCTGAAATTCTATATGGGATTCCTGAAGCCAAATGTACATAGGGTTTAGACTGACCTAAAGAGCCCGGAATCAAATTTTTCTACTTTCATTGGGTAGATTATTATTTTTCCTAAAAAAGTAGGGGTCGGGCGCTTAAATCCGAGTCTGTACGAAGAATCTGTTACAATTCTCCTCAGATGTCTCAAATCTGAAGTTTGGTTTTGGAATTCTAGCCAACAATGACTAAACATATGCATGTGGTGGTTAAAAAAATATGCATCGGCATTATATGAGTAATTATAAAAAGTAAAACTTACCATAGGAGTGTTAACACCTGATGAAGGAGAGGAACCAACATCAACAACCTCAAGTTCATTCACAATTCTGTTAATCTCAATTTCGTGTTGCTGAGAACTTACTTCACTTCAAGCACGAATGGAACGGCCAACCTGAACAAAAAAGCATTAGTATTATGAAAGGTTATGCTACCACTGAGATTAACCAAATTACTTGATATTTACTTGTTTGGAATTAGGAGACGCGCTCTTAGGGCTTGCTTCATGAACTGCAAAAACTACATCATCCGCCGGAATCCCCTGCAAAAAAAAAAGTACTCTGATTAGTTGCTCTTTCTAATATTGTCGAGCCTTGAGTGATACGTGACAAGTTCTTTGAGCTCAGGCAAAAGGAAATTTTCTCGGGAGTCCAATTGTAATGCTAATTTCACGTCGTACTCTCGCTATGGAAGTTGTTCCTTTACGAACCGAAGCCTATTTGAAAAGTTGTCCTATCTACGTTATAAGCTTGCACTGAGAGTTCACCAGTACTATTCAAACTCAAACTCAAAACATGACCAGGCTTACAACTAAATGTGTATGTAGCCTCTGCTTCAGACAAGTAATCACAATCAAGAGGGAGTAGAACAATATCATTCATTAAGGAAAAGGACTATAGCTGAGCCACACCCTCGGGAATCCGTGTCCAAGGACGAAAAAGTGAAGGATTTCTCGTCATCCATCAATACAGACAGTTGCTGAATGGGATGTCTATTACACCAACGACAAATTCTAGCTACTAGTGGATCACTGGCCTTCAATGGTCGAGGAACAAGGTCATACTTCTCAAAGTGTTCCCATAGCCATGAATGGAGAAAACACACATTTACTAAGAAAACGAGAACGTCACTTACCTAGGGACTAGGGTAACTATCAATCAATTCAGTAAAGTGATAAAACTCATCATCGAAATTAGGAATATCTTTATTGATGGCGGCTCAATTTCTCATTGTGGAATCTCCAATGTTGCTCCTATATATTTTATACACAAGATATATTAGACAAGACAAGATAAGAAAGTAAGATAATTATTCACGTAAACAAGTTATGCATGCGTATATGCATGTCACGGGCAAAATATGGAATTTTAGTGGCAATAGAATTCGTGGGAGGAGGTGTACCGGTTTCCAAACATTAAGGCACGTCAAATTACCTCTTGTATTTTCAATTTAACTTCAAACAGGAAGCCTTGAAGAAAAAGGAAAAGGAGTTTGAGCTAAAAGAGGAAATTAGAGGAACTTGGATTAAATAAGGAAACTAAGAGTTTTATTTCTTCTAAAAACTCTTCAAGACGTGGCCAAGATCTTCCCATGCGTAAGAACCCTCTCTTTAACCAGTGGAATGTCACTTATTCTCTCGGGATTTTTTTGAGAGGGATCAAAGTCAAAGGGAATTAGGGTTTTGACGAAAATAGCCCTAATTTCAAGAATTTTACGGAAAAGGGATTTATTCTAAAAGAGAAAGGACCGAGCCTCTCCCATTCTATTGGACGGTTCTCTATGCCTCTCTAAATCCCAGCTCATTACTCTTCAACAAAAACGAGATCATAAGGGATTTTGGCCAAAATACCCTTTATATTGCAATTTTGAGTATTTTCAAAGAAGAAATCCTAATACAGCCGGAGACCGACCAAACTCTAATTTGCTCATTCCAAAGGCCTCATACACGTGAATATTGAATCCTAGAAATGTTCGAAGAAAAAAGGGATTGAAACGTAATCCAGAAAGGTAGAATTTTAGAGAAGATAAAGGGAATTTAACTCAAACAGGGAAGTTTGAGTTCATAATTTTCAAACCAAGACCATACATGCGCCTGTCTCCCTCTATCAAGCCGTGACCATGCCTAAAGAATCTCACAAAGTCTTTCATGTTAGAAAAATCAGGCTCATATTGGTTTTTGACGAAATTACCCTTGGTTTCGAAGATAGGCATTTTCTCTCGGAAAAGAGGTGTCTGATTAGTATAAGGGATTGAACGAGCTCTAATCATACAAGGTTCTAACCCATCAAGACATATACATGCCTAACAAGCCTCTTCAAGCATCTCCAGAGTGTTTGGAGGAACTAGAGGACAAAAGAAAAAAAAAATTAGGGTTTAGGTGCAATACAAGCCTGAATTCAGGATTTGTATAGGATAGGGGATCCATAACTTCAAAAGTAAGTGCCAATTTATTATCGTAGGATTTTTCCAACCTCACGGACAGCAAGGAAACTGCTCAAATCCCCTCTTCCCCAAATAGTCACTTGCACAAACTCGGAAACTCAAGGATGCACAAAGAGAGGAAATTAGGGTTTTGTCCAAATAAACCCTAATTTGCAAATCCGAATTGACCAAGATGGAAATTTCATCACTACAAGACTTTATTCCTATTCCGATGGCACTTCCCAATGCGAAATCCTAAAAGGATTCCATATCCATGGTCAATTCGAAGATCGGAGTTGCACAGAAGGAAGAAGTTAGGGTCTCAATCAAAGAAACTCTAATTCACAAATCTAGTCTCAAATCGGAAATTTTACTTCATCAAAGCTCAATTTTCACGCTAGTAATGTCTCATAACACAAAATACCAGAAAGCTTCCAAGTTCAGAGTTGATTCGAAGTCCCGAAACAGAGCAAGCAAAAACTAAGCATCAATTTGGGGACTCCGCAAGTAGATTGTAATTTTGTGCATGAATGTTTCGTAACCATCTATATACTATGATTAGGGGACTTAATGTAGATAGTGAAATTTGGATAAGGGGCAAAAGTGTCTTTTCAAGACTATAGACAGAATTCAACTCTCAGGGGAGATATTAAACCCTTGGTCCTCAAGACACTCATAGCCACGATTTCTAGTATACGTCCCTGCGAGACACTGCTGGTCGTGATGCCGTGACTCCTAGCGTATATCCTCGATGAGATACTGTTGGTCACGTAGGTTCCGTAGAGCGTAAAAACGTCCCCGACAGACTTATGAACCAGAACAGCCACAATTCCAGCATGTCTTCACGAGACGCAGCTGATTGTGATGCCACGATTCCTAGTATGCATCCTCGATGACATATTGCTAGTCATGTAGGATCTGTAGATGCGTAAAGATGTCCTCGGAATACTTATGACCTAGAGCGGAGATATGCATGTCTCATGTAGGCACGACTCACCCTATTTGAGATCAAGGACTTATTCCTAGTACATCATCGCGAGATACACTAGTCATGTCTGCTCTAGGATCTGACTTGACTTACTGAGGTTTCTGAATAACTCCTAGGACATCCTCGCGAGATACGCTGGTTATTCTGCCTCCGGGACCTTTCGAAAGATTCCTAGAACATCCTTTCGAGATACACTAGTATTGTTGGCCCATCATACTAACATACCTAGCACATCTCTGCAAGATATGCTAGTCAAATACAAGTGAGCCAAAGTCTCGCAGAGGCATACAAAGCCTTTTCACTCTCCAGGATGAGTCCCAGCTGACCACAGAAAGATTCAAATCCGTTAAGAAAATTTTCAGAGAGATTTTGATCCGTCTGCAAAACCTTAGAGAGATTCAAATCTCTCTGAAAAATCTCGGAGAGATTCAAATATCTTGGAAATCTCAGACAAGGCTGAATATTCCCCATGGTAGGCACGAGCCTCGTGTAGGAATCAAATACCTTTTCAGAATCTCCACACTAATTCTAAGGCATCCCATGCCTTTTCACATGACTCATCCTAGTCATTCTTATAAATCATAAAATATCTCTTTGTTTTGGCCAACTCAGCTAAAGAGACTGTTTCTCTCTCTCTCTCTCTCAACACATCATCGCAAAGGTTGACTCAACTTCACACAAATTGGGGGATAACAATTAGGGTTTTGGCCTAGCGGTCAACATCACGTGTGAGAAATACCCGGCTTATTTCTCACTACATAAGAGAGTAAATGCGGTGGAATAATGAAATAAACTCAACCTAGTTTATCTTTATTCCTGAAGAGATGGTAGAATTGCCCCGCACGGCATGAAAAGCAATCCTTATCCTCACCGACCTGAGATTAGAGAATTCAACTATAAATAGGTCATATATTTCTCTAAGCTACGATCATCTTTCTCATAACCTCTTAGAGTAATTATTCTTCAAACCTTAGAATTCTTTTATCTCTCTATTCGTATGCTTCCTTTCCTAATACCATCCCTAAACCTCTTCCTTGTGACCGAAGTAGCCTTTGAACAACCATTGTGTGTGGTTTAGGCAGAGATTGTTCATGCTCAACCTCTCGTATCTCACTTTCAGACCTAGAATCTCACTTATAACCTCTCTCAAATTTTAGGTAACTACACTGTCTCACACAAACTATTAGCTTATTAGTAATTTTCAAGTGATCGAATGATCAATACGAAATATTCTGAGTCGAAATCAAATGAATGTCTCGTACAAATCATGTAAGGAGTTTCGAGGCAATTTTCACATGATCAGCTGTAGACTTATTATTTAGTTTCCAACAAATAAATTGTTTCCAATTAAACTTGTGTGGATGGGGAAAAACGATCTGCTAGTTTTTTTAGGGAAGTGAAGAGATGACCGATCGGACGAGACTCCTCAACCGAAAAAACTGCCTAGCCTCACATATATGCACTACACGGGAGTTCTTTGAGTTTGAGAGATCAATCTGTAAGACTCCGGCCTAAACCAAGTTAATGATCATTCCAGAGTCAATTCGGTCACAAAGAGGGAGATTGGTTGATATGTAGGAGGGAAGCTAAGAATGATGTGTGATCAATAATGATCAAGGATTGTGAATGTGTTGAAGGTTTCCGCAAGTTTGTGTAAACATGTTTCGAATGATTGAGAGATTGTTTCTCACACGATAATTCTTAGTTAGACAATGAATTATATGTTCAATATCTCGTGGATTTTCTGTGTTGTTTTTCTTGTTGTTTCAATCATGGATTCGAGTACTTATTTATATTGTCAGAGTAGTAAACACATTGATCCCTGTAAGTATGATGGTTTCTTGAGTGAAAGAGTGGAAAAGTGAGAGATCATGGTCAAATCAGTTCCATGTCGTGCGGAGACTTGGTTTATCACTCACCCACTACTTTGCTAACTCTTTCAACTATTTCCACGACTTACTCACATTTATCGTCGTTGATGAAAACACGTGTCGTAGGCCGCCATACCAAAACCCTAAGTGATACCCCCCCCATGTGACGTGATTGATGTCTCACGAATCATGGAGTCTGCAAGGCATACGTATATTTAGTTAGTCAGGTGTTGACTGATTAGACAATGAGTATAGGTTTTGTTGAATTGAGCATGATTGACGAATGCTCAGTGATTCATGAATGTTAATATTGCTAGTATGAGCAAATATTATAAATTCGTTGAATATTGAGTTGTAATCAATATTCGAGTTGCCCAATTGGGCGAGTTCTGAAAATTGGTAAGTTACTGAATATTGATAATTGGATCAATATTCGAGCAGCTGAGCAAGTATTAATCGATTCGACGGATTACTGAATATTGATAGATGGATAAATATTCGAGCAACTGAGCAAGTATTGCTCAATTCGACGAATTATTCATTAGTGACATGACCCAATAAAATATTAATTAAAATATTGGTAGACTACCAAATATCATATAATTAATCCACATGCTGATGGCTGAATCAACATAAATTTATTAGTGTTTGAACTTGCTCAGAATGATGATTTCGTGGAGCGTTTGTCTGAAACCCTAATTTCTGATCAGTTTTTCGTCAATTGATGAATTGTTGAAAATAGGTCATGAATGAGGGAGGCACCGACCACATGGGATGATGTATGACCATGTGGTGCCCGAGTGCTTGAGTGAGCGTGCACCAAGGTCCCTAGTTGAATGATTGGTGAAAGAATGATGATAAAATGTCGGTTTCATCATTTATTAAAATAGTGCTCGTCTGAGCATTAGGTAATAAAACCTAATTTACGAAGAAGTGATGGGACCGGCCAAGAAGGAATAAAACTGTCCCTTAGGGGTGTAGGACCGGCTGATGGTCGATTGAGCAAATTCCAGGTTGGTTGGAAAGATTTTGGACCCGATATGAACAATTGAGCAAATTAGGTCAAAATTGTGAATATGTGTGGGACCGGCTTAGTGCAAGCCTTAGGGCCGGCCTTGGTTAGTCAAGGAAGCATTCCCATGTCACCATAATGTTCATATCTCAGTCCTGAGAGCCTCGGTCTTTTCTGATGTGGTTTTGAGCAATATCTTGAATTTTCAGAAGAGCTCGATGTTTGACCGAAATTCTCGATTTTGCTCGAATGAGCAAGTAGAACTTTGCTCGTTTGATCAAAATTTGGGAAATATTAAAATAATGATATTTTAATATATGGCATGAGTAACCTAATCGGTCATGTGACCATTTGAGTTTTTGGCTTTTTCATGGTTCGACCAATATTTGAGAAAGTATGAAGAAACCATGATTTTTGCTCAAACGGAGGAGTTTCATGAGATGAGGGAAATAATAATTATGAAAGACTAGGGATTATAAGGTGTGGGACCGGCCACGGCTAGGTAGCCCGGTTCCGCAACACCTTTCCCTATTTTTATTATTTTTCATGAATCCTTGAAAATATGGAAAAAACATGAGTTTTGCTCAGACAAGGAAAATTGTTAAAATAAAGGAGTTTTCATGAGTTCATGAAAATAACAAATTAATTAAAATAAAGGAAAAAGGCGTGGGCGACCGGCCACGGCGGCATGACCGGACGGACGGTGGGCCTGGTCCCCTAGGCGCCACTTTTACTATTTTAATATTAATTTCTCTCTCATATTTTGTGTAGGATTCCTCGTTTGTCCATATTTGGAATGCTCGTTCGTGCATTATTGTCAAGTACACTTGCGCCATTTTATGAGGATTACTCAGTGGTAGTCCAGATACCCGATTGTTGAGTATTTATCACTAATTTATGAAATTCAGTGGAGAATGATTCATGAAACTGAGTAATAAAAGTGAGTAGTTTTTTATTATCAATCCATAGGATCAGCCGTGGATTCGACCATGGATTTGGAATAATAAAGCGAGTATCACCATTCTATGGGATCGTGGATTCGACCACAGAATCAGAGTAATTAACTATTACCATTCCATGAGATCAGCTGTGTATTCGATCATGAAATCAGAGTAATGAAAGTAGGTATTACCATTCCATGAGATCAGCTATGGATTCGATCATGAAATCGGAGTAATGATATTATATATTACCATTCCATGAGATCAGTCGTGGATTCGATCATGAAATCGGAGTAATTAGATAAAATTGACTATCTTCTAGGAATTCAGTGGTGAATGTCATGGTAGAATTAAACTATTGCAGAAGGGATATTTGCCAGTTAAAGCGTCATACCCGTTCCGAAAGGTGCATAGTCAGGAGACAGCGAGTGTTGTCGATGTCCTGAAGGCGTTTTTCTCTCAATCTTACGGAGAACCGCCTGGATCTATACATGGTATCTCTATATAGTCAGGGAATAGAGAGTGTCACCGACGTCCTGAAGACGTTAATGCTCTCAATATTATGGAGAACTGCCTAATCGTTATTCTATGTAGAGGTGGGTCTCTCTCATGTAGTCAGGGAACAGTGAGTATCACCGATGTCCTGAAGGCATTAATGCTCTCAATCTTATGGAGAACTGCCCAATTATTTTATTCTACATAGAGGTAATGATGAAATGTGTGGCACCGAATGCTCAGCTAGTGGAGGCCTTTCGGGAAACATATTCATCATGGCTCGTAAAATATGAATTGTCACATGCCTGAAGCCGTGTCAGAAACATGCAGTATCATGATTTTACAATTTTGACCTTTGTTGAAAATCCACCATCAACAACTTGTCAAGAATAATAACGAACGTAGCTAAAGCAAAAAGCTTCCAATACATAGTTCGATAAATATATAAGCGAGTTATACTCAGCTCGAAATATCAAATGTGTATAATATAGAAGTGTATAAAGATATACGACTTAATCTCATCAGGAGATAGAATAAAATAGACTTCTGAGTGATAGATAAGTTTTAGTCTCCACTTACATTTTGTTGATGAAGTTCCTCCAAGCTCTCCTCAGTAGATATTTGTCTTCAATCTATGAACATCGTGAAGTCTAAAGCTCAACTACACATTTTATCTTAATACGAGACATAGCTATAAGTAGACTAGAAATCAAGACTTATAAGTTTTGATCACCTAAACTTGACAAACAAGCTTGAGATAGCAACGCTTGCGAGTTCGACCGAGCAGTGCTCTAACATAATTCTATTTTAGAATTTATTGAAGTTTTTATTTAATCAATTAATCAAAATTTGTACTACAAATAATTTTCCTTGTTATATTTTGAATAAACTCTTCATGAAATGAGTTTACATTTTCAGTAAAAAGGGAACAATACATCATCGTCTTCTAATGGATTGATAATTCATTGTGCTTTGATCACTAAAACAAATCATCATTTTGTTTATTATAACCCTATATAAGGGATCATTAATTAATGAGACAAACAATAAATTTAAATAATTCTTCCATCAAATATATATAAGAATGATTTATTCGCCAAAAGGTAAAAAACAATGTTTGAAATTGTGAAAAATGGAGAGAAAGGTGATCTTCATGATGTGGTTGTGATAGTGGTGAATAAAAATTCGATTCTTAGACTTGTTAAGTATTTGATTTTTAAACTAAATTTCTAAAAATAAATAAAGAAACCTCAATTGAAAGTTGATACCAAGATTATAAAAAGTACTAAGACTCAGGATTCCACCAATTTCAAATTTTTACGTGATTCAATCAATAATAATCATGCAACTCATACTTTCAAAGTGATTCTAATATATTGCAACAAGTAGATTTTCAGAATAACTACTATAAATCGAAAACATAGAACATCAAAACCCTAGGCTAAGCATGCTCTATCAAAATAAATCACAATTGCTTAACGAAAATTCAATAGATCAATTTTTAATCAAGGAAAATAATCATAAAAAGAATTGCAATAATTGATTAAATATAAACTACCATACAAATCTTAGAAAAATAGCTTCCTCCATCGCTTCAACAATGGGGTTTAGCTTCTTATATGCGTTCAGAGCTCAAAAAAGTATACAAGGAGGTGAAAATATAATAAAACAAAGAATCGTAACGAAGTATAGGTGTTACTGATGAACTGTTACAGAGAAATTGTTGCAGACTCAAGGTTACAGTTGCTAAAGTCTTTCGCATTGAAAAATTATAAATTTGTTTTGATGTTAAATAAACCACGTTTTATGCGACCGTTTTTGATGGTTTTATGTTCTTCGTCTTCAACACTTGCAGCAGCAGAAAACAATTCTGTCAGTAATTCCGTAAATTCCTCTAAGCCCTCTCTAAACTTTTCAGTCCTTCCTTGAGTCCCAAGCAACCCTTTTATACACCTTCATAACCCTAGATAAGCCGATTAATTCTCAGTTTCCTTTCTGTGCAAGTCACGACAATAATTTCTTTTCTTTTCTGATTTATGCATTTATGAGCTGTAAAAGTCTTCCGATACTCCCTCTTAGATAGATATGAATCTTTACGAGAGTTTATCTTCCCTTAAATCTCCCTGAATATCCAAAAACAATCAAAATACACCTTATATTCTCCATTCCATGTTTTATTGAAAATCCGAATATCCAGCCCAACTGGATCAAATCCAATAATCATAGAAATCCTGTCTAGCCCAATAGAGCAAACACGGTCAGTTTCAGCGATTGAATCTCAGTAAAACACCTTTAAATCTCGAACCCTAATTCTGCCCGTGAAAACCAATTTTCCCGATAATTCTGATTTTGAATTTGTGAAGGAAATGGGTGCCCCTATCCGTTGCTGGGGTCCCTTTAGGAAGTTCTTGGGGGTGCAAATAATAATTTTACTAGGTGTCTTTAACAACTCATCTGGGTGCCTTTAATACTTTTCTAGGGGTGCCTTTAGTAAATTTTTCCGGAGGTTCAAATACCACTTTTCGAGCAACTTTTTCCGCAAGAGTTTATTTCTCCAAAAAATACCTACATACACATGAAACACCATAATAAGTACAAAAATGAGCACTAACAATATATAAAATTTTGACAAAAAGGACACAAAAATGTGTCTATCAAATACCAACTAATTTATTATTTGCTAGTCCTCGAGCAAATCTAATTAGAAAATAAAATCCTAACTCAGGCATCACGATTGCACTTAGCGTGTGCAACAAGCCTTCGAACGCCTAGGTGGCCTCACTTGCCGAGTTTTAGTCTCGAGAGCGTTTACAAGAGGTGTACTCATAAAACCTTTACTCCAAACCTTAGCTACATGTGCAGAATCTAGGAATGACACTAAATAATCTCCTTAGTTGGCATACTCTCATTGACTACACGAGGAAGTACCCTGATCGTAAATCCAATTTTTGTTCACGAGTTTGCACTCAAGCGTAATAAAATTCATATATAAGTTAAAGAGCTCTACTCAGAGAGTATCACAATGGACATCAATATCCAGAATCAAACAAATCACATGAATAGATTAAGAAGATGGATATACAGATAGATGGTTTGAGATGTTGACTAAGTTGAACGGTGTTTCCTAGAATATTTTTTTGATAATCAACCCCAAGATAAATCATATGTATCCTGATGGGTTGAGATACTGATCTGAACTCTAATATCAACACAGCTGGTATATAAAGGGTTCAACGGTCGATAATCATAATTATATATAAACCCAGCTGGTATATACAAGGTCCCAACCGTCGATTTTATTGAACAATAATAATAAATTTTTATTTATTTATTTAGTAATTCAATCATTCTACTTCATTCCAGCAGAAATCAAGGCGATAATAGTGCCTCATTTAATCACTTAGAGAAATAAAACAGTTTGCAAAAATAAAAACATAAAGTGATATGATGACTCCGAGATACGGTGAAACTACCATGTTATTTCTAACACCTGAACTCTGTCCTATAATGAATAGAATATTTCATTTTGGGTCCCTCAACTCCTACAACCAAGATGTTTCTATCCACTTTGGTTGATTGGTGTTATCCTTAATTGGCACAAGTTTCTAAGCTCAGGAGTTTATTTAATGCAACTAAAAACTAAAAGTTTCTTCCTTACCCCCAAATTTAAATCTAATATTGTCCTCAATGTTTCCAATGAAAGAGCAAAACCAAAATTATAAGTAACAAAAGGATTTAGTAAAGAGAGAATTCAAAAAAAAAAAATAGTACCTGGGTGAGGCGTAACAATCCTTCTACCGAGAATAAAGACGAAAATAAAAACCTAAAAAGAAATAACAAAAACCTACAAAAAATAATATACAACATACAACTACCTCGATGGTCAATCAAAGTAAATCCTCCACAGGGACCTCCTCAACATCACTTGTAGGAAAATTTTCTAAAAAGGGCTCCAATCTTTGACCGTTAACCTTTGAAGAACTATTACCATCTGGTATCTCAATTTCAACAGAGCCAGGAGGAAAAACAGTGCGGGCCATAAAAGGACAGGTCCACCGAGAACGTAACTTCCTAGGGAATAGTTGCAAACGAGTATCATACAAAAGAAATTTTTGACCCGGAGAAAATGACTTTCTTAAAATATTTCTATCATGCACAAGTTTCATTTTGTTCTTATACTCCTTAGCACTATCGTATGCATCTCTACGAATTTCTTCCAACTCATTGAGATAGATCTTTCTGTGAGCTCCTGTCTTGTCAAGTGAAAAATTAACCACTTTAACATCCCAATAGGCTTTATGCTCTAACTCAACATGCAGGCAACATGCCTTGCCAGATACTAGACGATAAGGTGACATTCCAATAGGAGTCTTAAACGCAGTTAGTAAGCCGATAAGGCATTAATAAGCCTTGAAGACCAGTATTTCCTATTAGGATTAACGGTTTTATCTATAATACGCTTAACTTCCCTATTGGATACCTCTACCTAACCATTAGTTTGTGGGTGATGCCATATTGTTTCATTAACAGAGTAAACGGTAAAGTGTGATCATCCATCACTAGTTATAGCTCGTGGTGTACCAAAATGTGTAATATATTATCTTTCAAAAACTGAACTACGACCTTGTAGTCATTGGTTTTACATGGAACCACCTCGACCCACTTAGACACATAGTTTACAACGATAATTATGTAAATATAACCAAAAGAATTAATAAATTGACCCATAAAATCAATGGCCTACACATCAAAGACCCCAAAAACTAAAATAAGGTTCAAAGGCATCATATTTCTACGGGAAATGGTCCCTAACTTCGGGAAACACTCATAAGTAACACATCGACTATGAAAGTATTTAAACAACAAAGGCCAGTAGAATCCACACTGCAATATCTTAGCAACGGTCTTCTTAGCACTAAAGTGACCCACACAAGCATGTTCATGACAAAAGGAAATAATACTGGACTGGCCACTCTCAGGTAGGCATATCCTAATAATCTGATCTGGATAATACTTAAATAGATAAGGATCGTCCCAAAAGAAGTGCTTAACCTCAGCTAAAAATCTAAAACGATCTTGCTTACCCCAATATTAGGGCAATCAATCAGTAACAAGATAGTTCACTATATTTGTGTACCAAGGTAATTCAGAAATAAAGAATAATTTTTCATCAGGATAGATATCCCTTACAACATGGGAATTATCAGGGGAGTCCATAACAAGCCTAGGCAAGTGATCTGCTATTATATTTTCTGCACCTTTTTTGTCTCTAATATCTAACTTGAATTCTTGTAACAAAAGTATCCATATAATCAATATAGGTTTGGTATCCTTCTTAGATAAAAGATATTTCAAAGCAGCATGATCAGTAAAGATTATGACCTTGGAACCTAATATGTATGATCTAAACTTATCAAAGGCAAAAACGATGGATAACAGTTCTTTCTCGGTAGTTGTATAGTTCGGTTGGGCATTATTTAGAGTTTTGCTAGCATAGTAAATCAGATGAAGAATTTTTTTTTTCTCACTGACCTAACACAACACCTATGGCATTATCTGAAGCATCACACATAATCTCAAGGTGCCTGGACTATGGGGGCGGTAGTGAGTAAAGTATTAAGCTTCTCAAAAACCCTAAACAAGCATCATCAAATACAAACTTAACATCTTTCGCAATTAAATTGCAAAGAGGTCTAGAAATCAATCTGAAATCCTTAATGAATCGGCGATAAAAACCTGCATGCCCTAAGAATGACCTAATTTGTCTTACGATTTTGGGGACCTGTAGAATTTTAATAAGTTCCACGTAGTCCTCGTCTACCACTATAACCTTTGAAGATACGATATGCCCTAAAAAAATCCTTATTTAACCATGAAATGGCATTTTTCCCAATTGTATATGTCGAAAAATATACGAGGGATATTCGGGTAATCTGATTTGTTCTACTATGAGGATGGGAAGCTGATGGCGAACAATCTTTACCTAAACCAAGATGATGGCCGTTCAAATACTTCTTCAGTCGCAAATGGAAGGTAGGGTAGGTTTAGAGAGGGAAGCTGAAATACATGGGATTAGAGTTTCTCAGTTGCAAAGAGTTGCAGATGAAGAGACTCTATGAGAGAGAGTTACATAGAAATTGTTGTTATCTGTGTTTAGAATGACAAGTCGTAGGTCTATTTATAGCTCTGCAAAACCCTAATTTATAGTCGATGGGATTACAGTAAGGAGAGAGAATCATTACCTTCTCTTAAATCCCAGGAATATATAAGGATAGACAACCTGTCTAGTTTATCCTAATCTGACTCCTTATGACCGACTATTTTCTTTCTGTGTGGGTAGGATGATACCCACACGTTGACGTAGACTACCAGACCAAAACCCTGAATTTATCCCCTCATTTGTGACATGACTAACCTTTGTATATGATGTATCGCGTGACATGTTTAACATCATTTTGAGTTGTCACAACTTTACACATGCTTGCACATGGAGGCCTTTTGGAGTCATGCGAAGAGCTCCGGAAGCCTTGTAGCCGTGTGTGTCATGTGGAGAGCACAAGCTTGGCTGGGGCCTATTGAAACCTAATTGTGAGCGTTAAGGCAAGTTGTTTGACTTCAGATGAGGCGGTCAGTGTTAGATCACCGCTCGGTCAAACTCGCATGTGTTGCTATCTCAAGCATGTTTGTCAATCTTAGTGATCAAAACTATATAGTCTTGATTTCTAGTCTACTATAGCTAAGGTCTCGGACTAGGATAGAAAATGTATTTGAGCTCATGAACTCCATGGCGATCATCATACAAGACGAAGGACTACTCAAGGAACCAGTGGATCTTCATCGACTAAAAGGTATGTGGAGACTTGAACTTAACTATCACTCAAAAGTATATCTACTCTATCTCCTATCTTGATACAAAAGTCGTTTTACTATATAGACTAAGAATATGCACATGTGACATTTCGAGCTGAGTATATCTCGCTTATTTATTTCTCGAAATGGGTGTTGGTAAAGATTTCTCTTTATCCAAGTTCATCTTTGCCTAGTGACGAAAGTCATGTTATGTTTCAATCACTTTGGAAATTGCTCTGACGAAAACTAGTTCATGAATAACAACTATATGACGTCCTCTGAGAATGTTTCAATGATTAAAATGAGAGTTTAGACTATATAACCATTGTGGGATATAAACATTGTTGTGGCAACACATATATGTATAAGTCTTTAACACTTGAACCGAAGTTTGCGAACTTTGTTAATCAAGTGGAACCGGAACGTGAGCAGCAACTTAGTCCGCGAACTGGCGTAAGTTCTCGAACCCGAGAATATCTGCTGAAGTTGAAGCTCAGGTGCAGTCCGAGAACTGACAGAAGTTCTCATCCCGAGAAATTATGCTGGAGTTTATTAACTTCAACCGGTTAGCTTGAGTCCGCGAACTCAAGAGGTTATGTCTGAAAACGTTGTTCGTGAACTTATCTTAAATTACTAAGGAATGCTTTTTCAAACCGTGGCTTTATAGTTCATGATTAATGATTCAAGTGAATCACATCGTTTTTGATTCAATTGTGTCTCTTGTAGTACTTGAGATTTCATAACAATTGAACAACTCTCTAACTAGTTCATTTGAGTCATTTGGACTAGTTATGGTGAATAAGAATATGGTTGATATGAAAGTTATCTTTTGGCTAACCATTTGGTTGACCAATATTGAACGAACCATTGTACATGTTTGGGTATGGTTACATGAACTCAAAACGTCAAGTACATGTGTGTATGGCAAGCTAAGTTTTCGATCTAACAGTTGAGAGATATTAGCTTGTATCTAATCAGGTTTTTATCTAACGGTGAATATTGAATGCTTTGTTAGAAATCTAACATTGATTGCAAACCCTGATTTGAAAGACTATACAAGGAGAACTCTAGCCATTGGAAAAACTAATCCCCACACACCTTTCTTGTGTGATACTAATTTTCTCTAAGCTAGAGTCGATCTACATTAACCCTTGATTTTTCTCTCTAAATTCGGGTTAACGACTTCAAGACTTCATTGGGATTGTGAAGCCAGACCGATACTACTTTTCTTGTAGTTGTGTGATCTGATCTTGCTATTTCTATCATACGAGTACAATTGTAATAATTGGATTGAGATTTCTATCTCTGATAGGCAATATAAAAGTAGTCACAAACATCTTCGTTTCATTGTTTGTGATTCCTCAATAATCTTCTTCGCTGCGTCGATTAAGTTTATTGTGAGGTGATTGATGAAACTGAGCTGTTCTTCGGGAATATAAGTCTGGTTTTATCGATTGATCTAAATGTTTGTCTTTCTTCATTTAGTTAATAATAGTAAAAATAAAGGAAGAAGTTTAAATGAAAATGGAAAAAAAAATGCTTCAAACCCGAATCATCGGTGCGTCCAAACAAGACGCGCGCGGGATGCGCATATTGGTGTGTCGGACACGCATCGTGTCAGCGTCAAACGCGCGTCCTACGTCCGACGCGGACACGCCTCTAAAAACAAAGCATCCGTGCAACCTAAGGTGAGATCAGCTAATGGAATCAAGTGCGCAGTATCCTGCTGGGATCAGAGGCGTAGGAGCATAACTGTATCTTGGATTAGTGTGAGATTGGTTGGGGTTCAACTACAGTCTAGACCGAAGTTAATTTGAAGTAGGCTAGTGTCTGTAGCGGCTTAATACAGTGTATGTTTAATCTGGACTAGGTCCCGGGGTTTTTCTGCATTTGCGGTTTCCTCGTTAACAAAATTCTGGTGTCTGTGTTATTTATTTTCCGCATTATATTTTTATATAATTGAAATAATACAGGTTATGCGTTATTCAATCGATTAGAATATCTGACCTTATTGGTTGTTGATTTAAATCGATTGACACTTGGATATTGGTCTTTGGTACCGTTCAAGTTATCTCTCTTTGATTAGACTCGCAAATCTTATTTGCTTGAGTAAATCAAATCGAGAGATTGAGATAATAACTACTTGAGATATTTGATTGAGTCTTGTTGATTCTCTAGAATACAACTCGGAGTTGTCCATACAGATTGCTAATCGAAATATTGGGTGAGGTTGTTATACCCCCGCATTTTCAGTCATCCATAGACCTAAACATTCAACCCGGCTGAGGAGGTTAACCATGGACCTACAAGATCCATATGACCATGGCTGGGGGGTCAGCCATAGACCTAGACTGTAACGCCTCCTAAGCCAGCAGCTGACTAATCTAAGAGATTAGCTAAATAAGAGGCACTAAAAATCAAAATCATAAACTTAAGCATTCAATTAAGAAATCTGCTACAAAACTTAACCCAAAAACTAGCCCCGCTCTGAAATATATAAATACAAGAACTCCTCTCAAATGATACATATATAATAGTCATTTGGTTTACAAATACAATAAGCAATATAACAAACATAGTAAAAGTTAATCAACTAACGAAATCAACCCTTGAAGATTTCGATGCGCAACTCTGATCTGTATCTGAAACTGAAAGTGGGAATGGGTGAGCACATCATCCCTAAATGGAGTGCCCAGCAGGAATAACATTTAACTTTTAAGTAATCATAAACAAGAGTTGGAAAACAATACATGTTTTCCCAAACATTAAAAAGTGACCAAGTCACTGAAATAAACAAACATGTATATGGACAAACTCCTTCTTCAAACAATGTATAATATTCGTGCTAACCACACTCATTAGCTATTGATATCACCAAGACCATGATGACCCACTCTAAGCATAAAAGTTGAATTCATGTAGATATAAATATGAAGGAGCGTATCCTATATACCATAAGTAGAAATTCTCATTTCCCATAACAATTCATAATGACAAATAAAACATTACAAGTCCTTTCCAAATCATGGAAAGATTAACAAAATCAATAGAAGTATAGTAAAGCAATTTAAATAAAGCATGGAATGCACACTAGACATTGCATGAGTTTAATAAACAAAGACTTTTGTAAAAGAAACAACAATGGTAACAAAATAGTCAAATGTATTCCCACCTTTTTTGATGACAGGCCACACCTACCTCGAGATCCACGATCCACTAGTTCATCCTTTGAATCGATCGTTGTTAATATAGACTAACTGTTAATCACACAAGAAGTCTAAGAATCTAGCCAAAAGGCTCACACATGAATCATACAAGTCTTTCTAATGATTCTAGGCCCAATTAAGGTTCTACATCTTTTATTTATCTATCTTTAGCATAGCTAAGGTTTACTAATTGAATTAGGTTGGTTCTATAGTCTATTAGATAAGTCTTGTGAATATCTACAACTTTGTAGAAGAATCTAAAGGTTAGTTCGGACCATAGAGGTACAAATAATACTAGGTCTAAGCCCGAGTCCACTAAATTGACCCCTTAATCTAAGGCCCAGTCCAACTAAGTCAACTAACGGTCAAATGAGTAAACTAACGGTCAACGTCTAAGTCAGAGTCCAAGGTCAATGGTCACATACAAGGTCAGGTCAAGTCAACTGGTTCTGGTCACATAAGAATCGGTCAGGGTTAAGTTGGTGATCTAACTCAGTCTACAAGACTGATTCAGGTAAGTCAGATTTATATTTGACTTAGTCAGATTAACTGAGTCATCTAACCAAACTAGTCAGACATCTGACTGGGATGACTAACATGCATACTTCTATTTCTGACAAATTTCAACTCTAATCTTATATTCTCAATTTCTTGTTTACAAATCAACTTCAATTCAAATACAAAACAATAATGGATTTCATTTACAAATAATAACTTTGATTACCTGCAATATGCAGTTCCAAGCTTTTCACAACCAACATTATCTACAACTCTATAATCAACCATCTAACTTCTCTTCATTACAATGCCACTTACTTAAACTGCAATACCAACTCAACCTTCATTTGCAACTAATTGATTCCATATAATATACACACACTGCCTGCACCAGTAACTATAGCACAATTCTTCACATTCACTCCCAAATCCAACCTGCATTCAGCTCAACCCCTATTAAGAATCTAACCACCACTATTTGATTCACCTTCCATATCTGAGGTTCAACATCTCATCTTGAACAACACATAGCCACCTTGAACACACAATACAAACAACATCCCTTGGAACGTAACTCCATTCCATTTATGTAACAATCCGCACAACTACAATCTTATCATCTGCATCTCAATATAGCCTCCTGAAATTCCATTACACAGTCAATTCAGTTTTACAACCTCTCTACGGATACTACCAACACTAGTCACTCTTATACTTCTTAAGTTAACAATCCTGTAACTCGAGTTCACCCATATCAATCTTGTTCCATCTGCAATAACAATTCAATCCTAACTTTAAACATATTCTCTTCTCAGTCACCACCTTCATCATCTCTGTAACATCATACCATTCCTCTAATTCAATCACACACAACCAAAACCTCCATTATCTCAATAAAACTTATCCAATCTCAATTATTATTCATAAATCCAATAATTAAAACGGTTCAAATCAAAATACTAGAATTAAGATTGTTTATCGGCTTACCCAATCATTAGTACCCTCTGAACAGCTATATCACCAAATCAATTCTTCTGAAAACCTAATTTATGTTTTGGGGAAGAACAGAAACCCTAATTCCTCAAACCTTACCTTCTCAATAATTGAATCTTCAAATTAACATCATTAACTTCGTATTCACTTCATACTCTTCAAAACCCATACTTCAATTACTCTTAATCATCACCTAATCAAAATCCCAGTTCATTTTGAGAAACCCTAAATCATTGATTCTTCTCTAGAATAACTTCAGAACTTCAATTAAACAACAACCCTCTCCTTATTCATCTATCATCAACTCGATATCATCATCAGTTCCTCACAAACCCAAACTCAATCCAAAAACCCTAACTCTGATTATCTGTTTCACCTTTTATTTAAAACTGAATCATTAATTATAATCAAAACTAGCAGCATCAGTTACTACTCGATCTACATATTCTTTCTTTGATCTCAAAACCACTATTTTTATTCACAGAATCGCTGCAGGAGAAGAACGGAGAAGAAGAAAGAAATAAGAAGAAGGAGAAAGAGAAAGAAATAGAAATAAAAGAAGAAAATGATTTTTCTTCGATCTGGAAGGAAGATAAGATCAAAGGAATCTATAAAGGCACCCATCACTTGGATATGGGCATCCAAGGTCGGTCCAAACCAAAAAGATTACTTTTCCTTTCATATTTATCCAATGATATCTTCTTCGCCCGGTATTCGAATGACACATTCGAGTAGTCCATTCCACACAGCTTTTCGAGATCTATTCAACAGTACTAGTTTCGTAGCTAGATCGTTATTAGATTAATTCATATTAATTAATGTCCGTGTTAAACTAATCGAGATATTAATGGCTAATACGTCTCTTGACTAGTCTAATAGCGTTGACGAGCTTGAGGGTCTTTACATAGATATTTAACATGGCTGAGGCGGTCCACCATAGACCTAAAACAGTCGTCCATGCGCTGTAGAGATAAGGAGATGGGCTTGACCGGGCACTGTAGTGAGCCGTTTGACTTTGGCAGAGGCGGTCAGCCGTAGAGCTATCCATTTGACCCGGCTGAGGTAGTGAACTATAGACCTACAAGATACATTTGAACCTGTATGGGGATGTCAGTCTTAGACCTAGCCATTAAAATCGGCTGAGGCGGTCAACCATACACTTATAAGAGTCGTCTATGCGTGGTGGAGGCAAGGCGCCGGGCGTTATAGGGAAACAGTGGCTAGTCGTCTGACCTCGGCTGAGGTGGTCAGCCGTAGACCTAACCATTCAAACCGGCTGAGGCAGTCAACCATAGACCTGCAAGAGTCATTTGACCCTGGTTTGGGCGGCCAACCTTACACCTTGCCATTCAACCCGATGGAGGAGGTCAATCGTAGACCTACAAGAGTCCTTCATGCGCGATGGAGGCAAGGCGTCGGGCATGACGGGGCACTATGGCGAGCCCTTTGACCTCGAATGAGGCGGTTAGACGTAGAGTTAACCATTCAACCCGGATGAGGAGGTCAGGCATAGACCTACAAGAGACATTTGACCTTGGCTGGAGAGGTCAGTCGTAGACATACGAGAGCCATTTGACACTGGGTAGGCGGTCAGACGACCTAAGAGATCTTTTACCTTTTGAGTGGTGGAGTCCGATCTATTTGAAGTGACCAGACTCTTTTGCCTTGGAGTGATGAAGGTTCTACTCTTCGTAGTGATGAGGGATCTCCGCTTCTGAGCAATGAAGGCTCTTTGCCTCGAGGTGATGAAATCTCCCCGCTTTTGAGCAGTGAAGGTTATTTTCTTGAGGGTAATGGAAGCTCCCCACTTCTAAGCAATGAAATCTCTTTTCCTCAGAGTGACGGGAGCTTTCCAAGCCTAACCAATATTCTTCAACTTTGAGTTAGCTTCTCCTTTGAGTTGAACCTTATATTTTCTTGGGGTTCGTATTGTTTAAGTTCATATGCTTCTCTGCATGGCATATCGACTGACCGTACTCACGGACCTGACTACCCGACTAGGTTGGTCACTTTGGCAGAGTTACAAATTTGCATTGGACTGATAAAGTTACCATATTACCATTGGGTTATAAAATATAAATGTTTTTCCCTTTGTCCAAAAATCACCTTCTATATTAAGTTTCCTACTCAACGTGGAACCGTAAGTATTGTGTGTTAAGTTTATAGATGGTGTGTACCTTTCCAGCGAGATCCCGATACTCTTTCTGAAAGTGCCTCATCATTCTACTGAATCTTCAATGTTCGTTCTGCCAACTATTTCTTGCGTAATCTGGTTCTGATGAGAACTTTACTAAGGCACAAAATTCATTCTGAGCTTGCTAGACGTAATCTGGAGAATAATTTGTGACAACTACACGCGAGTCCCAGGTGCTAGCACATCTTCATTCGTAAGCTTTCTTTGACTTAGGCTCGATGCTGAACACTTTTATTTATGGATTTTCACATCGTTTTCGAATGAAAATAGGAATGCTTGGCTCTATGATGTTCCACCATGAGCTTGTGATAATCGGAATTCCACTTAGTACGAGTGAAATCCTAATTTTGGGTATTTTGTATGAAACCCTAATTTTGAACTTCATTTACATCGAAATAGCAGGAGAATATATGGAGGCTCCACCAGGAGCATAAGAGTGTGTTAGGTGTCTTCTAGGGCATGCTTGGAGAAAGGCAACGTGAAAAATTAGGGTTTAGTTTCCTTGATTAAACCTTTTATGAAGACTTTATGACTTGGTTTCCTTATTTGAGTCAAACTCCTTTCTTGCTTGTATTTTCTCCTGGTTTTCTTTTCTAATTTTGTTTCCTTATCAAACACCCACTTTATTTAATTATATACTCTCTGTATTTAATTAAATTATTATTATGGAATCTCTCCACTTTAAAATAAAACACTTGCCTGTTTTGACTCAAATTCCTTTTGTATGACTTTCTATTTTGCGATAGAAGAGATGTTGTGACTTGATTATGGATGCATAAAACCGTATATAGGTTTGGTTGGGTATGCCTAACCCTTGACGGACATCCTTCACATGGACAAACACATGTCTCTTCATAATCCCTATTTTTTTTAATCAATTTTTTCCTAATTTGATCCGAACTCTTTATGTAAAGCTCTTCCGCTTGGAGTGAAAAGCATTTATAGCTGAATTTGGAACCTCAAACCGTGAACACCCCTTGATTGGGCGTGACCTTGCTAGGCACGACTTTATCTTTGCAAAACTATTTCCTTTGTTACAATAAAACTCTACTTTTTATCAAATGTTTCCTTATTTGACATGGTTTCCCAGTTGTAGAGCAATTGGTGTATGGATGATTAATCAGTGTTTAACCATAATTAAAATAATAATATACTGAGCATTAGGTAGTAAAACCTAATTATGGGGAGATGATGACCGACCAAGAGGTGTGTAACTGGCTCTTGGTGGCTGTGAGACCATCTGATGGTGAATGGATCATCTTCCAAGTTGTTGGAGAGAGTTTGAATCAAATATGAATTGTAGATGATTAATTAGGTCATTAATCATTGAAGGAGGTGTGACCGGATTTCGCAAGCCAAGGGGCCGACCATGGTGGCATGCCCGTGTCACCATGTTGTTCGCGGACCAATCTTGAGAATTTTGGTTTTTTCATATGGTCCATCGAGCATTATTTAATCCTTTTATGAAGAATTTGAGTTTGACTGAAACTCTTAATCCTGGTTGAAAGATCAACAATTGAATATATTTATAAAAAAAAAATACGATCAAAGGTCATAATGATTGGAAGACCACTTGCCTTGCAGACCATATAGTTCATGGAGCAAGATTTGCAAATATATGGGAATAAGGAGTTTTAATCGAAAAAGAAAGTCCTTGAAAAACAAAACCCTAAATAATAATAAAATAAAAAGTAAAAAGGAGTGGGGAGCCGACCAAAACCGGCGCACGGCTAGCCGGTCGTACGTGTGGGCCCTACCCCACGGTTTCATATTTATTATTATTGTTTTGTTATTACTTTCTCTCTTCCCTTTCTTTGTTTGATATAACTTCCATATCCTAGTTCTTCTATGTTTTTGGATGTTCCTTTGAGCATTATTACTAAATACACCCGCGCCTTTTACTCGGGGCTTACTCGGGGGTGCCTCTTATGCCCGAAAGGTGAATATCTGTTAGACCATAGCTATGTTGAACCCACCAATCATTGGTATGTCAAGTTTGGTTGTCATATTTTAGTATCAAAACTCATCTAGAGTCGCTTGATTAAATACTAGAGTCAACTTAGTTTAGGTTAAACTAGAAAGTCTATGAATGTTGAGACGTACAAGTATTACTCCGAAGACCTGAAGAATGTGAAGAAGTAACGACTACAACGAGGACATCATCCTTCCACTTGAGGTTAGTAATATTAACTTGATCTTGTTTTCATTCCTAACGTATCTTTCAAGTAGGATTATATGGAAAACATAACATGCGAAGCTGTGTATATGCATTACTCTAGTGGTTATACTTGGTCATGTCACTATGATCAAACGGTCAAAGAACTTATTGAATTATGAAGTATAAACACTTATGAAAAGGCGCCTCAAGGTAAAACCTTTCCACCTATAAGTCCTTTCTCCGAAAGTGATTGTCTATGGACTTAGTCGAGACAATACAACTAATCGGTTCACACTTCGTGTGATCGTCTATGGATACGAGATTGAGACAATACAACAATGAAGTATGTTTACTTAATAAGACGTTCAGACTTAACCAAACACAATAGGATTTCTATCTAGTAAATATGAATAACGTTTGTGTAATTTATTTTAAATTATAATAACGATAATTATAATTGCGGAAAATAAAAGTAAATGACCCAACAAGATTTTGTTAACGAGGAAACCGTAAATGCAGAAAAATCCCGGCACCTTGCCCAGAATTGAATACTCTCAGGATTAAGCCGCTATACAAAATCAAACCAACTTCGTATAGTTGAGACCAAGCAACTAAACCTATAGTTCACCTAGTTCCGTCTGTATTCCCACGCCTCTGACCTGTAATAAGTCACGTACTTGGAACAATTCTTTTGGTTCGTATTCTAACCAGTAAAGGAACAACAAATATGTTTGGTATCAACTCTTTTCAACCAAGTGATGTGAGTTTGAAAATGGCTCTTCTGTTTATCTCAATAAACTCCTTCGTCGGGTTCTTAGATCTATCTTATTATCAATTACCAAAGTAATTGTTAAGATTTTACAATAAATGCTTTTAATCACAAAGAATTGTATTGATGCCGATCTACACAACTAATCAATCCAATCTACCACAAGGATAAACCGATTATAGTTGGATCCTCTTTTACCGAAACAAGTATTGTGCACACCAAGATTATGAACCCAAATCAGAAATCTTCAAAGTCTTTTTTGTCTTCAAATCTTCTTTAATATTCAATCAGCACCTGCACACAATCAACTTGAGTCTCTTGTGATCAATCACACACATAAAGGAGTCTGTTAACAATGGATTATCACAAGACATCTTTAGATCTACAAAAAGTTTAAAGATCCCGGTCGAAACTTCAATTTGGTTTGAGTCAATCTTATATCAGAAGAGAAGATTCTCAAGCAATCAAATCAATCGAAAACAAAAGATAAACCGTAATTATCTAGTTTCCAAACAACGGTACTAATATAGCTTCTCAATCTTAAAGAAGTATTTAAACTGAGCGGTCGCAAGAGATTTCACCTAATTAGGTTACTTTCCTCTCTGAATAGGTGGCTCCACCAGTAACAACATAATTGAGGTAGTTTTGCTGGCTCTGAGGATTAGTTTGATCGAAATGCAAACTTTGATATTTATAGACGAGGAAGTTTGGACACCAAGGAATTTCCAAAACCGAAAATATTCTCAAGATATGCAATATATTCCAAATTCGGTTTCCATAATTCCTGGAAATGCTTTGTCCAAATATTGATAGAAAATCTCTTAGAAAATTTCCAACTAGTAAATGCACATTACTAATTTTTATTTTTCCAAAAATAAAATTAATAACCTTAAATAAAAGATTCTCAATTTATTTTTCGATCTGGGATTTTTACTTTAGCTATTAAGGAATATCTTTGAACAATAAAATATAAGCGTTACTGCACATGTTCAAAGTGTGTCGACATCTTTACTCTGTAATTCCTCTTTTATACTTACAATCTTGAAACTAATTTGCCACACTACCAAACAAGTTTAAAATTGGTTCATCTGACTTTCAAGAACTATGTGATTGATCAAGAACACTCAATCACCAAACATGGGTTTCACGGTTCTACCAAAAATAAGTTTTGGTTCTACCTCCATGTGGGTACTAGATTTAGTCACACTAGCTTTCCAAAAATTCAGTTGACTAGGTACTAGGATCGTTTCCCACATATATATGGTATCTAACTTGTACTTGTTGCACATGTCCATATGATCGGTTCCCCTTTGCCTAAAAACGTGTTGCATATGTCCATATATAGGATCTGTTCCCCTTTCTACTAAAAACTTGCTGCTCCTCATACAAAAATCGATTCCCCATTTGTGATAGGTTGTACCTCTTACTAGGATCGGTTCCCCTTTACCTAGAGTTGGTCATACCAATAACACTAAATCGATTATACCATCTCAGGTGATTACTTAAGATCAATTTTACTAATAAAAGTCATACCAATACAAAGGTCAGGCCTTTGTGAATAGTTTTACAAAGAACATAAACAAGTCATGAGCGGTTATACTAATCACACATATTGGCAGTTCAAAAGATATACAATGAATAACAATACAAATAAAGCCTAGCGATTTCCCTTCTGATTCACAAAACAAGTTCATGAATTTACTTCCTTTGAACAAATGTAAAACATTGTTTCCTATGATGAAATCTTCACCTTTTACCCATACATAATCACAATAGCATTCAAACGATTATGTCGATATCTTATATACAAAATTTAATGGTTAAGCAATAAACATCAAATTGTATTCCTTAATACTACATCTAACTAGAGTGTAATCATTCATGCTTCGCAGTTATGTTTTCAATATACACGAATTGAAAGATACGATAGGGAATGAAACAGTTCAAGTCAAATATCACTAACCTCAAGTGGAAACATGATGTTGTCATTGTTACTCCTTACTTCTTCACTTCTTCAAGGCTTCGCAATACTTGTAATATCTCATATCATAATACTTTCAAGCTAACCTATACGAAGTTGACTCTAGTACATAATCAAGCGATTCTTTAAATGAGTTTTGGCTCACTAAAATATGACAACCAAACTTGACATACCAACGCTTGGTAGGTTCAACCGAGCTACGCTCTAATAACTTATCTTTTGGAACTTCGTAAATACGACATCAACATAATCTTTATATTTGATTATGTGTAAGATATATGTATGATTTTACCCTAGGAAACAATGTTTTATAACATTTGTTTAAAGGAAGTACATATATAAAGTTGTTTGATAATCGAAAGGAAATCATGATTGGTCGGGTTCTTTATTGAATATGTTTTGAATGACCAATATAAGATGACAAGGTAGGACCTATCTTAACTTGTTGAGATTTGAGGTATATCCAGTCATAGCCTATATTTTGTAGCATGTTATAATCGGTCACAAGCTACTTTGTGAAGCATGGTGTAATCATTCACAAGCTATACTGGGAAGTTAGTTGTAATCGGTCACAAGCTACCTTTTGGAAGCAAGTTGTAACTGATCGCAAGCTAATTTGGGAAGTTACTTGTAATCGGTCACAAGTTTCTTTGGGAACCAAGGTGTAAGCGATCACAAGCTAACTCGAGAAGTAAGGTGTAACCGATCACAAGCTACCTCTAGAAAGCAAGGTGTAACCAGTCACAACTTAATTTTGGAAGCATGGTATAACCGATCACAACTTACATTGTGAAGTTGGTGGAACCGATCCCAAGGAGAAAAATCGAGTTTCCAATATTGACATATCTATTAATGTTTTGTGTGAAGTTTGGAATTAGGGTTTCCTAAGAAACTTCTAGATGTCGACATATTTGAACATGTACATAACTCTTATCATTAATTGTTCAAAGATATTCCTTGATACTCAAGGCAATCCCAAGACCGAAAAATTGAAAAGCATTTAATTATGATTTTCATAATATAGGTTTTAATTACCATCAATTAAAGCATATCCTCTAGAAAATATTATTAGTTAATGTACTAGACTAATAATAGAAGTTTTCTAAAAGAGTTTTCGGAAATATGGTTTGGTAATTAATTGGAAATATGAAAACCGAAATTAGGTACTTTAATGAGAATATCTTAAGAATATTTTCGGTTTTGGAATTTTCTTGTTGTCCAAACAACCTTGGTCTATAAATACTTGAGTTTGCATTTTTTGCAAACTATCTAAGAGCTAGGCAAACTTCATTGTTGTTGTTTCTGGTGGAGTCATCTATCCAGAGAGGAAAGTACCCTAATTAGGAGAAATCTCTTACGACTGCTCGTTTAAAGACTTCAGTGGGATCAAGAAGCTCTATGAGTACCGTTGGTGGTAAACTAGATAATTACATTGTTATTGTAGTTTTCGATTATTGATTTTTTTATGCTTGAGAACCTTCTTTTCTGATATAAGGCTCACTCAAACTAGATCAACGTATCGACGGGATCTTTAGAACCATTTTCGGATCTAAAGACATTTTGTTATAATCCATTGTTAACATACTCCCTTCTGTGTATGATTGATCACAAGAGGATTCAAGTGGTGTGTGCAGGTTATTATTGAAGACAAACGAAGATCTAAAGATAATGCATGTCGTAGGTGCAATAAAATTAGTGATATTATTTCCACTCAAAGTCAAGTTCGTTCCCACGAATATCAGTGAGATTTAGTTGTTCAGAAGGTCACAATGGGGGGTGGGGGGTTGATTTTAGATTTCAAAGTATATATATATATATTGCTTGATAATAAAAACTTTCATTAATACCAAAGAAGTTACAAGAAAACAACACAAGCCCAGTTATAAACCTAGGCTAAAAAGAAAAACAAAAAACAGGCCTTTTTTATCCTGGCGGGATTGGGGTATACCCAGATTAATTGGGGTATACCTAATAAGACAAAATCAGGTCACTATGAAGTAAAGTCAAGCCACCCCTTAATCCAATTTTTTCTAAATGGCTAATATGCCCTTGGTTAATTAACACTAAAAATTCTGATTAGCTTAACTAATTGAGTTTAGATTAAAATTTTGAAAATAAGAATTCAGTAGATTAAACCCTTAATCATTCTTATGAGTTCGATTTCGATCAAAAAAATTTGTTTTTGAAAATGCACAGCGCCGGCAAGGTATTGGTTTGAACAGAGTGCCAGCTGTTATCTGGCCGGAAATGTCTACTTTGAATAACCTGTCGACCTTATGACCGCCGGCATTTTCTCAGTTGAAGAACACGCCGACTATCTTGGAGCAGAATTTTACGGTCGGCAAGCTATTACTTTTTAACAGTACCGGCTGACATGTAGCCGTCATGTTAATTATTTATAACCTTGCCGACTTGTACTTATACCAAACAGAAAAAAGCAAATATGGAAGATGTAATTCACTTTATTCATGCAATTTTGGTTACTACATTGATTGAAACATAAAAACGAATGCACTTAGCATGTGCATCAAACCTTTAAACCCCTAGGAGACCCTAGTGGACGAGTTATAGTCTCGTGAGGGATTACATAGAGGTCTACCCACAAAACCTACACTAAAACTTCTAAAACCATCAATCTTCCTCCGACGAAGACGATACCAAGTAGTCCGGGTTATCCAACGAGATTCTGTCGGCCAAGAAGTGATAGCTTTCATCGAATGTGAATGCTTCCCCCTTTACTTCTAAATAACGCGCTTTCACGGCTTCGTGCTACAAAAACAAGCTTACATTTGTTAGTGGTGTTTCGTTGGAAGATAAAACAACATGGATTACGTAAAAAAAACCACAAAATGACTTACAAATTCTGCAACGGACAAGGTGAAGGGGCGAGTGTTAAAAATCCGAGGTTGGAGGGCTAAAAATCAAGTATCGCATTTTCGATTACTAGGTTCCTAGCATGGATTTGTTTAATACTTCTTGCATTAGGATTCCAAAACTCACCGCCAAATTTGTTGTGTACCCTAGCCCAAAAGGTTTTGGAATCCTCCCTTTCGGAGGATTGACGTCTAAGTCGATCTTCCGCGTACCAAGATTTGGTGATTGCAAAATCTTCATTTGAATCAAATGATGCCATTGTTTTTTGTAGAGAGCTATTGAGTGAGTTAGAGGGAGTGGATGATGATATGAGCTTTGGAGAGTATATGGAACTATTTGTATGTTGTTTTGTAGAGAGAAATAGTGTATTTATAGGATGGTGGCCAAATTTGGCCGTTATAGTGCCCAAGTACAAGTCAATCAATGAAATTGTACTTGCAAAAAATTTGAATTTTGAATACGCCGGCGAGAAAGTTTTTCTTAGTATGCCGACTACCAAAAAACGGCAGGGTAAGAAGTGTATAACTATGCCGGCGTTATAATGGTTTTGGGCATCAGGAATTCATTATCTTCTGTCAATACGTCGGCAATGTATTTTTAAATTTTCCTGCCGGCTATGTTATGGTCGGCAGGCTATAAATTAAAAACAATGCCGGCGTTATGATGGTTTTGGGCATCAGGAATTCATTATCTCCTGTCAATACGCCGGCAATGTATTTTTAAATTTGCCTACCGGCTATGTTATGGTCGGCATGATATAAATTGAAAACAATATCGGCGTTATGATGGTTTTAGGCATCAGGAGGAGGTATTTTTTGTAACAAATTGCCGGCGTGTTTAAAAAAATAATACTCCGCCGGCTTTACCTTTGCCGTCTTGGTATTGATCTGACTAACTTGCCGACCCTGGTATGCAAGCATTTTCTGCTGTCAGGGCCGGCAGTCTGACACTTAAAAACCTTGTCGGGCGTTAATTGGTCGGCAATGTAACTTAAAAAAAATATGCCGGCTATTTGTCTTGAAACTTTACGTAGCTAAACAAACCTTTCATTCAACCATTAGAATTCAAACACTTGTTTTCCAAAATAAGAAAACATGTCCCATTAACCTTAAAAAACCATTTGTCCAACCATTAACCTTAACATTTGTCCAACACAACATAAAGAAATAAACTAGGAAACGATTCATTCACCACGACCATGACCCCGTTTAGGAACACCAGCACTACTACTACCTTCACCACCACGACCACTACGTGCCCTCTTTTTGTCATCATTCATCTTTGCTTGTGCTTCCCTCCTGGCCTTTTCTTCCCTCTTTATTTCAGCATCAGCTTGCTTGAACATTTCATAGGCATCCTCATAGTCAAGATTGATAGCATAGTGAATGTGCTTGGTTTGCTCTTCAATCGACAAAGGCTCTCATCTTTATCTCGCGCAGAACAATTGCTTCACAAAGGTCTTCAAATGCCCCTTCTATTTTCAGTTAAAGAACAAACAATTAATAGAATTATTCGATAATGTAATCTTAAAATAGTAATACCTACTCCAAAATACTTACAAGGAAGTTAGGAATTGTTGCTGAGTCATTCGATGCCATCTTCCTCTTACGAGCCAATTGTTCACCAGTCATTTCCCTAATCACAGTAGGACGAGCCCAACCCAAGTACCACGACATGTATCTCTCCTGAGCTTCATGACCTTCGGTCACCTCGTCCAAAAGACTCGTATCGACTTTACGGTCAAGTCTTCCGTTCCAATGTTTTATAGTTGGGGGTGGAGCATAAGCGACGATAATAGTTTTTTGGGACGTGTTGCAGTCCTTCCTTAACACTTTAAAGAATGGCTCAATATCGAAATGGGGTTCTTCTTGGATGTAACCCAATTATCGCATTACCCAATGTGGATCTTACATTGAAAATCCATGGGAGAACAACAAGGGTCCGTAGTATAATGCAACATCATCTCTCCTTTGGATTAAACCTTGATTTCTAGCATCTCGGTAAGGATCAAATATTACCTCTTCCGCAGTCAATTTGTCCAAGGCGATTCTCACGTTAATAAATAGCTACGGCATATCCTTTTCCTGAGCACCCTTAAAACTATATCTTTGCGCTCTTGGCTTATCAATCGCAAGCTTTCCATTCACTTTGTCGTGGGAGTTGGCTTTCACCAAAGTAGGGAAGTGCTCATATATCCAAACCTATGCAAACACAAAGTTTAGTAAGAATCTTATCTTACGAAATTTGTCAAATATAAATGATTTAGACAATACAATTACATGGAAGAGACATATGTTTCCATTAACTTGCGAAGTTAGTGCCCTTGAAGCCTTTGTCAACTCATTGTTCAAGAAGGCGACCACCATAGTACCCCAAGAATACTCATGCATCTTATCTAAGGGATCCAATAGTTGCAAATACTTGGCGTCGACCAAGCTTCCGGAACTGTTGGGGAAGATACATTTGCCCAGGGCGTATAGAAAATAACCTGCCGCGGTAGCATTGATTCGCACCAAGTCCACCCTTCCTTCCTTATCATAGATTTACTTGGTCCCAGATAATGTATCCCTCAGCTTCTTCAGATTAAACTTCTTGCTTAGATTACCATCCTTCAGCACAAGCATAGAATCCGTCTCAACCTGATTCCAACCGAATAATTTCTTGGTCAATCTGAATATTTCCTCCCAAGAAATGTTATTATCGAAGCCCTCACTGATTGCTTTTCCCTCAACCTTGAGGCCTAGAATTTGATGTTCATCATCATCGGGAGTTATCGCCATCTCACCGAATGAGAATAACATTATATCGGTCTCTCCGTAGAACCTCTCACAGAATGCAGATACGGTAACTCTATCATACTCAACATTTGAATTCTCCACCGCAGGCCACAACCTGGAGTTTTTGATAATCGCTTGCACCTCGTCACATTCCTTGTCAAGTTTCTAGTTTTTAGTCACTGAACACGAACCTTGGCGCCTCATCAGACGGATGGCATGCTTGTGATCCTAAATACCAAAAACACAAAATGAAAAGAAATACAAACAGTTGACGCAAATTTAAGATAGTTACACACTTGAATGAAAAACAAAGACGGATTGAGATTACTTACGATAGTATTTTGGATTTCACATGCCCATGAATCTTTGTATCCAAAAAGAACATTCCCACCATATTCTGGGGTCCCCTTTAGAGGCTTATTTGGTTTCAATTTAACCTTCAATTCAGTGGGAGGCATGTGGGAATTAGCTGGTTTAGTGATAACCCTTTTCTTCTTCCCGGTTGCACTAGTACTTGCAGCTTGAGTTTGTTCCCCTTCTTATTCTTCCTCTTCTTGTTCCTCTTCCTCTTCAATAATTTCATCTTGTCTGCCCTTACCTTTATCTCCATTACCATCATCATAATCATCATCATTACCTCCTCCAACAGGTGGGATGTCTTGATCACCATCATCATCATTGTTGCCTCCTCCAGTACCCGGATTTATTTCATCACCATCATCATCGTCACCTCTTCTACCAGATGGAATTAATTGGTCTTCATCTGGAGTCTTGTCTGAATCACTGGGTTCCGATGGTGGTTGATAATTATCATTCGGTATACGGATCTTTGTCATTCCCTCCACAATGTATGCCCCTCTATGTATTGAAGTCAAGAGTTTATCACCAACACGAGGAGGTCTTGAAGGAGGACTAACAGCTTTCAGAGATTTTTTCATTGCCTTTTGCAACCTGAACAAGAACAATTAAGAGAAAAAAAATATAAGTCGAAAGCCTCAACATATATAACCATTCCGGCGGCCTAAGGTCGAAAGGGTCGGTATCTAAACAGCATGCCGGCTAAACAAGGGTTGGAAGGGTTTTACTCCAATAACCTGCCGGTTTTTAACAACTATGACTGGGTTTTCAACTTCAAAAGTCGGCAAGGTATACAATAAAAACAACACCGGCTAACATATATCCGGCGTAGTTTTATTTACATACCATTCCGACCTTTATAATCCAAGGAATCAGGAGACGCTAAAAAAACTAAAATTACGCCGGCAAGCTTATAACCGATCCGGCTTAAAAAAATAAAACTAATGACGGCAAGGTTATACGTTGAATAACATCCCGACCCTGTGAAAGCAGTTACAATAAATAAACCGCCGGCAAGATCTTCAACCTAAAAGTCTACCGGCCAAACCCTAACTATGAAAAGCAGGCACGTTCGATAACATAATACCTTGCCGTCCAGTTAACTGTAAATTCAAAAATTCGAATTTTCTGACCTAATTTGACATGCAAACATGAAATTGAAGTACTTGAGTGAGTTTAAGTAGGCCCTTACTTTCTTAATCGCACCATTTCTTCGTTTTGAGCGGGTTCAATCTCTTCTTCTTCAACCGTTTTTTTCTTCTCTTTTTGTTGAACTAATTTTGCAAATCCAGGGTTGTATTCATTGGGTTTTCTATTAGCGTCTTTCATACGAGTTCCATTCCTCCGTGGTGGTTCCATTGATGAAGATTAATCGGAGTTTTCGAATCGACGATGTTAACGAATTAATCATCGGGTTTTGATGGTGGTGGTGGGGGAGGTCGGTATGGTGATGGAGGAGAAGAAGAAGAGAAGAAGGAAGATGAAATGAAAAAAAAATGATTAGGGTAATTAGAATTATAAAGAGTTAGGGGTATTACAGTAATTACACCCATATTTGGCCTCCCCTTAGTAAGGGCACGTGTCCATATAAATTTTGGTATACCCCAATTAATCTGGGTATACCCCAATCTCGCCAGGTTTTTTATTAGGCACACACTTGCAAAGAATTAGTAAAATCTAAAATAAGGAAAAAAAAATAAATAATTCCAGACTTGAAAGGAATTGAGGTTTTTCAGCATAAACAATGTATTCTCCTTTATTCAGACTTGCGCCTCTCCTTGCCAATGAGTCTGCAGAAAAGTTGGCATCTCTGAAACTATGAGTAAATGACCACTGTAACTTGGTGCTTATGTTATTCCATCTAGTTATAGCCATCTAAGGAAGTTTACCTGTTTTGAAAGTTGTTATAGCTGAACTTGAATTATTCCTAAAACAGACATTGAATAGATTTTTTGATGTAGCCCACTCTCCTGCACATAAGACTGCTATCACCTCAGCCAATTTTTTTGTTGCAATTCCTAAACCACCTGTAGAAGCCCCAATAACATCTCCCTCCCTGTCTCTACCTATAAAACCAAAACCAGCAGGACCAAGGTTCCCCTTTGTTGCATCATCACAGCATAATAAAATTTGATTGAAATGGGGGAGATAGAAGTAATATTCTTTCACTTGTGTGATTCTTAATTTTTTGCACTTCAGATTAAAAGCTTTTATAATTTGCAGGTCATAATATGTATTTCACATATAAAATTTCAGATTTCAAAGTATATAAACAATGCAATTAAAAAATTAAGTTGTAAGCAATATAGAAAGAGATGATCGAGGAATCCTTCTTCGTTACTAAACCGTCAATGAGCTAATATATTTATCTATTCATCACTAATCATAAATTATCATCAACCGTGGGATAACAACTAGCGCAGTGCTATCCCCTAAAGTCCTTTGGTCACTGGATACCGAAGCGCTCGAATATCATATTTTATTCATCCAAGCCACCAAGTAGTAGCACACTCAAGGTGTAACTTGGTCGAATGATTTATTTTTTATGACTTAGGTAAATCTTAGTAGTTAGACTCTTATCTTAAGGTCCAATTTCTATGTAGGAGCAGAATATCGCAGTAACCTTCACTTGCGAATTTTAATGACGCAACAATAATATTTGCGAAGGTTCAAGATATTTGCGAAGTGAAGTTACGAAGGTTCGCAAGTTAATTCTCAAATCCGAAATGGCAGGACAACACAACTGTCATCTTTTGTAAAATCATATAAATAGCCATTTAGGCATGAGAGGAAGGGAGAGATCTTTTTAGTAGGAGAGGATAATTTTAGGAGGAGATAGAAATTTTTAGGAGAGATTTTATTTTCTTTATCATCTTTTTCCCTAAAAAACTAGAGCTCCAAATATTCATTAATGGAGTCTCAATTGTCAAGTCATGTAATTACATACAATCACTAGTGAAGAACCATGGATGTAGATCACAATGATCGAACCATGTAAAAAATCTTTGTGTCTCTTTTTATAATTTTAGTACTTTAATTCTTAGTTTCATATCAAATTAATTAGATTTAGGAATCATTTTAATGGATTCTTATGAGGGTGTAGTTGTGAGATAATCCGCAACTACATAATTGGCGCTAGAAGGAGGGGAGAGAGCGAGAACGAGAAAGATTGCGAACAGAAAAGGAAGAACAACAATTTCAAGATGCTCTGCAACAAAACAATTGTGATAATCTGGAAAGAAGATATTTGCAAAATTGTACAAAACCATATCTCATTGAACTTTCAAGGTTAAGAACGAACATGGGAATTCCTATGAAAGAGTCTAGGCTTCAGGCAGCAAACATCATCAAAATCCCAGGACAATAATTCAAAGAGGAATGACAGAGTTGAAAAGGATGAAATTAGAACAAAGCTACAGCAACAACTAAATTTAAAAGGGAAGAATTTTATTCCAATTTTATGATTTTAGTCTTTATATTATAAAATATAGTGATTTAAACTAAAATCTTGAGTAAAAATCCTGATTCAAAGTGATTTCTGTTTACAGATTTACAACTTACAAAACTTGATTTACAAAGACATTTAAATGAATTTCAGAAATATTGGGTATCAAAAATTTCAGCAAAGTTGGAGAACTTTTCCATGAAAAAAACTAGACGATTTTTAGATGATAATTTCATTTTAGACAAGATAAGGCTTAGCACAGATTCCTCTAGATTTTTCACTGAATTGTTTTGTTGTTCGCAGTAATACGTAATTGGAGATCTTCGTAGCATAAATTATTAACACACGAAGAAGAATACAGCTTACGAAAAATATGCAAAGGGAGAAAACGACTTCAATTGTGAAAGAAGAAGGAATGGTACACAGTGGTAAAGATTCTACGAAGATGACTTTATGTCATCAGATAAATAGGGAAGAAGAAGTTCTGCGAACAAAGACACCAACTCCAATGAAAACAAATGATGAGAGGGAACCACACCAGTTTTGCGAAGAAGATCATCGACTAACGTACGTTGCAACAATAGATCATTTCACATCAATCAATACCTGCGTAGATAACAATTCCTGCGAAGTGAGTGGTTTCTGGAAAGTTAAGCTAACCTGCGAAGAAATATAGCAAAGTGTGATAAAAAAATGCAAGCACGAGATGTCAATAGTAAGATAAATCTAGCAACGGATCTCATGGTTTACTTTAAACTTGCTACGTGCGAAGATAAAGGACATAAAAGCTCGACTCATAAGCTCGACTCAATGATATCAGAAGAAGCCAATGAAATTCATAAGCTCGACTCAATGATATCAATCATATCGACAGCAAGATGTCCCTGCCTTCAACAATGATATCAACAGCGAGATATACCATCTCAGCTAAGAAGTTTACCAGCAATATCCTTCTAGCACATAAAAAAAGATGACGGATCAACAGACTACAGACATAGAAAAGTAGGAATATATTTCGCAGAGAGCATCCAAATACAAGCAACAAAACCGAGAGAAAAGGAATGAGAAGCAGAGAGGCAACTACGGACAGTGAAGAAAAATGGCAAAACCGAATCAAAGAGTGTTGTTGCTGCCGTTAAGGCCAGTGGTGATGATGCTTTGCTGTTAACGACTGTGGGTTATGGAGGATAATGAGGGAGAAGATTACTGCTACTATTACGATAGTGAGCATGATGATTAGGTGGAGTTCGAAATGCTGGAGATAAAACAGAGAAGTTAGAACTCAAGCTTAAACAGAGAATGTTGCATGTTTCTGATAATTCTCGATAATTGTCTTCCTGGTGATAGAGATGGCCCGGTTGTTTGTGTCGTTAAATGGTAAGGAACGTGGTCGATGGTGCCTACCATTGGTAGTTACGAGATAGAGATGGAGTAGACAAGAAAGGTGTTGCTATTATTGGATGGTAACAATTGAGGGGTTGGCTATTAACGGAAGTTGCGAGCAGAACCAGGGTCAATGACATGTTGTGGTGAGTTGGTTATAGCTGTGTATATTCTCTCATGCTCCAGAAAAATCAGTAATTTACGAAGGGAAATCTGTAATTTGCGAAGAAGAAGACGCAGCTTCAGATGTATATTTTGCGAACATTCGCAGCGCAAGCAAATACTTATACGGAGGCTTACAGCCAAAGAAGATTCAAAAGAAGTATTAAGGGCCCATCAAACTGTTCTATTTATGGATGAGTAACAACAAAGCAAGGAAATGAATGAGTACAATTCCAAAGCAATGAGTAAAGAGTCATCGTCTTCACGAAGTCGGAGCAAAAGCCAAAGAAGTAAAGCAACCAGCGTGAAGTTCACGTCAATCCAGTTCAAGCAACTAAGTCCCAAAACTGAACTTAATATGAAAGAGACACAAAAATTAGAAAGCTATGCGAACAACTAAGTCCCAAGCAATCAACTCAATATATATAAACTCAATCCAGTTCACGTCAGTTTCATAAGAAAATGAATATAACTTGCGAAGATAGCAACTCAGGAGAATAAGAAGAAAGGATGAAGGGAAAAAGTATACAAAGGACGATAACATCAGAATAAGTTCTGTGAATTTCACTGCATTTACAAAAATAGGAGCTTGGACAGATGGTCGCAAGAGGAGATGATAAGATGATGGACGCAAGTTCGAGTCTCCCCATTCGCAAAAAATTTTGCACTTCGCAAATGTTTTCCATGCGAATATTCGCAACACCAACACTTCTACTCTTTGCACTTCGCAAATATTTACCTTGCGAACCTTCACAGCATGAATTTATATCGTAAATATTTCCTTCACAGATGTTAACTTTGTACAAATGTTTACTTCGCAGATGTTTGTCTACTTCGTGTAAATCATTACTTCGCAGATGTTCGTTTACTTCGTGCAAATTATTACTTCGCAAGAAGAAAATGGGAGATTATTTCACAGACATATTTCGCAAAAAATGGCTAGAACAGTTGGTATAACACAACATTATACAAGAGGCAGATCAAGAGATAACAACAAGCTGTAAAAGGTAAGTACCATTTCCTTGAATATTTTATTTACAGAAGACAAAAGATTTTTGATTTTATTTACCAAAAGCGATATGCTCGCAAGATTTCTACAATTTCTAAGATTTCAAAATATTTCAAAGATTTTTTAGATTGGTGGAAAGCGATACAATCGCAAGATTCAAAAATAAGTTCATCGCAAAAATTAAAAAATCTCAAAAATTTACAAAGACTTCAAAGTTACAAAAAATAGAGAAAATTAAATTTATATATTTTTATAGAATAATTTTGATTTAAGGACGTGATATGAATACTTCTCATACTTCTTATACTAAAGATTTTATGAAAACATTCAACATCTTATATACATGAAAAATTTATGATCAGTTTTTACGAATAAAGAGAATTATGATTCGATTTATAAAAGGTGAAAAAATACCGCCAAAAATCAATTGCGATTAGCTTTCATTAAAGAAAGACGCAAAAATTTATTTGCGAACAAAAGACCGCAATCTGTGATCAGCCTCCAAAAAAGAAAGAGAGCCGCATAAAATTTTACACAGGCAAACCTTTGTGGCGTACAACCTAGTTCGCGAAGAAACATTTCGTAAGAGGCAAAGTCCTAAAGTGCGTCATTTAAGGGGGTACCTATAACCATGGCTAAGGGTAACCGGAACACCACCAAGGGCCCTTAGTACATGGCAGACTTTACGGGGCACAACCCAATAACGGGGTACATATCCGGGTTAGACACCTTGGATTCTCACCTAATCTTGAGACATTACGCAATATTATGCGGTGTAACATGGTTTAGGTTGGGCGACTAAGGCATACTGTCTTTCCCAAGAAGTGAAGAAAACGATCAAGGCGCCGAGGTACACGGTTGAGTCAAGAGTACCGGGTGGGATTGAAGCACATCTGCCATTTTTGACAAGTCTTGGCAAATGATGCACTTGGCCCAAAGATACCCCATAGGGTGCAACCTCGTAACTATAAGCCCTATAGGCAAAAAGGATAAGAGGTTGCGATCAAAAAACTGGTTGTTTGCATAACCGGATGGGAAGAGCTAACCTTGTATGGTCGATGTATGCTTCCTTGAAGGGGCAACCAAGGGGAAGATAAAGGGCAGCACCCTCCATTAGGACGCTGATACGTGCTATAAGACGCAAATGTCACGAGGCTTTTTGTTTGCAAGAACATAAAGGCTTGTCATATTTGTGCAACAACTGAACTTCTGCGAGCCTTCTAAAAAAAAAAAAAAAAAAAAAAAAAAGGAAAAGAAAAGAAAAAAGAACTCGCAGAACATAATAAAGAAGTTAAGATGAGATCAATGGGTCACTACATGAAAGTGTAGAGACGTCCTGCGATTTCATCGCAAGACGGCAATGTCATGGGGATTTACGTTCGCAAGAATATTTAGGCCTATCATATTGTCGCAACACTTCCTGAAGAGGCTAAAATACTATACAAAAAAGATAAGGCAAGATCAATGGGTTTTTGCATGAAAGTGTAAGAACGTCCTGCGATTTTGTCGCTACAAAAGAGGTGGCAAAATAAGACCTTTACTTAGGAAGGCATGATAAGACCACACCAATTAATGAAATTAATTCCATCAATATTATTGAAGAATTTTTACAAGAATATATCATGAAGTCCTAACAAAGAAGACAATTCCATCAATATCATTGAAGAATTTTGAAGAGAATATATATCATGAAGTCCTAACAAAGAAGACAATTCCATCAATATCATTGAAGAATCTTTACAAGAATATATATCACGAAGTCATACCAGAAGAGGCGATTTCATTCGCGATCAAAGACGGATACATGTAAGAAAATACACAAATAAACTTGCGAAGATGATTATATGAATGGAGGAAACTCAAAGATATATCTATTTTACCGCAGCAAAATGAGCTAAGTAACACAAACATTATCTATGCATCATAATAGATAAGCATTCTCATCATACATGCATCATACTTGCATCATAAAAGCATTGCATAAACATTTCATGGCATAAGCATTGCATACACATTTCATAACATAATCATTATATAAATATTATATTCACACAAGTATTTTACAAAATTTTACAGGATAATACCGCGAAACTTCGCAGAAACATTCATAATTCGCAGGACTATTCATAACTCGCAACAGTATATTCGCAACACTATTCACAACACTATTCGAAACAGTATATTCGCAACACTATTCGCATCACTATTCAGAAGTTCAGAAATTCGCATCAATATTCAGAAATTAGCAGGGTTAACAATTGAGGCAGAGGCAAGATGAGAATAGAGACGCAACTTAATCATTCAACATTTTCTCAAGGATTTTCCTTCATAGATAAAGAACAGAGGCAACTATGGATACCCAAGAAAATATTTTATGTTCTTTATCTTCTCAGCAAGAATCCTCACCAAAAATGGAATAATAATTTCACATGAACAGAGGCAATATTTATCACTCTCATCAAGGATACTTCATACTTCTTATATATTTTGAGGATTAAATACTTCTTATACTTTTTAAAGATACTTCATACTTCTTATATATTTCGAGGATTGAATACTTCTTATACTTCTTCAAGGATATTTTATATTTCTTATACTTCATATTTCTTCAAGATACTTCGCACACTTCATACTTCGCAAGATGATACTTCTAATTACTTTTTAAAAGCTTCAGAACTTCGCAAAAGAATAGAGGCAAGTATATACTTCTTGAGTTTAATATTCTTTCGCTCGTTCCTTCATCAACAAAGATTAAAGACTACTACAACGGATTTTTTCTTAAAGATCGCTCTTCAAGCAATATTCAAGAAAAAAGAGGCAAGATGTAGGAGCAGAATATCACAGTAACCTTCACTTGCGAATATTTAATGACGCAACAATAATATTTGCGAAGGTTCAAGATATTTGCGAAGTGAAGTTACGAAGGTTCGCAAGATAATTCTCAAATCCGAAATGGCGGGACAACACAACTGTCATCTTTTGTAAAATCATATAAATATCCATTTATGCATGAGAGGAAGGGAGAGATCTTTTTAGTAGGAGAGGATAATTTTAGGAGGAGAGAGAAATTTTTAGGAGAGATTTTATTTTCTTTATCATCTTCTTCCCTAAAAAACTATAGCTCCAAATATGCATTAATGGAGTCTCAATTGTCAAGTCATGTAATTACATACAATCACTAGTGAAGAACCATGGATGTAGATCACAATGATCGAACCATGTAAAAAATCTTTGTGTCTCTTTTTATAATTTTAGTACTTTAATTCTTAGTTTCATATCAAATTAATTAGATTTAGGAATCATTTTAATGGATTCTTATGAGGGCGTAGTTGTGAGATAATCCGCAACTACATTCTAATATTTTTCTACACGCGATTGCTCCTCAGATCCCTTCTGGAAGGTCTCACGTTTTCTACTTGTGTATGGATTATTCAATAATTACACGGATATCCTAACCCTTTATTATCAACATATCAATTAATAAACTACTATAGTTTGCCACCTAGAGCAATCAATTAATCAATCATAAACGTTAATCAAAGTAGAAACAAACGATAATCATATGAAAAAAATCAAAATAGATGCATATATTAAATCAAATTAAGTCTAGAACTTAGAATCCATCCTCAATAAATTATTGGTTTAGCTACTCATAGATGTAGAAGCATCCATGTTATACATATGATAAACTAGAGAAGAAATCGTTACGATTGATGAACCGCTCTGAAACCCTATCTTTTGCTATGTTGCTGTGTCTCCTCTCCAAGACTTGCAAAGTAATGTCAAAGATCCTTCTTAATGTTTAGGAGGTCTTCTTGTATAGTAATCACAAAATCTAGGGCTTAGAATCCCATTGGGACCAAGTATTCTCCTTTTAGAATTCCAAAATAAAACATGTCTTTCTCGCCTGCTACAGTCGTTACGATCCTTAACCACGACCCCAACGACTCTAAACACCCAGAATATGCGATACTCCCTGACAGGAAATGCTCAAGGGTCGTCATGGTAATTTCCCTAAACCACAATGACTCTAAGAGTTGAAATTGACTCCTCTCTGCCGGAAAATCTTCGAGAATCGTCATGGTATAAATTTGGGTCATCACCATCTTCTTCCTTATATTTTTCAGCATATTGTTTCAGCCATAACTTCTTCATACAAACTCAGAATAACCTTATTCTTTCCCCGCTCTCTTCATAATTGAATTCTGTTCAAGATGATGATAATAAATCCTGAATTTGGATGAGTTGAACATGGTATTCTAGTCCTTCTTATGTTTTTGACGTTCTTAGCTCCTTTTCGTCGCACTTCTTCCACTTCTTTTGGCTCTAGACATTTGGATCTTTAGAAAACTTCACTTTACGAAGTCAAAGGTGTAGGGATACTAAGGAAACTAAGTATCTAGGGGTAGTCTACTTGGTCTCAACTATATGAAGTTGGTATTAGATTTTGTATAGCGGCTTAATTCTGAGAGTATTCAAAACTGGACTAGGCCCCGAGGTTTTTCTGCATTTGCGGTTTCCTCATTAACAAAATATTATTGTGTCATTTACTTTGTTTTCCGCATTATAATTAAGTAAATAACACACGTATGTTAATCCTAGTCACTTGGTATTGATCATATATAGTTTCAGTTTAATACCGTACCTATAACCTATTATCAAGTGATCACTTTGTTGTCGTATTGTCTCGATTTCATATCCATAGACGATCACACAAAGTGAATACCATAGTTGTCGTATTGTATCGACATTGTACATAGAGGATTACACTTGGCATTGGACTTATAGGTGGATATTTAAAAGATTGTGGTGCATTTGGGTACCCTCATCTTTTCAATTGGTATCAGAGCAGGCAAACAACAAAACATCTAACAATCTGTGTTTGACTTGATCCAACCATGTTAGAGGAATGCTCGGTCGAACTCACAAGTGTTACTATATTAAGCTTGTTATCAAATTTAGTTGTCCAAACTATATCTTGATATCTAGTCTATAATTATTTAAGTCTCGATCTAGGATAGAGGCAGTTGAGAAACGAACCAGTCATCATTTGTGTTCTACCGTTTGAAGGCGAAGATCAACCGAAGCTTTTGGAGAACTTCATCAACAAAAGGTAAGTGAAGACTGAACCACCTGTTTTTCAAGTTATATTCACCTTTCTATCCTTGAGACGATTGTCGCATAACTAATTAGACTAACTTGCATAAACAAGAATTTCGAGTCGAGAACTAATTATTTAGTTTACGAATTTCTCGGAATATAATGAGTAAGCTTAATGAACATTTGTTCATACTTGATCAAATTCGGTGGAGAACAATTTATTGTTCGGAACCAATTCTTGATTCAAGTTTATCATTCAAAAATAGTCTGGAACAATGATATGTGGCGTTGATGTTATTCAGGAATGTTTTGAATTGATTTAGAGAAATATAGAACTATTATATTTGGAATACAAGACAGTGTTATTAGCCTTACAAACTGGTAAAACTGTTATATATTTGAAGCCGCATTGCATGTACTCATACACGTATTGGAGTATCTATACGTCGACTTTCAGATTTGTGTGACACGCATATTCGAATGCACAACATGGGAAAATATTTTTATTTCGTGATCCAGATAGGTATGTATTTTCGTATACAAAACATTTTGGAAATGTGGTAAGGGAGTCGGGTTAAAGTATTCAAACCGGTATGAGAACCAATACAGTTCTATGTTCCAGAACCAATTTAGTACCCAAATCGATATGCAAACTGAATTTTTTTTGTGAACTCCTGAACCGTTAAAGGTCTTAAGTTTGGAAATTGGTACGTGAACTGAAAAAGTTCAGTCAACTCTGAAACTTAGTGTTACACCTAAGTTTGCAAACCAGTACATGAACTGAAAAAAGTCTGTCAACTTCGGAACTCGATTTTTCTTATAAGTTTTCAAACTGGTTCGCGTACCTTGATTCAGCCGATTCACGAACTACTCAAGTAATTGTACTTTGTGCATTTACCAACTATGTTGATTGTGATTCAATTGTGATTAAATTATTTCTCTGATATAATTTTTATTTGATCAATTCTCTAATTAACACTAGATTAATTTGATCACATGATTGTGACTCAAGATCAATGTTTTTGTGTTCATGGAAATAAGTGTTAAGCTTTTAAGTTCAAACCGGATAGTTTCGGCTAACCATGTTGAGCATAGTCTTTGAACATGGTTCGGTTACGGTTTACCTAACCTGAGTGTATATCTTGTTTCAAAGCTTCAAAGCTTTGATCTAATAATGAATATTGTTTGCTTGGTACCAAAGCTATCTTAGCTTAAACCTAAAGCAACCTAGGCTTTGAAGTCTATATAAGGGGAACTCTTGGCAACTGGGATTTTTGAATCCTGGCACTACTTTAGGGTTTAGCGACTATCAAAATCTTCATTGGGATTCGTGAAGCCAGGTCAAATTATCTTTTATCTTGATAACTTGAGTATCTTGATCTTGTTCGATTATTGATTTATCACTTGAACAAGATAGATAGAAATCACAAAGTTTTCTTCGGCTCAGATTTGTGATTCCACAAGTTTTATACTTGTGAGGTGAATAATAATCTAGGCTGCACTTCGAGTTGCATAAGTCCGAATTTTGAAAATAGGTAGACTTTTGTCAAGTTTCTATCAATTTCCATCACCTGGATCTTACGTTTGATCTGATCATCTGTTTCGATCATAAATCAGGAAATCAATTATGTAGGTTTAATTTGTGTGAGACGGATTTGGTTTAAAGTCTTCAATTGAGGTGAAGAAACTCTTAGTTGGTCTGACGTCATCTAAGGGAATCAATTGCGCGGAGTCCTGCTGGGATTCAAGAGGAGTAAGGAGCGCGATTGTACCTGAATTAGTGGGAGATTGAGTTCGGGATCAAATATATTCCACACCGAAGTTAATTGGTAGTAGGATAGTGTCTGTAGTGGCTTAATACAGTTTGGTGTTTAATCCGGATGTAGGGACAGAATATTGTCACAACAATATTCCTGCGAAATAGACAACAGTACTACGATACATCAATAATAAACGACTATTCTGCGACACATCAATGATATTTTGCGAGACATCCAAATATGACTTAAACAATGACGTAATGACAGAAACACGAAGAAAGTGTGACATGTTTGCGATATATCAATAAAACTTGCGAAAGATAAAGGCGGTGCCTGCTGCAATTTATCGCAAGAACTCAGATCCGAAGTTGAAGGGAATCTTAGCTGTAAATGAGCTGTAATCCACTATGTAAATACCTATATAAAGGAGATGAGTAGTTCCAGAGAGGGGATGAATTTTTGAGTGTTAGGAAAGTTTTTTAGGAGAGAGAAAATCTTTGTTAGGTGTTTTGTGTTCTTGATTTCTGTAATTCCATAAGATCATATTAATGAAAAAATGTTCTTAATCTTCAAATTATGTCATAAATATTGATAGATTCTTGAATAGGGTGTAGTGTGGGAATTCCTGCAACTACATTTTGGCGCCCAGAAACAGGGATTGAAGAGTTGAAAATCATAGTAAAAGCTAAGGAATGCAACGTATGATCAAGGCGCCGAGGTACACGGTTGAGCTGTGGGTGCCCGGGATGGATGAACCTACCCTGGCCATCCATGGCAAGTCTTGGATTACGATGTGTTCGGCTCGAAGAAAACCCCACTTAGGGTGCAGTCTTGTAACTATAAGCCATATAAGGCATAAAGGACAAGGCTGCGAAAACAACTGGTTGTTGGCAGAACCGGATGGGAAAGTGCTAGTCTTGTATGGCCGATGTATAATCCTTGAAGGGGCAACCGGGGGGAGAGATAAGGGCGATACCCTCCATTAGGGAGATGTGTATCAAAAAATATGGCAATGTCATGGGGCTTTATATTCGCAAGAATGTTTAGACCCGTCATATTGTCGCGTGACAGAGACAACAATGTCATGGGACTTTATATTCGCAAGAATATTTAGGCCCGTCATATTGCCGCGTGACTGGCCAAAAATCTTAGAGAGAAATGTTAAGATGAGGTCAATGGGTTTTTGCGATAAGAACAAAAGATGAGATAAATGAAATCAATAATAAGAGGATATAAATCGCAAAGACGTCCTGCGATTTCATCGCAAAGACGGCAATATCATAAGTCTTAAGAAGCAAAGGGAGATTAATCTCACAAGATGGCTTAAATTTATCATATTTTCGCAGAGATTAAAATTAAATGATAAGGCAAGATCAACGGATTATTACGTATAAAGGTAAGAATGTCCTGCGATCTTGTCGCATAAAAGTGGCATAATAAGACCTTTAACTAGGAAGGAGAAATAAGACCACAAGAAAAGTTATATCTGCGAAGCATATAACAAATTCTTCGCAGAAATATTAGCGATAATACTACAAATTGGTAACAAAAGGCAAGCATGGGATTTCTTACAAGGGTTACAAATAAAATACTTCACAAGGAAGATTATGAGGGGCAAATATGGGGATTATAAAACAACATTTCATTATCTCCCTTGAGAAGAATCAAAATAATAAAAAAGAAGGAAGATAATCAAGTTTATGAAGATTGGATTCAGAATTAATAAAAATACATAAATTAGAGCAGGTGATTGAGTTACAAAGAACTTCAATGTTTCGCAAAAAGTGCAGGAAGAAGAAAAATTCGGAAATTACAATGATTCGCAGAATCAGAAACATCTCGCAGGAATATATGATAATTTAAAGAATATTCTTCTCTAATTTCATCATTCTTGTTCACCACTATTATCTTCGCCAATATCATCTTTTTCAGTATGAGTTTCTCCATCACCAGTGATTGTTTCATGAGGAGGATTTTGTTCTTCATGAGGAGGATCTTGTTCTTCTGTTTCATTAAGAGGGTTTTCTTCGTACTCAGGTGGATTTTGTTCGTCTTCAGAAAAATCTTCTTCATTACTTGAATAATTCAGATCTTCATCTATAGGATGGGGAACTTCATTATCATCTATCTCTAAAGGTTTGATCTTTATAGGAGGTAGAGAATGAGAGAGTAGAACATTATTTATGAAAACCTCAGCGCCTAAATGAGCTTTGCGGAGCAATTCTTTTCCCGATTTCTGATCTCTATATCTTTAAAATATTCAAGATAGTCAAATCTTCTCAATGCCCTGTTATGAGAGTTGGAAAGCGCGGTGTTCTTTTTGCGAAGTTTGGCTAATCTCATAGATAGATCCAAAATTGAAGCTTGAAGATTCTTCTCAGATTCTGCGAAAGAAAAATTACATGTTAGAGAGAATTTTTGCGAAAAATAAGATGAGAAAATACAATGAAGTAATTAATAGATGAGGCAGTCAAAATGACTACCTTCCTTTTGAGAAGATAAAGTGTGAATTATAGTAAAGAAGCAACTCTTCCATCGGTCCATGGCATCATCAAAATTATCCCCAACCTTACCTTTTAAACGTGATTTTATACTTTTTTCATAATTGCGAAGATAAAAATTTTCTTCCTTCAGTCGAGAATAATCATCTTTGAGATTGTTGACTTTTACACTTAGAGCTAATCTGCCTTTAATAAGCTTCTCTTGTTCAGCGGCAGATGATTCAGTTTTCTTTTTAAGTTCATCTTTCAGTATGCGAAGGGACTGCGCTTGGTCCTTACACAATTTTTGAAGATTGTCTAGTTGTTGCGAATAAGCCTTTGTTGTATCTACAAAACTACGTTTCTCTTGAGATAAAACTATGTTTTCATCTGATAAAGATTCCACCCTCAAATTAATTTGATTCAGCGAATATAAAAGTTGGGAGGCTTCATTATTTAGACGATCTCGTTCATGAATTAGTTGATCGCGTTCATGAGTTAGTTGGTTGTTCTCATTCTTAAGGTTATTTATCTCGTCAAGTGAATATGTATGAAGAATATTCAAATTGATTCTTCCAAGATTCTTTCCCAGTGCGGGTTTCCTCAGCGATTGTTTCCCACTCAAGTATCTTCATTAATTGGTTATGTTTTGAAGCTAAATATACATCAACAAATAAATAAGGGAAAATTGAGTACATAAAAAGCAAGGATTTACAGAGGCAAAAGTAAAGACAAGAAAGTTATACCTTTTAGATCATCATTTTTGCTGCGAAGAATTTCACAGTCTAATTCAGAATTATGAAGCTTATGATCGAGAAATTCACACTCCAAAGTTTTGGCTTGAAGATTCTTCTTCAAAATTTCAACCTCATCTTCTAAAGCAGTTAACGAAGATGAAGAACCGCAAGACCCAAGATGCTTGCTTAGAATCATATAAATATCCTGTCTCGCAGGGTCTGAAGAAGATTTCATAGCATCGTTCAAAACTTCAGATAATACTTGAAAAGCAGCTTCAACCCTGTTGCTATTTCTTGGGAAGAAGGAAGAGAAGTAGAAGAAGAGGTTTTGGCAATAGTAAGAGTGGAAGAAGGAATTTGATTGGTCGCAGTTATAGTTTCATTCACCGCATCATCATCCACCGCAACCTCCTTTATTGCAGCTTTGTTTACCATAGTTTCATTATCTACGACTTCATTTGCCGCAGCCTCGTTACCTATTGTTTCATTTACGTTAGTTACATTCACCGCAGCTTCATTTGTCGCAGATTTATTTCCAATTATCATAGATTCATCTATCGCAGTTTCCAAAATGTTAGGATTATCAGAGATAGGAATGTTAGTATTGATAACTTCATTAGAGGTTGATGAAGAAATAATATGGGTATTGAGATTCATGCAAGGAGAAGAAGAAGATTTATCTTGCGATGGAACAGGTTTTGCAAGTAAAAATTCGAGAATATCCACTTCATCTGAAAGAGCTTTAACTTGACGCGAACGCTTAAGAGGTTTAGGAACATTCTCTTCGTTCTGCGAATAATAATGTAGGTAAGAAACAGAGGCAACAATATTGTTATTTCAAAAGAATAGGTGTTTCTTACTACCTTATCATTCTCAGAAAAGGCGCGTTGGGAAGACGAAGAGATCTGAGAATTATCTCTCTAAATTTTTTACTGATTTTAATTTTAATTTGAGAAGTGGTGTTACTGAAAAAGATGATAGAATATGGGGATTATGAAGAAAAGAGGTCAATAAAGAAAACATAACAAAAAATATGGAAAATAAGAACATACCTTTGAGTCTCCATTAAAGCAGCAGCAGGAAGAATACCAGGAAAGAAAAAGTTGCAGACAAAAAAGATTTTAAAGAAAAAAGAGAAGGTGAAAGAAAAAATAAATACACTCGAGTGGAATGGTATTTATAGATGAAGGATGGGTAACCGGGTAAAACGGTCAAGATCGACGTGTGTCAATAGTAAAAGCGTAAAGTAGGGAACTTTGTCGGGTAAAAGATAAGGAGTTGCGGCAAATTAAGAAGCTTAAATTCTCATGATCTTTATCTTCTTCCCAGAAAAGATATGAGAAGAGGCAAGACGTAGGGACAGAATATTGTCACAACAATATTCCTGCGAAATAGACAAAAGTACTACGATACATCAATAATAAATGACTATTCTGCAACACATCAATGATATTTTGCGAGACATCCAAATATGACTTAAACAATGACGTAATGACAGAAACACGAAGAAAGTGTGACATGTTTGCGATATATCAATAAAACCTGCGAAAGATAAAGGCGGTGCCTGCTGCGATTTATCGCAAGAACTCAGATCCGAAGTTGAAGGGAATCTTAGCTGTAAATGAAATCTGTCATGAGTTGTAATCCACTATGTAAATACCTATATAAAGGAGATGAGTAGTTCCAGAGAGGGGATGAATTTTTGAGTGTTAGGAAAGTTTTTTAGGAGAGAGAAAATCTTTGTTAAGTGTTTTGTGTTCTTGATTTCTGTAATTCCATAAGATCATATTAATGAAAAATGTTCTTAATCTTCAAATTATGTCATAAATATTGATAGATTCTTGAATAGGGTGTAGTGTGGGAATTCCTGCAACTACACTGGACAAGGTCCTAGTGTTTTTCTGCATTTGTGGTTTCCTCGTCAACAAATTTTTGGTGTCTGTGTTATTTATTTTTCCGCATTATATTGTTTATCTTTATAATTAAAATATCGCAAGTTGTGCATTGATCAATCACAGTAGATAGGTCTGACCTTGTTTGTTGGATAAGACATGATTGATCCTTGGATATTGCTATTTGGTACCGTCTAAGAACTCTCTTTGATATTAGGTTCACAGATTCAATTCTGTAAATGTTCTAATCACAAGAGAGATTGAGATATAACTCTAGACACTTTCCTTGATTGAGTTTTAACTCTCGGGGTTGTGTTGATTTTGTCCATACATATTGCCTACGGAAATGTTGGTGTTGTATTTTTGTACCTCGAGTATTTTCAATTGGTATCAGAGAAGACAAACACGTTAATACCTAACAAGTATATGTTTGAAGCAGTCTGACTATATGGACATGAGTAAAATCTCAACAAATGTACACCCGAAATTCTTAAAGATTTGTCATAATCTGCTTTCTTCAGGGTCTTCTTTCCCTCAGAAAACTCTCAGTTCTTCCAATGTCATGGTTGGAAGTAAAGAATCTTTAAGAAAAAATAAAAGATCTTTCAACAAGGTTAAAAACAAGAAACGTCATGTTAAAAGCAATAAGCTACGCTGTCTTAAAAGATTGGTAATGAATTTTTTTAAAGGAGTGCGACGAAAAGGGATTTATAGAAATCTCTATATAGATTTTGAAAAAACTTTTAAAATCTTGGTAAACCTTGGATTGTTTTTGAGAAATATTAAATTCGTACGATATTCTGACTTTGGAAAAGTCTGTCTTCAGTGTGGTGCTTTTGGACATGTCAAAAACTCTAGAAATTATACTGCAATGATACTGACTGCTTCTAACTATTACGGAAAATCGCCTCATAACAAGAAGAAAGAAAATGAATAAAAAGATTGTCGTGCCAGGAGGGATTACGTGCCTCGTGGTCATCCAATATCTTGAAAACTTGTTCATGGCATCACCTCATATTAAAATCTCTTGACATGGGGAAATCAGTTGTAAAAGATTTGTTTTTAGTTGTTTTGCTTTATGTGTTTTTTTTTAAAGATTTTTTTTTTTTTCCTTTGACAAGAAAAGGAAGACTTTGTGTAATCTATAATGATCAAGAAAACATCTCATATTGTTGAAGTAGCTCCAACTTTGTGATGTAATAAGATCACAATAATTTATAACACTTCCGAAAATAAATATCTCTTGTGCTCTGAAACTTTCCATTGTGCTAATAATATGATTAATCATCTTATTAAATTGATTTTTAAAGTTGTCATATATTAAAAACCCTTTAAAAACACTTTTTGGTATGGATTTTTGGATCAAATAAAGTATCTATCTTGTCTTCTCAATTCATGGGTTTCCCCACTCGAACCTGGCCAAGCCCATTGAGACTTTATAAAAATAGTACGCATGGTCCCTTACTCCTTCTTCTTCTGCAAGTTCACGAATAGGATTAGAAGTTGAGTTTAGGTTTTTTGATGCGATGTGATGTATTTACGAATTGAGGAAAGTATGTCTTATTTCCGCTCTCACTAAGTAGGTTCATTTTGGTATTGTCATCTCAACTATTTCTTGTGATCTAGATCTTTATCTTTTGAGCTAAGAACAAGGTTGGTTATTAATGTCTGCTTAAATAATTCCGGACACAAATCATGTGCTCTCGGGACCATATGCATTAAATTTCAAAACCGACGCGAACCTTGAGTAAAATCCTCTTCAATAAGATTTTAAAACGAATCTATCTTCTATTAGGTTTCTTAACCTAGAAATTATGAGATATATATACTCAAGGTATGATTACCTTATATTGTATACAAGTGTTGAAATATCTCAGAACGTTCACGAATCATGGATACTTCTAAGATATCATATATCATAAAGGAAGATAACAAGAAGATGAAGGATGATGGTGCAAAAGGAGTTATTGGATTTCACGATACTCCACTTATCATATCCTATTATTTTGCTCAAGAACAAGTAGGGGCAGTGCCGGTTCAGATGACAGCTGACTTGGTTGAAAATCTAATGAAGGATTTTGTAGTTGTGTTTGATCAATTGTATGTTGCCAAAAGGGATCTCAAAATTCTCAATTCTGTACTGGGAAAAGCCTCTGAAGACCTCGGCTTTCTCAAAATGCAAGTCGCAGACTACATATAATTTTGTTTATTTTTATCTATGAAACTTCTTTTGACGATTTTATTCTTGAGAAGGATAACTAGGGTTTGGTATAACAAAGATTGTGATTACACATAGCTATTTCCAACGTTTTTTTATCTTGCATGTTTTTAGATTTATTTTTTTAAATTCTAGAGTTGATGGAAGATGAACTTGCAGTATCTAATCATTATTGGTTTAATTATTGTAAAATTCTTATGAAATATTCGTGCCTTTACGTTTACGTGAATCGAGCTAATATTTCATATATGCTCAGAAGTTAAATCTATTATGTTTTTATAAAATGGAAAATAGAACAAACTCCTTGAGATTATTCTCGCAGTATTGATCTTCTTGTGATCACATTTTCGTGTTTTGCTGCTTGACACACTCCGTAAGATTCTCTTATGTTGAGTATAATCGAGTAAAATTATCTCTTTGTTTGTGACTGGCCTTGAGATTAATTTATGTCGTACTATGGATACAAATCCTTGTGATTTGTTAATGTCCGCCAAAATCTTTCTTTTTCACAAAAGCAAGGTCACTCATGTTGTTCTCTTGGGAATGACATTTTATGGGGAGAGTTCTTAAATGAACTTGTGCTTAATTGTTATATCTCTGTGAGGAGTGTGGTTGTGGAATTTTAAAGGGGATGCTTGTATCTTTTTAATCTCATAGGATAAGCGCTAAGTATTTATTACTATGTGAAATCATCTAAATAAGTTGATATGAGGATTTACATTTTAACTATGTTATTATGTAATCGATCCTTGTATGAGGTGCAACAAGTTTATAGCAGAAAGGGAACCGATCTTGTGGACATGTGCAACATGTTTTTAGGAAAAGGGGAACCGATCCTATGGACATGTGCAACACGTACAAGATAGATACCATATATATATGGGGAACTGATTCTAGTACCTAGTCAACCGAATTTTGGTAACTAGCGTGACTATACATAGTACTCACATGGAGGTAGAACCGAAACTTGCTTTGGTAGAACCGTGAAACCCATGTTTGGTGATTGAATGTTCTTGATCAATCACATAGTTCTTGAAAGTCATATGAACCTATTATAAACTTGTTTGGAAGTATGGCAAATCGATTTCAAGATGGTAAGTATGAAGGAGGACTTACAAAGTAAAGGTGTCGACATACTTTGAACATGTGCAATAACGCTTATCTTTAATTGTTCAAAGTTATTCCTTAATACCTAGAGTAAGAAAATCCCGGATCGAAAAATAAGTTGAGAATCTTTTATTTAAGGTTTTTAATTTTATACATGGAAAATGAAAATTAGTAATGTGAATTTACTAGTTGGAGATTTTCTAAGAGATTTTCGGTCAATATTTGGACAAAGCATTTCTAGTCTAGGAATTATGGAAACCGAATTTGGAATATATTGCATATCTTGAGAATATTTTCGGTTTTAGAAATTCCTTGGTGTCCAAACTTCCTTGTCTATAAATACTTAAAGTTTTGCATTTCGAGCAAACTATCAGATCAAGCAAACTACCTCATTTGTGTTGCTACTGGTGAAACCGCCTATTCGAAGAGGAGGGTAACCTAACTACGCAAAATCTCTTACGGCCGCTCAGTTTAAAGATTTCTTTGGGATTGAGAAGCTATATTAATATTGTTGGTGGTAAACTAGATAATTGCGGCTTATCTTTTGTTTTCGATTGATTTGATTTACTAACGGTGGTTGAAATTTGAGTGCGCCTAGTTTGTTTATGCTTGAGAATCTTCTCTCCTGATATAAGATTCACTCAAACTAGGTCGAAGTTTCGACAGGGATCTTTAGATTGTTTGTAGATCTAAAGACGTCTTGTGATAATCCATTATTAACATACTCCGTTCTGTGCGTGATTAATCACAACATATTCAAGTTGTTGTGTGCAGGTGTTTATTAAAGATCTAAGAAGATTTGAAGACAAAGAAGACTTTGAAGATTTCTTATTTGGGTTCATAATCTTTGGTGTGCACAATACTTGTTTCGGTATAATAAGATCCAACTATAATCAGTTTATCCTTGTGGTAGATTGGATTGATTAGTTGTGTAGATCGACATCAATACGATTCTTTATGGTTAAAAGTATTGATTGCAAAATCTTAACTATTACTTCTGTAAGTTGTAGATAAGATAGATCTAAGAACCCGACAAAGGTGTTTGTTGAGATAAACAGAAGAGCCTTTTGTCGAACTCACATCACTTGGTTGAAAAGAGTTGATACCAAATAGATTTATTGTTCCTTTACTATTTGGAATACGAACCAAAGGAATTGTTCCAAGTACGTAACTTATTACAGGTCGGAAGCGTGTGAATACATACGGAACTAGGTGAACTATAGGTTTAGTTGCTTGGTTTCAACTATACGAAGTTGGTTTGATTTTGTATAGCGGCTTAATCCTGAGAGTATTCAATTCTGGACAAGGTCCCGGGGTTTTTATACATTTACGGTTTCCTCGTTAACAAAATCTTGCTGTGTCATTTACTTTTATTTCTGCAATTATAATTGTTCCTATTATAATTTAAAGTAAATTACACAAACGTTAATTCTTATTTACTTGATAGAAATCCTATTGTGTTTGGTTAAGTTCGAACCTCTTATCAAGTAAACATACTTCGTTGTTGTATTGTCTCGATCTCGTATCCATAGATGATCACACGAAGTGTGAACCGATTAGTTTTATTGTCTCGACTCAGTCCATAAACAATCACTTTCGGAGAAAGGACTTATAGGTGGAAATTTTTTAGATTGAGGTATATTTGGGTACCCTCGTCTTTTCAAACCTAGATCAAATTTTGTAAAATAAGGATAATATTAGAGTTAATATCGAAACAATTAAATACACTTTTAGGAACAAGGTTTATATTGTTCCGTCTTTAATGAATCACTAACATCTAAAATGTGCAGGGATACCAAAGAGAGCACCAAGGAAATGCCAGTAATCCATGTTTCAATGACAATCCAGTTAGATATATCCATATAACTCAGAACTAACGAAGATTCTATAAATAGATTTGATACATATTAACTATAGAATCTAATTAAATCCTTAACTATAAAATTGACGATAACACAAAATTATGATTTAAAAGTTGAAACCAATACTAATGTAGCTTTTAAGGAAACCAAAATACGGGCAAAGAGTGATAGTCGTGGAATACATATTTATCCCACAAATCCAGATCAGAATTTCTAAGTATGAAGGTACACGATTCACCGAAGATGTATCTTCATAGAGTTTAAGCAAGGATGAAACACAAGCATTTGAGGTCACTAGTGTGAGATTATTGTGAGTAACAAGTAGTCTAGTTCAATTTGGAAAAAAAAAACACAACTAGTTTAAAACCTTTTTTTGGGATCAAAGAGCACTGGTTGTACCGTTTAAGGGAAACTAGATTGTTATTTAGCATAGTTATATTGTAGATAAGTTATTGTTTATTAAATAGTCATTCTTTTCTAATATATAAGTTCACTCGAGAACCAAGATCAGACTATAACATATTGAAGTAATAAAGAATCTGTTGATGAAATTAGCGTGTCACCATAAACAGAATCCGTTATGTAAGACAAATCATATAGTTGAATCAAGTGCAGGTTTTAGAGATTAAGAATGAAAAGACGAGGGGTATCCAAATATACCTCAATCTAAAAAAATTCTACCTATAAATCCTTTTCTGAAAGTGATTGTCTATGGATTGAGTCGAGACAGTACAACTAATCGGTTCACACTTCGTGTGATCGTCTATGGATACAAGATCGAGATAATACAACAACGAAGTATGTTTACTTAATAATAGGTTCGGACTTAACCAAACACTAGGGATTGTCTATCAAGTAAAATAGGAATTAACGTTTGTATATTTTACTTCTAATTATAATAAAACAATTATAATTGTGGAAATAGAAAAGTAAAAGACACAGCAAGATTTTGTTAACGAGGAAACCGCAAATACAGAAAAACCCCGAGACCTAGTCTAGAATTAAATATACTCAGAATTAAGCCGTTATACAAAATCAAACCAACTTCGTATATTTGAGGCCAAACAACTAAACCTATAGTTCACCTAGTTCCATCAGTACTCCCACGCCTCCAACTTGTAATAAGTCACGTGCTTGGAACAATTCCTTTTCTTCTTATTCCAAACAGTAAAGGAACAACAAATATGTTCGGTAACAACTCTTTTCAAACAACGTGATATGAGTTTGACAAAGGCTCTTCCGTTTAACCAATAAACTCCTTTGTCATGTCCTCAGATCAATCTCTCAACAACTACCAAAGTAATTGTTAGATTATGTAATCAATACTATTAATCACAAAAGAGTGTATTGACGCCGATCTACTCAACTAATCAATCCAATCTATCAGAAAGATAAACCGATTATAGTTGGATCCCTTTCCAGCCGAAACAAGTATTGTGCACACCAAAGATTATGAACCCAAAATATCTTCTTGTCTTCAAATCTTCTTTAATCTTGAATCAAAACCTGCACACAATCAACTTGAATCTCTTGTGATCAATCACACACAGAACGGAGTCTGTTAACGTTGGATTATCACAAGATGTCTTTAGATCTACAAATAGTCTAAAGATCCCCGTCGAAACTTCAATCTAGTTTGAGTGAATCTTATATCAAAAGAGAAGATTCTCAAGCATAAAAAAACTAGTTGCAATCAAAGTTCAACAATATATAGTCAATCAAATCAATCAAAAACTAATAATAAACCTCAATTATCTAGTTTCCCACCAATGGTACTAATAGAGCTTCTCAATCCCAAAGAAGTCTTTAAACTGAGTGGCCATAATATATTTCGCCTAATTAGGTTACTTTCGGTTAGAGCACTGCTCGGCCAAACTAGCATGCGTTGCTATCTCAAGCATGTTTGTCAATCTTAGTGATCAAAACTATATAGTCTTGATTTCTAGTCTACTATAGCTAAGGTCTCGGACTAGGATATAAAGTGTAGTTGAGCTCAAGAACTCCATGGAGATCATCATACAAGACAAAGGACTACTCAAGGAACCAGTGGATCTTCATCGTCTAAAAGGTATGTGGAGACTTGAACTTATCTATCACTCAAAAGTCTATCTACTCTATCTCCAATCTTGAGACTGTAGAAATCGAGGGTCGCCTAGCACGGGTCGAGGTGCCGGTCTATTCTATGTCCCCAGTAGAGTCGCCACTGTAGAAATCGGGGGTCGCCTAACACGAGTCGAGTGCCGGTCTATTTCCTTTGTCCATAATTGTTATGGGGCGAGGTCCATGTTCTCATCCGTTCGTGGATGTTTAATGTACATGGTCTGCCAGAGATAATTTCTTACTAGTTTGTTAGTAAGAGGGCCAACTCTGCAGAGAGGAAAATAGATGTTTTGAAGTCGCCACCTGACTAAGGGGAGTCAGGACCCTTTTAACTAGTTTGAATTCTTTTGAGGAAAAAACAACCTAGTTATGACTTTCATGTTTATGGTCTGCTATCAGAGAGTCTGGGTAAGGATATTCTAGTACGGGATGGGAAGGTGTTAGGCACCCATCAGCCGCCCAATCGTAGGATTGGCCTCTACTTCATGATTAAAAGGGGAAATGTTTATGATTTATTGAGAATAGATTTTTATGCATGAGCTATTTTAGAAAAGAGACATAGTTAGAAGTTGGGTGGAACTTCGACTATGGAGATGTGGTTTCTTTCTTTTATGATGGTTTTTCTTTTGTGATGGTTTGGGTGGAAACCTTGTTTTATAGTGGTTTTGGGTGGAAAACCTTGTTTTGTGGTGGTTTTGGATGGAAAACCTTATTTTTGTTGTGGTTTGGGTGGAAACCTTATTTTATGGTGGTTTTGGGTGGAAAACCTTGTTTTGTGGTGGTCTTGGATGGAAAACCTTATTTTTGTTGTGGTTTGGGTGGAAACCTTGTTTTATGGTGGTTTTGGGTGGAAAACCTTGTTTTGTGGTGGTTTTGGATGGAAAACCTTATTTTTGTTGTGGTTTGGGTGGAAACCTTGTTTTGTGGTGGTTTTGGGTGGAAAACCTTGTTTTTGTTGTGGTTTGGGTGGAAACCTTCTTTTCTGGTGGTTTTGGGTGGAAAACCTTGTTTGGTGGTTTAGGTGGAAACCTTGGTTTTATTGAGAAGAAATTTGAATGAAATTTCAAAATTAAACAATTAACCTGCAGATTATCTCAATAAAAATAGGATTAATGCCAACCTTATTTTTTGACAATGGGTCTAATGTGGGAGGGAATTCCGCTTTATACCCACACTTTGATTTATCCCACTTAGAAAATTAATAATAAAACATAATTTTTTTATGTAACGCAAATGAGTATTCGCGGTGTTACTACGAAATGGAATACCATTTCGTTCCCGTATGACTACATAATTTACCGAAGAGATAGGTAATTAATATACTTGAAATATAATATTTAAATTAGAAAGGATTCTTACGATGGTTGCTTGCTTCCCTTAAGTATGCTGAAAGTAGTTAAAGTACTAGCAATTTAATGCTAATCTTTTAAAAACTTAAAGACAATACTTGATTTAATCTTCTTATTTTTTGAGTTTTCTCAAAATGAACTATAAATGCACAAGACAACGATAACTATTGTGTAGGAAGAAAATTTGATTTCTCTTTGATTAAATGACACAATACATGGAGACTTGAAATATGTGAGAAGAAATATTTTCTATTTGAGAAACAATAATTCTTCTTGGTTTGGGTGGAAACCTAGATTTTGGGTTGTGGTTTGGGTAGAAACCTTGAGTTGTGGTGTGGTTTGGGTGGAAACCTTTGCTGTTGTGTGGTTTGGGTGGAAACCTTGTTAAAGTAAAGGAACAAGTATTGTTGTCTTTCCCTCCACTTTTCTGTCAGAAAATTGGTGTGTTGAGAGGATTGTTTTCGACCTCTATTTATAGGAATGAAACCCGACAGCCTTCCGTTAATCTCTCCGCATTCAAATGTCCTTCGCAAAGATTTTTTTTTCTTTTCAAACCATGTGGGTCCCACGTCCTTTTCCCTTATTTTCCTAATAAAACAAATGTGGGCCCTACTTGACCCCTTTGTTTTCTTCTCCTTTCTCTTTTCCTAATAAAACAAGTGTGGGTCCCACTTGCATTTAAGAAAAAATCCCTTTTTTTTCTTCTTTTCTTCCTCTTCCACCCGTATTCTCTTCAAAACAAATATATGTAAGTTCCACTTGAAGAAAACAATTACTAATTAAAGTCTTGGTGCGGATAAGGGGAGGGTGAAAAGTGGGCGCCCCTTATCGTCTTCTGAGTTCTCGTTTTGCTCGTAACTTTTGCATACGAACTCGAAACGACTCCATTCTTTCACCAGTGACTTTGTATTTTCCTCCTCTTCAGTGTGATAGCAAGAGATCCCGGTCTCAAATGGATAATGAAACGGGTACGAGTGGGTAATGCTTGTGAGCTTGATTGGGTAAAGCTTGTGGGCTTGATTGGGTAAAGCTTGTGGGCTTGATGGAAAAGATATGAAAACCCAAATGGTTTCCACACAGAATTTCTCTTGTATTTGGCTTCGAAGCATAAGATTGATATTTCTTGTGGAAGGTGCGAAATTGGGGTGTCAACAGTTGCCCCTCTTTGAGAGTAATCGCTCGCGGTTTACGAACAAAGCCATGAAAACCCAATCACTTTGATTTTCAAAAGTTGGTTTTTGATGAGTTGATGAAGAAAGTCCTGACGTTGGCTGGGTTTGTTCCAGTTAAGCTTGTCAGTTCCCTGTTCTTGATGTTTTTGAACCTTTATGGTTGATTCATTTGGATAGCCCTTTGTTCGAGCCGATTGAATAGTTGAAAAGTTGATGAAGCAATTTCTGACGTTGGCCAGGTTTTTCCTAGTTGATCTTGTCAGTTCTGAAGTGCATTCTCAATGGCTTCCGTTCCACACTTTGTCTTGACATGACTTGCTTTTCTTTCACGAGACGATTCTTTCTTTAGGTAAGAAACTCCTTTTCTTTTCTTCAATATGTCGTCTAGGCGGATGGCTATCATTATTCCTGATCCTCCCACTTTGCCTACGCTGCGTAGAAGACGAAGAGTTGGGGTTTTAAACGATGTGGATGATCACGTTTCTGCAAGAATCTGGGAAGACCCTGTAAGTTTCCTTGTTGATCGAAATTTTCTTCTTGGTTTTCCAAGTTTCCTTTCATTATTTCTCAACCACTGCTTTCTTTCATAGAATTACGCTTGGGCGCATATTCGAGGAGGGACCACTGGTATAGTAGAATGGTGGCTGGTGTTAAGACGATGCAAAGGTGTACGTGATCTTGTACAACAGATTGGTTGGTACGACTTTATTGAAGCTTTGGAACCGTTCCATGATGGCGAGAATGCTTTAATCGTGGCAGAAAGATGGTGGGGTGATACTAATTCATTTCACCTGCCACATTGTGAGTTAACCATCACTCCTTTGGATTTCTATATGATTACTGGCATCCGTGTGGGGGTAGGAGCTCCCGTCCCGGTGGGTGAAAACGTGATGAGAGGAGAATGTCCGAAACTTTGTTGGGACCACATTGTGGGGATATCTTCCCTAAAAATTGGTATGTCGGCTTAGCGAGGCTTGAAGAGGCAATTTCTCGGTCCCTGAGCTGGATCTCATCTGCGACGCTTCAAAATATGATGCTAAAGTTATTACAGTTACCAGAGCTTTCTGATCTTTGTTGCGGGTCATACCTTCCTTGACTCTTCTGGTGGCTATATCAAATCTGGTTACTTGGAAGCATTTTCTGACCTTGAATTGGTGAATTTTTACGATTGGGGAAGTTGTGCGATGGCGCGGCTTTACACCTATCTGTCTCGAGCAACACGCCTTCAAACAAAAGCCTTATGTGGATTCTGTCCCATCTTGAATATGAGTACATTTTCCTTGCTTTAGGTTGAACGATCTTGGACCCCCTTTTTTAACACCCATACTCTTTCTTTGTAACAGTATTGGTGTTACGAATATTTTCCTCTTAGTCGCCCTCCTTTTGATACAAACTTCTCCAATAGCCAAACATTTCCTCGAATGGCTAGATGGAAAGGTGCACTTCGAAGGCACTCGATTGCATATACGCGCCTTTGTTTGGAGGGGGCGACAGTTGAATCTGTAAGAAACCTTATATTGTTTTTTTTTAATATATATATGTACCTCCATTTTGATCGCAGATTTGTTGGGACCCTTGGAAGGATTATCTGATTCGGCGTGATCAAAGAGCCATTCATGCCATGTCGTCTAGCATGCTTCGGTACTTGTTACGTGGCTCGGATTACTGTGCTTGGTATCTTGGTGACAGATTTGGGAGACAAATTAGTCAACCAGACACTACACCCCGTTTTCCTCCTCCCAACGTTACATGTTTTCCTTATGCATCGTTTAGTGATATGGACGAGATTTCACGTCAACCGCAACGTTCCTACGAAGATTCCGTTGATCGTGGAATGAATTTTGAATCATATTGGATATCGGTTTCTTTAGGTCCACCTCTTGCTATCCAATCTTGCCGAGAGAATCTTGTAGTGGGTGATCCGGGTTTTGCCCCTCGTCCATTATTGATGGGATCTTCCAGCAATGCTTCTTCTCAACAAGTTCCACTAACGGGCTTCGGTCATCTTCTTCCAACATGGGATTTTCAAATACCTATCTTGGGGACTTCAAATGTGGTTCCAATTGCAGGTGGCCCTATTGACCGTGAAGATATTATTGGTTTACCTCTCCCGGATGATATTCCTGAGGTACCGCTGTTACTCTGCTCTTCTTGACTTAATGACTTAATACTTTTTATTGACTCCTTTCTCGCTTCAGGCTTCCAGACCTCTTCAAGAATACTTGCTCCGTTTGGTGGATAGCCGTGGGCGCCAGTTGACATCGGTGGTGAATGAGATGTACGGTATCATGTGGAGATATGATGAAGTCAGTAGAGAATCCCTGGGGAGGCAGGCATGTATTGATACTCTTTCTGAAGAATTATCTACGCTTCGACTTCTTTACGAGGTAGACTGCATTTTTTTTTTTTTTTTATTTCTTTCTCTTTTTGATTTTTTTTTTTTTTTTTTTTTTGAATAGGGAAAAGGGGCTAGCGGATCGGATGAATGACCCTAATGGGTTGAAGAAGCCCAACGGGTTACGGGTTTCATTTCGGTTTGCCCGAATAGCAGTTTGATGGAGCCCTAATCCTTTGCTTTAAATTCCTCGCCTTCTTCTTCCTCGACCATCAGTTTCTCTTTCTTCCTCTTCTTTTTTTTTTCTGCAAATCTGCCTCTTTCCTCCATCTTTTCATCAGACCCTTCTTGTATGTGCCGGATCTGGACAGTGATCTTTCTTTTCTTGATCACCGTCTTCATGTTCTTCTACTTTCTGCTTGTTTGGTTTATCGCCATAGTAATCATTTCTTGGTGGAGTATGCGAGATGCGGATTTGAGCGGTGAAAGTAATGATAAGCTGAAGTGAGATTTTGGTGGAATCTCGGTATAGATCTGTATGAATCTTCTCTTTTTGTGCTTGATGGTAGTGTATCTTGAGATCAGATTAATGTTCAGCTCGAAGATGAAGATCTGATGATTTAGGGAAGATGCAAGATCGTTCCATATGCGGTTTCAAAATACATACAAAGATAAATCCAGATTTCAAAGTTGAAATCGGATTTAGATTTAGATGTATTACGACAAGTATGGATGATCTGCCTGTGATGAAGATGTCTAGATCTAGTGTGTCACATGGACACTTTTACCACTATTACACATTGGTTTCGATCAATGGGAAATGGTGAAGAAGTTGGATCTTGGTCTAGACTCAGATAAAATCACCAACTTTCCTTATTTGTTTTTCATTTCTTCTTCTTTGGTTTGCCGTCAGATCATTTTTTCATTTCTTGTTGTTGTTCTTCTTTTTTCTTTTCTTTTGCTTATTTCTTATTGTTGTTGCTTTTTTTTTTCTCGATCTGATCATGTATCCTTCAGATAAGGAAGAGTTCATGCTTTTCATTGTTGTAGACGACGATTCTGTAATTCCTTCATTTGTGAATGAAATATTTTCTTTCTGGTGATGCTCTTGTCCTTGGTTTGACTTGCACTGACTGGTGTGCAGATCATTGACTCGGTGGAGAAGCCTTAATTCAGATAACTCGTCGTTCACAAAAGCTCTTAAGTTGATCTGCATTCGTGGGCCTTGGATGTTCTTCTACATCTAGGTCCATCAATTGTACTGCCATTCCTGGAAAAATATTTTTGAAAATAAATGAATCTTCCCATTTTGGTTTGAACTTGCCCCTTGGGTCGGTGTGTTTGACGGGCCAAATTTCCTTGAGAACGAGATCTCCTTTGTCGAAGTTGCGTGGTCGCACATGTTTGTTGAAACTGCGTGCAATTTTTTTCTGGTATGCTTGAGAATGGCAAGCTGATGTTAACCTATTTTAACGCTTCTTCTAAATTTCCAGTCCAGATTCGAACTGGATTTACCCTAGCCGAAACACCTAGATTTTCGGATCGCAGATTTGGAGGCTTGAACTGTCTTCCCCCCTTGTTTGGTTTATCGTCAGATCACTTTTTATTTTTTTAGATCTGATCATGTATCCTTTGGATGAGTAGTTGTTCTTGATTTGAATAGTTGTTGACGAGGATCTTGTAAGACTTCCTTTTGTGAATGAAATATCTTGTTCCGGACCCTCTTTTTTTTGCTTCTTTTTTTTTTTTTTTTTTAGAAAAAGGTTTCACCGTCTTTAGCAATTCTGTCAGGAGCAATATGCGGATGCTTCTACCATGGTTGAGAGGATTTTGAGAATACGCATGTCCCTTCCTTCGGCGATGGCCCTCCAAAATTGCTCTCTTTTGTTAAAAGACCTCTTCGTTCTTGAGGACTTGATTCCTTTGCGGAAATACACTTTAAAAGATGTTGAAGCACCTTTTCTGGTAACACTTCTAGTTGTAGGAGCCATAAACTTCGATAGTTTACAACCAAAGATAGTACCTGAAATATGAACCTTTCTCAAATAAATATTAGTTAAAAAAAAAACATTTTCCCTTTAATCATTTTTTTTTCAAGTCGAATCTCTTATTTATCCCCAGCGGAGTCGCCACTGTAGAAATCGAGGGATCGCCTAGCACGGGTCGAGGTGCCGGTCTATTATATGTCCCCAGCAGAGTCGCCACTGTAGAAATCGAGGGTCGCCTAGCACGGGTCGAGGTGCCGGTCTATTCTATGTCCCCAGCAGAGTCGCCACTGTAGAAATCTGGGGTCGCCTAGCACGAGTCGAGTGCCGGTCTATTTCCTTTGTCCATAATTGTTATGGGGCGAGGTCCATGTTCTCATCCGTTCGTGGATATTTAATGTACAGGGTCTGCCAGAGATAATTTCTTACTAGTTTGTTAGTAAGAGGGCCAACTCTGCAGAGAGGAAAATAGATGTTTTGAAGTCGCCACCTGACTAAGGGGAGTCATGACCCTTTTAACTAGTTTGAATTCTTTTGAGGAAAAAAAAACCTAGTTATGACTTTCATGTTTATGGTCTGCATATCGAGAGTCGGGTAAGGAGATTCTAGTACGGGATGGGAAGGTGTTAGGCACCCATCAGCCGCCCAATCGTAGGATTGGCCTCTACTTCATGATTAAAAGGGGAAATGTTTATGATTTATTGAGAATAGATTTTTATGCATGAGCTATTTTAGAAAAGAGACATAGTTAGAAGTTGGGTGGAACTTCGACTATGGAGATGTGGTTTCTTTCTTTTATGATGGTTTTTCTTTTGTGATGGTTTGGGTGGAAACCTTGTTTTATAGTGGTTTTGGGTGGAAAACCTTGTTTTGTGGTGGTTTTGGATGGAAAACCTTATTTTTGTTGTGGTTTGGGTGGAAACCTTATTTTATGGTGGTTTTGGGTGGAAAACCTTGTTTTGTGGTGGTCTTGGATGGAAAACCTTATTTTTGTTGTGGTTTGGGTGGAAACCTTGTTTTATGGTGGTTTTGGGTGGAAAACCTTGTTTTGTGGTGGTTTTGGATGGAAAACCTTATTTTTGTTGTGGTTTGGGTGGAAACCTTGTTTTGTGGTGGTTTTGGGTGGAAAACCTTGTTTTTGTTGTGGTTTGGGTGGAAACCTTCTTTTCTGGTGGTTTTGGGTGGAAAACCTTGTTTGGTGGTTTAGGTGGAAACCTTGGTTTTATTGAGAAGAAATTTGAATGAAATTTCAAAATTAAACAATTAACCTGCAGATTAGCTCAATAAAAATAGGATTAATGCCAACCTTATTTTTTGACAATGGGTCTAATGTGGGAGGGAATTCCGCTTTATACCCACACTTTGATTTATCCCACTTAGAAAATTAATAATAAAACATAATTTTTTTATGTAACGCAAATGAGTAGTTGCGGTGTTACTACGAAATGGAATACCATTCCGTTCCCGTATGACTACATAATTTACCGAAGAGATAGGTAATTAATATACTTGAAATATAATATTTAAATTAGAAAGGATTCTTACGATGGTTGCTTGCTTCCCTTAAGTATCTTTGAAAGTAGTTAAAGTACTAGCAATTTAATGCTAATCTTTTAAAAACTTAAAGACAATACTTGATTTAATCTTCTTATTTTTTGAGTTTTCTCAAAATGAACTATAAATGCACAAGACAACGATAACTATTGTGTAGGAAGAAAATTTGATTTCTCTTTGATTAAATGACACAATACATGGAGACTTGAAATATGTGAGAAGAAATATTTTCTATTTGAGAAACAATAATTCTTCTTGGTTTGGGTGGAAACCTAGATTTTTGGGTTGTGGTTTGGGTAGAAACCTTGAGTTGTGGTGTGGTTTGGGTGGAAACCTTTGTTGTTGTGTGGTTTGGGTGGAAACCTTGTTAAAGTAAAGGAACAAGTATTGTTGTCTTTCCCTCCACTTTTCTGTCAGAAAATTGGTGTGTTGAGAGGATTGTTTTCGACCTCTATTTATAGGAATGAAACCCGACAGCCTTCCGTTAATCTCTCCGCATTCAAATGTCCTTCGCAAATTTTTTTTCTTTTTTCTTTTCAAACCATGTGGGTCCCACGTCCTTTTCCCTTATTTTCCTAATAAAACAAATGTGGGCCCTACTTGACCCCTTTGTTTTCTTCTCCTTTCTCTTTTCCTAATAAAACAAGTGTGGGTCCCACTTGCATTTAAGAAAAAATCCCTTTTTTTCTTCTTTTCTTCCTCTTCCACCCGTATTCTCTTCAAAACAAATATATGTAAGTTCCACTTGAAGAAAACAATTACTAATTAAAGTCTTGGTGCGGATAAGGGGAGGGTGAAAAGTGGGCGCCCCTTATCGTCTTCTGAGTTCTCGTTTTGCTCGTAACTTTTGCATACGAAATCGAAACGACTCCATTCTTTCACCAGTGACTTTGTATTTTCCTCCTCTTCAGTGTGATAGCAAGAGATCCCGGGCTCAAATGGATAATGAAACGGGTACGAGTGGGTAATGCTTGTGAGCTTGATTGGGTAAAGCTTGTGGGCTTGATTGGGTAAAGCTTGTGGGCTTTATTGGGTAAAGCTTGTGGGCTTGATTGGGTAAAGCTTGTGGGCTTGATGGAAAAGATATGAAAACCCAAATGGTTTCCACACAAAATTTCTCTTGTATTTGGCTTCGAAGCATAAGATTAATATTTACTGTGGAAGGTGCGAAATTGGGGTGTCAACAGAGACAAAAGTCATTTTACTATATAGACTAAGAATATACACATGTGACATTTCGAGCTGAGTATATCTCGCTTATTTATTTATCGAAATGTGTGTTGGTAAAGCTTTTGCTTTAGCCAAGTTCATCTTTGCCTAGTGACGAAAGTCATGTTATGTTTCAATCACTTTGGAAATCGCTCTGACGAAAACTAGTTCGTGAAAACAGCTATATGATGTCCTCTGAGAATGTTTCAATGATTGAAATGAGAGTTTAGACTATATAACCATTGGGGGATATAAATATTGTTGTGGCAACACATATATGTATAAGTCCTTAACACTTGAACCGAAGTTTGCGAACTTTGTTGATCAAGTGGAACCGGAACGTGAGCAGAAACTCAGTCCGCGAACTGGCGTAAGTTCTCGAACCCGAGAATATCTGCTGAAGTTGAAGCTCAGGTGCAGTCCGCGAACTGACGGAAGTTCTCATCCCGAGAAATTCAGCTGGAGTTTATTAACTTCAAACGGTTAGCTTGAGTCCGCGAACTCAAGAGGTTATGTATGAAAACGTTGTTCATGAACTTATTCTTAAATTACTAAGGGATGCTTTTGCAAACCGTGGATTTATAGTTCATGATTAATGATTTTGAGTGGATCTCATCGTTTTTGATTCAATTGTGTCTCTTGTAGTACTTGAGATCGCATAGCAATTAAACAACTCTCTAACTAGTTCATTTGAGTCATTTGGACTAGTTATGGTGAAGAAGAATATGGTTGATATGAAAGTTAACATTTGGCTAACCAGTTGGTTGACTAATATTGAACCAACCATTGTACACGTTTGGGTACGGTTACACAAACCCAAAAACGTCAAGTACATGTGTGTATGGCAAGCTAAGTTTTCGATCTAACGGTTGAGAGATATTAGCTTGTATCTAATCAGGTTTTCATCTAACAGTGAATATTAAATGCTTTGTTACTAAGCTAACATTGATTGCAAACCCTGATTTGAAAGACTATATAAGGGAGAACTCTAGCTATTGGAAAAACTAATCCCCACACACTTTTCTTGTGTGATACTAGTTTTCTCCAAGCTAAAGTCGATCTCCATTAACCCTTGAGTTTTCTCTCTAAACTCGGGTTAACGACTTAAAGACTTCATTGGGATTGTGAAGCCAGACCGATACTACTTATCTTGTAGTTGTGTGATCAGATCTTGCTATTTCTATCGTATGAGTACAATTGTAATAATTGGCTTGAGATTTCTATCTCCGGTAGGAAAGATAAAAGTAGTCATAAACATCTTCGTCTCATTGTTTGTGATTCCTCAATAATCTTCTTCACTGCGTCGATCAAGTTTATTGTGAGGTGATTGATGACACTGAGCTGTTCTTCGGGAATATAAGTCTGGTTTTATCGATTGGTTCCTGTTCACCTTGATTTATCAAAAGACGGAACAAAACTCATAGGTTTATTCGTGGGAGACGAATTTATCTATTACCTGTAGACTTTTTTGTGTGAGACAGATTTGTTTGCTAAAGTCTTCGACTTTGGGTCGCAGCAACTCTTAGTTGTGGGGTTGCACAGACGCGGACGCGGACACTACAAAATTCCCAAAAAAATAAGGACGCGGACGCGGACACGTATATACATATATTTTTTATATATACAATTACGTATTTATACAACAAAATCAAGTAGTTCGATCCTAAAAATTAGAAAATAATGTTACATGTGTATAAATTTCAAAAGAAAAGGAAAGATCGTTTTTTATACACGCCGAAGGTCAAACAATCAATCACTATTAAACACATGGCACAATCAAATTGCATTCTTAGAACAACACATGCCCAACCAACGGTACATGTGATGTATTTCCAATTACAAAACCCTAATAAAGACTTAAATGATTGATCTAAATGTTTGTCTTTATTCATTTAGTTAATAATAGTAAAAATAAAGGAAGAAGTTTAAATGGAAATGGAAAAAAATGCTTCAAACCCGAATCATCGGTCCATCCAAACAAGACGCACGCTGGACGCACATATTGGTATGTCGGACATGCGTCATGTCAGCGTCAAACGCGCGTCCGACGCGAGTCGGACACGGATATTCCTCCAAAAACGGAGCGTCCGTGCAACCCTGAATTCATCTAAGGGAATCAAGTACGTAGTATCTTGCTGGGATCAGAGGCGTAAGAGCATAATTGTACCTTAGATTAGTGTAAGATTAGTTGGGGTTCAACTATAGTCCAGACTGAAGTTAATTTGGAGTAGGCTAGTGTCTATAGCGGCTTAATACAGTGTATGTTTAATATGGACTAGGTCCCTGGGTTTTTCCGCATTTGCGGTTTCCTCGTTAACAAAATTTCTGGTGTCTATGTTATTTCTTTTCCGCATTATATTTTTATATAATTGAAATAATACAAGTTGTGCGTTGTTCAATCAATTAGAATATCCGACCATTTTGGTTGTTGATTTAAATTGATTGACACTTGGATATTGGTCTTTGGTACCATCCAAGTTATCTCTCTTTGATTAGACTCGCGAATCATATTTTCTTGAGTAAATCAAATTGAGAGATTGAGATAATAACTCCTTGAGTATTTTCTATTGATTGAGTCTTTTTGATTCTCTAGAAAACAACTCGGAGTTGTCCATACAAATTGCTAATCAAAATATTGGGTGGTGTTGTTAGACCCCGCTTTTTCAATTGGTATCATAGCAGGCAAACACATTAAAGACCTTAAAAGTCTGTGTTTGTTGCGATCTGACTCTATGGACAGAGGTGTTATCTCAATAAACGTACCTGTAGTTGCAGGAAATCCCACAACACACCCCTTGTAATATCTTAATAATAATTTCTTGATCTAAACCCATTTGATATGAAAATGATGATTAAAATACGAAAATTGTAAATAGAGACAAATTTTTACATGGTTCGATCAATTTGATCTACATCCATGATTCTTCACTATGATTGTTTAAATTTACATTTGATTTACATTGATAATCTCCATTAATGGAGTTCTAGATCTAGTTTTGGGGAAGAAGATGATAAAGAAAAATACATTTTCTCTCTAAAAAATATCTCTATGCAAAATTTCTCTCTCTCTCTCTCTCTTACGAAATTGTCTCCCCCTTTCTCTCTCCTACTCTTTTCTTTATATAAGTGTTTACATAGTGGATGACAGCTCACACTTCCCTTATTTTAGGATCCCTTTCCACACTCTCGCAAGCTTTCTCCATATTCTCTCGAGCTCCGTTTCATTCTCGCGAGATTTCTCTACAACCGCAAAATCTTCACATCTTTCTCGTGTTTTATGTTGTCGTTGTCTATTACATCATTAATTTGCGACATTTGCAATGTGTTGTTGAATAGCTCGCAGAAATGTCATTAATAAATTTCACAAGAGTATTGTCGTGGCGATATTCTGATCCTACATCTTGCCTCTTTTTTCTTGAATATTGCTTGAAAAGTAATCTTTAATAAAAAAACTGTTATTGATCTTTGCTGATGACGGAACGAGCAAAAGAATATTTGACTTGAAAAGTACGTACTTGCCTCTATTCTTTTGTGAAGTTCCAGATCTTTGCGAAGTAAAGAAGTATCAACTCTTGAAGTATACGAATGATGAAGTATCCTTGAAGAAGTACTTAATCCTCAAAATATAAGAAATATCCATCCTTGAATGAAAGTTATAAGTATAAGCTTTGATATGGCACTAATATCTGTGAATGCTTCTAAATCTCTGATGTTGTGAGCTCCTGATGTTTGTCGTTATTCTCTCATTGGAATTTCTGTTTTCGCCTGGGTAGCTTATAGATCCAGTTGAACTCATCATCGATCGTAGCTAATTTCTTTGAATCTTCTTGGAATCAGCAAGTACTAGGTAGTGTTTCTAGCGCCAAAATGTAGTTTCAGGAAATCCCACAACACACCCCTTGTAATATCTTAATAATAATTTTTTTATCTAAACCCATTTGATATGAAAATGATGATTAAAATACGAAAATTGTAAATAGACACACAGATTTTTGCATGGTTCGATCAATTTGATCTACATCCATGATTCTTTACTATGATTGTTTAAATTTACATTTGATTTACATTGATACTTTCCATTAATGGAGTTCTAGATCTAGTTTTGGGGAAGAAGATGATAAAGAAAAATATATTTTCCCTCTAAAAAATATATCTCTGCAAAATTTCTCTCTCTCTATTACGAAATTGTCTCCCCCTTTCTCTCTCCTGCTCTTCTCTTTATATAAGTGTTTACATAGTGGATGATAGCTCACACTTCCCTTATTTTAGGATCCCTTTCCACACTCTCGCAAGCTTTCTCCATATTCTCTCGAGCTCCGTTTCATTCTCACGAGATTTCTCTACAACCGCAAAATCTTCACTTCTTTCTTGTGTTTTATGTTGTCATTGTCTATTACATCATTAATTTATGACATTTGCAATGTGTTGTTGAAGAGCTCGCAGAAATGTCGTTTATAAATTTCACAAGAGTATTGTTGTGGCGATATTCTGATCCTATAGTACCACCAGTATTCGATGTCTCTAATTACTTATGGTGGAAAATTGATATGCGAGCTTTTCTTTAAGCACGTGATTTTCAATCACGGGTATATGTTGTTAATGGCTATGATCCTCCCATTGCTGCGGAAGGAGAAAATGTTCCAAAGAATATTGATGAATATACTCCTGCAGAGGTTCTTGCTGCAAAGCAAAACTCTGACGGTTTGAATGTGATCATACATGCCATTACCCCAAATCTTCAGCACCATGTGTCTAATTGCACTAAGTCACAAGAAGCTTGGGATATCTTAACAACCGTATTCGAAGGAAATTCCAGTGAAAAGGATGCAAGGCTTCAGAACCTTAATTCCGATTGGGAAAATTTTCGTACGGAAGATGGAGAAACATTTGATGAGTTTAATCACAAAGTCTCTGAAATTGTTAATGCATCTTTTGCATTGGGTAAGACTATTCCTGAAAAGGACATTGTGATGAAAATTCTCAGATCACTGCCATTTAGATATGATGCTAAGAAGCATGCCATCGTTGAGGGAAATAACCTAGATACTCTCTCCAGAAACACGCTGGTTGGTAAGCTTAAGATATTTGCTCACGAACTTTCATCCAAGGCTAAGGATGTTGCGTTCAAAGAACTAAAGGACACTAAATTACTTGATAAAAGTAAAAAAGTGTATATCTCTGAGGATGTTCACTCTGAGATAGATTCATCAGATGAAGATCTTGACAAATCAGTCTCGATGATCACAAGATAGTTTAGGGATCTTCTTTTGAAGAGAAGTAAACGGTTCTCCAGAGATAAGCCTAAGGCATCAGTCAAACCTCATAATCGTGTTCCTCCTAAAAACAGGGATATTGATGAAACTGATGGAGAGGATATGCCTCAGTGCTTTAACTGTAAAGGATTTGGTCATTTTGCAAATGAGTGTCCAAATCGGAGAAAATACACTGGGAACAAAGGTCTTGCTGCAACTCTTGATGAAATGTCTGACGACTGTGATTCAAATGAAGATGAGAAATCAATTGTTGCACTTCTTGGTGAAAATATTGATTTTGATAATTGTAGCAATACACACATCAATATTGATATTCTTTCAGAAGATAATCCAACCATTCTGGAAGAAAAAGTTGACCATTTTCTTGGAAACACTGTTTATAATGTTTCAGGATCCACTATGTGCCTAGCTGCCTGCACAATTTAGAAGCCTGATTATTATCCAAGTATGACGTGCTCATACTGTTCATTAAAAGGTCATGAACTATAAAGGTGTTACAAGTTCAAACACAAGCAAAGACACGTCAACAAACTTCAACGAAGAGCAAATCATCTAGCAATAAAACTCAAACTTGCACATAAGACCACAGATGTATGTAAGATTTTATCTTCGTCTAAGAAGTTAGTTTCCAAGGAAAAATCAAGACCACTTGAGAATAAAGTATGGTCAAATCGTTTTGATAGACAAAGGTCTGTAGATTCCTCTCAAGAGGAAATTGGTGGACAAATTGTTGTTCACCACATCACAAATTAATTGTGTTGTGTCTAAAATCTTGTCTCATGTGCCTGTTCAAAAGAGATAATGATTTTGTACCTCTCAGGATTTAGGAAAAGTTTTTCTTCTTTCTTTTCTTAGGTTTGTTAATTTTTGTCTATCAAACAAAAAGAAAGGGTATTTTCGAAAATTTCACTCTTCATAGGGTTGTGAATTGATCGTTTACGAACCCGTTAAAGGTTTTTAACCTTACATTCCTTTTCCTTCTCCAAAAACTCTTTTTATCTCAAGACTACTTGTTGAGCTAATTGTGAATTCCTCTCACAAACCCATACATTCATGGACGCTCCAAGAATGATGTCTTTGGATGGAAAGGAAAATAATATGGTTGTTAAGCCACCAATCATGAAGAAAAAGAAGGAATACGAGGAAGCCAAGAGTTGTTCATTCAAATTCTCAGAAGTTTTCTGATGTTCTTGAAGTGTTGAAGGAGCTGCGAAAGGAGATTCAACAAATAAAGGCTTTTGTGCATAAGACTCATGAGATTCAGAAGGCCGTGGTTGACAACAACAACCAAGAAGGTTCATTGATATAAACTCCTTTCTTAATGAACCCTATGTTCCAATGGTTATTGACAACAAGGAGTTCGGTAACGATAATGAATTCTTCTAAGGTCTTAATGTCTAGTAAATCTTCTATGTTTTTTGTTTTATTTAGAAGAATAACTAGTGTTTTGGAATAGCAATGATTGTGATTACACATAACTATATCCAATGATTTCATCTTCTTGTTTTTAGATTTATTGGTTTAAATTCTAAAGTTGTTTGGAAGATGATGGTTGCAGTATTAATCTTTTTGATTTTATATATTGCAATATTTTGATAGGATTTGTATGTTTACGTCCGTGAACTTGTTTGTCCCATATTTTGTCAAAATTAAAGTCGTTCACGTATTGGTATGCAAATATTGATAAAGGAATGAATGGACTTTTGGCAAAACACAAAATTTAAGCCTATATTGTCAATTGTTGATGTAAGATAGGTTAAAATCTTTTGTGATTCAATGATAAAGTCTATTATGTCACTTTGTGATGGAAAAATAGAATAGGTCCTTGTTTTGTAATCCACGGTATAGAGCTTAATTGTTCCATATTATTATGTATTACCGTGAAGGTTCCATTGTGTATCTCATGTTGAGCACGATACGATTAAGTCGATATTTTTTACTGGCATGTTTGGTTGTTCCATGAGATGCTATATGTTGAGCATTAAGAACTAAATTAATCAACTTGTGTGGTTATTTAGTTTGTATTCCATGAGTTCTCTCATGCTGAGTACATGTACGGTTAAGGTTGTCATTACCTATGATAGTCTTAGTCGGGGTTCCATAATCTCTTATGTTGAGCCCAAATGAGCTAAATCAATCATCTTGTGTGATTATTTAGTTAGCACTCCATTTTTTTTTCTCATGTCGAGTGTGAACAATTGAATTGATTACTTTGTAATTAGTTTAATTGTGTAATCCGGTTAGAATATTTATGGGTTTTCTTGTGAATAATCTAATCGATGATTTAAGTCTCCATAAGTTTACTTGTGTTGAGCATATTTAGTCAAATTAATCTTGGTTCGCTTTGGTTAATATGATTGAATATTTTGGATTCCAATTTCATACTTGTATGTAATTTGTTGAGTCTAAAGAAATCATTCTTTTCTCTTGAAATTAAGGTCGCTCTTGTTGTTCATTTGGGAATCACATCTTATGGGGTGAGTTCTTTTGAACTTGCGCTTAATTTCCAAATCTTTGTGGGGAGTGCGGCTGTGGAATTTTTTAGGGGTTATCTTGTATCTTTATAAACTCTATGATTGCATCTAAACAAGATGATAGAACATTTACCTTTGGTCATGAAATATCTCTTACGGAAATTTCATTAGGATCCCGTTCTTGTACCTTTGCCAATTTTATTGACAAAAAGGGGGAGAATTAATTGTAGTTCACACTACAAATACATATGGTTTTCATATCATTATGTAAGGGGGAGTGGTTTCCATGTGAGATGGAGTATTGACTAAGGGGGAGTGAAGTATCACCATAGTATTGTTGTTGAAGTTGTGATGCAATTGGACTTTGACGCTGTGTAATAATACTATGACATTGTATTACAATGATTGAGAACCAATGCTTTTCTCATTAGATACGGATTTTCAACAACGATGATACTAAACTTACAACCTTTGGGATCATTGGACTACTTGGAAGTGACGAAGATTTCGAGTATTGTTGAAGATTAGGCATATTGAATAGGAGCTACAAAGTTTATTTATATAATTTTTGTATTCCATATGTATTAATAGTTTTGCCACTAAAATTGACAAAGGGGGAGATTGTTAGAGCACTGCTCGGTCAAACTCGCATGCGTTGCTATCTCAAGCATGTTTGTCAATCTTAGTGATCAAAACTAAATAGTCTTGATTTCTAGTCTACTATAGCTAAGGTCTCGGACTAGGATAGAAAGTGTAGTTGAGCTCAAGAACTCCATGGCGATCATCATACAAGACAAAGGACTACTCAAGGAACTAGTGGATCTTCATAGACTAAAAGGTATATGGAGACTTGAACTTATCTATCAATCAAAAGTCTATCTACTATATCTCCTATCTTGAGACAAAAGTCGTTTTACTATATAGATTAAGAATATGCACATGTGACATTTTGATCTGAGTATATATCGCTTATCTATTTCTCGAAATGTGTGTTGGTAAAGCTTTCGCTTTGGCCAAGTTCATCTTTGCCTAGTGACGAAAGTCATGTTATGTTTCAATCACTTTGGAAATTGCTCTGACGAAAACTAGTTCGTGAAAACAGCTATATGACGTCCTCTGAGAATGTTTTAATGATTGAAATGAGAGTTTAGAATATATATAACCATTGGGGGATATAAACATTGTTGTGGCAACACATATATGTATAAGTCCTTAACACTTGAACCGAAGTTTGCGAACTTTGTTGATCAAGTGGAACCAAAACGTGAGCAGCAACTCAGTCCGCGAACTGGTGTAAGTTCTCGAACCCGGGAATATCTGCTGAAGTTGAAGCTCAGGTGCAGTCCGCGAACCCGGTCATGAACGACGGAAGTTCTCATCCCGAGAAATTCTGCTGGAGTTTATTAACTTCAAACGGTTAGCTTGAGTCCGCGAACTCAAGAGGTTATGTATGAAAACGTTGTTCATGAACTTATTCTTAAATTACTAAGGGATGTTTTTGCAAACCGTGGCTTTATAGTTCATGATTAATGATTCGAGTGGATCACATCGTTTTTGATTCAATTGCGTCTCTTGTAGTACTTGAGATCTCATAGCAATTGAACAACTCTCTAACTAGTTAATTTGAGTCATTTGGACTAGTAATGGTGAAGAAGAATATGGTTGATATGAAAGTTATCATTTGGCTAACCATTTGGTTGACTAATATTGAACCAACCATTGTACACGTTTGGGTACGGTTACACAAACCCAAAAATTTCAAGTACATGTGTGTATGGCAAGCTAAGTTATCGATCTAACGGTTGAGAGATATTAGCTTGTATCTAATCAGGTTTTCATCTAACAGTGAATATTAAATGCTTTGTTACTAAGCTAACATTGATTTCAAACCCTGATTTGAAAGACTATATAAGGGAGAACTCTAGCTATTGGAAAAACTAATCCCCACACACTTTTCTTGTGTGATACTAGTTTTCTCTAAGCTAGAGTCTATCTCCATTAACCCTTGAGTTTTCTCTCTAAACTCGGGTTAACGACTTAAAGACTTCATTGGGATTGTGATGCCATACTGATACTACTTATCTTGTAGTTGTGTGATCTGATCTTGCTATTTCTATCGTACGAGTAAAATTGTAATAATTGGCTTGAGATTTCTATCTCCAATAAGTAAGATAAAAGTAGTCACAAACATCTTCGTTTCATTGTTTGTGATTCCTCAATAATCTTCTTCGATGCGTCGATCAAGTTTATTGTGAGGTGATTGATTAAACTGAGTTGTTCTTCGGGAATATAAGTCTGGTTTTATCGATTGGTTCCTGTTCACCTTGATTTATCAAAAGACGGAACAAAACTCATAGGTTTATTCGTGGGAGATGAATTTATCTATTACCTGTAGACTTTTCTGTGTGAGACAGATTTGTTTGCTAAAGTCTTCGACTTTGGGTCGTAGCAACTCTTGGTTGTGGGTGAGATCAGCTAAGGGAATCAAGTGTGCAATATCATGTTGGGATCAAAGGCGTAAGAGCATAACTGTACCTTGGATCAGTGTAAGATTGGCTGGGGTTCAACTACAGTCCAGACCGAAGTTAATTTGGAGTAGGCTAGTGTCTGTAGCGTCTTAATACAGTGTATGTTTAATCCGAACTAGGTCCCGGGGTTTTTCTGCATTTGCGGTTTCCTCGTTAAATTTTTTTCTAGTGTCTGTGTTATTTCCTTTCCGCATTATATTTTTATATAATTGAAATAATACAGGTTGTGCGTTGTTCAATCAATTAGAATATCCGACCATTTTGGTTGTTGATTTAAATTGATTGACACTTGGATATTGGTCTTTGGTACCATCCAAGTTATCTCCCTTTGATTAGACTCGCGAATCATATTTGCTTGAGTAAATCAAATCGAGAGATTGAGATAATAACTCCTTGAGTATTTTCAATTGATTGAGTCTTGTTGATTCTCTAGAAAACAACTCGGAGTTGTCCATACAGATTGCTAATCGAAATATTGGGTGATGTTGTTAGACCCCCGCTTTTTCACTTTCCTCTCCGAATAGGCGGCTCTCCACCAATAACAACACAACTAGGTAATTTTGCTGGCTCTGAGGATTTGTTTACTCGAAATGAAAACTTCAATATTTATAGACAAGGAAGTTTGGACACCAAGGAATTTCCAAAACCGAAAATATTCTCAAGATATGCAATATATTTCCAAATCTGGTTTTCATAATTCCTGGAAATGCTTTGTCCAAATATTGACCGAAAATCTCAATAGAAAAATCTATAATCAGTAAATGCACATTACTAATTATTATTTTTTAAAGATATGCATTTTAATTGCTGGAAATTAAAAGCATATAAAATTAAGAAACCTTAAATAAAAGATTCTCAATTTATTTCGATCCCAGGATTCTCCTTTAGCTATTAAGGAATATATTTAAACAATAAAAGGTAAGAATTACTGCACGTGTTCAAAGCATGTCGACATCTTTACTTTGCAAGTCCTTTTTCATACTTACAATCTTGGAAACGATTTACCACACTTCCAAACAAGTTTAAAATTGGTTCGTCTGAATTCTAAGAACTATGTGATTGATTATCCTATCAAATCACCAATTATGGGTTTCACAGTTCTACCAAAACATGTTCGGTTCTACCTCCATGTGAGTATTGTGCATAGTCACACTAGTTACCAAAATTTGGTTGACTGAGTACTCGGTTTGGTTCCCCACAACTTATGGTAACTACCTGTATTCGGTTGCACATGTCCAAAGGATCGGTTCCCCCAAAACTAGAAACTTGTTACACATGTTCATAGGATCGGTTCCCCCATCTACTAAAAACGTGTTGCACCTCTTACAGGGATCGATTCCCTCTTGTAAATTTTTTGCACCTCTTACTAGGATCGGTTCCCCAATGACTAGATAAAAGTTGCTATTTACATCGATCATACCATCTTGAGTGATTACTTAAGATCGGTTTCACTAATAAAATTCATACCAATACATAAGTCAGGCCTTGTGAATAGTTTTACCAACATACATAAACAAGTTTATGAGTGGTTATACTAAACACACATATTGGTAATTCAAAATAGATTTGCAATGAATAACTATACCAATAAGCCTAGTGATTTCCCTTTCGATTCAAAAAACGAGTTTATGAACTTACTTTCTTTAAATGAATGTAAAACATTGTTTCTTAGGATGAAATATTCACTCATACCCATACATATTCCCAATAGCATTCATATGATCATGTCGATGTCTTATATACAAAGTTTAATGGCTAAGCAATAAACCTCGTATTGTATTCCTTAATACTATGTGTAACTAGAGTATCATACACAACTTCGCAGTTATGTTTCAATATGCATGACTTGAAAGATACGTTAGGGAATGAAACAGTTCAAGTCAAATATTACTAACATTAAGAGGAAGGATGATGTTGTCGTTGTAGCTCCATACTGTTTCACATTCTTCAAGTCTTCATGTAATACTTGTAAGTCTCATATCCTAACACTTTCAAGCTAACCTATACGAAGTTCACTCTAGTATATAATCAAGCGGCTCTTTAGATGAGTTTTGATTCACTAAAATATGACAACCAAACTTGACATACCAACTCTTGGTGGGTTCAACCGAGCTATGCTCTAACAAAAAAGATTTAAGACTTTGAAGACCTGAAGTTCTTTTAAAAAAAATAATCTTGGTGTAGTTATCTATAAAACATGATTGTTTGGGTTAAACAAGTCGTTTTATTTCGATACAAGTAATTCTTGTGTACCGGAAAGTTGTTTATGATTTATCATTAACGTAAATCATGTAATCTAATGGATTGCTTTGTAACCGTAAATATTAATTGATATTAATCAAAAAGTTTCAGATATGGTATTATTTTGATATTTTAGATATAAATGGGAGAGCCTTAACTCTAAAATCAATCATAGTGATTTAGTAACGAGAGGGATACCAAATAGGTTGTTCTTTTACTCTTTAGAAGTCCCTCTAAAAGATTGGGTTGCAGAAGTCTACATGATGGATTTTGAAGCGACTCTTGATAATAGACTCTGTCGAGGGAATTACATGTGTTGGGCAAATTAGTTATAGGCACAAGATATACTTTCATTTCGATATGTATGCTTGCAACTCAATTTTAGTAATTGCGTTCTTTAAAAATATTCAATAATTTTTTAAACTTGTTGCTTAAAGTATAAAAATAATTTATGTTTGTTCAATTATTTGCTTGAACTTTTTGTGTTGCGGCTGAATATTTCCTTAGAACTTATCCAGTTGTTGACATTAAGAGTTTCTTTATTGCACTATTTACAAGGATATTGCAGTTGTCTATTAAATCTTTACCAAAAAAACAAAGAAATAAATGTCAAACAAATAAAACATCAGTGCTACAAAATTATGCAATCATAATTCAGTGAAAAATAATCAAAGAAAAAAATATACACAAATTAATACAACTCCAAGATCAATAGCTCAAGCACACAACTTGTGGTGGATCCTAGAAACTCATCAAGTAATTCAGATGCAATCTACATTTGCTTCTTGTTATTTTTTGAATAAACATCGAGAAGTTGTAGTAGTCATGATTGGGTGTAGAATACACCTTGATTTAATATCTATTGGTTATGCTTTATTTTCTATTTTTCTTGTAAATTATGTATTTTACGTGTGTTTTTGAGTTATCAGGTACTCTGGAGTCGCACGGAGGAAAATAAGAAGAAATCACCAAAATTGAGCAAAAAGGGCATAATTGTCATTTCATAAGGCGAGCACTATCTGGATCCAAGCCAAGGTTAAAGGGAAAATTTATGTGGAGTAATATTAAACACAGATCATCCAAGGATAAGGGGTAACCCACAGGTGTGTTAAAAGCACCCAGTTATACGCTCATGGCACCTATGTAAGCTAGCATTGGATATCATTGGGCGGCCCGTATTAATGCCCAGGTCCGGACCCGAGTTTTATAACCTAAAAATTGATTTCTCTCGCTCAATCATTTCATCCCTCCCTGAAATAAAGAAAAAGGCAGCTATCATTGTTTCGCCAAGAACAGATCGGGAAAAATAGGCAGAGAGATCGATGAAAATAGAAGAGAGATTAAGAGAGCTGAGATGATCATGACAAATTAGAAATGGATTCTATGTGAATTTCAGAGATAGAGTTACTGCTGTCAAAGCTTGAATTTGTGTTCGAGATGAGTAGAAGCCGGGAATTAGAGATGGGTTTCTGGAATTGAAAGCAAGGAAGAAGAAGAATGGGTTGATGTTACTGTTAATTTCTAGAATTGGAAAGGTGGGTTGTTTATCAGTTGAAGATTGAAGACGATGGATTAACGAGATTGTTGTTGCTGCCATGGATTTTCTTTGAATCAAATAGAGAATCGAGAGTTGAGAAATTCAGGGGAGGTAAAGAATTGAATCTGTATGGGTTCTTGTTGCTGTTGATTGGAGCAAAACATGGAGATGAAGGTGGTTCTGGTATTGATTTGAGGAGAAGGAATTGGTTGAGCATGGTGCTGTTGATATCCATGGGAAGAGGTACTGAAATTACAAGGATGAAGAAGTATTGTGTTGCTTTTGAGCAGAATTGAAGGTGCTGTTGAAGAGAAAATTGAACTTCAATTGGTGATGAAAATTGGTGGTGTTTGTTGGTGGTGTTTGAGAAGAAACCTTGAAGCTGAAGTGTTACTGCTGCACTGGGAAGTCCTGTAAACAGCCAGAATTCGGCCGGACTTGTATTCTGGTGAGTTGACTCGGTTGTCAGCGATTCACCCCGATCCAACTCAGATGATTAAGACAGCTAACTCAGGCTGACTAAGACTTACTCCTTCCTTTGACCTTTGACTTTTGACTAACGGTTTGACCTATTTGACCGTTAGTACTAACGGTTGACTAACTGAATATTCCATTACTGGAGAAGAATCTCAGGTTGCCGGCGGTGACGGATTCCGGCCTATTTCCGGCCAAAAACCCAGTTTTCCGGCGAGCTAAAGTTGCAGAATTTTGTGTATATTTCTCTCATGGGATGTGAAGAGTTGGACTTGGAATTGAATGAAGAATTTGGCTTGGATTTGGAAAGAGGAGATGGAAGAATTGAGAAAGGCTTGGATTTGGAAATTGAATTGCTAAAGGAAAGGGATTCTATTCCTTTGAAGATATGGAGAGCATTGAAGCCTATAAATAGAGAAGTTCTCTACTTTTCTATACACACTTCCATACACTTCCATACACTTAGATGCACTTAGATACACACATCTTTTTACACACTTTTGCACACCTCTACACACACAACACTTTTTCTTATTCTTTATTCTTTGTGTGAACTCCTTAATATGAGTAACTAAATTGATTGAGGATGAATTCCTAGTTCTTAACATGTTTTGAGTATTGTTTTAAATCTACTTTGAAGTTTTCACATAATTATCGTTTGTTTTTACTAATAGGAATGTTTATACATTCATGATTGATTGATAGATTGGTTAGGTGCGCAACTAAATTGATTTGTTAATTTGATCTAAACCTAGTGAAAGTTAGGGGATAAGTAATCGTTTCTTGACTCTTTACACAAGTAGAAAACACGAGACCTTGCGGAGGGATTCTGTGGAGCAATTGTGTGTAAAAACAACGTTAGCAAGTGGACCTTGATCTAAGAGTCTAACTACTAGTATCAACCTAATAAATTCATAAATCTTAATGCGTTTAACTAAATTACATCTTGAGTGATCTACTACTAGGTGGTTTGGTGAATAGAATCCGGTAGTTGAGAACTTCCGTATCCGGTGATATAAGGGATTTTGGGGTTAGCACTGATCTAGATGCTATACCTACGGTTGGTGATAATTTGTGACTAATAAAAAGTGGAAAAGAACATAACTTTAATCATTGTTTTGCAGCGAAGAAGGATTATTTGATCTAATCTCTCTTATTGATTTCTCTTATCTTTTTAATTGTTTTTTTTTTTTTTCTTTTACTTATCTAAAACATACCCCCCTTTGTGACATTATAAGACAACTAGAATCTCGTGCTCCTCGTGGGATCGATCTTGACTACCCTATATTACTTGTTAATTAGGTAGTAAAATATTAATTAATTTATTGTGGTTACGACACGCATCAAGTCATCATTTGAAAACTCCAACACTGGGGAAGAGGAATTTAAATACGATAATTTTCACTATATACCCATAAAATGTCGTATTGCAACTGACTTGAGACCTGACAGAGAATAATAAGGCAACATTTATTGTCCAATTATCACCATGAATAAAAAAAGTGGTTATTCCGCCACCTCATCATAAATATACCTATCTTATAGCTATCATTAGATATACTAGAATATTTGTCCAAATATTTCGCCAAACTCATTTATTACAATACCCAAACCCATAAAATATGTCGTTCGACTATTCTTTAAAATACTTTATAGTTCAGAAATGATCAATTAAATTTTTTCTAAAACTATCCGGTTTAGTTTATACGAAATGTACCAATTTTTACGAGGCGATAAATAAACGAAGTCTAGATATTAAGTTAAACATTATTACGATAAATGTACTGATTTTTACGATGGATTAAATTAAACCATGATGGGATTATGATACTAATTCAAACAAAAAGCATTATTTAATTTAATCAAATTACAAATTTCATTTTCCAAAAGTAAAAATAAAACCATATTTAAGAATTTTTTATCAAGGTATGTGGATTACCTCCTTCTTATTGTGTCGATGATACTGCCCCCTTCCATGCACACCCTGGCAATCACTTATTTTGATGCAGTCAAGAAACGAATCCCAGACCAATTTAATATGTATGTAAGAGATTCCATTTTGTGGCAGTGTAACCGTGTTAAGCATATGCTCAAGATTATTTATTAGCGATACCTATTAGTGGGCTCAATCAGTGCCTCGGCCTTAGACAGTTCCGAGTTGTGCTCAGTTATAGACTTGGTATCCCTTTGTTTGTTGAGGATGGCTTATGCCTATGTTGTAACCGTTCTATGGAAGTTTTGGGGGACCATGCTCTTCATTGTGCTAAGGATGTTGGTTGCAAGTTTCAACATGATTTTGTTCGTGATATTCTAGTTGACATTTGTTACAAGGCTGGCGTGACTGTGCGTAAGGAGGTATCTCTTGGTATTCAGTCAGATAATGACAAAGACTTGAGGCCTGCTGATATTCTTGTTCTTAATTGGGAAAATGGTCAGGATGTTTGTATGGATGTCACTGGGGTTTCTCCGTTCACTGGTGATGGTGTTCGCTCTTTTGTCCTAGGAAAGGCCATTTCTAACGCAGTTTCAAGGAAACGTGCTAAATATTTGGACAAATGTACTTCTTTGGGTTATGGTTTGGGTGTTCTAGCCTTTTCTACTTTAGGGGAGCTTGGTGACGATACTTTGTGTTTTTTCAAGCGTCTGAAAAACTGTTTAGCCAGTAATGATGCTAGTAGTGGTTTTAGTAGTTTTATCTTTCATAGATTAGGCGTTGCTATTCAAAGAGGAGTTGGATCCCAGCTTGTTGCTAGGCTTCCATCCAAAAGCTTTGTATAATTTTTTAAAAATTTTATTCCCATACCGCATTAAAATAAATAAATAAAAGCACCAGTAATGCTAGAGAACTCGGTCGAGATTGGGGCAACTATACGAGAAATTTGCTATTTAGTCCACAAAACCCGACCCGGGTTAATGTGTAGTCCAGCGGGATAAAACATTTGTTGGCTGGTCCAACAAAATTTCAAAAAGCATAAAATTACCAAGGTAACCCTAACAACACGCGTGTCACAAGTAGAGAAGAAAACACGCGAACAAAAAAAAACAATTTTCATCTTTCTTCTTGTTTTCATCGATATTTCATTCTTCTTCTTCATCAGTTTTTCATTATTCTTTAGAGAAAAGAAAATCAAAACCCTAGATTCAAAAAAACAACAATAAAAAATCAAACAAGTTACAGAAAATTCGAAAAATCGTGTGGATCTTAGATACTCTTGAAGAAACTAATGTTAATGAAGAAGATTTTATTGATGCTGATGATGATATCGGTTCATATATATTTAAGGTATGTATTAAGTTTTTCAATTTCAATTTTACATCAAAACTAGGGTTTTTTCAGTTTCAAGTTTTTTTTGAAGAAATTAATGTTAGTCGAAAAATTAATATTTTCAATCTCATATTAACATCAATTCGTTGGTGCAATACATATCAATATATAATGTAATTAGCATAACAAATTTTGAAGCTATTTAACAGGTATTTGTTGTAATTTTTTTGATCTTCTTCAATTTTTATTTCTTAGGGTTCGTATTTTTTTTTGTAAATTTTTGTTACAAAATTACTAATTTCATTGTTACTACTATGAATCTGGGGTTTTTGTTTGTGTAGTGGAATATTGGAAGTTTCACAAAAAAATTCAAGTTTTGGATATATAAATTTAGGAGTTTTCAGATTTTTTCTAAACCCTTAGTTCATGCTTGAATACATATAAATATGTAAGGGAAAGAGTGATTAGTTGATGATATGTACTGTATAAAATCCTAGCATAGTTTATGCTTAGACATATCGATATGTGCTTAGGGAAAAGTGATTCGTTGATGTAGTACATGTCAATATGTATCCTTGAATCCCAAACAAATAATATGCAGTATGTGTTAATACAATACATAGCAATATGTATTGTATTGTTGAATACAAGTAGAAATCATCAGCGCTACATATCAATATGTATTATTGAATACTTGGATTGCATATGCATCAGGTACATAACAATATGTATTGTCGAATACCGATGTATATGTAGTGTTGTTGAATATATACTTTTGAAGTACACATACATCAGTACATATCACCATGTACTTGTTGATGTATTCTTGTTACTTTGTTTTCAACCAACTCTCATTACCTTAAAGTGTCAATATATACTGTTTGGATATATATGGATAGTTAAATTAGTGTTTTGTGTATAATCTAATAGTACATATTGGCATGTACAACCCTCTTTTATGCTTGGATATGCATTAGTACATATCAATATGTAGATTAATGTTGTTTGTATGATTTAACATTACATATTGGCATGTATTATGTAGAACATATTGACATGTACTGTGTAAAAAACCTCTTTATGATTGAATATGTATCAATACATATTGACATTTACTGTGTAAAAAATATCTTTTATGTATTGATAGACGCATTTATGTGTCTAATTTGTCCTCAATATTTCGTATTGTTAGTACTCATTTTCGTACTTATTATGGTGTTTTATATGTTTGTAGGTATTTTGGGGAAATAAACATTTTTGGAAAATTCGGCTCGAAAAGTTGCTCGGAGCACCCTCGGAGGACATTTGCTATCTGGACCCCACTTTGGATAAGGGGCAGCCACGGCTATATGTATCCCAAATTTTTCCACATCACCCATCTGCTATTCAGCACCCAGGACGTTGGTTAAGGGCTAACCATCTTCTTCATTTCAAAAATTATGTTTTGGCGGGAAATATTTGGTTTCAATGGCAGAACTAGGGTTGCGAATTTGAGCTTGTTTCAGCGAGACTAAAGAGCTGGAATTGATTGGGTTTCTTCCTCTTGGCTAAACAGGGCTGGTATATGCCTTTTGTTCGACTAATTTTGGCTGGATATTCGGTTTTGAGGAAAACATGGTTACATGTTTTTCCGGGAGTTTCTGTGAAGATTTTAAGGGAGTTTTGGCGAGATTCAATCGCCCCAATGAGTTGTAGTCTCTATGTTACGGTTAACCAGAGATGGTATGGGCTTTATAATCGCTGAAATTTGGATGGATATTGTTTCCCAACAAAACAGGAGAGGCTAGTTTTCTCGGGTTTTCTGGGAAAGTTTGGGCAAAGATTTACTTGGAGATTTTCATGGGAAAGGCTTTGTTTGGGCTTGTGATGATGAAACATGTCTGGTAAATCCTTTGGTTTCGAGAAAATAGCAAAGTTTACGTGAATTTAACAAAACAGAGAGGAATATTCTCCCGTGAGATATTCTCGAGATTATTGCTATTGTTGGTTGATTTGGGCGTGGCTGAGTGTGTCTGACAGCAACCAACAATGAGTAATAAGCATGCTGGGAGTGTTATGGCAGAAAACCAACGCGGGAAAAGGAGAGAAAGGAAATATATTATTTCCGAGATTAATTTTCTTTATTGTCGAGTTATGGGAGATATTTTGGAGTTATGAGGAGTAATCCTTGGTCCTAACGAGTATATATAGCGTACTGGTGGAGCAGAAAAGAGGATGGAGAGTTTGGGGAGTAATACGAAGCAAGATTGATCGAGTTGCAGAGATTTCATTGCTGCTGATACTGGGAAGAACATCAAGAACATTAAACCACAGAAGACTGTCATTAATAACCATCGTTTATTCACGGTTTTGCAACAGTTCTCCGCGACTGTTGAACAGTAACAGCCACACATAATTTATATCGATCTCTGTAATAGTATTTTGCTACGCCACTGCAGCGTTGCAAATATCAGTTTTGTTATCTTTTCTTCTTTGTAAACACATTTTGAGCAATGAAAAACCATTTTGAGCGTGTCTACAACATGAGAAGCTAAACCCAACATTGGGACAACGGAGAAAGCTGGATTTCATCAATGTGGTAATTTGATTAATTCTTTTATTTACTTTTTGCACCGATTTTAAATGATTTAAGATTTCTATTAATCAATTGTCATCTTGTTTGATAGTGTATGCTTAGTCTTAGGTACTTTTGGTACACTATGCTTGTAATTTACAATTGATGTTTTACGAAATCTATTTTGGCAAAGAATAGAGTTAATATTTCTTTTGTTTTGAGTTATAATTGCCTAGGATTAATTTTTTGAACCACTTGAATATGAAATACAGTGAAATCCCGAGTCCCGGATAATTCTTCATCCCGTGACATATTTTGTATATATTTTCTTATCCTTAGTATTTTTCATTTTTAAGCCTAGAATCAATCTCAACAAAGTCCGAGTGAACGACAACTCTACTTACCACTATCTAAAATTTCATCAATTTTTGGCGCCGCCGACGCGGACTTGTGTATAAATTTGTTTTAGGTTTATTTTTATTATTTTTGTTCTCTTTTACGCCTTTGGTATTTTTTGATTCTTTCCAGATTTGGAGCGAAGCTACAAGGAAATAAAAAGTGCTATAAAAGGAAAGCATCGCCAAAGAAGGAAAGAAAAGAGGAGTCCAAGGAGTGAAGAAGATTTTGTACAAATTTTATTTGGACTTTATTTCTTTTTATTTTTAGAAACTGTAAATAGGGTTTCATTGTTGTAATTTTTCTTTTTATTTTTGGACACTTTTTGGACTTTTGGACATTATTTTTTAAACCCTAAGGAAGGGTTATTTAAATATAAATTGCACAGGGAAGGACGACGATTACGATATCGTCTCGGCCCCTCGGGTTCGTACACTAACATAGGAGTCAGTAGCCCGAGTCGACTTCAGCGGTTCATCCCCCATCTGGAACGGGAGGTAAGAATTCTAAACACCCGCGAATCCCCTGTCAGCGGGTTTATTGGATGATTTTGTATGCATATATGTTGAGGTTTTGAAAATGGTCAATTTCCTAGTAAAGGGAAAGGCCTGGCTATACAAGATAAGGGTTCGGATTTCATCACCGTTCTCTTCTTGACCGCCTTAGGAAAACGATACCAAACGCGAACCCAAGCTTAAAATACTGAATAGAATGAGACCGATAGGGTAACGAGCTTACTAGGAAAGTCATTCGAAAAACATTGGTTACTCTTGTAAGCATACTTCGAAGTTCATGATGGTTTCTGTAAGTTGAATGCGTGACTGCGCTGCCTTGTATTATGGTGAGGCCTTGGGTATCAAAGCTCCACGTAGCTTCCCTCGCCTCTATTCAACTTACTTTGACTATGATTGATTCCAGAGGGGTTTGCTTAAATTGTAACGAATTCCCTTTCGAAGGATTAGAAGCTGGTCTAGAAATAATCTAAGTGGAGCCATCATGCTTTTTGTTTGCTAAAAATAAGTAGGTTTGTTTTGGTCGAGTCAGCCTTGTTTGTCTTGCAGTTAGGATATCAAACTAGTATTATAATAGCCATCACAATGAATATGAATATCCAACTGAACAACATGGACACCACTCTTTTTATGACCATAGTGTGAATAGTCATTGGGAACGCCAACCTTTGGAAGGTTATGGGTTATACCATGGAGAGCCCAATTACTATCCACATGTGCATCGGTCATTCGAGCAAGAAGATTATAGTAATAGTTCTTCGTCTCTAGAGGATACAATCAAACTTTTGAAAAGTAGTCCTTTTTATGATCCTTCTGTTCCTACTCCTTCTTTAGAAGAGTCCTTCAGGAAGTTAACTGAGTCAACAAGTAAGTTAGCTGAGATGAATGGTATAGTTATGGACGAAAAAACTACAATAATGAGTGAACCTTCTTTAGAAGATACCCTCAAGCGGATAGCTGAGACGAACAAAATAATTGCTCGAAATAATCTGAATTTCCAACACAGTGTTCCCAATTTCACCCTTGAAAATGAGGATAGTTACTATTCACCTAATCAAGATGATGAGGATAGAATTGGAGATACTATTTTAGATGAGGTTCAGCCATTTTCATATTATTAAGAGGATAGTGTTAATGAAGAATCTTATATATGTAGGCATAGTGATCAGGAAATGGTTACTCCAGTTGAGCTTCATAATGATAGTATTATTTATGGTCCAAATCCCGATAATTTTAATGATTATTCACCTATTCAAAAGGATGTGGATTTGACTAGAGATACCACCGTTTTAGACGATATAGTTCATGATCCTTTATCCTGCGGTGTGTTGGATTATCCATTATTTGATGTGCCAATCAGTGAATCGGAGGAAGTAACTATGATGAACACCTTAGTTAATGAGCCATTACTAGAAACTTTCTCTGATAATCTTTTATATGATTGTGATGATGGTTTAGAGGAAAGAGTTTATTCGGAGAATATTGTTTTAGGGTCCAATGATTTAAAAATTATAGTCTTAGATGAAGAAGATGAACTCATAGAGCCTTTAAATGTGAGTGAGGATGTATCACCTGAGTATAACCTACAAGAAGCAATTGACCATTTACATGATTATGAAGATCTAGAAATTAGGGAAATTATAGCTAGTCTATCTAGAGACACCCAAAATTCTAAGTTTGGGGGTGATTATCATTCTCCATGTGCCTTACCTTCAGCTCTTATAGAGATCCCTCACGTGGGACTTGATATATATTCCTCAACCATTGTGCCAGATTACCTTCATACTAGCTCTACCAAACCTAGTAATGCCCATAAAGAAGTTCAGTTGTTAGAAATCCATCCTCTGGTTGATGTGGTTTACCCAGGCTATGAATCCCAGATTGAATTTGTTTTCCCACCAAATATTTTTCTTCCAAATGTGGGAACGTATGAGTTTGAAATGTGTCAGTTATTAAGTTTTGAGACTAAACCTAATTACTTTAGGAGATTAGGGTCGACACATTTGTTTAAGGAAGACCACCACTCTCATTGTGGTCAGCTGTGTGAGTCAAATATGATTGACTTAGAGGATCCCCAGTTATTCAGGTTAATGTTATGTGCTTCTAAGTTCTTATTCGAGTTTTTCCAGACTCTAGGACCTGAACATTCAGAGATAACTTTTGAGGAAATGCAACCCATGAAAATATGTTACTTAGACCCAGTTATAAAACCTGAACCTGAACCACAACTATTTGTAGTTGTTTTAAGCAGGAAACTAGACAAGGATGTGCTTTATTTGCTAATTTTCTTGGGATGTCGTAGATTCCTTTTACTTGTAACAGCCCTATTTGGTTTTGGTGATCCGCATTTATTCCGGCTATTACTTTATGATTCTTCGAGGTGAATAATCTCTTCCAATGTCTGGCTGAAGACTTTAAACTTAGCACTTCTTGGGAGGTAACCCAATATTCTTGTAACATGGTAATATCTTTCCTTACTCTTTTCTTCAAGTGGTAACAATTTCTCCTTGTTCATGCTTTTAATTTCATCTTTAGAACATTGAGGACAATGTTAGATTTAAGTTTGGGGGTATATGGGAGAAACTTTTTAGTTGCATTTTTTGAAACTTCTAGCATCACATGGTATACAGTTAGCTAAGTTTACATACTATTTCTCATCGAAAAGATAGAAATTGGAATGCTAGGGATAACAACCTATTGAGACATTAGAGAAAAAGACATTGAGATCCTTGAAATTCAGGAGAGAACTTGTTCCTTTTAGAGGGTAACCGTGATGGACCTATGATAGGTGTAGAATACACCGTATTTTATATTGAGTATTTATGCTTTCTTTGCTATGTTTTCGTGTAAATTATGTATCTTATGATTACTTTTGAGTTATTAGGTGTTTTGGAGTCATTGGAGCAAAAAGAAGTGGATCTCACTTAAATATTGGATTTCTTCTCATTATGTAGAACAAAACGAAAAGACGAACCCAGTGACGAAAGAATGAGGTCATTTCGATGTTGTGTGAGAAGGTTACGAGCAAAATCAATGATTAAGCTTGTCGGTTCCATGAAACTGGCAGGCTTTGGAATCGTGAAGGACAGCCCTTATCCTAACACCGGGTGTCAATAAAAACCCAACTCACTAACTAGGCCGAGATTACACTGAAGACACAAACTTCAGTCTTGATTTTTAGTCATTGCAGAGAGTTCACAGCAGCAACCTCAGATTTGAGGGTTCTCAAATGGACATCGATGATGAGATTCAAGGGTTTTTGAGATCGAACTGATTGAGAAGAATGGAATGGAAGAAGTCGAGAGAAATTGGAGTTGAAATAGAGTCCTAAATAGGAATATGTTGCTGCTGATTTTCATGGGAATGAGATCGAGAAAATGAAGGAATTGATGTTTCTGTGGTGCTACAAATTGGAACCAAAAGGTGGGTTTGATGTTGATTGAGATGAATGGGAACGTTTAGAAGAAAGAATTCAGAGCTGTTTTCGTGATTGTGGGTTTGTGTTGAAATGGCACACCCACAGCTTGATAAAATGCCTGAGAAATAACAAGATATAAGTAGCTCGGGTTTGTGTGGTTGTTTGGCAGATAAGACTCTCATTAGCAGTCAAGGAAGAGAAAGATCATGTCAATTGTCTCGGTGGGTATTTTTGAAGGTTTAGAGCAAGTTTACAAGATGATGTAGAAGATGCATTGAGCTGGTGAAGTTGGTGTGGCTGCTTGTAATGAGTTGGGAGAAGCGAGACCGAGCTAGCTAGGAAATGGTTGCGAGGCATATTGCAGATGCATTTGCGAGTTGAACTGTTGCAGAAGAAATAGTTCGCGATTGAGGTCATGTGCATTACAGAAATGGTAGATTCGATAAATGGGAGATGGAGAATGGAGTTGTTGTTGCTTGAGTGAAGTGGTGCAGCTTGAATTGGAGAATGGAATGATGAAATGATGGGTGTGTGGTGAATTAAGACATGGGTTTGTCTCGGATCAAGTCTTAATCGAAGTGGTGATGTTGATGATATTCATGGGTTCTCGGTGGCAATGTGGAATTGAATTTGCTGGTAAGAAAAGGTTGAGATGCTACTCAAGTTATGGATTACAGGTCTTTGAGATAATGAGGTGAGATGAGTGAATAATTGGCGATGGTTGTGATGATTTGGTGGGGTTAAGCTTGATATCTTTGAGAAGAAAAGTGCAGGCATGAACGGAAATAGTACACTGAAGTGATGTTGGTAGTCTTTGTTATCTTTGTGCAAGGTGGAGTTGAGGCCTAATTCTAAAGCTTTAATATGCCGGGTGAAGTCGCACTGGTGGTGATTGAATTAAGGATTGCGGTTGTGAAACATCGGAAGGAGGAGATAAGGAAGCTACGAATTGATGGTGCATCCAAAGATGCTCAAGGATGTGAAGATGGTGGATGCTTGAGGTGGTCTTGTGGGCTGACAAGGAGAATGAGTTGCAATCGGAGTGAGTGAACTGTGATATATGGATATGTTGCGAGGTTGTGGTTGTCGAGTGAAGCATTCTTTGGTGAAATACGGTGAAGCAAAAGGAAGTGGCTCAAAGGGTAAATGGAGGTGGTGATATTACAAGAATGGCTAGGCCTTTGGAGTTTTGCGGGTGCATTGGTATAGGCTAATTGGTGGATATAGGAGTCTTGTGCCAATTGGTAAATTACAGGTGACAATTTGAGCCGATTTGGTCCGAGCTTGGCAAAGCGGTGGTGCTTCTGTCATGATGATGGCTGCAGTCATGACTTAACATTGCGGTGGAGTTTCTAAGCAAGGGAAATGGAGTCTACATGCTTGTGATTCAAAATGGAATGGGTTTCTTGTAGATTTGTATGAATTGCGGGGTTGAGATAGTGGTGGTTGAAGTGGAATAGCTGATGTTGCATAGATGTGAATAAAGCTACGAAGTGTTCTGTTGTCTTGAGAATAACCATGAAGTTATTGGGGTGTCTTGGGTATTTCAATGGCGGGATTACATGAATGCGAGGCATTGGTGGTGATTTGGAATGACGTGATGACCGATGTCTGCAGATGAGAATGGCAGAGGCTTGAATTTGAGACGCTGCAATGAATAAACCATGGATGTGTGCACAGTTGAAATGGGAAAGAATGAGCTTATGGTTGTTGTTGTGATGGCTTGTTACAGTGATCGGAGAAAGTTTTCGGTTCCCGGATTCCGGCGCCGATGCCCGAAATCCGGTGATGACGTCATCAAATCCAACGATAGTTTTTGACCCAAAATTCCAGAGACATATTTCTTATGCACGGGCTTGGAGGACCACTTGGAGACGGGTTTGAGAAGACTTAACCTAATTTTTGGAAAGTATCCTTATGAGGAGAAAAGCATATAAATAGAAAACTCTTTTCTAAACCTAGATATATCTCCATTAGGGGGCTGCTGCTACTTTTGTTTCTAGGGTTTGTGAACATGATAGGGTTTCTTTTTCTTCTTGTTATGAACTCCATGAACATGAGCTAGAGTTTTATAATTGGTTATGGAATAATTGGATTTCACTTAATATGGTTTTTGATATGATAAATTAGTTTTGTCTCCATACTTTATCGATTATTATTCACAATTAATATTGTTATATGATTTGAATGCTTGTTTGATCGAGTCGCGAATCGGTTGAGTTTGTTTTCATCTCTATTGCTAGATTAGGGTTTGTTATACGTAAAAGTGATAGATTCCTGATTGCAAGTAGCATAAATATGATTATAGTTTGTAGTGATATATTCTTATGATCATATGTGAATTATAACCTTTGTTAAATTGAATTAGTTCATTTTCCACGTTCGATTGCTTTGATTGGACTGATTTCATAGAACTTAATGCATCTAGGGAATTAAACTTGATTAGTGCTTTTACACGTTAGGTTGTTCTTTAAGATAGAACTCATATTCGCATCTTTTAATGTGTTTGTTGATGACAAAAGGAGATTAGCGGGATATTCTTGCGATCAAGATATTCTAGGGCCTTTGATAAAAGTTGAGATTAAATATCAATTCTACTTATTGTGAAGAAAACATATTTGTGAATGAAGATGAATCCTTAACCAATATTCTCACTACCTTGATTCGTTTACCTTTCTTTGTTTGCTTTTATTTTACTTTTAGTATATAAAAATCAGAAAACTCCCGGTATTTTATATAGGAAACCGAAACAATGAGACAACCTAGACCTCTCTGTGGGATCGATCCTTTCTTTCCCTTGCTATATTTATATTTTGAGTAGTAAGAAAGTGAATTATTTTTGTGTCGGCTGACAACCGATCAAATTTTGGCGTCGTTGCCGGGGAGGCAACGGTTGTCACTTGTTTTTGGTTTCTTATTTTTGTTTTTTGTTTTGTTTTTAGTTTTTTCTTATTTTCTGGTTTTTAACCTTGGTTTGGGAATCGTATTTCAGGTACCAATTCTATGGAAGGAGCATATTGGAACAATGGATACGGCTTTCAACCTCCTCAACACTATGACAATTTCCCACCATCTATGGAATGCAACCAAAACCAATTTATTGGCTATGATGCATATCCTAGAGAACCTTATGGTGATTTTCATACATACCAACAACAACCTTGTAGTGGGTATGTAAGTCAAGCACCTAGGTGGGATAATTATACTTCTAATTGGCTTTATTCGAGTTGTATGCAGATTATGCATGGATTGCAAGATATGCAACAAAGGCTAGACTAACTTGACCGTAATAGGGAGAACGTCGCACAAACCAATTTCTGGAATATGCCTTCTTACCTGACTCCGGATCGTAGTTATGATCATTCACCCATTCAAAGGGAAGAGTCATGGGAAAGAGAACCTATTGTCTCAAATGGTGGTAAGCGTGTGAACGTCAGGAAACTTGCGCAAAAATTATACAAGTTGGAAGACGATGGATACTCGGAAGAGCTTGTCGATGAAATTAGTAGGACCATTCATATGGAACTCAAAGGACGTCGTGAAAAATGTTGGGAAACTGACGACGATTCTGATTATGGTGAGTCTAAAGATGAAGACGATGATGATTGTGTTGAAAAGGACCAACCTTTGGAGATATTGGATGACATTAGTGTAGTTGACTCAATCCTTGATCTTAATAATGATCAAGCACCTATTCAAAAGGTACATGAGTATGATGAAACTAATGATTTTCAGAATTTTGAAACAGGGTTTGAGTCTAATGAAGAGGAGTGTGTTGAGAATGTGACCGTTATGACCAATGTTATGGAAGATCCAATTGATCTTGCATATGATTGTAATGAAGATGTTGATGCCGAGATTTTGGTTAAGGCAGAAACAGACGAAGAATGGTTGCAAGGTTTGATAGAGGACCATGATATACAAGAGGTGAATAGTTCACTTGAATTTTTCAAGGATGAAGAGGATTCCGTGCTACAAGAGATTGTGCGAGGTTTGTCTAACCCTTTGCATATTGTTTCTTATCCTTTAACTCTTATTGGTTTGAATATATGTGCTTCGAGAACATTGTTGAATGATTTTGTTTCTCGATATCCTCCATTAGAGACACTTGATTCTCATACTATGCAGGTTTGTGAACAAGAAACCGTGGAAGTACCCGACTTCTATATTCTTTATGCACTTCCAAGTGTAGAGAAGAATAAGTGTGGGGGAAACTTTTATCGGTTAATAGCTTCAATTATGTTTTATATTACTAATATTTGTGTGAAGCTAGTGTTTACAAAACAGGTGCTATGGGTGGATCCCCAACTTTTCCGATTATTGGTGTATGGGGAATTCAACTTGCAAGTCGGGCCGATGACTTTAAACCAAGCGCTAATGGGAGGCAACCCACTGGTTTTGTGTATCTATCTCTATCTTTTTATTTTTATTTTAAGTCTTTTATCTTTATTTTCTTATTTTGTATATTTGCATATCAAAACTTCAACTCTTAGAGATTTTTGAACAATTTAGAATAAACACTAGCCTTTCTAAGTAGATGTAATTTTTTCTTAGCGGTGAGGTGTATATATTGGCTGAGTTGGGATTAGATACCAACTAAATAGTTTGTTTAGTGTTTATCCTCTATTGTTCCGAAATAGCTATGAGTTGGAGTATTCGTTTTTATCATGCATTTTATTTTCTTATTGTGTATATATATCATGTTATGAATTTCCCATCTTGAACTTTACTTTGGATGACTAAATTTTACATTGAGGACAATGTAAAGTTTAAGTGTGGGGGAGCGTTCTCATATAGAGTTTTTAGACTTGTTAGTTTTCCCTTGTGTGTTCATATTTGTAAAAAAAAAAAAAAACTGCTTTATACACTCCGAAATCTAGAAACTTGTGCCTTTAGGATGACGCCATTAGTGGATGGAACCATTTTGAATGCAGGAGTTGGGGAACCAATTAACTAAAAGGGACGAACATAGCTCAGAAATCACAATTAACATGATAGTTGTTACCATATCTCGGAATATCACCATATCACATTCTATTTTTATTTTTCCATATTTATATATTGTTCTCTAAGTGCTTTGGTGGGTCACTAAACATCGACTTGTTATTGCTGCTAGGATGAAATAGAGTGATTGAGTTGCTAAAAAAAAAATGATCGACCAATTAGACCAAACGGAATAAAAAGACACTTGGGAATAGCAATATGTGTGTGTTCTCCTTGTCTCCGTCACCTAAACAAGCGTGGAATGCAGGATCCAAGGGAACTATCGTGTAATCTGCTGACAAGAATCATGCACTTGGATCCAGTTTGATCCAATCATGTTGTCTAAAAAAAAAAAGGGAAAAAGGGAAAAGAAAAAGAAAGTATTATTTTGGTTGAATAAAGTCACTCCTGGTTCCCTCGTATATGCCAGTGAGTTGATGTAGAATTCAAACAAGTAGCTCAATCCAATAGGAATAGGTTCATCTTGGCAGTGACCTTCAGACAGATATGGGAAACATCGATCACTTGTGAACATTCGCCAACATCTACATCTATATCCATCTTCTTAGTCTTTTCATTGTGATTGTGGTTTGTTAGTTTCTGAGTATTGTGGCTTGTTCGACTATCTAACTAGAGCTTTATTTACTTATATATGAATTGAATTTGCACAAGGTACCTCCTCCTGTAGTCATTTTGGATTTGTTCATTGATTTGTCACAAATAGACGGAGTTGGAAATATAGGTTTTGTAGGTAGACCTCTTGTAAACCTTCACGAGACTATAACTCGTCCACTAGGGACACCTAGGGGTTTAAAGGCTTGTTATTTATGCTAAAAGTGACCGTAGCCTCGACGAGACGGAGTTGTTGTATTTTTGTTTTGTTTGATTTGCTCGAGGACTAGCAAAGTCTAAGTGTGGGGGAATTTGATAGGTGTAGAATACACCGTATTTTATATTGAGTATTTATGCTTTCTTTGCTATGTTTTCGTGTAAATTATGTATCTTATGATTACTTTTGAGTTATTAGGTGTTTTGGAGTCATTGGAGAAAAAAGAAGTGGATCTCACTTAAATATTGGATTTCTTCTCATTATGTTGAACAAAACGAAAAGACGAACCCAGTGATGAAAGAATGAGGTCATTCCGATGTTGTGTGAGAAGGTTACAAGCAAAATCAATGATTAAGCTTGTCGGTTCCCTGAAACTGGCAGGCTTTGGAATCGTGAAGGACAGCCCTTATCCTAACACCGGGTGTCAATAAAAACCCAACTCACTAAATAGGCCGAGATTACACTGAAGACACAAACTTCAGTCTTGATTTTTAGTCGTTGCAGAGAGTTCACAGCAGCAACCTCAGATTTGAGGGTTCTCAAATGGACATCGATGATGAGATTCAAGGGTTTTTGAGATCGAACTGATTGAGAAGAATGGAATGGAAGAAGTCGAGAGAAATTGGAGTTGAAATAGAGTCCTAAATAGGAATCTGTTGCTGCTGATTTTCATGGGAATGAGATCGAGAAAATGAAGGAATTGATGTTTCTGTGGTGCTACAAATTGGAACCAAAAGGTGGGTTTGATGTTGATTGAGATGAATGGGAAAGTTTAGAAGAAAGAATTCAGAGATGTTTTCGTGATTGTGGGTTTGTGTTGAAATGGCACACTCACAGCTTGATAAAATGCCTGAGAAATAACAAGATATAAGTAGCTCGGGTTTGTGTGGTTGTTTGGCAGATAAGACTCTCATTAGCAGTCAAGGAAGAGAAAGATCATGTGCAGCTGTCTCAGTGGGTATTTGCTGAAGGTTTAGAGCAAGTTTACAAGATGATGTAGAAGATGCATTGAGCTGGTGAAGTTGGTGTGGCTGCTTGTAATGAGATGGGAGAAGCGAGACTGAGCTAGCTAGGAAATGGTTGCAGGCATATTGCAGATGCATTTGCAGGTTGAACTGTTGCAGAAGAAATAGTTCGCAGTTGAGGCTGTGCATTACAGGAAATGGTAGATTCGATAACTGGGAGATGGAGAATGGAGTTGTTGTTGCTTGAGTGAAGCTGGTGCAGCTTGAATTGGAGAATGGAATGATGAAAAGATGGGTGTGTGGTGAATTAAGACATGGGTTTGTCTCAGACTGAAGTCTTAATCGAAGTGGTGATGTTGATGATATTCATGGGTTCTCAGTGGCAATGTGGAATTGAATTTGCTGGTAAGAAAAGGTTGAGATGCTACTCAAGTTATGGATTACAGGTGCTGATATAATGAGGCTGAGATGAGTGAATAATTGGCGATGGTTGTGACAGTTTGGTGGGGGTTAAGCTTGATATGCTGAGAAGAAAAGTGCAGGCATGAACGGAAATAGTACACTGAAGTGATGTTGGTAGTGCTGTTATGCTGTGCAGGTGGAGTTGAGGCCTAATTCTGAAGCTTTAATATGCCAGGTGAAGTCGCAGCTGGTGGTGATTGAATTAAGGATTACAGCTGTGAAACATCAGGAAGGAGGAGATAAGGAAGCTACGGATTGATGGTGCATCCAAAGATGCTCAAGGATGTGAAGATGGTGGCTGCTTGAGGTGGTCTTGTGGTTGTACAAGGAGAATGAGTTGCACTGGAGTGAGTGAACTGTGATATATGGATATGTTGCGAGGCTGTGGTTGTCAGGTGAAGCAGCTGCTGGTGAAATACAGGAAGCAAAAGGAAGTGGCTCAAAGGGTAGCTGGAGGTGGTGATATTACAAGAATGGCTAGGCACTGGAGTTTTGCAGGTGCATTGGTATAGGCGCAACTGGTGGATATAGGAGTCTTGTGCCAATTGGTAAATTACAGGTGACAATTTGAGCCAGATTTGGTCTGAGCTTGGCAAAGCAGGTGGTGCTTCTGTCGCAGTGATGGCTGCAGTCATGACTTAACATTGCAGCTGGAGTTTCTAAGCAAGGGAAATGGAGTCTACATGCGCAGTTCAAAATGGAATGGGTTTGCTGTAGATTTGTATGAATTGCAGGGTTGAGATAGCTGGTGGTTGAAGTGGAATAACTGATGTTGCATAGCTGTGAATAAAGCTACGAAGTGTTGTTGTTGCCGAGAATAACCATGAAGTTATTGGGGTCAGGTGATGGGTATTTTAATGGCAGGATTACATGAATGCAGGCATTGGTGGTGATTTGGAATGACGCAGTGACCGATGCTGCAGATGAGAATGGCAGAGGCTTGAATTTGAGACGCTGCAATGAATAAACCATGGATGTGTGCACAGTTGAAATGGGAAAGAATGAGCTTATGGTTGTTGTTGTGATGGCTTGTTACAGTGATCGGAGAAAGTTTTCCGGTTACCGGATTCCGGCGCCGATGACCGGAATCCGGTGATGACGTCATCAAATCCGGCGATAGTTTTTGACCCAAAATTCCAGAGACATATTTCTTATGCACGGGCTTGGAGGACCACTTGGAGACTGGTTTGAGAAGACTTAACCTAATTTTTGGAAAGTATCCTTATGAGGAGAAAAGCATATAAATAGAAAACTCTTTTCTAAACCTAAATATATCTCCATTAGGGGGCTGCTGTTACTTTTGTTTCTAGGGTTTGTGAACATGATAGGGTTTCTTTTTCTTCTTGTTATGAACTCCATGAACATGAGCTAGAGTTTTATAATTGGTTATGGAATAATTGGATTTCACTTAATATGGTTTTTGATATGATAAATTAGTTTTGTCTCCATACTTTATCGATTATTATTCACAATTAATATTGTTATATGATTTGAATGCTTGTTTGATCGAGTCGCGAATCGGTTGAGTTTGTTTTCATCTCTATTGCTAGATTAGGGTTTGTTATACGTAAAAGTGATAGATTCCTGATTGCAAGTAGCATAAATATGATTATAGTTTGTAGTGATATATTCTTATGATCATATGTGAATTATAACCTTTGTTAAATTGAATTAGTGCGTTTTCCACGTTCGATTGCTTTGATTGGACTGATTTCATAGAACTTAATGCATCTAGGGAATTAAACTTGATTAGTGCTTTTGCACGTTAGGTTGTTCTTTAAGATAGAACTCATATTCGCATCTTTTAATGTGTTTGTTGATGACAAAAGGAGATTAGCGGGATATTCTTGCGATCAAGATATTCTATGGCCTTTGATAAAAGTTGAGATTAAATATCAATTCTACTTATTGTGAAGAAAACATATTTGTGAATGAAGATGAATCCTTAACCAATATTCTCACTACCTTGATTCGTTTACTTTTCTTTGTTTGCTTTTATTTTACTTTTAGTATATAAAAATCTGAAAAATCCCGGTATTTTATATAGGAAACCGAAACAACGAGACAACCTAGACCTCTATGTGGGATTGATCCTTTCTTTCCCTTGCTATATTTATATTTTGAGTGGTAAGAAAGTGAATTATTTTTGTGTCGGCTGACAACCGATCAACCTAACCATCCATGATGGAAAGGCAAGTAGGTCAGGAAATACCAGAAAGACAAAGCAACCTCACAATGTAGTCTTAGTTACTGGATTACAACTCTTTCTCAGTAGAAACTTATCATCATCAACAAACGGAGCAACATCAAAATCTATGAAGAAAGTGGAAGACGTTTAAGGTTTAGAAGCAACAATAGAAAATCAGAATTCAAAATCAAGGGTTACAAAAAGTTATAAGAGCAAGAAAAATCAAACGATATAAGTTGTTGAAGTTCATGATACTAAGACATTACAAGTTGAAAAGATCCAAGTGTTAAATTCCTTCTGTGATGGCCATGTAAAATTTTGTCATGTTTTTTCTCAATAAAATAAAATAAAATAAAATAATCATCATTACATTTTTTTTTGTTCAATAAGGCCACAGGGAAGTAGAAATTTTTATGTCAAGCAAGAAATCGAAGATAAAAGTTAATTGTCAAGGTTCTACGAGGTTCAAGAATTTATCATCAACAGTTGAAGACCGAAGAAGACGTTGTTTCTACTGAGCTCTATGAGAGAGTCGAAGAAAGATACATTTGGTTGCTTTGTTAGTCCGCTTTCAATCTGGCACAAGATCTTTCTAGCACTGGTTTAACTCATCACACGTAATTAGTCCAGCTGTGTAGCAGATGTCCCTCTCATCTTTTTCTCTTTCCTAATCTGATCCAGTTGTAAATCAGCGGATGCATCTTACAATGTTTATCTAGCTGTGTAGTGGATATCTCTTTATCTAGAAGTGTTGCGGATGTGTCTCCCCTTTTCTTCAGTCAGCTTTAGAGCCGGCACCTTTCTTTGGCATTCCAGTCACTTGGAGATAGGTTGAGAATTTGTATGTCCTCATGGCTCTTTGGATACTTGTGACCAATTAGAAGTCATGGTTTTGTGGGTACACCTCTGGTAAACCCTCCCGAGACTAACTCGATTTTATTTTTTTAGTTTTGCTCGAGGACTAGAAAATAATAAGTTTGGGGGTATTTGATAGACGCATTTATGTGTCTAATTTGTCCTCAATGTTTCGTATTGTTAGTACTCATTTTCGTACTTATTATGGTGTTTTATATGTTTGTAGGTATTTTTGGGAAATAAACATTTTTGGGAAATTCGGCTCGAAAAGTTGCTCGGAGCACCCCCGTAGGACATTTGCTATACGGACCCCCACTTTGGATAAGGGGCATCCACGGCTATATGTAGCCCAAATTTGTCCACAACACCCATCTGCTATTCAGCACCCATGACGTTGGTTAAGGGCTAACCATCTTCTTCATTTCAAAAATTATGTTTTGGCGGGAAATATTTGGTTTCAATGGCAGAACTAGGGTTGCGAATTTGAGCTTGTTTCAGCGAGACTAAAGAGCTGAAATTGATTGGGTTTCTTCCTCTTGGCTAAACAGGGCTGGTATAGGCCTTTTGTTCGACTAATTTTGGCTGGATATTCGGTTTTGAGGAAAACAGGGTTACATGTTTTTTCGGGAGTTTCTGTGAAGATTTTACGGGAGTTTTGGCGAGATTCAATCGCCCCAATGAGTTATAGTCTCTATGTTACGGTTAACCAGAGATGGTATGGGCTTTATAATCACTGAAATTTGGTTGGATATTGTTTCCCAACAAAACAGGAGATGCTAGTTTTCTCGGGTTTTCTGGGAAAGTTTGGGCAGAGATTTACTTGGAGATTTTCATGGGAAAGGCTTTGTTTGGGCTTGTGATGATGAAATAGGTCTGGTAAATCCTTTGGTTTCGAGAAAATAGCAAAGTTTACGTGAATTTAACAAAACAGAGAGGAATATTCTCCCGTGAGATATTCTCGAGATTATTGCTATTCTTGGTTGATTTGGGCGTGGCTGAGTGTGTCTGACAGCAACCAACGATGAGTAATAAGCATGCTGGGAGTGTTATGGCAGAAAACCAACGCGGGAAAAGGAGAGAAAGGAAAGATATTATTTCCGATATTAATTTTCTTTACTGTCGAGTTATGGGAGATATTTTGGAGTTATGAGGAGTGATCCTTGGTCCTAACGAGTATATATAGCGTACTGGTGGAGTAGAAAAGAGGATGGAGAGTTTGGGGAGTAATACGAAGCAAGATTGATTGAGTTGCAGAGATTTCATTGCTGCTGCTGCTGGGAAGAACATCAAGAACATTAAACCTCAGAAGATTGTCGTTAATAACCATCGTTTATTCACGGTTTTGCAACAGTTCTCCGCGACTGTTGAACAGTAACAACCACACATAATTTATATCGATCTCTATAATAGTATTTTGTTACGCCACTGCAGCGTTGCAAATATCAGTTTTGTTATCTTTTCTTCTTTGTAAACACATTTTGAGCAATGAAAAACCATTTTGAGCGTGTCTACAACATGAGAAGCTAAACCCAACATTGGTACAACGGAGGAAGCTGGATTTCATCAATGTGGTAATTTGATTAATTCTTTTATTTACTTTTTGCACCAATTTTAAATGATTTAAGATTTCTATTAATCAATTGTCATCTTGTTTGATAGTGTATGCTTAGTCTTAGGTACTTTTGATACACTATGCTTGTAATTTACAATTGATGTTTTACGAAATCTATTTTGGCAAAGAATAGAGCTAATATTTCTTTTGTTTTGAGCTATAATTGCCTAGGATTAATTTTTGAACCACTTGAATATGAAATACAGTGAAATCCCGAGTCCCAGTTAATTCTTCATCCCGTGACATATTTTGTATATATTTTCTTATCCTTAGTATTTTTCATTTTTAAGCCTAGAATCAATCTCAACAAAGTCCGAGTGAACGACAACTCTACTTACCACTATCTAAAATTTTATCATGTATGAATAAACATCAGCACATATTGATATTTTAGGTTTACTTAGATTTGTATTATCTTGTAAATATTAGTCACACATCCTATGTTTGAGTAATTGTTCTCATGTTATGATGTGTTCTTATTGGAAAAATTCGAAGTACGTATCATGCTTGAATAAATGAAAAGATACAAACCTATACACATTGACATGTACTATTATGAAACAATATCTATTGACATGTATTTTGCGAAAAACATCTACTTGAATAAGAATCAATACACATAATGATCTGTATTGTTGGTACTTTATCTTACGCAGCTAATAGGCACGTATTAGTATGCGATAAATTTACAAGCCAGTGACTCGTGCCAATCCAGCTAAAGAAGAAAGATCCATTAGTACATATTGATAGGTACAAATGGATACTCAGATTACATATGTATTACCTTGCTAAAGGAAAAAAAAAATGCTTTGTTATTTTGCTTAGGAAAAAAATTGTTGCATTAGATTTGTGTCTTCATACATTTCTGTTAAAGTAATGTGCTTGTTGTTATGGATCATACGATATACCTGTGAATGAACTATAATTTTATTATTTATATATGATCATGATATTAGACTCTGACCACCTTTTTGAACTACAACACCTGCAAGAAGATGGCACCAAAGGAGATTTAGGAAGTTTATGCAAAATGCCATGGGAACGAAAGATGTGAGAGTCGATGTCTGTCGAACAAACACATCTGGGAAAAGGGTACCCCAAGAGGATTTAGTGCAAAAGGAAGAGCTCTACTCACTTGTCAATGTAGCAGAAATTCCTGCAAAAGGTTTGAAAGTTTGGGCACTTAGGTTTGGAAGAACTGATGATTAGGCTTATTGTTGAAGAACTGTGTTTATTTTTTCTAGCTACTAGGAGGACTGAAAGAAGGTTTTGAGAACATTAAGATTTTAGTACTTTTAGATTATTATTATTATTATTTATTTATTTTTGATTGGGTTCTTAGTTTTGTTTGCAGGAAGATGACAACATCTTTTTGGATAAAATGTACGCACTTTTTTGTCCATTATGTCTACAATGAAGTTTGCACTTATAATGTCAAGTATTTGTCAAGTAATATCAAGTATGTTTTATTGTATAACATACACTTCATCACTATCTACCAGGGATATAAATAGAAATATAAACTTAAATAGAACTCTCAAGAATGCTAGAAAATCAACACAATGAAAATCTTTTATAGTTTAGCTATTAATTAGGATTGTTTACATATATTGTACTCTCTCGTGAATGAACAAGCAAGATACAGAGATATCATCCCTTTTGAGATGCAAAAATCAACTCCATCCAACAATTTCTGTTGATGTTTCTGGTTTTCTTCTTCTTTGCAATTCTAATATTTTGCATAACTTTGTAGCACATATCGATATGTACTGAGTAAAACCCTAGTACATATCAATATGTACCGAGTATCAGAACTACTGAAAGACCGATACTAGAAATTATGGATCTCCATTTTCCAAGGACGTCGTCGTGCAACTTCTGCAGGAATGATACGAGAGTGTATCAAAATGAGTCGCTTTTGCAAAGAAATGAGGGAGAATGTTGATGCGATCCATAAACTACTAAATAGAACAAATTCTGCAGTCCATATTTATGTCCACAAATTTTGCGAGTCTTTCATTCCTATAAATAGACTGTGCATTTATCTAAGACATAACATGAGTTCTATGGGCATTTGACGACGGAACGACATCCACAATGCTTCCATCTGTTATGACCACATGTCGCAGATTCCTTGTTCTTACTACCACCACCATTCCTTCCACCCCCTATTTGGATATATTCAGAAAATTCAGCTGCAAAAACAAAACAATATCTAAATAAATTAACCAGGTAACTTTAAAAAATAGATGTCTTTCTAATGGTCACTCTCATAGAGGTTCATAGCTATTATAAGATATAACCCCTATAATAGGAAAAAATTCATATATTTGAAATCAATTTTTGAACAAAATCCCTTTTTTTTTTTAAATCAAAACAGAAAATTGCAGCACGTATACACATGTACTGAAGATATTGAAATATACTGAGTAAAACTTATTAGATAACAACTGCATGTTAGTAAAAACATAATCAGTTTTGTGTTACTTATAGATACATAGAAACTACATGAAAACTCTAATTCAAGACAAGCATGATGCATAGAACCAAAGATAGTTTCCAAAGTGTGAATAAACTAAAGGGTAAAATGAAACTATATTTAGTTATGGAATCAAAACTGTCAAGTAATGTGCAAGGGTTTATGCCAGAATACCCTTAGAGTTTGAGAGGTTAATGATCTAAATACCCACAGTAGCACTTGGAAGGATGTACATGGTATCACATCATTCTATTGAGAGAGCATGCATTATTTTAGCAAAAATGGATACTTATAACATATCAGACAACACAATTTACAGGACACAAAGAGTCAAAGCTTAGCATTAATACCGGTACATATCGATATGTCCTTGGTAAAAACTGGTACATATTGATATATATCTGTTAGAGTCTACAACACCACCCTTTAGCTTCTTTTTCTTCTATTGGTTCTCTTTTGTTTTCTGCAATTACAAACTGCGTTAGACCCAAATTATAAGCAACAATTTGAAAACTTCTTTAAGCTGATGAATCGCATATGATATAGTAGAATAAGTTTACAACGCTGAAAACCCAGGAAGGATACTAAAAAATATGGCATATCGGTTAAATCTCTTTAACAAGTGGTTTCAGTTCAATAACCTCCAACCTTATTATTTTTGAGAATAATCACTCTACCACTAATTCAAAATGAATATCCAAGTACATATATACATGTACTAAAGACAACAAGCTTTTGTACACCAACTGTTTCTAAGTTCGTCTCTACTACCACCTGCCCAATCATCAAAAAATTCTTTCATTGAACATGTAGATTGCTTCTACCCACTCACCAGTTAAACCCCCATATTCCTACTAACGAAAATCCTATGATACTCAATTTCAGGTAAACATAACCTCAATGATACGACTGCCTATGATACATCAAGGTAAATATAACCCCCATCTTCCTACTAACAATAATACAAAACCATTAGTTTCATTTCCTTAAAGGTTCATAGCTACTGTAAGATATAGGCATAAATTCATGTCTGTAAACAATTTTTCAACAAAAACCCAAAATTTTCAAAATTAAAACAGAAAATCGCAGTACGTATGAATATGTACCGAAGAAAATAAGAACCGAAAACCTAGCAGATATGCATATGTAATGAGTAAAAATCTAGTAGATATCGGTATGTACTTAGTAAAAACTAGTAAATATCACATTACATATATACATGTACTGGAGAAAACAAAAATATCTACTGAATTGACAAACCATAATAGTAAAAACCTAGTAGATATCTAGTTTGGAGGTTGAAATGACTGAAAAACTTTCCAAGTGAGAATATTATATTCAGTACATACACATATGTATCATTTGATCATACATACGAATGCACATGTCTGGATCTGAAGGAGAAAATCTCAATTAGTTTTTTTTTTTTTTTTACTTATTCATATAAAAACTGTTAAAAGCAAATCTTCCGAAACCAAAATCCACTACAAGCAAAATATAAGAATCTACACATGAAAGTGCACAAAGATCCTCAAATTAACAAATCCAAGCATTACAGAATCAGTTGAAAAAAGATTCTCCACATCCACTAACTTGGACAAGATAAAAATATTTTAAATGAATGGCTACAAAAACCAAAATGGACAAACTCAGACAATTGCAGTGAAAAAAAAACATTATCCATATCATTGTGTTATTCTCAAAGTCATAAATGCATCAAACTAGCAAATAATGCTCATAAATAGAATTCATATGTTTGCATGTCATTAATACGAAGTAAAAAAACCCCATCGGAATCCAATTGAGCATAAGAGTCTGAAATTTAACTGTAAATGAAAATTGAAGAAGAAGGTGATCAACACAGAGGAAATGAAAAGATTATTACCTGAGATAATAAGGGAATTCATCGAAATTAACATTACTATGTTTTTCATCAACAATATGTCTTCACGGATCTTGTTGGATCTGTTCAAATGATATAGTATTACTAGAAGAAGACAAATTTGATGAACTAATTAAAAAATTAAAAAATTTACACAAAATCTATGAGAACGTTTATAACAAATTTCCGCTCTAATTTCAAATCAGATAAATGAACCAAAAAAAGAAATCAATTTTGATTTTTTTATAAACCCAAAAATGAAATTTCTAGAACAATTTATTTTGAAACAACAATATACCTAGAATCAAAATCAGAGAGATTAGGGAGGGCTTAGCTTTTTCACTGTTGTTGATGAGATTTTCTGATTTTTTCAGTGAAAAATTCTCCTCATTTCATACCCGAAGGTTTCTTCAAGAGTTAGAGAGAAAGTAAAATAGAATTTGGTTCTGCATCTTCTGTTAATTTTTATTCTACAAAAGGTTAGTTTTGGCTTTTAAAAAATGCAGTTTATATCACTCGCACGTGAATAGGATTAGAAGATAAGTTTTCTGGTCCAAACCAGCGGATAGTTTTGTTCTCGTGGTGGACTACACAATAACCGGTCTTGGATTTTTTGGATTAACTAAGTAATTCCCAGCAACTATGATCTAATACTGACATATCTGAAATACAACGGCGAGAAGAAAAAGAAAAAAATAGAAACAGAAATTTGTTCTTTTCTCCAAGGAGATCAAACAAGACCAAAAGAATGGTAACCGTTAGATGACCACGTTGAAGTCTCATGACTGCCCACGATTCCACGATTTTTACATCGCATTTAAATCTTCGTTTCAAGTCCGGAATGTACTAATCTGTGCACAACCTTCCGAAACAAAAACAGATGGAAAAAAAATAACCCTTTTTTTAAAACGACTTTGAGTGAGTGACCACAAAATAGCGAGAGAACACTAAATACGAAGACGATTTCCGGTGAATATCTGTGGGTTTTCTAACCATTCGAAGCTCTAAATTCTCTGTAAGTCGAATTTCTTCTCAGATTTGTTGTTAATTTTGTATTTTTCCTTTTTAGGTCTTATTTTGTGGAGTATAATGTTCATAATTGACGTATTATTCAGTTAGGGTTAGGTTTTTGGTCACCAAGTTCTTTTGCTAAAATTTGAGCTTGTTTCGGTTCATTAAAAGCATTCAGATTTACTTGTGCTCATGCAAAGATCACGATTGTGATTCTCCTATTTCGGTTTCTAAAGTTAGGGTTTTTTTTTCCTTGAAAGTTGTTGGGTTTTTTCATGGTAACGTATACTGACGAGTTCTTACTTGATTAGCACTTAAATTGACTTTGTGTTCGGTAGAATTATTTTTGAGGTACCTTGCTATTTGGTTCTGTGGTTCGTTGATGTTGTTTTACTTGCTTATAGGTGATTTTGAGCTATTCGAGCTTTCAGGATTTACAAATAAAGTGAAAGAAGTTGTTATCTATTATGGGGGAAGAAGAGGCAGTTTCAGAAACTGTCGTGGTATCAAGAAATGGAATTCGTGAGGTAGGTAAGAAGGAGAAAGTTTTATCTGGAAAGAAAGAGAGTGGTGAGAATGGGGTGACAAACAAAGAGGATGTGAAGGGAAGTAAGAAAGGGAAAGATGTGGAAAAGGATCAAGTAGCCGATTTGAAGGAAGAGAAGGGGAAAGAAGAAGAGGAACCCAAAGAAGCTGTGAAGGGTGATGAAGGAAACGATTCGAAGGAAGAGAAGGGTAAAGGAGAAGAGCAGGGACAAGCTGTGAAGGCTGGTGAAGAAAAGGATTCTGTAGAGGAGAATGGCAAAGAAGAAGAAGATAAACAAGCTTTGAAGACTAATGAAGAAAATGGTTTAACGGAACACAAAGGTATAGAAAAACACGAAACAGCAGCTGAAGTTGTGAAAGCCGATGATGAAAAAGATACAGTGGAAGATAGAGATACAGAACTTGAGCAGGAAGAAGTAGCTGAAGATCTGAAGGCGGACGCAAACAAAGAGAAACAATCAGCTCAAGCTGTGAAAGCCAACGAAGAAAATGCTCCGGTAGAAGAAAAAGGCAACGGGGAAGAACAGGGAGAAGCAAAAGAAGTTGATAAGACGGCTGAAGTGAGCAATGCTGAAGAAGAAATGCCAAAAGAGAGCGAGGAAGAAAAACAATTGAAAAAGCGTGTAAAAGGAAAGCGAAGTGGTGGAAAGGCAGAAACTGAGAAAGCTGAGGTGAGCGAGAAAAAAGTTAAGGAGCCAGTGACTCCTGTGGCCTTTACATTTGATCGTCCTGTACGTGAGCGGAAATCTGTTGAGAGGCTGGTTGCTGTTGTTGAAAAAGACACATCCAAGGAATTTCGTATTGAGAAGGTATACTTACCCCTTGTTCCCCATTTTCCTATTATTTTGCTTTTTGGGGTACGTCTTATTTAATAGAACTTATTTAGAAGGTATATTTACCCCTTCTTTCTCCGTTTTCCTTTTTTTTTTTGGTTTAGTTATATTTTAAATACTTGTTTTTTGTTTCTTTTTTTCTTGGAATTTGTAGGGTCGTGGCACTGCGCTAAAAGATATACCCAATGGTATGTATGTCCCGAGCATCTAGTAACACCATTTTTTCTTCTTGAATTGTGTCATCTAATCATCTCATGCATTAAATATGATAGATGTTGTCCTGACAGCATCTATCATCTCAATTGACTCTTATGAGTGATATGATTATTTTAGTGATATCTTATACCATGTTTTTTTTGGCATATTTGCAGTTGCTTATAAGCTTAAGAAGAAAAAGACTGACGAGACATACAAAATGTTACATGCCATACTTTTTGGGAGAAAAGCCAAGGTAATTTTGCGTATTGTACTAGTAGTTATCAGCGTCGCGTATTTAATCGTTATTTGCAATATGATTTTGGGTTTTGATATGTTAATTTTGGCGACCTTCTGTTTTTTTTTTTTTATATTTTGAAACTTCTGGGCCTATGCAATATATGAGTTTCTTCGTTTGGTTTTCTGCAACTTAAGATAACTTTCTTTTTGGGATTCCAAGTTTGGACTTCTACAATGGGATGGAACTGCACCAAGTATGTATGATGCTGAATTTTCATCCTATATTTTCAGGCATTCAAGAACAACCTTTCCCAGTTTTCTGGCTTTGCATGGCATGAGAATGAGGTAAAAAGAAATATTCAGACTCTTAAGGATTCTAATATTCTTGCTTGTTTTCCGTTTGGATTTGTTTCTCCCGGAGAGGGAAATGAGTAAGCTGTCCATTTATAGAGTCTAAATTGTGTTTTGATTTATATGATGGTGCTGTAAGGATTGACATGAAATCTGAAACAGGCCTGCTCTAGCTTCTCATAGAAGTACTTTTGCTTATTGCAGGAAAAGCACAAAAGTAAAATCAAAGAGAAACTCGACAAGTATGTTAAAGAGAAACTGTTGGAGTTCTGTGACGTGCTTGACATACGTGTTACCAAGTCTACGTCCAAAAAGGTTTGTTCTTTCACCACTGCACATATTGGTTCTGTGATGATTTTAGTGACGATTTATAAACCTTTCTGACCAGTAAGTGATACTGACTGGTGTTTGTGATAGTCCAAAGATACCAATATAAGCCTAGCCATCTACTGCGTAAGGCAGGGCCTTACATTTCAACTGGGATGCTAATGATACCTTGGCATGCAGGAGGACATTGTTACACAGCTGCTAGGCTTTTTGGCCGCACCTCATGCTACGACTGATGTCTTATTAGCAGAGACTGACCAGGTTTGTATGCATGATTTTTTATACATACTTCCGTTGCATTTCTTTAGGCCTGGTATGTAATGTGTGATTCTGTTTCTTGCAAATTACCAGTCAAGTTCAAAACGGAGGAGCTCCAATTTGAAAGTTGCGTCAACATCCGTCGGCACAACTGCAAAGCGCTCGCCAACGGTAATTTATCTTTTTGACTTTTTCAGTTAAAGTGTGAAACCCTTATGGGGATTTTATATTTAGAGTTATATTCACAGTAATAGAAGTAATGTTTATATATATACACCAGGGTATTTTAATGTACACAATGGTCAGGTTACATGTGTTTTTGCTCTAGCAGTTTTATATTTTCTTGAGACAGAAACCAATGGATATTTTCTTGCTCAAGAATAATATTGCCTAGCAAGAGCTGTATTTAGTGCCAAATTAAAACCAAATTACCCGGAAGGTTAAAATGCCAAAATATATATTTTAATTAAAAAGGAGAAACTTACATGTCTGTTCAAGTAGTGTAGATCTGTTCTATGATAAGTAAAGGACTAAAGGTTATGTATTTGTGGTTGATATCTTCCTTTCGGTTTACTGTTATATACTCTACAGAAAAGAAGAAAGACTGATGATTCTGCTAAAGATGAAGAAAAGAAGAACTCGGATGATTCGGAAAATGAATCTGATGAAGAAGACAAGGAAAATGTGAATGGAGCTCCTGATGCTTCTGAGGATGAGGTCCCTGAGCAGTCTGAGAGCAAGGATGAGGACCACGACTCAGAAGACGAAGAAGTGGAAGTGCCTAAAAAGGGTTCAGTCAAATCATCAGCAAAGAAGGAAGCTTCTGCAAAAACTGTGTCTAACAAATCTCCTACACCAAAGAAAACCACTGCTGTCAGCTCATCTAAAAAGAGCTCTGGGAAATCATCATCCAAGCACTCTAAGGTTGATAGCAGTACAACTCCAGTGGTCTCCTCAAAGAAGAAAATGGATGTGGAACCAACTAAAAGGAAACGCACAACTCCGTCCAAATACGCCGCCAATGAATCCAATGAATCCTCAACCAAGAACAAAGGTAATACATTTTGATTTCTTTGTCGGTGTTCTCTTAAAGCCATTCTCTTTGTTTCAAAGTCATAATCTGTTCAATACATCTTTTAATAAGAAATCTATCTTAAGATTAAGCTGGAGGAACATAAAAAGCTGATGGGTACTTGGTCTTGTCATGTTCAATTTTATATGTTTCTTATGAAGGTAAAAAGGTGGTGAAAGGAAAAGATAAGCCAAAGAAGAAGGGTTCTGATCCATCCGAAGATGATTTACGGGATACGATTGCTGAGATTCTGAAAGAAGTTGACTTTAACACGGTAAGCTACATTGAAGAACTCTTGTAATCCCATGCCTATTTGTGAATATAATTGGTCAAGGTTTCCCATCCCAAGTGGTTCTGTTCCTCTGTGGTTTTTGGACCAACCTCTCGTTCCCAGTAAAGTTCATCTGATTGTCAGTGTTAGTTTTAAGACTGGTGGTGGTTGGAAAAAAAATGTCATGAGTAAAGCAAGACTGACTTTATTTATCTTTTGCAGGCAACATTCACCGACATTCTTAAACGACTTGGTATGTGCACTTGAATTTGTTAGTTTTTTGTTAACAGAGTCTCAAATATCTGTATTAAAAGCAAAAAGTCTGGGTTATGTGTACCATGGCTATCAGAGCCAAGTGTACATGATGCTTATATGTCTATATAGTGTAGCATTTTACAGTACATAGGTGGCAGTATCTAATACTGTAGATGCTCTAGTCTCATTTTCTCGTAATACTTGTATTGCCTTTTCCATTGTCTGCTGATTATTAATTTGGTTGTTTTCCAGCTGCTCATTATGATATGGATCTTACATCTAGGAAGGAACGTATTAAACATTTGATCCAGGAAGAGTTGACCAAACTAGCCGACGAGGAGGAAGAAAATGAAGAGGATGATGAAGGCGATTCCGATAAGGATGAGGTTCCCGAACCTGCTGCCAAAAAGGTGAAAACTTGATCAGTGTGATCACACTAACTAGAAGGGATGTGTTTACTGTCTTTTCTTATCTGTGTTATATTAGTAAATTATGTGATCATTGTACCCAACAACCAGTAGGGACAAGCTGACATAATAAACAACAGTCGGAGTTTTTCCTTTTCTCTCTTTACGAAGTGAAAACATGTATTGGTAAGGAAGCAGTTAGTCGTTGCAACCGCTCAATATGCATCTGAGCAGGCAAGCCATATCATGTGCTGTAGCTGTAACTATTCTCAATCTCTCTTATTTAACTGACTGTACCTTGCTAGGCTATGCTTTCACTTCGGGGGAATCAAAGTGATCTGTAATATCTATTTATTAGGTAGTTACATATGTTTTATATAATTATAATGTTAAAAATGTGAGATTGTTTTTAGGGGAAGGGGATTTCTTTGCCCGTCTGATTGGCTACAATAGTTGTTCACTTGTTTGGTTTTGCCTTGGCAAGTATGGCCTATACCAGGGGAACATAAAGCTTTTGTGGAAATGATCAATAAATTGTGGGAAATCTAGATAGAGATTCTTTGATGATCTATTTGGCGTTTTTTTTTTTGTCATTCTGTAAATGTACCTGCCTTTAAAAGTATTGGTGTGTTGTACCTTGTCCTTCATGTAATGTTATATCATTTTATCACTCAAAACAAACGGGTAAAATGTATCCTGGAGTGTAAAAGTTGGGCAACTAAGAGATGGTCCCAGTTAAGGTTGATATGGCCAGGACTCCGGATTGATGTCGAACGGTCCATGTGCATGGGGCTATTCAGTCAAAATTTCAACTTAGCAAATGAATACTAGGGTAGCTTGATGTTTACCCACTTGAGAAGAGGTTGATGCCTGAGGGCCCCAATTCCCATTATCTACTACATAGGCCCTACACAAACATAAATATAAGTAGTACTAATTACTAATGGCAGTGAAGGGGTAAAAACACCACTTTTAGACGTTGATGCTGTTTATTGATTCCGATGTGAGGTTTCCGGACGCGAGATACCTTTTAAGTTCTAATCTGATGCGTCGTTCCTGGTTCCCTAGTTTGTTCCATTAACCTATCAGCTACGGCAAGATTATGTGAATAGACTGATGCGATGACCGTACGAAATGAGCTCCAAGCATCACAATGAAAGCACCCTGCACCCATAATCGAACTTAGGGAGTCCACACAGCTTAATCCTGAAGATCACATGACGTGAATGATGGGTATTCATAGGCCAGATACTTCCACTCCCACTTTTTAACCTAATATAAGTTAAGAGATTAGCACAAAAGAGAAACATTAGATGATTAATTAAAGAAAGCAGCTAATTAGCATTAGCAACTACTAAACAAAGTCAAAAAAGCAAAAACTTTAGTGTTGTTTAAATGATAATGTATAAACAGACAAAACTATCTGCACTATCAACCTAAGTGGAACAACTGCTTACCACATTAACAGTATTCACCTCCACCGAATCAAAAACAAAAGTACTCACAAAAACCGTAATTTATAGAATTCTTTTGTCCTCTTTTGCTGGTTAAACTCGAAAACAAAATAAATACACCAGTTTATACTTGTCTATATAAAGTCTTTCGTGGACAATCAACTAATGGGAAGTAAGTTGATGGGTCACAATATTGATAACCGGCCCCACAAAAAATGGGCGGTGGTGACCAAATTGATTGTCTATCTATCCACTTGGATGTGGATGATCTCTGTGGGGCGCCTAGTGGCCCACTGCCTTTGCTCCAACAGTATTTTGGAAATAAACAAAAAGTTGCGAAATATTTTCACTTGGGCATAGCATTATCAGAATTTAGTTATCTAATCCTGTAGTTTAAATCTCTGCACTTTCGTGTGTTGAAAAATTGAAGTGCGGGTGCTGGTTCTGTTGACAAGAAAAGGGTGAGAGCTAAGCTGGATGCAAATTGAAACAAATCTTCGGCAATCAATTCTGCAGACACTTTAGTCCCTACACATCCGGCTCTTTTTCACAAAAGGACTCAAGATTCCACGTGCCAATGAAAATCTAACGGTGCAGATATTTTAACCTATCCATGAACTAACGATAACAGCGGTAGCCACATCGACACTAACTTATCGGTAAACAAACGGTTATTAAGACAGCCACGTGTCACACTCGATGTCGTTATTATGACCAGAGATCCAACGGATCCGGCACTCACTCCTCCACAATCTTCTCTGCCTAAAGAGAAAAAAAAAGCCCTTCTTTCTTCTTCCAAACACGGAAGATTATCAGACTTTACTTTCAAACCCTTATTCTTTCAAAACTTCGATTATCTCTTGTCGTCCTTGGTGAGTCTCGCCTGAGTCAAACGCTTATATCTTTGTTTGTTCCTGTTTAAGATTAAACGTGAAAACAACATCATCTTTTTACGTATAAAGGAAGTAAGATTTTGATTCAACCTCTGGTTTTGTATTGGTACTTTTTACTTCCATTGTTTTGTTGAATGGCGGATTCTGATAATGAATCGGGAGGAAATAATAACCATAACACCGAATTATCACCAAGGGAACAAGATAGGTTTTTACCCATAGCTAACGTAAGTAGAATCATGAAAAAAGCATTACCGGCGAATGCAAAGATATCGAAAGATGCTAAAGAGACAGTGCAAGAGTGTGTATCAGAGTTTATAAGTTTTATAACAGGAGAAGCATCAGATAAATGTCAAAGAGAGAAAAGAAAAACGATCAATGGCGATGATTTATTATGGGCTATGACTACTTTAGGTTTTGAAGAGTACGTTGAACCATTAAAGATATATCTACAAAAGTTTAGAGAAATGGAAGGTGAGAAAAGCACGATGACCGGTCGGCCCGGTGATAAAGATGGGTCTGGTGGTAGTGGAGGAGGTGGGAATGGTGGCAGTGTAAATTCAGGAAATAATAGTGGTGGTTACAGTGGAAGTACAATGTATGGTGGGTTACAAGGTTCTATGAATCCTGTGATAATGGGGCATCATCAACAAGGACCAATATATGGATCTGGTTCTTATCAACACATGGTAGTGGGCATTGGTGGTGGTGGTTCAAGTAAGGGCATTTCAGGTAGCTCAGCCCTTGACGGTGGTGGTGGTGGAAGGGTAAGATAGTATTTAGTTAATTTAGATGCATGATTATGTTGATAATGTGTGATAATATAATTCCTTCTCTTTGTTAAAAATGGTCATGGTCATTTTCTTTTTCTTGTTCCTTTTCTTTTGATGAGGTTAAATTTGGATTAGATAGATAATATCGATGTGTTTAGTTAGTCACTTGAGCCTGTAATTAGATCGAAAATATCTGTATCATATAAATCATTTAGTCATATTTGGATCTTCAAAGGTACTTTTTCTCCCTGCTCTTTACTTTTTTAGTTGTTATTTTTCTGACTCGTTCCTAACATTTTCTTAACAATCTTAATCTTGTTTAGCTTAGTCATCTATTTTATGCTTCTTAAACTTACTGTAGATTCTATAAAAATCCATCTGATCCATGACTGTATGTTGCGGCGGTAAGTAGTCTCAAGGAAATAAGCTAAGTACATATCACAAGTCCCATGAACACGGTACTACATTCAAGTTACACACGTACTACATTCAAGTTACACACGTACCACCGAATAAGCACCTCATTCCTCATCAGGCTATCAAATTATCTCATGGAATCTCTATTTTCAGTCGCTCCATGTTTGAAAACAACTACACAACCAAATAAATTAGGATATAGTCATATAGAAGAATACAGACACTGGAAGAAGGTGGGATGCATGGCTGTGGAGATGTTTTCCTACTTATTTGCTTGGCTTCATTATGGAATTTGCGAAGAGATTTAGTTCTCCAATGTCTTGAGCAGCTGCGACTCTTACCTTATTGGTCTTTTATCATGGAGGAACACCAATGGGTTTCTCTTAACAAATGAACTCAAATAGAGGTGCATCGTTTATTCGGACAAGAAACTAAACACTAGGCGGCCGCAGCATGGGCTACCAGACTTCGCCTATGAAGTTATCTCCAATTCCATCACTCCTCTTCCTCTATGATAAGTTTTTTTTTTTTTTTAGACAAAAATAACAAACAGGGGACTACTTCTTGTGATCAGCACAGAGTGCCGGCACAAGCCATACAGGAGGGACAGACCACTCCATATGAGTTCCACTTTTCTTGGCCCATTGGGCAAGCTCGTGGGCTACCTTATTAGCCCTACGGTTTACATAGACAAATTGCAGGAAGCAAAATTTTTTACTCAGGTTTTTATGTCTTCATAGGTTGAATGGGTGCGATGATCACCAAGAAAAATCTTCTTGTTAATCAGATCAACAATTCCGGCCGCATCACTCTCCACTATAATCTTCTTCTCCTTCCTCGCCAAAGCTATCAACAGCGCTTCTATGATCGTCTTCACTTCGGCTTCTTCTGCTGAGTAGCATTTTAGGTTTGTTGATTCGGCATATATGAACGATTCCTTTGAGTCCCTAATAATTATACCCATTCCACCATTACTAGAATTGAGATTCCAAGCTCCATCTGTATTAAATTTTACCCAATTATCAGGCGGAGACACCCAATTTGAGATCTGTTTACTCGATTTATCCCTTTCTGCAATTCGATTTAGAGGTGAATTAAGATTGGCGATTGGCATCATCGATTGAGCTCTTTTCATAATTGCAATTGGAACTTCCGCGTTGTTATTGTGAACTATCTCATTTCTGTTAGCCCATAGGGACCATAGAAGGCAAGCTACCATGGGGAAGTTTTCAGATCTTCCAGAATAGTCTTTATAGGGGTTTAGTTGGAGCCAAAATCTGATCCATTGATGAAAGGTATGATTCTGAAACTGTTGGTTGTCGACATTGATCATGGACCAAATTGTTTTTAGTTTCCTGCAAGTCACAAGTGAGTGCATAATTGTTTCTTGCTTCATCTTGCATTTAGGGCAAGTGAAATCCGTAGAGTGTATGCGGGAGTGAAGGATTACATTCACTGGTAAAGCACCATTTAAAGCTTTCCAGACGAAAAGCTGAACCTTTGCAGGTATGTTTTGTTTCCAAATTGCTATCCATAGATCAGCGTTAGAGTTATCACCCATGACACTAAGGGCCTTGTAAGCAGATTTGGTAGAGAAGTTTCCATCTTTTGATGGTGTCCAGATTCTTCTATCACTAGAAGTTTCCCTAGTTAGGGGGATTTTTTCGATTAACATTTTCGTATGTCGATCAAAAACAGCGCTCAATTTTGCTGTATCCCAAGCTCTTGACTCTTGATTAATCAAGTCTTTTACTTTTAGATTCATGTCTGGCACAGAATTAGCCTTTGGAGTAGCAATTCCTTTGCCAGGAATCCAATTGTCGCACCACGGGTCTATGAAATTGCCTTCACCTACCACCCAAGCAATGAAAGGTTTTATCTTGGTCATGGTTTGGTGAAGACATTTCCATACCCAAGAAGCAGTAGCAGGGCACTTAGAGTTTAGCACATCACCCTTTTCAAAATACTTTGCTTTTAGCACTGTTGCTAGGAGTGAGTCTGGATTTTGTACAAGTCTCCAAACACTCCTAGACATCATAGCTAAGTTGTTTGTTTCACTTTTTCTGAATCCTAACCCTCCTTCTTCTTTGTTTTACAGAGAGTTTCTATAGCTAGCAGATGCAATTTCCTTTTTTTTTGTATTTGGATCTTCTCCCCACCAATATTTGTTGAGGTGAGAGTCAAATCTTATGGCATAAGCTTTTTGGAATTAAGAAAGTGGCCATCTGATATAATGACATTGCCTGTCTAACGTGTTTTACCAAGGTAGTCCTCCCTGATTGTGCTAGAAACTGTGTTAACCACACATTTACTCTTTTCTCCACAGAGCTGAGAAGAGATATGTGAGTTTGTGTCTTTGACTTTAAAATTGTAATCGGAGAACCCAGGTATTTCTCACCCAGGCTCAAGTTAGTGATATTCAACACTTTAGCAAGTATTTTTTTATGTTTCGGATGAACCTTCCCACTAAAAAGCACACCAGACTTGTTAAAATTGATTTCCTGACCACTCGCCTTACAATAAACTTGCAGGCAATTTTTGATAGCGTGGAAATCAGGTATGGTGGCATTGGTGAAGAGCAAGCTATCATCCGCAAAAAGCAGATGACTGATGGTTGGGGCTGTATTTGCATATTTGATTCCGTTAACCAGGTTAGTCTCCACCAAGTGGTTCATATATGCAGAAAATGCCTCTGCACATATAATGTATAAATAGGGGGACATAGGATCCCCATGCCTAAGTCCTCTTTCTGGTTTGAAAAGACCCATAGGGCTCCCATTAAGCAGAATAGAGTAAGAGACTGTGCTGAGACAGTTCATAATCAGTTTTATCCAGTTTTCATGGAATCCCATCTTAGTCATGACTTTTGCTAAGAAAGACCACTCCACTCTGTCTCCACTCTGTCGTATGCTTTTGACATATCGAGTTTGATAGCAGCATAACCCTTTTTCCTTTTAGTTTTTTTTATTGTATGTATGAGCTCATGAGCCAAGATCACATTATCTGCAATTTGTCTCTTTGGGACAAAAGCGCTCTGATTAGGTGAAATCACTCTATCCATCAGAGGCTTCATCCTGTTAGCTAGTGTCTTTGAAATGACTTTATACACAAAATTACATAGCCCTATCGGTCTAAATTGGTCTACTGAGTCCGCCATTTGGTTTTTTGGTATTAAAGCAATATTAGTATGATTAAATTGAGTTAAAAGGAAACCTTTCTCAAAGTATTGTTGCACCATCTGAATAACACTTCCCCCTACAACGTCCCAGTAAGTCTGAAAAAAGTGACATGTAAACCCATCAGGGCCTGGTGCCTTTTTTGCATCCATCTGGAAGGTTGCTGCCCTTACCTCTTCTTCTGAAATAGGGGCAAGGAGAGCTTCGTTATCCACCACAGTTAGCTTCGAAGTTATAGTATCTAGTATAGTATCTTGGTTGTCGGACCCAGCTGTACTATAAAGTTGTTGAAAGTAAGAGATAAATTCTTCACCGATTACTTCTCTAGTGGTTAACCACGTGCCATCTCTAGCCTTAATCCAAGATATATGATTTTTCCTTCTCCTAAACATAGTAGAATTATGGAAATATGGCATGTTTCTATCTCCTTCATTTAGCCAAATCTCTCTTGATTTATCTTTCCACAAGATTTCCTCCAGTGAGTACAGGTACGTTAGTTTATCGTTTAGTTCTGCAATCTTTCTTGAGTTGGAAGGAGAGTTTTTTTGAGTTTCGTTGATCGATAATTTTGTCTCAGAGATACAATGGCTTACATTCCCGAAAGACTGCTTATTCCATCTGCCCAGAATTTTCTTTACATGATTTAGCTTTTGTTTCAGTTGAAAAGCTTTAGAGCCACTTACCTGAGTTAACCAAGCCTTTTCAATCATGGTTTTGCAGGAAGCATCTTTGGTCCACATTGACATTAAGTGAAAAGGTTTATGTAGTTTCTCCATTCCTGGACTTAGCAACACCAGAATTGGCGAATGGTCGGAGCTGATCCGAGGAAAGTGCAGCGTATGTGTTTGTGGAAAGGCAGCCTCCCACACATCATTTATAATTGCTCGATCAAGTCTTTCCAGCACTAAATTGTCGCATTCCTGTTTATTTGTCCAGGTGAAGTCAGGACCTGAGAACGGCACGTCTTTAAGGTTCCATTCCTTCATCAGGTACTCCAAGTTCTTAGTATCACTTTCTTTTACTTGAATTTTTCCCCATTTGTCTTGAGGAAGTAAAATACAATTCAGATCTCCTACTACCAGAGTGGGAATAGATAGATCATAACTTTTGGTTCTGAATTTTTCCCAGCTATCAGTCCTCAAAATTCTATTAGGCTCCCCATATACAAAGTAAATATTACAATTGGTGTTAGCTTTAAAAGAATTAGAAGAGCAAGCAAGGCATTGCTGGCTAGAGTCATTCACCACTAAGTCAAAACCATCTTTCCAGGCTAAACCAAAACCTCATTTCCTTCCAATAGAAGGAAGAACGAAAGAGTTATGATAGCCTAGCGATCTAAATTTTTTGGTTGTAGAAATTTCATTACTCATTGTTTCACATAAAAAAATAACATCTGGAGATTTCAACTTAATAATTTCCCGCAGCTCACGACTTGCTTCTGGTTTACCAAATCCATGACAATTCCAACTTACAATGCTCATGATACATGTAGGATCTTTCAGACGAATTCTATAAAGTAAACCTCCAAAGGTGTGCCTTTTGCAGAGTCTATTGATTACCGGATCCAGCAGATCCCAAAAGGAGATCAGAGAAAAGAAACAAAAGGCCTGGGTGTTGAAAGATTCAGGTAAGTAAGACTGTATAGAAATATCTGTAACTTGAAGAGAAACAAAATATTTCAGAAGCTAACTTAAATAAAAGCATTCAGGTAAAGTAACTAGTTTTGAAATTGCTTGATGTACGATTATTTAGTAGCTTGTAACTGCTCCCCGCATAACAATGGAGAGTAGTGTCTTAGAGGTTTGTGTCAGACTTGAGTCTTGGTGACTTAGTAACAAAGTAATCTTGGTGTCTTAGTACTGGTAGCAATGTAAACCTTAGTGTCTTAGAACTGGTAAGATATTCCTCTACGATAAGTTGATAACCAAAGAATCAAATAACGAGCTAAAGTTTCCGATGTAATGTTTAGATGCCATAGAAAGATTGTTTCAGTGCTATTATTATTACTGGTGAAATTTATGATGGTGACGGCGATCTGCTTTAGATGGGCCTCAACCAAACGTAAAAGCTGAAAAAGTGAATTAGCCAAACTTGGTAAGCGCCCACTAGTAAAGGTAAACTACTGCATTACAATCATTTTTTTTAATTAATTGTATACTTGTAAAAGAGAGAGTACAAGGAGGAAAAGAAATTCCACGCTGCACCAACTTAACATGACCTAAAAATCAGTCAAGCTTGGTAAGCCCTATGAATTGGAGCGATTGGTGTGATTCCGGTACATCTACACTCTGCTCCTCTCGTACTAGTTTGGTGTAATTCGGATAGATCTACACTCCACTCCTCATGTACTACTCCCTCCGTTCCTAAATAATATGCTGGTTTCTATAAATAGATGTTTCAAAAAAATAGGCTGGTTTCCTAATTTGGAAAGTCAAATGTAACTTTAGTTTTCTGGGACCATTTTTCTCTTAACTTCTTTTGATGACAAGTGTTATTTTGACCATTTCACTTTACTTATTTTGATGAAAAGTGTCATGTGGACCATTTCACTTCACTTCTTTTATTGACAAGTGTCATGAGGACCACTTTCAATGATTAGTTCTCTTAATCTCCTTAATTTTCTCGAAAAACAAAACCAGCCTATTAATTAAGAACGGAGGGAGTAGTTTGAATCGCCTTTGAGTTCTAGAACAGAAACCGAAAGGACAACAATCTTCATGATATAAATCAGGAGTTTTCCAATTATAAATTGTTTGTACACGACTGCTAGTAAAATCTATTATTTTTTTATAGCTAGCTTATATTCGTAATCCATGGCTTCTAAGTTCACTAGTTGAAAATAGACATCTAAATTTATTTTTAACTCTATTTTTAGTTTTCCTATAAATGTTGTGTATTTGCAACACAAAAATAGAGTAAAATCCTTCATATTTTTCAAATTACACGTCCATCGTTTTTGCAAATTTTATATATTCGGAAAATGGTTACATGAGATTATCTTATGATGTACATGATTCGTGAGTGCAAAATAGTGGATCGCCACATATCTGAAGGCGTAAAATAAGAAGGCATATGAGAAGCACCGAAAGAGATCCCAAAAGCTGATTACACCAAAACCAAGGTGTCTACTGCTTCGACTCTAAGGTAAAACGTGGAAAGCTAGTTAAAACACCTGACGGTCAAGTTCGAACCAGAGATACAACATTTAATGCGGTTCCAGAAAGAACAAATTATAGCTATAGAAAGAAAAGACGATGCATCAGAGCGTGGGACAATGGATAGGTCAGGACACTAACCGATGAAGGATCCAACATGAGACATCTCGGAGGTATAAAGAGGAAGGCCTGACCGAGCGATAAGGAAGAGTACCGAAGCGATATAGCATGTGAATCACTCCAACATACCTAATGTATAGTTTCTGTCTATAAGTACCCAACTTATGCAAAAGAGATACTCACGTTTTGAGAGAGCAAGTCTTAGAGCAAACTTTTGTGAAGAAGATAAATATTGAGAAAAGAGTTCATACTTGTAGATCTAGAGTGAAAGGGTAAAACGATGTAATCTTATCAATAAAATACACTTTTCTTCCAGTGGACGTGGGTCTTGAAATCGCTGAACCACGTCAACTAATTGTGCTTATGTTTATTTACATGCACTTATTCATTATTTACTTGTTATTTCTTCGATGTTCTATACGTTTCAGTCATTAGATCTTTTGTGTGTGATTACCAAATTTTATAGCTATCATGTATATTTTGTTAAGTTTTTTTTTATGTTTTAAGTTTATTAAGTCAATATCAGACACAGTTGGGTAATAACGACTCCATGACTGAAAAAATATACGAGATCCTCGGAAAAAGAAAATGGATCTTGAATGAAATCGCCCTCTTTACGAAGATTTGAGTTTTATTTGAATTGTTTAATCATTTCTCTTAAACACACTCATAATAGATAAATGATTGTAAGAATAACTAGGCATATATGATTCCTTATTATAAGTTCAAAAACGTCCTCATTCATAGAGTAGGAAAATAATCAAGTTTAAGACTTATAGAAAAATTGAAGTCCGAGAAAGTTGAAGAACAAGTTTAAAGTTATAACACCATTTTTTCATTTTTTTCCTCTTATACCTCAATAAACATAAATCCTTTTTTTTCTTTCTAAAAACTTAGTTCCAAAAGGAAGAAAGTTTATATAGAATATTTCAGCTCTCCAACAATTTGTTGAGAGAGACCAAAAGTATCTGATGTCAAAAAACATCTTTAAAATTGGAATGAGTTTTTTCATGAACAAATTGATCGTACTAAAGATAAGATATGTGGGAGAGGGTAGTTTTTTCGAGAAACGAAGAGACAAACTCTGATCCATAAACCAATACTTAAGCTAGTTAGGGAATGTTTCCGTCACTATCCACACGTACTCCAAAAATCAGTTGAGGAATTTTCCTAAACTGTCCATAAGAACGGTCTGAGAAATGAGGCAGTGACTGCAAAGACCAGTAGATCTAGGGACCTGCTTCTTAAATGAATATAATGAATTGAGGGTACTTATATTTCTCGCAGGTAAGACGATGAATAGAAACCAAGAATCCGCAAAGAAATAACGGGTGGTTACCCCACCTTCCACTCGCACCAATAATGGTGGCACGGGTGGAGCCTCTTCCGAAGGAGTCAACACAATTTTACCAGAAGAAGTGTTTCCGAAGGAGATAATCTCTAGGAAATCCCGGCCCATGGATCGCTTCATGGAAGAGTTAACCGATAATATTCTGAAACTAATGGGAAAATAAGGAAATCCCAGGCGAAGAAAAAAACATACCCGATAAGACTAGGGAAGATGATCTGATCCCTTGAATGGTAAGAAAAGGTAAAAGGGAGACTCTTCCATTAACGATAAAAACAACACGACATTAGAGGCCATCCTTAAGGTACAAAAGGCATAAGATAAAATAATGAAAAAACTAGAATGGGGAATCAGAATCTGGAAACAAATAATCGACAACACTTGTCCTAAAAAAAATCTGAGAAAATGAATCGAATGTAAGGGTCAAGGTAGTTAATCTCGGTTGTACAAGCCGATATTAACGGTTTTTATAGGATATAGGAAAAAATCTGTACGATACAGCAAATATCGGCGATACGAAGGAGGAACGTTAAAAACGCGCGTATCGTCCTGTACGGGCCGATATACCAGTTTAACCTGTACACCTATAATATAGGGAGAGGGCATGCTTTTGAATCCATAGTTCTTGTTTGTATCTTAGTTTTAAATCCAACCATTGGATCTCTGTAATTTTCATAAATGTTGTTTGTTACAGTATTATGAAACTTAGTTTAAATTTGTAGTACGATCGGTGATGGAGATGTGATGAAACCAACCAATTTCAGATTACATTGCTACAGATTTCAGATCACTGTGCAGATATATAAACCTATGAAAATACATGTTGTACAGTGTATAATGACCTGAAATTTTAATGGGGGTAACACATTTAGTCTATGAGGTTCCTGTAAAAATTTCACTCAAATATGAGTTAGAGAAGTACACCAACCGACTGCGTTTTACAGGTGAACTTGTAGAAATTCAGTTTGAGATGAACTTATAGAATCAGTGGTAAATTAGGTTTTAACCGTTACTTTTCTATGAAATTTTGATACAATTCCTGTGATATATCTATGAATGTGTGGTATAAATTTCAGTTGGATCAGATTAGTATTCATGGAGCATTAGAAGAAATGGAGTTGACTCGACTAGGTGATTAGTAACTAATGTCAGACTTGGTATATCATTAATGGTTTTTATTTTGTACGATTGAAGTTTACAACAATTATTATTTTGTAAGATTGAAGTTTACAACAATTATTATTTTCTATTATGTTTTTTTTGAAGCATATTATGGTTATATTTTCCCCTATAGTTATAAAAATATACATTTTTTCTATTATAGTTATATATATAATAATAAATATTAAAAAAAAATATTAATGGTGTATCGCCTGTAAAAACAGAGATTATCTTTTGTATAGGTGTATAGGATCCGACCTGTACGATACCGATACACGATATTGACTACCTTGGTAAGGGTTAAATCGCCCAACCCTCCAGTGGAACATCATGAAGAGGAAAATCTTAAGGAGGATAAATAGAAATAAATACTTGATACCTCAAATGATTTTTTAGAGGAGTGATTCCCAAAAAATAAGAATGAGGCCTGATCCGAGACTTCGAGCTCATCTGAATAGTCGTCCGACGAGAACCTTCGACATCAACGATTCCCCAAAAAAAAATTGAGGCCACAACTAGAACAAAGGATGTCGAGGAAGAAGGGTATCCGAGCCAAGACGCTTGGTTCCTCTGTAGAACAATTCGATGGATATTTCGTTAACTATATGTATTTTAATCTATTTACATGCACTTATTTATAATCAATTTTTATACCTTTCAAGTTTTATGCCTTATAATTGTTAGATATTTTTGGGGTGTAGTTGTCAGATTTTACACAACTACATGATTATCTTATAATCAGGGTACCCATAGATTTGCTTAATCAAATCAAGTTTAATAACCTAGCTGAACAATTGAAATCAAATAAATTTTTTTCTAGTAAGCTCTAACCCGATGATGTATGGGATCATCTGATAATTCATGGTGTATATGGTTCATTTTATATTGTAGAGGATGATATCCATTCAAATCACGAAAATTATAAGAGAATGTAAGGATCTAAGGCCACATCTGTTTATATGAAATAGAGTTATAAAACCTAAAACCCAGAAATGCAGGTCAAACATGATTATTTTTCTTTGTTAAAAAAATCCTAGTATCAACCAACAATTATCTTTGCACTACCATCATCTTAAAAAGGTTGATATATGGTGCATTTATAAAGCTATTTTCTTCTCAAAATTGCCAAGACAATGGTGAACTGGTGATGTTGTTTGAATATTTTTCTTTCTTATCTCGTGTATTTCTTGTCAGCCTCCAAGCAATAGTTTATTTAAAATTAACATTGACGGATCCTATGATGATCGTGGTTATGCAAGAATTGGTGGAAACATTAGAGATGAGTCTGGAGACTTTATTGCGCGTTATTACAAGCACATTATTTGGCTGTTAACTTGGGAATACATTCCGTGGAAGAGGAGAGTGATTTAGGTTAATTATACTATTCAAATATGTCGACACAAAATTAATCCCCACTGGGGTACCTATGGTCTCATTAAGGAAATTACCAAGCTTAAAATATTGTTCAGTCAAGTGAAGTTTTCGCAACGATATAGAAAAAACAATAATGTTGTTAGAAAATTGGCTAAGGATGAAGCATTTAGGGAACATAAAGGCATCAAGATTAGAAATATGCCAAAAAATTTATTCACTTTATTTCGTAATAATGTAATGGATATTACTACACCAATATTTTTTGGGAATATATACAGAACTAGGCCTGGTATGAACCCTCACTTTCATTCTTAGGCCACTTTTTTTATTTCTTGCTAGACTAGGCAAGTTAAACAGTTTCCATCCAATTTAACCATTTCGGTCAATTTATCGCGTTGACTTGTCAATATCTCGCCAAAATATCATATGAGGAGATATAACAGATGTGGTAAGATTACTGAAATGTCCTTCACACGTGTGTCAGTCACATTAGATAAGATGTCCACGTGGGTTCTGCTGCTGAGTTATGAATCGGTTTGACAGAGAAATTTTTTCCTTTTCTCGTTTTCTTCTTCCTCTCTTTTCCTATTCTTCGTCTGCCATTGATTTGAGAATGAGATAAGATATCAAACTAAGAGGAGTTAGATGAAGGAAGGGTTATAGGTGGTAAAGATTGTCATGTACTTATACAAATTCAGAAGAATAAGTGAATTACAGAAAGAAAAATTTAGGGTTTCTATGAATTAAATGGGTACTTCGATTTACGATGGATAAGAAGAAATTAAAGGAGTGTTATGATTAATCTGGAGAGTTCGGCTAATGTTTTGATGCTCGAATTAAATGGGTATCTCGATTTAATTTTGATTTCAATCTTCAGAGACACAATTACCACCACCGAATCAATTCAACATCACTACCACCACCGCAACAAGCGCCACCACCACCAAATCAACCATAATCGTAATATGTGAGTCGTCCACCATTGACACCGCCACTAACATCATCAACAACACCATAAAGATCTCCACCCAGATCTGATGAAATATGTATATATATATATGTATATATGTTTTCCCGAATTTCCATTTTAGTTCAAAAATGGGCAGAGTTATCTTTGAAACAAAAACAGGGAAGAGACAAGCATAAAAGAGGTTTTTGAAGAGTTTGTGAGGAATTATGAGTTGGGTTCTCACTGGATTCAAGTATACATCGAGTTATGAGAAGATTTAACGAAGATTTGATCAAGAGAAACCATCCAGAGAAGTCAAGCTACAGCCGTCAAGTTTTGGTAGTTAACTATGAAGATTTATGAATGCTTTGAAGATATGGGTTTGAGCTATACTTGTATTGTACAGGGACAGAGATAGAAATGATCTTAGAAATCAATATGGATCTCATCTGTGAAGCACCAATAAATTGCACACAGGTTATTTGTAGAAAGGCTTGAACCAGTTAAGTTCTACTTGGTTTTCCATGGATTCTGTAGTTCGACTCAAAGTGGATTTGGGGTCAAGTTTTAGCTGAACTACAAGCCGAGGCAGTAAACAAGGTCCTGCTGCCAAGAGTTCAAGCCCACAAAGCATGAATCCTTATGGCTGGTCGAGATGGGTTGATTACTGAGGATTTAGACAAAGAATTAGAAGATGAACCGCGGTGCTTGATTACTGTGGGTTGAATGAAGAGGATTTGAAGTGAAAGACAAACAATTAGAGGATCTAGGAAGGTTAGTTGGATTTAACTCCAAGCCGAGAAGTCAGGGAAGAAGATAATATTTTGCCGCCATTGAGTAAGTTGGTGGTGGCCATTGAAATTGGGCGTTGAAAGGCTAGGATTAAGAGTAATTTAGAAGTTATGAGAATATGTTTAGGATTTCAGCAAGGAAATCAGTGAAAGAAAGTTTGTTGTTGTCGTTGGCAATGGCAGTACACAATAAATGTTTTCGAGTTCTAAGTAGTGCAGATTGGTGATGATATAAAATTGTGGGCTGCTATCTGATTTGAATTTGCAGGGAATTGGATGGCTACAGAAGGTGTTTCCTTGGCGTAGTTGATGTCTTGATTTTGGTGTTGTGTAGCAGGTAGTAGTGCTGAGTAAATAAATCTTGCATTTGCAAGTGTTGCAGACAAGAATTGATGCTCTGTTTTCCATGAAGGAGTTTGATGTATGCAGAAAATGGATTTGCTGTTGAGTTAACATTGCAAGTTATGAGAGTGGGTCTTGTTGTTGGTGTTGAACTGGATTTACAAATTGGAATTTGCAGCAGTGTTGCAGTAGTAATGCACTGAGACAATGGTGACTGGTTAAGAAATGGCTAGGTGCAGCTGAGGAATCGAGGTTGTTGCAAGTGCAGTGGTAGTATAGTTGCAATGGATTAAAGTTATGAACAAATGCAAGATTGGTTGTCGCTGGTACTGGGTGTTAGTGTATCTGAAGCTGCAGGAATTTGGGTTTGGATTGAGTCTGTGTGCAAGATGCAAATAGGTTAAAGGCTGAATTTTCGTGGTCATGTTGTTGATATCAAGGAGGTGTTGGTTTCAAAGAGTTCTCATAGGTGGCGTAAGATAAGAGTGCCACGTAAGCAGTATCACGTGGGCCTTACCACGTAAGCAGTGCCACGTACGCACTATGTGATAACGTATACAGGGTCAACACATCTGGTTGGGTCGAAATAACCGATTCAAAGGACTGTCTTGTCATTTTAAGTGCACCTAACGGTGCTAACTTTCCATCCATCAATTTTGGTAACTTGCCTAGTCTAGCAATAAATAAAAAAAGTGGCCTAGATTTGAAAAGCACCAAAAAAACAGGCCTATTTCTGTAAAAAGCCCTATTTTTTGCAAATAGTTTTGTTTTGTCTCGGTTAGATGCCAACTTATTTTAAAAATAAAATAAAAAATCAATAAACTTTTTAAACCAAACTTTTCTGATCTCCAAGTTTATATGTTAGAGATTTCTTTTGCAAATGGATATTACACAAACAACACACTGATTTAAATTTCAATTTCCAGATCATGATGGTTTTGGGGATTTTATAGAGTCATAAAATAAATTTCCAATTTTTTTTGATCCATCAAGTTGATACAGATTGGGATTAGTTGAAGTGTTGAAAGAATGAATAAAAATCAAATCAATTTTATGGGTGAAAGGACTTTGGGTTTGACAAAATTTGAGATTTGGAAATTTACGTGTTTTTTAGGAATCAAGGTCTTTTATTGCAGAAATCAGATAATTCAATTTCATTTTTAAATAGATGCTTATTATCTTCTTTAATAATCGAAAATTAACAAAAAAAAAAATGAAGAAGAAAAGTCAATGCATTTAATTAAGACCTGTAAAAAAAATGATCTTCTTATATTCTTAAAAATTGTGCAAATTTCAAATATACCAATCCTTCAAAGGTTCAGTCTAACCTGGATAAATAAATGTTCGATAAATATTAAACCTCATGAAACGAATTTCTTTGGCCCCGACTTGAGCAAAGGGGCAAAACGAATAACCTATCTAAACACATTAATGAATAACAAAAGATTAATTTTTCATAGGCGCTGTGAAAATAGGCGCTATGAAAATATAAATGAATCACTAAATTTCGAACAATATATATAATTAACCCAATCAACAATGTTCGTATAAGAATTCATTATTCTCAAAAACTGCATATAAAGTTCATTGTTTTTTTCCTTCCACCTAAACCAAAATGCACCCTATCCTCAAATTTTGTAATGCATGCACAACATCTGGAATATTTTTCTTGTGTTGTAACAAATCATTTTTTACGGTGATTATTGCCTGAAATGCCTCTTTTGATGACACATTTGGTATAACGCTATTATCTTCTGGTTCAGGATGATTCTCATAATTTATTACTAGCTCGATATTTTCTTCTTCTGTAGCCTATTCTATAACTGCATCATTCTTGTTACGATAATTTAAAAGATTTTCAACATCCATCATATTTCTATAGCTTATGTGAGAAATAACACCCACTAATTCGTAAATATCTTCTTCTGGTCGACCAACTTTTGGTACGGGGGCATTAAAATTATATATGTAAAAAAAATTAAAAATGCTCTCGAAATAAATTAATATTCATTTACCTACAAATGAATAATGTATTCATTTATCAACAAACGAGATTTTTTTCTGGTTACTATAGGTTAGACCGTATGAAGAGCATTATTTATCTTTTGCTAAAACATAAACCTATAGCAGTTACTTGTTATTATAAATCGATCGCAATTCGCAACAGTAAAACATCCGTTGCCTTGTTTTCTATTGTATATATAAAATAAATACACTGCTCGGGATAACGAACCAATTATCGATTGCTTCTATCAAAATGATATTTAATTACATTTTGATTGTACAAATAACATTTATTTGGAATAAAAATCATAATTCCAACTCTTTTTGTTTGAAATTTGAATTATTTTAGACCAAGGATACATATGGACTATCCCAAGAAAACACACCCTACCTTGTAAAGTGGAATTTATTCCACTAAATGGTCGGAGGATGATTTTGGAGGTGTTTAAATCCATGGTATGTTAAGACCGTTTAAATCCAAGGTAAGTCATGGTTGTTCACATGGACGATAATTTACTTATAGGACATTGTTAAAATCCATATTTTACGACATTTAGAGAAATGTTAGTCATAGGCCTATTATGGTATCATCCAAAAAGAAAAAAATAAATCGTGTTACCATGGTATGTGACGGGTTCTTTATCTTCCTTTTCTTCCTTTCTCCACAATTCCTCACTACTCAAACAAGTCGTGTGCACGTGTTTTGCACGTCATATATTGTGATATTTTCTTTACAAAAACCAAAGTCTATTATTGGTTGCACCTCAAAAAATACTATACATGAACACCATTAGAACAAAGTATAAGATATAAGTACGTTCTTTCAAGTAACCTTTCAAAATAAAAAAATTGAAAACTTAAAATTTTATGCTCCTTGCATAGAGAATTTAAAGAGCTTTCCGCTCATAAAATTTTTACAAAATCCAACATATAATTTAAAGATATGAAGTTTTTAAGTTTTAATTTTTATAAAAATGGCATTTCTGTAAATATAAAAACAAATCAGAATTATGAAGATACGCCCCTGTATTTAGCCGTATTTACTCTATTATCCTTCCGCGAAAATGAAATCCTACCGTTCAAAACTAAACATGAAAATCCCAAGGCTCCAGACTAATGTTCACACGTAAAATAATTTTGAAATTTGTGAACTTTCTGACGGATGAATTTGGGTCTTGTAAGATCTAACGGTTGTATTTCAAAATTGGGTGAGCTTTCATCGTGGGGTTGCACTCATTAAAGGGGTGGTAGATACTATATGTTTTTTATTCTTCTTCCTCATCTCATTCGTACATTAACCTCTATCAAATTAGAACAAAAAACTCACATAATTAAGATCAAAAGCATTGCCCTTTTGTGTTCTTTACCAACAATCAAATCAAAGAAAAAAGATATACAAGTCATCAGCAAAAAAGTCCTAACGATTACAACTTCCTAAGCTAATGACTAATGTAATCGAATTTGATTCAATGCTTAAAAACTTAAAGTAATAATTAATGAGGATACCGAGTACACCACAATATTTTTCATATTAACCTATGCAAACATTCATGGTATTATATCTTCAAAATAATAATGACCAAAGGATTATTTCAGCAAGGTGTTCTTGACTTATTGGTAATAGTCAAAGTTTGGATCGAGCTAACTATGGGATCTTACTAAGATGATTAACGTACAAATGTATTTACTATACTATAACCATAACAATAGTTATAATGCATGAATAAAAGTAAAGATATCGTACCCGATATTTTGTTAACGAGGAAAACTAGTTAGCAGAAAACTCCCGTGACCTAGCCTAGTTTTATATACTCTCATAATTAAACCGCTATACAAATAGACCACCGTAACTTCGTATGCTACCAAGTAAACACTCATTCGTTACTCAATTCTTTCAGTATTCCAGCGCCTACAACCAATTTGGCCGACGCACATGAATCCCAAGAAAAGGTACACTATTTAAGTAGCTTCACACTATGTAAACTTATCGACTCAAATCATTTGGATCGTAGCCGGAAACAACAAATGGCTAAATTCGTTCCAGTAACCATCTTACTTATAGATAGAAACTGTCAACAAGATAGCAACCAAAAGGTATAGACTTGGTATAAAATTACTAGATCGAAACTGAACCTAACTATAGGGATTGACCCAAGCATTTGGGATTAATGTACAACATATTTACTGTTATTATAACTACAACAATAAATATAATTGCGTAAATCAAAAGTAAAGACACAACAAAATTTTGTTAACGAGGAAACCGCAAATGCAGAAAAACCCCGGGACTTAGTCAGGTTTTAAATACTCTCAAAATTAAGCCATTATACATTTTTTTTTAGCTCAAAAGGAAAATTTTATTGATCAATAAAAAATATTACAAAAGAGTTTCTCAAATAATAACAAATAAGCCAAAGCGGACAACAAGTCACGTGCAAAAAAAAATGAAACAAAACTAAAATTCATGAGAAGCCTTATAGACTACACTAACTCAATCAAACCTGTAACATACTATGTCAGGAAACTCCATCTTATACATGTTAGCTGGCCTAACATCAAACTTCAGAGTTTGCCCCTTGCTGAGATAAACTCCATTTTCAGCAAAAAAAATCAGTTGAGAAATTGATTTCTCTATATAAATGAATGGAATTTACCTCATGTAAATAATTTTCCATCTATTCCGGACAAACCAAGGAAGCTTGTTTTTCATGAATGCCTTTATAGCATCAGTAGAATCAGATTTAATGGTTATCTTATTTTGAAGATTCATCACATCCCATTCTAGAGCACTAATAGTCCTCGTAATCTCCACCACAAAATTAGTTGATATTCCCAGGCTCCACTTTCAGCTGTTATGAATTTACATGTATAATCTCTAGCCACAAAACTGTAGCTAGCATATCCAGCATTTCCCCTTGATGCACCATCACAACATAATAAGATGTTGTCGGTTTCAGAAAGTACATTCAACAACTCTGGTAATTTTCACTTTTCTACAACCTATATCAAAATGTTTTAGAACCTGTAAATCGTAAGCTGAATTTTTCATAAAGCCCTTGAGTCTAACTTCACAGTCATGGATCACTCTTGATATCCTTTTTTGAGCTTTCTACTGTCAGGATTTATATTCTCAAAAAATACTTTGTTTCTGGTGAACCATATATCAACCATAATATTAAAAGATGCAATGTACCACAACTCTTGTATCAATGAGCTACTATTTTTGCAAGCATTTATAACATCCTCATAATATTTTGGATATTTAAAATAAGAAATTTCACCAATCCAATTCCAGAGAATTTGACCATAATCACAATCGCAGAGTATGTGACTCAATAAATCCTGATTTTTATGACACAAGTAATATTTGGAAGATTTGAAAGCAAGAATCATACCCTTTTTCTTCACATTTTCATCTGTATTACATGCACCTCTAGTTATCTTCCAAATATTACTTGCAGTAAAGGGATGAACATAAGATTTCCATTTTTTTTATACCATCTCAATCTAGGCTATTTTTTCCTAATTGCATTGTAAGCACTTTGAACAGAGAATTCACCATTTTGGATTGCAGTCCAGACCAATTTATCATCTGCAAGAGAAATAACAAGTAAGTCTTCAATAGAGAAAAAATTAAACATTTCATCAGATATAACCCAAGTATTATTCTGAATTAAATTATCCACTTTTATATGAGCACGTTGTTGGATGTATTCATTGTATGGAAAAAAATTGAGTATACTTGAGTCAAGAATCTAAGTATCTCTCCAAAATGAAATCTTTTTATCATTACCAACTAGCCATCTTGTATTCTTTTCAAAATCTTGTTATATCCATTTAATATCAGGCCACACTGATGACTTTTTGTAATAAGTAATTCCAACAACTATTTTGATCATGATATTTAGCTAAGAAATTTTTTGCCCAATCTTCATCAGAATTAAGGATTCTCCATAATAGCTTCAGCAAATGAGCTTTATTAATATCTTCAAGCTTTCTAATACCCAAACCTCCCTCCTCTAATGGTGTACAAACTTTATCCCAAGAAATGGTAATAAGTTTTCTTTCTTAAGCATTTCCACTCCATGGGAAGTTTCTTATAATTCTTTCACGGACTTCAATAAATTTCTGAGGCATTTATATATAGACATCTTATAAATAGGAATACCGCTTAATACAAACTTGATAAGAGTGATTCTAGCCTGAAAGTTTAAAAATTTCCCAATCCAAGTGGCCAATCTGTTTTGCAGCATCTTAACAAATGACCAAATATGTTCAGATTTGATTTTCCCTTGAACAAGCATTACTCCTAAATACTTATCTGGGAAATAAGATAGTCTCATGTTCATGAAACTGGCTCTGAATTTTTCTAGAATTTGATGTCCCATCCACAAAACATTTGCTCTTAGAAGCACTAACTAGTTGACCAGAGGCACTTTGCTATTCAATTAACAGATTCTTCAGTCGAACTACGTAATTTTTACAGTCATTACAAAATATGAAAATGTCATTTGCAAAGAATAAATGTGAAGGATATATACCTTTTATGAAGACCGTAGGTTGAATTTTTTCTCCCGGAATGAATTGATGCATTTTTGTACTTAGAACATCAACATCCAGCACATCCACACCAAAATACCCAATAAGACCACCATTCAGTATAATGAAAAAATTTGTCGTCTTAAGAAGGACTAAAATCCAGTCACTGAACTTCTCTGAAAAACCATATTTCTTGAAAATAAAAATTAAAAAGTTCCAACTGAGAGTGTTATAGGCTTGAGATATATCCGATTTTAATCCCACATTTCCTCCTTCTCTTTTAGAATTCATTTCACTTACAAGTACAAAGGCCAATAAAACTTGTTCGTGGATATTCCTTCCTTTTATAAATGCACATTGTTGAGGAGATATTAGCTTATGCATGATACAACTCATTCTTTTAGTAAAGATTTAAAAAAAAAATACTTGATCCAATAGGTCAGAATTGACTTGCCATTTTTGCTCCTTTAATCTTTGGTACAAGAACCATAAAATTTGAATTTAAGCCAGTAGGGATTAACTGATTACTACGACATAATTGAATGGTCTTTACAAAATCTTCACTAATAATATCCCAAGCTACTCCGTAAAAAAACACCAGAAAAACCATCAGGACCTGGAGATCCATCTTGATATGGATCAAAAACTGCTTGCTTTATTTCTCATTTGAAGGAATTTGTTCCAGAATTTTTTTGTCTTCAGAGGTTACTACAAAAGGAATTACATCAAGAATTGTCTCATAAATGTGAACTGGTTAGGATGAAAACTTAGAACTGAAATGGTTAATAAGTAAGGCAGCTATGTCCTATTGATTAGTTACAATATTACCAGAATCATCTTCAAGTTCAGCTATAGAATTCTTTGATTGTCTCAATTTGATAAAAGTATGAAATAAAGAAGTATTATCACCAAATTTTATCCAGTTAATCCTTTCTTTTTGACTTGGCATTATATGGTAATTTTGAGCAGATACATCTCTTATACCTCTAGCAGTAATATAGTTATTCAATAATTCTTTATTAGAAGGATCCTCATCAGATATGACATTAGTTTCAGTGACTTTGTCTTCAGCCTGTTTCAACTTAATATGCACATCACCAAAAACCTCCCAATTCCAAATCTTCAAAACCATCTTCAGTATTTTCAGTTTATTCAAAAAAGTAAAAATAATATTTCCAATAATAATGTCATCCTAAGAATCCTTAACCACTTGTAAAAAGCCAGGATGAGTGGTCCACATTTTCTGAAATTTATAAGGAGAATTCTTTAGTTTGGGAATATCCATATCAGTACCAACAAGAAAACTATGATCAGAAATCCGCCTTGAAGATACATGGTATTTCCATCCACTATAAATACTCAACCATTGTAAATTTAATAATGCCCTGTCAAGATTACAAAGAATTCTTTTTCTACCACATCTACTATTGACCAAGCCTCTATATAAGGACCACTATAAACTTCGTATAGTTGACAATTAAACTACCCCTAGTTACCTAGACTCCTTAGTATCCCTGCGCCTATAACCAATCTGGACAACACACGTATATCGTAAAATAGAGCCCATTATCTTAAGTTGCTTCAGTCTCTCTGAAGACTTTAAGCACTTAACCCTTTAGATCGTCTTCCAAACAGTAAAAGATTAATTTGTTTGGTAACCAGTCTTCTTATCTCACGAGGTTAATAAGAGATGTGTGTTCATCTTTGACAAAGGATTTTCTGTTTAAATCAATAAACTTTGTCGGGTTAGATCTGGATTGACAAGTTAACCAGATCAAGTTAAATAGAACTACCAAATTAATATAATGAAGACTACCACCAAATGATATATCTAAGTACAATCTATCAATCAATCGCCTATCAAAGATAAATAAGATCTAGTCGGATCCAGCCGATCAAGTTTGTGCACGCAGTAAATCACGAAGATACGGAACCAATAAGAATATCTTATTGTCTTCAAATGTTCAATAGTCTTATGTACCTGCAAAAATAACAAACTTGATTCCAATTAATGATCGATCACGCACAAAACAGAGTCTATTAACAATGGATGATCACAAGTCAATATCATATCTAAAATCAAATCTGAACTAACACTAATATCTTGATCTAGTTTGAGTGACCTTATGTCAGAAGAAAAGGCTCTCAAGAATAATCAAACCAGGTGCAATCAAGAGTTAACAACCATTAGTCAATCAAATCAATAATCAAAAACTAAAATAATAATGCAATTCTAGTTTCCCACCTACGGTACTAGTAGACGTTTCTTGATCCCAAAGAAGTCTTTATACTAATGGACGTAAGAGGTTTCTCTTAATTAGGTTACTCTCCCCTCCAAGATAGTTACAAGTAATATTATTAGTCGGCTATAACAATGATTATGAAATGAAGTGCCTGCCTCAGGATAAATTTGTAAGAAGAACAAACTTCACTATTTATAGACCAGGGGTAGTTTGGACACCAAGGAATTTCCATAACCGGAAATATTCTCAAGATATGCAATAAAGCACCTAAATTTTATTTTGTTTAATTCCAACAAATATCCACCTGTATAACTGAAATACCTCTTGGACAACTCAATATTACCTAGCACCTAACTAATATATATCTTTCAAGAAATATGTTTTGATTGTTGGTAAGAAAAAACATATACATTCGAAAATCTCAAAAAGATTCTCAAACATTTCAGTTTGAGATCTCACCTTGAGTATCAAGTAATATCTTTGAGCAATAAGATTTCAGCTAATGATCATATTAATCATTATGTCGACATCTTGAACTTTCCTATTTTGCAAACATAATTTCCAAATCACATAAACCCTAAAGTGTACGTGAGAAATCGATTTTTCCTATTGGGATGGTTCTACCTTGAATCCCAACATACGTTAGGATCGTTTCTACCTTGAATCCTAATATAGGTAGGGATCGATTCTACTTTGACTCCCAACATAAGTTAGGATCAGTTCTACCTCGATTCCCTATATAGGTTAGGATTGATCCTACCTTAGATCTTCAATGAAAACCGTACATTTAATCCTATTGATTTTTTTCAACTATGAAACAAGTTTGTAAGTATACTTCCTTAAACTCATGTAATTAAATATAGTTTTCTAGGCATGAAATCAAATCTATGTTCACTACACAATCTATTATCGAGTTACAAAGATTATGTTAGCATTATACTTCGTAATATATTATACTAATATAAAACATTCACAATTATTGATATATATATATTCTTCCTTGACACTTTGATCATAATAAGTTGATCAAGTCTCTAATACTAGAGTTTCATGTATATAACTTTGCATGTTATGTTTTCAATCTAAATCGACTTGAAAGATTATGATATAGAAATGGAAACAAGTCATGTATTAATAACCTCAATTGGAAGGGTGATGTCTTCTTTGATGTCGATACGTCGGATTCTTCAGGTCTTCAGAGTAATAGTTTAATGTCTCAACATTTCTAGACTTCTTAGTCTAACCTAACGAAGTTAACTCTAGTAATCTAATCAAGCGACTTATGAGTTTTGGTACTAGAATGTGACAACCAACCTTGACATACCAATGCTTTGCGGGTTCAACCGAGGAGTGCTCTAACTACTGATCTAACAAGGTTGTTTCTTGTATATTAGTAAACTTATTTGATCATAAGAAGATACTAATTATTAAAATACTAAATCTTGATGAAGATGATCTATCCAAGCAAATTAATACAACTACACAATTTGTTTTATCTTTTAGAAGTCTTAAGTTTATCAAGATAAACTTCTTGTGGATCATAAAGAATCAAGTTTGTAAGAAGTAACACAAAAATCATAACCAATAAGATAAGTTTTCGATCTTCAAAGTAACCGCTGCAAACAACTTGAGTCCACTATTGACTAAACACACATAACATAGTCTGTTAATGTGATTGATCAACAGTTCTATACCACAAATCCGGAACTACTTAGATCCGTGATTGTCAATTATTCAAACAAACTTGAGTTGTCCTTATATTAGGACCATAGAATAAAAAAGTTTGATCTATTGAAGATAACTATACCATTGGTTCATAACAAGTAGTAAAAAATAAAAACTAAATAAAAATATAGCTTCCACCAATGGTAAGACAATATTTTTCTTATCCCAAAGAAAATTGTAAGCGAAAGGTAAGGGAATATATTCCACATAATTATATTACTCTTATCTATTTAAAGTTCCCTTTCCCACATTACAAAGTTGTATTCAAGGGATAAGTTTGTACAGATACAAAAATCCCTATTTGTAGAGTTATGACCAAGGCTTGTTCAGAAATAAGTTCTACCAGTTTAAAAAATCCTTAAGATTTGCAAACAATATTTATTTCCGAAATTAAAAAATACCAATTGTGTTCCAACTCATAAACGGTTTCTTTTATAGTATGACAACTAAGGTTAGCTAGCACGCATATCTTTCTTCCGACAAAGTACCATCCGCACTAACAACTGATGGTTTTGCTTCGTGAACTGCTATTTATTTATGCACTTTATGAATATATAAACTAGAGATATGAAAACCTCTGGGATTGATAAGCATATAATTAGATATCAAAATTTTATTAAAAAATAGATTTCCATGATCTTACCTTGAGTATCAATGTAATATACTTGAACAATAAGATATTATAGTTTAGCACATGTTCAAACTTTATGTCGACACTTATAAACATTCTCTATATATTTCGTGTACATATCAATATATGTAGGAATCCGAAGATAACAAACAAATCAAAAATGTAGAAACAAATCAGACATAGTCAGGATCAGTCTTCAGATTGGTTTTGGGATTGATGCTTGCCACAATAGATCGATCATATCCAGGGATGGGTCCTGCTAATAGGATCGGTCGTGAACCTCTTTTTCAACAACGAAACAAGTTTCACAAGTTTACTTCCCCAAATTATATTTATGAAATTGTTTTCAAACATAATTATTAAGGTATGGATTCACCTGGAAGTTCAACACACTAAAATAATAACAAGTTACCAATTAGTGCAGTGTCGAGAACAAGAAGTCCATGGATAAACTATACTTCATAACTTCATATACTTAAAGTTATAGCAATAATTATTTTATATCATTTCTTAAGTTACCTTGATCATAGTATAATGACCACTATCAATACGAAAGTCAATGTAACAAACGTAACTTCATATGTTATGGTTTCAACGAATAATGACTTGAAAGAACAAAGATAGAAATAAAACAAGTCAAGTTTTGCATCACTAACCTCGAACAAAAGGATGTTGTCTCCTTTCTCTCTGATATGTCTTCAGGTCTTCAGAAGTAACCAGAGAAAGTCTCAATGTTTCTATGTTCCCAGTCTAATATAACGAAGTTGACTTTAGTAATCGACTCAAACGACTCGAGTTTTAGAACTAAATTTGATAACCAAACTTGACATACCATCTCTTGGTGTTCAACTGACTAGTGCTCTAATAATAAGTTATCATTTCATGTTTGAATCAATAAACTAATTACATGCTTGCAAATTTTACTTAAGTTAATTTTTTTTTATTTTTTATTTTTTAATCACTATGAATGTTATTATTCAATCACTTTAGTTTGGTTCTACTTTAGGCAGATTATGATTGAGGTGAAAACATAATTTCCTATAATATCTCGGTCAAGGAAGGACTCGTCCATCTCACATACAGACACTTGGAAATATTAAGGTCGACTAGAATATTATATAAGACCCGTATTGTTAGCAGTAGGGTTATTTTTCTTTGTTTACTTAGAGAGGGGAGAAACATAAAAAAAACATAGGAAGAGAAATTTCATTCAAGGGAGGAAATTGGGATTCTTGGCATCCGTGTTTTGCATCTGTTTCTCCGTTGGATTAATTCTAGCGTTTGAGGTAGGCGCAACACAATCAAAAACTCTCTTTATTTACGGTATTGTTAATTAAATTCATATTTACAGGTTTTTATGATGTTATTGATGATGATTATTGGGCTGCGGTCCATAGATTGTGATTCTTAAAAATTATTTATGACGGGATACGAGATATCCTTGGGAACGGTTTCGTTTCCTAAAACCACGTGGGGCTCCCTGGGGCGAGCGGATTGATTGAATTTATTGTTGTTATGGATGTGGTGTTTCCATGTGTTTATGGGTTATTAATCATGCTAGTTGTTTTAAAAAGAAATTAAAAAATGTTTAAATAAAATGTTTTGTTGTTTCTTTTCCTACTGGGTGTCACAACTCATGTCGTTTCATGACAAAAATTCCATATTTTATGACACCACAAGGAGCTAATGGCGGAAAAGCATAGAGATCGGTTTTGGTATTTTAATTAGTAGTTTGCATATTATGATTGAAAAATTGTAATAAAATATCATCAAACTATCTTTTGGATGATTTATTGAGTATTTATTGATTATTGATACTTTGGAGATGATTGGATTAATGTGTAACCAATGGAACAATGTATTATTAAGAAATTTTTATTTGATTAGACAATGAAAATTTCTGAGTCATGTCAGTTTGACTATTAAGGATAATTATTATATAATATATATATGCCCGAATATTCTATATTATGCCTAGAATTCACATTAAATGAAGTGGTGAAAATATTAGAATTTTTTGGAGTCCCAGAAGTATTTTTAAAATAATTGTTTCTCACTGTAAGAAATTAAGACGTTTTCTGACAAATTAAACTATATTGAATTATTCTTGTTTTCAAATTAGTCTATGGTATGTTTTAGACTTGCATGTCTTATGTAAACTGAAGATCTTTATTTTTTTATTTTCAAAACGGTAAACTAAACCTGTTTTGTGGTTGTGAGTGATTTTATACGAATTTTGTAAAATTGACTATCTCTGTTTTTCTTTTCTGTAGTTCTGGTCAACTACGTGTTTGACTGTGGTCAAAAGGTCTTTAAGGTAAACGAAAAATTATAGAAATTTTATGACTGGAATAATGCTAGGTTAGGATTCATAACATATAATCATAATAATTTTTTGATTTGAATTTGGTTCAGTAAAATTCTTGGAGTTAACTGATGTCTGTTTTTGTTTTATGATTCTTCCTTAAACTTGCTATTCTTTTGGATTAAATCTGGAATGTTTAACGGTGAAATTAATTTTTATGGTAAACTATAATTCTTTAGTGTTCATGTGGGTTAAAAATAACATCAATTTAACGGTTAGATGTTCCTGAAAGAATTATTATGTATCTGCTGCGACAGAATTTATGAATTGAACATAAATAAAGATTAGACAAAAAAATTAGTTGTGTAAACTTGGACCAAGTGTGGAAGCCTAGGATTGTTATTAAAAGTAGAATTTAGGATTTTGGGTTTGTATTTGGGTCGAAATCCAGTCCCGGAATTTGGGGTGTCACAGTTTGGTATCAGAGCGAGTCCGATCCTTTGGGCAAGCTAGTTTCTGAATAAGTCAATGTGTGTATGTGCTTGTATGTGAATTGCTTGCAGCAATTGTTAATTGTGTTTTGGTAGAATGCATAATAGGTTGCACTCCTTTTGCATAGAGAATTCTCTTCGTGATACTTATGATCTAATGTTCTTCATTTAGGACATGTCTTGTCGTAATAATGGTTTGACCGGCCCACAAGATGGGGGTTTTGGGGATGTCGTCCGTGCTTTGAATGTTGTTGCTCAAGCGATGCAACAATAAGTGAATCTTAATCAGAATTCACCTCCCCCTACCCCACCACCTAATCAATGAGATTTGTTAGTTAGAAGGTTTATTGAACAAAATCATGATTCTTTCAAGGGTAGTCCTGATCCACTAGTTGCTGAAGATTGGATGGATAAGATTGAGAAAATATTCACCCTATTGGGCGTGAATGATGAGGATAAGCTAGATCTTGTTGTTTATAAGCTTGATGGTGAGGCCACTCGTTGGTGGGACTTGACTCTTCGTTCTAGGAATGACAATCTGTTTACTTGGGTGAAATTTCGACTCGTCTTCTTAAATAAGTACTTTCCACAAACTGCACGAAACCAACGCATGATCGAGTTTATGCAGTTGACCCAAAGGAACATGACATTAGTACAGTACCAAGCCAAGTTTGAAGAACTCTCTCGTTTTGCTACTCACCTGGTTGATAATGAAGAACTGAAGACTTTTAAGTTTCAGGAGGGACTTAGGCCTTCAATTAAGGGTAGGTTGTCTATTCTGAAGATTAACTCTTATAATGAGATAGTGGAAAGAGCAATGATTGCTAAGAGAGACATTGAGGAGGAAAATAGAATTCGAGAACGTCATACTGGGGATAAGAACAAGAATAAAAATAACAACCATCCATACCAGAAGAAAGGAAATGGACCGAATATGGAGCTTCCTGCACCTTCATGTTATCATTGCAAACAACCTGGACATTTTAAGAGGAATTGTCCTGCACATATTTCTCAGAGGAACCAACAACCATTTGCACCTCAGAACCAGCGTCAAGGGTATCAACAGAACCGTCCTCAGAACAATCCACCACAATACCAAGATCGACAACCCCCTCAGCAACCCAAGGCCTTCAACATTTCTCATGTTGGACAGGATCCGGATAACTCAGTTGTTGAAGGTACATTCTTAGTTTACAATTCTTGGGCTAAGATATTGTTTGATACTGGTGCTACTCATTCGTTTATTGCTTCTTCGTTTGTATTTTCCTTGGGTTTGGAAACTGAATTACTTGATGGGATTCTTGGAATAACTAGTGATGTAGGAGGTAGTGCACGTGTTTATCGCGTGGCACGAAAGTGTGTAGTACGTATAGCTAGGCATGAGTTTTTGATTGACCTTTTTGTTATGAATATGTCTAGTTATGACATAATCCTGGGTATGGATTGGTTATCTGCTCATCATGCTATTTTTGATTGCTTTCAAAAACGTGTGACTCTGCACTCGGGTGAAGGTTCAGTTGTCCACTTTACCGGAATTCGTAGTTTTGCAGCTCCCCTTTTCTTGTCGGAAATAAATTTTCGACAAACTCATTCTAGAGGTTTTCTTTATCACTTAGAGATGATAGAAGACGAGCAGCAAGATTCTGTCTCTACTATGGGTATTCCTGTGGTAGAAGAGTTTGAAGATGTTTTCCCTAAAGAATTACCAGGTTTCCCCCTAGAAGAGAAATGGACTTCACCATTGAAGTTAAACCGGGTACTTCGCCAATTTCGATGGATCCTTATCGAATGGCACCAATGGAGTTGAAAGAACTAGATAAACAACTACTCGAGTTGGAAGCTAAGGGTTTTATTCGAGGTAGTACGTCACCTTGGGGTGCACCAGTCCTTTTTGTGAAGAAGAAGGATAATTCACTAAGATTATGCATCGATTATAGAAAACTCAATGAAGTTACAGTGAAAAATAAGTATCCCTTACCTAGGATCGAGGATTTGTTTGATCCGTTGAAGGATTCCCAGTTTTTCTCGAAGATTGACATACAATCAGCTTATCATCAACTGCGAATCAAGGATGAGGATATTCCGAAAACCGCTTTTCGAACTCGATTTGGACATTTCGAGTTTGTAGTGATGCCATTTGGACTCACAAATGCTCCAGCAGCATTCATGGATATTATGCATCGAATTTTCCGACCGTATATAGATAAATTCGTAGTAGTATTTGTAGATGACATTCTTATTTATTCACGGTCACGAGAAGAGCACGAGGAGCATCTGAGATTAGTGTTGCATTTGTTCAGATCTCATTAGTTGTATGCTAAGTTGAGTAAATGTGACTTCTGGCTTTCTGAAGTTCAATTTTTGGGACACGTGGTCTGTAGAGAAGGAATTAAGGTGGACCCATCTAAGGTTGAAGCAGTTACTAAATGGGAAAGGCCAAAGAACGTGTTTGAGGTTCATAGCTTTCTGGGCTTAGCGGGTTACTATATACGATTTATTCAAGATTTCTCAAGGCTTGCCTTACCGTTGACAAGATTGACTCGAAAGGATACCAAATTCGAGTAGAATAATGATTGTCAGAAATCTTTCTCCATTATCAAGGAGAAATTAACTACTGCACCAGTTTTGACAACACCAGTAAGTGGAATTGGTTATGTGATTTTTTCTGATGCATCATTGAAGGGTTTAGGATATGTTCTTATGCAAGAAGGAAAAGTGGTAGCTTATGCCTCAAAACAATTAAAGACACATGAGTTGAATTATGCAACTCATGACCTCGAGTTGGCAGCTATTGTGTTCGCTTTGAAGTTGTGGAGACATTATCTGTATGGTGAGAAGATAGACATATTATGAGACCATAAGAGATTGCAGTATAGGGTAAGTATAGGGTTTGATTCTCGGACTTTTTTTAAAAGATTCGGTTTTAGACAAAAAGACGGTGATTTTTATAAAACTTATAAAATAATGGAAATGCTAAAAATGATTTTTGTGTTCAATTAAAAGAGTCTAGGATGTCAAGATTCCATCACTACTACACATACTAAATGATTATAACTATTCCCTATAACATTCTCCCAAAATTACTCAAGACGATTTAGGACAAATAATACGTCTCGGAAAATAAATCTTTTCAAACAATTATTTTTCTCAAATAATTAACAATTTTTTTCACTATAAAATGCTATTCTCTAACATAGAATATATAAATCAATTATCAAGCATCATAGGACACATGAAGAAAATTATTACCGTTACGAATCAAGAATAAGGACCAAGAGAATTATTATAGAAAATAATCAAAACATTATAGCACACATAGTAGGATTTCCTCCCTAATCCTAGATAGAAATTTAGCTACTCATAATTAGAGTACTAACCAAAAATAAAGAAGAAGAAATAAAACTAAAACTAAAAATGAAAGAAGAGTAGAAGAGGTGTGGGATGTGGAATCGTATCCGATCTCGACCAGTCGAATGCCTTTCAACAAAACACCACAGCCCTATTTATAGGTAGAGTGGTTAGACAATCTTTGCTTCCTCTTGTTTCTTCACGTGAACGGCCATCTCACCCATGACTCTCTTCCTGGCACTCACGTGCATGGCCATGTAGGCTGCATCATTCGAATCCCATGGCAGCAAACAACCATTGCTCTTCTTCATGTGCACTGCCATCATTGTCAACAACTCCCCGCTGTCTTCACTAGCAATCATCATAGCCACCTCGAGTTCCATCGCACCATCCGAGCAACAACACCTTCCAGCTCATTGTAACGTCACTACCAAAGGTTAACAACGACCATCATCTTACTTCCATCACGTTCTCTACTTCGATCTTCATCATTACCACCGTCCACTGACAGTTCTTGGCCGCAGCAGCCTGTCATGACCATCTCGATCTCATCATCCGCTTCACATGATGTTCTCCATGTTTGCTTCATGTTCTTTCACGTGCTTCACTTTTCAGTCATGGCAGTCTGTTAACTCCCGACAAGTCGTGCATCAACTTCGCCACGTTCTCTGCCATTTCTTTTCTTTCCAGCTCAACCTCACCACGACAACTCCATCATAAGCTCTTCTCCTTCACGTTCTCATAGTAACGGCCATGCATGCTGTCTTTGTCCACGAGCTTCACCATCATGTGTTGTAGACTGCTGTGAAACCAACAGAAACCCATCATCGAGCCATGCATCAACCATCCTCGAGATGTACTTATTTCCATGCTCGTATTCGAACTCCAATGGTAGCAAACACCCATGCATGCCATTACCCGAGTTCTTCATGTTCTCTAAATTTCGATAATGCATGAAGAAGATGGTGGTGCCCTGAATAACAAGACTGGGTGCCTTAAACAGTATTTGAATCTTGGCACACCCCATTAAGTAAAAGACTGGACTGCCTTTAGCAGTTCCCTTAAACTTGAATGCCCCTTAACATGAGGGTGTCCCTTAATGAACACTAAAGGTGCCCTTTAACAAGAGATGCCCATTCAACTGTCAGTCCTGGAAGACTGACAGTTTAATTCCAAGTTCATTCTTATTTTTCCCATAACTTCTTCATACGAACTCCGATTGACTCCGTTCTTTCGCCGTTGCCTTTGACTTGTCGTCCTCTACCCCATGAAAAGTAGAAATCTTGTATTTGAACGAGTTACAATTGGTCTTTGGCTCTTCCTCACTCTTAGCTAGCTTCTTTCACTGCACAACTAAGCTCGAATTCACTTCTTTTTGGATTATTCACCTTCTAACACACAAATAAGAGAAAACACGCGTAACACACAATAATCTGCAAGAAAACCATCAAATACTAGCATGGAATTAACACCAAATATATGTGAAATATGCACTTATCACCCGGTAGTTATGTGTAAATTCTTTCCAGCTAGTTTGGAGGGAGAGGCGCGGGATTGGTTTTATTCACTCACACCTGGTTCGATTAACGGGTATGATGCACTAGTTGAAGCCTTCCTTGAGACCTATATGCATAACAGCCGACCTCGGCCAAGAATGAACAAGCTGTTTACTCTCTCCCGAAGATTCAGGGAGCCCTTGAGAGCCCTGACCGATAGGTGGAGGAAACTGTGTACTGAAATCGGGAAGGTGCCAGTGGATCAAGCCATCTTTGGGTTTGAAAACGCGTTGGGGAGATCGGACCCCATCTGGATAGCCATGTTCTCTGAGAAACCTAAAACCTTAAAGGAGATGAGAAGAATGCAAGAACACTATATCGCCTTGGAGGAAATTCAGGTCGAGTCAAGAGATAGAGGAGTACAAGAAGCTAGTACTGAAGTTGATACGAAAACTAAAACATTCACAAAATACCCCATCAGGAGATCAGAAAAGAGATCGGACCCACCCCCGAGGAGCAGTGAGAAGAGGGAATGGGTGGCTATAGGAAAGAAGCCAAAACAGGAAGCCCGATCATATACCCCCCTAAATGCTTCTTTGGAAGAGGTATTCAAGGAGGTTGAAAAGAGAAACGATATCAACTACCCAGCATCGAGGGGAGTCCAGTTTCAAGAGACCCGAGATCATCCCGAATACTGTCACTACCATCAGTATAGGGGCCATTCCACCAACAACTGCCGAGAAGTAAAAGATATTGTCCAGCACCTCATCTGAGATGGATATCTGAGGTAGTATGTCCGACACCCTCCTCGGCCAACAACAACACCCGATGTACCAGTTTATCAAGTCCGTATCGATAGGGCAAATCAGTTCGTGAGCACCATTTCACACTCGGCTATGTAAGACTACACCTTCGGTCCAGTAATAACTACCAGGATCCATAAAAGGGATCGTGATTGTAAGGAAATATGTAGTGTAGCCAAGGACCTGCCTATGGAACCTTGGATGATGCTGCCCATTTCGTTCTCGGCTAAGGATGTCCCAGTAAACGGACAGGCACATAGTGATCCACAGGTCATCACGTTATTGATCGAGAAGTGGGGAGTAAAAAGGATTCTCGTGAATAGCGGAAGCTCAGTTGAAGTACTGTTTTACGATACGTTCAGAAGAATGAAACTCTCGGACGACATGCTCGTCCCCTCAACATATCGCATCTACGGCTTTAACGGCACAGTAACCATCCCAAAGGACGAAGTCACTTTGAGAGTTTCAGATGGTGGTGGCTATCTCGACACGCTAACCACCTTTTGTGTGGTGGACGTCGCCTCACCTTATGAGGCAATTATCGGGCGTCCCTGGATCGCGGGGATTAAGGGAGTAGCGTCGGCATACCATCAGAGGTTAAGGTTCCCAACTTGCAAGGGAATAACAGAAGTTGTAGGCGACTCCCAGGCGGAACGACAGTGCATGAAAGTCGATGTAGAAATTAATGAAGAACGGCAAGCTTGGCAAAGGCAAGAGAAGAACAAAGCAAAGGAAGTTCGGACGGCAAGAGAATTGGAAGAGGTGATTTCACAAGTGGTCCTGGCATATGAGACTCAAGAACAAGACCCTTTATAGCAATTAAAGGAAGCGTCCCCAGCCCGGGAGACCAAATCAAACTTCTCGACAGTTGAGCCAACCCGGGAAGTAAACTTGGGAACGATAGAAGAACCCAGGGTCATAAGGATCGGAGCATTACTATCGGACGAGCAAGCAAGTCAACTCACGATGTTATTAAAAGAAAACTTGGATGCATTCGCCTGGGAAGTGCGCGATTTGGAGGGTATTGACCCGAAGGTTTGCTGTCACCACTTGAAGATTGATCCAAGGTTTAAGCCGGTTAGACAAAAAATGAGGCGTGTCGCGCCATAATTACAAGCGGCAGTCGAGGTCGAGCTGAAGAAGTTACAGGAATCCGGAATAATAAGGAAATCTCACTACCCACAGTGGATATACAACATGGTCGTGGTTCCAAAAAAGAAATAAGGGGTCAGAATAGGTATTGATTTCAGCGACTTGAACAAGGCCTGCCCTAAGGACAGTTTCCCACTCCCCAGTATAGATCAGCTAGTAGAATCGATAGTCGGATATGAAGCGATGACCTTAATGGATGGATACATGAGCTACAACCAAATACCGTTGGCGCACGAGGACCAGGAACATACCTCCTTCTTCACGCCAAGAGGATTGTATTGTTACACCAAGATGCCATTCGGACTTAAAAATGCGGGGGGCTACATATCAGAGATTGGTAGGCGACATGTTTGAAGACAAGATTCACAATACCATAGAGGTTTACGTGGACGACATGTTAGTTAAGAGTCGCCGGGCTAAAAACCACGTCCGAGACCTTCGAGAGATCTTTCAAACAATGAGGAAGCACAAGATGAAAATTAACCCCGCCAAGTGCGACTTTTGGGTTACGTCGGGGAAATTCTTGGGGTACATCATCACCCCTAGGGGAATAGAAGCGTATCCTGAAAAGGTTCGGGCAGTACTTGAAATGCCATCTCCCGCGACAATGAAAGATGTGCAGAAGTTAAACAGTTGCATAGCGGCATTGGGGCGATTTGTATCGCGATCATTTGACAAATGCAAGGCTTTTTACGACATTTTGAAGAAAGGAGAAAAATTTCAGTGGACGGATGCCAGTGAGGAGTCCTTTCAAAAGATTAAACTACACCTAGCTAGTCTCCCGGTCCTTCAGAGGCCCGAGCCGTCAGAAATCCTCACCCTGTATTTGGGAGCGACACCCTATGCCATTAGCGCAGTGTTAGTGAAATCGGAGGGAAGTATGGAGAAGCCAGTATATTTCACTAGTAAAACACTAAGTCCGGCCGAGAGAAACTATACAATAATGGAACATATGGTGCTCGCGCTAGCCTTTGCCGCCTCAAAGCTCCGAACGTATTTTCAAACTCATAGAATACGAGTGCTCACCAAATCACCTATCGAATCAGTCTTGGATAGCGCAGGGCGATCAGGGAGGATCTCCAAATGGGGAGCCATAATCAAACAATATAACGTGGTATATGGGACAAGAACCGCGATCAAAGGGCAGGTAGTGGCCGACTTCTTGGAAGATTTCCCCCTCAGTGATGAGGATGAGGTTGAGGATGTACCGGGGATGATAGAAGAACAAGAGGATCCAGTGGACCTACTAGCCGCTAACAGTCTAACACGATGGGAGGTATTTGTCGATGGGGCAACGAACAAAGAAGGATCGGGCCTCGGGCTAGTATTCACCACACCTAAAGGGAGGAAGATCGTGCATTCATTCAGATTATAGTTCAAGGCAACAAACAACGTCACTGAGTATGAAGCGGTGATCCATGCCTTGCGAATAATTGTGGAGATGGGACTACAAGAAGTCCGCTTGACTAGTGACTCATAATTAGTGATCCGAAAGATTACGGGCCAATACGCTACGCACGATCCTATGCTACAAAAGTACTGGGAGCTCGCCCAATTTTACATCAAGAAAATACCCAACATCAGATTCCGCCACATTTATCGAAAAGATAACAGACACTCAGACACTCTATCGTACATCGCCTCATAGTTAGTAGACCCGAGTATCGAGGGCATACGTGTTATGAGGCTTCTTATGCCGTCCATCCCAGAAACACCCGAAGTACGAATCGATGTGGCCATGAACACAGCCGAGAGATACAAAGAAGGCGACTGGAGAAAACCGATACATCGATACCTGGAGACAGGCGAGCTACCCAAGGGTCGGCCCGAGATAAACAAAATCAAAAGCAAGTCGGGCGCCTACGAGTTAAGAGAAGGGATCTTATATCGCAAATCCTACCTAGGGTCACTCCTGCGATGTTTGAGTAAAGAAGAGGGCCATATAATCCTACACGAGCTACATTATGGGGCGGCTGGAAACCATAGCTCGGGCAGAAGCTTGTCGGTTAAGGCAAAAACAATGGGCTACTTTTGGATGTACATGAACGATGATGCAAAGTAGATGGAGAAAGCTTGTGAAGAATGCCAGCGTTTTGGGAAGAAAATTCATGCTCCATGAGTGCCTTTAAACCAAATTTTAAGCCCGTGGCCATTTGCAAAGTGGGGCGTTGACATTGTCGGACTATTACATGTGGGAACAGGGCAAAGGAAGTATTTGATCGTGGCCACTGATTACTTTACCAAATGGGTAGAGGCGGCACCGCTAAGGCACATTCGAGACAAAGATGTCTTTAAATTCATTTGGGAACATATCATCTGCCGTTTTGGGGTCCCATCGGCCATTGTCTCTGATAATGGGAAACAACTGCAAGGCGAAAACATTGATCTTCTGTTCAACACTTACAACATCAGGAAGAGCAAAGCTACCCCGATTTACCCCCAGTGTAATGGGCAGGCCGAGATCACCAACAAGACTATCGCCGATAACATGAATAAAAAACTAGATGGGGAATATGGAAATTGGTGTGAGGAGCTATATAATGTCCTATGGGCATACAGAACCACACGACGAGAAGCTACGGGATTCTCTTCATTCATGCTTACCTACGGAACCGAGGCAATCCTACCAACAGAAGGCATGATCCCTACCACAAGGACAGAAGCTTGGAGGCGAAACGTGTCATCCGATCTAGTCTTGTCTAAACTCGACGACTTGGAAGAAACAAGAGAAATGGCGTTACAAAAAATGGAAAATTATCAAAGGAGGTTACAACGGGAATATAACAAGCGCGTCCGACCAAGAGAATTTAATCCCGGGAAGCAGGTGTTGAAATTTCTGGCTGAATGGGAACGCGACAAAAAAGGCGGAAAATTAGCACCAAAGTGGGGCGGGCCATATATAATCGAATCTAAGGCGGGCGAGGGATCATATCGACTAATGCGACTCGATGGAACAAGATAGCTCAAACCATGGAACATCCGATTCCTGAAACTCTACCATCCTTGACGAGCGATGCGGAAAAACGGTAAGCAAACGTGTCCTCTATCTCTGTGAAACCGTGAGGGGTATGAGATAGGGCATGAGAGACTAATGGTCATTCGTACTCGGGGAAATGCCAGTGTGGAAGTGCCGAGGTGACTTATACTCGAATGGTCATTCGTACTCGGGGCAAATCCAGTGTGAAAGTGCCTAGGTGACTTACACTCGAATGGGCATTCGTACTCGGGGCAACGCCAGTGTGGAAGTGTCGAGGTTCCTTACAGTCGCCTGGCTATTCGAACTCGGGGCAGTGGCAGTGTGCAAGTGCCGAGGTAGCCTAAGGGTTCTGGTGGTTGGAAACTAGTTCCAAAGGTTGTTTAGACGCGAGGTATACTCAGCTAGGTGGCCTACTTACATCTGAAAGGTCACCACCATCGCAAGTGGGCGTGTTCACTTGCCCGAGATTGGTTGGTCGATAACCGCTCGGGAGTATCGAGCCTAGAACTAGGATGACTATTACCCTTCCACTGAATCCAAAGAGATAGTGATGAGATACCCCAATCAGGACATGGCATAGGGCCCGATGACCCTCCTTGTTGGGTGTGTTCGACAGAAATGGTTAGAATACTAACTTACTTGAACAATGATTGCAGGAATAACATGTGAAACAAAATTTAACTCGATTGTGCCGTGCATCTAACAAGAAAATACGGAAAATGTCATACAACCGGGCGAGAAGAAGAGTTTAACGAAAATAAAACAAACAACATCGGCGACGCAACACCCCCATTAAAAATAAACAAGAAATGTATCGGAAATAAAACAGGGAGAAGTGTTTAAAGCGATTTACAACCCGATGAAAGGGGAAACATAGTGGCGCATCACTACAAAAAGAAGGTTTAAGCCTTGGGAGGGGCAGTACTGGCCTTCTTCTGCGCGACCTGGAGCCGCTTTTTTTACACCCATGCCATAATGCCCGACTGAACCTTCTCGTCTATTTACTCTGCGTGGGCGACACGCTCTTCCTCGAGATGTTGGGTAATCTGAGAGGCGTTTTCCTCGGCGTCGGCCACCTTAGAACCCAGATCGACCTCGACCTGCTTCAATCGTCGGACTTCCAGATCCAATTCGTGAGAGCGTTGCTGCTCGCCTGCAAAAATGTAACAAATGCGGATTATACATCATGGTTTATTGGGGCATAGTCTAAGTCTAAGGAACCGCTTCAACATGTCGCTCATAAGACCTGACATATCTGGTAACACGGATTTAAGTGACTCTACGAATTTGGACAACTCATCCTCGGCCTTAGATAATTTCGTGGTTAGCTCGTTGTAGCATTTCTCGTTGAACTCGTTACTTGGACAGTACTTCTTATGATCGTTCCAATTGTCTATTAAACGTTTACGCGACACCTGAAGCACTGCAAGATGCGATCTACTCCACTCTAAATCGCCCCTAACTTTATCGAATTCACTCACTCGGCCCAACAAGTCGCTATTAGCTCGCTCCACCACATCCTTATCCCTCAATATTCGTCGGCGGTCCTCATGAAGGTCTCGATTCTGCAATTGAAGAGCGTCTACCTTTTGCTCCAAACTCGTGGCTAGAGCGGGTTTTTCAGCAGCAAAACGTTGAGAAGATCCCAAGTGAGCCCGCAAACTATCCATCTCTGACGGATCATACTCAAATCGGCGATGTCGTTCTAGATCGTCCTCCAGCCTTGAAATATCCTCAGTTTGACGGTAGATCTTACCATCTTTGTTTGCTATTCGCTGACGAAGATTCTCTACTAAATCCTTCTCAATATCCCATTTTTTCTTCATAATCCTAAACTCCGAAGTAGCGTCTATACCTATACTAGATATCTCGGCTAAGAAGAAGGATACCCGACTCAGGATATTGGCACGATAAATTCAATCAACACAAGTTAAGAATGATAATATACCTTGAGCATCGGAAAGTTTGATCTCCAGCTCGCTCGCGCGACTCTTTTCATTCTGAAGTTGAAGTTGGAGAGACTCTATCAACTGCTTGTCTCGGAGGCGATTGGCGGCATCTAAGCGTACTCGGTTCATAATATAACACAAGTAAGCGAATTTACATCGTAATCGACACTCATAACAGAAACCAGAAGCGGGGCATCATCACAACCGAAGCAATAAGAAAAAATCGCTCACCACAGTATCAAGTGTCAGGGCGATGTCACCATAACGGGGCACATCATTCAACATCTCCTCATTAGTATACTTCACAAAGTCGGAGGAAGTAAGCGCACCCAAGGAGTTCATGATCGGGCCAGAGACAGTAAAGGAAGTTTCAGCACTAGAAGATGATCCTTCAGTAATCCGGGCACACAAGGAAGCTCTACCGGTACGCCAGTAACAACCTTCTCTACGTCGGGCGTATCCACGGGCTTCTGCTGATCGCCCATGCTCGGCTCACCGTCTTTGTCACCCAAGACATCCTCATCAAATAACTCATCTTCATCGCAAAGTTCAACAATCGGGACCCTTTTCGGCGGTGGCTTAGCAACGTGCTTACCTCGGGAGGGATTACGCCTAAGAGCATTGGGGTCATATCGCCCGCATCATCATCATCGTGCCTAGGGTGTTTCTTCACAAGGTGCCTCGTCAGAACATGTGAAGGAAAAAAACAGGGGCAAGTACATGTACTTATAAGAAAATCATTGTGTTTGTTACCTTCCCCTGGTCTTCCTCAATCCTTTTGTCGACACCTCTTTTCCTAGATCCGACAGTCTTGGTGGAACCGACCTGAGATTTTCAAACAACAAAAAATGACTAACTGACGCCCGAAGCTAACAAAATAAAAATCAATAAAAGCGCATACCTTATCAGCCTTGTCATCATTAACCACCCAGAAAGAATAGGGCTCGGCAGGAAAAGTGGGCGATGGGAAGTCACCATGAAGAATCGGACCTCGGACAAGAAGTGGAACTCGGGGATAAATCGGATCATTAGAATGGCGGGGTCGCCTTTTGCAGGGTTGGCCGATAGGATCGGCATCCAACATCATCCTTTCAACACCCTCGGGCATAGTTTTGACCCGATGAGGACTAGCAGCAAAACCGGCAAACTCGCCCAGGGTTGAAGTACCAGCTCGATAGTTGACGAGGAAATTGGCAACGGTATACTCTGGAGCGTCCTCGGGCTTGTAGGTCGACCACTCGGCAACAGAACCGTGACCATCGCGGCTATCCCTCAACTCGTTCATAATTTGGAAAGTATTACCAGTCCATTGAGCCAAAGCACGAGAAGGCTTGATCTGAGAAAGGATCTCGTAATAAAAAGGGCTATCAGGGTTGTACATGGGAATACGAAGGCCTAACTCCAGTTGACCCAAGGTAATGACCACACAATCAGCCGATTGCTCGTGCCTCTTCATGTCGGTCTTCTTCAAGGTACCATTCCGGCCCGAGAGAAGGGTCACTTCGTAATTCTGAAGATCGTACTTATCCTTCAACTGCTCAACAAACTCTTCATCAGAGAGATCTTTCACCCTTTCTCGGACCTGCACGAAATAGAAGAAGAGCTATCAGCAAAAATAGATTTTATCGCGCGATCATCATACCTAGAAGGGCTTTCAAGCAAAAACAGAGAAGCAAGGGAAGGAACATCAAACTCGGAAAAAACGTGGTCAACAGACCTTTTCTCAGTCATGGAAGGAGAAGAAGCCATTAATGGAGATAATGAAAAGAGATGAGGCGACAACAGCTACTGTAACAATCGGTGAGGGAGAGATAAAGGAAGAAAAACAAGAAACCTAGGGTTTTTTAAGCGCAAAGTAACGAAGAAATCCTAAAGAAGAGATTGCAATGACGGAAGACTGAGAGAGAAGTGGTGAAGAAGAAGAAAAAGAAAAAAGGAGCGGGCTATATAAGGAGGATAAGTTGTAACCGATGCCAACGGTTACAGGTAATAAAGTGGAGATAGTGGGACGCTGCATGGCGAGATCTGCGGCATGGACGAGGACGTGGTGGTTGAAACGACTTTCTTCCACTCGTGTCTGCTACACGAGCGAAAGAAGGGGCATAAATGTAGGTGTAAACTATCCACAGATCCAGGTGGCAACATCCTAGGCCTGGTGTACCCAAATACGAAGAGACGCAAAGTATAGAGCAAAGATTAACGGGCGAGAGACTTAAGGAGCCACGTGGATCGGGCGTAATGATGTCGGACAAGACTTGACCCAGACCTCTGATAAAGCTGACAAGATAAGGCGTGGCGGGTCAAACGAGGAGCTATGGTCAAACGGATAAGAAGGGACGGGTCACATCGGATAACCGTAAGGGCGACGGTCAAGATAGGCGACATCGTGTTAATAAAGCACCTGAAGAGATCGGCCCGTACGAAGGATAGGCGAGGAGTCAGGATACATCGGCCACATGAGACGACGTGAGTCGGCCCGATCACAGAACTGCTGAATAGATGTAACATGACCAACACCTTAATTTGGTTGTATAGAACTTCTCCTATAAATAGAGGAACTTATATTCAAGAAAGTTAGGTTGTATTTTGGAAAGAGAAGGAGAAAAACTCGAGTGAGAACACTAAGAAGAAGTAAGTGAGTAGTAAGTTCACCTTGTAAGGAAATCCAACTAAGAGCAACACCCTTGTAACACTTCGAAGTAATAAGATTCATCCTTTCACCCCCGTGGACGTAGGTAATCATACCGAACCACGTATATCTTGTGTTCATTGTGGAGTGTTTACTTTCATTTGAGATGAGTAGCACGTTTCTATCCTTTGGATGTAGTTTGTAGTAAAATGCATCTACACGGTGGATCTATAGAGTCTTACCCTGTAGCGATAGTTGTTACTCTTTTTGGCTTACATGTTCCACACGTGTATCAACTAATAATGCAAAGAATTTTAATGCAAATAATCTTACCTATGCTCTAGACCACTCTGTTTCTCCTCTATCCTTCTTTGATTTTGATTGTCATCTCATCGGGCTAAACCAAAATTAAACAAAAAAAAAAAAAAAACCTTGTTATCGAAGAGAGATGGAAGTTGTCTTTTTTTGAAGCATGATATGGAAGATGTAAACATACTGCCCAACTCTTTCTTTCTGCAACTAATTTCATTGTTCTTTTTCCTCTTGTTTCAATAGACTTGTTAACTACATCCATGATTTAAAAAAGTGACGGATTAAAATCTCTATTTTTTTTTGTGTACATTGGTTTTCTTTAATCATGCATTTATTTAACTAATATCACTATTTTTTTCAAAAAAAATATATTCAGATTAAAATCCCTGTTTTAGTTTGGATTCTTCTAAGTTCCTCCTTCCCAGGGGAAAAAAATAAATAAGTCAATAACGAAATATGTTTTTGAATCATGTGTTTGTGTTCATATCATGAATAATGGTTTCAATTCCATGAATCCCCAATAAACAACAGTTTTAAATCTTTCGATCAAATCAGAAAATTGCACGATTTAATTTTCAGATTACAACTGTGTAGGTAAGAGATGTAGTCTTTATAAGTGGTTGAATTGGACGGCTGGGCGTCGAGATGAAGATAATCCAACAACGAATACAAAAACCGTGTTTTTAAAAAATACGGTTGGTGTACGAAAAGTACGGCGATACACGAAAAATCCGTGCGGGAGGCGAAAATCTTGTTAGCGTTTTAAGTTTATGATGTTGGCATTAAAGGGGGGAAATACATCTTAAAGTCTGAACAGCTTTACGGATCACCCGTGCACAAAGATTCTCACTGGAAGATATTAAAACACGCGTGGCTAAGATACTAAACGACCAATCACCTCGATCGGTATGTAACAAATCAAAAACATTACTTTGAACTTTGAAACCAACGACCATTATTCCACGGAATCGTAAGTACTACAACTGAATTCCAAACAAATAAACCGGGAATGCCCGGTCAATACGACCCCAAACGGCTACATTTACCCACAGTGGACGCTAACCTAATTACTGAAACAATTTCAACGGTCATATTTTTAATTTTGAAATCCAAACGTTTAGAAGATTAAACCCGTCTGTTCTCTCATTATTTATACCTCGTCTCTTTTCATTTCGTAATTTCATCTCTTCACTTCTCGAAAGTAGTTTCGACACTTCATCTCTTCACTTCTCAAAAGTAGTTTCGACACTTTCTCTCTCTAGAATCACACTTTCTCTAAAAACCCATCATTCATTTGCAACCACAATAGTAACACTGCACCATCATTAGTTAATCATCACAACTTTTAGTAACTCATCATGAATCGATCAGTTTGCATGATTTTGTTAGCATTGTGCGTGTTGGATTCTGGTTTTGCACAATCACCAGCGTCATCCCCAAAACCATCACCAGCATCAACGACACCACCACCGCCGCCCTCATCAACAACAACACCTCCACCGCCGCCATCTTCAACAACAGCACCACCACCACAAGCAAAATCTCCTGTAACTCCACTACTATCTCCATCAAAAGCCCCAATTTCATCACCTCCTGTTGTTTCACCCCCTCGTAAAATCTCTCCTGCACCATCCGCTGTTACTCCAACATCACCACCCACTTCCGTGGTTCCTGTTTCATCTCCACCATCACCTACACCCAAATCATCACCACCGGCAGCGGAAGTTCCTGCAATTGCAGCGGTACCAGCGACTGCAGCAACACCCGCAGATTCACCCGTGACAATACCAACATCGGCTGCACCATCTTTGTCTCCAGATGCTTCAATGCCAATGAGTCCACTAAGTCCCGGTCCTTCATCGACTTTGGCTCCTGATACTGCAGAGAGTCCTAGTGAAAATGGGGCGATTTCAAACTCTAAATTCAACGCTGCCGGTGGACTAGTCATTGGGAGTATTTTGGCCGCATTGGTTCTTTAAGCAAACTGCGCATTGTCACTGATTTAACCACGGCTACGTTGCTTTTCTTTTTGTTTCCTAGTTTAATTCAATCTAGTTTTTGTCTGTTAGCTTTTGTTAGTGTTGATTTAGAAGTTCTTTATTCATTCGTATGTAGTGAACATAATCTATCTCTAGATTCTCTACTGATTCGAATCTAATTATATTCAGTTGGTTATATTAAATTATTTCTTTTTGTTATACTGTGGATCTGTGAATCACTAAGATTCTGTTTAACACTTGCGATTTTTACTTGTTCATTTCCTTAAAAAGTCTGCGTAAAAACGTGGACTCCGTAGAATCACGTGTTCCTAAGATTAAGATTTGTTGAGCCACGCGGCAAACCAAAAATATCCATATCTGGCCAAGTATCATTTCGAGTGAACTTCCTAGGTTGAATCGTATGATTTCAGTTTCACTTATCCTAAAACAATCTAGTGCCTCGTCACATTCCAAATAACATTTCTCCATCGTCCATCTTTTGATTAATTTGTTTTATTGAAATACAAAAGTGTGATCAAATTAGACGATTGGGCCCCTATCATTTCTTACTAAAAAGTGTTAATGACCCAAACTCCTGCAAATGGAACCACAAATGTGTCTAAATCTCAGATTCAACAAGGATTTTTCTAAGTCGACGTATTCTCAGAATCCATGCCGTCAATATTAGATTTTTGCAGTATAGATTTTTCTATCAACCGCTAAAATGATTGCGCAGTAAAGTCATAAGCGAACTATTTAGTGTTATTTTTGTAATTCCAGTAGAAGTTAGGGATATTCTATTTACTGCTGCTACAAATAAGAAAAAGGTCTTTCTGCTTTTCCATTTCTTCAAAAAATATTTTTTTTTCTGGTTTTTGATTGATCTGATCTAATTGTTCAAAATTAGATCAGATATTGAAGAATAAATGGCGGAAAAATGTTTAGTAAATAGTAGTTGTAATAGTAGTAGTAATTACACTTTCAGTTTATACTGTTTTCAGAAGAGAACAACAATACAAAGCAATTTTAGAAATGTTTCCACTATTACTTGTTCTTCATTCAAGAAGGGATTTTATATACGGAATAATGTTTCTCCTAATCGAGCTTCTAAAAGGTATGTATTTGACTTCGTTTAAGTTTCAATTTAGGTTTCTATTATGAATTTTTTTATTTTCAATTTTTTTATTTCATTTGTGACTTCTTGGGGTAAATTACTGTGGTTGCATGTTGATGAAATGATATCGTAGAGTCTTGAAATGAAATAATTCTAGGAGTATTGATTGCTGTGTTAGGAATTTCGTTTCATGAACTTTAGTAATTGAGTTGATAGGATTAGGTAAATTCTTGCAAGTGAATTGCTGGGATATACCAGCAAAAGAAAGATTGAATCTAAAGGACAATTATCAGAAATTCTTGTTAGGGTTGTTATTAATACCTTGGTAACTTCAGAAATGTTCAATGTAGAAATTCGCTGTAATTTAGAGTGTTTATGGTACCTTCAATAAGTTATCACTATTAGGCGTTGAAAAACAATAGGGATTGATCACAATGAAGGAAACAACTATTACAGTAACCAGTTGGGTTCTTTAACAGTTTCTTCTGTTAATGTCGAAAATCTTATCTGTCTCTGAAGGGGCTTTTCTTTCTTTTTTGTTCTACTTCTTTCTTTCCTTTATTATTATTACTTTTCCTTCTATTTGATTCTCATATCTGCAGCATGGCTTACCAAGAGAAATCCAGGTTTATAATATTAGAGTCTTCGAAGCGTAAGAAAGTCCCTCTTTTTGTGATGATGCCAGAAGATACATTCGGGATTGATACCTCTGGAAATGCAAAGATAAAGAAGTAAGTAAGCTTTCAATTTTTGCATGTTTGAGATAGTTGTCATCTTTACTATTTTTCCACTAGAATTTAATATGTTTCGATGGGTGAGAGAATACATGGGAACTACATTATTCATTAGTTTCCCATTTTTACCTTATCACTAACAGCAGAAATGTTCTTGCATTAGAGAATTGATAGTACTTTTCGTGTTCTGTGTTTCGAGGTTGTGAGAATAAAAGCTTGTATTCGTTGCCCTTTTTTAATTTTAGAATCAGAGCCATAGCTGCATCTCTTAAAGCACTCAAGTTGGCAGGCGTGCACGGAATTACAGTCGAAGTATGGTGGGGAATTGTAGAGCGTTCTTCTCCATCTGAGTATAACTGGCAAGTTTATGAGGAGCTGTTCAAGCTGATATCTGACTCAGGATTGAAGTTACATGTCGCATTGTCTTTCCATGCAAACATGCATTTAACAACTAATGGGAAACAAGGTGTCAGTTTGCCATTGTGGATTATGGAGGTAAATTTTTTAACGCTTCCTGCTATAACATGACTGCAGTTTCTTAAATTTGATGTGTAATAACTTAGTTGGAGATCCTTTCATTTAATATATTCTCCCTGTTTCTTAATTACGGATTTCTTTTACTTGTATACCATGCAAAGACAATAAAAATTATACCCATAAAAAGACATTTATGATTCTTCCTATGTTCTTTCCAAAATTGAAAGGAGGAGTGCCTCATTGTCATTTCTCTTTCAGATTGGCCGTCTTAATAACGATATATACTACCGAGACCGGCATGGATTTTCAAATCATGACTATCTTACACTAGGTGTGGATCGTGTTCCTATATTTTGTGGTCGGACTGCCCTACAATGTTACGAGGACTTTATGTTGAGTTTCAAAAACAAATTTGAGCACCTTATGGGAAGTATAATCAAAGAAATAAGCATTGGCCTTGGTCCTTCTGGTGAATTGAGGTACCCTGCACATCCCTCTAATGATGGAAGGTGGAGATTTCCTGGAATTGGTGAATTCCAATGCTATGATAAGTACATGTAAGCACCCTCCCAATCTTTATAGCAGTGTGCTTGCAGCAGCAGCTAATTATTATGTTGCATTTTTCATTTACTTTTCAAGATTTCTTTTCTGATTAGGATGGAAGACTTGGAATTGGTTGCATGCATTGAGGGAAAACCTGAGTGGGGATGCAAGGGACCTGAAGATGCTGGTTGTTACAATAGTGTTCCTGATGGGGTCCCGTTCTTTGAATATGGGCCGGAAAGCTATGTTTCAGATTATGGGCAATTTTTTCTCGTGCGTATACATGGCATTACTTTCATTGAGATATTAGCATACTGCAAATAAAATTATGCTCGTCGGTGAAATTCAAAAACTTCATAGGGGAGTGTCATCTTTTTGTAGGAGTGGTACAGTGGGAAACTTCTCCGCCATGCGGATGTAATTCTTGAAAAAGCTGCAAAGATGTTGGAGAAATATCAAAATGACGGTCCAGATTCTGTTTTGCTGGTTGCTAAAATTGCTGTAGTATACTGGTGGTACTATACAGGCTCACATCCAGCTGAGCTTACAGCAGGGTACTACAACACTCCTCTGAGGGATGGCTATGATCCTCTAGCGTTGATGCTATCTCGTCATGGAGCTGCTTTACGCGTCTCGTGAGTCATCTATACTGGAGCCTTGTCATCATTTTCTTTTCTTTTCTCTGTCTTCTGTATATAGCCTTGATAACATGCAGGTGAACACCAGATCAAAAATCAAATTATTATACTGAAGGAAAAATAAAATAGTATAAACAAATAAATAAACTGTCTAAAATATGTAACCTGTGATCATGCAAATAAACGTGTTTTGTTAGTAATCTAAAGGATCACAAGCGCTTGGTAAGGATACATTTATGTGCCCCACCCATGATGAGTCTGATGGGTAGATATATGTTTACATTGTCTAGTAGGCTATGGAGCCATTTTTTCAGATCGACTCCGTTCATGCATAATTTGATACTTGTAATGATCCATCGATGTTCCTCTCATATTTGACTCTTATACACAACATGTTCACAGTTCTACACCACCCCTAGATGGATGAAAGCCTTTTAACTAGTCCAATCTATTAAACTGTTGTCGAACAAGGTATCCTTGCAAATGCTTATCTTGTTTCTTATTTTGCTTGTAGATGCTTTGAAATGAATGACCATGACATGCCACGTGGGTATCATTGCGGTCCCGAAGGTTTACTGCGGCAGGTAAAGGCCCTGTTGCAAAGAAAACTTGTAGTTGAGCTTTTTATTTTTCTTAGAACTTATCTTCCCTCGATCATTCTCAAATAGCATCTTTTAGGTGACAGAATATAATTGGTTATACGAGATTTGGTTCTAGGTATATAACCACTTCTGTTTGTACAATGATCCAACGAACCATTGTGGTCCGGATGGCCTTTTTGCTGTCCGATGTGTTTAAGCCATCAGGGTTAACGTTATTAACCTCAAGAGACAAAACTTAACTCTTGTTGGAGTGTTTTGATCTCAGCTCGTGTCATTCGCCACACTTGCTTCCGTCAATTCTTGCATTCTAACTTCCTAAATCTCCAGATATGGACTGTGTCGAAGGAAAGACTAGTACAGTTGACAGGTCAAAACGAGACTGAAATCTTCGATACGGTATAAATCGTTGTTTTGTTGTTTTTTCTCAGCTTCGTTGAAAAGAGTCTTTCTTCCTTCGAGGTTTAGATTCCAGCCTGGGGGTATCTAACCTTTACTGTTGTTTACTATTGCAGCAAGGTTTAATGCAAATAATTGCAAACTGTTACAATCCACACAGAGCAGGTGTAAAATCATTTACATATTCTAGGATGAATGCCAAGGTATTCATTCCTGAAAATTGGAACAACTTTTCCCGCTTTGCAAGACATATGAACTTAGAGTAAAGCCGCTGCCAGTGCCACTACATACAGTAACACGCTCCCCACTTGATTTCCATAATTTTTCTTCGGAGAACGAAGCAATGATTTTTCTGTCCCTTGCATTTTTACAAAGGGTGAAAAACAGAAGCCAAATGTAACTACTAAAAGTACTTGGTTAGCATATGAGCATCATATCCTGACAAAGAAAAATATATTACTTGTAATTCTTTTGACCTATGTATATATCTTTTTCATGTTAGTACACTTGTGGTTTTTTTTTCTTTTTTTTTTTGCAAGTTAAAATATCATTCAAAATGCTAACCTAGGGGGTTAGCAACCCTTGCATCTGATCGAGTAGATTCATCTAATGTCAGAATGTGTCTGGCATTTGATACATCTACTTCCAAAGCTTCAATGATACAAAAAGGAGGATAGTTTACCCAATTACAAGTTGTTTGAAAAGTTTTAGCTTCCTTTGCAAGAAGGTCAGCTGAATTGTTGTCGGTTCTTGGGATATAGAAAAAACCTAAAAAGATTATAACAAAAATTAATCTCATACTTTACTTCATCCATAATAGTTTACTTCATCCATAATAGTTTGATGTTTCCTAAAAATAGAGGAAGGGTTTTCATTCAAATAGTCAAACAGGTTCTTGCAGACGCCTTCTATGCCGAAGTCTTTTAATTCTTTTGCTCTCGCCCATTTTGTTGTGTGAAGAAGTCCTATTGCCTCTGCCTCTTCTGGAGATGCTGCTATGAACAGTCTGCTCGGCCTTGCTCAAAAGTCCATGTATCATTACGCAAGATCATGGCATAACCTGGACTATCCAAAGACAACCAAGATGTATCATAATTAAGTTTATGTTGTAAGCTATTCGGTAATTTCCAGATTAACCTGTGATGTTCTCTGTGTCTAATTGGTCCCCTAGGATCAATAGGCTTAATATTGTTCCAATAACATAAATGCCTTTGTATTTCTAGTTCTAATTGAGAGCTAGATTTATATTTGTTTTCAAAAACTCTGTCACATCTTTTCTTCCAGATGAACCAGATTTTTGTCATGATAATCTCAATTGGTAAGTTTTTGCTAGGTTGATTCATCCATGCTTTATAGATATCCAGAAAAGAAGTAGTATTACTAAATTGTAATTCTACTGGGTTTGGGTTAAGATCCCAAACAGATTGAGCAAAGGGACAGTGAAACAGTATGTGTTCTAGAGTTTCATTAGTATCACAGCCTAGAGGGAATTTTGGAGATATGTCATTCATGAATCTAGCTAGTTTGAAATTAGTAGAAACTGCATCTTGAAGGCATTTCCAGGTGAAGAGTTTAATTCGCTGAGATAAATTTAGAGCCCACAGATCTTTCCAGAAGGTATCAGGTAGACCTAGGTTATGAGTATTGATAGTATTTTCTGTTAATTTCCGGTACATAGATTTCACTGAGAAGTCTCCTGAATTGGTTAGCAACCATCTGAGTTTATCTGGTTTGAACTCTGCCTTCCTATCAATGGCTATTTTAATTTTACAATTTTTTTTTGCTATATGATTAGGAAAGATGGATTGGATAAGGTTAATATTCCACTTTTTAGTGGTCAGATCAATAAGATCTACCACAAGTGTTAAATGAGTGTTTGTTGTGTTCCTTAAATGCTGTAAACTGAAATATAGATTTGGTATCCATTTGTCCTGCCAAATGTTTATGCTAAGAGCTTCTCCAATGGTGAATGTGGATATTTACCATGTGGCATCACTTTTAAGATATCCTATAGGTATAAAATCCTAAATATTAGGAGAAAATAGATTTTATCTCCAACCCATAAAGTGTTATATCCTTTTTTTACTTATTTGTAGGAATGTAATTGGTTGAAATTATTTTCATTTTTATTTTTGATGATTTTTATTAATAAAAGTGTGACTAGGATGGGAAGACATCCTCTAAGTGAATGTCTAAAACTAGAGGTTCACTTGGAGGATGTCTAAATATTTTTTTGCCACATCATCTTCACATCAATGGGTTGAAGATGATTTTTTATAAAAATTGTTGTGTATCCTATGTGGATGAAGACTTTTTTCTTCACACACATTCCATTAGAGAAGCTCTAAGCACATCTCCTACTTCCCAAATGCTATTCTGTTATATTAGTTGGATCCCTTTGTTGATACATTTCCAGATCCAGAAACTAGTAGAATTAGATTTTGATCTAAAAGTCGAAGTTTTCCTAAGATATTTTGGTTTAAATTGATTAACCCATAAGGCCTTAGGTTCAGTTAAAAGTTTCCAAGCTAATTTTGCTATCATTGCTAAATTGAATTTATGAGCATTTTTAAAACCTAATCCTCCTTTGTTAAGAGGTTTACAGAGACAAGCATAGGATTTGGGATAATATCCTTTCCTATTAGTTTCTTTCCCCCACCAAAAGTCTCTTTGCAATGCATCAATAGATTTTGTAATTTTAACAGGGAGAACAAAACAACCCATATGGTAAGTAGCTGATAGGATCCGGAGATGCCTATATAATAATAACCGCAATCACACGGTGTCTAACTAGTAGACAGAGGAAAGTACGGGTCGAACCCACAGGGAGCGGTGGAAATACCAATAATCAATATTCTCAATCAATTAACCAAAAATAATTTTTATGGATTTTAAGAATGGAAAATGAAATAATAAAATTAAACTAAACTAAAATGGATATGATAAGAGATAGTGTCAGTAACCAGGGTCAACGGATTCCACTACTATTTCTAATTGAGTACCGAAAAGAATTCGAATTCCAAATATGAGTTTATTTCTTTGTTCTATTGCAACACCTATTATTAATATAACTTTCGATAATAAACTCGCATCTCCTAAGTATAACCCATCAGAGTTTCCTAAGCATGGACTATCAAATTATAATGACAAGAAGATTTTTGAAAATATAATTATCGGTTCACAATCATTATTTGCGTCGTCTAAGCATAACCAATCAAATGATTTAACCTAAGCATGGATTATCAAATACTATAACAAATAAAATTGGAACACGAATATATTTATGCATTTAGGCTTTTATTTCGTACAAAGCCGGTGGAAAAATAACAAATATTATTTATAAAATCAATAAATCATAAACATTGGATTTCGACAATTCCATTCAAAACAGCCTAATATCAAATTAATCTAAATTATTTTATAATGGTCTATGCTTGAAGTAGCTTTCCCCATGAACCCTAGTTACGAAAAGTCTAGCAATACATAAATATGGGTTTCTTAAAACCCATTAAAATGATAATCAAGAGAGAAGAGATTAAACCAATCGAGTCGTCTTCTTCCGTATATATGCTTCAACGCAGCCGCCAACCTTCTCTCCATCTCTGTCTGTCACTAACAGAGAAAACCCTCAAGATTGTTCCGTCCGCCGGCCTCTCCTTTTCTCTCAGTATCTTTGTCCTTTTAACAGTGCCCTGCGAAGAATGTAATTGAAACTAGTGATCTGCTAAGCCCAGTCCAATTAAAAGGGCCCAAAACCAACTCTAGCCATTACCAGAGTCCGACCACTTCAACACTTTCTTTTTCTGTCCATCGAGCCACAGCTCCCATTGATATCCCCTGCACTCCTAACCACCACCGACTGCACAGCTCAACTCACCTTCTGCTAGATTCATGACTTGACATCTCCAGTGCATCTCAGATTCCAGCCATACGACAGCCCTGAATCAAAACCAACAGCACTAGTTTTGGTAACAGCGTGAACAATCACCATACACATGCAGAATTCCACGAGCAACAACACCATGAGAATCGCCAGAATCTTCAGCTACCAGTCACGCCCATTTGCTTAACACATACATATCCACTTCATTTTCTTCTCTATGATCACCTCAATGGTGTTTCCAGCCACAAACCGAGCCAGAACTCAACCTCAAAACACCATTAAACTCATCCAATTAACACGCATCTTTAACCTCTTATCTATTGCCAAGGACCAACGGAACTAGCTACTCCACTGACTCTCCATTTTCATCTTCACTGCCGGCTACTAACAATTTTGACTGAATCACTAACTCAATCTCCCACCATCGATCATCTCTGCCAACAGCAGCCACCGTACTCGGTTATCTCGTCTCAACTGGTTGCACGAGCTCAGACATTAGAACAAAGGCCATGCACTCAACAGCACATTGAAGCATTTCACTGTCAATTATTTCTCAACCGGGACCGAGACCAAGGTATCTAATTCAAACCAGCCATAACCAACACCATTGCTCGACATCTGCACCACCAGTTCTTCTTTATTTGCTCCATCGATACACAGCGACCAAACGAACCTTGCAACGGAATCAAATTGACCCATCATATAATCCATCTTCACTTTCAGTTCACCACCATTTTTAGTCATCCACTGTGGATTGTAGAGCAAAACCATCCATTGCAGATACTAGAATTTCCTGATCTCATCATCAAATATCTATCATCCTCCAGTTGCAACTAGCTCGACCAACAATCACTGAAGTTCAGGGCACCTCGTTCGAACACAGCCCGACAGTATGCCCTTTACTTCATTAACGAACACCACCGAGGCCATATAAGCCAGCACTCATGTTCATCTCTGCGTACACCATCAACAGATTCACCCCTTGAAAGTAATGTTTACGTCCATCTCTAATCACGACTGCTCTCAGCCTCCACGATACACCCATTGGCATCTTTTTATGCAGACAAATTTCGTCCAAGTACTTTGCAAAAAACTAGACTAGAAAGACAAATGAGTAGAGATTCTCTAGACTTTTCTATTAAGCTTCTTTTGATAAAGAAATGTGAAGTAAGCGGCCACGTATCATTTATCTCTTCTCAAACTTTCAGCTCGTTATCTCGCAGAAACACGTCCCCGTAGGATCGGAATATCATGATATTACTATTGCGAGATTAACAACACCTCTGCGAATATCACCGCGAATTCTTCAACTACACTTCACGAGTGTCACATAATAATGACGTAATAGCTGACGAATGAAGAGAGGAGGAAGAAGAAAGTAAAAATAAGGAAAGAATAGAATGAAAGAAGTATTTATAGAAGAAGAAAATTCTTCGAGAAGATGAATGCAGTTAATGCAAAGAAAGGACGTGAACGGTCAGACCGCAGCGGTTGAAAAGTACGTGTCAAAAATTAAATGGAACAAAAAGTAGGTGAAAACAACTGGCGAAGAATACAGAAACGTGTCAAAGCAGAAGAGCGCAAAGAGATAAACCGCTGCGGCATTATAAAAGATTTAATTCTCATGATCTTTCCTCCTTCGCAGAAAAGACATGAGAAGAGGCAAGATGTAGGATCGGAATATCACCATGATATTACTATTGCGAGATTAACAACACCTCTGCGAATATCGCCGCGAATTCTTCAACAACACTTCACGAGTGTCACAGAATAATGACGTAATAGCTGACGAATGAATAAACACGGGAAGAGCGTGATGGTCCTGCGATGGTTACAACACCTGCGAGAGTCAGCATTACAACTACCGCGAGAGCATCGTGAACCAAATGTGAAATTAAAGGACAACTTAGCTGTCATCCACTATGTAATTACCCTATATAAAGAGACCCAATAGATTCAGAGAAGGATGATGTATTTTTGAGTGTTGAGAAATTATTGAGGAGAGAGAAACAAAGAGAGCGGTTGTATTCTTGATCTTCTTCCATTACTTGTAAACATTTCTGAGAATCAAATAATAAAGTGTCGTTTTAATCATCAAAATATGTGTTAATCATTGTAAGATCTTATCAAGGGTGTAGTGTAGGATTTCCTACAACTACAGTCCCATCATTTCTTTCTTATAATTCCTTTAGTCAACACCTAACAATATACACCAACTAGTGGGATTCTCATGCTTAATGTCTAATTAGGAAGTCTCCGGCCAACTCACTGTCTTGACCATGAGTTTGATATACTGATGAACCACTGAACATGCAGACTAGCTTGCTCTCCTTTTCTATGCCATGACTCACTTCGGTGAATTTTGCCGCAAACGCTAATAATAACTCTTATTTAGCCATTTATTCATCCGGTGATCGAATTCGCCTGTACTTTCTAAAAAAGCACTGAAATTATGGTATGAGCCAAAATATTCAAGCCTAGCTAATATAAATATGAGCATAAAATGTAGCACTAATGTGCTTATATGTAGCCTTATTGGCTAAAACTGCTTCATTAAGAACCATTTTACTAGGTTGAGCTAAGAGTTTTCCTATCCATCCTTGAATTGTTTTGCTCCATTTTGTCTATTACTCCTTCAAGGAGCTTAATTTTAGATTTATCTATGAAGAGGGGTGCACCTAGATATGAATCTTTTAAGTCTTTTTTATTTTTATTTTAAGGAGTCTTGAGATCATTCTTTGGTGTTTGTGATGAACTTTTTTACTAAAGAAAACTCCAACTTTGTCAAAGTTAATCATTTGACCCGAGGCTTTAATGAAGGTTTCTAATATTTGAATAATAGAATTGCATTCATTAAGGTCTGCTATGATGAACAGAAGACAGTCATCATCAAAGAAAAGATGGGATATAGGGCTATTTTTTGGTGTTATCTTGACACCATGAATATCTTTCTCATTTTCTTTAATCAATAATTGTCTAGAAAGAATTTCCATACAAATGATGAATAAATAGGGTGATAAAGGATCTCCCTGTCTAAAACCTCTACAGGGTCAATCGAGGAAAGTTTTCTTTAGACTCTCTTCATTCGGATATATTTTAGAAATCAACGTTACTAGCCACTAAGAACTTAGCCTCGGGTTTATGAAGAAAAACAAACTTACTATCTCAATCCTTTAGTTCATGTATGCATGTGTGTTGTTTATAAATTTTGAAATGTGTTAAGGTTGATCTTTTCCTCAATAGCTTGTTGTGAATTCATGGGATATCTCAAATGTTAGGTTGGTGATTGTGCATTTGTAGAACATCAATTTGTGTACATTTGGAAGTGTGAATCCATGAGTGTGTTGTCCTTATCAATTAATAACTTAGTTACTATATTTTTGTTAGTTCTGATGTAGATGTATATAAATTAGTTCATATATGATGATTCTGGCCTAGTAGGACTAGTTATGGCTTGATATAGGTGAGTTCGTGGTTGTAACTTTTAATCTTTTCCGTTGGTTTGATGGTACAACTATTATTTTAAATGTTGGGAACTAACTCAATTGTTGGTATAACAACTTGTCTACGTACAACTAGTCCAATTATCCTTCCATTGTTCCATTGTTAGTATCTAGTTTAGTCTATTACTTTTATCATTTCTTAATGTAGTCGTGATGCTTAAAAGTTGCACAATGATATTTTATCTGTGGTTGTGAGACTAGTCCGAACGACTTAGTGTTTAACCAGACAATTAAATATTACAAGTGATTTTGACTTGGTTTTTTTTTTTTTGAAGCATGATTTTGACTTGGTGTTATGTGGTTGTCTAGTGAGCAATTGAATATTGTACTTGTGAGTTTATTTCTTTTGAAAATGAAGTACCAATTATCGACAGTCATAACATGGGTTGTGCATAATAATACCATAGAGGAAAGTTGCGTATTTTTTCGTTTATTGTTGAGATTTATTGTTGTGGTTTTGGTGTGTACTTCGTCCGATTGGTTTGTCAATTGGCTTCATGGCGTTGAGTACACCTCTCATTCAGTTCCTTATTAAAGGATTGAAATTGGCTTCATGGAGTTGAGTACGACTCTCATTCAGTTCCTTATTAAAGGATTGAAATTAGCTTTATTCAGTTCCTTACAAAAGGATTGAAATTGGCTTCATGGCGTTGAGTACGCCTGTTATTCAATTTCCCATGAAAGGATTGAATTTGGCTTAATGGCGTTGTGTACGCTTGTTGTTCCAACAAAATATAACGAGTGGACTTATGATCTGTCTGAGGTGCAAGAGATTTTCTCCCTACGGTGTTGCTCTATACTTTGGCCTAGGGTGCTCTAATTTATACATGAGTGTCTGAATGGGTGAATAGTTAGTTCACAAAATTGATAGACGTCGGGCTAGGTTTCCCGTGACGTTGCCTTGTTACAGTTTATAGGATGCGTTCCAGTGTATGGTATATTTTGTCTATGAAAGTGAATGGTTATGAAAGAGAACTTTGTAGTTAGATCTCATTTTTCTTTTGTTGATACAATTGTTTTATTTTTGTTTGTTTTCGCCATTAAGTTGATTAATAAATGCTATAGGGTATAAGTTTTTTGGTTAGTTTTACTCATAGAGTAGATTTGTTTAAGGCTTCATATGGCTTATATTAATCTAGTCAGTAGTCTACCCACAATATTTTAACTCTATGTTTGTAAGTAAGTTGTATTTCTATCTCTTGTCTTAATGCGGAGTTGGCTATTGATAACTTGTTTGGAGTTCAACTCCTGCTGATAATTTTCTTACAGGAATTAGTGATCGAGAAAGTGGTTGTTTATTTTCTCATTCGGGTGGCTTTTTCTGGATATATCTACATGAAAGTGCATATCTATACTTTTTATCATCGTGTTAGTGTATCCTGAAATTTTGTAGTGAGGCAGTGGTGGTAAAGGGGGATCTCGTATCTCTTGTTAATTAGTCTTTTTGGGTTACAGTTTGTTTGATAATTGTAATTATGGAGCGTATGTCATCAAAAGTTACAGATTACGTTGGCATCCCTTATTTATTAAATAACTTTCCAAAAGTACTTGTTTACTTATTGTTCGTTGTTGTCTAGTTATCTCTTCATCAAAAGTGACGGCTCAATTTTTGCGTAAGTGCCAACCGAGCTTGGGTGAAAAATGAGGGTCGTTACATTGTTTATCGTGTTGAAAAGTTTGTCCTTCAACGTCGAAGAATCTTCGAGAACTAAGGTCAGACTTTGAAAGACTTCACTTAGAGATTCATGAAGCAAAAATACAACTATATTTTCTTTGCTAGCTTCGAAACCTGTATATCGATTTCATTTGTTCTATATGAAATGACGAGGGTACCAAGTATACCATAATATTTTCGATATAAACTTATTTAAGACACACCTTGTGTAATACAATTCAGGCAAGTAATATCAAGGAGATTAATTTTCAACAACTTGAAATTGGGTATACATAATAGGTATCGCAACTGAACCTAACTATTAGGATCAAACCCAAGTATTTGATTAACGTACAATGCAACTAAACAATAATTATAATGCAGAAAGTAAAATAAAATAATGCAGTAATATTTTGTTAACAAGGAAACCACAAATGCAGAAAAACTCAGGGACTTGGTCCAGTTTTGGATACTCTCAGAATTAAGCCGTTATACAAAGACTACTACCAACTTCGTATAGTTGAGACCAAGTAAACTAACTCCAAGTTACTCAGTTCCTTCAGTATCCCCGCGCCTACTACTAATCTGGTTTATACATATGAATCCTAAGATAGAGTCCACTATCTTAAGTTTCTTCACCCGCTGCGAAGACTTCCAACACTCAACTCTTTTGGACCGTATTCTGAAACAGTAAAGGATTAATCTATTTTCGGTAACCATTTTACCAATCTCACATATCAACAAGTTAATCAAAGATGTTATTGAGTTACAAAGGCTCTTCCGTTTAACCAATATAAACTCCTTTGTATCGAATAAGATCAACCAAGATTAATATTATCGAAATAATCAAACATTAGTTGACAACCTATCAGATTCGGATTCTGAAGAGAGCTACCAAATGATAGATCGTCGATCTATACAGCAAGTTATGAAAGTATATCAAAGATAAACAAAATATTCGGATCCTAGTTAATTAGAGCATGCATGAAGTGTAATCACACAAATTAGAATACCAATAAAAAAATTGTCTTCAATGTACCTCCGTAAACAACTTGGTTCCCTTTGTGATATATCACGCACATAACGTATTATATTAACAATGGATGGTCAGAAGTCCTATCTTCAAATCTTCAATCAATAAAGATCAGATCTGAAATCGTTGACTCTTGATCTAGTTTGAGGGACCTTATATCAGAAGAGAAGGATCACATAATAAACAAACTAGGTGCAATCAAGATTCAACTTTACCATTAGTCAATCAAATAAATAATCAAAAACTAAAATAAAAATATGATTTAGTTTCCCGCCATCAGTACTACTAAAAGCTTTTTGATCCCAAAGAAGTCTATAAATGAAGCACACATAAGAGATTTCACCTAATTTGATTATTTTTTCTCTTTGAGAGAGTATTACGAGAATACTACTAATGGTCTTTCCTCACACTAAACATGAAGTTTTATATTATAGGAAAAGTTTGTAAGAAGAACAAACTTCACAATTTTTAATGACCAAGGTAGTTTGGACACCAAGGAATTTCCAAAACCAAAAATATCAAAAGATATGCAATAAATATCAAATAAGGTTTTCACTAAATTCCAACTATTTTCAAACTAATATACCGAAATCTCTTATGAATGACAACTCAATATTATCTAGCATACAAGTAAACTTTACTAATATATAATCCAGAGATATGATTTAATTACTGGGAAGTTAAAGACATGTAAATTTCGAATATCAAAAGAGATATTATGAAATATTTTGGTTTGGGATCCCACCTTGAGTATCAAGGAGAATACTTTAGTATTAAGTAATAAGAGTTTAACACATGTTCAAAGTAATATATCGACATTAATTAGCTTTCCATGTTAACCAAAACATATTCCTATATTTGTGCAAACCCTAAAGTAATACACAAATCGGAAATACATTTCATAACCGGTTAACCTATTAGGGATTGTGTTAGAGCATAGCTCGGTTGAACCCACTAACCGTTGGTATGTCAAGTTTGGTTGTCATATTTTAGTGAACCAAAACTCATTTAAGAGTCGCTTGATTAAATATACTAGAGTCAACTTCGTATAGGTTAGCTTGAAAGTATTAGGATATGAGACATAATAAGTATTGCGAAGACTTGAAGAAGTGAAGAAGTAAGGAGCTACAACCACAACATCATACTTCCACTTGAGGTTAGTGATATTTGGCTTGAACTGTTTCATTCCCTAACGCATCTTTCAAGTCATGCATATTGAAAACAAAACTGCAAAGTATGAACACTCTAGATAGACATAGTATTAAGGAATACAATACGAGGTTTATTTCTTAACCATTAAACTTTGTAGATAACACATCGCCATAATCATTTGAATGCTATTGTGATTATGTATGGGTATGATGTGAGGATTTCATTCCAGGAAACAATGTTTTACATGTGTTTTAAGGAAGTAAGTTCATAAACTTGTTTTGTGAACCGAAAAGGAAATCGCCAGGCGTTATTGGGGTTGTTCTTCATTGCATATTTTATGAACGACCAATATATGTGATTAGTATAACCGCTCATGACTTGTTTGTGTTCTTGGTAAAACTATTCACATGAGGCCTGCCTTATGTATTGGTATGACTTTTATTAGTGAAACCAATCTTAAGTAATCACCTGTTGGTATGATCGAGTTTGTGTGTGTAAGACCGAATCTGGGTAAAGGGGAACCAATCCTAGTAAGAGGTGCAACACATACAAAGGGGAATCGATCCTTGTATGAGGTGCAGCAAGGTTTATAGCAGAAAGGAAAACTGATCCTATGGACATGTGCAACACGTTTTTTAGGAAAATGGGAACCGATCCTATGGACATGTGCACCATATATGAGTTAGATACCATATATATGTGGGGAACCAATCCTAGTACATAGTCAACCAAAGTTTGGTAAGCTAGTGTGACTATGCACAGTACTCACATGGAGGTAGAACCGAAACTTATTTTGGTAGAACCGTTAAACCCATGATTTGTGATTGAGTGTTACTTGATCAATCACATAGTTCTTGAAAGTCTGATGAACCAATTCTAAAATTGTTTGGAAGTCTGGTAAATCGGTTTCAAGTGTGTAAGTATGAAAGAGGACTTACAAAGAAAGGATGTCGACAAACTTTGAACATGTGCAGTAATGCGTATCTTTTATTGTTCATAGATATTCCTTAACATCTATCAGGAAGTAAATCCCATGATCGAATTTAAATAAGTTAAGAATCTTTTAATTAAGGTTTTTAATTATATATGGAAAATAAGAATTAGTAATGTGCATTTACTAGTTAAAAATTTTCCAAGGAGATTTCGATCATTGATTTGGACAGAACATTCTCAGAAATTATGAAAACCAAATTTGGAAATTATTATTGAATATCTTGAGAATATTTTAGGTTTTGGAAATTCCTTGGTGTCCAAACTTCATTGTCTATAAATACTTTGAGTTTGCATTTCTAGCAAATTAATCCTTCGTGACAGCAAACTTCCTCGGTTATGTTGTTACTGGTGAAGCCGCCTATTCGGAGAGGAGAGTAACCTAATTAGGCGAAATATCTTATGGATGCTCAGTTTAAAGTCTTCTTTGGGATTGAGAAGCTCTAATAGTACCGTTGGTTGGAACTTAGATAATTGCAGTTTATCTTTTGTTTTCATATTGATTTGATTGACTAACGGTGGTTGAACTTTGATTGCACCTAGTTTGTTTATGCTTGAGGATCTTCTCTTCTGATATAAGATTCACTCAAACTAGTTCAAAGTTTCGACATGGATCTTTAGACTATTGTTAGTTCTAAAGACGATCTTGTGATAATTCATTGTTAACAGACTCCGTTCTGTGCGTGATTGATCATAAGAGATTCAAGTAGTTATGTGCAGGTGTTTATTGAAGATCTAAGAAGATTTGAAGACAAAGAAGAGATAGAAGATTTCTGACTTGGTTATATAAATCTTTGGTGTGCACAATACTTGTTTCGGTAAAAGAGGATCCAACTATAATCGATCTATCCTTGTGGTATTTTGATAGAATAGTTGTGTAGATCGGCATCAATATGTTTCCTTGGGATTAAAGGTATTGATTGCAAAATCTTAACGATTTCCTTTTGGTGATTGAACATAAGATAGATCTTGGAACCTGGCAAAGGAGTTTATGTTAAGATAAACAAAAGAGCCTTTGTCCAACTAATATAACTTAGTTGAAGAGAGTTGATACCAAACAGATTTGTTGTTCCTTTACTGTTTGGAATACAAACCAAAGGAATTGGTCCAATTACGTGACTTGTTTTACAGGTTGGAGGCGTGGGAATAAAGACAGAACTAGGTGAACTATATGTTTAGTTGCTTGGTATCAACTATACGAAGTTGGTTTATTTTGTATAGCGGCTTAATCCTGAGAGTATTCAATTCTGGACAAGGTCCCGGGGTTTTTCTGCATTTGCGGTTTCCTCATTAACAAAATCTTGCTGTGTCATTTACTTTATATTTCCGCATTATAATTAAAGTAAATAACACAAACATTAATTCCTATTTACTCGATAAGTGAATTAAAGTAAATCACACAAACGTTATAATTAAAGTAAATCACACAAACATTTAAAGTAAATCACACAAACGTTAATTTCTATTTAAAGTAATTAAAGTAAATCACACAAACGTTAATTCCTATTTACTTGATAAGTGAATTGTAGCGCCCCTAAAGCTAGCAACTGACTAATCCAAGAGATTAACTAAATAAAGAGGCGATATAAATCTAAATCATTTACTTAAAACATTCAATTAAGAAATCTGCTTCAAAACTTAACCCAAAAACTAGCCCCTCTCAGAAATACATATACTAGAAGAACTCCTCTCAAATGATACATCTACAATAGTCATTTGGTTTGCAAATAGAATATACAACATAATAAACATAACAGAAGACTCAACGCCACAAAGCTTCCGCTGCGCAACTCTGATATGTCTCTGAAACTGAAAGTGGGAGCACATCATCCCTAAAAGGGGTGCCTAGTAGAAATAACAACTAGTTTCAAGTAATCATTAATATGATTCGAAGACAATGCAGGTTTTATCGAAAGTCGGTAATACAAGGAAATACAATAAAACATATTGTAGAAACTTCTTCATAGACATTCATAAATAACAGTAAACATCCATGTATGAGATGTGTGTTGCCGCACATAATGAAGAGTAATATTGATGCCAATTCCACACCGATTAGGTAATATTGCGGTGTATCGCCCTAGCCATAGAATACTGATATTGTGTCGGCACACATATCATACCACACCAAGCACACAAAGATATGCATGAATTTCACAATACAAAGATTGATTTGTAAAACAATAATGAATACAAGAGAGTTCGTTATCGATTCCCACCTCTTTTGATGACAAGCCTCGTCTACCTAGAGATCCACGATCTACTGGTTCATCCTTGAATCGATCTTTGTTAATATGGACTAACTGTTAATCACACAAGAACTCTAAGAATCTAGCCAAAATGGCTCACACAAGAATCATACAAAACTAACTAATGGTTCTAAGTCCAAGTCCACAAACCCGACCCACTAATCTAATGGCCAAGTCCATTCGGTAAACTAACAGTTACTAACGGTCAAAGGTCAACTAACAGTTACTAATGGTCAAAGTCAAATGGTTCACTGAGTCAAATCGGTCAAGGGTCTAACTCGGGTCAAGTCAGGGAAAATGGGTGAGTCGACTCAGTCCACAAGACTGATTCAGGTTATACAAACCAAGGCCCTTGCACAACATAAACTCTCTGCTGTCATAGTTTCATTTCCAACTCTACTTCATTAACATTTGAAATCTACCAAACTCAAATTATACATTCATTCTTAAAGAACTTTGAATTTTAATTACAAACACTAATACAGCTTACCTGCAAAAGGCAGTTCCAAGATTTTCACATCCAACACTATTTACAACTATCTAACTTCTCTTCATACAAACTAAGCTTAATCTCAGTCTCATCACCATTTTTATTCATTTCCCACTTGCACTTCCTGCAATACAAACCAACAGTTCAAACTTGAACCCATTCATTTAAACTTCAATTACAAATCTCACTGCAATAATCAATATCCTCATCTCAGACCAAGTAACAACCGAACAATCCACTCTTATCAGCTCAACTGCAGTACAACCACGCTCATTTACTGCCGCCATCTTAGCTAGTCAAACTCCGTAAAATTCTAAGCATTCGTCTACATCCAAAATTACAATACCACTACCACCATTCACCTGCAACTCCACAGAACAACAACATTCTAAACATTCATTCTCATAATCAACATTTAACGCTTCTTTCACACCGCCACCATTCACTCATATCCATTATGTAATTCCACTTCCAATTACCCAGTATAACCAAACCTTTCCTCTACTAATCACACTTATAACAAACACAAACAATTAGCAACATCACCACCAAATCATCACCTCAACTATCTTGAACTTATGCACATACCATTCATATCCATTTCACCTATACAGTTCATACATTCTCCACTATCATGATTTCAACAACAACATCACCTGTAATTCATCTCAATACTAGTTCTAACCACTCAATCATAAATCCTCCCTGTAATTCATCTTAACTTATACCAATTCCCTTGAAATTCAAACACAAGCCTAATTCACAACTGCCAGCTTCATACCCACACATACATCTTAAATTCAAATCTCAAATAAAAATCCCATAAACTCAGGAATGAAATAAATGCTCCCTCCGTCTCAAATTAACAGTCCTAATTGACTTTGTCAAAATATTAAGGAAATCCTATAAAATGTCATGACTAACCCTTGACTAGCCCTATTTAATGTTATGTTGTTACTAAAACTAATATTAATAGTATTAAAAATTATAAATTGGATAGTATTATTATTTTAGGAAATATTTTAAGAAAATAAAAACAAAGTTATACTGCTTTTATTATGGAGTCCATAATTAGAATGGGATGTAAGAATAAGTAGAATTTATTAGGAATTGTATAACTATCCATAAATGTTTTTAGGAATGACAATTAATAAAAAAATATTGAGTAGATTTTTCCTTATATATGGTGATAATATTTAAGATTTGGAATTAAGTTTATGTTGAAAATGATTTTATGATTATAAAAACTAAAGGGTATTTTTGATAGTTTAAGGGAAAAGTATGTCTATAAACAGAGCGGACAGATAAAAAGAGACAGACCAAAGTATAAATTAGGACAGATAAAAACTTCAAACTTTGAAGAACAATTACCTCATTCCAGAAATACCCACGCAATTGAATTCAGGTTCTGCTTCTCCTGACTCAAATCGCCAACTCGACCCCAGACTAACAACAATTCCTCAATCTCCATTATCACCTTTACACGAGAACCAAACCCAAGTCCTTCATTATCTTCAAACCTACATCTGATTCAAAACTTCAAACCCTGACTATAAAATTTAGATTGTTCTTCAACTTTAACTTCCTGTTTAACCAAGAATCAACACCACTCTAATCTCATCCTCAACATCAGAAACATCCTTTACTTAATCTACTCATTCTTATCAACCGATTCTCTCAGCAAATTCTCAAACCTCACTCACAATCGCCAGAAGCATGAGATAGGGAAAAAGAAGAAGAAGAAACGAGAAGGGAGAAGAAGAAGAAAAGAAAGAGAAATGAGCTTATCCTCTTGTTTTGGGTTAATAAGGCCGACTAAAATTGTTAAAGGCACTCGAGAAAATGATAAGGGCAGCCAGGAGGCTAAATGGTAAAAAGTCTATTTTGTGATATCTTCTTCGTCTGGTATCCGATTGACACGTTCGAGTAATCCATTCTGCGTAACTTTTCGAGATCTATTCAATGGTACTAGTTTGGAATCTATATCATTATTAGATTAAGTTTTATTAATTAATGTTCATGTTAAACTAATCGAGTTATTATCGGCTAATTCGTCTTTTGACTGGTCTAACAACGTTGACGAGCTTGAGGGTTCTTACATGAATCCTATTGTGTTTAAAGTAATTAAAGTAATCCTATTGTGTTTAAAGTAATTAAAGTAATCCTATTGTGTTTTATTATAATTAAAGTAAATCGCACAAACGTTAATTCCTATTTACTTGATAAGTGAATCCTATTGTGTTTGGTTAAGTCCGAACCTTTTTATCAAGTAACATACTTCGTTGTTGTATTGTCTCGATCTCGTATCCATATACGTTCACAAGAAGTGTGAATCAATTAGTTTTATTGTCTCGACTCAGTCCATAGACAATCACTTTTGGATAAATGACTTATAGGAAGGAAAAGTTTTAGCTTGAGGTATATTTGGGAACCCTCACCTTTTCAATTGGTATCAGAGTAGGCAAACACGAAAAGATATAACAATCTGTGTTTGGTGCGATCCAACCTATAAGAATGAATCCAAAGGATGATTCACTTAACGTATCACAAGGTTTGAAGAAAACTCACGCTGGATTTAACTTCCGAAAATGCTTGGAAGGGATGTCTTCGATAATCTCCTCATGCTCTTCTGAAAATATGTCTGTATGTTCTCAAGAAGAGATTAAGTTAAGTCATATACTCACACTCGATGAGTTTGATTTTGAATCACTTGGTGATGAAGAATATGTTGATTACGTGAACATAAAAATATCTCAACTTGATAAACTAAAGAAAGAATTCCTTTCCCGTGCAACTGAGCTTACGCTTGCATTAAAGAGAGAAGAAAAACTTCTAAAAGACTTAGGTCACATGAAAGCTGAAAATGATCAGCTCAAACGTGATTTGTTATCATGTAAAAATGACTTAGAATCTTGCCAGATAAATTCCTCCTCAAAGATCAATTTCTTAGAAACCAAGCTAAAGAAAAGTATTGATCAAGAAAAGAAAACTGAGCTATTAAGAAAAACAACAATAAATGAATACAATGCCTTAAAAGTCTCTTATGAAACTGAGATAAATACTGTCACCAAACATGTCAACATGCTAAAAGATGATATGTGTTCATTAATGTCTGAAAGTCGGTTGAATACATCCTTCCCAATATCCAAGAAATCTGGATTGTACCATCCTTCAAGAGGAAAGAAGAATGCCAACATTAAGGGTGTTCATAAGAAGATTACTGTCTGTAAAAAGGACATGGCATTCCCAGGAAGTCAAGTGATGAACTACTCTCATCAGAGAACTTCACATCATCTTATACATCATGATAAAAGATGTTTTTATTGTGGAAACAAAGGTCATGTATTTAAGGATTGTCGGAGTTTACCATGTTCGAACCCCAGTCCAAGGCTTAACACGAGAACTCCATCTAAAGAAGCCATACAAAAACATGATCATCACAGATCAAAGGATTCTCGAAAGATGTCTTTAACAGTTCATCACAAAGGGAAGGAGGATCAGAAAGCTACAAATTCCAGGAAGTGGATACCAAATAAATAGGGTGATCAGGTCTCTGTATCAAAGGTAATTCCTAAATATCTTGATGATAGTAAGTTCTATGATAATTTTGGTATATCGCCAAAAGGGATTAGGGTTCTTAATAAATCAGGCAAGAAAAAATTTTCTGATAACCGTGGAAAACTTAATCTGTCTCATTCAGATACTTAGTATCTGGGAGAAATGCACTGACTCATAGAGTGCTCAAACTAAGTTTGATGAGTTCAGTGTATTTTTGAAATAGTTCGAAAACTTGGGAGATTTATAAAAATATTCACAGGGATGCACTTTCCTAAAATTCCTTAATATTAAAATTTTCAATTGTTCTATTAAGGGAGAATATTTGATTTCCGTAATCAATCAACAAGTTTTTAGTAACTATTGATATATATATATATATATATATATATATATAGGTTCGGTCTTTGTGCTTCGGTTTTCCGTCTGAAACCTGGAATCATGGAAAAATCATATTATTATGTAAAGCTTTCTTCAAAAGTTTCAGAGAGATATGCTAAAAAATTGGGTAGTGATTCTTTCGGTCATCGGAGTTTTATTGGATACGAATCTGCTTCCTATATGAAACATTCTTCGTGAATGATCGATTATGAAAAATAATTTTACAGGATGACTCGAACTTGTGTCGAAACCAAGTTAGAAGTTTTAATACTAAGACATAGCCTAAAAAACTCCCTTCTAGTTCAAGCTCACATTCTCAAGCAGCTAGATTTACTCTCCAAAACAGTAAACGAGGAAGGACCTAACTTCCACAAGATTGAAGAATTAGTCTTTAATCAAGGATATCTTCAGGGAATTCGGAGAATTATCCCTATCAAGCGCAAGAGAACTCATGCCTATGAAGGATACTGAGAAGCAAGAAAAATAGACATCAATTTTTGATTGTATTAAGTCTATTTATGAATAAAAACTATTATGAATAAAATTATTTAACTGGTAATTTTTCTTGTGATAGTTTTCGGTTTACATAAACTGTGCTTGAATGCTTTTACCTTATCGCTATGTATGATTACGGGATGTTTGATTTCGGTTTTACTACCTTGATATTCGATCTCATAATATGTTGTGAACCCTTATGGTTTGGGTGACTTTTTGATTTAGCAGGATTAAGTTCTAGCCCATGTTGGTAGGATTTATCAAAGGATCATGAGGGATTTTGATAGAAACAATATGTGAAAAAGTCACAATATGTTGAATCGGTTTTGGTTTAGCATAAAAGCATATGTGTTTCGACGGTTTTCAACTTTTTCTTGCAATTGTTAAAACCGATTTCAACCTTTCTCTGGTAAAGGTTGGTTGTTGTTATTCTTTTGTTATGCATATGGATAACAACATAATGGTATTTCGATATCAATTCTCCCTAGAAGAAGAAGTTGCGATCATATTGGAGAAGTTGAATGCAAAATCTAGGTAACAATCTTTGTGACTACTCATTTTCCCGTAGCCTACGTAATATGAACAGCTCAGAAAATTCGATACTAAGTAGTATGGATACCTCAGTTGAACTGATACTGTTGAGTAAATAAAAGGTATGTTCAAAATGAGATCTTCTCGGAAGATCATATACTAAGAAAGTAAAGATACTTCGATAGATCAGATGCTAAGAAAACAATGGTATCTATGTAAAACAGATGCGAGTAAGCAAATAAGCTAAATAAAGAGATATCTCAGATGAACAGAGACAACCTAGAGAACAGAGATAACTCGAAATACAGAGATTACTCAATAAGTAAATCTCTAAGAGAAGAGATAATATAAGTGCAACTAAGTTAATAAATCACACAAGAGATTACGTGGTTCGGTTAATCTTAACCTACATCCACAGGTAAAGATGATGTATTTATTATTGATCTTGTTACATTTGGGTGGAAGAACTCCATTAAAGAAAGTATGAAGCTCTAGAAAATAAGAGAGAAAGTAGAGAGATGAGTCTTTTCTCTAATCCCAGCTCACCCAAAAGTCCCCTTTCTTTGTTGGTGAAGCTTGGTATTCATAGCCTCTTATGCTTTAGATATATCTTTGCTGTTTTTGGGTCCATCGTATCCTAATATATCTTTCGTACCAATGATACCTTCGTTTACCTCAAGCTTTATCCAATCGGACTCTGCCACCTCAGCTGACCCACGTTCCATTGGGAGCTACCCAGCCTTATTACAACTTGTACCTTTGTTGGCCGCCGACCATATCCAATAAGACGATGCCACCTTAGTTTCCCCCACGTGCCATCGTGAACTGTGAAACCTCCGTACAAGTTGTACCTTCGTTGGCCGCGTACCTTCGCAAGTCAGAGGGTGACACGTACTATGAGCCCATGTGTTTGATGACTGCGCCTTTGTACTAAAAGTTTTGCATACCGCTTAGCTACCTCTGACAGACAGACACACCCATGTGCCTATACTACAACCTATTGCTTAATAACTAAGCAATCTTGGTAGTGATTTGGTGTACTCCGTTGTAGCGTACTTTGATACTCCAACCTTTAACATTGCACCTCACGTTGATAGAGATAACTTCATAACTTAGCATCCTAAGGAGAGATGTAGTGTGCGTTGTTGTAACATAATAAGTTACTCCACCTTTAATATTATGCCACGTGGCACAACAGATTTTTGGTATCTACGGTTTGCCCCTTTTCTTGAGGGTTGTTCGAAGAATAACCCTTAAGAAAAAATCTTGATCCTCCCTCGTTTATTTTGCTGAGGTATCATCGAAGTATTGAATACCTTCGAAGTAACTTGCTGAGGTACCCTTGAAGCATCAAAATAATTTGCTGAGGTACCATTGATGTATGCAAGTAATTTACTGAGGTACCCTCGATGTATTAATTTACTTAGGGAGCCTCGACATACTGAAGTAGTTTGCTGGTGTAGAGAAGTATCGAAGTAGTTTACTGAGGTATCCTCGAAGTATAGAAGTATCGAAGTAATTTACTGAGGTACCTTCAAAATAATTTGCTGAGGTACCCTCAAAGTAATTTTCTGAGGTACCCTCGAAGTATTGAAGTAGTTTGTCGATGTAGATAAGTATCGAAGTATTTTACTGAGGTACCATCAAAGTATCGAAATATATTTCCGATGAAGTAACATAGAAGTATCGAACAAGGTTATGATGCTACCATTATCACACAAATATATGTATGTTTGTATGTATGCACGTATATATGTACGCATGTATGCATGTATGTATATATGTATGTATGTATGTATGTATGTACGTATGTATGTACGTATGTACATATTTTTTTACGAAGCTAACGCCTTCATAAATGAAAGCTGAGACTGGGATAGTAGTTTTCACCCCTTTTAAAAGTGAATCCTTCGCTCGCTGCTTAGGTATCTTTGCTATCATTTTGAACCAGTTGGCACCCGAGCAAGATATAACGTGGCCAGAAGGTATCCCCTCATAGCATGCAGCTAAGTTTTAGCTGGGTTTGAGCTTATTGCTTAGGCGTATATTATTTACCTTTTAGTTTTTCTTTCATCTAAGGTGACTCTTAAGATGTCTCTTTACTTTCCTGGTACGGAGTTGTCTCCTAGTGTACCTTCGTTGTTGTATCTTCGCTTCTTTGCGATGGAAGTATACCTTTTGGAACTGTCATTGGTTAAGCTTTTCGCGTATTGTTGTAACTGCGTAAATAAAATACGTACATACATCATTTGGTATTTTTCACCTTTTGGTAATGTGTGTTATAGCATTTTGCTTTCTTTGTTGCACAATATTTACGTGCGTGACATAGTATGTCAAATTTGTTGCACAATCAAGCCATCGCTCGGTGCTAAGGTATGATTAACCTTGGTGGAACATTCAACGTCCTACCATAGTATCCTTTGGCCAGAAGGTACCGTGGTGGCGAGGGTCCCTACGTGGGCAATAATTTTCCTGTAACCCTACGCGTTCAGCGCTAACGCTGCTTTACTTCGACAAGGTATCTCTCTTTGTGGGATATATTGCTTATTATTTTCCTATTAGTGGGATTCATTTTCCCTGAGTATCCGAGATTGACATATGCGCAGTTATGTCGTGCCTTGCCTCATCGTTAATTCTGACAGTGGGTGTCATTTCTAACCCTTCATTTTTGTCATCAATTCTGACAGTAGGTGTCAGTTCTAACCCTTCATCGTGTATTTTTTGTTGTAGAGGTGCCATGATTGATGTATGTTTTACCCATTTTGCTTTTGAAAGCTGGCTCTTGCAGCTTTTGAAAGAAAAAGTATTTGCATTTATGGAGCCTTTGTCTGTGTAATTTGAGGTTGCCTCTTCGTGTTTTTCGGCTACATGTTCATCTTGGGTGCCACATGGTACTTTACTTGTAGTAAGATACCCCTTGTAGGCTTCTTTATGGTTGCAGTGAGTTGCTCTTGTAGGCTTCACTCCTGCATAGAAAAATAAATTCCTTTGGCACCTTGTGTATTCGAAGGGTACGCTCTAGGATTAAATTGTTACTTCTTCTTAGTATTTGAAGAATTTCTTCTTGCAATGAACTTCCCCTTACATTAGTCTTTGGCACTTCGTATGTTCCTCAGGTTGGAGAGTTGGGTTATACGTATGTATACAGACTTCCTTCTTCGTTGCATTTGAGTTGTGCACTTGTGAGTATACAAATGTATACATGCTTCGTTCTTTTGTAGATTGGGAGCGTCGCATTAGTGGTGGTTGACAGGTTGCGTCTGCTTATGCGTCGTCGTGTGACTCCTCGTAGAGTATGCATATACCAACGTACACGGGCTTTGTTGACTTGTACATTCATATATTTGGATTGAGTACCCCATTCTTTACAATGGTGAGTCTTCCTTTAACAGGCTTCACTCATATGCATGCTTGGTAGTGGTGAATCCGCCTTTAAGGGGCTTCGCTCCCATGTATGGTTTCAAGTGATGAGTATGCATTTAACGGGCTTCGCTCCCCTGCATACCTTCGGATTCAGGCTTAGGTTATAAAATACAACCATTGCTGATGTCTTTGGATCCAATTAGCATGACCTCTATCTTCATCTATAGGTCTGCTTTTGGAGGATTGACTTTCGCTGATGATGTTAATGCTACCCACTTATAGTAGCTCATAGAGTTGTTGCTTGATGAACTCTGTCTAACTGAGTAGACAAAGATATAAACTTTGAGCAGGTAATGTCTTCCGAGGACATTCTATTTCCCCCACAAATTCGCAAAACGATAAGCTTAAGAACTTTAGAGGAACAAAGCTTTGTCCTTCCATGCGAGTTGTATTTTGAACCTTCGTCTTTATGCTTCATCTTCGTCTTTAATTGCTCACACTTAGATAATACGAGTCAAGGATAGTCTTTGGAGCTATCATCCTCTGTAGCGTTGTTAGTGCTTATATCCTTAGGCGAGGGGGCTCTGGGAACCTTGAAGTCTCCGTTCTTCACTTCATTGGTGTTCTCCCTTCTTTTTTTCCATCCATGTTGTTGTTTGGAGGCTCTTACTTCGTTCAGCCTTAACTCCGCTAGATCGCATAGCCTTGCATCCGGTTGATCTCCCTTGATTTCCATATGAAAATACTCGATCCAAAGATAAGCTCCGCTTTTGCCCCTGGATGCTTGTACTTAAATATGTACGAGCCAAGAAAAACCTTTATAATAGTCTTTGACTGCTGAGAACGTGTATGGACACGTTCGAGCCAAAGATAACCTTCGTATTTTACATAGATTCACATACTTAGATACGTACGAGCCAAGGATCCTCTTCGTAATTGTCTTTGGTTGTTGATAATGTGTATAACTACATTTGAGCCAAAGATAAGCTCCATCTTTTCCCCTGGATGCTCGTACTTAGGTATTATGATCCAAGGACAGCCTTCGTAATTGTCTTTGGCTATTAAGAATGTGTATGATTACATTCGGGCCAAAGATAAGCTCCATATTTGCCCTTGTCTGCTCGTACTTAGATATGTACGAGCTAAAGGTGGCCTTAGTAATTGTCTTTGGCTGTTGACAATGTGTATAAATACATTCGAGCCAAAGATAAGCACCATCTTTGCCCCTGCATACTCGTACTTATATATGTACGAGCCAAGGGCAGCCTTCGTTACTATCTTTGGCTGTTGAGAATGTATATGTATACATTCGAGCCAAAGATGGGCTTTGTTTTGTCCCCTGGATGCACTACTTAGGTACGTATGATCCAAGGACAGCCTTCGTAATTGTCTTTGACTGCTAAGAACTTGTATGGACATGATCGAGCCAAAGATAACCTTCATATTTTCCCTTGGCTGCTCGTACTTAGATATGTACGAGCCAAAGGCAGTCTTCGTAATTGTATTTGGCTGTTGAGAATGTGTATAAATACATTCGAGCAAAAGATAAGCTTCATATTTTCCCATGTATACTCGTACTTAGATATGTACGAGCCAAGGGCATCCTTCGTTACTGTCTTTGGCTGTTGAGAATGTATATGTATACATTTTAGCCAAAGATAGGCTTTGTCTTTGCCCCTGGATGCACGTACTTAGGTACGTATGATCCAAGGACAACTTTCGTAATTGTCTTTGGTTGTTGAGAATGTGTATAAATACATTCGAGCCAAAGATACGCTTCGTATTTTCCCTCGACTGCTCGTACTTAGATATGTACGAGCCAAAGGAAGTCTTCGTAATTGTCTTTGGCTGTTGAGAATGCATATGAATACACTCGAGCCAAAGATAGCATCCATCTTTTCCCCTAGATGTTCGTACTTAGGTACGTATGATCCAAGGACAACTTTCGTAATAGTCTTTGACTGCTGAGAACGTGTATGGACACGTTCGAGCCAAAGATAACCTTCGTAATTTTCCTTAGATTCACATAATTAGATACGTACGAGCCAAGGATACTCTTCGTAATTGTCTTTGGCTGTTGATAATGTGTATAAATACATTTGAGCCAAAGATAAGCTCCATATCTGCCCCTGGATGCTCGTACTTAGGTACATATGATCCAAGGACAGCCTTCATAATTGTCTTTGGCTATTAATAATGTGTATGAATACATTCGAGGAAAATATAAGCTCCATATTTGCCATTGGCTGCTGGTACTTAGATATATACGAGCCAAAGGTAGCCTTCGTAATTGTCTTTGGCTGTTGAGAATGTGTATAAATACACTCGAGCCAAAGATAAGCTCCATATTTTTCCATGTATACTCGTACTTAGATATGTACGAGCCAAGGACAGCCTTCGTTACTGTCTTTGGATGTTTAGAATGTATATGTATACATTCGATCCAAAGATAGGCTTCGTCTTTGCCCCTGGATGCACGTACTTAGGTACGTATGATCGAAGGCCAACCTTCATTACTATCTTTGGATGTTGAGAATGTATATGTATATATTCGAGCTAAAGATAGTCTTCGTCTTTGCCCCCAGATGCCCGTACTTAGGTATGTATAATCCAAGGACAGCCTTCGTAATTGTCTTTGGCTGTTGAGTATGTGTATAAATACACTCGAGCCAAAGATAAGATCCATCTTTGCCCCTGTATACTCGTCCTTAGATATGTACGAGCCAAGGGCAGCCTTCGTTACTGTCTTTGGCTATTGAGAATTTATATGTATACATTCGAGCCAAAGATATGCTTCGTCTTTGCCCTGGATGTACGTACTTAGGTACTATGATCCAAGGACAGCCTGTGTTACTGTCTTTGGCTGTTGAGAATGTATATGTATACATTCGATCCAATGATAGTCTTCGTCTTTGCCCCTGGATGAACGTACTTAGGTACGTATGATCCAATGACAGCCTTCGTAATTGTCTTTGACTGCTAAAAATGTGTATGGACACGTTCGAGCCAAAGATAACCTTCGTATTTGCCCTTGGCTGCTCGTACTTAGATATGTACGAGCCAAAGGCAGTCTTCGTAATTATCTTTGGATGTTGAGAATGTGTATAAATAGATTCGAGCCAAAGATAAGCTCCATCTTTTCCCCTGTATACTTGTACTTATATATGTATGAGCCAAGGGCAGCCTTCGTTACTGTCTTTGGTTACTGAGAATGTATATGTATACATTCGAGCCAAATATAGGCTTCGTCTTTGCCACTGGATGCACGTACTTAGGTACATACGATCCAAGAACAGTCTTCATTTTTGTCTTTGACTGCTAAGAACATGTATGGACACGTTCGAGCCAAAGATAACCTTCGTATTTTCCCTTGGCTGCTCGTACTTAGATATGTACGATCCAAAGGCAGTCTTCGTAATTATCTTTGGATGTTGAGAATATTGTGTATAAATACATTCGAGAGAAAAATAAGCTCCATCTTTTCCCCTGGATGCTCGTACTTAGGTATGTATGATCCAAGGACAACCTTCGTTTTTGTCTTTGGATGTTGAGAATGTGGATGAATACACTCGAGCCAAAGATAGGCTTTATTTTCGCTCCAAGGCTTCGTAATTTTGACCTTTGTATTTCCGTTTCCTGAGAGTAAACAGAAAAAGGGGTAGGCTGTGTTCCTAGTAGCCCCATTACGGAAATAAAACAAATAAAAAAAGAATAAAAGTTTAGTACAGAACTTAACAGAGATATGTTTGTTGAGTTCGTATTTAATAGAACTATCCAATGTTTAGGACTTAGTTCCTAAATGAACCTCAGATTCAAAAACAGCAGAGAGTACTGCAAGCTGAGTAAAAAAAGGTGTCTCTAAAGAAAACGACCCTCAGTTCAAAAATAACCTTAGGGATTTTACTCCCAAAACTTTTACTGAGATTCCTTCGAAAACGGAGGTATCCAGATCCAGAGAAGGTTTCCTCAGATATTAAAAAACGACATAAAATATTGCAAGCTGAGTAAAAGAAAGCATCTGCAACGGAAAATGACCCTCAACTCATAAATACCCTTAGGTATTTTACTCCAAAACTTTTACTGAGATTCCTTTGAAAACAGAGGTATTTAGATCCAGAGAAGGTTTGCTCATCAAGCAAATAATAATAAAATAATAGTTTTTTGATCTTTGAAAAGTATTTTTAAAGGTGTTTCATAACCACTTTTTGTAGATCCGTAATATTTCAAGCTTGTTTCAAGGTTTAGTACTCGAAAAACTTGTCAAAGAACGATAAATCTTTACTAGAAAGGAAGATCCAACTCTCTTAATCTTAGATCCGATCTTCTAACGGAGATCTAAAGAAAAAAGATGATGAAATAGCAAAAATAACGAAAATCGAGAGCTTTTGGGTTCAGCTCATAATGGTGGGAGCCAAAATGTGACTACTCATTTTCCCGTAGCCTACGTAATATAAAAAGCTCAGAGAATCTGATACTAAGTAGTATGGATACCTCAGTTGAACTGATATTGTTGAGTAAATAAAAGGTATGATCCAAATGAGATCTTCTCAGAATATCATATACTAAGTAATTAAAGATACTTCGATAGATCAGATGCTAAGAAAACAATGGTATCTCTGTAAAACAGATACGAGTAAGAAAATAAGCTAAATAAAGAGATATCTCAGATGAACAGAGACAACCCAGAGAACATAAATAACTCAGAATACAGAGATTACTCAGTAAGTAAATCTCTAAGAGAGGATATAATATAAGTGAAACTAAGTTAATAAATCACATAAGAGATTACGTGGTTCGGTTAATCTTAACCTACGTCCACGGGTAAAGATGATATGTTTATTATTGATCTTGTTACATTTGGGTGGAAGAACTCCATTAAAGAAAGTATGAAGCTCTAGAAAATAAGAGAGAAAGTAAAGATATGAGTCTTTTCTCTAATCCTAGCTCACCCAAAAGTCCCCTTTCTTTGTTGGTGAAGCTTGGTATTTATAGCCTCTTCTGCTCCAGATATATCTTTGCCGTCTTTGGGGTTCATCGTATCCTGATATATCTTCCGTACCTATGATACCTTCGTTCACCGCAAGCTTTATCCAATCGGACTCTGCCATCTTAGCTGAACCACGTTCCATTGGGAGATACCCAGCCTTAGTATAGCTTGTACCTTCGTTGGCCGCCGACCATATCCAATCAGATGATACCACCTTAGCTTCCCCCATGTGCCATCGTGAAATGTGAAACCTCCGTACAAGTTGTACCTTCGTTGGCAGCGTACCTTCGCCAGTCAGAGGGTAACACATAATCTGAGCCCACGTGGTTGATGACTGCGCCTTTGTACTAAAAGCTTTGCAGACTGCTCAACTACCTATGACAGACAGACACACTCATCTTCCTATACTACAACTTATTGCTTAATAACTAAGCAATCTTGGTAGTGATTTGGTGTACTCCATTGTAGCGTACTTTGATACTCCAACCTTTAACATTGCACCACACGTTGATAGAGATAACTTCATAACTTAGCATCCTAAGGAGATATGTAGTGTGTGTTGTTGTAACATAATAAGTTACTCCACCTTTAATATTGTACCACGTGGCACAACAGATTTTTGGTATCTACAATCTTGTTAGTTAATTATTTTCCTGTTTAAGAAAAGCCTGATTTTATTTCATATATCTTGTTGCTTTTGCTTAATAATATTTCGGTACAATTGATGTTTTTATTCCATTATGAATGTATGGATGTATGTGTAATTCAATTGGTTCTGGTCAAGTAAAACTATTGTTATCTTGCTTCACTATGTGATATAAATTGTTTAGGCTTACAAAATTTCGGTGCAATCGCGGTGATTTAATGTCTATGTTGTTTCAATTGCTTTCGGTTAAGTAAAACTATTGTTATATTGCTTTAGTGTGTGGTATCAACCGTTTAGGCTTACAAAATTTCGGTGCTTTAATATCCATGTTGTTTCAATTGCTTCCGGTTGAGGTGAATAATTATGCAAGTTGATTTATTGGTTTGTATGAATTATTTTTGGCTTAACGAAAGAAAATGTTGATGGGATGAGTTGTTTAGTCCAATTCAATTCCGGATAAGATAAACTAAGTTAATTCTGATCTTAGTTAGACTAGTCAAAGTGGAGGTTTCGGTTATTCAAGTCTAATCGAATGCCTAAACAAGGAAATGCAAGTTAACTAACCTAGTATTTGGCTTGTTTAAAATCTAAAGGTCTAAGTTATATGGATAATTAGAACCTGATGAGAAAAATAGAGTTTATCTTTGTTTTGGTCTTATTGAATGAAGCGGTTGTATTTATACAATCGATTTAGCAAAGGAACTAAGGTGCTTAGTCGATTTTTGGTTTGCTAAACTAGTTGGGAAAATTGCTTCGGGAAATTATTTCCATGATAACATATCAAAACATAATTATTTTTTAGTTTCGGTTTTGATATTGGTTATCAAAAATGGTGTATGGAACCCTCGTTCTTGACTCAATAGGTTGCAAGTCTATTTTGAGATTGGTAAGATCCTTTTCGTGTTGTCTTTATTTTTTCATTTCTTTGTCATTTTGTGACAAAAATGGGGAGAAATATATGGAGTAAACATGTGATACTGGTATCGATTCTATATTGATTGGTGTCACTAGGGAAGAGGACAATGGTGCTTGAACGTTTATCTAACGAAAGAGGAAAATCACAGACTAAGGGAGAGTAACATATCATACGATTTGGTATAACAAAGACGTGCGGATTGAAAATCTACATATCTCACCTTTAAGGGGAGTATGAGCTTTGTTATTATAATGTCAACATCGGTATTTTTAAGGATTGAATGAATGCATGTTATGTGCTGTTGAATTCGGGAATTAAGTGTATGTGTAATGAATTCTTGTAATTTGTTTATCTTTATCTAAAATTATGATTGAACCAAAACTCATTAAAGAGTCGCTTGATTAAATGTACTAGAGTCAAAAACCATTTTTTCAGATTAGCAACAACACCAGTGTCGTTGCTAAAAATTGAAATACTATGTTGCTAATTTTGCAACCGCATAACCTCAGTTGCGAATAACTGTTGTGTGGTCAAGGGAACACTAGATTGTTCAAGCAGTGGTCGGGCTTATCTTTCTTTTTCCATTTTTCTTATCTCATTTTTCAACCACAAAATTTTTCCTCTCTTTCATTCTGGATCTGCAGCTCTGAAGAACTTTTGTTCTGCTGAAATCCTTTAATCTAGTTATTTTTTTTTGGATTTTGATTTTGGGTTTATACTTCTTAATCGGTTTTACCTGACATGTAATTAATACTACAATTGGAAGCATCGATCTGAAAAAGCTGCTATTGGTAATCATAATTGGAATATCATCTTAATATCTCAAAACTCACAAATTTTAATTTTATGTCACCTCTCTTTCGATTCGGAAATGTCAAGTTTGGTTTTCATCTATCTCTCGGTATTAATTTAAAATAAAATCGAATTTCAGATTCAAATATAGTCTTTCAAGTCATGCTTGCATGCTTAATCAAGTGGATCTGGACTTAATTTGTTCTTATTTGTTATTATTAATGTCGATTGAGAATTATTTTGGCTAGTTAGACATAACAATAGTTTAATCAAGGTTCCGACCTTTGAATCATGATAACTAATCGAATTATTTTTCTTTCAATTTCGAAGAAGCCGATGCATTGGATGAGCTCAGTTGACAAAAATTTTGAATTCACTGTCTGCAATAAGGATTTTCAATTTACGTTGTCTAATGTAATTTGCTTGGATTAGTTATGTCAAAATTAGAATGGGTTAGCAGTTTATTGTGTTTTTTGCTTGATTCAATTCGTAGCTACAGGTTAGAATTAAAGTAGATATTTGCGAAGGAGAATCAGAGTAGTACTGCTGAGTTATTAGAGCAAGTAAAAGTGAAATATATAGAAGATGTGACAAAACTCATGCTGTGTTGAGCATAAAAAAGAGATGTGTCCATATGTTTAAAATCATCAGGTAAGTGAAACGTTTTCCGATTACCTGTTGTCTTTGTCTCTGGCTTAACTTGTTTAGAATCACCAAAGACTATTTAGTTTTCCGCTGTGTGCATATCTTGTGAATTGATAAATGTGGAGTGTAGAATGAGGATGGGATTCATCCAAAATTCTGTACCACACTGAGTAGGTCTACATTAAATATATATATTGTTTTCTTCTTACTATATGGTATCCTTTATTCTTCTGGTTTTATTTGTTGGAATATAGATATTGAAAGTCGCTTGATTAAATGTGATTACTATGTCTTTTTCATTAGTTGTGTTTCTGGACGCAACTCCACTCCAAACTCTTAAGTGGGTCAGAAGTAAATTAGCTACAACCATCTTCCTCTCTCACCCTAGAACAGTAAAGTTATTATGAATGGAAGTGTCTGATAGAGTCAAATATCTACACTGAAAATTATATAGCCGCTAAGTGTCAGTAGTCGAATATCGTTTCAGCATGTTTACAAGGCTTTGAAAAACTTAGTGGCAGTTGTCGGACTTGGTTAGAACTATTATGGAAATTGCAAAGGATGCCGAAGTAATACAGGCAACATAGATCCACCAACAATGATTTCATGAGACATTATCCATTTAAGTCAACATACAACATTCCATGTCAGTCACAAAATTTTTGGTCTTCAGACATTTTGGATTGAATTTGTATGAAGTTTAAGTTCACTTCAATTGAAGGATCTAGTTATTCTCAACATGTCCATTGTAGTTTGTATATCAACTGGGAAATCATGACCAGGTCAATGAAGACCTGACCTTTTTTTTTATTGTTGCAAAATATTAGCAACATCAGAGATTTGTTACTAAATTAAAACCAGAACCAGTAAATTAGAACCAAAACCAATAATATCTAGTTCCGGGTAGGGGTATTCATGTAATTAGCAACAGGTTAGCAACATCATATTTTTGTTGCGAATCATTGATTTAGCAACGGCATCGGCCATTGCGAATCTCCGTTGCTGAATGGGATTCACAACAGAGCTTATGATGTTGCTAAAAATTGCGACACCGTATTTAGCAACGACAAAAGCCTGTTGCGACCCAGTTTAGCAACAGTTATGGTAGGTTGCTAATACCTTAAAATGGTGTAGTGATAAGTTAGCTTGAAAGTATTAGGATATGAGACATTACAAGTATTGCGAAGACTTGGAGAAGTGAAGAAGTAAGGATCTACAACCACAACATCATCTTGCCACTTGAGGTTAGTGATATTTGACTTGAACTGTTTCATTCCCTAACGTATCTTTCAAGTCGTGCATATTGAAAACAAAACTACGAAGCATGAACACTCTAGATAGACGTAGTATTAAGGAATACAATACGAGGTTTATTGCTTAACCATTAAACTTTGTAGATAAGACATCGCCATAATCATTTGAATGCTATTATGATTATGTATGGGTATGAGGTGAGGATTTCATCCTAGGAAACAATATTTTACATGTGTTTTAAGGAAGTAAGTTCATAAACTTGTTTTGTGAACCTAAAAGGAAATCTCCAGGCGTTATTGGGGCTGTTCTTCATTGCATATCTTATGAATGACCAATATGTGTGATTAGTATAACCGCTCATGACTTGTTTGTGTTCTTGGTAAAACTATTCACATGAGGCCTGACTTATGTTGGTATGACTTTTATTAGTGAAACCGGTCTTAAGTAATCACATGTTGGCATGATCGAGTTTGTGTGTGTAAGACCGAATCTGGGTAAAGGGGAACTGATCCTAGTAAGAGGTGTAACACATACAAAGGGGAATCGATCCTTGTATGAGGTGCAGCAAGGTTTATAGCAGAAAGGGGAACCGATCCTAAGGACATGTTCAACACGTTTTTAGGAAAAGGGGGGCCGATCCTATGGACATGTGCAACACATATGAGTTAGATACCATATATATGTGTGGAATTGATCATATTACCTAGTCAACCGAAGTTTAGAAAGATAGCTAGTATGTCTATGCACAGTACTCACATGGAGGTAGAACCGAAACTTGTTTTGGTAGAACCATTAAACCCATGATTTGTGATTGAGTGTTACTTGATCAATCACATAGTTCTTTAAAGTCAGATGAACCAATTCTAAACTTGTTTGCAAGTGAGGTAAATCGGTTTCAAGTGTGTAAGTATGAAAGAAAGGATGTCGACACACTTTGAACGCATGCAGTAATGCATATCATTTATTGTTCAAAGATATTCCTTAACAACTAACATGAAGTAAATCTCAAGATCAAATTTAAATAAGTTAAGAATCTTTTAATTAAGGTTTTTAATTATATATGGAAAATAAGAATTAGTAATGTGCATTTACTATTTAAAGATTTTCCAAGGAGATTTCGATCATTAATTTGGACAGAGCATTCTCAGGAATTATGAAAACCATATTTGGAAATTATTATTGAATATCTTGAGAATATTTTCGGTTTTGGAAATTCCTTGGTGTCCAAACTTCCTTGTCTTAAATACTTTGAGTTTGCATTTCTAGCAAACTAATCCTTCGTGACAACAAACTTCCTCGGTTGTGTTGTTACTGGTGAAGCCGCCTATTCGGAGAGGAGAGTAACCTAATTAGGCAAAATATCTTACGGCCGCTCAGTTTAAATTCTTTTTTGGGATTGAGAAGCTCTAATAGTACTGCTGGTGGGAACTTAGATAATTACGGTTTATCTTTAGTTTTCGTATTGATTTGATTGACTAACGGTGGTTGAACTTTGCTTGCACCAAGTTTGTTTATGCTTGAGGATCTTCTCTTCTGATATAAGATTCGCTCAAACTAGTTCAAAGTTTTGACATAGATCTTTAGACTGTTGTTAGTTCTAAAGACGATCTTGTGATAATCCATTGTTAACAGACTATGTTCTGTGCGTGATTGATCACAAGTGATTCAAGTAGTTGTGTGTAGGTGTTTATTGAAGATCTAAGAAGATTTGAAGACAAAGAAGAGATAAAAGATTTCTGACTTGGTTATATAAATCTTTAGTATGCACAATACTTGTTTTGGTAAAAGAGGATCCAACTATAATCGATCTATCCTTGTGGTATTTGGTAATAGAGCTCCACCAAATTACAAATTTGAAGCTTATTGGATTTCACATCCTAAATTCTTGGATAAGGTTGGTGAATGCTGGAGTGAAGATGAACATGAGGACATCTTTTCGAAACTGAGAAAACTTGGAGCTTTTTTATCAGATTGGAGCCATAAAAGAATTGGATGTATTAAGCATAAGATTTCTATCCTGAAGAAAAATCTACTGCGTATTCAGTCTCGTAGTCCCAGCAATACAACTATTCAACAAGAAAAAAGGATCACTGCTGATTTGAATGATTACTTGGTGATGGAAGCCACTTATTGGGATCAGTGGATGAACAATTATGGACAAAAGATGGTGACAGGAATACAAGACATTTTCACCTATCTGTACAATAAAGAAGGAGGAAAAATAACATCAGTCATTTAAGAAAAGATGACAGCTCTTGGACATCAGATCAATGTGAGATTTTATCGATTCTTGTAAACTACTTTCGCTCTCTATTTCAGCAAGATACTTCTGCCGTTCAACATTCCTTCTCTCTTCAGAGTCTAAGTACTTCTTTGCAAATAGATTATGTTGAAATAACTAGAATACCTTATGAGGAAGAAATTTGGTCTGCTTTAGTTAAAATGGGTTCATACACTGCTCCTGGCCCAGATGGTTACTCTCATATCTTTTACAAGAAATATTGGTCTATAGTCTGTAATGATCTATTGAAGTTAATAAAGAATGTATTTCAATATGGTTTGTTCCCAGATCTCTTTAACCACACACACATTACACTAGTTCCAAATATTAAGAACCCTGAATGTCCATCAGATTATCGACCAATTGCCTTATGCAATGTATTGTACAAAATTGTAGCCAAATATTTTTTGAATAGAATTAAGCCGTATCTAGAGTCTTTTATAAGTTGGTCCCAAAATGCATTTTTACTTGGAAGAAAAATACTAGATAATATTATTGTGGCAAAAGAACTTCTTCATTCAATGAATAACTCTTATGCTATAAATGGAAATTTGCTTTGAAAGTTGATATGGCTAAAGCATATGATAGGGTGAACTGGAGATTTTTAGGAGATATGCTGAACATTATGGGTATACATGGTGCATCACATTCTTTGATCATGACATGCGTTTCGACTGCTTCCTTTTCCATCAACATTAATGGCTCTCCACAGGGTTTATTTAAGAGTGAACGTGGAATTAGACAGGGATGTCCACTGTCTCCGTCTCTTTTCATAATTTTCTCACAGGGATGTCGATTCTTATGCATCAATATAAATTACAAGGTCTATATCAAGGATACAAAATCAATGCTTGGGCTCCTTCTATTAGTCATCTAATGTTTGAAGATGACTTATTTTTCTTTGGAGATCATTCTAGGATAAATATTCTTAATTTGAAGAAGATCTTGGAGGAGTATGCAAATATGTCAGGTCAGGCTATCAATTACTCTAAGTCTACAATTTATTTCAGCAAAGGGGTTTCTGGAATTAGGAAACTTTCTATAATTCAGGATTTGGGTGTTAGGGAAATGTCAGTAGATGATAAATATTTGGGTATTTATCCTTTGAAGTCAGATTACAGAGTTGATAGTTTCGATTTCTTAACTGACATATTTTCTAGTAAACAATATGGATGGAGACAACATTTCGTGAATCTGGCAGGAAGGAATGTATTATGCAAATCTACTTTATCTGCTATCCCTATTTATGCAATGGGTATCTGCTTGCTACCAAAAGGTGTTACAAATGAAATCGATAAGATACGAAGATATTTCTGGTGGGTCACTCGATAGCTGAAAGGAAAATGCACTTCATTAACTGGGAAAAAATGGGATTACAAAAATATTCTGGGGGTATGGGTATCCGTAGTGCTGAGATGATGAATACAGCATTGATATGCATATTAGTATGGTGTTTTCTTGAAGAGGAAGATGCAATGTGGGTGCAACTCCTTGATGCTAAATATTTAAGGGATAATTCTTATTGGACTGTTGAGGCAAATAACAAGAATTCTTCTATTTGGAATAGTATGATTGAAGTTAGACATCACCTTGAAAACAAGATTTTCTGGCAGGTGGCAAAATGGAATAAGGTAAAGATATTTGAAGATCCTTGGCTTCCTAATAATATTGATCATCTCACCCCGAGGAATGGGGATCACACAATGGATATGGAGTTTGTATCTGATCTTATTAATCAAGAGGATAACTCATGGAATCTCACGATCCTTAATGATATTTTCACTCCGGATATTGTGGAGAAGATAACTTCTATTGTTCTAAACTTGGAAGAAGAGGATATCCTGACTTGGAAGTGTACTCAAGCGGGTAAATTTTCTACCTAATCTTGTTTTCATATGCTGGCTAATGATATCCCCGTGTCTTCGGCAATCAGTCAATTTCCCTGGAAATTTTTTTGGTCTTTCACTGAAATCTTTCCAAAGATACATATCTTTATTTGGAAAATTCTTCATGGGGATATAGTGGTGAAGGTTAATATAAACAGATTCAATTCTCATCGTGATAACTTGTGCACTCTGTGTAGAGCAAAGGATGAATCTATTTTTCATCTTCTGTTTGAATGTTATTACTCTAAGATGTTATTCCGACAAGTTTCTTTGGATTACGATAGTTCAGGTTTTAATGACTCTCCTATAAACATTATCAACCATTGGATGGAGCGGAATATGGACAATAGCTTTGTTCTTAGAGTTTGCATTCTTTGGAATATCTGGAAGGTTAGAAATGATATGGTTTTTTCTGGGCATGATTTCTCTCAAGAGATCATTCTTCGTAAGGCCACTCAAGATTTTAATTTGTGCATGGATATAAAATCTTCTTTTACTTCCGATATTCAGTGGATCTCCGGAAAACAAAGTGGTCACCTCCTGAAGATAGTTTTGTGAAGATTAATGTGGATGATGCGTTTATCCCAAATAATGGTTATGCAAGTGCAATTTCTCGAGATTCAGATGGAAGATTTCTTGGTTGTGAAACTATTACTTTTGATGCAATGTTTGCTTTGTTGGCTGAATCAATCGCTTGTAGATTAGGTGTCTCCCTGGAAAAGTTCTTGAATCTACAAAAGGTGGTGATTGAGGGAGATGCAAAAAATGTTTCGGATGCTGTTAAAGGTAATTCAAGGGATATCCCATGGAGTATCAGATCAATAGTCTTAGATGTGAAAAGAGAAGCTTCTTTATTTCCAAGTATAAGATTTGAACATGTCCCAAAAAATGTAAACTTTCTGGCCCATAATCTTTGTCAATATGCCATGAAAGATAATATTAGTTGCAGGTGGAATGCACATTCTCCACCTAGTTGTATCTCTTCAAACCTCACCCTTATTGATGTATCTGAATAAATTCTTCGGGCTTTCTTAAGCCCATTTTCTCTTCAACAAAAAAAAAAAGTTGTGTAGATCGGCATCAATACGTTTGCTTGGGATTAAAGGTATTGATTGCAAAATCTTAACGATTACCTTTTGGTGATTGAACATAAGATAGATCTTGGAACCTGGAAAATGAGTTTATGATAAGATAAACAGAAGAGCCTTTGTCCAACTCATATCACTCGGTTGAAGAGAGTTGATACCAAACAGATTTGTTGTTCCTTTACTGTTTAGAATACGAACCAAATGAATTGGTCCAAGTACGTGACTTGTTTTACAGGTTAGAGGCATGGGAATATAGACGGAACTAGGTGAACTATAGGTTTAGTTGCTTGGTCTCAACTATACGAAGTTGGTTTATTTTGTATAGCGACTTAATCCTGAGAGTATTTAATTCTGAACAAGGTCCCGGGGGTTTTCTTCATTTGGGGTTTCCTCGTTAACAAAATCTTGCTGTGTTATTTACTTTATATTTCCGCATTATAATTGATTTATTATAATTAAAGTAAATCACACAAACGTTAATTCATATTTACTTGATAAGTGAATCCTATTGTGTTTGGTTAAGTCCGAATCTTTTTATCAAGTAACATAATTCGTTGTTGTATTATCTCGATCTCGTATTCATAGACGATCACACGAAGTGTGAACCGATTAGTTGTATTATCTCGACTCAGTCCATAGATAATCACTTTCGGAGAAATGACTTATAGGAAGGAAAAGTTTTAGCTTGAGGTATATTTGGGTACTCTCGCCTTTTCAGATTGGTCCTGCAATAGATCCCCAAGTAAGGGATCGGTCCTGGTATAGATCCCAGGTAGGGATTGGTCCTTCTATAGGTCTCTTGGATCGGTCCTAGTATAGATCCTTATTTGAGGGATCAGTTCTTGAATAGATTATTTAATTTTATTCAACTACGAAAAAAGTTTCGCACGTTTACTTCCTTAAACTCTTGTAACTACACATAGTTTTCTAGGTATGAAATCAACCTAAATTTCAACACATTAAACTAGTAACGAATTACGAAATAGTGTTATATCGCAATTCCAAAGTTCAGAAGATAAATGTTATATTTCGTAACCTAATACAACTAGTATATACTTCCTTGATACTTTGATCATAATTTAATGATCAAGTCACCAATACTAGATATATATGAATATACTTCATATGTTATTATTTTAAATATAAACGACTTAAAAGCAACATAGATAAAGATGGAAACAAGTCAAGCCAATATTACTAACTTCGAACAGAAGGATGATGTGTACATTGATGCCGATACGTCTTCAGGTTCTTCAGGGTAACACGAGTTTGACTCGACATTTCTAATGTTCCTAGCCTAACCTAACAAATTTGCACTCTATTAATCTAATCAAGAAACTTTGAGCTTTGGAGCTAAACTATGACAATTAAACTTGACATACCAATGCTTGATGGATTCAACAGAGAAATGCTCTAACAATATAATTCTTAACTATGAGGTCATTCGAGAATTAAATATCAAGTCCAGATATGATATAACAATTTATCTTTTGAAATCCATATTTTAATATACCGTGAAATTCATCAAAAAATGTTATTAGATTGATATTCCTATGAGCTAGGTTGCTTAAAATTCTCTACACGACTAAAGAAGCAGATAACCTAATCGTATGATTTAGATTCGTTTAAATCTAAGGGAAGATTTGTCAGAGTACTGCTCGGTCGAACTCACAAGTTTTTTTATCTCAGGCTTGTTGTCAATGTTAGGTGAACAAAACTATATCTTGATTTCTAGTATATTAAGTCAACTCTCAGACTAGGTACAAAAATTAGTAATTGATTACCATACATTACCCTCGCAGACTGAAGATCGACGAAGACATTTGAAGAACTTCATCAACAAGGTATGTGAAGACTGAACCATTTTATTTACTCACAAACTTTACCATTTTATCTATTTGAGACTATGTCGTATGACTTCTATTAGATTTATTGCAAAGAAAAAATTCTAGTGAAGCTTGTCTTGTTAAACATATTAAAATATGATTCAAGCAATGGATGTTCATTGGTTCCTTTGAAACATAGTTTGAAACAATTTATTGTTCAAGAACTAACATTTTGAATCATTCGAAAATTGTATAAACAATGATTTATAATTTGGTAAGGTTTCAAACATTAAAGAGAGAAATTCAAAACTTCTGTTTAGCTCAGGGTAGGTTTGCGAACCACCTCGCAAACCCAAGATATCTGAGTTTCTATAATATAGGAGGGTTGGTGAACCAATTTGAAAACCTTAAGTTCAGAATAGGACAGGTCACCAACCCGGTTCACGAACCATAAAGATCTGAAATTGGTAAAAGGCCCATCGGTTGGCTAAACTAGTTTAGAAACCATAACACCTGAAGTTCATGAGTCTTTAACAGTTGGAAAACCCGGTTCAAAAAACCGTAGCTTTCGGCCTCATGAACTGTCTCAATGGTTCACGAACCGTTTCACCAACAGTCCCAATGGATTTTTAACATATGCTCAAAGACTTATTTTTTAAATATGTTTAGCACTGCTATGACTCTCATAAACACCTCTAAGACATCTATTATCAAAAAAACTCTTTGTGTATGTGAATTAAGATTAAACTCTTAAGTGTTTAAATGAACACGATATTGCTTTATCAATTCAAAGGCGTATTTTCCAAAGAACTATCATCATACACGGTTTATGTACCCATACCACTATGTAAATTATTCTATGTGATTTCAGAAAAACTTCTTACATGCCTAATTAGAGTTTCATCTAAACAAAGAAAGTATTTTCTTGAATCTCGGGTTATCTTAGCTTTAATTTTAAGTAACTGTCAATCTTGAACATCTGTAAATAGAAAAACTTATTAAAGTGGGAAATCCAGTCCCTGACACTTTGTGTCCTAGATGATTGCTAGAGTCTTCCTCTATTGACCTAGGTTTCCTATGAGAAACTTAATTAGGACTACGACTTAAAGACTTCACTTGCGAATTCATGAAGACTATCTTTACATTGATAGTTAGTACATCATAATCGTGGTTTTAAGTTATCGAGGTTCTCGTAATCTCTTTCAGATAAGATATATAGAAATGTTCTCTTCGTCTCAGACTTTTCGATTCCTCAAGATAGATATCTGAAAACTATTATGAATTGTTTAGTTCACGATTAATCTTGAGGTTTGATCTAAAGGAAAATAAAATAGGCATATCTGTTAGATACAGATTGCTATCAAAAGTCTTCACTTAGGTTGAAGCAACTCTTAGGATGTAAAGGATGTCAGCTAAGGGAATCGATTGCTTAGAAACTTGTGATGTTCAAGAGACATATGAAGCACGATTGTAACTGAATTACTTGGAGGGTGGATTTATTCTCAACTACATTGCAGTCCGAAGTCTGATAGTATGCTAGTGTATATTGCGGCTTAATACAGTTTGATGTTCAAATTTGGACGAGGTCCCAGGGTTTTTCTGCTATTGGAGTTTCCTCGTTAACAAAACTTCGGGTATCCTGTGTTTTTCCTTTTCCGCATTATATTTTTTATCTTTATAATTAGATTTACACTATTAGTACGTATTCAATTCTAGTGGATAAGTCCATATAATTAAGATTGATTGAGATACTTATTTCTTGTAAAATTCATATCTTGAAAGATAGATAACAATTTTTATATTTGGAAAAATTTAGATATGGATATTTGGATACGTTTGGATTGACCTTAGATATTGATTTTTAGGATCGTCGAAGTAATCTTCTTAAAAATCAGGTTCATGGACTCCATTTCCTAGACTTTATGATTGAGAATATATATAGATATAACCTTATATACATATTGCCTAGAATCATTAAGTTGGTTGACTTGCAGTTGTATCAGGTTTTGTCCATACAGGTTGCCAAACGAATAAGTTGGTAGTATACTTGGTATCCTCTCCTTTTCAAGATTTTTTGTCACATCAATTTATTTGAGAAAGGGTACCACTAGTATATATTCACGAACGACTACGGAGAAACTCTTAGGCCTATAAAGGACATCATCTAAGTGAACCAAGTATACAGGTTCCTGTTAGAATCAAGAGACGTATAAGGACAACTATAACAGAGTAGCTTGGGGAATTATTTCATGTCAACTACATTCCCGACCGAAGTCATTATAATAGGCTAGTATTTGTAGCGGCTTAATAAATTTTGTGTTCAAACTAGACGATTTCCTAGGGTTTTTATACTTTGTAGTTTCTTATTAACAAAATTTATAGTGTCTTGTTTGTTTGTTTGTTTTTTCTGTCCGCACTATATTGATTTTATTTTTATAATTTAAAGTAGTACAAGAAAGTTGTACGTTAATCATCCTTGTGGTTCAATAATCTTGAAAAAAGATTATCCAAAGATATTCCTTGTCTGCTTTTATCATAAATTAAAGTTCAAAAATGAATTATTTATAGGTTTCAAAACGCAAAAGTTAGTGGAGTTAAAGCATTTCTCGATCGAAATCACAAGTGTTGCTATATCAAGCTTGTTGTCAAAACTATATCTTGATTTCTAGTCTACAATTAGTTAAGTCTCGGTCTAGGATGGAGGTAGTTTAGAAACGAGACAGTCATCATTTGCGTTCTACCGTTTGATAGCGAATATCAACCGAAGATTTTGGAGAACTTCATCAATAAAAGGTAAGTGAAGACTGAACCACCTATTTCTCAAGTTATGTTCATCGTCATATCCTTGAGACGATTGTCGCATAACTAATTAGACTATCTTGCATAGACAAGAATTTTGAGTCGAGAACCATTTATTTAGTTTACGAATTTCTCAAAATATAATGACTAAGCTTAATGAACATTTGTTCAGACTTGATCCAATTCGTTGGAGAACAAATTATTATTCGGAACCAAATCATGATTCAAGTTTATCATTTGAAAATAGCCCGGAACAGTGATATGTGCCATTCAAATTATTCAGGAATGTTTCGAATTGATTTAGAGAAATATAGAACTACTATATTCTAAATACAAGACAGTGTTATCAGTCTTACAAACTGAGAAAATGGTTATATATTTGAATCCGTATTACATGTATTCGTACACGTAGCGGAGTATCTATATATCGACTTTCAGATTTGTGTGATTTGCATATTCGTATGTATATCATGGGAAAATATGTTTATTTCATGATCTGGATAGGTATGTCTTTTTATACATACCATTTTGATACCGTGGTAAGGGAACCGGATTAAAATAATCAAACCGATATGCGAGCCAAAACAGTTCTATGTTCTAGAACCAGTTAAGTACCCAAACCGGTACGTGAACTAAAAAATTTATGTGAACTCTGGAACCGGTATTAAAAGTCTTAAGTTTTCAAACCGGTACGTGAACTTGAAAAGTTCTGTCGACGCCGGAACTTTTAGTTGATTCAAAGCTTGCAAACCGGTACGTGAGCTGCAAAAGTTCTATCAACTCTGAAACTCGGTCATTGCATATAAGTTTGAAAAACAGGTTCACGTACTATTACTATGCCGATTCATGAACGATCCAAGTGATTATACTTGGTGAATTTACCAACTATGTTGATTATGATTCAAGTGTGATTAAATTATTTCTACGAAGTACTTTGCATTTGATCAATTCTATAATTAACACTAGACTTATTTGATCACATGATTGTGACTCAATTTCAGTATCTTAGTGAACATGATTAAGATTCAAAACTCTCCTCTAACGGTGAATATTAATTACTTGGTTCCAAATCTATCTTAGCTTAAACCTAAAGCAACCTAGTATTTGAAGTCTATATAACGAGAACTCTTAGCAACTGGGATTTTTAAATCCTGGCGTTACTTTTTGGTGTGTCCTAGTTTTATTTAGAGTCGTCCTCTCCAGAAACCCTTTTAGGATTTAGCGACCACAAAGTCTTCGTTGGCATTCGTGAATCCAGGTCCAGTTATCTTTTATCTTGATAACTCGAATATCCTGATCTTGATTGTTTGTTGAGCCATTCTCCATCAATCAAGATAGATAGTTATCAAAAAAGTCTATTCGTATCATACTTTGTTGATTCCACAAGTTTTGTACTTATGAGATGAATAATAATATAGGCTGCACTTCGGGTTGTAAAAATCCGGATTTTGAGGATAGCCAGACTTTTATCTAAGTTGTTATCGATTTCCATCACCTGGATATTTCATTTGATCTGATCATCCGTTTAGATCGTAAATCAGGAAATCAATTATAGGCTTAATTTGTGGGAGGAAAATTTAGTTAAAGTCTTCAATTAAGTTGAAGCAACTCTTAGTTGGTGTGAGACCGTCTAAGAGAATCAATTGTGAGGAGTCATGCTGGGATTAAAAAGGCATAAGGAGCGCGAATGTACCTAGGGCTGCACATGGTTCGGTTTTTGGCAAAACCAAAACCGAAACCGAAGTAATTGGTTTTCCAATAATGAAAACCAATGAAACCATATAGCCTATTCGGTTTCACTAGGTTCGGTTTCTACTCAGTTTGGTTAAAAACCAGGTGGTTTTTGGTTAACCGAATGATATATAAACAATCTTTTACTTTGGTCAGTTTCTCACACCCGACATGCTAAATTTTCAATAAAAACTAAAAAGTGTCAGCACGACAAATTTCGACCTACTACAAACATAGTTTTGAAGGCATGAGATTTAATACTAATACAAAGTAAATCTTATCTGATTCAGACATAGCTAAAACAAAACCTAAAGCAAAAACTCCAACAGATTCGGCAAATATCATCGTTGTTCTTGCGAGTTGCGAGCATTCATAATTGAAATATCTACTAATAGGTCTAACATCCACCGCTAATATTATTTCAATCCTACGGCTAGTAATAATCGGTTAACCATTAGGTTTTCAGTTCGGTTTTGGGATAAAACCTAAACCAAAACTGATAATATCACTTATCTATAATTGACAACCATGAATGAACCATTGGTATATGGTTTCAGTTCGGTTCGGTTTGAATTCTTTGGTTTCGGTTCGGTTCCATCGTTCCGGTTTGGTTTTTTGCAGCCCTAACTGTACCTGTTTAATGGGAGATAGAGTTTGGGCTCAACTACATTCTAGACCGAAGTTAATTGGTAGTATGATAGTGTCTATAGCGGCTTAATATAGTTTGGTGTTCAATCTGGACTAGGTCCCGGGGTTTTTCTGCATTTGCAGTTTCCTTGTTAACAAAATTTCCGGTGTCTGTGTTATTTTTTTTTCCGCATTGTATTGTTTATCTTTATAATTGAAATATCACAGGTTATGCATTGATCAATCACAGTATCTAGGTCCAACTTAGTTAGTTGTATAAGTCTTGATTGATCCCTGGATATTGGTCTTTGGTACCGTCCAAGAACTCTTTGTGTAGTTAGGTTCACGGATTCAGTTCTTTAAACGTTCTAACAACCAAAGAGAGAGAGAGAGAGATAACTCTAGACACTTTCCTTGATTGAGTTTCTACTCTTGGAGTTGTATCGAGTTTTTCCATACAGATTTCAAGCGAAAAAGTTGGTGGTGTATTTTGGTACCCCCAGTGTGTTTTCAATTGGTATCATAGCAGGCAAACACGTTAAGACCTAATAAGTATGTGTTTGAAGCAATCTAACTATATGGATAGGAGTGCAATCTCGATAAACATTCTGCCAACGTTTGATGAATCAAATTACTTATGGTGGAAAATCGATATGCGTTCCTTTCTACAAGACCGTGACTTTGTGAGATGGAAAATTGTAGTTATTGGTTATAACGCACCATCAGTTGTTGTATACGGAGCTATTGTTGCAAATCCATTAATTGAATATAGTGAAACCGAGATAAATGTTGCAAAGCATAATTCATATGGTTTAAACGCTATTATCCACGCCATAATCCCAGATCTTCAGCACCATATGACTTTGTGCACTAAGTCTAAAGATGCTTGGGATATCTTAGAAACCGTATTTGAAGGAAATACCTCAGAGAAAGATGTTAGGCTTCAAAACCTAAATTTTGACTGGGAAAACATTTGTATGTATGATGAAGATTCGTTTGAAGAATTTAATCAAAAGGTGTCTAGTATTGTTAATGTTTGTTTTGCATTAGGGAAGACTATATCCCAAAAACAAATTGTGATTAAAATTCTCCAATCTTTACCAGCAAGATACGAGTCTAAGAAACATGCAACCATAGAATAAATAACCTTGATACACTTTACAGGAACACTCTTCTTATAAAGTTGAAGATATTTGATCATTAACTGCAATCCAAAGCTGGAAAGGATATTGCGTTCAAGGCACTGAAAAATAGTAGAACCCTAAAAAGTAAAAGTGTTGACAACTCTGGAGATGATCTTGTCGATCCTGATTTTTCATATGAGTATCTTGATAACTCAGTTTGTCTTATCACAAGACAATTTAGAGAACTTCTTAGGAAGAGAAATAAACGGTTCTCCAGATACAAACCTCTAATATCAGCTAAGCCACATAATCGTATTTCTGCTAAAAACAGAGATTCCAACGATACCGACAAATAGGATATGCCACAATGCTTCAAGTGTAAAGGATTCAGTCACTTTGCTAATGAGTGTACAAATCGAAGAAAGTACACTGACAACAAATGTCTGGCTGCAACACTCGATGAAACCTCTGATCATTATGATTCTGAAGAGGAAGAAATTTCAAGTGTATCACTCTTAGGAGAAATTGTCAATTTTAATAATTGTAGCAATACTCATATCAATCTTGATAATTTAAGTGATGATTCTTCATCAAAATCTTTGGAGAATGTTATGGACTTTTCATATACTAATGAGAGTTATGATATTATTTCAGGTACCATGTGTTTAACTGCTAAAGCAGTTCCTGAAACAATTTCCAATCTGACATGTCCATATTATACCAGTAAAGGTCACAGACTCGTACAATGTTTCAAATACAAACATAAGCTAAGGTATGTCAACAAACTGCAATGGAGGGCTAGTCGGTTGGAAAATGTGCTTAAACTTGTTCAAAAATCCAATCCTGAGGTACACAAAGTTAACTCTTCTTCTTCTTCTAAGAGATTGATTGATTCTAAGGTTAAGGAAAAATCTCAAATAAAGAGAAGAGTCCGGACTAAATGTTCCGTTTTGAAGGATATTGTAAAATCCGTGCGGGAATCTGGTGGTGAGCAACCTAATGCTCACCTCACCTCAACACAATCTAATTGTGTTAAAATGTGTATCTTATCTCATGTGCCCTTGAAAGAGATAAGAACTTTGCACATCAGGGCTTGGAATCAAAATTGAATATTATTACTTGGATATCCACCTTTATTTGTCCATTCTTTTTCTATGTCTCAAGTAATGGTATTGAAAATTTTGACGTGCTAAGCTTAAAGAAGGGATAAAAATGACATTTTCATTCTATTTTAAGTTTTTCTATGTTCCAGAACGTGAACTTTATTAATTCCAAAATCATGCATGATAAATGTCTTCTTTTTCAAGATTTATATCTCTTTCACAAGAATCCTTGCCTGATGAGCCATTCATTTGTGTTTCACAAATCCATTTTTTCCCTCACGAATCATGAAGGCTCCAAGCACGACATCTTCTCATGAAACCTAGCTGTAATGGTTGTTGATACTATTCCAACTAACATAGACAAAGAGATGTCTCTTCCCTTAGTCTCTTCACTTAAGAGGAAATTAAGAAAGAATCAGAAGAAACCTAGATCGGAATACTCCAATCAGAAAAGGTTTGAAAATCTTCTAGGAGAACTTAAGAAAACCAAGAAGTAGGTGCAAGGACTTAAGAATATTTTATAGAAATCTCTCAAACTACAAGATACTCTTGTCAATCATCATCCTACCAGGTTTGTAGGAACCAACTCTTTCATTCATGAACCGTATATTCCTTTGCCAGTTATTGATAAGGAGTGTGGAAATGATAAGGAGTTCTTCAAATACTTTAAATACTAGGTGTTGATGGTGGATTTTCGGCAAGGGCTAAAATCGTAAAATCATGATACTCCATGTTTCTGGCAAGGTTTCAGAAATTTATGTGATAATTCATATTTTATGATCTGTGAACCATTTCATGATCTCTGACTGAGCGAACGTTCCTCACAGATCTATGATGAATATGTTTCTCGAAAGGCCTCTTAGCCGAGCTTCCAATGCTTCATATATTTCATCATCACATGTACATAGATTCAAAATGATTGGGCGGAAAAATTGCATGCTCCTTGACATATTGCATGCTAGTATAGAGCCTAACGCCTTCAGGACGTCACGTTGCTCCTTGTTCCCTGACTACGTAGAGAGACCATGTATAGAATCTCTTAATGATTGGGAGGCTCTTATACATATTGTATGCTAGTATAGAGCCTAACTCCTTCAGGATGTCTCGCTATTCGTTGTTCCCTGACTATACACCCCTCAGAACGAGTACGATGCTTCAATTATCTCATATCTCAATTCTGCAAAAAGGTTAATTCTAGCGTGGCATTCATCAACTGAATTCCAAAAAGATAATATATTCTATCTCATTACTCTGTTTCATGGTTGATCCTCAGCTGGATTCCATGGATTAGTAATAGATACTCAACTCATTTTATTACTCCGTTTCATGAATTATTCTCAACTGAATTTCATGAATTAGTAATAAATACTCAAATAATTTTTATTACTCCGTTTCATGGATTATTCTCAGCTGAATTACATGAATTAGTAATACATATTCACTAATCGGGAATATGTGCCACCACTGAGTAAGCCCCGAGAAAATGGTGCGAGAGTATTTAGCAATAATACACAAACGAGCACCCGAATACACGAGTGAGTATTCGAAAATATGGACAAACGAGGAAACCTGTGCAAAATAGGGAAGAAAATAATATCAATAAAATAATAAAGAGGCGCATAAGGGGACCGAGCCCACTGGCCGGCCGGTCATGCCGCCGTGGCCGGTCCCGCACCTTTTTCCATTATTTTATATTATTTTGTTATTTTTCTTCATCTCATGATACTCCTTCATTTGAGCAAACTCCATCGTTTGAGCAAAACTATTAGTTTCTCCATATTTTACTTCAAACAATGAAAAACAGTAAAAAATAGGGAAAGGTGTCACGGGACCGGCCAACCTAGACGGACGGCCATGCCCTTGCCGTGATCGGTCCCACACCTTACAATTCCTTATTTTATCATGTTATTATTTCTTTCATCTCATGAAACTCCATCGTTTGAGCAAAAACCGTAGTTTTCAATATTTTCTCAGATATTGCTCAAACCATGAAAAAGCTAAAAAGTCAAATGGTCACATGACCGACTAGGATTCTCACGTTAAAAATTTAAATATTATTATTTAAATATTCTCAAAATACTGTTTGCACGAGCAAAGTTCTACTTGCTCATTCGAGCAAAATTGAGAGTTTCGGCCAAGATCAAACTCTTCTGAAAATCCAAAATATTGCTCAAACGCGCACCAGAAAAATACCAAAAGCTCTCAGGATTGAGACACGGGTAGTATGGTGACACGATCATGTCACCTTGACCAACCAAGATTGGCCCTTACGCTTGCAAGGAGCCGGTCCCACACTCTTTCATAATTTTGACCTAATAAGCTCTCAACAGTTCATATTGGGTCCAAACTTTCTCCAACCAACTTGGAAATTGCTCAATCGACCACCAGATGGACCCAAGATTACCCAGGGATGGTCCCATGACCCATTGTACGGTCCTCATCTCTCCATAATTAGGTTTTATTACCTAACGCTCAGACGAGCATTATTTTAATAAATGATTAAACCAACATTTGATCATCCTTTCACCAACTGGTCAACAAAGGACTTTGGTGTATGATCACTCGAGCAACTGGGTGCTACATCGGAGTCCATCATCCCATGTAGCTGATCCCTCCTTCACTCAGTGACTTATTTCAGTAAATCATCAACTGATCGACAATCGATCGAAATTAGGGTTTTGAACTTAATGATCTGCAAATCATAATTCTGAGCAAGTTCAAAAACTAATAATTTTATGTTGATCCAGCAATCAACATCTTGATTAATTATATAATATTCGGTCCAGATACCAATATTTTAATTAATATTTTATTTTTTCATACTACCAATAATTCATCAAATGGGCAATATTTGCTCAGACGAGGAATACTGATTCAACTATCAATATTCAATAATTCATCAAATGAGCAATATTTGCTCAGAAGAGGAATATTTATTCAAATATGAATATTCAGTAATTCATCAAATGAGCAATATTGATTCAACTATCAATATTCAGTAATTCGTCAGACGATGAATATTGATTCAACTATCAATATTCAGTAATTCAATAATTCATCAGAGCAATATTTGCTCAGACTATCAATATTCATCACGTTGATCCAGTTATCAACATTCATTCGAGAACTCCGTGAATTCTATAACATTCGGCAATCATGCTCGACTGAACAATACTTAGACTTATCGTCTAATCAAGTAAATGACTGACTAGTCAAATATACGTCTGCTCTGCAGACTCCACGTTTGTGAGAGATCAATTACCCCACATGAGAGGATATTAATTAAGGTTTTGGTCTGACGGCCTACGGCACGTGTGTTCATCCACGACGAGAAATGTGGGGTAATTCGTGCAAGCGGTTGAGGAAGTTAGCAAAGTAGTGGGTGGACTATCAACCCAGTCTCCGCACGACATGGAACTGGTTATGAAAAAATGGGGGTATAACAACCACACCCAATATTTCGTTCGGCAATCTGAATAGACAAACTCCAATATACTTTCAAGAGAATTAACTAGACAGTCAGACTCAATCTATAGAAAAGTATATCAAAGAGTTATATCTCAATTTCTCAATTCAATCTGCAATCAAACAAATAGGAATTTGCGAGCCCGATTGAATAAGAGAAATAACTTGGATGGTATCACAAACCAATATCCAAGTGTCAATCAATTCAATCAACAACCCAAAGGTCGGATTCAAAACTGATTGAACTTAACGCACAACCTTTGATATTTCTATTATATAAAAAAATATAATGCGGAACGAAATAACACATACACCAGAAATTTTATTAACGAGGAAACCGCAAATGCAGAAAACCCCCAGGACCTAGTCCAGCTTTGAATACCACACTGTATTAAGCCACTACAGACACTAGCCTACTAACAATGAACTTAGGACTGGAATGTAGTTGACCCCTAACCAATCTCACACTAATCAAGGTGCAGTTGCACTCCTTACATCTCTGAACCCCAGCAGGATTCCACGCACTTGATTCCCTTAGATGATCTCACCCACAACCAAGAGTTGCTACGACCCAAAGTCGAATACTTGATAAATCTATCTCACAAAGAAAAATCTATTGGAATAGATAAATCTGTCTCCCGCAGAAATACTTATGAGTTTTGTTCCGTCTTTTGATAAATCAAGGGGCATAGGAACCAATTGATAAACCAGACTTATATTCCTGAGGAGCACCTAGTATTATTAATCACCTCATAATAATCTTAATCGTATGGAAGCGAAACAAGATATTGTGGAATCACAAACAATAAGATGAAGATGTTTGCGACTTCTTTTAATCTTACCTATCGGAGATAAATCTCAAGCAAATCTTAGCAAAGATAATACTCAGTTACAATAGTAAAGTAAGATCAGAACATGAAACTACAGAGAAAATAGTTTGGTTTGGCTTCACAATCCCAATGAAGTCTTCAAGTCGTTAACTTACAGGGTTTCATGAAAAACCTAAGGTTAAAGGAGAATCGACTCTAGTCGCAACTAGTATCACACAAAAAGTGTGGGGATTAGGTTTCCCAATTGCTAGAGTTCTCCTTATATAGTTTTCAAATCAGGGTTTGCAATTAAAGTTACCTTGGTAACAAAGCATTCAATATTTACCGTTAGATGAAAACATGATTAGATTCAAGCTAATATATTTCATCCGTTAGATCGAACTTAGATTGTTATACACAAATGAAATGTACCTTCATTTAGGTTTGAGTAACCGTACCTAAACGTGTACACTAGGTTGGCTCAACAGTAGTTAACCGAAGTGTGCTATATGAACACTCTCATATCAACCTTATTCATCTTAACCACAACTAGTTCAAATGACTCAAATGAAACTAGTTATAGATTTATTCAATTGTTATATTATCATAGAAATATACAAGAACATTATTGAAGCAAAATCGGTTTGATTCACTTGAATTAATTCATGAACATTATAGCCATGGTTTGCATAGAATGCATTCCTTATTATATAAATGTATTAGTTCATGGACAAAATGATTTTATAACTTTAATCACTCAAGTTTGCAAACGGGTACGTATGCTTATAAACACAGCAAAAAATTCTCGAACCCAAACCCTTTGCTAGTACGCGTACGGGTATGTGTACTTAGGCTCCTTGAATCTCACAACTAAATAGTACGCATACGGGTATGCATACTATAGTTCCGGTTATGGATCACATATATGCAAGCACACATACTATGTTCATAATCCGATGATGGTTAAGTATTCTAAACTCTATTTCAATCATTGAAACATTCTTATAGGATGAAAATAACTGTTTTCATGAACTATTAACATCAAAGCAATTTTGAAGTTATTGAAATAATCATTACAAAACATTCCAAGTCTACACCAAATGATTGTATCACACAAACAATGTAAGATGTTACTCGGCGATTTTCACATGATCATATTTTGACTTTCGTCAAGAATTTAAGATGAACTTGGTTGAAGCGAAGGCTTACCAACACATATTTCGAGAAATATGTAAGCGAGTTAAACTCAGCTCGAAATCTCAAATGTGCATAATTGAATACTTTATAGTAATACGACTTTTGTCTCAATATAGGAGATATGGTAGAAATAGACTTTACAAGTGATAGATGAGTTTTAGTCTCCACATAACTTTTGTTGATGAAGTTCCACAAGCTCTCCTTAGTTGTTCTTCGTATTCAAATGATGAACGTAGAGAAGTCTAATACTCAACTACACAATCTATCCTAGTACGAGACATTACTATAAGTAGACTAGAAATCGAGACTTATAGTTTTGATCACTAACATTGACAAATAAGCTTGAGATAGAAACGCTTGAGAGTTTGACCGAGCATTGCTCTAACAGGTTAAACCACGATCTCCCATTTTCCCACTATTTTACTCAAACAACCGTCACACTTACTGGAGATCAATGTGTCCATATTCTAGCAATATAAATAAGTTCTTTGAATTCAAAATTAACAACAGAATAGATATATGGGAATCACAAAACAATTCTCATCTGAACAATCACTCTCAACTGAGCTGAATTTAAACTTATTCGAACCCAGCAGTTTATTTGCAAAAACCCACAACATATTCACAATCCTTGATCACCATTGATCTCACACACTTCTCAGCTTCCCTCATACAGATTAACCCTCTTCCCTCTTTGTGACTGAATTGACTTTGGAACGACTATTTATTGGTTTAGTCCGGAGCCTTACATATTGATGTCTCAAACTCAAATCACTCATGTGCAATGCATCTGTTTGAGGTTAGGAAGTTTTCTCGGTTGAGGAGTCTCCGTCTGCACAGTCGTTTCTCCACTTCCTAAAAAACCAACCAATCGTTTTTCCCTATCAACATATTGGAAACAAAAGTGGGAGATCATTCTCTCGATTGCAAATCTTAATTCTCACAAAGATGGCCGGTCTTAGGTATGGTTCAGTTACTAATCCGGGTTCAACACCCAACTTTAACATTGCAAGTTCTAGTGGTACTGCCACTACAAGTACTACACCTCTATACGTTGGAGGCTCTAGTGGTACCGCTAATACCACTCCTCGGGCCAGCAATGTCATGCCATATGTTACTACTACTCATCCGAGTGCTGGTGCTCCAGTAATCACTATTTTCAATGATGTAAGCAATGCTACTGGTACTATCAACAATCCACCTCCTAGAAGATCTCCTGAAGAAACCATAGGAAATTAGCCTACCATAATTGATCTCATGAAGGTTCATACTAACATGGATGTAACACAATAAGAGTTGTGTGCTTATCTCAAAACTCTCGCAGACAAGCTTACGTCTGAACGAACTCAGCCTCAGCGCGAGAAAGGAAAATCTAAAGAAACATCTTCAGTTGTTGATCCTAAAATCTCTCCAATTTATGTTGTTGATGATGAAGAAATCCGCAAAGCTGCAGATGACTCGCCAGCAAAGGATCCTGCAAGTTTCATCACTCGTGAAGACCTTAAGAACTTTTTGGAGGATCGAGGAAAAGACAAGACATCATCTGTCCACCATCTCCAACCTCCATATCCTGCTGCCACACAGATAATTCCTCTTCCGAAAGGCTACACTTCTTCAACGTTCACACTTTACAATAGAATATGCAATGCTCGAGAACATGTTTCCTGATTTTTGGAATCATTGGGCGAGCATGAACACAATCATGTTGTTCGTCTGAAGGAATTTTCAAAGCTTTTGATAGGAAGAGCATACACCTGGTACAATAACATCGCACCAGGAAGCATTTCCAGTTGGGGAGGGATGATTAACGCTTTTTTACAAAAATCACTTCTTTGTTTCAGAACAAGTCACTCTCTCTGATCTGGGAAGGATGTTTCAAATAAGCAATGAACATCCCAATGATTATGTGAAAAAGTTCATAGTCCAGGCTCGGGATTGTCATGATCCAAACGTTACTGAACAACAACTTGTAAACTTGTGCATAAACAGAATAATCTCGGTCTACAGAGCCTTACTGGAAAATCTCAAATTTCAGACTTTCTTAGAACTTCATGAAGCGTCGAATTGATCAGCAACCACCGCGCCTTCTCTACTGGAAAGAGCAAAGTATACAAAATTGAGGAACCTCGTGAAACTTACGACATCCGATGCCTGGTCAATGAACAATGTTGTTACTGAAGGAAGCAAAAGTAAAGCCTAGGCACCACAACACAAGTATGCTTCTCCAACCTCTCAGGCTCCTCCGAAAGCGCAAAGAAAGGATAACCAATCCTGAAATGCATAAACCTCCTCGGCCCAGCATCAACAAACGGGGAAATGATACTCAAACTTTCCTTTTACCATTAAAGAAGTAATTGAGTTACTAGAAGTATGGATTCATGATGGTGCAATCAAATTTCCATTCATCAGGAGAGAGCTAACCGAAGAAGAAATGGAGAATCACATGTACTGTCATATTCATAGGTTCATCAATCATTCAACAAGTGACTGAATTTTTTTGAAACACATCTTTAAAGATAATGTTGATCTAAGAGAGCTTCAACTAGGGACTGAAGGAGTGCACAACAACCCTATGCCAATCAGTACTTCAATTTCTCTAAGCAACCTTTCAATAAAGTAGTTTAATCCTTGGACAAACATATATGTGAATTGATCTATCTATCTAAGTCACAAAGAAAAGACATATTCATAACAACGAATCACATCGTGTCAGACATATGTTCATCTCGGAAATACTCCATAAACCATCATCCATGGACAAGGATATTCACGATTGGGGACTGCTCACCACAATCCATCTCAGAGGAAATGAATCAGAAGAATGTTGATCATCATTCTACTGAAAACCCTCAGATCTCCAGGCATCACTCGACAAGAAGATACTAATGCTCCCATCCCAATCAGAGACCACGAATGAGCGCTCAGAGATGTTTATGGATACATCACTCTCAAAGTGAAAATGGGTGCAACCTGGACAGAAACCAAGGTTCACGTAATTAGGAAGATCCAAGATATAACATGATCCTCGGACGAGAGTGGATCCGTGCAGAAAAAATGGCTACTAAAAAATCACCTTTGGTTGCACATCTCTCCAATGAAGAAGTTATGATCCAGAAGATTTGGTGGACATTCCATCATCAGAGCACTCTTAGAGGAATTTCGATCTTTGACGAGGTTCAAGCAAGAACCTGCAAAAGATGCATAGACATTCATAAAGATGTTCCACACTCGGGCAAGTCTCATTCCCCCATGTCTATGTCATTTATTTCCTCACATGTTATCCTAGCATGGGGACTCAATTCTGCTATAAACTATGCTATTGCAAGAAGTTATGAACGGGCAGCTTCACCGCAACAATATTTTACCAAGTGGTCGAATCTGACACCTCTCTGAATTGAGCATCTCACTGAGATATTCATTACTGAGATGATGTTCAAGAATGATGTAGTTGCAGGAAATCCTACACTACACCCTTGTTAAGATTTCACAATAATCAACTCATATTTGAAGATTAAAAACAACTCTTTATCATTTAATTCTCATAAATGTTTACAGAAATGAGAGAAATCAAGAATACAACTATTCTCTTGAAGTTTTTCTCTCTCCTCAAGATTTTCTCAACTCTCCAAAATACATCATCCCTCTCTGAATCTATATGAACCCTTTATATAGGAAATTATATAGTGGATGACAGTTAAGTTTTCCTTTTATTTAGGATCTACTCTGTGATCTTATCGCGACAGTTATAATGTCAACTCTCGCAAGAATTGTAACCATCGTAGGAAAAACACGCTCTTCTTGTGCTTCTTCAATCGTCAGCTATTACGTCATTCTTTAACCTACTCCGTGACACTCGTAAAGTGTTGTTGAAGAGCTCGCGGTATTCTCGCAGAAGTGTTGTTTATTTTGCGGGAATATCGTTGTAGCGATATTCTGATCCTACATCTTGCCTCTTCTCATGTCTTCTTCGCAAATTTGAGAGGATATGAGAATCTCCAACTCTTCATAGCACTCGCAACTTCCTTTATTACCATGTTTTCTCCTCGAAAAAACTCCAAGAATTTAGCTTAACCGCCTACACATGTCGTAATTTTTTTTTTTTTACTGACACGTGTCTACTCAACAGGTCATCTCCTTTTGCCTATAAAAGGTAGAATTTGGTTACAAAAATAATTTTCTTCTTCGTCCCTTTGTCTTTTCGTTTTTCCGTCTGCAACTTTTCTTCTTCTTTATATTCACCTGCCACTGCTTTAATGGAGTCTTCAAGGTATGTGTTTTTCTGACATTACTAAATTCCATTTCGCTTACCTGAATCATGTTTACTCATATTTTACTAATATTTACTATTTGATTCTTCATGATTCCCATACTATGTTTTTCACTTCAGTGGAACTAACGCCCAATCTTTAATCCAAAACCCTAGTCTTCACAAGAAACCAGTTGAGAAAAGGAATCCTGCGAGTCATAAGTTAGTAAGAAACATTTTTCTTATTCTTAACAATATTGTTTCCTCTGTTTCTTATCTAAGTTATTACTCGCAGGACGACGAGAATATCGCTAGACCTCGCAAACGATCTCGCCAGGTTAAAACTCTTGAGGCTGATATTATCATTCCCAAATTGACATCTGCGAGATCAATTCCAATAACTTCGCAAGTGGAACCTCATTCTTCTGTTTGCGAGAACATCGCCGCTAACATCCCTTTCTCCACTGACCTTTTTACAAATGAAGTTCCCAAAGCCGCTGTCAATGAAATTCCCTCCAGCCCTTTATTACCTTCGACTGTTACCTTCCCAAATACTCCTCCTTATGATGATGCAACCATTGCAAATAACTCAAATCTCCAACTCGCCATTTTTACCACTTCACCATCTACACCTCTTCCCTCATCCAAAGAAACACCAGTAGAGGTTGATGCAGCTTTTAAAGTTTTATCTGACATTTTACATGATGCTAGGAAATCTTCTATTGACCCTTTTAAATATAATGTTTGCGAGACTTTGCTCAAATATTTTGGTTCTGATTGTACCGCTTCGCGAACATCTTTGGAAAATAAAGTTGATGCTCTAAAGAGAAGTCTTCAAGCCAAAACTTCAGAATGTGATATTCTCTGCCAGAAGTTTCATAATTCTTCACTTGATTGCGAGAATCTTCGCAGAAAAAATAACGAGCTAAAAGGTATAATTTTGCTTCCTCTGTCTTTTTGTTTTTCTGTTCTAGCAAGTTTTCATCTTCTCTATACTTAAGCTTCTTTCTTAAATTCTTGGCTTGTATATTTAGTTTTAAATCAGAATCGATTCATTGAAAGACTTAAATTTGAGTCTATCGCTGAAGAAGCTCGTGTTGAAAAAGATTCTTGGATGGACCAGTTTAATAGATTATATAATCTCTATACGTACTCGATCGATCAAATAGATAATCTTACTAATGAGAATAATCAATTATCGCAAAGCCAAAATTTATTAAGTAGCGAGATTACTCGCCTCTCATATTTGTTAATCAAGGCTAATTTGGCGACGGAATCTTTATCAGACGAGAATAGAACTTTATCTCAAAAAAAGCATAGTTTCTCAAGCTTGATGGCGATTTCTTCGCAACAATTGAGTAATCTTCAGAGAATATGTGATAATCAAGAGCAATCTCTTCATTCTCTTAAGGATGAACTCAAGAGAGTAACTGAATCAGCTACCGATGAAGAGGATAAGCTTATCAAGGGTAGGTTAACTCTTAGTTTAAAGTCCAGCAAGCTTCATGATCAATACTCCCAATTAGAAGAATCTTATTCTTTATTAGCAAAGGAAAACTCGTATCTCCTCTCCAAAGAAGAAAATATAAAATCTCGCCTGAAGGGTATAGTTGGGGACAATTTTGACGATGCCATGAATCAATGGGAGAATTGTTGCTTATATTTAATTCAATACTTAACTCTTCGAAAAGAAGGTAGTCATTTTGACTATTTTGACTGTTAATTTTTCTATTTAATTTCTCCACTATATTTCTTGCGAGATTTTCATCTGAATATTTTCTTGTCATTTTTGTTTCTCGTAGAATCTGAAAAAAGCCTTCACTCTACCATTTCTGATCTGACTGATAAAATGGCTAAAGCTCGCAAAGAAAATGGATCTCTCCTTTCTCGTTATGTTAAATCTCGCGATCGAGCAGAGAGAATATATGACTATCTTTAGTATTTTAAGAACTTGGAGATTATAAATCGCGATAAAGGTTTCCTTCGCAAGGTTCATCTTAGCGATGAAGTCCTTGTAAATGATATTCTAATATCTCAGGCTCTTCCCCCTGTATTTGTTCCTCCTCTAGAAGTAGATGATGATGAATTTCATCTTCCCATGGATAAGGATCTAGAATATGCAAGTGGAGAAGAAGATATTTCTCAAGAAGACCCAGTAGAAGAAGAATCTCAAATTAATCGTAATGAAAAGAATGTTGGTGAAGCTGATGATACTAGCAAAGAGAATGAATTTGGCGAGACCAATACTGAAGCTTGAATTTTATTTTGTTTTCTTTTTCTTCCCTTTTCTTGCGAGCAATGTTTCTTTATGCACCTTTGGAACCCAACCTTTATTTATGTTACTTTAAATATTCTCAAGGAAGATAATGATATTCTGTTTATTAGCTCCCTTAATTTCCCCTCATTATCTTTCTTGAAGTGATTAGTTACTTTAAATTATGTATAAGTCTGTGATATGACGAATATTACTGCGATGTTTTCTTCTAATAACCCTGTTGTGTGATTCCGAATAACGTTTGCTGAAAAATTCTGAAGGAATCTTGTTTCTCTTTGATTTTCCTGCGATGAACAAAATTTTCCTGCATTCTTAAAAGAAAATAGTTAATGTTTGAAATTATTCTGTTGGTCTTATTTTGCCTTCCTAGTTAAAGGTCTTATTTGCCAATTTTTGTATCTGCGACAAAATCGCAGGAAGTTTTAACATTTACATGTATAAACCCATTGATCTTTCCTTATCCATATTTTGTTCATTTCTCTACGACAATATGATAAGACTAAGTTCCCTTATGAGTACTAAGCCTTATGACATTGCCGTCTTGCGATGAAATCGCAGGGCGTCTTTACATTTTCATGTAAAAACCCATTGATCTCATCTTATAACTTTTTCTCTTATGGATTGTTGCCTCTGTATAATTTTTGTCACGCGACAATATGACAGGCCTAAATATTCTTGCGATCATAAAGCCCCATGACATTTCCATCTTTAGACACTTATCAGCTCCCTAATGGAGGGTTCCGCCCTTATCTTCCCCCTGGTTTCCCCTTCAAGGAGGGAACATCGTCCATACAAGACTAGATCCTCCTATCCGATTTTACCAACAACTAGTTGTTTTCGCAGCCTCTTATCCTTTATGCCTATATGGCTTATAGTTACAAGGCTGCACCCTAAGTGGGGTTTTCTTCAGGCCGAGTGCATCATATCCAAGACTTACCAATAATGTCCAGGGTAGGTTCGTCCGTCCCGGGAAACCTTGGCTCAACCGTGTACCTCGGCACCTTGGTCATACTCTGCACTCCTTAGGAGAGACCCTCGGTCGTCCAACCAGGGTATAACCTTATATAGTTGGAAATCCAAGGTACCTCTCCCGGATAGGTTTTCTTTAACCCCATCATCTTCATGACTCAGGTTCCAGCAGCGGTATAACCTTGTCCCTGAGTCACGCAAATAGATACCCCCTAATATGACGTACTTTAGGTCTTACATTTGCCTCTTGTGTAATTGTATTCGCGAACTAGGGTGTACGCCATAAAGGTTCGTCCCGTTCTTTGTTTCTTTTGCGTATATCACAATCTTTCAATCTTTATGTAATCTTGAATAATCTTGCGAACAAACTTGCAGCTGTAAATATTTGTTTTGCCCATTAAAAATTTGTTACTGATAATATCGTTTTAAAAATAATCTGTTCCATGGCCTACCAAGTCTTTGACCAACATCTTTGCCCCCTGGGTCTACCAGTCTATATGCCCTTGTTCCAACTATTTCCTTAATGATATATGGTCCATCCCATTTTCTCGCCAACTTTCCACCACGTTCTCATTGGTATTCCGGTGTTTCTCGCAAAACTAAATCACCTGGTTGAAATTCACGTTTCTTAACTCGTTTGTTATATTCGCGAGCCAACCTTCGCTGGTAATTTTCCATATGTTGTAATGCTTTTTCTCTCTTCTCTTATAATTCATCAAGTTCTCTTAGAATCATACTAGTATTAAGATTCTTTTCCCAAACCTTTATTTTTGTTGTAGGAATAGCGACTTCTGTTGGTAACACAACTTCAACCCCATATGTCAAACAAAAAGGTGACATTCCAGTAGCTTCTCGTCTAGTTGTATTGTAAGCCCATATTGCATTATGCACCTGCTCGCACAATGCCCTGTGGTATCCCTCTAGCTTCTTTTTTAAGATGTCTGCGATTGTCTTATTAGTTGCCTTAGCCTGTCCATTTGCTTGTGGGTACAAAGGAGTAGATTTTCCACATTTAATCTTAAATGCATTAAGTAGCAATTCTATATTCTTTCCTTCAAACTGCTTTCCATTATCAGATACCAACTGTGCTGGAATTCCAAATCTACATATTATATTTTCAAATATGAATGTGAAGATGTCTTTATCGTGAATATGTTGTACTACCTTCACTTCTCCCCATTTTGTGAAATAATCTGTAGCGACAATTAAATATCTTCTTTGCCCTGAACCAGGTATAAATGGTCCCACAATATCTAAACCCCATTTCCCAAAAGGCCATACACTTGTGGAAGATGATAATGGTGCTCCCGGTGCATGTATCCTCTTTTAATATCGCTAACAGTCTTCACAACTCCTTGAGAGTTGCTTTGGATCTTCATGCATATATGGCCAGTAATAGCCTTGCATTTTTGTTTTATATGCCAAAGATCTTCCCCCACTGTGATTACCAGCATCACCACTATGCAGCATTTTTAACACCTTTTGTCCTTCTTCTCTCGTTAAGCATCTTAGCTATGGTCCACTAAAAGATTTTAGATATAATACTCCATCTCTTATCTCATAATTGGTTGACCTAATTTTTAATTTATGTGCTTCTAATCTATTTCTTGGAGTTTATCCTCTCGGAAAGTACGCATGTAGATCTTCTCGCCAATCTGTAATATTTCTTTTTGGCTCTTCCTTGCCAGCTTCTACCATCATCACATTTGTTCCTTCTTCCTCCTTGTTTATCGAAGGTAACAAAAGTGTTTGAATTTTTATGCATCTCGCAGCTGGATTTGTCATCATACTTGATATAAAAGCAAAAGCATCTGCGAGCATATTGTCCTTTCTTGATATATGTCTCCATTTTATTTTTGGAATTCTCGCAGACAATTCTTCAACAAGTTTTTTGTATTTCTTCAAGGATGGTTCATTTGTTGTGTATTCTCCTTTTATCTGGTGAATAACCAATTGCGAATCGCTAGTAATTCTTGCATTTTCTAACTTCATTTCTATTGCGAATTTTAGAGCATGAATCACAGCTTCATATTCTGTCTCATTATTAGTAGATGCAAACTCCAATCTAAATGAAAAAGCCATTTTTTCTCCTTTTGGCGAGATAAAAACAACTCCAACTCCATTACCTTCTCCATTTGATGATCCATCCACTAATATCTCCCACATGTTGGGTTCTGTTAATATCTCTCTTGGGTCTCCATGTTCTTCTTCTATATCCATCATTTCTTCCACAGCTTCGTCATCTTCTAAAGGAAATTCCGCTAAGAAATCTTCTATAACTTGTGACTTTGGCGAAGATAAAATGTCATATTTAATATCAAAGTGCCCTACTTGTGCATTCCATCTTTCAACTCTTCCTGATCTTTTTGAATTCTTCATTACTGACTCAATTGGCACTCTTGTTAATACTTTTACCTTATGCGCTTGAAAGTAAATGCGAAATTTAAAAGTTGCATGAACCAATGCTAGAATTAACTTCTCAATCTTTGAATAATTTCTCTCTGCAGAATTAAATGTCTTACTGATATAATAAATTGGCTTTTATACCCTTGCATCTACTCACAACAATACTGCACTTAGCGCGTACGTGGTTGTTGCGAGATAAATCAATAGTTCTTCTCCTGGTTTTGCTCTCTGTAAGATAGTTATGTTCATTAAATGTTCTTTAATTCCTTGAAAAGCCTTTTCACATTCATCTGTCCACTTGAATTTTGTTTTCTTCTTGAGTATATCAAAAAAATGTTTGCACTTGTCTGAGGATCGCGAGATGAATCTTCCTAGCGAGGCTAAGAGTCCGTTTAATTTTTTCACATCTTTTACTGTTGCAGGCGTTGGCATGTCACGAATTGCTTGTACCTTTTCTGGATAAACTTGTATTCCTTATTTTGACACAATATACCCCAAACATTTCCCTGAAGTTACTCCAAAAGTACACTTGTCAGGGTTCACTTTGATGTTAAAATGTCGCATTTGATCGAAAATCTCCTTCAAATCATGTACATGGTCTTTAGCTTCTTTACTTTTGATCAACATATCATCCACATATACCTCTAATATTTTGTGTATCCACCTCGCAAACACCTTCTCCACCATTTTTTAATATGTTGCACCAGCATTTCGTAAGCCAAAGGGCATCTTTGTATAACAGTATAACCCTCTTGGAGCAAAAAATGCGGTGTGTTCTTGATCTTGTTCAGCGAGGGGAATTTGATTATATCCTTTATATCCATCTAATGAAGATATTCTAGCATTTCCCGCTGCTGACTCAACCATTTGTGGAATATCTGGTAATGGAAAACTATCTTTAGGACAAGCTTTGTTTAAATCAGTAAAGTCTATGCAAATTCTTATTCCCTTGTTCTTCTTTGGGACCACCACCATATTTGCAATCCATTCTGGATATTTTTCTTGCCTTATAATTCATGTGTCAAGCATTTTCTGTAACTCTTCTTCTATTTGGGAATGATATGTTATTGCAATCTTCCTTATTCTTTGTTTAAATGGTCTTACATCTTTATTAATTTCTAGTTTATGACACGCTACTGATGGATCTATGCCTGGCATCTCATCCATGTTCCATGCAAAGATGTCTTTATACTCTCGCAAAAGATTTATGGTTCTCTCTTCTTCATCTGTATCCATTTTAGTTCCAATTTTCAGCAACTTAGGTTCTTCTTCACTCCCAACATTTACTTCCTTGGTTGGTTCTGCTGCGATGTATCTGGCCTCAGGTTCTCCCATTGGTGTTGGTGTCTTCATTGTTCTCACAGGTTCATCTCCTTCTTGTGAGATTTCACTGGGTATTCCTTTTCCTTCTTTTGCTCTTATCAAATAAACTTTAAATTCTTCTTCTTTCTTTGTTTCTCTAGCCACTTTTTTGCGAGCTTTTCGCAGCTTTGGACGTTCTTCATAATTTCTTACTTCAATTTGATAGCACATCTTCGCAAGATCCGTGTCTCCTCTAATTTCTCCAACTCCACTGGTCATAGAAAATTTGACGCATTGATGCAATGTTGATGCCACAACCTTGATTTCATGTATCCATGGTCTTCCCAATATCATGTTGTATGGTAATTCCACGTCTACCACACATAATGTTACTTGTGTTTCAATTTCTCCTAGCGGAATTCATACCATTATTTCGCCTTTAGGTTTTGTTAAAGATTTTCCAAAGCCATGAATATGATATGTTGGATAGGACATTTCTTCATCTTTGTGTCCCATTTTCTTAAAATCATGATAAAATATTATATCCACAGAACTTCTTGTGTCCACCAAAATTCTATTTACGGCCCACTCTTCCGCAGATTTTGTTGATTTTCCTCTTCCCATTGGTATAGTGGATACCGTGATTACCAAAGGAGATGTGTGATTTAAATTTTCTTCTGGTATTTCTGCTGTTGTAAACGTGATCTCCTGCTTTTCCCAATCCTTTAATGATGATATTTTCTCCAGTGTCGTAATTTTCCTTCCTTCAAAATCCCGTTTATGTATCTTCCCTTTAATGTTTTCATGAAATTTATCAATCATTGCTCTCGTTACTATATCACACTCTAATTTCCTATAATTATCTTTTGTTCTAATCATTTTTCCTTCAACTATCTCACCGATTTGTTTAATTATCTTCTTGATTTTGAGTAACTCTTATCTTCTACTTCGCCTTTTCTACGATTTTCATTAATTCCTCCCTGTTTCGGGCGCCAAAATGTAGTTGCAGGAAATCCTACACTACACCCTTGTTAATATTTCACAATAATCAACTCATATTTGAAGATTAAAAACGACTCTTTATCATTTAATTCTCAGAAATGTTTACAGAAATGGGAGAAATCAAGAATACAACTATTCTCTTGAAGTTTTTCCCTCTCCTCAAGATTTTCTCAACTCTCCAAAATACATCATCCCTCTCTGAATCTATAGGAACCCTTTATATAGGAAATTACATAGTGGATGACAGCTAAGTTTTCCTTTTATTTCGGATCTACTCTGCGATCTTATCGCGACAGTTATAATGTCAACTCTCGCAAGCATTGTAACCATCGCAGGACAAACACGCTCTTCTTGTGCTTCTTCAATCGTCAGCTATTACGTCATTCTTTAACCTACTCTGTGACACTCGCAAAGTGTTGTTGAAGAGCTCTCGGTATTCTCGCAGAAGTGTTGTTTATTTTGTGGGAATATCGTTGTAGCGATATTCTGATCCTACACACGACAAACAATATCTTGGGTACTCCCCGTAACCTTTGCATAAGTGTCCATATGTGCCGTAAAATCAGAAAGCTTTGACGTATGCACAAGTGTGGAGTCCCACTGCAAAAGGAATATTGAATCAACAGAAGATACTTGGGGCTGTGACAATCAAGCATAAGACATTTGACACTTAAGGGATATGACGCTTCAACACTCAAGCATATGAGGTTTGAAGCATTTAGGATTTTCTTAACTTATCTGTTGTTTTCAATTTCTCCAAAAAATATGCAATACTTACATTAAGTAATTGAATCTATCAAACCAAAAGGAAATACCTATAACTGTCAGTCACTTACTTCTCCTAGGCCAGCCGAAAGTAAAAAAACCTCTCATCTTTGAGTGATATATTCTTCAGAAGCCTTCAAATTGTGCTCCTAATCAAAGAGTACATCTTGCGCCTCTAGCTTTAGCACGAGTATTAGTATAACAACACAATGATTCGACACCAACACGATCAAAGTATAACTGAACTATAATCAATAAGTCTTCATTATCCCATGATAAGACTTCTGAAGCAGATGCAACATCGTTCATCCATGGATGGCACAAACTCCTTCAACATACACTGGGGACTTGATTTTATTGGAGAAATCGATTCAAATCTATTTCGATAAATGTTATCCACATAACAAGTTATTGCAACCTAATGTGATTCCATGAAACTTCATCAACAGGACCCCTCTACATCATAAGCCCCTGCACGATTGAGGAACTTCATCTCTTCACCAATCACATCTAGAATGAAGACCGTTGCTGCTATCTACCGCAACAACATCAATTCCCTGACAAAGCCACTTCACAGTAAAGTCATATTGTTCAAGATAATTTGTGTTGAACACCCAGTACACCTTATCTTAGGAATGCTCAACTCATTAATTAGTCCGTAAATATAAAGGCTCATCGGATTGATGAGCAAAGACTATGTCGATAATCATGGTTCTAGCCTTTTCGGTCTCTGGAGCAACTCCAACCATAGTATCAACATCAACAAGGATATCTATAGGAACTTCATCCATGGTCTCAGCATTAACAAGAATTTCTGGAGAAAATTCAATCATGATCTCAGCATCAACAACGGTCTTAGGAGCAACATTCTCATGAAAGGGCTTCATTAACTAACCATTCTCTGAAGTGTTACTCGATAAAGAGGAATTCTCCAAGCTCTAATGATTCATATCAATATGTGTAGACATGAAAATATGTTCACATGAAAGTCTTCCCAAAGCTTGCACGATGGACGGGAATAAGCCAAAGTTTTATACAAGATGTTCTCATCGCCTCTACTAATGAGATACAACACACTTCATGCCATGGGTTTACAAAAACGTACCAATGAGTGAGGAATGGGACAATGCTTCCTTGACAAAAGATGTTCGTCTATGTCTCAACTACAACATACCAAAAGGGCGCATCAATCGTACATACGAGATGAAAGATATGGCCTCCACACTCAGGATCATGAAATCTGAAATATTTGTACGGGATTACAAATTACAAATGTGCACGCTTATTTGGATGACCTAGTCCACTCCAAATTGAGTGATTCTTTTCTCATATGATAACTCAGTCTCTTATCTTTAAAAGTTGGGTCAAGCACCGAATTCTGACGTTGTATGAGGTTCCTACATATTCCAGAGCATACGACATGCAAGCAACAATTCTTAGACGGGATTCATTACCTCCACAGTCGATCGAGGTCCACTAGGTATTTCCACTAAGTCCTTTATCAAGGTACCTCCAACTTCGACCACCTAGGTCTTTGCATCATGTTTTTCTACCTGGGTCCTCTATCTAGGTCTTGCCAGAATAAGGAAAAACGAAAAAGGAGATTTAACAAATTACTGGGGACTGACGATCCACTGATCATGATGATCAGTTCCAAAACTCGTGATTGAAATCAAGATCGCATATGCTAATCATTCATCATGAAATAACCGGGACATATAACCATGGTTATTACATCATCCCTTCTTGAGAGCAACCTCAGTTATGGTCCCATGACTAGGGTTTCAGAAGTGATGTTTCTACGACTGACAAAAACAAAAAAAATGTACTGCAAGCACCAGGCTCATGTATCTAACAAGGGTTTCAGAATGAAAATTAATCAATGGCATTTAAATCCTTCATCAAGCGTCCAATACACAACCAAATGATCTCAAGACATAACGGGGGCATTTTATAACAAGCTCTTCTGAGACGATTTTACATTGTCCTTCACAAAGCAGCGAGATGGCACCAATTGGTGAAGAATCTATGGATGGGTCATATACCATGCTCTTTGTATCGATGTCTTATACAACATATCCAAAATTCACAGTAATTGGATGAACAAGAAAAAACATGTGGTCGAAACATCAAACTACATGACAGCTGAAAAATTTATGAAGACTTCCTGGAAGTTTACTGTTTCGTTGATTTCGACAACTAAACGTGCTCAAAATTGAAAACGATTCTACACTAAATCTAGGAAATTTCATGGGCATCAAAAATCTGGGGTAGATCATCAAAAATGGACCTCGTATGAAGGTTCTACAACATTTCCAACGAAGACCCAACTTATGAATTTTTTGATGACGAATTATGGTGAAATTCTTCATTCATCCACATCTGAAGAGCTACACCATCAACGCAAGTCCGAACTTCATCTTCAGCCGATAGTCTCACTTGTTGAAGTTGGCGGTGCTTCTGCTGACGAGATATGAGCTTCTCATTTTCAACTCTTTTCTTCTGTGATATTTCATCACGTATCTGCTTTCCCTCCGCATCTGCTAAAACCAAGAAAGCATAGCACGAAACACTCTTAGATGATCAAGAGACATACCATGTATCAGCTTTCCAACATCTCTGAAATGTTGATTCACCTTCGCATGAACATCCGCATAAATCTTCATCTTTGACTTAATATTTCTGGTGCGTTCCCCGGAAGACCCAGAAGGGTGGTTGTAATTGGAAGTCATCATTATCTGAGGCACAAGGCATGGAGTCATGGATATACCAACAACAAACACGCAACAAAAATAGTAACAATCCAACTCTTACATGTTTACAATTTCACTAACAGTAGTGAGCTTAACACAAAAGTTTCAAAAACTTGGTTGATTCTTCAAACCTGCACAGACGAGCATAGTCCATTATTCAAAAATCATAAAGTGAAAAATACTAGAACCCCCCTACTATATGGGTTCAATATATATAAGCCCCACAAAATGGATCCTTCATTGTCAACTCCATACTTTAGGAAAATGATATTACTAGGCCCAAAAAATCAAATTTGTTTCAGATCTGGCCCATAATTAATTATCCTGGCTTGATTGGGGTATACCAAATTTAAAGCCATCCAACCTAGTGTGCTAAGGGGTGTCTAAATGATATTGAAATACCAAATTGCCCCCCTCCCAAACCTTGCCGGCTGAATCCTTCCTAAAAAAAATTCAAATTATTTTCCCAAAAACTCTATTCACTCTAATCATACATGAAGAGATAAAAAAAAACAGATTTTTTTTTGAATCATACGGGTTTTGGGCCGGCACGGTTCCAGGTTAAATATCATGCCGACCTTTCATACCTGAATGCAACATTTATAAGGTCGGCATGATATTCAACTAACTACCTTGCCGGCTTGTTCCAATGATCCCAGACGGAAGGGTATTTTTGGAATACCTTGCCGGCCTAAATACAGCCGGAAGGGTATTTTTTGAATACCTTGCCGGCCAAAAACAGACGGAAGGGTATTTTTTGAATACCTTTCCGCCAATTTTTTTATGTCATCTCCTGTATGTCAAAAAACAAAAGTCGGCAAGGTCGACGATGAAGATCATGGACACTTTGATCTTAGGCGGACCAAAGTCGGACTTATTCAAAGTGGACCGGTAAATCTTAGCTAGGCATTTTGTTCAAACTATAACCTTGCTGGCCTTGTGTATTTTCAAAATCTAATTTTTTTGATCGAAATCGAAATCATAAGTGGGATGAAAGGTTTAATTTAGTGAATTCATAATTTCAAATTTTTAATCTAAACTCAATTAATTAACCTAATAAGAATTTTAATGTTAATTAACCAAGGGTATTTTAGCCATTTACAAAATACAAGGTTAAGGGGTAGCTTGGTTTTACTTCATAATGACCTTATTTTGTCTTATTGGGTATACCCCAATTAATCTGGGTATACCCCAATCTCGCCAGGTTAATTATTATGAATTTTAATATTAACAAAACTACCCTTTATCATAAATACAAGAGGAATATCAGAAGATATTTTCATTTTTCCATTTTCTTTCTCTCTTATCTTTATCTCTCTTAGTTGCGTAGAAAAAAAATCTAGGGTTTTTTCTGAGATTCATTTTCATCTTCTCCTACTGCAACAACGATTAAGAAGTTTTAGGGTTTTCTTTCACAGTTTTGCATTTTCTCCATCGATTCCTCTGTAATATCAGCTGTTACAAAGATCATTCGCATCGGATAAAGAAAGATCATATGGAAGATGAATAAGATTTATTTGATATGATTGTTAACCGAAGAAGATCAACTGCATCTGAAGATTCATCCACATAATCAAAACGACCTACATATAAGATTTGTCTAAATTTATTTTTCTTTCACTGATTTTATTTTTCATCCGCTCTTTTAGATCTTGAAAAACGATGGTAAATTATCTTGGTTTTGATGTGGTTATTTAGAGATTTGAATCAATAGATTTAATCGTTGAGCATCAAATAATATATGAATTCAAATCAATCAAATACTGTTTCGATTTTGATTTTGAATATGAAATTAAAGCCTGTGAATCTTAAATTAAGGCTTCATCAACTCTTCTCACACTCTATTTAACTCAGAAGTCTTCTTCAATTAGTTATTATTTCATGAATTTCATCTCCTCTAAGTTCTGTTTAGTTGGGATTTCTTCTTCTTTTTTCCGTTTCTCATGTATGTATTGATGTTTTAAACAGTAAGATTTACTTGATGTGCATGTTCAATATATTGTGTTAGCAACTCAGTTGGATGAGAAAGTGTTTAATGGGGATGTTCGTGAAGGATATGTGGTTCAAATGATCTATTACCCTTGTAATACTATTCAGACTCAAAAGTAAGTTTTTCTCAATTTTGATCCAATTTTTTGTTTGATTTCAATTTTTTTACTGTTACAAACCTTTGAAATGATGCTCGTTTCATTTTATAAAGATGAGGTATCATACATTTGAATATAAGAAACTTTAACAACTATTTCAATAGAAAATCAGTGAAATAAGATAAGTTTATTTGAGTTTTTTAATGGTTTGAATGTATCATATTGAAATTGTATATACTTTATGATTTGAGTTTACTGTTCTTTTGTTCAGAATTTGATTAATATTTCAATGTGATTGAGTTTCTCATTTTGATGATTATGCACAACATGTGTAACTTTCGTCTACACATCCAAATTGCATGTGTAACTTGCATCTACACATCCGAATTGCATGTATAACTCTCAGTTACACTATTCAAATGCTGTGTAACTCCTAGTTACACTAGTCATATACATGTGTAACTCCTATTTACACAATTCAAGTGCATGTAGAACTGGTTATACATCGTTGTGTGTATTGTTCTTTTTAATCTCATAAAGCTTATTGCTTTTTGTTTTCTTCAGGTTGCCAATAACTCAATTTGATTGATTGCTTTTATGGTATTTTTGTAGGATGGTCATCCTGGAATTGGAGTTTGCGCTGAAATAAGGACTAGGAAGTGGAATTCATAATTGAGTAATTATGGAATTTCAGAATGGAACTTAGTTACAAGTGAAGAAGATTGTTGACATACTAACGGTGCTGAAATTGCATCCATGTGGTGAGTGGATGCGCCGATAAATGTTGTGAATACGCTATTACCTTTGATATTTCTATGGATTATAAGTATTTAAATGTAGTTGGGAATGTTTTTTGTACAGATGTTATGAGAAGTCCTCCATTTGTGTTCCTTACCTCGGCTAAAAGGTCATTGTATCATGAGATTCAAGTGGCTGCTTGCTGGGTGAAGTTAGGTATGCATGTGTTCATCCTTTGTTCATTTGATTAATCAGTTTAAAACCTGATCATCATCTCATATTTGATTGAATTTATCCATCCATCCATTACTACTAGCCATATGCATGTGTAACTCCTAGTTACACTAGTCATATGTATGTGTAACTGAAAGTTACACAAGTCAGATGCATGTGTAACTGAAAGTTACACAAGTCAGATGCATGTGTATCTCCTAATTACACATGTTATATGCATGTATAACTCTTCGTTACACAAGTCATCTGGTGTAAGATTACACGATGATATGCATCTATATGATTCTTGGTTCATTTATAGTCAATGTATGCTGAAAGATATTGAATAGTGCTGGCAATAATTTTGATGGCTTTAATTGACTTTGAATTATTTTTTTGTAGTGGATTGACTACCTCAAACTACACATAGCTTGCTCAATAGTATCAGAAGCACAAGGATCAAGGTTTGTGTTTTGATTTTTAAATGCCAGTACCTTTGGTTTATTTTGTCTGAAACTTATATAAGTAATTCATTGGACTTGACTAATAGACTAGATGACTTGGGTTTATTGTTGGAACGCTGACAAAGTAAGATCAAACTCCAACTAACGAAGTTATTGTTTCGTATGAAACCTTACTAGATGGTAAGAGTTCAAATTTTCTATTTTAAATCTTAGCTTATCTTTGATTGATCATGGTGGTTCGTCCATACATATGCCCAAAGCCAACAGTTGATGCTATAGGAGGACTTACGCTTGGAGGTGGTTTAGAATTGGAAATGGTTAGTGAATTCTGCTAACTAGTAGTTATATGGATGTGTAACTAGTAGTTACACAAGTTATATCGATATGTAACCACTAGTTACACAAGCTATATGGATTTGTAACTGCTAGTTACACATCCTGGGATATAAAATTTATGTTCTATATATTGCAGGTTCTTATGAAAAGGTATATCATGTTGTTTATATGTGAAAATAGTTTCTACCGGTTTTGGTAATTACGGATGTGAAAGGTGAGAAACTGTTTAAACCCTAAACAAATGTACTGCAAGGGAGTACTTTAAGTTTGAGAGATCAATCTGTACAAGTCCGGCCTCAACCAAGAAATGGCCGTTCCAGACTTGCTTCGGTCACAAATAGAGGAGAATGGGTTGGTTTTGGGGAGGGAAGCAAGGAGAGTGGTGAGACCAGAATAGTTGATTCTTGGAGAGCAATTGGGTTTATACGACTTGTTGTTAGAGAAGTATGCGAGCTCAAGAGGAGAGCTAGCAGGTAAGTACTTCTGAGTGTTGTGTAGTCCGAATGAACTTGTTGTTCAAATGGAAATAGGTAAGACCTATTTATACAGGTCAAGGTAGAAACGTACCCTGGTCTCTTTAAGGAGTGGGGAAGTAAATGTGAGGAGGTGGTAACCATATGCATGGACTTGATGTCCCATAAAGTGGTTAACGCATGAAATTGGTTTTCATGAAACTGTTAACGTTATGGAATTGATGTTCCATAAAGTTCGTTAACTCACACCTTTATGTCCCATGAACTTTTCCCATATAACTCCTGTATTTACTAGGCGCCCCACCCTTATGACACTTCCTTATGAGGGGCGTAGTGTACGCCGCACGTAGTAGACCACCAAACCAATACCCAAAGAGAATCCCCATGTTTGTGTTGATGTCTCGAATGTTATGGAAAACATGTAAAACGTTCTTGTGGCTTGGCAAGTCGAGCTTAGGGAACTTGCTAGCCAGGTGACCTTCGACGGTCGAGATGTTGCATCTTGAGAGGAGGGGAAACCGTTGATCGTTGAACGCCTTCATTTTGGAAGCCGCGTAGTGAGGTCCAACAGGGTGGCACATCTAGGGTGTGTTTGGACTTGGCATGAAGAGCCAAGGGTTTTCCATGGTCGTATGGCATGGTTAGGGCCAAGGCAAGGGCGTTTGGCTAACCGTGGCATGACTAGCACGGCTAGGGATAGGGAATGACGCGGCTAGCTTGGATAGGTTTGGTTTGGATTGGCATGTGGGGCCAAGGGGTATCCATGGTCGCATGGCGTGACTAGCTTGGACTAGGCGCGTGACCAAGTTAGGGTTTTGGGCCTGAGTCGTGGGGGGACTTTAGACGGACATGATTTGCTCTTGGGATTGAAGGGCAACCGTGGATTGTCGCCTGGCTTCACTTTAGTAGCCGCATGAGGAAGGCCAGCATGGTGGCGCGGCATGAGGGGCCATGGTTTGGCATAGCGCGACTAGCTGGGCTAGGTGCGTGACCAAGTTAGGGTTTTGGACCTAAAGTCGTGAGGGGACTTTGGAAGGACAGGATTTGCTCCTCGGATTGAAGGGAAACCGTGGATTGTCGCCTGGCTTCACTTTGGTAGCCGCATGAGGAAGGCCAGCATGGTGGCGCGGCATGAGGGTCCAAGGTTTGGCATGGCGCGGCTAGCTTGGCTAGGTGCGTGAACAAGCTAGGGTTTTGGGCCTAAAGTCGTGAAGGGACTTTAGACGGCCAGTATTTGCTCTTGAGATTGAATGGCAACCGTGGATTATCGCATGGCTTCACTTTAGTAGCCGCATGAGGAAGGCCATCATGGTGGCGCGGCATGAGGGGCCATGGTTTGGCATGGCGCTGCTAGCTTGGCTAGGTGCGTGACCAAGCTAGGGTTTTGGGCCTAAAGTCGTGAGGGGACTTTAGACGGCCAGGATTTGCTCATGGGATTGAAGGGCAACCGTGTATTGTCGCATGCCTTCACTTTAGTAGTCGTGAGGAGAAGGCCAGCAGGGTGGCGCGGCTAGCATAGCTAGGGCCATGGCATGGTACGACTGGCATGGCGTGGATATCTTGGGGCTAGGTCTGGCTGGCATGATTTTCCATTGGCACAAGGGTGCGTCTAGCATGGTTGGCATGCTTTAGTGCGGTAGGGTGTGGCTGGCATGATTTGCCATTGGCACACGAGATGTGGCTAGCATTGCTAGGGCCATGACACGGTGCGATTAGCATGACGCGGCTAGCTTGGGCTAAGTGTAGCTAGCATGATTTGTTATCGGCACAAGGGTGCGGCTAGAATGGTTGGCATGCTTTGGCGCGGTTCGGGTGTGGCTGGCATGATTTTCCATTGGCACACGAGATGTGTCTAGCATAGCTAGGGCCATGGCACAGTACGATTGGCATGGCGCGGCTAGCTTGGGATAGGTGTGGCTGGCATGATTTTCCATCGGCACAAGTGTGCGGCTAGCATGGTTGGCATGCTTTGGCACGGTTCGGGTGTGGCTGGCATGATTTTCCATTGACACAAGAGATGTGGCTAGCATAGCTAGGGCCATGGCATGGTGCGATTGGCATGGCGCGACTAGCTTGGGCTAGGTGTGGCTGGCATGATTTTCCATTGGCACACGGGGGAATTAGGGTTTGGTTTGTCGTAACCCTAATTTAAAAAATATACCCAGGTAATTATTAGAAACATATTAAAAGTTTTTATTAAATGCCCCTAGTAAATGCTTGTTTTAAATGTCGGCTAGGGTTTAGTGTTTTACGATTTTAACCCTAAACTAAAAACCACCATCAACATTAAGTCTCATGCTTAGCTCGGAACAGGTGCCTTGTTGCGGGGTAAGCATATGATGGTGACAGACAACGTAAATCATTGCGAAGATAGTCAGGAGAGTCTGACTAACCTTTTAAGTGTTAGAGCGAGTTTTGTCTTTCCATGTTGGTAGTCACGGAAAGGGGGCGCTGTCTTGGAGGGCGGAGCAGGTGGATGGATTGGACCAAAAGGTCCGGTAGGTGGCATGGATTTGACCACGGCAATGGCATGGTGGAACACGTCAGGGGAATCTAGGCGCGGTGGGGTCGTGGTGATGGAGCGAGGGCCAGGGACGTGGAGAGGTGAGTCACGGTTTGGACCATGGCAAGGCGAGGCGCGGTCTGGCACGGTGCGGCTTTAGCAGGGGGCCACGGCAATGGTGTGAGCGGTCCTGGGCATGGGGATTGATCTTCATGGGACCGGTTTCCTCTTTTCCCTTCTTGGCTCGAAATAGGAAATCCTTTTCTTGTTCGAACTCCCAAGTATCACGCCTATAGAAAGGATGGCCGGCCTCTCCCTTTGATTTATGCCTTTATTGTTTCTTCTTTTGCTGCTTGGTAGCGGTGAAGTGGACGAGCAAAATAGGTACGTCTTCCAATACTTCCTCTTTGGCTTGTTCTTGTGGGACCGATTTCCTTTCTTCATGCGCGGCTTTAACATGGAATTCTTTCCTTATTCAAAAATATTTTTCTAGAGGTAGGTAGCATCTGTAATCCTTTCATCTGGTAGCTCTGTGAAAATCCCGGTATGATTGGGTGTCTTCGGGGCTAGGCTTTGGAACGCGAGGCGGAGCTACTAGCATGGACATGGCATGAAGGGGACCCATTAGCACTGACGGGCATGGAACGGTTGTGGGCCGCTCTGTAAAGCACTTAGAAGGGCATGACACCGGTAAGGGAAGCGCCTTGGAAGGGAAACGCTTGCAAGGGAAGTGCTTGTGGTTTAGGGCTTGATATGTCAAAACCCTAATTGGCGCCCTTTACTAGAATCGCTATAGAACCCGCGTACGGACTCGGATTTCGATGGTCCGCCCCTTTATCAGACACGAAACAGAATTCTGTATCACCCTACGCGAGAATATTCAGGTTTAGAGCTTGCTAAGGAGGTGAAAACGTCCTTCTTCTATTTTCTGTTGCTCATCCGGACCGTGCTTTCGCCTGCGGTGTCTCTCCAGTGGATTCCAAAATTTACCAAACTCCATTGTATTCTTTGGGACGAATGGATGTGGTTGCGTTGTCGGCCCATCCTTGATTTTAGGTTGTTCAGTGCCCGAACATTCTGATCGCGGTGACAGTATGTTGTGGATGCTGGTATAGTTGAAATCTTCCGGAGCCACTGGATGAAATAGATGAATTGGGAGATCATTTCCGACATGTTCCTATCAAGTCTTCAAGGACTTTGTTCCAAGATACATCCTTTGAACCATCTTCTGAATATGGGACTATCGTATGGAATGGGATGCGGTGAGCAGTCCCCAGTTATATTTCTGTTAGATCTAATGGCACGGCCAAACATGTGAATGTACCTCTGTGGCGTGCTTTTGGAGTCTTCGATGCACATGTACGGTTTCGTGTGGAAAAATTCCTGTGGGTCGTAAAACTTCGACAGTGATGATGTTGAAATCATAAATAACCTGGTTGAGGAGGGTGAAAGCGCCCCGTGCTGGTAGTCCCCATGTGTAGCCTACTTTCATTGCATCGCCTTGAATCCACGTCCACGGGATTTTATACAAACTTATTGTACTTTTCTGGATGTGACGCTGGGATGCTCAGAATATCATATGGACGAAATACTCTGGACAGTAAAGTGGTAAAATGAGAGAGTTATGTTGTTTATCGTGGCTCCCTCTGCTTCTTCTGGAAAATGTTTCGGTAGTGTCTCTGGGGTTATATCGTGAATCTTCGATGGTCATCGGGATGGACTGCGATGAGCAGTCCCCAGTCACACTTTTCTTTAGTTTCTGAAGTTGTTTCTTCTAAGTAGGCTTGGGATCTACCGCGGCTTTGTAAAGTGTTGCAAGCGTCTTCTAGACAGAGAGGTGATGATATTCTTATGCTGCACCCTTGAAAAGTAAATGACCTCGTCGTGAATATGACCTTTTGGTTGACTGTGTCTTCTGAGCCTTGACAGTGAATGGATTCTGTGTAGATCCTCAGTCCCGGTTTGCATGTTTCTATCTTTGTAGCGATCATGCTTTGGTGAAGCTCTCGCTGGTATCAGCCAACGAGTGGCACCGGTTCTCAGTAGCAGATGTGATCGGAAGAGACTACATTGTCATGGGAACAAAGTAGGCTGGATGGATGCGTAAGCGAGCAAATTATCCATGAACTCGAGCTTTGGAAGGAAGGAGGCATTGGAGCATCTTCGGTTCTTGGAGAAAACGTTGAAATGATGCCTTGCATCTCTCAGAGCGCTGACGGTTACCATGTTGAAGTTGGAGGCTACATTATGTTATGTCAAAATCGACATCCCTCAAGTGTACATAGTTTAGGAGTCCCCTGTTTCATCTATCGATCGTGCTTTCCAGGAGAGGTTGGGGTTTGAAAACGGCTTCCCTGGCTGAAACGCATGCTTTCCACAGATGTTTCATCATAGACTGTACGACTTAGTGGGCTAAGTTCCCATCATGCAGGTCCTGACGGAAACAGGGTCTATGTGAACTCAGGAGGGTTGCTGATTTTTTTTTCCTCGATTTTGGAGAAATCATTCCTCTTCTTTATGTGTGATGAAATTGGATTGCTGATCCCCTTCTACTGGGAATTCAAGAGCAACGCGAGCCTCTTCATCTATAAACGCACGTCCTGCTGAAGTGTCTTTTGTCTTTTAATCAAAAAAATAGTGGTAAAAGGAGGTCGGCTTCTTCCGGCTCTTCCAGTATCTCGCCCTGATGGTGGAGTGGTGCCTCGGGTGATAGTTGGATCTATGATGCTTGAAGAAACATTGGGGCGGCGGAAACGGCTCCAGTTATGGTGATCGTAAGTGTACCGTTCACGAAGTGCTGGAGCCATGGCGCTGCTTTGGCTGGTTGTGGAGTGGAGAGGATGGCTCTGGAAGGGCGCAAGATGTCATCGCTGGCATGCAAGTCCGGTAAGCACGTTTGGTAAACCTGTCTGGTAGGCGTGTCTGGTAAGCTCGTCTGGTGAGATTTTATGGTAGGCGCATCTGGTAAGCTCGTCTGGGAAGCTTGTCTGGTAGGCGCGTCTGGTAAGCTCGTTTGGTGAGCTTTTCTGGTAAGCGCTATATTGGCTTGGAGTGGGCACTGGATCGGTACGATGCTGGCTTGGCGTGGCGCGGGCTTGTTCTTGCGGGCCCATTTGCCTCTTCCTCGTATCTTTGTTATCACGTCCTGGTTTTAGCGGCAGCGCGATAGTGATAAAGTGGGCACGCATATTCCATCTATGTACTCCAGCGTTTGTTTTTCAATTTTCTTGTGCTGGTGCAAATCATAGCCATAGGTATGCCTTTCCATAAATCTGTAGAAATATTTTTCTTCTGGACTGGTGTAAACCCTAGCCATGGGTATGCCTTTCATAGACTTGCGGAAATACTTCCTCATAAATAACTCTTCGAATGTCGTCGTAGTAATGTCTGCTAATAGTAGTCATTGTTGTGCAGAGTAGGCATGTACGGGTAGGTGACCTTTTTTTTTTGAAAGGCAAACAAAGCGCCTGGTTTATGGTTTTTGATTTCCTGGATTTCTTGGGTTGATAGATAAAATGATACCTTGACGGTTTTTGGGTTGTTCTTTTTGGAATGAATTGTTTAGGAATTGATTGTTTTTGGCTATGAATAAAAGTGACGCAGACATCCCAAGAGAAACCTTAGAACCGTGTGTTGGAAGGTGACATGGGGATAAACTATGTATCTTTTCTGGAAAACTTGAAATAGAAAACCATGTATCTTGTCTAGGTAAGACTTACTTGGTTTTTAGGTCTCCTGATGAAAGTGAACCTTCCGGGTGCAAGACCGAATTTATGGGAAACACCGTCATGGGAAGTCCCCAGTGAGCTATCTGATAACCGAACCGTTGATCCTTGGGCGGATTGTCTACTTCTATCCTCTGGGAATTCCCCAGTCCTCAGTCATCCCTTGTCATGTCATGACTGATAATCGAGTCATTGAGTGACTGAGTCGGAGTGAGTCACCTTCCCCTACCATCTTGACGCCTGGGTCGAAGAACAAGATCGACAGTCAAAAATCGACATTGTAACTGATAGATCAATCCTCCTGCTGTGGTCGCCAATTGGTTATATGTGAAAATAGTTTCTACCGGTTTTGGTAATTACGGGTGTGAAAGGTGAGAAACTGTTTAAACCCTAAACAAATGTACTGCAAGGGAGTACTTTAAGTTCGAGAGATCAATCTGTACAAGTCCGGCCTAAACCAAGAAATGGTCATTCTAGACTTGCTTCGGTCACAAAGAGGAGGAGAATGGGTTGGTTTTGGGGAGGGAAGCAAGGAGAGTGGTGAGACCAGAATAGTTGATTCTGGGAGAGCAATTGGGTTTCTATGACTTGTTGTTAGAGAAGTATGCGATCTCACGAGGAGAGCTAGCAGGTAAGTACTTTGAGTGTTGTGTGGTCCGAATGAACTTGTTTTTCAAATGGAAATAGGTAAGACCTATTTATACAAGTCAAGGTAGAAACGTACCCTGGTCTCTTTAAGGAGTGGGGAAGTAAATGTGAGGAGGTGGTAACCGTATGCATGGACTTGATGTCCCATAAAGTGGTTAACGCATGAAATTGGTTTTCATGAAACTGTTAACGTTATGGAATTAATGTTCCATAAAGTTCGTTAACTCACACCTTTATGTCCCATGAACGTTTCCCACATAACTCTTGTATTTACTAGGCGCCTCACCCTTATGACACTTCCTTATGAGGGGCGTAGTGTACGCTGCACGTTGTAGACCACCAAACCAATACCCAAAGAGAATCCCCTTGTTTGTGTTGATGTCTCGAATGTTTTGGAAAACATGTAAACGTTGTTGTGGCTTGGAAAGTCGAGCTTGGGGAACTGCTAGCCAGGTGACCTTCGACGGTCGAGATGTTGCATCTAGAGAGGAGGGGCAACCGTTGATCGTTGCATGCCTTCGTTTTGGAAGCCACATAGTGAGGTCCAACAGGGTGGCAAGGCTAGGGTGTGTTTGGACTTGGGATGAGGATCCAAGGGTTTTCCATGGTCGTATGGCATGGTTAGGGCTAAGGCAATGGCGCTTGGCTAACAGTGGGTGACTAGCACGGCTAAGGCCAGGGAATGGCGCGGCTAGCTTGGCTAGGTTTGGTTTGGCTTGGCATGTGGTTCCAAGGGGTATCCATGGGCGCATGGAATGACTAGCTTGGACTAGGTGCGTGACCAAGTTAGGGTTTTGGGCCTAAAGTCGTGAGGGGACTTTAGACGGCCAGGATTTGCTTCTGGGATTGAAGGGCAACCGTGGATTGTCTCCTGGCTTCACTTTAGTAGCCGCATGAGGAAGGCCAGCATGGTGGCGCGGCATGAGGGGCCATGGTTTGTCATGGCGCGGCTAGCTCGGTTAGGTGCGTGACCAAGTTAGGGTTTTGGATCTAAAGTCGTGAGGGGACTTTGGACGGCCATGATTTTCTCCTGGGATTGAAGGGAAACCGTGGATTATCGCCTGGCTTCACTTTGGTAGCCGCATGAGGAAGGCCAGCATAGTGGCGCGGCATGAGGGTCCATGGTTTGGCATGGCGCGACTAGCTTGGCTAGGTGCGTGAACAAGCTAGGGTTTTGGGCCTAAAGTCTCGAGGGGACTTTAGACGGCCAGGATTTGCTCATGGGATTGAAGGGAAACCGTGGATTATCTCCTGCCTTCACTTTAGTAGCCGCATGAGGAAGGACAACATGGTGGCGCGGCATGAGGGGCCATGGTTTGGCATGTCGTTTCTAGCTTGGCTAGGTGCGTGACCAAGCTAGGGTTTTGGGCCTAAAGTCGTGAGGGTACTTTAGACGGTCAGGATTTGCTCTTGGGATTGAAGGGCAACCTTGGATTATCGCCTGGCTTCACATAAGTAGCCGCATGAGAAAGCCCAGCATGGTGGCACGGCATGAGGGGCCATGGTTTGGCATGGCGCGGCTAACTTGTACTAGGCGCGTGACCAAGTTAGGATTTTGGGCCTAAAGTCATGAGGGGACTTTAGACGACCAAGATTTTCTCCTGGGATTGAAGGGAAACCATGTATTGTCGCATGCCTTCACTTTAGTAGTCGTGAGGAGAAGGCCAGCAGGGTGGCGCGGCTAGCATAGTTAGGGCCATGGCATGGTGTGATTGGCATGGCGCGGCTAGCTTGGGGATAGGTGTGGCTGGCATGATTTTCCATTAGCATAAGGGTGCGGATAGCATGGTTGGCATGCCTTGGAACAGTAGGGTGTGGCTGGCATGATTTGCCATTGGCACACGAGATGTGGCTAGCATTGCTAGGGCCATGGCACGATACGATTGGCATGGCGCGGCTAGCTTGGGCTAGGTGTGTCTAACATGATTTTCCATCGGCACAAGGGTGCGGCTAGCATGGTTGGCATGCTTTCGCGCGGTTCGGGTGTGGCTAGCATGATTTGCCATTAGCACATGAGATGTGGCTAGCATAACTAGGGCCATGGCACAGTGCGATTGGCATGGCGCGGCTAGGTGTGGCTGGCATGATTTTCCATCGGCACAAGGGTGCAACTAGCATGGTTGGCATGCTTTGGCGCGGTTCGGGTGTGGCTGACATGATTTTCCATTGGCACACGAGATGTGGCTAGCATAGCTAGGTCCATGGCATGGTGCGATTGGCATGGCGCGGTTAGCTTTGGCTAGGTGTGGCTGGCATGATTTGCCATTGGCACACAGGGGAATTAGGGTTTGGTTTATCGTAACCCTAATTTGAAAAATATACCCCGGTAATTATTAGAAACATATTAAAATCTTTTATTAAATGCCCCTAATAAATGCTTGTTTTAAATGTCTGTTAGGGTTTAGCATTTTATGATTTTAACCCTAAACTAAAAACCACCATCAACACATGCATATTGGAATGACTAGATAACATTGGTTGGCAGTTGCTTTATGGCTAGCTTGTTCTCAGTAAAGGACCATCATTCGGTTTGGATGATGATCTAGCTAAAAAAACGAGTAAAGAAGGTCAATTCTTTATCCTAAAACTCTCTCCCTTGACTCTTCCATGAAAATGAAAAAAATTATTCAATGCACTCAAATTCTTTGCTTAATGGTACACCTTTTTAGATCCATCTCTTGTTGTTTTTAGTTTCAAATTCTATGTCTAGTCTGCACATTTAATCACATTACACAAGTAGGATGCATGTGTAACTTCTAGTTACACATGTTGTGTGCTTGTGTAACTCCTAATTACACAATTAGGATGCATGTGTAACTCTGAATTACACTAGACAGATGCATGAGTATCTTCTAGTTACACATGCCAATTATGAACAAACCTTGTAACCAAAAAATTACGCATGCCAGTTACACAAGCTTTTATGGATGTGTAATTGCTAGTTACACATGCTAATTGGATGTGTAAGTATAAGTTACACATGCTAATTAAATGTGTAATTGTAAGTTACACATGCTATGTGGATGTGTATCTGTTGCATATGCTTATACTTTGGTGTGTTTTGATGAGCACTTGTTTTGAGTTTGCAAAAAAATTGAATTCTTGCAACAAAGTTGTTTCTTAAGCTCTGGGTTTTAATTACTTGATTTCACATCTCCTTATGATAGAATGTGATTTCGTGTAGGTGAAACTGAATATACATTGTTGTATGTACTGTTCATTTTAAACTTATAAATACTGATTGCTTGTTGTTATATTTCAGGTTTTGAGATAACTTCATAAAAGCTAATTGCTTAAATGTGATAATGGTCTCATTTTGGAATTGGAGTTGATTTGAATACACAAATTAGATGCATGTGTAACTCTCAATTACACTAGTTAGATGCATATGTAACTCTCAATTACAATAGACAGAAGCGTGTGTAACTTCCAGTTACACATGCTAAGAAATACATGTATTTTTTGTATGCGTTCTTTTTGATGTCTATTTTTTTGATGTTGTAACTTTGCATTACACATGGCATAAGGATGTGTAACTTCTGGATACACATGCCATATGCATGTGTAACTTCTGTTTACACATTCACAATATACTTTAATAATTTTGGGCCTAAATTTAAATTTTATTTAATTAAGGGATTGACAATATATAAAAGGGTATGGATGTCTTTCAATAACTCGGGGCCTAGATTTAAACTTATTTTAATTAAGGGCCTCATATTATGGGTTATCCATGGGTCGGGCCTTAGCATAATTTTCCCAATCATAAATTGGTTTTCATAAAACTGCGAACAACCCACGTAAATTTTTATTGTATGAACATCCACTGGTTTTTCAAAAATTGGACATACGTCCATTATACAATTGTGAAAACTCACATACAAAAATTATTTCACCATATATAATTGTCTACTTTCAACAGTTTTTCAAATCAAATTTGAAAAATGTGTATGTATATATATATTTATATATATTTGCTCCCTTGCGCGAGCATCTGACTTTGAAACGAGAGTATATTTTCAAAAAAATTGTGAAAGCTCACATATCGAAAATAAAAAAAATCATGAAAGCTCATAGACAATTTTTTTATTACTAACAGACGCACGTCTATTAAAAAAAGAATCCCTCATATGGTAGGGATAATTACTCGTTTCTTAAAATGAATGGACGTTCGTTCCTAAAGAATTTTTTTTGTGAAAGCTCACATTTATATAAAAAAAAAACGGGGGGTTCTTTTCATTTAGTGGACACACATCCATCTTAAATAAAAAAAAACTTTTCTCTCGTACGAGCAACCACCTTCGAAACGAGAGTTTATTCCATTTTGTGAAATCTCACATATTTAAAAAATAAAATTTTGGTTTTCGTGAAAGCTCATAGACAAATTTTTTAATCATTAGACGCATGTCTATTTTCTTAATAAAAAATAATCTCTCTTATGCTAGGGATTATTGTTTGTTTCTAAAAATAACGAACGAACATCCGTTCCTAAAACAAGGATTTCTTTTTGGGCCCGGGACCGTAAACGCTAAACCGACCATAACTGAACGTCTGATCATCCAAATCAACAGTGCTTCATCTCTTCATGCTCACGAGATGACACTCTATCATACTAACAAGGTCCTTATTTGGACATTTGCTCATACATGACATCATTGGAGCAAATCCAGAATTCTAAAAATGTCTTTGTACGACTAAGTTCAACTAGTTATCTCGTCTACTAGAAAATCACCATCCAATGCTTACTGCGGAACATGATTGTCCCTCACTAAGCATGGGACTCAATGTTGATGGTGAATTTTTGGCAAGGGATAAAATCGTAAAATTATGATACTGCATGTTTCTGGCCCGGCTTTAGGAATGTATGTGACAATTCATATTTTATTATCTATGAACCATTTCACGATCTCTGACTGAGCGAACGTTCCCCACGGATCTATGATGAATATGATTCTCGAAAGGCCTCTTAGCTAAGCTTTCAATGCTTCATACATTTCATCATCACCTATACGTAGATTCGAAATGATTGGGAGGATCCTAGACATATTGCATGCTAATATAGAGCCTAACGCCTTCAGGACGTCACGGTGCTCGTTGTTCCCTGACTACGTAGAGAGACCGTGTATAGAATCTCTTAATGATTGGGAGGCTCCTAGACATATTGTATGCTAGTATAGAGCCTAACGCCTTCAGGATGTCTCACTATTCGTTATTTCTTGACTATACACCCCCTATGAACGAGTATGGTGCTTTAATTATCTCATATCTCAATTCTGCAAATAGGTTAATTCTAGTGTGTCATTCATCAACTGAATTCCTAGAAAAAAATCTATTATATCTAATTACTCTGTTTCTTGGCTGATCCTCAGCTGGATTCCATGGATTAGTAATAGATACTAAACTCATTTTATTACTCTGTTTCATGAATTATTATCAGTTGAATTTCATGAATTAGTAATAAATACTCAAATAATTTTTATTACTCCGTTTCATGGATTATTCTCAGCTGAATTACATGAATTAGTAATAAATATTCACTGATCGGGAATCTGTGCCACCACTGAGTAAGCCCCGAGAAAATGGTGCGAGTGTATTTAGCAATAATGCACAAACGAGCACCCGAATACATGAACGAATATTCGAAAATATGGACAAACGAGGAAACCTGTGCAAAATAGGGAGGAAAATAATATCAATCAATAAAATAATAAAGAGGCGCCTAAGGGGACATGGCCCACCGGCCGGCCGGTCATGCCGCAGTGGCCGGTCCCGCACCTCTTTCCATTATTTTATATTAATTTGTTATTTTTCTTCATCTCATGAAGACTCCTTCATTTGAGAAAACTCCATCGTTTGAGCAAAACTCTTAGTTTCTCCATATTTTACTACAAACGATGAAAAATAGTAAAAAATAGGGAAAGGTGTCATGGGACCGAGCCACCTAGTCGGATGTCCATGCCCTTGTCGTGACCGGTCCCATACCTTACAATTCCTTATTTTCTCATGTTATTATTTCATTCATCTCATGAAACTCTATCGTTTGAGCAAAAACCCTAGTTTTTCAATATTTTCTCAAATACTGCTCAAACCATGAAAAGGCTAAAAATTCAAATGGTCACATGATGCGTGTCGTAACCACAACAAATTAATTAATATTTAACACCTAATTAACAAGTAATATAGGGTAGTCAAGATCGTTCCCACGAGGAGAAAGAGGTTTTAGTTGTCTTATAATGTCACAAAAGAGGGGGTATTGGTTCAAGATTTTAAAAAGTAAAAGAAATAAACAAAGCAATCAAAAGTGTAAGTTAAAATCAATAAGAGAAAATAAATCAAGGAATCCTTCTTCGTTGCAAAACAATGATTCAAGTTATGTTCTTTTCCAATTTTTATTAGTCACAGATTATCACCAACCGTAGGATAGCAGGTTCGCTTAGCTAACCCCAAAATTCCTTATTTCACTGAGTAACAGGTTCGCTTAGTTATCAGATTCTATTCAAAAGAACCACCTTGAGGTTCGCTTACAAGATGTAATTCCCCGAACGCATTAAGATTTATGAACTTAGGTTTAGTACTAGTAGTTAGACTCGGTTCTCTTGGTCCACTTTCTAGCGTTGTTTTCACACACAATTACTCCACGGAATCCCTCTGCAAGGTCTTGTGTTTTCTACTTGTGTAAAGAGTCAAGGAACTATTACGTATTCCCTAACTTTCACTAGCTTTAGATCAAATTAACAAATCAATTTAGCGTGCACTCTAAACAACCTATCAATCAATCATGAACATTAATATTAGTAAAAACAAACGATAATCATGTGAAAAACTTCAAGATAGAATTGAAACAAAAACTCAAACCATAATGTTAAGAACTAGGAATTCATCCTCAATCAATAAGAAAATTAGCTACTCATAGTTTGGAGTTCACACAATAATAATAATAATTAAGGAAGAAAGAAAGAAAAACTTATTGAAAAGATGATGGTTGCTCCTTCCTCCAATCCTTGTGCACTTTTACTCCTTCTCCAAAGTAGATGTGTGTAAAAGTTGTAGAGAACTCCTTTATTTATAGGCTTCAATACTCTCCATATCTTTGTAGGAAAAGAATCCAAATTCCATAAGAACACCACTTTCCCAATTTGAGCCATATTCCAATTTCAAGTCCAATTCTCCAAAACTTCATAGTTTTCATCAAATTCCCAATTCTAAGTCTTCACACACATGAGAGAAGTCCACAAAAAATTCTGTAATTTTTGCTCACCGGAAAACTGGGTTTTTGGCCGGAAATCAGCGGAATCCGTCACCGTCGGCAACTTGAAAATTCTGTCAGTCGACGGAATATTCCGTCAATCCACCGTTAGGACTAACGGTCAAACAAGTCAACCCGTTAGTCAAAATTCAAAGGAAGGGGGAATCATACACCGAGTAAGCTCACTCAGCTGTCTAACTCAGTCTTAATCACTCATCTGGATCGGTCTTCGGAATCGCTGAGTCGACTCGCCAGAGCAGAAAAATGGGCAGAGTTTCCTCTGTTTCAGGTGTATTCCCGGGCCAAATTCAGGTTGTTTCTTCTTCAATTCCTGCACAACCTGTATCCTAACATTCATATAAACTGTGAAGCATTCGTTCATTGAAACATCCAACACCTTCAGAGACTCATTACTCATCAAACAACCATAATCTCGGCTTCAACCTTCCCTGTTTCTTTGACTTCACTTATCTTCACTGAATCATCACCAAACCCTTCTCACCTGTTCTGTTTAACACCATCTTATCCTCGTAATCTCTTCTCTATTTATTTCAGAACTTCGTCCTAACAACTAGCATCGATCCCTTTTCTTCCATCTCAACTTCGGCAGCAGACCACATCTGTTCTTCATCCTCTAATTCAATCGGTACCACCGTATGGATAGAACCCATATCTAATTTCAGTTCCATCATCTCTGAGATCTCGGAATCACATAATCAAACCCTAGCTTTATTTCTCTGTAATTTCTTCAACAACATCTTCAATCCGTCTCTCAATTCTTTCTGTGTCTCGAGCAACAGCTTCTCGATCTAGTTTTTGCAACAATTTCAACAACTGCTGCCTCTTTTCTTTATTTCAGGGAAGAGGGATGAAATGATTTGAGAGAATAAACTTTTCTCGAATTTAGGGTTATGGTATAGGGTCAGATTTGGGTGCCAATAACACACCTATCTTCTGAATAAGGGTTACCCAATGATACTTACACCTACTGATAACTGATAAGGGACACCCTAGATGGTAACCCTTAACCATAGCTGGCTGCTCTTTATAATTCTTCCAAAAGCAAGTTGCCCCTTAACATCAGCTGGTCTGTTTTTAATACTCCTCTGAGAGAGTTTCCCTTTAACCGTGGCTCGTATCCCGATAGTGTCTGGGAAATGACAGTCCTACCCTTTTTGCTCAATTTGGATCATTTGTTCTTCTTTTCCTCCGTGCGACTCCAAGTACCTAATAACTCAAAAACACGCGTAAAATACATAATTTACAAGAAAAATAACAAAGAAAGCATAAACTCTATGGATAGTAAATACGGTGTATTCTACACCTATCAAATTCCCCCACACTTAGACCTTGCTAGTCCTCGAGCAAATAAAACTAAAACTTACAACTTCAAAGCGTTCCAGTGTCCCAAGCATCCAAAGAGTGATGAGGACATAGAGTTTCTGCTAGTAATAAGAAGTTAGAAATACTAAAGAACATATTCTCATTCTTAAATGTTTAGTGAGAAATAACCACACCATAATGAGAGAACGCGTGTTTGAGAAACGATCAATAAGCATTTCTCCTCGACTTCTGCCTCACCAAAAAGGGTTTTATGAAATTGCACTCAAAAAGACAGCTTTTTTTATGGGTCTCACATGTGTGCAGGTAGGAATGAAGAAGAGAAATCCTGCAACACATTGAATGGTTGAAAGGATAACTTCCGAAATATTTTAAAAACCCACATCTTTTAACATTTTGAAAAACCATTTTTATGACGATCTCTAGGAAAGGAAATCAACTACTATTATCGAGGATGAGATTACTTACTTACCTTCACATCCGATAGCCAATTATGATAACACCACTCTCACGACATCCAATAGAAAAGTCTTCCTCTCCTCGTCTTCATCTTCTTGGTCTTCGGCTTCAACTATTGATGCTAAACTCTTGAACTTCATAAATCCTTGACAATTTGTAACCTTTTTCCTTAAAATCCTTGTCGCTTGAAACTTCCTTATAGATTTTTGATGGGTGTCGTATGCGTCAAAAATAATTTCACTTTCTCACTCAACTAAATATAAATATAGTATTCGATAAGAAAGAGTTCGTATCCACAGAGAGGCGATTGTTGTTATGCAATTTTCAGATTCTTATGTAACCAAATAACCCAAGGGGTGTTTTTGTTTTTATCAAAGTAATAATACTAAATAAAGTAAAGTAAATAGTTGGAATAATCAATAAGGAGAAGATATTGGTTAAGGGATAGTATCATTCATAAACATGTATTTTTCATCTATGATTAGAATTGGTATTTAATCTCTCAATTATCAAAAGTCCTAGGATATCTTGATCGCAAGAGTATCCCGTTTATTTCCTGATTTTATCACAAACAACATTAAAAGATGCTATTGTGAAATCTTCTTGAAAAGCAACCTAAAGTGTAAAAGCACAATTAGATTTAACTCCCTAAGAGCAATAAGTTCTATGAAATAAGACTAATCGATGCAAACAAACGTGTAAAAGCACTAATTCGTTTTAACAAAGGTTATGATTCATATGCGATTAAAAAGATGTATCACTACAAGTATTAACCACAAGATGCTACTAGAAATCAGAGATAACAACTTTTACGTATTGAAAACCCTAATATAGCTTTAGAGATGAAAACAAATCCAATTGATTCCGGACTCATCCAAACTAGCATTCAAATCATTTGATAATAAAAACAATGAATCATAAACGATAAAATTGAGAAAAAACTAATTCATAGAATCAAATAACATGCTTGGAGAAATCAACTTTTTATCCCATAACCAATTATTGTATTTAGCTACTCATATTCATGGAGTTCATCATCAAAATATTCAAAGGAATAAGATGAAACATAAAAGAAAGCAAACCCTAGAAGTATTTCTCTGCAAAAGCTCCAAGAATAGAATAAAAACGTTGTATCTTAAATTGTGTAGAAAACTTCCTTTTTATAGCCTTTTTCTCCTTCCCAAAAATAGGTCAAAGTCTTCAAAATCTGCAAGTCCACATCCATATACCAGTCCACCAAGCCCATGTGTGAAAATATATCCCTGGAATTTTCGGGTCCAAAACGGGTCGTCGGAGTGCTGACGTCATCACCGGAATCCGGTCGCCGGAAAATTATCTCAGCCCGCTTTTGCCATCTGAAACTATCACCAGGCAATTCTACACTTCCAGTAGCTCAACTTTGCTTCTCTGCATTCCACACATTCACAAAAACCATTTTAGCCAATTCCTTGTTTCTTTAAAACGCACCCAAAAGCGCGACGCGTAGCTCATATGTCCGGCCGCCAACTCTTTCGTTCGACTCATACCCGCCTCATGATTCACTGAATCTTGACAATCCCCACTTTCGGTTCCAAAATCCGACTATCGGAGCTAGTACCATTGGCGCGCCATTTTCGCTCCGTTTTCGCATAATTTCTCCTTTACTTTCCCAAGCACTGAACCCTGTTACTACAGCATCAGACCACCATTCCTTGGCGAATTCTCGCCAAGTTCCATCACTGCCGAGCTCAATCACCTGCAACACTCGTCTCCGCGACTCGGCCAACACCCTGCATCTTACTGCAATGCCACATAGTCAGTACCCTTCAAGCCTGCACATTTGTTGTAGCTTCTTCATTCTCACTCCACAGCAACAACCAAAGCAACCAGGTTGCACTGAGAGCAACCACCATCTCTTCATTTTCAACATAACCCAGCATCATCACAGCATTCATGTGTCTGCCTTGCAACTCCTGTCAGTTCTAGCATCACCATCCACATCTTAACTCAAGCCTTTGCCCATAGAAGCAGCACCAATAACTCCAACTCATTGTGCTCTAAAAACTTCTCAAATTCGAGCAACAACTCTCCCGCTCGAACCACAGCAGCACCACAGCATTAATTCTTCCTTCCGGTAAACGCTGACTCGAACATGCCATAACCTGCCATCATTCCTGGTATAAATTGATCTCAGCTGCATTCATTCCTAGCTACCCTTTCTCCATAGTTCAAGACAGACTGACCAGTTCAACAATCAACCATTTCTAGCCACCTGCACTCTACCCTGACAATTCCCATCTCAATCTGAGCTCAAGCTATTCACACAGCACTTACAGACCAGACATCACTGCAACTCAACTTCATACAACACTAACCATTGGATTCATTACTCGATTTGCTTTAGTTCAAAATGCACTCTCTTCCAGCTGGTCACTGCAGCATCAACTATACTGCAAAAATACCATCTACTAGCAATCAAATCAACCTTCTCTGCATCCTTTAGCTCAATACCAACACTAATCTTATGCATATCCAATTCGTTCGCACTAAGTTCCAGCTGCACTTTACCAGAACAATAGCAAAGCTATCACCAGCCCCTTCTCTACTGAATTTCAGGCACAACATATCTCATACAAAGTCCATCGCGACTAACTACAAAGTCACCTTATTTTACTGACCTTACGGCATCGAAACAATCTCACTCAGTATCAAATCGACCACCAGAACTCAGTTCACACAATCTGTAGCAAACCTGGGTAACCGTCAGGTCAAGAACTTCCTGAAATCAATCCAAGCTTGAGCCAAAACTACCAAACACCACACCATCTCTGTCATGTTCTTTCAAGCTTCGAACACCTCTCGAAACCCATGGAAAACACCTACCTGTTTCATTGAATTCGTGGCTCCGCAATAATTTTCTTCCACTGACTTTGGTGGCTAAAACCAACATCCAAACTAAATCAAAACTCCACATTTCCTGGCACTTCAGTTCAGATAATTCCTATCATACATCTATAGCTACACTCCCTAACTGCAACTCTCAACTTCTGTAGCTTCTCGAACTCCACCTTCTATGTCTTATCTCGACCCAAAAATCATCACTCCCGGCTTCCATGGCAGACTTGAGCTTGTCTCACTTCACCAACAGCGACCCATGACTACAGACCCCATTTACTTGATGTGATACTGGTCCCAAATCAAACCCATTTCAACTTCCTGTTTTACAGCTAAGAATCAGCTCAAAATTGAACCCAAAGCCACCATATCATAATCATAGTAATGCCTCCTTCGTTGCCTTCAGGAATAAATTTCCCAATTACCTGAACTTCTCAACCATTTTGTCAAACAGCTGCTATGCACAATTTGATGTTGTTCTACACCTAGAAATCATTTTATGTGGCCTCCAATTTCTACACTTTCAAATCCAAAGCAAACCAGACAATCCATAATCAATTCAGTTCCCATTTTAAGAACTTACCTAGTTTGTAGCTTGAATACCCACAACATTCCCATTTCTATCCATTTCCCTTCTTTGTTCTTCTCAACAGACTCAAACCCCTTTCAATCACCAACTTCAATTAAAAGGACCAGAGTTCTCTTCACTCACTTCTCGATCTCTCAGCGTCAGCAGTCATGGCTGTTGTTCTTTCTCAGTTTTAGTGATGGACTGAATGAAAATAATTGGGAGAAGATACTCTTCTCGATTTAGGGTTAGAAATGATTGGGTGGTTATTGACACTCCAATACATAGGCTAAGGGACACCCCAATGGGTACCCAATAACAGTTAGCCACCCCTTAACCTCAGGGATCTTTAGTGCTCCTGTAGAATTGGTCGACCCTCATCCATGGATCGATTCTTCGGATAGTGTTCACCTAGGAATTGACAGATTTTCCCCTTTCATGCTCCAAATGAATGCTCTTCCACCAGCTGCAGCCGCCTCTTGCATCTCAAATTCACTTCTTCCCTTCAATATCTTTTCATCACTAAAGTTGTCATGATTTTCAGACATAATTTGCATTACTAAAGCCGACATACTTTTCAGATAGAGATGAAGAAATAAAAGCAAATAATGAGAAATAGGTTGTCTCCAATAGCCATTGCACATGAGATGAGACTTCGTTATTTGTTTATTCCTCTTTTGTTCCAAATGACTCCAAAGTACCTAAATACTCAAAAACAAAACATAAGATACATAATTTACAAGAAAACTAGCAGAGAAAGCATAAACAATAGATAAATAATACGGTGTTTTAGACACCTATCAATTTTCCTTCCCCACGGCTTATTCAAAACAAAACAATAATAGATATTTCTCTTGTCTCGTATTTTTCAATTTTTTTTTTCTTTCTTTTTCATTTTTCATTTTTCATTTTTTTTTAATACTTTTTTTTTCAAGACAAGAGAAACAAAATACAAAACAAAGTGAAAAATAAAACAACCATGGCCGTGGAAAAGTACTTTACCGCTTGATTCTTCACAACTTGTATCGCCTCGAAATCATAAACTTCAATAATTCTCACCTTTTGATTTTCTTCGCTTTTGTAAATAAGTCTTCAACTTGTATGTAAAAATCTGCTCATTGTATGTTGCTTTACTTGAATATGAAATTTGCTCTTTTCTTGTTTCGTTGTTGCTTGTAAACCTTGAACGTATTCAACTTTCCTTGTAGATTTTTATGTCGCTCCCTTGTTGATAATGGTGTTTCTATGGACCCGTTGTTGAGAGAATGGTGCTAAATGCAAATCGAACTACAAAGAGGCTTTCATCCATAGACGTCACCCTCATGATTGAAAAAAATTAGCACTCAAGAGATCAAAAATAGTGCTGAAATTGGTGTGAAGTTGGGTAGCTCACCATTCTACCCGGAATTAACGTACGGTGACACACACTCAAAAGAAACTATTTAGTCATGGAAGAATTTCTGGTCGGTGCCTTGGTTGATATGAAAATGGGTAGTCTCCACTACTGATTGATCAGCAATTCTAATAACGCACTTCTCCCTGCACCAAATTTGCATCACCGGCATGATTAAATCCATTATTTAACACTCTAACAAATAAGAAATCCGAACGTAGTTCCCTAACACTTCCAAGTTCAATTATGTCGGTCAGAATTCTCTATGTGAACATACCTAGAAGGATGCTAGTGACTCTAAAATCTCTACAAGTTGAAGTTTTTATGCAATTTTTTTTTTTTTTTAAATATATGCTTAACCACTCCCCCACACTTAAACCTTACATTGTCCTCAATGTAATTGAATCCTCCTAGCAAAGTCAAGGTGGGAAATCCTAATATGATATGAAACAAGAAAAATAAACAAATTCAACACAAAGAAAATAAAATAAAAATACAAAAGGATAAGAAATACAAAACCGGTGGGTTGCCTCCCACTTAGCGCTTGTTTTAAAGTCGACGGCCCGACATAGCTCTTGCTTCACATTACTCCTCTAGAGGGAGCACATCTCGAAGTCCAATCACGTCCACATGCTCTGTTGGAAAGTTTTCATAATATGGCTTCAACCTATGGCCGTTGACTTTCAAGGGTTGTCCTGTTTTTTCACTAACAATTTCAAATGCACCATGATCATAAACATTAGTAACAATAAATGGTCCCACCCAACGGGACTTAAGCTTACCCGGAAATAAACGTAAACGAGTATTAAATAGAAGAACTTTTTGCCCCACAACAAAACTTTTCCTAGAAATCATCTTGTCATGAAAAAGCTTGGTCTTTTCCTTGTAAAACCGGGCACTCTCGTAAGAATCATTACGTATCTCCTCTAGCTCATTTAGTTGCAACTTTCTTTGTTTCCCCGCTTCATCATACTCCATGTTGAATTTCTTTATCGCCCAATAAGCCTTATGTTCAAGTTCAACCGGAAGATGACAAGCTTTGCCATAAACCAACCTATATGGAGACATACCAATCGGTGTCTTATACGCCGTTCTATACGCCCAAAGTGCATCATTGAGCTTAAAGCTCCAATATTTCCTTGTGGTATTCACCGTTTTCTCAAGAGTGGACTTAATCTCACGGTTTGAGATTTCCGCTTGTCCACTAGTTTGTGGATGGTAAGGCGTACCAATCTTGTGTGTTATGTTGTACTTCTTGAGGAGAGCATGGAAAGACTTCTTGAAATGTGAGCCTCCATCGCTTATCACCACTCTTGGTGTGCCATGCCTAGTGAATATGTTTTCTCTTACAAAATCACAAACAACTTGAGAATCATTAGTTTTGGTGGCTCTAGCCTCCACCCATTTCGAAACATAATCTACGGCAAGAAGTATATAAAAATTTCCATTCGAATTGACAAAAGGGCCCATAAAATCAACTCCCCACACATCAAAAATCTCTACGGCGAGAATTGGTGTGAGTGGCATTTGATTTCGAGCACCTAGATTGCCCGTTCTTTGACATCTATCACACGATTTACAAAAAATATATGAATCTTCAAACAAGGTGGGCCAATAAAATCCACTCTCAAGAACTTTGAGAGCAGTACGTTTAGAACCAAAATGGCCACCACAAGCAAAAGTATGACAAAAGGAGAGAATAGATTGAAATTCGGAGTTAGGTACGCACCTTCGCATTATTTAATCAACGCCATATTTCCATAAGTATGGTTCATCCCACACATATTGCTTCGCTATCTTCTTAAGTTTCATCTTTTGGAAGTTGGACATTGTACTAGGTACCTTTCTTGTCACCAAGTAATTTACTACATATTCTTCCAAGGAGAAAAGTTGTTCGTCCGGAAAGCGGTCTTGTAATGGAAGTTCTTCGTGAGACATAACAAGTCTACTAAGATGATCCGCAATGGTATTCTCCACACCTTTCTTATCTCGAATTTCTATGTCGAACTCTTTTAGTAATAGGATCCACCGGATTAGTCTTGGCTTAACTTCTTTCTTCTTTAGTAAGTATTTAAGTGCGACATGATCGGAATACACAATAACCTTTGTATCCACCAAGTATGATCGAAATTTTTCCAATGAAAACACTATAGCCAATAACTCCTTTTCCGTGGTAGAATAGTTGATTTGTGCATCATTGAGGGTCCTAGATGCATAATAGATAACATGGGACAACTTGTCCACTCTTTGACCCAAAACGGCTTCAACCGCATAATCACTAGCATCACACATTAATTCAAATGGAATATTCCAATCCGGTGACTTGATAATCGGCGCACTTGTCAACATTGCCTTCAATTTGTCAAACGCATCCTTGCATTCCTTGTTGAAATCAAAAGGTACCTCCTTTTGTAGTAACTTGCACATCGGCATGGAGATTTTTGAGAAATCCTTGATAAACCGCCTATAGAAACCTGCATGGCCAAGAAAATAACGAACCTCCCTCACCGAAGTGGGATATTGTAAGTTTCTTATTAAATCTATCTTTGACTTGTCCACTTTGATCCCTCGAGAGGACACAATGTGACCAAGTACTATGTCATGGTTTACCATAAAATGACATTTCTCCCAATTAAGGACAAGGTTTGTGTCTATGCATCGTTTAAGAACTAGTTCAAGGTTGTCTAAACAACTATCAAAATAATTGCCATAAACACTAAAGTCGTCCATAAATACCTCGATAATGCGCTCCACGTAATCCTAGAATATACTTACCATGCATCTTTGGAAAGTAGCCGGTGCATTGCAAAGACCAAACGGCATCCGTCTATACACAAACGTTCCAAACGGACAAGTGAAAGTAGTCTTCTCTTGGTCCTCCGGTGCAATCACAATTTGGTTGTATCCCGAATAACCGTCCAAGAAACAATAATACAAATACCCCGCTAACCGCTCCAACATTTGATCAATGAAAGGTAAAGGAAAGTGATCCTTCCGGGTTGCGGAATTAAGCTTCCTATAGTCAATGCACACTCTCCAACCGGTTTGAACTCTTGTAGGAACAAGTTCATCGTTTTGATTTCTAACAACCTAACACCGGACTTCTTTGGTACCACTTGTACCGGACTAACCCACTTGCTATCGGAAATTGGGTAAATTACCCCCGCACTTAGCAATTTGAGTATCTCTTTCTTCACAACCTCCATCATGGGAGGATTAAGCCTACGTTGAGCATCATGTACCGGCTTCACATTCTCTTCCATTATAATCCTATGCATGCACATGGATGGACTAATGCCTTTGATGTCCGTAATTGTACACCCAATAGCCGTTTTGTGCTCTTTCAAGACTCTAAGCAAACGGTCTTCTTGTACCGGTGTGAGGTTCTTTGCAATAATCACCGGAATCTCATCTCCATCTCCCAAGAATGCATACTTCAAATGGTCCGGAAGTGACTTCAAATATAGTTTAGGCGCCTTCACAATAAATGGTACAAGTAATTCATCATTCACGGGTAAAGAAATATATGAAACATTACCCTTAGCTTCTTGTAATACCGTCAAAGCACCACACGTCTCCACCAATTCCGTGGAAATTGCAACATCCAAGTTAGGCAAGCCATGGAAGTCCAATTCAATGCTCTTTTGCAACACCACATCAAGTTCGTCCTCTTGATTCAATTCCACCATTTGTTGCGCTAATGAACTAACCACATCAATGGAGTAAGCGGAATGCACATCACTTGGGTAGCGCATGGTTTCTAATATGTTGAAGTGTATTACTTCCTTGTCGAATTCCATAGTAATTGTACCCTTATCAACATCAATCTTCGTCTTTGCGGTCTTCATAAATGGCCTCCCAAGAAGTAGAAAAGTAGACGAACGATTCTCATTTTTTTCCATATCCACCACAAAGAAATCCACCGGAAAAATTAACTCATTCACTTGCACTAGAACGTCTTCTACAAGTCACTTTGGATAAATGTTAGACTTGTTTGCTAATTGGATAATAACTCTTGTCTCTTTTAATGGTCCAAGATTCAAGGAGTCATATATATCGGCCGACATCACACTAATGGAAGCTCCCAAGTCAAGTAAAGCATGTTCAAACCTTTCCTTACCAATAGTAATTGGCACCGTAAAACCACCGGGATCCATGCACTTTGTAGGCATCTTCTTCAAAAGCATAGCCGACGCACTCTCGCCAACTTTAGTAATTTCATTATCAAGCAACCTATCCTTCTTTGTGCATAATTCCTTCATGAACTTAGCATACCTTGGCATTGTCCTAATGGCCTCGATGAATGGGATGTTGATTTCTATCTTCTTGAAGATATCCATGAGTGCTTTGTCTTGAGCTTCCTTCTTGGACTTAGCAAAACGACTAGGAAAATGAGGTGGAGTAGTAAAATTAGGAACCGGTTCCTTGGATTGGGCGGTTGGTATTGAATTCTTCCTTGGTTCGGCTTCCTCCTTGTCTTTGACTACCTCTTCACTAGCTTATTCATGATGATTTGGACTCTCTACTTGTCTTCCACTTCGTAAAGTAACCGCATTAACATTCTCTCTTGGGTTCACAAATGGTTGTGAAGGAAGCTTTGTAGATGTTTTATCTTTCATTAAGTTCATATCGGTCGCCAATTGTCCCATTTGAGTTTGTAAATCCTTGATTGCCGAACCGGTCCTTTGTTCCAAAGCTTTGATTGCCGAATCGGTCTTTTGTTGGCTTTGTTGTAACATGGAAGTGATACCTTGCATGCTTTGCATTATCACATTCAACTTGTCATCATTCGAAGAATCTTGCTCCTTAACTTGTTGTGGTTGGAATTGTTGTTGTTGAGGTTGGAAACGTGATTGTTGGAATCCACCTTGTTGCGCATATGGATTAGGAGCCGCCGCTTGCTTGTTTGCATAGCTAAAGTTGGGATGATCCTTCCAACCGGGATTATAAGTATTTGAGTATGGATCGTACCTAGGCCTTTGATTTGGATATAAAGCATTTACTTGTTCGGTTTCATCATCCGGAATAATTACTGCGGCCAATCATTGCACTACCCTTTGTATGTTGTTTAACCGTTGATCGGATTGTGAAGATGAGTCACTAACTTCATGCACCAACTTAACCATTGAGTCACCTCTTGCATAGAATTGTTGCGAATTTGCCGCCATACTTTCAATCAACTCGGTAGCTTCGGCCACCGTCTTGTTCACTAGTGCACCACCACCCGCGGCGTCAAGAAGATATCTATCACTTGTTTGGAGACCTTCATAGAAATATTGAATTATCATGGCGTCACTAAATTGATGGTGTGGACAACTTGCCACCAATCTCTTGTACCGATCCCAACATTCATATAATGACTCTCCCACATGTTGCTTCATCCCACAAATCTCCTTGCGAATTTGAGTAGCTTTTGATGCGAGAAAATATCTCTCAAGGAAAATTTTCATCATCCCATTCCATGTTGTGATACTTCCGGAAGGCAAATAATACAACCATTCCTTAGCATTGCCCGCCAAAGAGAACGAAAAAGCTTTCAACTTTGCTCCATCCGCATTAATATCCTGTGGAAGCATGGCCATGACTATAGTATTGAAGTCCATAATATGTTTGTTTGGGTCTTCATTCACCATGCCATGAAACTTTGGTAATTATCTAATCAACCCCGGCTTGATCTCGAAAGTTGAGTTAGCTTGGATACACCATTGTTGTGTATCGAGATTGTGAGAAGCTAGGTCCTTGAGTGTACGATCACCCATTGCTTCTTCTTCTATGTCCGAATCTGCGAATTCACTTGATGTAAAACGAGGAAGCGGAGTGTTAACTGTTCAAATGAAATCCTTTAGTTGAGTGCCGGATCGAAGACGTATTGGACTCGGTCTTCCCTTTTTAAGCATTCACCAAAGAGATAGTACCTGAAATAAGATTCACAAAACTAAGTTAGATACGGTATAGAATCTAACAAAGTAAGAATAAAGCAAAAAAGAAAAATTAAAACAACTAGAATCGTCCGTTGCTCCCCGGCAACGGCGCCAAAATTTGATGCGTGTCGTAACCACAACAAATTAATTAATATTTAACACCTAATTAACAAGTAAAATAGGGTAGTCAAGATCGTTCCCACGAGGAGCAAGAGGTTTTAGTTGTCTTATAATGTCACAAAAGAGGGGGTATTGGTTCAAGATTTTAAAAAGTACAAAAATAAACAAAGCAATCAAAAGTGTAAGTTAAAATCAATAAGAGAAAATAGATCAAGGAATCCTTCTTCGTTGCAAAACAATGATTCAAGTTATGTTCTTTTCCACTTTTTATTAGTCACAGATTATCACCAACCGTAAGATAGCAGGTTCGCTTACAAGATGTAATTCCCCGAACGTATTAAGATTTATGAACTTAGGTTTAGTACTAGTAGTTATACTCGGTTCGCTTAGTCCACTTTATAGCGTTGTTTTCACACACAATTACTCCACGGAATCCCTCTGCAAGGTCTTGTGTTTTCTACTTGTGTAAAGAGTCAAGGAACTATTACGTATTCCCTAACTTTCACTAGCTTTAGATCAAATTAACAAATCAATTTAGCGTGCACTCTAAATAACCTATCAATCAATCATGAACATTAATATTAGTAAAAACAAACGATAATCATGTGAAAAACTTCAAGATAGAATTGAAACAAAAACTCAAACCATATGTTAAGAACTAGGAATTCATCCTCAATCAATAAGAAAATTAGCTACTCATAGTTTGGAGTTCACACAATAATAATAATAATTAAGGAAGAAAGAAAAACTTATTGAAAAGATGATGGTTGCTCCTTCCTCCAATCCTTGTGCACTTTTACTCCTTCTCCAAAGTAGATGTGTGTAAAAGTTGTAGAGAACTCCTTTATTTATAGGCTTCAATACTCTCCATATCTTTGTAGGAAAAGAATCCACATTCCATAAGAACACCACTTTCCCAATTTGAGCCATATTTCAATTTCAAGTCCAATTCTCCAAAACTTCATAGTTTTCATCAAATTGCCAATTCTAAGTCTTCACACACATGTGAGAAGTCCACACAAAATTCTGTAATTTTTGCTCACCGGAAAACTGGGTTTTTGGCCGGAAATCAGCTGGAATCCGTCACCGTCGGCAACCTGAAAATTCTGTCAGTCGACGGAATATTCCATCAGTCCACCGTTAGGACTAACGGTCAAAAAAGTCAACCCGTTAGTCAAAATTCAAAGGAAGGGGGAATCAGACACCGAGTAAGCTTACTCAGCAGTCTAACTCAGTCTTTATCACTCATCTGGATCGGTCTTCGGAATCGCTGAGTTGACTCGCCAGAGCAGAAAAATGGGCAGAGTTTCCTCTGTTTCAGGTGTATTCCCAGGCCAAATTCAGGCCGTTTCTTCTTCAATTCCTGCACAACCTGTATCCTAACATTCATATAAACTATGAAGCATTCGTTCATTGCAACATCCAACACCTTCAGAGACTCATTACTCATCAAACAACCATAATCTCGGCTTCAACCTTCCCTGTTTCTTTGACTTCACTTATCTTCATTGAATCATCACCAATCACCAAACCCTTCTCACCTGTTCTGTTTAACACCATCTCATCCTCGTAATCTCTTATCTATTTATTTCAGAACTTCGTCCTAACAACCAGCATCGATCCCTTTTCTTCCATCTCAACTTCGGCAGCATACCACAGCTATTCTTCATCCTCTAATTCAATCAGTACCACCATATGGATAGAACCCATATCTAATTTCAGTTCTATCATCTCTGAGATCTCGGAATCACATAATCAAACCCTGGCTTTATTTCTTTGTAATTTCTTCAACAGCGGCTTCAATCTGTCTCTCAATTCTCTTTGTGTCTTGAGCAACAGGTTCTCGATCTAGTTTTTGCAATAATTCCAACAACTGCTGCCTCTTTTCTTTATTTCAGGGAAGAGGGACGAAATGATTTGAGAGAATAAACTTTTCTCGAATTTAGGGTTATGGTATAGGGTCAGATTTGGGTGCCAATAACACACCTATCTTCTGAATAATGGTTACCCAATGATACTTACACCCACTGATAACTGATAAGGGACACCCTAGATGGTAACCCCTTAACCATAGCTGGCTTCTCTTTATAATTCTTCCAAAAGCAAGTTGCCCCTTAACATTAGCTGGCCTGTTTTTAATACTCCTCTGAGAGAGTTGCCCTTTAACCGTGGCTCGTCTCCCGATAGTGTCTGGGAAATGACAATCCTACCCTTTTTGCTCAATTTGGATCATTTGTTCTTCTTTTCCTCTGTGCGACTCCAAGTACCTAATAACTCAAAAACACGCGTAAAATACATAATTTACAAGAAAAATAACAAAGAAAGCATAAACTCTATGGATAGTAAATACGGTGTATTCTACACCTATCATCACATGACCGACTAGGCTTCTCACGTCAAAAATTAAAATATCATTATTTTAATATTCTCAAAATACTGGTCGCACGAGCAAAGTTCAACTTTCTCATTCGAGAAATATTGAGAGTTTCAACCAAGATCAAACTCTTTTGAAAATCCAAAATATTGCTCAAACGCGCACCATAAAAATACCAAAAACTCTCAGGATTGAGACACGGGCAGTATGGTGACACGAGCATGTCACCTTGACCGGCCAAGGTCGTACCATAGGCTTGCAAGGAGCCGGTCCTACACTCTTTCATAATTTTGACCTAATTAGTTCTCAACAGTTCATATTGGGTCCAAACTCTCTCCAACCAACTTGTAAATTGCTCAATCGACCACCATTTGGTCCTAATATCACCAACGGCCGGTCCCATGACCCCTTGGCCGGTGCTCATCTCTCCATAATTAGGTTTTATTACCTAATGCTCAGACGAGCACTATTTTAATAAATGATTAAACCATCATTTGATCATCCTTTCACCAACTGGTCAACAAAGGACTTTGGTGTATGCTCACTTGAGCACCTGGGCGCTACATTATAGGCAATCATCCCATGTAGCCGTTCCCTCCTTCACTCGGTGATTTATTTCATTTAATCATCAACTGATCGCCAATCGATCGAAATTAGGGTTTTGAACTGAATGCTCTGCCAATCATAATTATGAGCAAGTTCAAACACTAATAATTTTATGTTGATCCAGCAATCAACATCTTGATTAATTATATAATATTTGGTCCAGATACCAATATTTGAATTGGTCATACTACCAATAATTCATCAAATGGGCAATATTTGCTCATACGAGCAATATTTGCTCTGACGAGGAATATTGATTCAACTATCAATATTCAGTAATTCAACAATTCATCAGAGCAATATTTTCTCAGACTATCAATATTCATCACGTTTATCTGGTTATCAACATCCATTCGAGAACTCCATGAATCCTAGAGCATTCGAAAATCATGCTCGACTGAACAATACTTAGACTCATCGTCTAATCAAGTCAACGACTGACTAGTCAAATACACGTCTGCCTTGCAGACTCCACGTTCGTGAGACATCAATCACATCACATGGGGGGTATTAATTAGGGTTTTGGTATGGTGGCCTACGGCATGTGTGTTCATCCACGATGAGAAATGTGGGTAAGTCGTGCAAGTGGTTGAGGAAGTTAGCAAAGTAGTGGGTGGACGATCAACCCAGTCTCTGCATGACATGGAACTGGTTAAACCGCAATCTCCCATTTTCCCAGTCTTTCACTTAAACAACCGTCACACTTACTGGAGATCAATGTGTCCATGTTCTAGCAATTTAAATAAGTTCTCTGAATTCATGATTAACAACAGAACATATATACAGGAATTACACAACAATTCTCATCTGAACAATCACTCTCAATAGATCCGAATTCAAACTTATTCGAACCGAGAAGTTCATTTGTAGAAACCCACAACATATTCACAATCCTTTATCAACATTGATCTCACACACTTCTCAGCTTCCCTCCTACCAATCAACCCTCTTCCCTCTTTGTGACCGAATTGACTCTGGAACGACCATTTCTTGGTTTAGTCTGGAGTCCTACAGATTGATCTCTCGAACTCAAAGCACTTCCTGCAGTGCATCTATTTGAGGTTAGGCGGTTTTCTCGGTTGAGGAGTCTCCGTCCGCACGGTCGTCTCTCCACTTCCTAAAAAACCAGCAAATCATTTTTCCCCATTAACACTAGGAAACTTCTTTTGAGGATTTTATTCTTGAGAAGGATAACTAGGGTTTGGTATAGAAAATATTGTGATTACACATACCGATTTCCAACGTTTTTTATCTTGCATGTTTTTAGATTTATTTATTTAAATTCTAGAGTTGTTGGAAGATGAACTTGCAGTATGAAATCATTATTGGTTTAATTATTACAAAATTCTTATGAAATATTATGCCTTTACGTTCTTATGAATCGAGCTAATATTTCATATATATGCTCAGAAGTTGAATCTATTATGTTTTTATAAACAGGAAAATAGAACAAACTCTTTGAGATTTTTCTTGCAGTATTGATCTTTTTGTGATTGTACTTTCGTGTTTTGGTGCTTGACACACTCCGTAAGATTCTCTTATGTTGAGTAAAATCGAGTAAAGTTTGTCTCGTTGTTTGTAACTGGCTTTGAGATTAATTTATATTGATACTGGATACAAATCCTCGTGATTTGTTAGTGTCCACCAAATCCTTATTTTTCACAAAAGTAAGGTCACTCATGTTGTTCTCTTTGGAATGACATTTTATGAGGGAGAGTTCTTAAATGAACTTGTGCTTAATTGTTACAACCTACGTTTCAGGAAAAGTGTTACTTTCACTTTTTCATTTTAGCCTGAAAATAGGCCAAATTGAAAAAGTGAAAGTAACACTTTTCCTGAAACGGAGGGAGTATATCTTTGTAGGAAGTGTGGCTAAGGAATTATAAAGGGGATGCTTGTATCTTATTAATCTCCTAGGATGAGCTCTAAGTATTTATTACTATGTGATATCATCTAAAATAAGGTAAGTACTTGTATCCTGCTCCCCACGCGTTCTCTGTCAGTGGCATTTAATTCCTTATCTCCCAATACACGCTACTATGTTGGTTCCGACACATGCTTCACACGTGGGTGTGGTAGATTTCTCTTTTAGTGGATCGAGGCCGAGGAGTTGATTCCATGCTTTTCTCCAATCAATCTTTGGGTACATCCTAGCTTGAGATGACGCCACCTCCATCTGCCGATATTTAGTTTATTTTTATTAACGCGCGCGTTACAGCCCCAAGGCTGTCAACATCCGTATAAGATAACTCCACCAAAATAAAAGAGGAATAAAAACCCCAAATTCCAAAACTGTCTACAATACCCCTCCATCTATTCAGCCCAGAAACAGACAGCAAAATCTCCCCCACCGTATCTTCATATAATTCTCTTTCTTAATCTCTTAGGGAAAAAAAAATTAGATCTACGAAACTCATTTCCCTTTCGATTCTATTTTCTTCTACTGGAACCTCTTTTTTTTTTCCCCAGATATGGATTGTTAGAAACTAGAAATTATAGATCGAGACAAGTTATGACCTAAATTCAAAAAAGTAAAACAAAAATCACAAAAACTGGTTAAAATAGTGAAGAAGAATGCTCAACAAGAGAGAAAGAAAGATGAACAACTCAAGAAGACGATTAAAAATCCTCCAAAAGGTAAATCAAATCCTTTGTCTCATGTTGTTTGATTAATAATAAGATCATTATTTATTATTGTTCATATTTTTGGTTGATTAATTTTCATAAATGGTCGGTATGAACAAATCTTACATTTCCCGCCTGTTAGATTTAATTCCACTAGAACTAATTCGGTGTTGTTGGTTGATTCTGGTCATTTTGATGAAACAATATTTGGATTCGACATTTTTCCTTGTCGAATTTGGTTCAACCTGAACTGTTGGTTTGTTGATATAATTATGGTAGTTTTGATGAAACCATTTTTGGTTTCATCATTTTTCCTTTGTCAAATTTGGTTCCACTAGAACTGTTGGTGTGTTGATTAATTCTGGTAGTTTTGATGAAACCATTTTTGGTTTCATCATTTTTCCCTTATCGAATTTGAGTAAAAAATTGAAGACAATTTTTTGTTGGTGTGTTATATTGTCTTCATATTTTTGATGAAACCATATTTGGTTTTACCATCTCCACTTATGGCTACATATATCTGTTGGGTGCGTTTTCTGTTGGATGTTTGCTTGATATAACCAGATTTGGTTTCACCATTTTTAGTTATGGTTTCATCATTTTTCAGTTATGGTTTCATCATTTTGTTGGTGCTTATGGTTTACTTTTGGTTTCACAACAGGGAAAAAAAGAGAAACAGAGCCATATAGGTGCTCGTTGCATCATTTGTGTGCGGAAGCATCTGCAATAAAGGCTTTGATACAAAAAGGAGGGACAACATATGCCGACTATTTTTTCATCTCCATTTTGGCGTTTTTTCAAACCTTTCTATGAAATTCTATTGAAAGAAGACGAGCTAAAGAAAAAGACGAAAGCCGTCAAGATGAACAACAAGAAAAGGTGCAGAATGTAAGATCAAAGCTGGACTGTAAGATTCTCCTTGAAAAAATAGAACAATACTCGCATGTCATGCCTAAAAAAGTACCATTCTTTTGGAAAATTCTGTTTTTGTTGAAGTTTAAACTACTTGTAAAATGGTATTGACTAATTGTAATGGTGACAAATTACAGTTTCTGTAAAAAAAAAATTTAATTGATTTCAGTTTGTAGTCCCTTACAACTTATGTCTAAAGAATATGATGTCTATTTTTTTGGGGAAAGATGTGAAAGAAAAATAGCATTAAAAATACGATGAAACCAAAAAGGGTTCCAGCAAAAATATGATGAAACCTATTTTGGTTCCAACATATTGTAAAAGCCCGCAAGCTCTGCCAAACTTAAACTGAAACTGAAACAAATATGACACACCTGCAACAAATTAACATGTTTAACTATAGAAAGAATAAACAAGGGAATAAATGAAAAATAACTCTAAAACAAACATCAAAATGAAATCTGAAAAGTAAATTAAATACATATTGTATGTATTCTAAACTAAATTGAAACTGAAATTCGAAGAATTGTAATTAAAATGGCTTCACATCTGTCGAGCATGGCATGTCCTTCGGTTATGGGTAGTCAATACATGATGGAAGATACCACAAGTTCTCATCTTCTTCTTGGGAAGTGAACATGTATTAAAAATTCTCTTCTTCTTACTTGGAAGACCTGGTTATGGCGGAGCATCGGAATTAATAATAAGGGATTTTTGGAAACACTATAACTGGCCTTTCAACTGTGGGAACTTGATTAGTTTCTCTACAACATTGGTTTTATGCAAATAATTATTCAGCATCTCCACTGAACAGATGTGTACTTGTTGTGTACGTCGAACTCTAGCTGCAATTCTGACCTGCCAACAATGAATACTCAAAACCCTAGTTAGCAATTCGGGTTACGGGAAACGTTCGGGACGGCATACGTACGTGTATTATTCGTTTTGGCAGAATAAAAATTCAGTCCACTATTCGGTCAACGATTCGTGATTCGCCGATAGTTCGGAACGGCATACGTACATGTATAATTCGTTTTAGGGATGCAAGTTCGGCAACCAAAATACGGTACGTGTTACCTTATAAAAAATTATACAAATGTATTTGTTTAATATAATTTCCGAGGTGGGTACTAAGATTTCATTTGTAAAATTGAATATGTTTAAAATATGTACCAAGTAATCATCAAACAACACACAGATCAGTGGTCTCTTCACTTAATAGTTAACTTGTGGTGGTGTGTTTCTTGTCCCACAAAAACTAATGACGTGTTACCCGAATTATCAAGTACGTATAATTTAGAATTCGGAAAAGTCGCGCATAATTCGTTTCTCTAAAAAAAAACCGCGAATCTGGATCGGGGTTGCATACGTACGTGAATGAGATGGTTAAAATACGGATTCAGAACTATTCGCGTATAATTCGCGAATAGTTCTCCGAATTGCTAACTAGGCTCAAAACTATTGAGACATAAAATTGGCCAAATTATCAAGTACAGTATAATGCTGAAAATGCACTTAATTAAGCTAAGATAAGAAGGAATGAAACAACCCACTCGCCACCATTACCACTTACTGATTCGATCACCAACTGCAATACTCATTCAATACTGACCACCTACACCAGTCACTCAATCATTCACCACCATAATATGGTATCTGTACTTAGATGAAAAAATTAAAACAAAATTAGATAGAACCAAAATATCAACATATGGGTGAAGTGTTAAAAAATATAAAACGGAATTAAATGAAACCAAAATCGGTTCTACCAAAATTAGATGAAACCGAAATTGGTTTCATCATAAATGTACTCTTGATTGTTTCATAAACTGGCAAATTATTTAACACTTTTTAAGCTTTGTGCAGTTCCATTTTTTTGGTTAAATAACTCATAGATAACTCCTAAGTTAATATTGTAGTGTTTCACAAAAATACCCATAAATAACTCCTAAGTTAATATTGTAGTGTTCGAAGTATAACCAACAAGATTGGTTTCATCAACATAAACTCGAAAGCAAGAAATAAAAATAGATGAAACCAAATCTGCTTTCAGCAAAACAAAATAATAATCTCACCAAAAAGATTGGTTTCATCGACAAAAACGAACAAAAATTAGATAAAACTAAAATTAGTTTCAACAAAATGAAACAATAGCATAATCATATTGGGGCAACTGTTTTAACAACAACAATAAAAGAAGCATACACATAAACATTTACTTCCTTTCCAGTTTGTCACACTGTAAATAGAAGTCAACCCTTCTTGTTACATTATCTAGATGCATAAAAGACCTTTGTCATCAAAATTCCAATGTTTAAGATAATTTACCTCTCTAATTATGTGACCTTTGATTGGAGCCGAAGAGATCTATCATTAGCGTCATCTAGTGGCATTAACCGCCCCAATTTGTGTTCACTCTCTCGTAGTCGTTGCATCAGTACCTTATCCTGCAACATAAATCCACATGCAAAAGACAAAAAAATAACTTGTAAGCTAACCTAAACACATCAAATTCCCCAAATGTTTTATAACCCCAATGTTATTAAGCTAACCACATAAAGCTATTGTCCCCAATTTTGTCCATAACTTGTAAACTAACCTAAAAATATCAAATACTCAAGAATCTAAACCAACAAAACGAGATCTGGTATCAAATTCAATTAAAAAACTAGTAAAATCATATAAAAAATGACACTTAAAAACTTCAAATTACCATTCTAGAATTCATTGTTTCTCCCAAAACAAGAAGATGAACTTGAATCCCAATCGCCATCCATGGTTCATCTCCACATGATATCAATGAGGAGAAAGAAGTTGTTGGTAAAGGATCAGGGCGTGGTAGGGGATTTGGTGGTGCTATCAGAGTAGAAAGATGAGATGCTTCTAGTGATGATTGTAGGGGAGGAGGAGGAAGAGACTGAGGTGTTTTTGATGTCAGATCTGAACATCGTAGCGGGTTTTGTGGAGGCGGAGGTGATGTTGGTGGCAAATGGTAATACAGAAACAACAAAAAGAGGTGTTGGTGAGGGAGGAGCAGGAAGAGACCGAGGTGTTCCTGGTAGATCTAGAAATAGTGGTTTAGTGGTGGTGCGACGGTCGGAGGAGTTGCTCGTGATAGGGGAGAAGAAAAAAGAAATGAAACTGTGAAATAAGAGGAGAAGAAAAATATATAAAGTGCAGGGCAGGATCAGGATTATAAAAATTAATAAAAACTAAATTTAAAAATTTTAAATGAAAATGGGGTTTTTGTTTCAATTTTACCGGATATGATTTTAATGTGTGCCAAATAATATGATTAGTGTTTTTGTAGCTCAAATAGTATCACCTTGGTTTTTTAGAGCTTAATATGTTATTTTTATTGTTCCTGCTGGTCGAAGGGTCCAATTGGTTGGTTATATATTGTTTTGGCCTAGTGATATTGTGAGTTTGTTATTCAGCTATATACCATTTCTACGTACGAGTTCGGGTTCCAGTAACTTTAAACCGGGTGAGTGACATAGAATAATCGTGGACGGTGTGCCTTCCATTTGCCCACTCCAGTGCATGACATATGGCAGCTTGAACAAGTGAAAAAAATGCGGACGTTACATTTGGCACTTTGTCACCGAACTCGAACCCCATGGGCTTGACCCGATTGTTGATTGGTCATTGTATTCAAACCAATGCTCATCCCTACTAAGTTATATGAAGTCGTAATGCTTTTCACTCTCAAAAGAGTTATCCCAACATGCCATGGGAAAATGTGGGAGCATAAGCAACCCAACCAGTGAAAGCGCCGCGCAAGGCAAGGACAAAGTGCAAGTAATCTTTAAAGAAACGTAAATTATAAAGTATTTATTTCCTGGAACATATGCTCATGCATTGTGGGCATATGGATCAACTTCAATCAAAAATAGCGATCTTTTAGTACTCCCTCTGTCCCACTATTAAATGATCTAGTTTAAGTTTGCACAATTTTTAAGACAAAAAAAAAGTATTTTTAATCATTTTTTACAATTATACCCCTTATGAATAGTAATTAGTGAAAGTTAGAAATGATTTATCTCTCAAATTACTCCACGGATGTTCGCAAACTTCATACCATTAAAAAACATTTTAAAACACCTACATAACGAATATAAACAAGCCTATCAAATTATGCATATTTCTTATATTTTTTATAATTAATTAAAAAGATAATTTTAGAAATACATTCTTATTTAGTGATATAGGTCACTTATTAATGGGACAAAATTTAAAATCAAATAGTTCATTTAATAGTGGAACGGAGGGAGTAGTATTTTAAATGACATTCTTCTCTCTAATATCAGAATCTTCTTTTTTTCCTCAAACCACACCGACACTACAGCTAGATTGGGGATGTTCTACATGGATATCTAATCATTTACAATATTGGATCGTTCATCTAGTAGAGTGGGTCATACTTATACCTAATCAGTCTTTTTTGATTATTATAACCAAGGAAATGAAATGGAATTGCAGCCATGGGAATTATAATGGACTAATGGTGATGACTGATGAGTTAATCATTCTTATACCTTTCTTAATTGCCAACATTTGTACTGTTAATGTTCGCGTAATCTTAACTATTTATCTATCCAGTGAACATGAGTTGTAATGTGATGCTGTTCCTTAATTCTCTTGGAAGAAACCTTTAATTCTTCTTCTCCTTCTTTGAATGTCTCTCTTTTGTCATGTTACTTGCGTTTCCACTTGGTTTCAAAAGAGAAAAAAAAATATGGACAAACAAAGAGTGGGGATGACATTTTATTTGATTGCACTTTTATTAGTATTTTATTTAACTTATCAGTACTGTTAACTTATGAGTAAATACATACAGCTAATAAGCTAAAATCCCTATCATTTTCATTGTCATTTTATCGCGTCATTTTATCATCATTAAGTCTTGAGCAAGCTACGAAAAAGTATAAATGAATAATACTAGTTGGTGTATAGACCTAATCATTCTCACAGGGTATGAAGAAACAGCACTAGCATCCAAGACTTTACACCCTTGACCCCAAAACGCACAACTTTCTAACAATTATCAATATATTAATCTCTCCATCCAAAACTAAACAAAGGAAATCGCTTTCGAGTTTTTACTTCAGTACTAATGGACAGTACACTAGTCATCTCATTTTCCTCATTAAATTGGCTAAATCATCGAAAACTTGTATATAACCATAAAAATATTTCCTGGCTTGATTGGGGGATACACCCAGATTAATTGGGTTATACCCAATTTTAAATGGATATTTTTTATGGGTTTTAGGGGGAGTCCTAATAGGTAAGCTACAAAACTACCCTTATCCTTTAAAAACCTATTACCCTAAATCAGTTTTAATTTTTTTTTTTTCATTTCTTCTTCTTCTCCTCCACAACCCTACCCTACCGGCTCCATCACCCCCACCACCACCAAAACTCGCCGATCAATTCGTTAATATCGTCGATTCGAAAACTCCGATTAATCTTCATCAATGGATCTGCCACCACCTAGGGCTAGTAAGATGAAACAAACAAATAGAAAACCCAATGAATACAACCATGGAATTAGAACTTTGGTTGCTAAGAAAGTGAAGAAAAAAACCGTCGAAGAAGGAGAATTTGAACCCGCTGAAACACGCGAAATGGTGCGCTTAAGAAAGTAAGGGCTTGTTTAAACTCACTCTAGTACTTCGATTTCATGTTTGCATGTCAAATTAGGTTAGAAAATTCAAAATTTCGAATTGGAAGTTGAGACGCCGGCAATGTATTTTTTATCAACCTTTCCGGGGTTTCATAGTTAGGGTTTGGCCGGGAAGGTATATGGTTGAAGAACCTGCCATTTGTGTAGTTTCAGAACTTACTACTAGTAGAGCCGGTTTATTCATATGTATACCCTTCCGGCGTATGTGTTTCTTTAATGAGGTCGGCGTCTTATTATTTTTTACCCTTCCGGCTACTTGTATAGAATGTTTCCTGATGCCTAGAATTTTTGAATCCGGAAGGGTATTTGTATAAAACCATGCCGGCGGTTTGGCAGCCGGCGATGTATGTGGAATGGACCCTTCCGACAAGTTTAGTGGGAAAATCCTATATTTTTTTGTGCGCCGGAAGGCTATTTTTATGATACACTGCCGACTTTTTCTTAGCCGGCACACTGCTTTTGGTGGACCCTTCCGGCCATGTGTTCGCCGGATAGGTTATATTTGTCGACCCTGACGGCTTGTAATTTTTTTTTTTTTGAATTATTCTTGTTCAGATTGAAAACGGCAAAGAAGAAAGCTGCGAAAGTTATTAGTCCTCCTTCAAGACCTCCTCGTGTTGGTAGAAAACTCTTGACTTCACAACATCGGGGGGTATTCGTTGAGCCCGGAACGACAAAGATCCATATACCGAATGATGTTATGAACCACCATCGGAACCCAGTGACTCAGACGAGACTCCAGATGAAGACCAATCAATTCCATCTGGTAGAAGAGGTGATGATGATGATGTTGATGAAAGAACTCTGGCTGCTGGAGGAGGCAACAATGATGATGATGATGGTGATCAAGAAATGCCTAATGTTGGAGGAGGTAATGATGATGATGATGATGATGGTAATAGAGATAAAGGTAATAAAACCGTCGAAGATGAAATTGTTGAAGAGGAAGAGGAAGAGGAAGAAGAAGAAGGAGATGAAGAACAAATTATTGAACCCACCGAAGCTTCGGGTTCAACTTCAACCAGATCGAGGAAGAGGGTGATCACTAAACCATCTAATTCTCACATGCCTCCCAAACACTTCATGGTTACACTGAAAAAAGATGAGGACCCAAGGGGGACCCCAAAAGATGGTGGAGAAGTTCTTTTTGGATACAAAGACTTATGGGCATGTACGATCCATAATACTATCGTAAGTAATCTTAATCCGTCTTTTTTCTTAATTCAAGTGTGTAACTATCTTAATTAAATTTGCGTCAAGTATTTGTATTTCTTTTCATTTTGTTTTTTTTTTTGGTATTTAGGATCACAAGTATGCCATCCGTCTCATGAGGCGCCAAGCTTCGTGTTCAGTGACTCATACTTGGGATCTTGACAAGGAATGTGAGGAGGTGAAAGTGATTGTTAGGAACTCCGGGTTGTTGCCTGCGGTGGAGAGTTCGAATATTAAGATTGATAAAGTTACCGTCTCTGCATTCTGTGAGAGGTTCTCTGGAGAGACTGATATTATGTTATTCCCATTCGGTGAGATGGAGATAACTCCCGATGATGCTCAACAAATTCTAGGCCTCGAGGTTGATGGAAAATCAGTCACTGAGGGATTCGATAATGCGATTTCTTTCGAGAAGATTTACGATTTGAGCAAGAAATTGTTCGGTTGGAATCAGGTTCAGACAGAGGCTGTTCTTGACATGAAGGATGGTCGTCTAACCAAGAAGTTTAATGTGAAGAGGTTGAGGGACACATTATGGGATACACAGTCAATCCTTAATAGGGAAGGAATGGTGAACCCGGTGCGAATCAATGCTTTCGAGGCCGGTTATTTGCTATATGTCTTGGGAAAATTTATCTTCCCCGACAGTTCCGAAAACCAAGTCGAGGCCAGTTACTTGCAACTATTGGATCCCTTACATAAGATGCGTGAGTATTCTTGGGGTACTGCGGTGGTTTCCTTCTTGAACAATGAGTTGACAAAATGTTCTAGGGCACTCACCAAGTAAGTTAACGGAAACACATGTCTCTTCCAGGTAATTTTATTGTCTAAAACATTTATATTTGTAAAATTCTTGTAAGATAAGGTTCTTTCTAAACTTTTTTTTTTTGCATAGGTTTGGATATATGAGCACTTCCCTTCCTTGTTCAAAGATAGATCCTACATCAAAGTGGATGAGAGTGTTGCGGTTCAAAGGCCAAGAGCACAAAGGTAAAGTTTAAGGGTACTCAGGATAAGGAGATACCGCAACATCTTACGAAACTCCGAAGCGTCATCGACAAATTGACTGCGGAGGAGGTGATATTTGATCCGTATCGGGATGCTAGAAATCAAGGTTTAATCCATCTTAGAAATGAAGTTGTTGCATTATACTATGGACCCTTGATGACCGTGTTTGAAGGATTTTCAATGTACGATCCACATCGGATTATGCGATAATTGGGTTACGTCCAAGAAGAACCTCATTTTGATGAAGATAAGCCGTTCTTTACTGTGAACCGGGCTGACTTCACCACGTCCCAAAAAAGTATCAACGTCGCTTACGATCCAGCGCCAACTCAAGAACATAGGGACAATAGACGTCGCCGTAAAATCGATGTGACTCTTTTGGACGACGTGACCACCGGTCATGAAGCTACTGAGAAATACATGGTGTGGTACTTGGATTGGGCTCGTCCTATTGTGATTAGGAAAATGACTGCTGAAGAACTGGATCTAAGGAAGAAGTTGGAAGCGAAAGACCCAACAACATTGCTTAAGTTCTTTGTAAGTATATTTAGAGTTGCTCTTACTATTTTAAGATTGATTGCATTACCGAATCATTCTATTCATTGTTTGTTGTTTAATTGAAAATAGAAGGAGCATTTGAAGATATTTGCGAAGGTGTTGTTGTGCGCGAGAGAAAAATGAGAGCCTTTGTCGATTGAAGAGCAAAGCATGCACATTGACTATGTTAACAATGTTGGCAATGAGGATGCCCATGAAATGTTCAAGCAACTTGAGGCTCAAGTAAAGGCTGAACAAAAAGCTTGGAGAGAAACACAATCCAAGATGAAGGCTGATAAAAAGATGACTCATAACAGCAGTGGTGGTGGTGAAGGTAGCAGCGATGGTCGTGGTGGTGAAGGTAATTCTCCAAAACGGGGTCGTGCTCGTCGTGGATGTGGTTGTGGTCAATGAATGCTTTCGTAGTTTATTTTTTTATGTTGTGGTGGAAAAATGTTAAGTTAATGGTGTGGACATATGTTTTTTTAAGGTTTATGGGACGTGTTTTCATTTTGGACAAAAAATGTTGGATTTCTAGTTGTTGAATGAATGGTTTGTTTAGCTATGTAAAGTTTTAATGCATAAGTCGGAATGCTTTCTGAAAATTACAATGCCTGTTGTCCCAAGGCCGAAAAGGTTGTTAATTGTCAAACTGCCGGCCCTGACAAAGGAAATTGTGTAGTTATCAGGGCCGACATCGTATAAAAATGATAACCTTCCGGCGGATTCGTGGCCGAAAATGTATTGACCCAATATAGTTCCGGCAGTTTTGTTGCAAAAACACATTTCTCCTGATGCCTAAAACATACCCCGCCGGCACGGTAACAAATTTAAGACCCTTCCGGCTGATTTGTAACCGTTAGTGTAGTGAACCAATACAATTCCGACGGTTTTGTGGCAAAAAAACCTTCTCCTGATGCCTAAAATCTTACACGACCGGCATGGTAACAAATTTAGGACCCTGCCGGGCTAATAGCGTCGGCATCTTGGAGAAAACATACCTCGCCAGCTTATTCAAAATTCAATTTTTTTACAAGTACAATTTCATTGATTGACTTGTACTTGGGCACTATAACGGCCAAATTTGGCCACCATCCTATAAATACACTATTTCTCTCTACAAAACAACACACAACTATTTGCATATACTCTCCAAAGATCATATCATCATACACTCCATCTAACTCACCCAATAGCTCTCTACAAACAACAATGGCATCGTTTGATTCAAATGAAGATTTGGCAATCACCAAAGCATGGTATGCGGAAAATCGACTTAGACTTCAATCCTCCGAAAGGGAGGATTCCACAACCTTTTGGGCTAGGGTATACAACAAATTTAGCGGCGAGTTTGGGAATCCTAATGCAAGAAGTGTTCAACAAGTCCACGCTAGGCACCTAGTAATCGAAAATGCGATACTCGCTTTTTTCAGCTCTCCAACCCCGGATTTTCAACGCTCGCCCCTTCAACTTGTCCATTGAACAATTTGTAAGTATTTTTGTGGTTTATTTTACGTAACCCATGTTGTTTTATCTTCCAATGAAACACCACTAACAAATGTAAGTTTGGTTTTGTGGCATGAAGTCGTGAAAGCGCGCTACTTGGAGGAAAAGGGGGAAGCATTGGCTTTCGATGCAAGCTATCACTTCTTGGCAGAAAGAATCCTGAAGGATAACCTGGAATACTTGGATGCTGTATCGTCTTCGTCGGAGGAAGATTGATGGTTTTAGAAGTTTTAGTGTAGGTTTTGTGGGTATACCTCTATGTAAGCCCTCACGAGACTATAACTCGTCCACTGGGATCGCCTAGGGGTTTAAAGGCTTGATGCACATGCTAAGTGCATTCATTTTTATGTTCCAATTAATGTAGTAACCAAAATTGCATGAATAAAATGAATTACATCTTCCATATTTTCTGTTTTCTGCTTGGTATAAGTACAAGTCGGCAAGGTTATAAATCCTTAACATGCCGGCTACAGGTCAGTCGGCAGTGATAAAAACTATTTGCTTGCCGACGTTATAACCGCCGGCATTGTAGGAAAATTTTCCATGCCGAAAGTAAAATTCTGTTCCAAGATAATCGTCGTGTTCTTCAACCGAGAAAATGCCGGCGATAATAAGGTCGGCAACTTATTCAAAGTGGACCTTGCCGGTTGAACATTGGTCGGAAGGTTATTCAAAGTAGACATTGCCGGCCAGACAACATCCGACACCTTATTCAAACCATGACCTTGCCGGCCTTGTGCATTTTCAAAACCAATTTTTTTTTATCGAGATCGAGATCGAAATCGAAATCATAAGATAGATGAAAGGTTTAATTTACTGAATTCATAATTTCAAAAATTTAATTTAAACTCAATTAATTAACCTAATCAGAATTTTAATGTTAACTAATCGAGGGCATATTAGCCATTTTGAAAATACAAGGTTAAGGAGTGGCTTGGCTTTACTTCATAATGACCCTATTTCGTCTTATTGGGTATACCCCAATTAATCTGGGTATACCCCCAATCAAGCCAGGATAAAAATAGGATTTTGAACTTGCTTAAAATCTTAAGTTTAACCTCTCGGATCTTTATTAGCCTTTATTTCCTTCACCTTTAACCAGTAACTTCGTCTAATAGTGTGTTTTTTGTAATCCAACAATCAGTAAGGGTGCACAGGAACCGAGCCGGACCGATGGACCGTCCCGGAACCGGTGGAACCGTACCTGTTTTTGTACCGGAAGGAAGGAAGAGATGCAGTGCGGTCCAAAAAATAGGAACCGAGGCTAGGGAGGTATTGGTACACGGTCTATCAAGTCCGGACCGTCCGGACCGAATGTCTGGATAGTAATAGCCATTAGATTTAGGCGACAGTTTAGTGAGTCATCTAACTTTCTTTTTCAAAGCATTTCGACTCACGGGTGTTGTGAATCAAGGCTTTGATTCAAGATACGATTAATTGGTTTCTAGAAGAGCAACTTTGGATATTAGGACATTTTAAACTCAAAGATCACTTTCTTTGGTGAGTTGATCCATCCTAAATTCCACACCTCATCTAAGAATTCTCGGAGCGAGTGGTGGAGATTTTGATATACTGGATGACTCTTGTTTGTCGTTTGAGTGTCAAGCTAGCAAAGAGGAGGTCTTACGTGGTCAAACCGATATGAGGAAACCGAGAAGATCTCTTATGTAATGATACATTTGAAACTACCGAGACTTAAGCTTTTAGAATATCGACAGCAGGTATAATTATGGATTAGGAATGCTATGGGAAGCTGTGCAATTTTCGACTTCATCATTAATGCATCAAGCGTCTTATAAGGCGATCAGTTTGAAGTTTTTACTAAAATCATTGGTTGTGTTTATCAATTAAGTCTTTACCGTCTTTAAACTGTTCGTTTCCTTACACCACTGCATTGTTATATTCAAGGGGATACTGGTGTTCTCGCAATAAGTTGCTCCTTAGTCCCTAAAAATCCTTGTTTTCTCTCGCATAGAATTTGCACTCTAAATTTGCTCTCCTCTGTCAACAACATGAACCGAGCCATAAAAAGAGATGAGATAAATTTGGTGATATTTGTGGCGAATAATGAGATATAACTCACTTTGTTTGAAAAAATTTGTGCGGGAACCGAGGTTGGTACCAGGAACCGTACCTAGTACCGTCTTCGATCCGAATAGTATGGAACCGAGGTACATAGTGCAGTCTTAGGTCCAAAAAATAGGAACCGAGGCTAGGGAGGTACATGTACTCGGGCTCTGCAAGAACCGAGCCGAACCGTACCGTGTGCACCCTTAACAATCAGACACCCGCAAATGTAAAGTATCAATCAATTATCTAAAATTAAATTAGTGTCGGCCGTCGGTAGAATATTTCCACTTTTTGGTAGCAAGATGGTGGAATATCGGTTAGGTGCGAATGTGGTCAAAACTTTTGAAATATATATTCTAATTGTTTATTATCTTGTCCTGTGTCACCCACCCCAGTTGCTCTTTCCCAATTCCACGGTCGCAGCCCATTGAAATCACAGGAATTCCAAGTTCCAACCAATGTCGTCAATCTCGGCCGAGATGGCCAAGATATCGCCGATAATTTCAGTTTCGTTGTTATCCGAGATGCCGTATTTTGGCCCTGGCCGATATTCATCAAAATCCGACATTAACTACATTGGTTCCAACTACGAACATTTTGATCTATTTTCCTAGCATGGCTGGATTGCATGGAATACAGTCCATGCATAACAGCATATATATGTTTTTTTCTTTTTTTAGGCAGCATATATATGTTTGAAGCTTGAACCATGTTAACATGAAGGGATTGAATCAGTGGTTTGAACTAGTTTTCATTTACCTCGTGTGCTTTGAAGTACTGCATGTCGCATTCTAAAACTGTGCCCACACGATTGCAATGAAACCGCGAAAAGATGGACCAATTGTCGGCGAAGTATCTCTGCTCCACAATAAGACATCATGTTCCACGTGTCAACAGCTAATATGATTATACTTATCACCAGCCTGGCACATTTGAGTACGTAGTCGCACAGAGCTGTTTCCTGGTCCCACAAGACCATAACTTCCACCCTCCATAACTGCTCACCCAATTAACCCTCCTATTCACTTGAAAACACGAGAATACCCCATATTTTTTCCGTTCCATCTTCTCATTGTTTACTGAAGAGATGTCAACCAGTCTTTGTCCTGTCTTGTTGGTTTCGACCGGTCAGTTTTTGATAACTGTTGATCAATGTTGTGATGGACCCTTTGGATACAATGCTGAGCTTACATTTCTAGTACGGGGTAAATAGTAAATATATGGGTAACATATAAATTAATGACTATTTCTATTCTGATTCTTCTATGCCGTTGTTTTCTATCAAATCAATCTCCTTGATTTCCGATCAATAGATGCCTAACCCCACGTGACCTCGTCATTTCTGCTGGTTTCAGCCTCTCGAAAAAATTGTACTACAGTAAAACCTCCACATATTGATACTCTATATATTAATGACCTCCATATATTAATAAAAAAATCATGGTCCCAACTTGGATCAGTTATAAATAGTAATAACCTCTACATTTTAATATTAATGTTTTTTTTCAGTCCCGTTTTAAGGAATTTACCTTTATATATTGATAATGGACACTATATTAGAGATATATAGAGCTTGTTACATTAAAGTTTATCATGAAATAAAATACATACTTATAGTTGTTTAAGAAAAAGATGTAATTTTTTGCGTTGTTACCACACGTTCCTACACACATACATGTACTTGTGCATTAGAACTATAATTATATATGTACATTTATCTAATACTAGTTACATACATTGAACTAGAAGCTTTTTACGTTATCTAGGTATACCTCCCTATATTAATAACCTACATATATTAATAAATTTGTGAATCCCCAGGTGTATTAATATATAGAGGTTTTACTGTACAACAATATCTTAATTTCCTAGCCGCTTGTTTAAGGCTTCCTGGCTGCTTTAATTACCGACCTGTCTAGGGACGGACCATAGGGGCGGACCAATGGTGTACCAATCCCTTGGACGGCTGAGAACTATAGGGGTGGGGTTTTTAGATGCAAGTGGGGCCTGCTTAATTGAATCTAATGGCTGGAAGGGATTAGTACACCATTGGTCCGCCATTTTTGGTCCACCTTTAGCTTTTTCGTTTAACTACTAACATGTCCTGCCGTTTCTTAGCTCCTGGTTCACTCTAAAGGACGCCATTAAGGGCATCTAATGGGGAGAGCCACAGTGTCTTTATAACAACCGGCAAATCTTAAGCTGCTGCTTCCTATCTCTAGACTCTAGAATTTAGGCCTCCTCAAACAGTTGGATGGAACCACCCAGTCATGAACCATACTCCTAAAATTACCCTCCCATATCGCATTAATCAACTCGATGTAGCTATGTCAGTTGGTGAAATAACAATCGATCACTCTTTTTCATACCGTACTCGACGTGCTACTCAAGCTGAACCTATTGACTTGCCAAAATGTTTAGTTATGCATACCAAAACGAAAAATGAGATGAGTTCCAGCTTAATAACCAGGATAAATCAAAGTCCCATTTAAGTCGCAGACATTTATCCACGAATTAATGAAAGTCAACTGAAGTTTCTTTCTTAGAGCGTCTACAATCATAGAACAAACCAAACCAAAGATTAAAACTAAACTAAAATCTAAAAAAAATAAGTTTGGTCCGTGGTTGTACGCTACCGTGATAGAGCAAAAATTTGGTCAAGCGTACTTTTAATGTGTGCTTGACATTGAGCGGACATACAATGAGCGCCTCAGTGTGGAAGATTTAGTATTCGCCCGGTTTGGTATCAGGCGAAGATTTAAAGTTCGCCCCATCAGGCGAAGATTTAAAGTTCGCCCCAATGGGGTGGATGATTTAGTGTTCGGCCCAATGGGGTGGATGACTTAGTGTTCGCCTCATTCCTTGGGTGGAAGATTTGATCTTCGCCCCACCCAGGCGTATTTTGAAATTCCGCCCCACTATATTTAGTTATACTCCAGCTTCTCGATCAAATATACTCTCGATTACGCTCTCTCTCCAACTAAAACCAAATAATATGGTTTTACTCCTCCCACTGTGATTGGTTTTCGAGAGTATATGGGGTTTACCTCCCTTTTTATTTAATGATTGTGGACGCTCTTAAATGACTAAGTAATAAATGGATATCCCGACTATAGTAATCGTAATCTGGTTATCTAGAACAACTAAAACATTTTAGTAAAAGGTTATTTTCGTCTAATCATCAAATACAAACGGTCAAAATACAACAGGAGCAAATCATGTATTTCAGAAGTTTCAGAAGAAAAATAATCATTTATGCTATTACCAATATCTCACACATCCCCACCACAGAGTAGACAAAACACCAGTGGCTTTACCCGTAATTACTGAAAACATGAAGCGTATTTATAAAATCCCCCACACCCATCTCCACTCTACTTACTTCACTAGAGACTACTTCTGGACTTCACTCTTCTCCTCTTTTTCCCATCTCTCTTTCTGTTTCACATTCTCTCTCTCAAGCTCTTTCAATCTCCACAGCAACAATGGAGATGTCCCGGATTTTGACCGGGGCTTCAATTCTCATCACTTTGACACTTCTAGTATCATCTGTATCAGCTCACAACATCACAAAAATCTTAGCTGAACACCCAGATTTCTCAACTTTCAATCACTACTTATCAGAAACACATTTAGCACAAGAAATTAACAGTCGTCAAACAATCACTGTATGTGCTGTTGATAATGCAGGAATGTCAGAACTATTATCAAAACATCTATCACTTTTCGCTCTCAAAAATGTCCTTTCTTTTCATATCCTTCTTGATTATTTTGGTGCTAAAAAACTCCATCAGATTACCGACGGTACAGCTTTAGCCGCAACAATGTTTCAAGCTACTGGATCTGCAACTGGTTCAGCAGGTTTCGTCAACATTACGGATTACAAAGGCGGTAAAGTCCGTCTCGGTGCTGAAGATAATGATGGAACTCTAAGCTCGGAATATGTGAAATCAGTGAAAGAAATTCCATATAATATTTCAGTTATTCAAATCAGCAAGATCTTGTCTTCCCCTGAGGCTGAAGCACCGACACCCGGTCCTGCACAGGTTAACCTAACCGAGTTAATGTCAAAACAAGGTTGCAAAGTTTTTGCAGATTTGTTAGTCGCTTCAGGAGCATATGCTACTTTCCAAGAAAATGCTGATGGTGGGTTAACTGTTTTCTGCCCGCTGGATGATCCAATGAAAGCGTTTCAACCCAAATACGATAATTTAACCGATGATGGAAAAGTTGCTTTGTTATCCTATCACGCTCTGCCTACTTATAATTCGATGCAAATGTTGAAACAAAATAATGGTATTGTCAATACTTTGGCTACTGACGGTGGAAAAACGTATCAATTCACTGTTCAGAATGACGGTGAATCTGTCACATTGAAGACCAAAACTGTTACAGCGAAAATTACAGGGAAATTGATTGATGAAATGCCATTAGCTATTTACACAATTAATAAGGTATTGTTGCCTAAAGAATTGTTCAAGAAAGCTTTAGCGCCGACTCCTGCTCCAGCACCTGCCCCGGGAAAAGCTGCCGATTCACCTAAAAAAGCTAAAGGTGATAAGGATGAGGATTTGGCTCCTGAGCCGATGTCTCCGGATGGTGAGCCAGCGGATCAAGAGGCTGATGATAATGGCAGTATTAGATCCAGTGGTGGGAGATGGGCTAGTGTTGTATTGTGTGTGTGGTTAGCAGCTTATCTGTTGGTGTAGGGTTTGGTTTTTCTTCCTCATCTTCTTTTCACGTGAAATAAGTAAGGCTCTTTTGTGCTTGTTAATCTTTTATTTTCGTGAGAACCATTGTAATATTTATTCTTACTTTTTAGTAAATTTATTTGTCGGTGTGATATTTATTTAGAATTCTCTCTTGGTTTTTTTGTGACTTTTTTATTGTAAAAGGTTGAGTTGGTCAAAAAATGACTCTATTTTAAAGTCATTTATTACTGCTAAAGTGGAAGATAGAAGTTGTTTACTGCTAAAGTAGAAGACAGTATTTGCTAATCAAGGAATTTTAATCAAGCTTAAGTAACTTTGAAGCTAGGCTGGATATGGATGAAAAATACTTGGGAATGATTCAACTTAGGCCGTAAGAGCTAAAGTACTTGGGTTTTCTTGTCCTTAGAGTAATGTGCTTTCCAGATAAAATTCATGAATTATCAAGTTCAAGAAACTCCCTCAACCAAAATATGCTCACTTCTTTTTGATGAGATTTTAACCAATATTGGATATCATGTTCCCTGGATTTTGATGAAAAATCTACCTGAGGCCTCTTTGCACATGAGTAGCCTCATGTTGTATCCTTACAACAAGAAACAATATGTAGGTGTAGATTATCCACATGGCTAGGTGGCAACATCTTAAGTTATGATGTACCCAAGGATGAAGAAGCGAGAAGCATGTGATAGAGGCTGGCAGGTGCAAGGATTAAGGAACTACGTGGGTCGAACATGACCACTCTACAGTTGTCGGACAAGACTTGATTCCAGACCTCTGACAAAGCTGACAGACGAGACGTATTTGGTCAAACAAGGAGCGTTAGTCAAAGGGATAAGAAGATACGTGCCATATCGGCCAACTGAAAAGGCGACATGATTGGAAGGGCGACATCGCACCAAGAGAACACATAAAAGGATCGGCTCAGATAAGATACTGCTAAGGAACCAAATTACATCGGCCATATTTACAGAAGGAGAGACGATACGAGCGGGCCCGACACAGGACTTCAAGATAGATATATTGTGACCAACACCATAGTTTGGTTATATGTAGTCTCCCCTATAAATAGAAGAACTTGTATCCAAGAGAGGGATGTGGTAATTTGGAGAGAGAGAGAGACTTGAAATCGCACTAGAGAGAAAGAGAGTTGGGAACTAGTTCATCTTGTAAGGAAGAGAGTTCAACTTGGAGAGTGACACCATTGTAACACCTTGAAGTAATAAGATTCATCCTTTCACCCCCGTGGACGTAGGTAATCATACCGAACCACGTATATCTTTGTGTCTATTGTTAAGTTCTTACTTTCACTTGCATGAGTAGAAGATTTCTATCCTTTGGATGTAGTTTGTAGTAAAATGCATCTACATTCTGGCGCCGACTAAGGGGAGCCTACTAAGATCTCCGGATACCTTGCCTAAAAGGCCTTCAGAGACGATCAAAAGCTCCTGAATACATGTTTAAGTGTTGTAGTTGAAGCTAGGATGAACTCTGTTGGCCGAAACCGCCTATTTCTTGTTGTTTTGAGTCATTTAGTGTACATGCAAAGTTAAAGCAGTAGCAACGTCTTTACAAGGTGTAGTAGAGTTCTCGTTTCTTCGCCCACAAACGATTTGATCAGCAGAAAATCTCCATAAGCTCACCGGCGATCAACAACACATGTTAGGAGCTAGGTTGAGGATCTGCTGATAGGATGATTGTTTGTTTTCGATGGTTGAGTGAATTTTAGTGGTAAATAAGTTGTTTTCTTGTTGCGGTACAAAGTTTGTGTGCTTAGAATTACAAAAGGTTAAGTTTAAGGTGTCTTTTGCATGATAAGCTGTCGATTTTAAGCTTCCCGTCGTGGAAGTCATGTTCTAGATGTTTCTTTAGTAAGGAGAGTTTGTTTCCAAGTTCTTAGTAAGCGTTTTTGCGTTTGTACCCTTGCTTCATTGATCGACAAAAACCCACGTCGTCTGATCAGAAAAAAAAAAACAAAAAAAAAAGGGAGAAAAATCTTGTCCGGCGATGTTGTCTAGTCGTCGGAAAGTTCTTTGAGAGGATCCATGGAAGACATCCATGAAGATATCTTGAGGAAATAACAACAATAGAGACTTGAGTTAATTTTTTTGACTTACATGACGTACCATTCAATCATCACGTGCATGAGTTTAATGATTTGGAGCATATAGAATGAAGGACACACTAGCTTAAATGCGGAGGTCAAGTACTGAAGGCGACGTTGTACGGAATGATAGTGACGTAGCGTAAAATCTGCCACAAAGTCAGCATAGAGTCAAAATAGGGTAGATAGGCAGAACCCATTTGATAACCGGAGTAGGCTTTATATCTGCAAGCTCTGACGTAGTGATAATTTTTGTGTCAGTCGAATATTTTTCACCTTTTTGAATGTTTATTTTCAATATTAGGTCAAAGTAAGGTGTTCTTTGTATTTGCTGACGTAGGTAGGGACGACACTCGGCTCACCACGCGCCACACCTGATGGCTAGTACTTTAGGGACGGGAAGGACGTTAAGGAATCGTACAGTTACTAGCAGCATCATGCAGGCAGGGGTAACTGGGCCGATGCAAGAAGGCAGTCGACAATCACCGCCCGAGGAATCTCATGCAGCTGCACGAGGCATGCCAACTGTTGATGAGGGAGTGGATCTTGGGCGAGATGATGACACCCTACCCTTAGACCAAGTTATCTTGACCCGGAGGAGAGTTGACCAAGTCGATAGACTTACAGCTTCAGATACAAAGGACGATGAGGAAGCGCTTGCAGCACAAGACCAAAGACAAAGAGCAAGGCAACAAGATGAGTACCAGGAAGCCTTAGGAATATAACAAGAGCGTCTCAGGCAGATTCAGTTGGGGCGAGGATCAGCTAGCAACGTCGGCCCTGCACCTATCCATGCAACTGGTCCGATACCACCCCCACCACCAACATCGATACCATTACAGTCTCGGCCACACCACCCTAATGGACATTCTAGTCATGAAAGCACATACCCGACGCTATTGGTCATTTTAGAAAGTCAAAGAAGACAAGAAGCGGCACTAAGAGAGCTCCAGCAACGGAATCTCGCCCTGGAGTTTGAGAATTATCAGTTGAAGAATCAACGAACTAGATCAAGAGGATCGTCCAGCCGAGGAACGTCGAGTAATCATGGCCGATCAGGTCAACCACCACCTATGACTGGGCCGAGCAACCCTAGTCAGTCCAGACAACCTCCCATACCCTCCCCACGAGGATATGGACCACCCGAGGACTCGTCTAATGATGAAGAAAGGCGATGAAGGGGCGGACGACAGGATGGGGAGACATAAGCTAAACTCAAAGAGTTGGAGGCAAAGATTAAGGAGCTATCGGGAAGTAGCGAAGAGAAAAAACTGGCAGAGATTATGAGCGAGGCCGAGAAGACACCTTTCTCCCAAGAACTTGACAAATGTTTTTCCCACCAAAGTGTACCTTACCTACATTTCCTTCTAGATTCGACGGAACAGGAGATGCGGTCGAGCATCTAAAAATGTATACCATGTCATTGATCCAATGGAAAAACAACACGATAGTCATGTGTAAATTCTTTCCGGCCAGCTTGGAGGGCGAGGCGAGAGATTGGTTTTATTCACTTCCACCTGGATCGATCGACGTTTATGATGCACTAATCGAGGCCTTTCTTGAAACCTATATGCACAACAGCCGACCTCGGCCAAGAATGAACAAACTATTCACCCTCGCCTGGAGGTTCAAGGATCCCTTGAGAACCTTGACCGATAGGTGGAGGAAACTGTGTACTGAAATTGGAAAAGTACCAGTAGATCAAGCTATATTTGTATTCGAAAACGCATTGGGAAGATCGGACCCCATCTGGGTAGCTATGTTCTCTGAAAAGCCAAAAACCTTAAAGGAGATGCGAAGAATGCAAGAACATTTTATCGCCCTAGAAGAAATTCAAGCCGAATCGAGAGATAGGGGAGTACAAGAAGCTAGTGCTGAGGCTAAAGCAATTATGGACAATCCTGTTAGGCGTCCCGAGAAGAGATCAGACCCTCCACCAAGAAGCAGTGAGAATAAAGAATGGGTGGTCAAAGGGAAGAGGTCGAGGCATGAAGCCCGATCATATACCCCTTTGAACGCTCCTTTGGAGGAAGTATTCAAGGAAGTCGAGAAGAGGAACGATATCAATTACCCAACATCAAGGGGAGTCCAGTTCCAAAAAACCAAGGATCACCCCAAGTACTGTCACTACCATCAGTATAGGGGCCACTCCACTAATAATTGCCGAGAAGTGAAGGATATCGTTCAACACCTCATCCGAGATGGATACTTGAGACAGTTCGTCCGACATCCAGCTCAGCCGACAGCAACACCCGATCTGCTGGTTCATCAAGTTCGCATTGATAGGTCAAATCGATTTGTGAATACCATTTCATACTCAGCTATGCAAGATTACACTCTCGGCCCAGTAATCACTTCAAGGATTCACAAGAGGGATCGTGATGGCAAAGAAATATTTAGCGTATCCAAGACCTTACTGATGGAACCTTGGATGATGCGGCCTATTTCGTTCTCGGCCAAGGATGTCCCAGCAAATGGGCAAGCACACAGTGATCCCTTGGTCATCACGTTAATGATTGAGGAGTGGGGAGTAAGAAGGATTCTCGTGGATAGCGGAAGTTCAGTCGAGGTGTTATTCTACGACACGTTCAAGAGAATGGAGTAGTCGAATGACATCCTCGTCCCCTCAACATATCGCATCTACGTCTTTAATGGGGCAGTAACCATCCCTAAGGGCGAGGTAACTTTTAGGGTTTCAGACGGTGGGGGATACCTTGACACACTAACCACCTTTTGTGTATTCGACGTCGCCTCGCCTTATGAAGCAATTAGCGGACGTCTATGGATCGCTGGGATTAAAGGGGTGACATCGGCATATCATTAGAGATTAAGGTTCCAGACCTACAAGGGAATAGCTGAAGTTGTAGGTGACTCCCAAGCAGCACGACAATGCATGCAGGTTGATGCCGAAATTAATGAAGATCGGCGAGATCGACAAAGGCGAGAGAAGAATAATGCCAAAGAATTTAAGGTTGCAGAAGAATTGGAGGAGGCTATTTCACAAGAGGTCATGGCGTACGAGACCCAAGAGCAAGACCCTTTATAGCAATTAAAGGAAACGACTCCATTCAGGGAGCCTAAATCTAATTTCTCGATAGTTGAGCCGACCCGGAAAGTGAATTTGGGGACAGTTGAGGAGCCAAAGATAGTAAGGATCGGGACATCGCTCTCGGATGAACAATCAAGTCAACTCATGACAGTGTTAAAGGAAAATTTAGACGCATTCGCTTGGGAAGTACACGATTTAGAGGGCATTGACCTGGAGGTCTGCTTCCACCACTTGAAGATTGATCCGAGGTTCAAACCAGTTAGACAGAAAATGAGGCGAATCGCACCAGAGTTACAGGCAGCGGTTGAGGCCAAGCTAAAGAAGCTACAAGAGTCCGGGATAATTAGGAAATCCCATTACCCGCAGTGGATATCTAATATGGTCGTGGTACCAAAGAATAAAGGAGGAGTCAGAATATGTATTGATTTTAGTGACTTAAATAAGGCCTGCCAGAAGGACAACTTTCCTCTCCCAAGCATAGTCCAACTAGTATAATAAATAGTTGGATATAAGTCGATGACATTGATGGATGGATACATGGGCTACAACCAAATACCGTTGGCACCCGAGGATCAGGAGCATACTTCCTTCTTCACACCAAGAGGGGTTGTATTGTTATACCAAAATGTCATTTGGACTTAGGAACGCCGGTGATACATATCAAAGATTTGTAGGACACGTGTTCGAAGACAAGATCCACGACACCATAGAAGTTTACGTGGACGACATGTTAGTCAAGAGCCGCCGAGCTAAGGATCACGTCCGAGACCTTCGCGAGATTTTTCAAACGATGAGGAAACACAAGATGAAGATTAACCCCGCCAAGTGCGACTTTTGGGTTACATCGGGGAAATTCCTAGGATATATCATCACCCCCAGAGGGATAGAAGCAGATCCCGAGAAGGTTAGGGTTGTCTTAGAGATGCCATCTCCTGCGACAGTAAAGGATGTGCAGAAGCTAAATGGTTGAATAGCAGCATTGGGGCGATTCGTGTCACGGTCGTCGGACAAATGTAAAACCTTTTATGACATTCTGAAGAAAGGAGAGAAGTTTCAATGGAAGGATGCTAGCGAAGAGGCCTTTCAAAATATCAAGTTACACCTAGCCAACCTCCCGGTTCTGCAGAGGCCCGAGCCGTTAGAAATCCTCACCTTATACTTAGGGGTGACATCATATGCCATTAGTACAGTGTTGGTTAGGACGGAGGGGAATATGGAGAAGCCGGTGTGTTTCACTAGCAAAACACTAAGTCCGGATGAGAAAAACTATACCAGAATGGAGAAGATAGTACTTGCACTAGCTTTTGCCGCTTCTAAACTCCGAATATACTTTCAAGCTCATCGCATACTGGTGTTCACCAAATCGCCTATCTAAGCAGTTTTGGATAATACAGGGCGATCAGGGAGAATCTCTAAATGGGGATCCTTAATCAAATAATATGAGGTGGTGTATGAGATGAGGACGGCGATCAAAGGATAGGTAGTGGCTGACTTCCTAGAAGATTTCCCACTAAGCGATGAAGACGAGGTTGAAGATATACCTGGGATAATGGAAGAATGAGAAGAGCCTGCTGACCTATTAGCAGCCATTAGTCCTACACGGTAGGAAGTTTTCATCGATGGGGAATCAAACAAAGAGGGGTCGGGCCTTGGGTTAGTCTTCACCACACCGAAAGGAAGAAAGATAGTGCACTCATTCAGGCTGGAATTCATAGCAATAAAAAATATCACCGAGTACGAAGCGACAATCCACGCCTTACGGATAATTGTAGAAATGGGGCTACAGGAGGTTCGCTTAACTAGTGATTCATAGTTGGTGATTCGGCAGATTACGGGCAAATATGCGACACACGACCCCGTGTTGCAAAAGTATTGGGAGCTCGCCCAATTTTACTTCAACCAAATACCAAGCATTAAGTTCCGTCACATTTTTAGAAAAGATAACAGGAACTTAGACGCTCTATCTTACATCGCCTCACAGCTGGTAGACCCGAGCATAGAGGGCATTCGTGTTATGAGGCTCCTTACTCTCTCAATCCCATAAACACCGGACGTACGGATCAATGTGGCTATTAACACAGCCGATCGATATAAAGAGGGCGATTGGAGAAAGCCGATAAACCAATACCTGGAAACGGGCAAGCTACCTAATGGTCGGCCCGAGATAAATAAAATCAAAAGTAAGTCGGGTGACTACGATCTAAGGGAAGGGATCTTATATAGGAAATCCTACTTAGGGCCAATTTTACGATGCCAAAGTAGAGAGGAAGGCCGCACAATCTTGCATGAATTACACTATGGATCCGCCGGAAACCACAGCTTGGGGAGAAGCTTATCGGCCAAGGCAAAGACAATGGGCTATTTTTGGATGTACATGAACGAAGATGCAAAGGGAATGGTGAAAGATTGTGAAGAATGTCAACGGTTTGGCAAGAAGATACAGGCACCAGGAGTACCTTTAAACTATGTTATAAGCCCATGGTCCTTTTCCAAATATGGGGTAGACATTGTCGGAACGTTACATGTAGAAACAGGGCAGAGGAAATATTTGATAGTGGCCACGGATTACTTTACCAAATGGGTAGAGGCAGCACCACTAAGGCACATCTGAGACAAATATGTCTTTAAGTTTATCTGGGAGCATATCATTTGCCGCTTTGGGGTCCCAGCAGCTATCGTCTTCGATAATGGAAAACAACTCCAAGGGGAAAATATTGATCTTTTGTTCAACACGTACAACATCAGGAAGAGTAAAGCTACCCCCAGAGTAATGGGCAGGCCGACATCACCAACAAAACAATATCCGACAACATGAAGAAGAAATTGGATGGGGAATATGGTGACTGGTGCGAGGAGCTATACAACGTTTTATGGGCATACATAACCACACGGAGGGAAGCTACAGGGTTCTTGCCGTTCATGATTACTTACGGAACCGAGGCGATTCTACCAACGGAAGGAATGATCCCTACTACTAGGACAGAAGCTTGGAGGCGAAACGTCTCGTCCAATCTAATTTTAGCAAAACTCGATGATTTGGAAGAAACAAGGGAGATGGCGCTACAAAAAATGGAAAACTATCAAAGGAGGTTGCAGTGAGAGTACAACAAGCGTGTTCGCCCAAGAGAATTCCAACCAGGGCAGCAAGTGCTGAAGTTTCTGGCCGACTAGGAGCGAGACAAAAATGGCGGAAATCTAGCACTAAAGTGGGGTGGGCCATATATAATTGCGTCTAAGGCAGGCGAGGGATCTTATCGACTACTGAGACTCGATGGAGCAAAAGAGCCCAAACCCTAGAACGTCAAGTATCTGAAAATATACCACCCCTGAAAGGAGGTGCGGAGAAAAGGTGAGCATACTTGTCTTCTATCTATTTAAAACCGTGAGGTGTATGAGATAGGGCATGAGCGACTAATGGTTATTCGTACTCGGGGCAACGCCAGTGAGGAAGTGCCCAGGTGACTTACACTCGAATGGTCATTCGTACTCGGGGAAAATCCAGTGTGGAAGTACCGAGGTGACTTACACTCGAATGGGCATTTGTACTCGGGGCAAAGCCAGTGTGGAAGTGCCGAGGTGCCTTACAGTCGCCTGGCTATTCGTACTCGGGGCAATGGAAGTGTGAAAGTGCCGAGGTAGCCTAAGGGTTCTGGTGGTTGGAAACCAGTTCCACAGGCTGATAAGACACGAGGTCTTCTCAGCTAGGTGGCCTACTTACATTTGAAAGGCCGCCCCCATCGCAAGTGGCTGTGACCACTTGCCCGAGATTGGTTGATCGATAACCGCTCATGGCAATCGAACATAGAATTAGGTTGCCTAATACCCTTCCAATGAATCCAAGAGATAGTGATGAGATACCCCAATAAGGGTATGGCATTTGGCCTGATGACCCTCCTTGTTGGGTGTGTTCGACAGAAAAGGTTAAAATACTAACATACATGATCAAAAATTGCAGGAATGACATAAGAAACAAAAGTTAAAGCGACAGCGTCATACGCCAATTAAGGAAGCACGGAAAGCGTCATGAAACTCCACGAAGTAAAAAGTATAACAGGAATAAAAAGAACAGCATAGGCGACGCAACACCCCCTTTTAAACAAACAAGCAGTGTATTAGAAGTAAAAAGGGAAGATGTGTTCAAAGCGATTTACAACTCAGGACAAAGGGAAACTTAGTGGCGCAACATTACAAAAGGAGAATTCAAGTCTTAGGGGGAGCAGCGCCGACCCTCCTTTGAGCGATCTCGCGCCGCTTATTCTCCACATACTCAACAATACCCGCCTGGACATTCTCGTCTATCTGCTCTTCATGGGCGACGCGTTCATCCTCAACCTGTTGGGTAAGCTGAAAATTGGATGCCTCGGCATTGGTCAACTAGGTACCCAAATCGGCCTCGACCCGCTTCAACCGTCGGACCTCCAGATCCAATTCCTGAGAACATTTTTGCTCGGCTACAAGATTACAACAACACGGGATTATTCATTGAATATGTTTTAGCAATTTCACAAGTACAGAAAATAATATAATCCTAAGGAACTGCCTCAACACATCTCCTAAGAGACCTGAAAGGGCTGGTAACACTGACTGAAGCGATTCTACCTACTTGGACAACTCATCCTCGGCCTTGGACAATTTCATGGTTAGCTCGTTATAGCATTGCTTATTAAATTCATTACTGGGGCAGTACTTTTTATGTTCACTCCACTCGGCCATTAAACGATTGCGCGACACTAGGAGCACTGAAAGCTGCGACCTACTCCATTCTAGTTCACCCACCATTTTTTCAAATTCACCCACTTTGCCCATCAGATCCCTATTAGCTCGTTCCACTACATCTTTATCCCTCAAAATTCGTCGGCGATCCTTGTGAAGGTCTCGGTTCTGCAATTGTAAAGAGTCTACCTGCTGTCCTAGGTCCGTGGCCAAAGAAGTTTTCTCAGTATCAAGGTGTTGAGAATAACCCAAATGAGCTCGCAAATTGTCTATTTCTTCAGGGGCATACTCAAACTTTCGATATCGGTCTAATTCACCTTGAATTTCTTCGATCTCATCAGCTTGGCGATCTATTTTCCCATCCTTGTTTGCAATTCTCCAACGAAGATTCTCCAATAAATATTTTTTAATATCCCACTTCCTCTTCATGATCCTAAACTCCGAAGAAGCATCTAAACCTATACTAGCTATCTTGGCTAGCATAAGGACACCCAACTCAGGATACTGGCACAATAAACTCAATCAACACAAGTTAAGTTTTGTATAATTGTAACACACCTTGAGCATCGGCGAGTTTAATTTCTAGCTCGCGTGTACGACTCTTCTCGTTCTGCAATTGAAGTTGGAGAGATTTCACCAACTGCCTTTCCCTACGATGATTGGCGGCATCCAATCGTACCCGATTAAGGATCTGATACAAGTAAACAAGTTAGAATGGAAAGCGACAATTAGGAAGATATTAAGGAGTGGGGCATCACCCAGGAATATAGAGTCACTCACCACCGTATCAAGAGTCTGAGCTATATCGTTATAAAGGGGCACTGCACCGAGCATTTGTTCATCAGTATATTCTCCAAATTCGGGGGAAGTGAGCGCTCCAAGGGAGTTCAGGATAGGGCCAGAGATGGTAAAGGAGGTTTCAACACTGGACGTAGACCCATCAGTGATCTGGGGCAGACGAGGAAGTACTTTCGGTTAAGCATTAACAACCTTTTCCAACTCGGGCGTCTTCATGGGATCTTGTTTGTCGCCTACCAAATCAGCTGGCACGACCACCTTAGGACCACCCTTCTCGCCCATCTCCTTCCCATCGCCCTTGTCATCCGAGAAATCCTCGCCGAATATGTCATCTTCATCGGGAATATCGATGACTGGATTCTTCCTCGGCTGCGGCTTAGTAACAACATTCTTGCCCCTAGTAGGATTACGCTTAAGAGGTTGAGCATCAATCTCATGCACATCGGACCCACCGGCTTCATCATCATCGTGCCTAGGAAATTTCTTCACAAGGCTTCTCGTCAGAACATGTGAAGGCAAAAAAATAGGGGCAAGTACATGTACTTATAATAAAATCACTGTGTTTGTTACCTTCTCCTGGTCTTCCTCAACCCTTGTTCCAGCACCCCTTTTTCTCGACGATGCGGCGGCCTTGGTAGAATCGCCCAGAGACTTTGATGACAACAAATAACAAATTGGTGTCAAAACTAACAAGCTAGAAATTGAGGAAGGCAGAAGGAGACACATACCTTATCACCCTTGTCGTCATTAACCACCCAGAAAGGATAGGGATCGGCGGGAAATGGAGGTGACAGGAAGCTTCCATGTAAAATGGGCCCTCGGACAAGAAGTGGAACTCGGGGATAAATTGAGTCATTGGTATAATGGGGTCGCTTGTTAGAACCTTGGCCGATGGGATCGGCATCTAGCATCATCCTTTCAACATTCTTAGGCATAGTTCTGTGACGATGAGGACTAGCAGTAAAACTGGCAAGGTCATCATTGGTTGAAGTACTGGCTCGATAGTTGGCAGCGGTATATTCTGGAGCGTCCTCGGGCTTATAGGTCGACCAGTCAGCGGTGGATCCATGACCATCTCTGCGATCTCTCCATTCATCCATAATCTGAAAATTGTTGCTAGTCCATTGATCCAGAGCACGATAAGGCTTGAGCTTGGAAAGAATCTCGTAGTAGAAAGGGCTATCAGGATTGTACAAAGGAAGACGGAGACCTAGCTCCAGCTGGCCAAGAGTGATAACCACGCATTCAGCCGACTGCTCGTACTTCTCCATGTCGGACTTCCTCAAGGTGCTATTTTGGCCCGAGATCAGGGTAACTTCGTAGTCATGAAGATGGTATTTCTCTTTCAACTGCTCAATGAATTCTTCATCAGAGAGATCTTTCACCCTTTTCTCGGACCTACACGAAATATAAGGAGAACCGTCAGGAAAGATAGATTTTATGGCGCGATCATCGTACTCAGATGGACTATCAAACAAAAACAGGGAATCAAGGGGAAAAGCATCAATCTCGGAAAATACATCATCAACATACCTTTTCTCAGTCATTGAGGGAGAAGAAGCCATGGACGTGAATAGTGCAAAACTCAGAAGCTGGTGAAGAAGGTTGGGACGACGGAAACGCAACCACAACTGCTATAACACTCGGTGATGAGGATGTGAAGGAAGAGAATCAAAAAGATAAGGGTTCACAGAAGCAGAAAGTGATGAAGAAAAATCTCAGAGAAAATAGTTGCAGCGGCTGGAGATTGAGAAAATGGTGAAGTAGAAGAAAGAGAATAGGGAAATGGAGTATTTAAGGGAAGAAAGAAGTGTGACCGGCACCGACAGTTGCAAGTCATAAAGGGGAGTTAATGGGGGACTGCATGGAGGAAATCGCGGAATGGACGGGGACGTGGGAAGATGGAACGATTTTCTTCCACTTGTGTCTACCCCACGAGCGAAAGAAGGGGCATAAATGTAGGTGTATATTATCCACATGGCTAAGTGACAACATCTTAAGCTATGATATACCCAAGGATGAAGAAGTGAGAAGCATAGGATAGAGGCTGGCAGGAACGAGGATTAAGGAACCACGTGGGTCGGACATGACCACTCTATAGTTGTCGGACAAGACTTGACTCCAGACCTCTGACAAAGCTGACAGACGAGGCGTATTTGGTCAAACAAGGAGCGTTAGTCAAAGGGATAAGAAGATACATGCCATATCGTCCAACTGAAAGGGCGACAGGATTGGAAGGGCGGTATCGCACAAAGAGAACACATAAAAGGATCCGCTCGGATAAGAGACTGCTAAGGAACCAAATTACATCGACCATATTTATAGAAGGAAAGACGATACGAGCGGGCCCGACACAGGACTTTAAGATAGATATATTATGACCAACACCATAGTTTGGTTATATGTAGTCTCCCCAATAAAAAGAAAAACTTGTATCCAAGAGAGGGAGGTGGTAATTTGGAGAGAGAGAGAGACTTGAAATTGCACTAGAGAGAAAGAGAGTTTGGAACTAGTTCATCTTGTAAGGAAGAGAGTTCAACTTGGAGAGTGACACCATTGTAACACCTTGAAGTAATAAGATTCATCCTTTCACCCCCGTGGACGTAGGTAATCATACCGAACCACGTATATCCTTGTGTCTATTGTTAAGTTCTTACTTTCACTTGCATGAGTAGAAGATTTCTATCCTTTGGATGTAGTTTGTAGTAAAATGCATCTACACAATAGATGGGATATAAAAATGGTGAAATCACCTCTTGAATCCAATGATTCAAGCCAAAATTTGTGCCCAAAGGCGCAACCAATATTTCATTAACAACAAAACTTAGATTAGTTTTCAAATAGTTTTCTTACAGCTTTTAACGGACCAATAATTGAACCCTAAGATCACTAACTCTAAGACTGACACATGTTTCACAATCAACGATCAGTAAACCAATCCAGCTAAGCCGACTGGAGCACTCAGCTAGTTTACTAAGGGAAGCTCGGCAGTGTATTCCTTTACAAGGGATACAACAATGCCTACCCCTGAAGACTGACCTTGTCCTCAAGGGAAAATCTAGGATAGTGAGACTGAATGTTCCCAATGTCTTCCCATGTAGCATCCTCTGGGGAGGAGTTAGTCCATTGGATGGGAACTTGGTGCACTAGGTTGTTGCCTCTGAGAATGAACCTAGTTTGCAACACCTTTTCAGGAACCATGATAATCTCACCATTATGGTCAACTACAGGAAGAGAAGGGAAGGGAAAGTGTTGCACACCAATATGTTTTTTGAGCTGAGAAACATGAAACACTGGGTGGATCTTGGAGTGAGAAGGCAGCTGCAGTTTGTAGGCTACTGCACCAATCTTCTACATTATTTTGAATGGTCCATAGTACTTAGCTGACAGCTTAAAGTTTTTTCTCAAGGACAATGATGCTTGCCTGTAAGGTTGGAGATTTATATAGACTAATTCCCCTTTAGTAAAAGATCGTTCAACTCTGGTTGAGTCAGCATATAGTTTCATTTTATCTTGAGCTTGTTGGAGAGATTCTTTGATGATATCAAACATTGAGTCTCTGTTCTTCATGTAGGTATCTACAGCCTCAACAAAAGTAGTAGCAGTTGATGGAAAATCTAGATATGGAGGTACATAGCCATACAAGGCTTGGTATGGAGACATTTTTAATCCTTTGTGAAAGCTGGAGTTGTACTACCATTCTGCCAGTGACAACCAATTGCTCCAACTACTAGGTTTGTGACATGTGATACATCTCAAATAGCTCTCCAAGCATGCATCAACCCTCTCAGTCTGGCCATCAGTTTGAGGGTGATATGCAGTGCTCAAATTTAAGCTTGTACCCATTGCCTTGAATAGCTCTTGCCAAAATATACTGGTAAAGATCTTGTCTCTGTCACAGATTATAGATGAAGGAAGACCATGTGATTTGAAAACTTGATTGAGAAAACTTGGGTTACAGAGGAAGATGTAAATGGGTGTTGTAGAGCAATGAAATGGGCATATTTAGTGAGTATGTCTACAATAACCAGAATAACAGTCTTCCTGTTACTGCTAGGTAACCCCTCAATAAAATCCATTGTGATATGTTTCCAACCATGATCAGGTATATGCAGAGGTTGGAAGAGACCAGAAGCAATGGTGTGGTCACTTTTATTTCTCTGGCAAGTGTCACATTGTGACACAAAAAGTAAAACATCTTTTTTCATCCCCTTCCAGTAAAAATGACATTTGTCCCTTGCATAAGTAGCTTGGATTCCAGAGTGTCCTCCCATAATAGAAGTATGTAGAGAAAGTAAGAGGGTGTTTCTAATACTAATCCCAGTCTCAATGTACAATTTTGATTTGTATCTCAAGATTCCCTCCTTGTAAGTGAAATGTTCTATACTGGAAGGACTCAATAGAAGTTTTGAAATAAGGTTTTGTGCAGTAGCATCATCAGAATAACTAGAGATTACCTATTAAGCCCATGCTGGTGTAGAGGCATCTAACAAATTGCAATGGCTGAATTAGGAGGTCTTCTAGAAAGTGCATCTGCCACAACATTCTCTGCTCCCTTCTTGTATTTGATATCATAATCAAAGCCCAAGAGTTTGATCAACCATTTTTTCTGCAATGGGGTAGTAATTATTTGTTCTAAGAAATACTTGATGCGTTGATGATCAGTTTAAATTATGAATTTCGCCCCTTGTAAATAATGCCTCCACCTTTGAACTGCCATGACAATGGCTAGAAATTCCTTCTCAAATGTTGATAAAGCTCTAGATCTTGGACCCAGTGGTTTGATAAAGTAAGTAATTGGCCTCCCCTCTTGAAGTAATACTGCTCCAATACATAATTTACTTGCATCACTCTCAACCAGAAATTGTTTGGTGAAATCTGGTAAATCCAAGATTGGTGTGGTTGACATGGCTAGCGTGAGCTGTTCAAAAGATGTTGTGGCTGCTGAAGTTCAAAGAAAGGAATTTTTCTTGAGCAACCCAGTGAGAGGTTTACTGATTGCTCCATATTTCTTGACAAATTTTCTATAGTAACCAGTAAGGCCAAGAAAACCCCTCAGTTCTTTGATGGTTGAAGTTTGTGTCCAAGACTGCATACAAGCTATCTTATTTGTATCAGCACAAATAGCTGCAGTTGAGATGATGTGGCCCAAATATTCCAGTGAGGATTGGCCAAAACAGAATTTGGATATCTTAGCATAAAGTTGATGTTGTCTGAGAAGGGAGAAGGTAAACTTGAGATGCTCCAAATACTCAGACATTGACTTGTTGTAAACTAAAATATCATCAAAGAATACCAGAACAAATTTCCTCAAGGCTAGTTGAAATATTTCATTCATTAAAGCCTGAAATATAGCTGAAGCATTGGTGAGGCCAAATGTCATCACTTTAAACTCATAATGGCTTTGGTGGGTTCTGAAAGCTGTCTTGAAAATGTCTAAACTATGAACTCTGATCTGATGGTATCCATCTCTTAAATCAATTTTGGTGAATATAATAGATCCATTCAACTCATCCAAAAGTTCTTCAATAATTGGTATTGGAAATTTATCTTTTATGGTAATGTTGTTTAACTTTCTATAATCAACACAGAATCTCCATGTATTGTCTTATTTCTTCACTAAGAGTATAGGAGAGGCAAAGGGACTATGGATAGGCTGAATAATTCCAGTGTTAAAAATTTCCTTGACAAGTTGCTCCACAACTCCCTTCTGAATGTATAGGCATTTATAGGCTCTCTGGTTTACATGTGTGGAGTTGGGTTGCAGTGGAATAGTGTGATCTAAACTTCTCTGAGGGAGTAGTTTAGTTGGTTCGACAAAAATGTCAGTAAATTCATGAAGGAAGGGAAGTATTTCATGGGGTGTTATGGTTTGTGGTGGAGATGCAAAAATGGAAAAAAGATGACCCACTAAACCATGAGAATTTTGAGTAAAACATTTCTTGACTCACCACTCATCATGAGTAAAGAAGGTTTAGGTGATGTACCTTGTAATGTAATTTTCTTAGCTTTGTATTTAAAGGTAACAGATAACTTGGAGAAATTAAAAGTGACATCACCTAGTGTTCTCAGCCAATCTTCCCCAAGGACAATGTCACAACCCCCTAATGGCAAGACCCTGAAACTGTACATAAATTGGTGACTCTGCATGCCCCATGTTAGTTGTGGACAAAAACCAGTACTTATTGTCTTCTCCCAATTTGCAACTGTTACCATCATAGGATCAGTAGGATCAACATGACATTGAAGTGAACTTGCTAAAGCACTATCAATGAAGCTTGTGGTACTGCCTGTATCAATAAGAATAAATACCTTCTGGTTATGAAGAATGCCAGGAATTCTAATTGTATCACCTATGGAAGTCCCTGTAAGACAAGTAAAGAAATTTCAACATCAGAATGAACTGGAGATTCAGTAGTCTCCTCAAAAACCTCTTCCTCCTCCTCAGTATCTTGTAATTTATTATTGTCCATTCGGAGCATAAAGATCTTCTGTTTGCCTTTACAAAAGTGGCTTGCCTTATACATTTCATCATAATTTTAACACAAACCCCGATCTCTTCTTTTGTTCATCTCTTCAGGTGTGAGTCTCTTGATTTAAGGAGATGTGGGGATTGATTTGTGGGGAAGGGTAACTTGGGATCTAGGAGTAATGGGTGAAGATTTGGGGGATGTCAAAATTGGTTTGGGTGGAAAATTGGTGTAAGAAGATTGTCTGTGAGAGTTGAAAGAGATGTTGAATGACCTTATAAAGGGTTTAGTAGCAGTTGCTGTTAGAGTAAGCTTTTTCTCTTGTAGTCTAGACAGGGAAAATGCATCTGCTAAAGATTTTGGATGAAACATAGAGACAGATTTACCTATCTCATCTCTCAATCCACTAAGAAAACTCATAACAAAGTATGCTTCACTCAGAGAATGATTCATTTTCAACATGAGTGTTTTGAGCAGCTCAAATTCTTCATAATAATCATCCACAGATGTAGCTTGTACCAACTTATTAAAACTACCAACAAAATTTTCCTCAATAGGATTTTCAAAACGAGCACAGAGATGGATAGTTAGATCTTGCCAAGTAATGCGATGTCGATTGACTTGAAAATTTAAAAACCAGGTTTCAGCCTTACCTTCTAAGTAGATTGCAGTGATATTAACTTTCTTGTGTTCTTCAATATCATTAAGCTCAAAGTATCTCTCACTATTTTGTATCCAAGCTCTAGGATTCTCGCCATCAAACCGTGGGAAATCCAATTTGGGTAGACGATGATATTGATAGTGATTCTGAAATTGATTTGAAGATCGATTATCTCCCTGAGTTTCTGTGTATGAATTACTCGTTGGCTCTGGGAATGAATTTAACTTCTTCATAATGACTTCAAACTTAGAATTCATATCGGAGGACAAACTAGTGAAATTTGCTTTTAATTTGGTGATCGCATTGGTGTTTGATTCCATCTTATCATTAACATCTTTGAGAGTCATTGGAAAAAAGATTGGGTGGAATTTTTGAATGAAATTGAATGGATATAAACGGCTTTGATGCCAATTAATGTATCCTTACAACAAGAAACAACAGATGGGATAAAAAATGGTGAAATCACCTCTTGAATCCAATGATTCAAGACAAAATATGTGCCCAAAGGCGCATCCAATATTTCATTAACAACAAAACTTAGATTAGTTTTCAGATAGTTTTTTTACTGCTTTTAATGGACCAATAATTGAACCCTAAGATCACTCACTCTAAGACTGACACGTGTTTCATAATCAACGATCAGTAAACCAAGACAGTTAAGCTGACTGGAGCACTCAGCTAGTTTACTAAGGGCAGCTCAGCAGTGTATTCCTTTACAAGGGATACAACACCTCATTTGACTCTTTAACCACACGAGTAAACTTTTGATGCACAATACCTCTGCTAATAGCTATTTAACATTTGTAGCGGATTTGATTAATCCTACTACTAAAAGGTATAATATCTTTCTCTCTTTTTTTCACTTCCAGAAAACATAACAATAAAAATACGTAAGACTAACCTTTTCCTAACTCACCCCAATCTCTTAAAAAATAACCTGAGATGGAAGTTGGAAACCTCAGGAGAATATACAGTCAAATTCATGTACAATAAACTCAATGAGAATGAAATCAACTCTTCTAGCTTATCACTAGATGAATCTTTCGGGAATTTTTTATGGAAATTAGAAGTTTCCTTTAAAATCAAACTCTACATGTGGAAATGTATACAAAATGCCCCTAACAACAAACTCCAAACTAAAAGGAACAATCAATAACATTAATCATATGTTATGTGCACTTTTTGTGGGGAAAAATAAGAAATTTGAACATTTATTTCTGCACTGTTCTTATGCTAAATATGTTTGGGAACTAGGCCCTAATCCTGTTCAAGTACATTTAAGTGATACTACTAAACTAAAATATTTTTTATAAGGATTGGTTCTAAAACCAGAATGATGCAATTTCCTTAGAGATTGTTATAATCAAGATGTGGTTTACTTGGAAAACAAGATGTAATAAAACTTTTCTGGCGAAATCACAATCTCCTCGGAAATTATCTATATAAATTCAGAGATACTTGGATTTCTTGACAAGAAAAAACAGTAATACTAGAAAAAACAACAGTCAAGGAGTCAAAAAAAACAAAATGTTCCATGGACGGCACCTGACAGGCGCCATTTAAAAATCAATGTGGATGCAATATGGATTTCTAAATCTCAACCTTGTGGATTTGCTCTAGTCATTCGAAATGATACAGTATTAGGTTTTGTCTATACAAGTTGTCGAACGAAAAACTTGGTGGTGTACTTAGTACCCTCTCCTTTTCAAATGGTATCAGAGCAAGCAAACAACTTTATACCTAATAAGTCGTGTTTGTGGCAATCTGAATTATGGACATGAGTAATCTCTGTAAACGTATCAACAGTTATTGAAGGCACTATGTTTATGGATTATGTTAATGATATCGGATCTCCTTCCATCTCGGGACTAGATGAATATTATGTTCCCATTAAACAGTCTATTACCGACAATTATTATCCCTACTATCTTACTGACGATTCTGACTCAAAAGTGGAAAGGGAAGTAGCCAAGGAAAGCGCTGAGATTCTTAAACGTTTTAAAATTCAGGCTTCTGAGGTCAACAGGCTGAAAAACAAAGTCAACAATCTTATTCATCCTATTGATTCTTGGTTCAACTACTTGACCAAGTAATCTTATATAATTTTTTAACTCAACAGTAGTAGCATATTGACTTTAATTGTTGATTTTTTCGAGACATCAATCATCTCGCGTGTGGCGATATTCATTAGGGTTTTTAGTCTACGACAGATGTGGTTTGATATCACAATCATAACAGGAAAAAACTAAGTTGTGATAACATTACTAGAAAGAAGGGATAAGTGAATGTGTAAATATCTGTGTTCTTTATAATGCAGAAATGATTTTATCACATTTTTCATATCTTCTCGACTCTTCCATTTTCAACACGTTTTATACTTATTAAGGGAGAAGGTTGTGTGCTACTATTACTATAAATAGGTAGCTCAACCTATTCACCAATCATCTTACAAAAATCTATGTTTCATAAAGATCAAATATTTAAAGTCTTAAAATCCCCAACATAGTAGTTCTGCAGCAAAGTCTAAGAACTTGAACTTCATTAGTTCAACAACAACATAAATACTTCATACTATGATCTCTCATCCTTTATTTTCTTCACACTCTAATATCAACTCTTCCCCTCCTCTGTGATCGAAGCAACACTCAGCTATTTTTTGGTTTAGGTGATTTTCGTACGATTTTGATATCTCTTATTTATTACGATCTACCCCTTCTACCCTAATTAAAATACCTGCATAATTATTTAACACATGCCTAGAACCTATAATGTTGTTAGGCTAACAATAAGAGGCATCAAAATTAATCTTAGAAAATAGACCTAAAACGGGAAAAAGAGTCGGAACACTTTTCTGTTTTAACCCCTGATTTTTCAGCAGGTATTACTTGCTGAATATATCTTTTTAATCAGAAAGGAAAGCGTGAATCTGTCTCAATGGAGCTTCCACCAGCATCTAGCTTTCCAGATTTTTGAAAAGGAGATACTTATAGACATAATATACTCTCTAATGGATAATATTCCTTCCTTGACCTAAATATCAGTTAGATATTCACTTAACAATGTTAACATGATTAATAACATTAGCTATATTAGGATCAAAAGAAGCCCAAACTCTTACAGTAATATGACAATCTATTTTAGTATAGATCAGATCATGTTTTTTTTATTCTTGTTTTTCAACTAGGTTAAAATGAAAATATACACAAACAGTTTTATCCTTATGTGCAGAACGACAGATAAGTTGTCGGCGTTTGGATTATTTTGTTGTCGAGGATTAAAAAAGATGGATTTTTTCCTATGATTAACATACAAAATATGAATAAAAATAACCACGCTACCCGATTCATAACATAGTTTTTATTCTTCATAAGAAATTTTAGGTGTCCGAAAATAGCACGAGATTCATAGTGTAAAATTCTCCATGTATCTGATTTTTCGGATTCCAAGATTAGAACGAGCTAATGAATAATGTAATTTAGTTTTGTGTACACTCCTTAATTTGACACATTCGTTTGACTAGTGGAGTAGTTAGTGGATGGTTTCATTAGCACATTCCTCAAGAGATCGTCCCTTGTTATACAATTCTTAAAAAATAAATCGAAGGATAAGGTTAAAATGTTATATGAGTACTTTTTATCCGAAAGTGTGTACAAATTCAGACATTAAATAGCAGATGTGCCTTGGTGAAGTAAGCTTTCTATCAACTGACAACCTGGTTAAGAGGGTTTCACAATTTATTTATTTATTTTTGATCAAAGGAAATTTTATAAAACTACGGAAGGAAAGATACATTTCTGGTTTCACATGGATTTGCTATCTAGGTAGTTTTTTTTATGGATTTCCTAGTTTTTAGATTCTATTATAATATCATTAAACTTGTTCAAATATCTTGCTAGTTTATCATCATGAAAGTTACATTTCCAATTTATAAAATGGAAAGAAGAACAAGCAAAAAAGAAATATATCGTCCAAAGATTTTAGTGGGTAAGCTTTGCTTTTCCAGTCCACAACAAAAGCATTGTTCTTTATTCAATTGATTATATTCAGGTCATCGTTGAGGAAGATCAAGTTGTATTGTCCATTTTATCTTGCCCGTATAATAGATTCCTTGCAAGCTCTTGCATTTGCTTCGTTTGAGTTACAACATCTTCCTGTTCCTCCTACGAAATCACAAAGATTACCGTTGTTATTTTTATGGACTATGCCAAAGGAAAATATGCCTGATTTCTTTTGAAAAAAAGGATCAAATAAAATAAAATAAAATAAAAATTATGTTCATAATATGACAAACCCATTTTTGCAATTTGGGTGTTTGCATTCACATAAAGATTTCACCTTTCTTTTCACATCTTCAGATCTTTTCTTTGACAAGTAACTTGAAATATCTTTTTGTATCCGAGAGATTAAATCTTTAGGGGAAGATTTGATTTTGTTAAATACAACTCTACACCTATATTTTCAAATGTGCCAGATAATGAAAGCACAAGTATCCTTGTAATCTTTTTCCTTTAACTAGAGTAAGCACCATTCTTTATAATGCAAGTTGGTACTGTTGTAAAACTTATTTGTGAGAGGGAAACCTCTCCAGATTGCTTCAGATAAAATGCATTCAGTGAATAGATGGTCAACAGATTCCTTTACCATATTATTACACAAGGGACAATTTATTTCCATTGGTATGTGTTTACATAAAATTTATCTAACAGGAATATAGGCAGTAAATTTTTTCCAAAGAAACTCTAGGAAAAACATTAAGTTTCCAGATTGAGTACCATTTAATTTTATTGTTTTTACGATTCTTATTACAAAAGAAGTTATAATCTGATTTTACTAAAACATTTCCATCTTGAGTTCCTAATCATTTTATACGATCCTTACCATCTATACTATTAAATGGTTCTAAAAGGTTTATTTCCTGTATAGTATTATCATCAAATATGTTCTCAATAAGATTTTTATTCCATCTTCCTTAGTTATCAATAAGTTCAGAAACTTTTTGCAATTGGTAACTATGGTGGTCCTATTTAGGAGATGGTCTATTACCACTGGGTAACCATCTGTCATTTCATAAATCTATGTTTTCCCGCTTCCTAATTCCTGACCATGATTTTCTTTTATGATTTCTATACATTTACAAATACTTGTCCGTACGCAAGATCTATTTGATTTCTTCTTATAGTTTAAAGGATCTGATTTATGAAAATATTTACATTTAAGAACTATACACCATAGTTTGTACGGGTTTTCAATTAATCTCCAAGCAAGTCTGTTTAGGAGGGTTAGATTACATTTATGTGGATTTTTAATACCTAGACAACCATTTGCTTTACTAATGGAGACAACATCCCAGGCTTTAATGTAAACTCCTTTATTTTGTTCATTTTTTTGCCACCAGAAATCACGCTGGAGATTATTTGGTCTATATAGAGTCTGTATAATGCAAGTTGGTAGTATTGTAAAACTTATTTGTGAGAGGGAAACCTCTCCAGATTGCTTCAGAGAAAATGCATTCAGTGAATAGATGGTCAACAGATTCCTTTACCATATTATTACACAAGGGACAATTTATTTCCATTGGTATGTGTTTACATAAAATTTATCTAACATGAATATAGTCAGTAAATTTTTTCCAAAGAAACTCTAGGAAAAACATTAAGTTTCCAGATTGAGTACCATTTAATTTTATTGTTTTTACGATTCTTATTACAAAAGAAGTTATAATCTGATTTTACTAAAACATTTCCATCTTGAGTTCCTAATCATTTTATACGATCCTTACCATCTATACTATTAAATGGTTCTAAAAGGTTTATTTACTGTATAGTATTATCATCAAATATGTTCTCAATAAGATTTTTATTCCATCTTCCTTAGTTATCAATAAGTTCAGAAACTTTTTGCAATTGGTAACTATGGTGGTCCTATTTAGGAGATGGTCTATTACCACTGGGTAACCATCTGTCATTTCATAAATCTATGTTTTCCCGCTTCCTAATTCCTGACCATGATTTTCTTTTATGATTTCTATAAATTTACAAATACTTGTCCGTACGCAAGATCTTTTTGATTTCTTCTTATAGTTTAAAGGATTTGATTTATGAAAATATTTATATTTAAGATCTATACACCATAGTTTGTATGGGTTTTCAATTAATCTCCAAGCAAGTCTGTTTAGGAGGGCTAGATTACATTTATGTGGATTTTTAATACCTAGACAACTATTTGCTTTACTAATGGAGACAACATCTCATGCTTTAATGTAAATTCCTTTATTTTGTTCATTTTTTTGCCACCAGAAATCACGCTGGAGATTATTTGGTCTATATAGAGTCTTTTTTGGTAAAGAAAAACACATCATCTGGAAAATTTGCATTGTATTAGTGACAAAAATAATTAAAGTTGTGAAAATGTGGGGTACCAAAATACACCACCAACTTTTTCTTAGGCAACCTGTATGGACTAAACTTGAATACCATTCTGATAGTTCAACTTAATGAATCTCAATCAAGGAATTATACGAAGAGCTTATATCTCTTTCTCTCAAAATCAGAAATTTTACAGAAATTTATTATGTGTGAGAGTACTTGGACGATTCTAAAGATCAATATCCAAGAACCAATCAAGTCATATCCAGCAAACAAGGATGGATGTATATACTTTGATTGATTAACATACAATTTGTGATATTTCAATTATAAAGATAAACAATATAATGTGGAAAAATAAATACCATAAACACCATAATTTTGTTAACGAGGAAACCGCAAATGCAATAAAAAAAACCAGGGATCTAGTCCAGAATTGAACAACAAACTGTATTAAAAGGTTACAGAACTAGCCTACTATCAGAACTTCGGAATGCAATGTAGTTGAGACCGAATTAAACCCTCGCAGAAATTCAGTTATAGTCGCGCTCCTTGCGCCTCTTGAATCCCAGCAGGAATCCGCGTAAATGATCCCCTTAGCTAATGTCTGTTATAGCCTAAGAGTTCCATCAACTCAATTGAAGACTTTAAACCAATATGCCATAGATAAGCTTATTTGCGATATCCGTTCTGATTAAAGATCAAGGTGAGGTAGGAAATCGATTGCAATAGACAAGGTCTAGCAAACCTCAAAATTCGGTCTTATGATTCCCGGAGAGCAGCCTAGATTATTATTCACCTCACAAGTTGAAACATGTGGAGTCACAAAGTCTGAGACGAAGATACTTTGTGATTTCTGATAGGCTCGAAAACCTACAATAATTATACTGCAAGTGCACAGTGTCTAACTAGTAGACAATGGCAAGTACAGGTCGTTCCCACAAGGAGTGTGAAATACCACTATTAATTAATATCAAGAGTAACCGATCTAATTCAATATATTTTCAGAAAATTGTGGAATTATAGCGAAATAATAAAATGTAACCGAAGATGTAAAGGTGTTATGGTTCCGGGAATCCGTTGCAAGTGGTATTCAATCACTAAGGGTTTTGATACAATATATTTCATTTAACACGATAATGTTTATAAAAAATATTGTTTGTTCTCACCTTAAGGTAGAATTCCAAAGCACTAAGTATACATGTCATAAATAGTCAAGAGATATTCATAAACCGGTCATTCCTAAGGTTCAACGAGTCCTTCTACTAATCTAACTATGTACTATACATGACATAGAACATGAAAAATGTAGCTAGAAGATAAATCATTGAATGAGAATCACAAACATTAACATTATGCTCAAATTATTGAAACCCATTGTTTATAACACAAAATAAATCAACCTACAACTTCACCCTTTCACCCTAACATGGATTAGCTCGACATGGATTTCCCAAAACCCATAAATAAAAATAAAATCAATACGACAAGCCAATGGGAATAAATATGGGAGAAAAACTTCCATGTTCGGCTCGTAGTTCTCTGTCTGTTTTCCCCTTTATCGATGTTACGAACAAGTCACAAAAAAAGAATAAGACCTCATAGAAATATTTCAAGGCCTGGCCCAATATCCATGTTGATATCCAAAGCAGGCTCATGCACCGTCAACCATCAGCCGGACCCTTGCCTCTCTGTTACCATTGTGTTACTCCCGTGATCGGCCAACTACTGAACCTTCACCCAATGGTATACCCCAATTAATCTGGGTATACCCCAATCAAGCCAGGATAAACATCAAAGGAAATATCATTTTTCTTTTCTTCTTTTTCTGAATAAGAAATATCGTGATATTTACCTTAAAATCATGTCAAAAGCTCATGGATGTAAACAGATACTTTACGATTTATCAAAATCAAAATTAGAGACATGATGGAGAAGTTTGATGGAATGATCAAGAATCACATACCTTGACCCATTTGCCACAGATAAGAGCCATTATCCTGAACTGCAGATTTAGGTGGTAGGTTTCAATTGTAGGACTGCTTTTATTACTAGTTGAAGTTATTGTATTATATGCACATGTGCATCCACTCTGGTTGGTTATGTTTTTGCAGCATGGTTGTTTATGTCATATATGCAACCTACTGATGAAGGCCTTGTCTGGTGGAAGCAGTTATTCCGCCAAATTTAATTAAAGACCATAACTCTAATTAAGAATTGAAAGGGGTGTTGTAGAGTTAACTCTATTTGGTTCATGGTAACAATGTCATTTTACTCAGATGCAGTTGTTGTCAAATCCATCAACAGACGTGGAATGTGACTCATTATGCAAGAGACGGAAATTTGTTTCTCCCCCTTATCTCTGATCATATGACATAGAATATGCCTTATTATGAAAGTGACAGAAATTCATTTCTCCTTAGCAGCCCCTCCCGTAATTGGTTCAGACTTCAGAGTTTACTCATCATTGCAAATGTCCAACAGATGAGTTGGTCTACTTGGTAGTTGTATAACTTATTAACTTGTATTACCTAGGCTTGTAGAGTTTCTTATTATGGAAGAGGTTTAATAAATAGAAAAGGAAAGAAAAGAAAAAAAAAGTTTAAATTCTTCCGCTATTATTCTGGCTACATATAGTAAGCTTACTCATTTTCAATACAGTGGGTGGTAACCAACAAATGATGTTTATGCATGAATGGCTTTACTAATTGAAAGAGTCAACAATAAGTCTGTATTAGCAGCTGTGGCGGTTCTAATCCCACTGCAAGGAAACAACTCTTTTGTATTGGGATTTTCCAGGACTCCAGAATCCCGAAAAAAGAAAATAAAAGAAGTGTTACCAAGTTAGGGGTTCACGCTTAAGTGGCGGAGCTTTACCTAGTGTCGAATTGGTTTTTACTCTTTCTCAGTTTCTCGAGAATAAAAGAGAACAGTTTCTTCATAGGAGTTGCGCTGTTTAACCAGCAAACTGAAACATGACACTCTCCTCAGAAGAGGAATGTCGAACACGTTGGTACAATTATCATCTTGCTTACGCATAGCGAAAAATTTGATGCAACATATTTACCACTTGCCAGAGCACCAATCTGATTATCAGAGATTTTGACGAAATAGATCGCAGCTATTCACATACAGGCAGCTTTGTTGATTAGAAAAACTTAAGGTTGTGGGAACTGACGAAAATCCTGTATATCCTTTGTCTATTTTCGCTAGACCAATGTCAATCATCGACTTTAAAAGACCTTCTTTTTTCGCTAGAGGTTGAGCCATGAAGTTCTCAATTGGCATCCACTGAAAAAATGAAAAATAAATAAATGAGAGATCCCTCACTTACATTAGAGAATTGTTCAACAGTTGACAGTTATAAGATACTATTCAATCATTACAGCATGTTTTCTAATCCTAAACATATAGAAGTTGGTACATATTTTTGGTTAATCTCAAGACTGTTATTCAACCGGAAATGAGGTTATATGTACTTTCAAGTTTCAACTACTAATGCATAATTGAACATGACTTACCTCAGCGGCCTCAATCTCTAAGTCTTGTTTTTGGATGTCAAAGGAGAGCGGACGCAACATGCAAACAAAAAATAAATCCGACTTATGGAAGAATGACTGGTGGCTTTGCCTGTAAAACAAGCCAAGTTAAATTGTATTAAGGACTCTAAAACTGTGATGAAAATGAGAAGCACAACAGTAAAATGACCCAGGAATGGCCCCAGTGGATGAACAGAATTGATTTGGGACTTGATTTTATTTTTAACAAAGTTCTCACTTAAATAATACGGAGTATATAAATATGGATCATCTACATTACCCAAATTCATTAGGTAACAGGTTTAGAAAATCTAAGTACAGACTCCAGAGACTGGGAAACAAAGGCATGCACTGAAACTAGAACAGTTTAAAAGCATAAATCAAAGATCTAAATTCCTCACATGAATGCCAGGACTTCCACGAATTCCGTGTCGATCTGTAAATGTAGATAATCAAAAGTTTTAGAAGAAATTAAATATAGAGATTTCACATGGTCGCAAGTTGTGTCTTAAGAAATAATAGATTGCATGTTCATCACATACTCCCATCTCTTCTTTAACTTCCCTTACTGCCCCAACGGATATATCTTCACCCTGTTGAAAAAAGAGTTTGACATAGGGATGAACAAATTAAAATCACCGGGGTTTCTTAAGCATATAGAAAACTCCTCAGTTCTTAGATTCATACCTCATTTATCACTCCTGTAGGGAATTTCCATACACCAGTGCCCTTGAAAATTCCACTATTTTCCTGAACTACTAAAATCTGTTTAAAAAAATATCAGAAAACTGAAATTAACAAACAACACTTCTCCTGCAGAACACAAATCTTCCAAAGTAGGAAGTGAGGAGACAGTTTCACATAAGAATTGAGAAGTTAATGCCTATCAAGAATATGTGGCATGGTTTACCTCTCTTTTATCATTCATCACAAAAGCACCAATACCCACTCGATGTGTAGCATTTATAGGAAGTGTGTTGGCCGTTTCAGGAATCCAATATACGAGCATTAAGTAGTTTGGCTCAGCATGGTGGTACCAGAAGCCTTCCTACAATTTTCAGTGAAGATAAGTGTAAGAATGCTGAAAGGTAGCACGCATCATGCGAGACTGAGATTACTATTGAAGATACATGGAAGAACGTAAGTGCATAACAACGTACATTTACATAACAGGCTTGAAGTATACAAACATATATTGCGGAAATGAAAGCAATTACCTTGACTGCAGCTTCAACAAGGTTTACTAGTTGAATTGGTAATTTAATCCACACACCTTTTTTACCCTGTCAATTATAAAAAAGATAGTAATAAAACTACCAAAAAGGCAAAAAGCTAGTCATACAAATTTTTGGTTCGAATGTACATCGACTTGACATATTGGATCACTACTCCTGCATAAGTCATTCCAAGTATCCAACCATAATTGGCATATTCAATGAGCATAAGTTGGCATATCATATGCCAGTGAAGTCAATGCTTAACGCGCTCATAAGAATTCAGAAAATGCTGGTCAATAAACATTGAATCAATTACCAGAGACAATCAAGTCATCTTTTTATCGTTCAGTTGTAATCTAGTGGTTTGGGTTGAGCAAGTACCTGCTGCCTCCAATGCGATATTGAAGTACGAAGCGAAGAAACAAAAATGTCAGAATCCATAGGCTTATTCATATCAATAATAACACCATCGAAATGATCATTCGTTGCATTAAGTAACTCAACAGGTTCGAATCCATTTTCAGACACCGTTTGTTCCACTACAGATGATGATGACGAAACTGACATTTTCTTAATATTGATAGAACTTTTAACTCTTCCTGTAAAACCTAATTTACCAACAACAACAAAATAACCACTCCATTAAAGCCGTTCTGATTAAAAGGAAGGAAAAAAATAAAGGTAATTTTAACAGTTAAATACCCTGAGTAAGAAGAGAGTATACCAGAAGTAAGGCGACGACTAGTTTTGATTGTTGAAACAGGAATGCAAACTCTTCGATTTCCAATCGCACAATAATTCACGGTTTTGAAATAGAATTGCGAAGAAGTTCTACAGACTGATTTAAACATCTAACTTCCAAAACCTGGTTTAGACTTTTGATTACATTTGTTTTTTGATTCAAGATATTATTGATGTGAGAGACTAATAAAAAGACTTTGGACCGCCGGATATTTCACTCAACAGTCACAATAGAGTTTATGGAGTTACGGTGAATATTTGGACACGTCATTAGATAAGATGAGAGACAAATGTGAAAACCACTTACTCGTTACTGTCACTGTTCAACTTGTTTACCAAACACAAAACCCTAAAATTATTTACTCTTTTACTTTACTCTTACAAAGTTTTTCGTTTCACAAAATTTCACCGCTTTTTTTTTCCTCTTCTCTTTCAAAGTTTAATCTTCACTGAAAGTTCCATTATTTTTTTACTTTCATCCTCTGGGAATTTTCATTTCTTCTTCTTCGATGTCACTCACAGATTTATCTGAAGAAATTTCACCATTTTCAGTAACCGGAAATAATTTACTAGACAATTATCAACAAACACCTTCTTCATCAGAAATCGAGTTTCGGTCAGATTTACCTCTTCAGAAACTACGTCCTGTTAGAAATAATCAGTTTGTTACTGAATTTACAAACGGTTCTGCAAATTTTGACTCAATTTCACCTGATGTGAAAAATGAGGAGTGGTTTTGCTCACCGGTAAATGACTTACCCAGAAAAGACGATGGAGACGGTGGAGTTGGTGGTGATAGTGAAAATCTTCGGTGGCCGCAGTCAGAGGCGTTAGCTTTGTTGAAAATTCGGTCAGAAATGGATTCTCAGTTTAGGGTTTCTTCAAACCCTAAAGGCCCGCTTTGGGAAATTGTTTCCAGGTAAAAGGTTTTTTTTTTTTTTTTTGTCTATGTAAAGTATTTGTTTTTGTGATTTTAGGGGTTTTTTTTTTATTTTACATGGAAAGATTTTTCTAAAGAATCTCTAAAACCCTAACCAGGAAACTTGAACAGATGGGTTACCACAGAGATCCTAGTAATTGTGAACAGAAATTCGGAAAATTTTTCAATTATTACCAGAGCACTAAAGACTCGTCATCATTACAAGTTGAATGTTGCGAAAGCAGTAGAATTTACAAGTATTTCAGTGAGCTCGAGAATTTAGATAATTCTTATTCTTCTGATTATGAAAAACCTGTTTTTGATCAAACCAGATTACAGGATACAATTCAAAAGACTACTCAAGAACCAAATGTGAGTCGAATGGAAGAAGAAGTTGGTGTGAAAACAACACACTCGGGTTCGGCTGATACTGTATTACATGAATTTGGTTCTGATGCTGGAAATGAAAATGTGGATGATGAATTTGGTGAAAGTTTGAGTAGGAAGAGAAAGAGAGAAATCCGCAACGAACTTAAAGATCACTTTGAGGATTTGGTGAGTAAAATGATGAAGAAGCAAGAGGATATGTATAAGGTATTACTCGAGACGATTGAGCAGAAGGAGAAAGATAGGATTACGAGAGAAGAAACTTGGAGGAATCTTGAAAGGGAGAGGATGAGGAAAGAGGAGGAGAGGAGGTCTCAAGATACTCAGCGAAGTTTAGCTCTCCTTTCGTTCTTAGGGAAGTTCTTCGGACAGCCGGAAATTAATACTCCGGAACCCCTGCGACAGCCGGAAATTAATACTCCACAATCCACGGGGCAGCAGATAATTAATATCCCGCAGTCGCCGGAATTATGTAGGGAAATAGTTTTACATGATCGGAGTCATCAGAAAAAACAAAAGGTTGAAGGATCAGAATATATGTTAGATGCAAACTTCAAGAGATGGCCTAAACATGAAGTACAAGCCTTAATCTCCCTTCGAACTGCAATGGAGCATAAATTCCGAACTGGTGCGGCAAAAATTCCAATGTGGGAAGAGATATCTCTGGGAATGGCTTCAATGGGGTTTACTAAGACTGCAAAGAAGTGTAAAGAGAAATGGGAAAATATCAACAAGTACTTCAAGAGAGCAGCGAGTAGTGGCAAAAAGCGATCGGAAAATGCAAAGACATGCCCATATTTTTACGAGTTGGATATGCTGTACAAAAAACGTCTCATTAATCCTGAAAAGGCACCTGAGGCTGTCAAGGAAGAACCTCAGGAGAAAGAACCTCAAGAGAATAATTCTAACGGGGAAATGTTGACTACCTTGGCTCAAGTTTGTGACCTATTCTCCATGTCAGAGCCACTGTTGGAGCCCGCGGTTGGCCAATCAGGCTCCATGGACTTATCTTAATATCCATCCATCTGATATCTCTGATACTTCCCGAAGGTACACCCGCATTTTATTTTCTTGTACTATTTTGAGAATCATGAAAATCATTGTGGCATGACTCATACTCAATAAACATTACTAGATTATAGTTAATAGGGAAACAACAAAAATACTCCGTTCCATGTAGGAAGATTCACTGTTGAATTCCGTTTTGTGATATGTAGCATTATCAAAATAAAGTGCTTCCATGTAATCTCGATAAACTCACTTGTGGTTCAACTTGATGATCCACTGTAAAATGGAAATTCATGGACTAAACAGATTAGTATTCACAGCAACCAAAAAAAATCTGAATATCGAGTAGTATACAGTTTTCTGTTGCATAGGAGGACATTTATGTACGCAGGAATTCGGAGCGCCTCCCATGCTTAATCTATTTTGTTGATGGCAGGTCTGGTATCAGCTTGTGTACCATGCAGTTGGGAGAGCATATCTTCACGGCCCTTCGTTTGTTATTCAACATTTAGCCTCTACTCTGGAATAGTTAGGATTCAGCCATTCCAGCACCTCGTCCTTCTCATATCCGGAAGCGATGTTATATGAACTCTGTATTAGAGTTTGAAATTTTTGCAGAATTCAGCTGGATAGATGAAGACCAGATGAAAGATCAAGAAGTCTGGGTTCCTTGTAGTACTATATATACCTTTTTTCATGAAAAGCTTTAAATTTTGACTGTATTTCATCTGTGTGTTTCATCTTATGTTACTCTGCGGATTTGTCCTGCTAGGCCTTCTTCTGTAACTGTATGGTTTTAAAACAGTTCCGGGTTCCAACTCCCAGATTTTTTAAGTTGCAAGAGGGGGGGAACTTCATACTGTAATTCTCATGAGTTGTGATTCTTTGTTTGTTTCTTTTAAACCTATCATGTTAAATCATAGTGGAAATATATTAGGGGATGTTGTGTCTTTTGATGTTGTTTTTGATTTATACTTGGTGGTTTCCATTTTACAAAAAATAGTGGGTAAGAGATAGAGAGTTATGAGTACGCCGGCCGGATGGAGAATTCTCTCTCCCAACCTTCAATTCCTATTGGTAATGATGTACAGTACTATTAGAGTACCTTTTGGCATGTTGGAATCTGGTGATGATCAGAGGGTTTACACAATGAATTATAGAGAGTTCAGCGGGTAAAGTTGAGGCGACATTTCTCTCTTTAGACAGGCAAATCTCTATCTGGACAATCCTTGTAAAATGTACTCTTCTTAATCACCAAAAGACACAATTAATCCCATCAATTTGATGTTTTATTTTATTTTTTGATTTTTTTTTAAACATTTAATCCAAATATGATTAATAAATGTTAACATTTAAAATGATTAATAAATGTTAACATTTGATGAAGCTGAAAGATTTTATTATCAGATAAAATGATCAACAGTTACACGGCTAACAACTTCAGCTAGCTGTGAAATAATCTCATTTGGAGCATTATTTACTCTATACTGTACATAAGTTTTCCTCTCTACTCTAGCTAGTTTAGAAAGTATGTCTGCAATTTTATTTCTTTTCTTTAGAACATAACTAAGGTTCCAAATCCAAAAAGCAAAAGTTTTAAAAAGAAGACCTGTGTCCTTGATAACATTACTAAGCCTCCAGTCCACTGCTCCCTGGTTCTTGATCATTGCCTCAAGGCCCTCAACCACCACTTTAGTATGAACGTTATTTTGGAGACTCTTCTTTTTTTGAGGGGACCATGGTGTTTTAGTCACCCGATGATACTATTGTTTAGGGTTGTCCTAAAAAATGTTTGATTACTAATTTGCCCTTTATCCTAATTGCAATTAATCCTAACCTAATAACCGTAATTAACTTAATCTAATATATAAAAGATTTCTAACCTATCAGACCCAAAAACAAAAAGAAGAAGAGTTTCTTCTCCTCTCCTACCTCATGTTCTACCCCATTTTCACATCGTTTTCATCGATTAATCGTCGATTCATAAAATTTTCATCGTCGATTAATCAATCGAGTATAAGAATGGTGCTTCGAAAGCAAACTAAACGAGTAACAGGAAAAGGTCCCCCATTAGGACATCTAGCAAATCAGAAAAGTTCATTGGAGATTCAACCCGAAGTGGAACCGGAAGGTGAATTGGAGATTCAACCCGAAGTGGACATGGGAAAGATCCGCAGGTATTTTTAACCAAACCCATTTGTTTGTATTTGATTTTGGTTCGTTTAATTGAATAGAAATCATGAAAATAGGGTTTGAATGTAAGTAACAGAGCGTTGTTCGGTTTGGAGTGGTAACACAAAAACGATGGTTGGGTAACCGAACTTCCTGAAAGGAAGAACACGAAGAACAGTTCGGTTAACTCTGATTGAACACTATGTAACCGAACTCCAAAGTTCGATTGCTTCGCTTATTTTTTGAAAAGATTCTTCTCACCGAACTCTTTCCTTTTTACCAAATAAAAATATTTTGACTTTGCAACCGAACTCAACTAAATGACTCAATATTTTGAGTTCTCAGTTAACCGAACTTGTTCATTGTTTTCGGTTAGTTCGCACAATTAAAAAAAAATATCTTTCTCAACCGAACTCAAAACATCACAAAAAAAACAAAAAAACCAAAGTAACCAAACTTCTCTTATTTTCCCACAATGTTGAATGCTCATTTAACCGAACTTTGTGAATTCGGTTCGGTGAGATCGCAATTTTTTGTTTAGGAAACTACTAACCGAACTCAGTGCTAATGTCATTCATGTCGAGTTCGGTTTTTTCGCAAGAAATATTCAGTGCTAATTGCAAACCGAACTCTAGCCCTTAACAGAATTATGAGTATGAAAATCATTTTTGGGTGAAGCTAATATGTTTTGTTTTCTTGGTTAGGGGCAGAGCGCCAAAATCAAACCAACCTTCACTGGAAGAACTTAGAACCCCCACTCCTCGAGGCCAAAAACACTTAGGTTTTAATAAGCGTGGAACCAAATATGTTAAGCATGGAGGTGGTTCAACACCGGGTGTTGTCATCCAAGATGATGTCAATAGAGATAATGTTGACAATGTTATACAGCAAGTTAATCAAGAGATTGTGGAAGAAATGGGTAATCAAGAACATAATCAAGGTGGAGAAGAGGAATCACCCGAAGAAGGAGGAAATAAAGATGAACAAGGAGATGACAATGATGACAGTGAAGAAGATGGAGATAATGAAGATGATGAATCAGAGGATGAAGAGGATGAAGAACAAGTAGAAATAGTTAAAAAACCAAAAAAGACCCCGAAAAATCCTTGTGCTAGATATGCATACATTCCTGATGATACTTTGTGTTTGGCCCCAAAGAACCCAACTTATGGTACTCCAAGAGATGGAGGGGAGGTATTGATTGGCTACAAAAACTCATGGGATGCCAAGATTTATGCTACAAAGGTATTGAATCTTATACATGAATATTTTTTTGTCATATATTTTTCGGTATATATTAGTAAATAAGATATGATGTTGTATTTGTAGGATCATAATAATGTTGTTCGTGTTTTGAAAAGTCAAAAGAACAAGAAATAGGATATAGGGAATGAGTGTGATGAGGTCAGGTTGGCCGTATTTGATTGTGTGTTGTGGTACGCGATACAACATGCGCACCAAAAATTTGATGATGTCACTGTTTCCGCATTTGCCTAGAGGGTTTATCCTGAGACCGAAACCTTTCATCTACCATTTGGTGAGATGGCAATCACTCCGGATGATTGTTTTCGAATCACAGGCCTACCAATTACTAGAACAATTGTTCGAGATGGGTATGATCCCTCCATGAGTTATGAGCTTCTTGAACAGTTGGTGGAGAGGTGTCTAGGCTGGAGCGCTAAGAAGGAACATTGTGAGTTTAGACGAGCTGCAAAAGAGCCTGATGAAGGTGATGAGTATAATGAGTTAAACCCAGACCGGTCTTACAAGAAGAAGTTTAAAAAGATCAAGTTGAAAGTCTTGTTAAAAGAGTTTGGAGGGACGAAATATTTGGTTGCCAAGGGAAAGTTGGTCATGACAGAAGAGAAGATTAAACACCATGTGACTGCTTATTTGTTATATCAACTAGGAACCATTTTCTTCCCCGACACTTCAAGTCATTCGGTAAATGTCCATTACCTCCAGCTATTGGACCCCCTTAATGAGGTGAATAACTATTATTGGGGAATTGTGGTTCTATCGTTCGTCCAAGCGGAGCTCAGAAAATCTTCGAGGCTTAAGTGTTTATATTTTGGAGGCTTATACACCCTTGTTCAGGTACCCCGTTAATTTATCCTTTGTTTTTTCCAAGATATGTTTGCTAAGTGAATGAATGTATATTTTTACTAATGAATACATATTTACTAATCATATGTGTGGTTTCTTATCATAGGTTTGGGTGTACGACCACTTCCCAAAACTGAAATTGTCTTATGCTCACACTCCTTGGCCTTATGGGCAACCTACAGCTGGTAAATATGAATTTTTGGACTCGCAAATGAAGGGTAAGAAAAATAGGTTGTTGAGGTTGAGAGAGAAATTGGATAATGCAACGCTTGGAGATGTGGTTTTCCATCCATACAAGCTTCAATCAGATGACGAATAGGAAGATGTTGAGCCTGTTGATTTCTCACCTATTTCGGCTTATAATGGCCCGTTGTTTTATCCTGACGGTTGTACAATGTACAATCCTCGAAGAGTAATGAGACAATTATCTTGTGTCCAAAGTGTCCCAGCAGAGGATAAATTCAAATTCAAGGTGATGAAGCAGGGAACTAAGAACACCGAAAAGAATTTTGTTCCAAAGTACAATCCTGCTCCATCAGTGGACCAATGGAACAACTATGAGGATTATTATATTCCAGTTCAAGAGTTAGAAGATTGTTATGGTGAGCCAAATGCTGCTGAAGAAGGGTATATGGAATGGTATGAAAATTTTTCTCATCCTCGTGTAATAAACACACAACAACAAGCCCGTGCTGAGAAAGCAAAATCGAAGGCAGTGGAGAAAGAGACCCAGAAAATTATGAAGCATACCCCAACCTGTGGTGATGAGGCATTGATCTTATGGAATTCGGCGATAAGATATTTACTCTTATTTTTCCTTTTTATAAACTGATTAAGCATGCAAATATAGGAAATTTATACTTGTTTATGATTTTCATTGAAAAAAGGTGAAGTCAAGTTCTAAATTGTTGAAGAAAATGATGTCAAAAATCCTAGTGGAGAGCCGATGAACACTGCTGAAAAAACGGAACTCTACAACCAATGGACAAATGTTTTTTCACCCAACACCGCTGATCAAAGCCATAGCATGCCGATGAAGAGGGGTCGACGAGAAGGGGAAGGTTCAAGTCGGATGGTTGAACAACAAAGCAGTGGAGATGACACTCTTAGTGACGAAGGACCAGCTAAAGCTCATAAACGCAAGGTTAGAAAAGTCTCACGTAGTGGTCGTCGTGAATGAGTGATTGCAAGAATTAGTAATTTGGCATTTTATGTTTAGAATACGTTTTTATTCCGGATTTGGGACTTTGTTCTCTTATGTTTGGAAGACCTTTTTATTCCGGATTTGGTACTTTGTTCTCTTATGTTTGGAATACCTCTTTATTGTGGATTTGGTAGTTTGTTTTCTTATTTTTTTGTTTTAGTAAACGAAATTCATGTTTTTGTTTCTAATTTGTGTCTAAGTTCGGTTAGATATAAACGTTCGGTTTGATCGCAATTACAAAATTCAACCGAACTGAACACTACCAAAAAAAAAAAAGTTACAAAGTGATGTTCGGTTTGATCGCAATTACAAAATTCAACCGAACTGAACACTACAAAAAAAAAAGTTACAGAGTGATGTTCGGTTTGATCGCAATTACAAAATTCAACCGAACTGAACACTACAAAAAAAAAAAGTTACAGAGTGATGTTTGGTTTGATCGCAATTACAAAATTCAACCGAACTGAACACTACCAAAAAAAAAAAAAAGTTACAGAGTGATGTTCAGTTTGATCGCAATTACAAAATTCAACCGAACTGAACACTACCAAAAAAAAAAAGTTACAGAGTGATGTTCGGTTTGATCGCAATTACAAAATTCAACCGAACTGATCACTACAAAAAAAAAAATAGTTGCAGAGTGATGTTCGGTTTGATCTCAATTACACAATTCTACTGAACTGATCACTACCAAAAATATTAAAAGTTACAGAGTGATGTTCGGTTATCTGGGTAAAAATTGCAGGTTACCGAACTTAGTTTTTCGAAAATAAAACCTGATGTTCGGTTACCTGCGAAAATTTTATTATAAACCGAACGCATAGGTTCGAAAATAAAACCTTTTGTTCGGTTACCTGTCATTTTTACCCAGTTAACCGAATATGACTCTGTAACTTTTAAATGCTTCGGCTATTAAGTGTATGTGAAACTACCACATTTTGAGAACAAGTGAACCACGCAATTGAATGCTTCGGCTATTAAGTGCCCACATATCGGCATGCTCATCCAATGATCCCTTGTGATTGGATTTCCCCTGTGGAGACTGCTTTGATATCTAAGAAACTGCACATTGAGACTATCATCCCCATCGGACAACATTGTCTTGTAAAATTACGGTTTCTCCCTTAGCTTCATCAACAACCTTTGACGGACATAAGTGATTTGATTATCATTATATATCTTGGAACCTTGAGTGAAAGTCCCTAGTTGTTGTACGACAACGTGGAAACCGCAATTACCATCCGCAGGGACGTCATTGGTGGTTATGACGTAATTTCTAATGTAAGGATGTAGCTCTTCCAGGAACCTTTTCTCAACAGGAGGGGCAGTCATATCAATTGGACTAGGTTGAAAGTGTAACATAGGTCATTTTTTCTTCATATCCCGTTCACTTGTCTCGCCCTTTTCAACAATATTCCTATCCCTTTTCTTACAATCTTCTTGGTAATTAGCCGCGGTATGCTCATGTTGCGAAGGATCTCTAGTAAAAGGGGTCATTTCACTCTTCCTCTTGCCCAAAACCTTTGCATATTCTCTGACTTGTTTTTTGGTTTCTTTGGTTGGTGGCCTACCTTTGGCCTTGACTTTATTCGGTTCTTGCACATTTTCTGAAGTCTGCGGATAAACGATTGGCCGCATGTCATCCCAAAAGATTTGCCTTTCAAGATTGTTCATGTTCCGGTACCTCTCGATAACGACTCTTCCCATTTCATTATCACCAAACTCTTCTCCGACATCGCCCTTGGGAGGAGGAACAAAACTTAAGTGTTGCCAATGTGGATCTATATCGCTTAAAGGGATTATGCCATGTTCATACTTAGCTATCATGTGGCGACAAGGGAGCCCAATAGACTTCATCATGTTGCAAACACACACCTCTTCCGGCTTGGTTCCCCATATGCAGATCAAATTCACCTCAACCAATAACCTCTTAATGCAAGCATGCGAAACATTATAGTGGAGTCCCTTGAAAAACCGAAGGTCCTCCATTTTCACGATGTTACCACCTTTGTCTACAATCTTTTTGTACTTCATGATGAGACTTTTTTGAAACTTCTCTTTAATTCTATCAATCTCGCGGTTGAAGTAAACCTCCATAGCGTTAAACACAACCACAAAATTATCAATACATCCAAAGAGATTTTTCTTCAACCGGTGGTGAGCCGATTCTACCAAACTTGTCGCTTGATTCCCAAAGTGTTTATGGTGGTTGGTAAAAGCATAAACAAACCGCTCTTTATGCGGTTCCAACCATTGCTCGACCACATACGTTACAATATCATCAGGATATTCGGGGATATACCAATGCTCAATAAATTCAGCAAGATTTAGATTATACTCTTCTTCGGTGAGAGACCAAGTCAAAGCCTCCCATTCCACGGAGAAAGCTACCCATTTAGCATGATTTATGGTGTATTGTTCATCGAATGCCTCTTTTGTATCAGCTTGTTCATCTTCCGGTAGCTTACTAATCTCTTAGAATGATATCCTCTTTGGTGGAAAAAGTTGAGGCTTGCACCTATTCATCACATTGCACCATATATGAAATGTACAAAGCATATTATGTGCCAATGGGAAGACTATCTCTATTGCATTCATCAATGATACTTGATTGTCCGTCACTATAACCCCGGGGATATCATCATCTCGGTAGATCGCCTTTAATTTTTGTAGCGCCCACCTATAACTTGGTTCTTGCTCGTCCTTTAGAAAACAAAAAGCAATGGTAAAAGGTGACTTCGTCGACGTACGACCAACAATGTTCAACAATGGAATCTCGTATTTGTTTGTCTTGTAAGTGCAATCCATTATAAGAACTTCATGGAAGGATTGAGCCAGTTGAACACTCTTCGGATGAGCAATGAAGAGATGAGTTATTTCTTCACCCGGACCTAGATTCTTTTGAACCGCGTAGCCTTTCTCTTCAACCAACATAAACAATTGTTGCATGACTTTTCTATCCTTACATTCATTCCTTTTAATTGACTCAATTGCATTGTAAATGGTGGACGGGGATGATACGTTTTCCGTGTTATCATCCTTTAATAAGCGAAGCATACCAGCTGGGGAAATACGCAATCTCTTATATTTAGCTACTTTCTCCTTTTCTTGAGGAGTCAGCCTTGCGGCCATTGCATGTCCTTCAAGATGATCCGGACGATGGTGGTTGTGATTACCTACCACCTTATTCATCGATAAAACCCATCCTATTTTTAGTTTTGAGTAACTAAAAACTAGCTTGAACGAACATTCTATTTTCTTTGAGCACACTGTGTTCTTCCTCGTCGTCTTTCCTTTATACACATACCCCTTTCTCTTGTGGCTAGCATCCGGATCTCCACTTCTCTTGCAAACCATTTCAAAACGAGTTTTGATTTCTTTTCCATTCAAAACTAATATGCACATGGCTCTCTTGGCATGATCTCTAGCCCAATTCTTCGCATCAATAGGTTGATAAAATATCAAATCATTGGCATAGTGATAGGATGTATCTTCGTACAAGATACCAATTGGAGAAGGTTGATCATCCATTGGTATATCTTGGCATTCAATCTACAAGAAATGGAACAACATCAATTGCAATCACAACCGCGTTCGGTAAGCTATTAATTTAAGCGCGTAAACCAAAATACAAACTCGGTGAACAAACCAAAAGGCCATATAACCGAACATATAAAGTATATGTAGTTCGGTTACAATATATTTTACCAAGGTCACCGAATACAACACTGGAACTATTCATTTTTTTGGGATTCATAAGTTCGGTTAGGTATGCTCTTGGGATCAAGTATGCGAAATAACCGAACCTGCATAACTTAGTGTACTCTTATATTTTGTACAGTTCGGTTAGATAGTGGCTTTACAGGAAGTGTGCGAACAAACCGAACTTTGTATGCTAAGTTTAATCTTAGTTTTACGTAAAGTTCGGTTGGTTAATAGTTGCAAAGCAACCGAACTTTGTACATTAAGTTAAATCATAAATTTACGTTAAGTTCGGTTAGTTCATTGATTGCGAACCAACCAAACATTTTAACTTATATTACATAAAGTTCGGTTAGTATATTGGTTGCGAAACAACCGAACATTACACTGGAATCCATCAAACTTCCATCAATGCATAGTTCGGTTACCTGCGTGTTTGTCTAATGTAACCGAACTGCATATCCAGATGAGTTCGGTTAGATGTTCTTCACCTTTCGTAACCGAACTGCATATCCAGATGAGTTCGATTAGATGTTCTTCACCTTTCTTAACCGAACTACTTAAAAAATGTACATTTGGTTTGAAAATTTGGAGCAACAAAACCAACATTAGCTAAGTTTGGAGCATACCTGGATACCCAAATGCTCTTCCTCCGGTTGTGGTTGATAAAATCCATCATTTTGATATTGATATTGAGTTTGTGGAAGAATACATTCACCATCTAAGAAATTACTCATATCCGGATCATTGTGAAGATTAAAAAATACTCTAGGAGTTAATGGAGATGAAGAATCAGATGAGCTTTCATCACTAGAATTCCCAAACGTAGTGAATGTGAAATAATGTTTTTTTTCCATAGTTTTCTCCTTCTTCTTCTCTAACTTTATCCTCTAAAAAATTCAATTTCTTTTTTAATAACTCATGTTTTAATCTAATCTCACTAATCAGTTTTTTCTTAATCATTTCAATAATGATTTCACTAATCAAAACCAAAAGATAATTAAAAAGGTATTTTAGGTAATACAAAAAATATTAGATTAGGGAACCCCTACCCAAAAAAACATCATGGTCCCCTCAAAAAAAGAAGGGTCCCCAAAATAACGTTCTTTAGTATCAAGTTCAAAGTTAACTCTTTCTAACTTTAGTTCTTTGGCCCAATTAGCTGCTTCCCAAAGACCTAGACTTTCAGCTTGTTGAGTTCCTGCAAAATTTCGAATAATTAGTCCAATACCACCTAACTTGTTAGTATTCTCAAAGGAACCATCACAGTTAATTGTAACATGATCTAAGAGAGGAGGAATCCAGTGAACATTCTCCATGTTCACTCTAACAGTGTTAGAGTTTATAGGCTTTCGTTTACTAGCATGTTCATCAGTTTGATATAAAACCTAAAATGATGCATACTTAATTTCTATTTTGATCTTAAATTCCTCAACTAATCAATTCATTCTATCACAAACAACCAAAGACACGGTATTGTAAGGAGGGATTAAATTTTATGGCAATGAAGGAAAACTGGGAAGATTGAAACTCTTGAGAAAAACTAAAACAAAAGAATATCAAAAGGTGGGATCCACAACTTAAAATATGTTGAAAAATATATATAAATCTATAATGCAAAATAAAATAGGTTTCTAAGCTTGGACGGTCGGATAACATTTTGAAAGACAAACGTTGCATCCGACCATTTTAATCTCATCCCAGCGAAAGACATCCGACGATCGTCGTTTCTGTAATCCCTCTCATTATGAATCCAAATTTAGTAATCTTTAATTATTGCATCACCTCTTAACTTAAGTTATTCAAAGAAACATTAAATGAAATCATAATATATCACATATGCATTAATTGGATATAGTGGTGGTATGATGAATCTAACGGATATGAGATTATTTAGAACGCGCAATTGGGGGATATGGATATTAATTGGGGGATATAGCTACAAGACAAAATAGGGATCCAAATATCAAATCTAGGTCACCCCTTATGTAATTATATTTTTAATTCCTAATCTAGCCCCCACAAATCAGGATAAGTGACTAGTTATAATTAGTAAAATGTTAAGTACAATAAAACCTCTCCGAAAGAGTACTCCATATAGGAATAAACTCCATATAATAATAAAAAATTCCAGTCCCGATTTGGGCCAGTTATATTTAAGAATAAACTCCATATTGGAATAAGTCATAATATTTTTTGGTCCCGTCTTAAGGAACCTACCTCCATATAAGAATAATCGACAGTGTAATATAAAAAATATAAGCCTTGTGATATTTCAAAGTTTAAGATGAAGAGATTCTTACAACCATTTTACATGATCATTTTGCTTCAAAGTGAATTCTTTGCTTTTTGTGCACTATTTAATATAAATATTTGTCACTCATATGATTTCATTTGTTAATTTACGGTGTCAAAGTTGAGTTTTAATATGGATTGATTTCATATATAAATTATATAAAATAAAATCCTCATTAAGTAGTATTTATATTTACATAGATACATTTTTGTGTTTCTTATGCATATGTATGTATTTTCGGAAGTACATGTATGAAATTTTTTCTTTCGGTCTATGCAAGGTAGACCTCCATATAAGAATAACCCCCATATTATAATATTTTTTGTGGTCCCCAAAATATTCTTATATAGTAAAACATCTATAAAATAATAGGCTTGGGACTACCCAAATCCTATTATTTTAAAGAGATATTACTTAATCGATAAAATAATAATTTATTATTTTATAAATATAATAATAATATATTAATTTAAGGAATAATTCTTAATTTTAAAAAATTCTTTGAAGAAAACGAGAATTTTCATATTAAAAAAATAAAAATAAAGTATCATAAGATAAATACCGAAATAGATTTTTAAAAGTGGAAAATATACAAAAAGATAAAAAAACATTAACGGAAATATTTTTAGAACATCATGCATTTGTTTTTAAAGTAATAAATCTTATTAATTTACAAGAAAAAATATTTTTATACATAATTTTTTTGTATTTACAATTCAATTTAGTCACAAACAATACAAGTTTCTAAATCACTAGGATGTCTTCTCATCTCAAACGTGTATGAAAATTATTTTTTATTTTCTAATGGAATTATTATTTTATATAATATTTGGGACCTATTAATGTTTAAGGGAAACTTTTGAAATGTATTATATTATTATTTTATCGAATTTATTATTTTAACGCTAAGGTCCCGAGTCGGGACTGGAAAATTGTATTATTTTAGCGAGACTATTATATTATCGAGTATTATTTTAAAAAAGTTTTACTGTACAGAGGTTTTACTGTATTTGGGGGATAGATTAGTGTGTACTTATTTTTATTTGAATTTGTGGGGTTAGTTGAGAGTAGAAGGAGGGAAGGAAAAAAATTTAGTGAATTTTTTTTTTTTGAAAATGGAAGATGATTGTGATAAGAGACTTGCAGCTGCTGAATCTTTAGCTCAACTATAACAACAATCATATCTTCAATCTTCGGTGTATGATAACAACTCAAAATTGGAGTTATATGATGAACCAACACCCTTGGATCATGATTTTCGTGACCATGAAGTGTTTTGTGAAGAACCAACCCAAGAAAGTAAACATGTTCAGCATACAAGCAACCCCAACACACAGGTAATGCTTCAAAGAGGTCGAAAATTTGATTTCTCTTTTTGAAACCGCCATTTTTTTCTCTGCAAAAGCTTAGTACCGGCATGCTCGTTGTATGAATACTACGCCGGAACTAGTGTAGCCGGCGTGGTATTCATACTATTAGCCATGCCGGTACAAGATATCCCCCATTTTAAAAACACTACCTGCTTGGTCTTCAACCCAAATATGCATCTTTGGTATGCGATTATACTTTTACCGACCACCGAATATTCCATAGAATATTCATACCGGCATGGTTCCCTCTTAACTATCTATGCCGGTACCACAAGAAAAACATACAGGAGTTTAAGATTTTTGAACTCAAATACCGGCTTGCTATTTAAATTATCGGGAACGCCGGCACCAAGTATCGGCGTCGTTTGTATATTACGGCGCCGGCAGTAGGTACCGGCTTGGGACCTTACATATCTACCATGCCGGTGTTACATGAAAAAATACAGGAAATAATGATATTTTGAAATTCAGTACCGGCGTGGAATGTAAATTATCGTGCATGCCGTAACTTAATCACGGCATGGATTTTAACTAGAAAGATGGAACCGTTTCCATTTTATGTAGTAATAGAGTTTGTAACCGTAAAATAATGGAATGAGGGAGTTTGTGGCGGTTACAATGGGGGATAATTGGTGTGACAGTTACAAGGGATAGCTAGTTGGCAAGATGCACCCACCTGTCCTCCACTTATTGGAGATATCTAAATACTTAGAGAATCAAAGTGCACATGAAGCCGGTTATAGTTTAAAGCACAATTGTGTCTCATCACAAAGAACACTCGAAATATAACTTATATGTTCAACAGGCAAAACTAAACTGTTTGATGATGCGTCGGCATCGCCTTCCAGTACAATTCAGCATAGTTAAATAACACAAGAGCCGCATTCTTTACGTGAAAGTCATTATTATTTGTATCATACCTCTTGTGGAGGTCCTCTATGAGATAGTGATGAGGGTTGATCTCCATTGTCTTCCCATCCATGCCTGAGACCTTCAATATACAAGGAGAGAAACAAGGAGCGCAGATTTCGAAAGCCACAACAACATTCTCAACTCTATCACCTAGCACTTCTTTCATCACATTACACAAATACTGGAACTTCTCCTTTTTCAATCTCTTAGCCTCCTCTTTCTTTTCCTCCAACTCTTTCCTCTCACGATCCTTTTCATATTTACCTCTTTCCTACTCTATCTCACTTCTGTGATTTTGAACCGCTAATGCTAATAAAAAGGCTGAAAAGCTCACTCCTCGACACACTCCGTAAGAAGTAGCACGCAGTCTATATGCATCAATTACCTTTCTCTTGTTCATCACAAGCACTTATTTCAATTCCTTGGGAAGTATTTCAGCATCATTAGCAGTTTCCACCGGTATCATAAGGTTCATCTTCATCTCTTGCAAAGTTACTCCATCAATATATTCATCACATCTGGTAAACAACTTATTATTTGGAATGCATGGAAACTTGTCAACAATTTGATTTTTAATATTTTCAACTGCATCAAAATATGAGTTAGTACAATGGCGATCATAGACCTGCAGCTCAGAATGTAGTTCCCTAATTCTCTCCAATTCTTTTTCAAGATCCTAAATCGACAAATAAATGTCGAGAATGCCGGTACTATATAGGAATGTTCCTGGATAAAAAAATAAGACTACCGTCATTCATGTATAATAAAAATCTATGCCGGATTCAGGTACCGGCATATATAAAAAAAATGTCAAGGATGCCGATACAGTCTTGGAAGTTCCTGCATAACTAAATACCAATACCAGAATACCCGTTAAATAATCATTGATGCCGGGATTGAGTACCGGCATTGAAAAGAAAATGTTCAAGATGCCGGAAGTACTTCTGAAGTTCCTGGATACCAAAACTATAGTTATGGCATGACATCTAAACTAAAGTATATGCCGGTGCAACTCACTAAACCCTTTTGTTCTCTGTATATTAGAAGTTCAATACCGGCGTGGTCTTCAACCTAGATCGAGTGCCGGTACCTATTAACGGTGTGGTATTCATACTAAATTGAATGCCGAGTGTGTCTACCAGCGTGGTATTCATCCTAGATCGCATTCCGGTATCCACTACCGGTGCGGTATTCAAACTAAGGTGTATGCCGGAATTTCCGAAACTCAAAAGTTGCAGTTAGGGTTTCGCAATTTTGACCTAAACCCATATCTACCAATCCATTGAAACACTAATTAAACACTTTAAAATGACTAACCTTCTCACAGAAGCCATCTTTGATAGTATTTCATCGTCTTCTTCCTCTTGAACAATCAAAGAAAGTTTATCTTTCAATTTCTTTTGAGCAATCACTCTTGGGTTCGATTGGGAAGTTGTTGTCTTTCGTGGAGGCATGATTATAATTTGGGTAGGTTAATCGATGAAGAAATTTTTGATTTAACGATTAATCGTCGATGAAGAACGATGAAGAAGATGAAAAAAAAATTTGAAACCTAACCTTAACCCCAACTGTGCCGGTACTGAGAATGGGGGATATGTGATTTGGTTTTTAGATGTTATGTTTTAGTAGAAAGGGCATGACAGTCTTTTCATACTGTTTTTTAATTAATCTAAGGGTGTTTTAGTATTTTCGCCCCCAAAAAACACCCCTTAGCATCCACCTTTGGTTGGGGAAAGTAATTCATATCCTCCAATTAATTCTCATATCCCCAAATTGCGCGTTCTTTATTTATTTAGTTTTATTTATAACTTAATTTTACAATGTATTTATAGACATTATTTTCGCTTAAAACAAAATAGAAAACTATCTTGCAAAGGAACACGATTGAAAGTCCGAAATTTTTTTTTACACCAATCAGATATCATATTAAAGCAGTGCCGTTACGGCACGAGATATCTCTATATAGTTATTAGAACTCTCTGTTAACCTCATGTCGTGTCGTCAATCAAGCAGAATTGAAAAAAAACAAAACAAAAACTTTTTTGTGTGTTGGTAAGAATTTCTCTATTAATCATATTATTGCCTCCCACATTTTGTATGTTTGTAGGAAGAAATTAGATATGGGCCAAAAATATATATTTCAAGATATAATTAATAACATGTAAGAATTCTTTATCAAGTAAACTAGATAACAACTACATAAAAAAAAATCTATTTCGTAAAATGAATTGGTAAAATACTTCGGGTTGTTACATGGAATGGAAATATAATCTTAAAGATATTGTATATTAATCCCAGCTTGATCGAGCTTATGCACGCGGTTTTAGTTTGATTCATCAAAAATAAAATAGTTTAACACGATAAAATATTTTGATTAGCAAGATTTGATTTCAGTTTTATTCTTTAATCCACTGTACTTTGAACCAAATTTAAGAATTATTTATATAAGGCTTCCTGATCCACTGGTTCACAGGCATGAAATTCAACCTAACGACATTTTGAAATATAATTAAATATAACCGATAATTAAATAAATTTTGAATTATACCTTTTTATTAGACATTTACCAAAACTTTTTGTTAGCCTCATGTCGTGCCGTTACGACACGGGTTATTTCTAGTAAATAACAAAAAGTAAGGGGGAAAACGGTTTCGCAATAACCTTGGTTTTCAAGCGGTAAACGATTTCATGCTTTATCTGTGATTTATAACTTCCTTCTCTTCTGGGACATGAAGATGTGAAGTTCGGTTTTTGTGATGTTTTTGGAAGTGTGAAGATGTAAACACCTTTTATACTCATTCTTAGAGTAAGTCTTGTTTTGAATGTAGAAGAAGGGTGAAATATAAGTCTAATGATTCCAAATAGGATTTTATATATGGTTTCCCAAGCCATCTTCTAAGGTTCCATGGAAGGTAGTCTAGAATCCAACCTCAAGCATCAAGTTTATTGACGTATTTTTTTACTTTATAAGTTAGATATTGCATTCCAAACAGAATAAGAACTATAAGAGGGAAATTGGTTGTTGGTTGTTCCCATGTTAGCAACAATTGCTAATATAATACATACTTCCAACAAGTTAGTGAAAATCTTTTGTTGAAGCATGAGTTAAAACAACTGAATAACTTTATCTTTAAAGAGAGCTTCCAAAATAAAGAATCCATGAAGATAAACCATTGACAAGATGTTTCTTTTTCTTGCTTATTTGCTCAGGAATTCGGCTACCAAATTTCCTTTCCGCTTGATAGAAGGAATTCCCAAAAAAATATGGCAAGTCAGCATAATCTTCATTGTTTCTTTAATTATTTCCTGGTTACGCCACTGAATGAAGACGGGTTTCCCTTGGGCATAATCTATGATGTGTCTGCAATCTCCCTCCACCATGAAGTATTGAAGACATTAAGCTTTTCCCTACTTTGTATCATCTAACATGGTTACAACTTCAACCTCTTCAGAACTGGAGGCTGGAAAGAACTCATAACCATCTTGGCTAGCTGAACTTGTATCAGTTTACAAAGTTAGACCTTATACAACTAAAGAGGATTTAAAAATCTAAAAGAAATCGAAATTCAGCTTTAGTTGATAAACATCATGAGTTATCCAAGGAAAAACTGGTTACGATGCTTTACTTAGTCTAGTTGTGTTACCACATGTTTTATTTTGTTTAAAGAAGGAAAAGGCCAAAAGTTTATATGCCCTTGTATTGCAATAAAAGTCTGTAAACTAGATTTTAATTTGTTATCGAAAAACTAAAGCATATATCCTTCCAAATTAACCAATATTTGGTTGCAATCATTTATCTTAATTTCATTACCTTACCAGCAAACGAGTTTGTACAGTAATTCATGAAAAAGTGCACTAGAGTTCAAGTTAAGAATCAAACCAACTAAAGGAAGATGCCTCCATACATATTTATCATAGTGACAATTAAAGAAAAGATGTTTGACAGTTTTATTATCATTATTGCAACAAACACATTTAATCAACTTAGTCAGGTGATGCATTATGTAAGCATTTCCATAAGAAAATCTTGATTCTCTGAGACACATTTAGATGAATTATGCAACTTTTCTAGAAATTTGCATGATGATTACTGTCAGTAGATGGATTATGTAATTTTTCATATATGGACTTAACTATAAAGAATCCATATTGAGTTAAAGTACAACGCAACTTATCCTTGACTAGGTGACCTTCCTGAGAATCATATAGTCTAATTCTTAGATTTTCTTAAGCAATATGCCCAGGAAATTTATATCTAAATTTTTCTAGGTTCCACTTCTTAGTTTCAAAATCAATAAGCTCACACACGAGTATTATTGAATTTGTCTGTTAGGACAAAGAGAGAGCAAGGTGCCTTCTATACTAGGTACCTGATTATCATTCCAAATATTAAAGGAAAATATACAACTATATATAAATTGGAATGAAACCTTGTGAGTACCAAATACATCACCAACTCTTTTGTAATAATCTATATTAGGCACACCTTGTATAAACTTTTTGATATTATAAAATTAAAGATTAAATCAACAAGGTGATCTTGGTAATAATATAAGTTCACCAAAGAACATAGTGCATGATCTACCAAGATGGTATTAACGTACAACTGTATTTGCCTTAATTATAAAGCTAAACAATATAATTGCGGAATAAACCATATAAACAAATGCAAAAAATTTTGTTGGCGAGAAAAAATGCTAGGAAGAAAAAATCTTGGACCTATTCCAGGTTTGTATACTCTCAAAATTAAGTCGCTACACAAATGCCTACCTGTAACCTCGTGTAGTTTATACCAAACGAACTACCCTAGTTACTTAGTTTCCCCGGTTCCATGTGAATCACCTAATGAAATCCACTAACAAGGCGTTTTTTTACCCCCGCAAAAACTTATGTAACCCGATTCATTTAGAACGTATTATAAACAACAATGCATCCAGTTGTTTTCTAACAACTCAAATTCAAAAACAAATACCAAAGATATTATATGATTATATTCCATTTAGATCTATAATACCGAGATAAACAAGATATAATAAGATCAGAAACTCCTTGATCAAGATCAATCAAGATAATGCTCACCGAAATTACCAATCTTGATTCTCCAAGTTAAGTTTCTAAAATAAATAACTAGTTAATCTTACAAGATATACCTTTATCAAAGATAAACTACTTAGTTGTCTCGGGATTTTAAGTCAAGCGGATAATCACGTCAAGATCGTAAACATAATAGAACTTTCATTCTTCAAAGTTTTCGATCTTCTTAATCTTCAATAATAACTACATGTACTTGATTCCACTAATGCTTTATCTTGATAAACGGAGTTTGTTAACGTTAGAAAATCAATAGTATTATCCATAGATTCATAATCACTCAAATCTTCAAAGTCTTAAGTGGTTTTATATCAAGATAGAATGAGCAGCTAGTAAACAAGAACTCATCTAGAAGTTGACTATGATGGTAGTTTAACTACAAGTAATGAACATGAAAATTAAAGTGTGATTTTGCATTTTTCACCAATGGTAATACTAGAGCTTCATGGTCCCAAACAAGACTTTACTTAAACTAGTTAGTGTTTTTGTCTGAAACGAACCAGACTTACTCGTCACTTTATTGAATTAACTATTCACCACACGACTTGCAAGAGTTCTGGGATGAGTTTGTAAGAATACAAACTCCATTATTTATAGTGTTATGACCAAGGCTTGTTGGGAAAACAACAAAACCAATTTCTAAAATTGTCAAAGATATTCAATTAATATTATTTCTGAAATTGAGATATTCCTGATATCTTTTGGCTTATATTAACACACAATGTTGTAATAAAATCTTAGAATGTATTCCAACTAATATATGAGAATCTATATTAGTATGAAATCTTATCTAGTGTAAATCTATATATTTTCATGACTTATAAAACTAGTTTTTGATGGTGGGTTTTTTCCAAATGCGAAAGTCGTAATCTCTTAACTCGTATAATAAATATATACATATGCTAATAGCCTCTATCAATGACCATGGTTCTGTGTAATACCATAATTCGGCAAGTAGGGTTCGCCGACTGGAATATATGTAATAATTTATATTTTGTAACATCGAGGCATGTTCAACACAACTGGCTCAAGAGTTGGTAGAAAACTCTGTAATTAAGCGTGCTAGGATGGGAGTAATTCTGGGATGGATGACCTCTCGGTAAGTTGTTGTTGGATGAACGCAGCGGTGCTCATTGAGAACCCCACAGTGCAGGCTAAAGGTTAGTTGAATTTTCCAGGCAAACTTTTCACGCCTTGATTTTTCTCTTGTCCGTCACCATCTCATGCTTACCCCGTAACAATGCCATTGTTACGTGCTAAGCAGGGGACTTAATGTTGATGGTGGTTTTTAGGTTAGGGTCAAAATCGTAAAACCTTGCATCTGATGTAACATCATTCTGTAAGGAAACAGAGCCACATGTGCTAACCTTTCCACTGGAAATTTTTTTGAGCCGCTCAATATACTTACATGAAACTTATCCAGACTGGCGAATCCCAGATGTTCTGTAAATTTCGGCGCCTCGCGCATATTCCCTTAATATAAGTTCCTCTGAATGCCTTCTATGCTATGTTCTCCGGCTGAACTCTTAATGTTGATATGGCATGACGATTCATGTTCACTTGCATCAGAGTAGCACGAATTTTCAAGTATCTAGAATAAGATCTTTGCATAAGGTATTCAATCAGAAAAGCATGCTGCTCTCTAGAAACAAACTTAAAAGAACTCTGTGTCGACACATAGAATTCAGTCAATCGTCCTAACTAACTGGCAGAAGTTAGGGTTTCGTGCCTCGCGCAATACACCATACCTTGCTTGTCAAAATTAATTAAATTTACCGAACCACACTAGAAGTGCGGCCACGCCCTAGCTTGCCGACCCCATTTCCCATTGACCAATCAGGTCGCCCTAAAGGTGCCACACTCTCACCAGAAGTGTGGTTGCGCCTTATGTTTGGCCGGCCCCCTTTTGTGGCCAATCAGGTTGCTCTAAACTTGCCACCATACATTAAAGGTCAAACGCACCCTATCGCGGAAACTTCGCAAACATGCCACTTCGTGGCAACCTGCCATAAATAGCCACCACACGACAATTCCTACTCATGTGGCCTTTTCCACACTATGGTCTTGACATGGTTCCTTTGGCATAGCCATGGCGCCATTTGCACAAAAGTAGCGCCATGCCGCAGCCGCACGCCACGTGCACTAATTAGGGTATTCAACAAACTCTAATTTGAGCAAATTGCTATTAAAGCCAAATAACGTTCCCAGAGAAAAGGGATTGGCGTGGAAATAGGGCCAACATTGCCACGCCACATGTGGGTCCGACTCCACGATGCCTAGGCCACGCCAAGCCCAAATTCTTCCACGACGCCTTGGCCACGCCAAGCCCTAATTCTTCTACGGAAATTCTTCCACGACGCCTTGGCCACGCCAAGCCCTAATTCTTCCACGACACTTTGGCCACACCAAGACCCAATTCTCCCACGGCGAATTCTTCCGCGCCAAGCTCTAATTCTTCTACGGATAATTCTTCCACGATGCCTTGGCCATGCCAAGCCCTAATTCTTCCACGGAGAATTATTCTACCATGCCTTGGCCACACCAAGCCCTAATTATTCCACAGAGAATTCTTCCACCACGCCTTGGCCACACCAAGCCCTAATTCTTCCATGGCGCCTTGGCCACGCCAATACCAAATTCTTCCACGATGCCTTGGCCACGCCAAGCCATAATTCTTTCACGGAGAATTCTTCCACAATGCCTTGGCCACGCCAAACCCTAATTCTTCCACGGTGCTTCGGCCACGCCAAGCCATAATTCTTCCACGGCGCCAATCTTTGGCCACGTCAAATCCTTCCAATGGTGCCAAGCTTTGGTCACGCCAAATCCTTCCAACGGCGCCAAGATTTGGCCACACCAAATCCTTCCAACAGCGCCAAGATTTGACCACGCAAAATCCTGCAAACGACGTCAAGACTTGGCCACGCAAAATCCTTCCAACAGCGCCAAGTCCTTCCAACGACGCCAAGCTTTGGCCACGCCAAACCCTTACTCTGGATGCAGAGCCAATTTTTAGTTTTGCCCATGCCGTAACATCACTGGCATACTACTATGCCACGACTACTAGCATGCTGCTATGCCATGGCTACACCACTGGAATGCCATTAGCATGTGGCTGATGCCACTTCGCTATACAACAAGATGTCTTCGTAATCAATGGACATCCTTCTTCATGAGATGCAATCTCATCCATCCAAGTTCTCCACCGAACTGATGAGCTCGCGACAAGTTTTAGGCGACTAGCCAAGATGATCCTAGAATTACATGTTATTTACCTGCGGCAAGCCTCTAAATTTTAACTTGCCACACATAGCAAACTGCTACATATTTTCCACGAAAACACTCGAGACATCAACACAAAATGGGGGATACTCATCAGGGTATTGGTCTGGCAGTTTACAGCGTGCGGTATGCAATGCTCCCGTTATAAAAAGTGTCATGAAGCATGTTAGAGAATTACATGATCAAACTCGCATGCATTGCTATCTCAAGCATGTTTGTCAATCTTAGTGATCAAAATTATAAAGTCTTGATTTCTAGTCTACTCTAGCTAAGGTCTCGGACTAGGATAGAAAGTGTAGCTGATCTCAAGAACTCCATGGCGATCATCATACAAGACGAAGGACTACTCAAGGAACTAGTGGATCTTCATCGACTAAAATGTATGTGGAGACTTGAACTTATCTATCACTCAAAAGTCTATATAATCTATATCCTATCTTGAGACAAAAGTCGTCTTACTATATAGACTAAGAATATGCACATGTGACATTTCGAGATGAGTATATCTTGCTTATCTATTTCTCGAAATGGGTGTTGGTAAAGCTTTCGCTTTATCCAAGTTCATCTTTTCCTAGTGACAAAAGTCATGTTATGTTTCAATCACTTTGGAAATCACTCTGACGAAAAATAGTTTGTGAATAACAATTATATAACGCCCTATGAGAATGTTTCAATGATTGAAATGAGAGTTTAGACTATATAACCATTGTGGTATAATTCCTTTGCACTTGAACCGAAGTTTGCAAACTTTGTTGATCAAGTGGAACCGGAACGTGAGCAGTCAACTCAGTCCGTGAACTGGTGTAAGTTCTCGAACCCGGGAATATCTGCTAAATTTGAAGCTCAGGAGCAGTCCACGAACCCTGTCCGCGAATTGATGGAAGTTCTCGACCCGAGAAGTTCTGCTGGAGTTTATTAACTTCAACCGGTTAGCTTGAGTCTGCGAACTCAGTCCGCAAACTCAAGAGGTTATGTCTGAAAATGTTGTTTGTGAACCTATCTAAATTACTAAGGAATACTTTTGCAAACCGTGGCTTTATAGTTTATGAAATGATTCGAGTGAATCACATCGTTTTTGATTTAATTGTGTCTTGTATAGTACATGAGATCTCATAGCAATTGAACAACTCTCTAACTAGTTCATTTGAGTCATTTGGACTAGTTATGGTGAAGAATAATATGGTTGATATGAAAGTTATCATTTGGCTAACCATTTGGTTGACTATTATTGAACCAACCATTGTACACGTTTGGGTACAGTTACACAAACCCAAAACGTTAAGTACATGTATGTATGGCAAGATAAGTTTTCGATTTAACGGTTGAGAGATATTAGCTTGTATCTAATCAGGTTTTTATCTAACGGTGAATATTGAATGCTTTGTTAGTAAGCTAACATTGATTGCAAACCCTGATTTGAAAGACTATATAAGGGAGAACTCTAGCAACTGGGAAACCTAATCCCCACACATTCTGTGTGATACTAGTTTGCTAAAGCTAGAGTCGATTCTCCTTTAACCTTTGGTTTTCTTCTTCCAAAACCAGGTTAACGACTTAAAGACTTCATTGGGATTGTGAAGCCAGACCGATACTACTTTTCTTGTAGTTGTGTGATCTGATCTTGCTGTTTCTATCGTACGAGTACAATTATAATAATCGGCTTGAGATTTTTATCTCCGATAGGCAAGATAAAATTAGTCACAAACATTTTCGTCTCATTGTTTGTGATTCCTCAATAATCTTCTTCGCTGCGTCGATTAAGTTTATTGTGAGGTGATTGATGAAACTGAGATGTTCTTCGGGAATATAAGTATAGTTTTATTGATTGGTTCTTGTTCACCTTGATTTATCAAAAGACGGAACAAAACTTGTAGGTTTATTCGTGGGAGATGAATTTATCTATTACTTGTAGATTTTATGTGTGAGACATATTTGTTTATTAAAGTCTTCGACTTTGGGTCGTAGAAACTCTTGGTTATGTGTGAGATTAACTAAGGGAATCAAGTGCACAGTATCCTGCTGGGATCAGAGGCGTAGGATCATAAATGTACCTTGGATCAGTGTGAGATTGGTTGGGGTTCAACTACAGTCCAGACCGAAGTTAATTTGGAGTAGGCTAGTGTCTGTAGCGGCTTAATACAGTGTATGTTTAATCTGGACTAGGTCCCAGGGTTCTTCTGCATTTACGGTTTCCTCGTTAACAAAATTTCTGGTGTCTGTGTTATTTCTTTTTCGCATTTGTTGATGGTGGAATTCTGTTCAAGGCTAAAATTGTAAAAGGCCAATTTTTGTAAGCTGACGTCCTATAAAGGATAAAAGCCTTCAGGCGATGAATAATTCTCGCCATATTAATTCATTGGAGCATGTGCAACCATCCCTGAGAATTAAAACCTACCCAGAACGGAGCATGTGGCAACCATCCCGACGGAGCATGTGGCAACCATCCCGGTTTTCTGTAGGTATACATCATTACTATTAATGCTTTAATTAAAGCCTTATGTTAGACATGCAAACACCCGTAGGCTACCTGATGGCAGGTTATACTAGCCCCGTCGAACGCATGCAAGACTACCCATGTTAGTCTCACTTGCTGAAAACAAACTTAGAAATATATCTCATCCGTCCAACTTCGCATGCGTATATGGAGGGTGTAGATATAGATTCAGGGGGTCCTGAGCATGCCACCATGATCACCGCGGACCCACCTTCATACATGACCGAACGGTCAAGGCCAACTATAGTTGGTCCTTCCAAAACGGGCGCTCAAAGTGAGCATGACGCACGGCTAGGGTTCCTTTTAATCGTGAACGTCCAACTTCGCAGGCATAGTTGGACGGCTTAGATTATACCCTAAAACAAGTAGTGAAGTGATGGTACACCATTGGCGGGCCCACTTTCTACCTACATGACCGACTCCCTCATAGGCAAGCCGTGGTGCAAGAAACGATTGCCCAAACAAGGCTAGATTAACGCCTTATGAAGGTTGAGAAGATCCAAAACGATCACGACCATCCGACTTCGCAGGCATAGTTGGATGGCTTAGATTGCGCCCAGGGTCATAGAGCAAGCATGTACATGCTCAATGTCGACCCAAGATGTTTCATACATGGTCAGTCTCCCCAAAGGAGGCGCACGCAACCCAAAACCGATCACCCAAAGTGGCCGGTCCAAAACCCTAATTAGGGTTTGCGGCGCAGAAACATCTCGAGCGTCCATCTTCGCAGGCTTGGATGAAAGGCAAGGATGGAGACTTAAAAGGAACCGAGCATGCTAGCATGACCGCCGTGGGACCGACTTCACATCTAGTTGATTGGCCAATAACGGCAGTGGTCAATCTCCTCGATATGCGCACCCAAAGGTGGCATGTCACGGCCCCTCCATAAGTTCTAATCTCGACCACTCGTCTTTGCCACCTGAGTCGAGTGGCTCAGATTAAATCTTTGCGAGTCAAGCAGGCATGGGCGTGAACACCATTGTACCGCCTCCATGCAGGGCTGATCGGTTCCTCCATTGGAACTCTCCTAGCATGCAAACGTTTGGGTTGAAAGAGGCAGCATGCGCGCCTCTCATCCAACAATCGCAGGTAGGGTTGCAAACCATCTCGTCCGTCCAACTTTGCAAGCTTGGACGAATGACTTAGGGTACGAATCAACCAGCAAACAAGGTATCACCATGATCACCATCCGTCACTCTTCTTCACAGGGTAACCGACCAAGGCATGGCTTCTCTATACAGCCTCCAAACGGTCACCTGAAGATGGCTGCATGCGATGTTATACCAAGTTCACGGTTCACCCTGCACTATTTCCTATGGGTCCCGCGATCCACACACTCGAGACATTAATCATGTCACAACTGGGGGATACAAACTGGGGTATTGGTCTGGCGGTTTACAGCGTGCAGCGTGCAACACGCCATCACAAGATGGTGTCAGGGAAACATGGGCGGTTAGCGATGATATGAGAAGTGGGTAAGCAACCGTGTGGCACTAAAACACAACTCCACTTCCTCCATCACTCCACTTCCTCCACTTTCCCACGAGAGACGTAATGAAGGCTTATCGACTTGTATAAATAGGTTCTCCTCCCTATTTCCAAAGACAGAGGTTCGACCAACACAGAAAAACCAAGTGTTAATACCATCATATTTAACACCCAGAGCCTGCCTGCAACATTTGCTAGCCTTCTCAACCTTATGTTAACAAGTCATCAAATAACCTTCATCTTCATACTCTCAACACCTTCTTCGCTTCCCTCCCTAAGATCAACCTCACATCCTTCACCTGTGACCGAAACAAATCTGGAACGGCCGTGTCTTCGGTTTAGGCCAGAATTGTATAGATTATCTCTCGAATCAAAATGCTCATCGTGCATCACATTTGTTGAAGGTTTAAACTCACTTCTCATCCACACACACCCAAAATTACCTAAACCGGCAGAAGTAGTTTTCTCCCACAAACAACATTATATTTTTATATAATTGAAATAATACAGGTTGTGCGTTGTTCAATCAATTAGAATATCTGACCATTTTGGTTGTTGATTTAAATTGATTGACACATGGATATTGGTCTTTGGTACTATCCAAGTTATCTCTATTTGATTAGACTCGCAAATCATACTTGCTTGAGTAAATCAAATCTAGAGATTGAGATAATAACTCCTTGAGTATTTTCTATTGATTGAGTCTAACTGTCTAGTTGATTTTCTAGAAAACAACTCGGAGTTGTCCATACAGATTTCTAATAGAAATATTGGGTGGTGTTGTTAGACCCCCGCTTTTTCAATTGGTATGAGAGCCCACAAACACGTTAAAGACCTCACAAGTCTATGTTTGTAGCGATCTGACTCTATGGACAAAGGTGTTATCTCAATAGACGTACCAACAGTCTTCGATGGCTCTAATTACTTATGGTGGAAAATTTCTATGCAAGCTTTTCTTCAAGCACGTGATTTTCAATCATAAGTATATGTTGTTAATGGCTATGATCCTCCCGTTGCTGCAGAATAAAAAAAATTCCAAAGAATATTGCTGAATATACTCCTGCAGAGATTCTTGTTGCAAAGAAAAACTCCGAGGGTTTGAATGTGATCACACATGCCATTACCCCAAATCTTCAGCATCATGTGTCTAATTTCACTAAGTCGCAAGAATCTTGGGATATCTTAGCAACCGTATTCGAAGGAAACTCCAGTGAAAAGGACGCAAGGCTTCAGAACCTAAATTCCGATTGGGAAAACCTTCGTATGGCAGATGAAGAAACATTTGATGAGTTTAATCACAAAGTGTCTGAAATCGTTAATGCATCTTTTGCATTGGGTAAGACTATTCCTGAAAAGGACATTGTGATGAAAATTCTCAGATCACTTCCATGTATATACGATGCTAAGAAGCATGCCATCGTTGAGGTAAATAACCTAGATACTCTCTCCAGAAACACGCTGGTTGGTAAGCTTAAGATCTTTGATCACGAACTTTCACCCAAGACTAAGGATGTTGCGTTCAAAGCACTAAAGGACATTAAATTACTTGATAAAAGTAAAAAAGTGTATATCTCTGAAGATGATCACTCTGAGATAGATTCATCAGATGAAGATCTTGACAAATTGGTCTCGATGATCACAAGACAGTTTAGGGATCCTCTATTGAAGAGAAGTAAACGGTTCTCCAGAGATAAGCATAAGGCATCAGTCAAACCTCATAATCTTGTTCCTCCTAAAAACAGGGATATTGATGAAACTGATGATGAGGATATGCCTCAGTGCTTTAAGTGTAAGGGATTTGGTCATTTTGCAAATGAGTGTCCAAATCAGAGAAAATACACTGGGAACAAAGGTCTTGCTGCAACTCTTGATGAAATGTATGACGACTATGATTCAAATGAACATGAGAAATCAAGTGTTGCACTTCTTGGTGAAAATATTGATTTTGATAATTGTAGCAATACACATATCAATCTTAATATTCTTTCAGAAGATAATCCAACCGTTCTGGAAGAAAAAGTTGACTCCCTTCTTGGAAACACTGTTTATAATGACTCAGGATCCACTATGTGCCTAGCTGCTTGCACAATTCAGAAGTCTGATTATCATCCAAGTATGACGTGATCATATTGTTCATTAAAAGGTCATGAACTTTCAAGGTGTTACAAGTTCAAACACAAGCAAAGACACGTCAACAAACTTCAACGAAGAGCAAATCATTTAGCAAGGAAGCTCAAACTTGCTCAGAAGACCGCAGAGGTATGCAATATTTTATCTTCGTCTAAGAAGTTAGTTTCCAAGTAAAAATCAAGACCATTTGAAAAGAAATTATGGTCAAATTATTTTGATAGACAGAGGTCTATGGATTCCTCTCAAGAGGAAATTGGCGGAAAAATTGTTGTTCACCATAGCACAACTTAATTGTGTTGTTTCTAAAATCTTATCTCATGTGCCTGATCAAAAGAGACAATGATTTTGTACCTCTCAGGCTTTAATAATTCTTTTTTTCTTTTCTTAGTTCTGTCCTATTTTTGTCTATCAAACAAAAGAAAAGGGTATTATCGACAACTTTACTCTTGATGGGGATAAGAGTTGATCGTTTACGAACCTATTTTAGGTTTGAACCCTACATTCCTTTTCCTTCTCTAAAACCTCTTTTTATCTCTAGACTACTTGTTGAGCCAATTGTGAATTCCTCTCACAAACCCATTCGTTGATGGACGCTCCAAGAATGATGTCTTCTAATGGAAAAGAAGGTAATGTGATTGTTAAGCCATCAATCATGAAGGAAAAGGAAAAATCTCCATTGCCTCCAACCTTGAAAATAAAAATAAGGAATATGAGGAAACCAAGGGATGTTCCTTCAAATTATCAGAAGTTTTATGATGTTCTTGAAGTGTTGAAGGAGCTGTGTAAGGAGATTCAACAAATAAAGGATTTTGTGTATAAGACTCATGAGATTCAGAAGGCCCTGGTTCGACAATAGCAACCAATAAGGTTCATTGATTTAAACTCCTTTCTTAATGAATCATATGTTCCAATGGCTGTTGACAACAAGGAATTCGGGGACGATAATGAATTCTTCAAAGGTCTTAATGTCTAGTAAATCTTCTATGTTTTCTGTTTTATTTAGAAGAATAACTAATGTTTTGGAATAGCCATGATTGTGATTACACATAGCTATATCCAATGAATTCATCTTTTTTTTTTTAGATTTATTGGTTTTAATTCTAAACTTGTTTGGAAGATTATGGTTGCAATATTAATCTTTATGGTTTTATATATTGCAATATTTTGATGGGATATGTGTGTTTACGTCCGTGAACTTGATTGTCCCATATTTTGTCAAAAGTAAAGTCGTTCACGTATTGGTATGCAAATATTGATAGAGGAATGAATGGACTTTTGGCAAAACACAAAAGTTAAGCCTATATTGTCAATCTTTGATGTAAGATAGATTAAAATCTTTTGTGATTCAAGGATAAAGTCTATTATGTCACTTTGTGATGGAAAAATATAATAGGTCCTTGTTTTGTAAACCACGGTTTAGAGCTTAATTGTTCCATATTATTTTGTATTACTGTGAAGGTTCCATTTTGTATCTTATGTTGAGCACTATACGACTAAGTCAATTTCTTATTGGCATGGTTGGTTGTTCTATAAAGATGCAATATGTTGGGCATTAAGAACTAAATTAACCAACTTGTGTGGTTGTTTAGTTTGTATTTCTTGAGTTCTCTCATGTTGAGTACATGGACGGTTGAGGTTGTCATTTTCTATGATAATCTTAGTCGGGGTTCCATAATCTCTTATGTTGATCCCAAATGAACTAAATCAATCATTTAGTGTGATTATTTAGTTAGCACTCCATAGATTTTTCTCATGTCGAGTGTGGACAATTGAATTGGTTACTTTGTGATTAGTTTAATTGTGCAATCCAGTTAGAGTATTTATGGGTTCTCTTGTCAATAATCTAATCGATGTATTAAGTCTCCATAAGTTTACTTGTGTTGAGCATATTTAGTCAAATTAATCTTGGTTCTCTTTGATTAATATGATTGAATATTTTGGATTCCAAATTCATACTTGTATGTAATTTGTTGAGTCTAAAAAAATCCTTCCTTTCTCTTGAAAATAAGGTCGCTTTTGTTGTTCCTTTGGGAATGACATCTTATGGGAGAGAGTTCTTTTGAACTTGCGCTTAATTTCCAAATCTTTGTGGGTAGTGCGGCTGTGGAATTTTTAGGGGTTATCTTCTATCTTTATGAACTCCTTGGTGAATGCATTTAGCATCGGCTTTATGATTGCATCTAAACAACATGATAGAACATTTACCTTTGGTCATGAAATGTCTCTTACGGAAATTTCATTAGGATCCCGTTCTTGTACCTTTGCCAATTTTATTGACAAAAAGGGGGAGAATTAATTGTAGTTCATACTACAAATACATATGGTTTTCGGATCATTATGTAAGGGGGAGTGGTTTCCATGTGAGATGGAGTATTGACTAAAGGGTAGTGAAGTATCACCATAGTATTGTTGTTGAAGTTGTGATGCAATTGGACTTTGACGCTGTGTAATAATACTATGACACTGTATAACAATGATTGAGAATTGATGCTTTTCTCATTGTTATAGCTAAGGATTTTTAACAACGATGATGCTAAACTTACAACCTTTGGGATCATTGGACTACTTGAAAGTGACGAAGATTTCGAGTATTGTTGAAGATTAGGCATGCGGAATATGAGCTACAAAGTTTATTTATATATTTTTTGTATTTCATATGTATTAATAGTTTTGCCACTAAAATTGACAAAGGGGGAGATTGTTAGAGCACTTCTCGGTCAAACTCGCATGCGTTTCTACCTCAAGCATGTTTGTCAATCTTAGTGATCAAAACTATAAAGTCTTGATTTCTAGTCTACTATAGCTAAGGTCTCGGACTAGGATAGAAAGTGTAGTTGAGCTCAAGAGCTCCATGGCGATCATCTTACAAGACGAAGGACTACTCAAGGAACCAGTGGATCTTCATCGACTAAAAGGTCTGTGGATACTTGAACTTATCTATCACTCAAAAGTTTATCTAATCTATCTCATATCTTGAGACAAAAGTCATTTTACTATATAGACTAAGAATATGCACATGTGACATTTCGAGCTGAGTATATCTTAATTATCTATTTATCGAAATGGGTGTTGGTAAAGCTTTCGCTTTAGCCAAGTTCATCTTTGCCTAGTGACGAAAGTCATGTTATGTTTCAATCACTTTGGAAATCGCTCAGGCGAAAAATAGTTTGTGAATAACAACTATATAACGCCCTCTGAAATGTTTCAATGATTGAAATAAGAGTTTAGACTATACAACCATTGTGGGATATAAACATTGTTTTGGCAACACATATATGTATAAGTCCTTTGCACTTGAACCGAATTTTGCGAAATTTGTTGATCAAGTGGAACCGGAACGTGAGCAGTCAACTCAGTCCGCGAACTGGCGTAAGTTCTCGAACCCAAGAATAACTGCTAAAGTTAAAGCTCAGGTACAGTCTGTGAACTGACGGAAGTTCTCGACCCGAGAAATTCTGCTGGAGTTTATTAACTTCAATCGGTTAGCTTGAGTCCGCGAACTCAAGAGGTTATGTATGAAAACGTTGTTCGTGAACTTATCTAAATTACTAAGGAATGCTTTTGCAAACCGTGGTTTTATAGTTCATGAAATGATTCGAGTAAATCACATCGTTTTTTATTCAATTGTGTCTTGTGTAGTACATGAGATCTCATAGAAATTGAACAACTCTCTAACTAGTTCATTTGAGTCATTTGGACTAGTTATGGTGAAGAAGAATATGGTTTATATGAAAGTTATCATTTGGATAACCATATGGTTGACTATTATTAAACCAACCATTGTACACGTTTGGGTACGGTTACACAAACCCAAAACGTCAAGTACATGTGTGTATGGCAAGCTAAGTTTTCGATCTAACGGTTGAAAGATATTAGCTTGTATCTAATCAGGTTTTCATCTAACGGTGAATATTGAATGCTTTGTTAGTAAGCTAACATTGATTACAAACCCTGATTTGAAAGACTATATAAGGGAGAACTCTAGCAACTGGGAAACCTAATCCCCACACATTCTGTGTGATACTAGTTTGATAAATATAGAGTCGATTCTCCTTTAACCTTTGGTTTTCTTCTTCTAAAACCAGGTTAACGACTTAAAGACTTTATTGGGATTGTGAAGCCAGACCGATACTACTTTTCTTGTAATTGTGTGATCCGATCTTGCTATTTCTATCGTATGAGTACAATTGTAATAATTGGCTTGAGATTTTTATCTCCGATAGGCAAGATAAAAGTAGTCACAAACATCTTCGTATCATTGTTTGTGATTCCTCAATAATCTTCTTCGCTGCGTCGATTAAGTTTATTGTGAGGTGATTGATGAAACTGAGTTGTTCTTTGGGAATATAAGTCTGGTTTTATTGATTGGTTCCTGTTCACCTTGATTTTTCAAAAGACGGAACAAAACTTGTAGGTTTATTCGTGGGAGACGAATTTATCTATTAACTGTAGAATTTTCTATTTGAGACAGATTTGTTTATTAAAGTCTTCGACTTTGGGTCGTAGCAAATCTTGGCTGTGTGTGAGATTAACTAAGGGAATCAAGTGCGCAGTATTCTACTAGGATCAGAGGCGTAGGAGCATAATTATACCTTGGATCAGTGTGAGATTGGTTGGAGCTCAACTACAGTCCAGACCGAAGTTAATTTGGAGTAGGCTAGTGTCTGTAGCGGCTTAATACAATGTATGTTTAATCTGGACTAGGTCCCGGGGTTTTTCTGCATTTGCGGTTTCCTCGTTAACAAAATTCCTGGTGTCTGTGTTATTTCTTTTCCGCATTATATTTTTATATAATTGAAATAATACAGGTTGTGCGTTGTTCAATCAATTAGAATATCCGACCATTTTGGTTGTTGATTTAAATTGATTGACACTTGGATATTGGTATTTGGTACCATCCAAGTTATCTCTCTTTGATTAGACTCACGAATCATATTTTTTTGAGTAAATCAAATCGAGAGATTGAGATAATAACTCCTTGAGTATTTTCTATTGATTGAGTCTAACTGTCTAGTTGATTCTCTAGAAAACAACTCGGAGTTGTCCATATAGATTGCTAATCGAAATATTGGGTGGTTTTGTTAGAGCCCCGCTTTTTTAAAACGGGACAATTAGTGGCGGCCAGAAGTAACGGGTGTAAACAGATCCATTTCTTTCATCATGGAAACATGGGTTTCTGACGGTTATATGTTACTCCATTCTTCCACCACTCAATCGTTTTCACTTCCTACGAGACCAGGGTACGTTTCAATATGACTTGTATAAATAGGCTTCACCTATTTCCACTAAACAACAAGTTTTTTGGTCGTCAGCAACACAGTATCTAGAAATCACCAAGAACTGATAGCTTTTCACTTCGCAAGCCAGTTCCACTTTCTGATACAAGTCATAAAACAAGCCACATCTTCAGAATCAACCATTCTGGTCTCAACATTTTTTCTGCTTCCCTCCCTAAGACCAACCATTCTCCTTCCCTTTGTGATCGAAGCAAGCCTAAAACGGTCATTTCTTAGTTTAGGCTAGGATTGTACAAATTTATCTATCGAATCAAAAGTACCCCCGTGTTGTGCATTGTTTAAGGTCTAGATTCGTTTATCATCCACACACCCAAAATTACCAAAATCAGCAGAAAGCAGTTTTCACCCATAAACACATATCCAGATACATATTATTATCTTCCCAGCCAATGGAAACATTGATCAAAACCATTTATTCATCTTTATCCTTCTAGTATGTTTTACTTATATGGATCTGTCAAATACAAGCAATCTCTTACAACCTTCTACTCTCAAAATTCAAACCTTGCTGCTTTAATGGCTAAAAAACTCACACTACCTTCTTCTCTCACCGAATCTGTCTTTATTGATAAGGAAGTTGTTTTGGCAAGAATTATAATAATTGAAAATGGTGTATGGTAGGTTATGTTTGTAGTAAAACTTTGGTTCCCACCTCTGCAATCAAACATTACATCTGCACTCCATGGCCATTAGCACAATCCCCTACAGTTACAAATTTTAGTAGGCTGAGAAACAAAGTGCTGATTAGATTCCTAGAAGAATATGATTTCAATAGAGTAATGAGCAAAGGCCATGGTATGCTTGTGGATTTCTTATCATTTTAAGGGTAGTTCCACCAACTGGCTGGCCATCCAATCATCAAGTTTCTTTCACTGAAAAACTTTCACTACACCAAATTTCTGGATTAGTAACATACTTGAGCCGTTACTAAAACGGGTTGTAACGGCTAATGGCCGTTACAAAACTGGGCGTTACAGTTTTTTTGTAACGGCTTTGTAGCCGTTACGAATTTGGTTGTAACGGACATTCGTAACGGCCTTGGCTTGTTACTACCCTGCCACGTAGTAACATACCAGAGCCGTTACGGAAAAATTCGTAACAGGTTAGTCGTAACATCCCCGAGCCGTTACTACGTGGCAATTTAGTAACAGGCTAGAGCCGTTACTACGTGGCAGGTTGAAACGGTTCATAGCCGTTTCTAATTTTTTCAGAATAAATAAAAAATTACCTTGATCAACTTTGACCAGGTCAAGCTCTGACTGGCAGTTCATTCTCTGCCGGAAATTCGCCGGAATTCCTAATTCAACACCTGCATACATTCATCATCCACACTCAACACTTCAATCTATTCATATTACATTCATTCAACTCATATGAGATTTATATTACAAAAGAACTAAAATTTGTTTAAGGACCAAACTTTTTGAAATTTCACTAAGTACCCAACATTTTTTTTTCTTCTAAGTATAAAAATTTCTAAGGAAATACATGGAAGGGTTCCAAACTTCTAAGGGAAAACAGAAACTTACTAACTGCCTACAAAACAAAACTTGAATAACCGCAACTTACAAATCTTGAAGATGCTTTGTTCTCCACCCTTGCAGCTAAGCTTTATATCCTTTGCATGCTTGCTTTTGTTGGAATCTTGGGTCAGTGAGAAAGAGAAGAATCCAGACCTGCATAGTTTAGAGTTGAATATATGAGGTCAGTTAAGTCAGCCAGAAGACAATATTTATCTACTTTCTTTTGAAAATACAAGTCCTAAAACTGTCCTGAAGTTTTCAAAGGTGTGTATTGTACGCTGATTCAGTTAACCACTATCCCAGAGAAAAATGGCATATTAATGATATTATATTATGAACACCATGCAAACATACTCTTTTCTACAAAGTGCATACATTATTTAACATATCAAAATAGTTCACCTCGCAATATATAGTAGCCCAACCAAAGCTGCCAATTTCCATGTACTGATTCACCGCCTGACCAAAGCATGAAGTTGCATCTACAAAATCCGCCAAAAAAAAAAATCAGAAATCCATAAGACTAAAAGCAAATGAAAATATGAATTTATTTTCATATTCAAATATCAAATAAAAAAAATGCCATCTCAGGAATTTGGACCATTAAACTCGACTATTCAGTGACACAGAATCAAGGAACTCACAGTATAAATGTGAAAAAATATAACAAGTAAATACCAAAACATTGATCTGTGAGCTGACTCATGGCGTTACTACATTAAAATCATTCTGATAACAAATCATAATATATCTATTGGGATCATGCCCATTACACTAGTTACAGGGAAACGAAGAGAACCCTTTAATTTTGCACCATAAACAGCTAGTAGCCAACTCAAAATGTTTTCATGTGACTGCATTCCCAAATATGCAATCATTAAAGTGTATATATATATCTGTTACCCTAGTTTTGGTTTACAAAAGACAATGACCCTTATGATGGAAACTCCCATGGGGGAACTCCCAATTGCAAGACTATAAAAGTACAAATTTAGTCACTGAATCGAAAATTAAGCATCCAAATTCTAGCCAGAAAACAACTAAGAATGCAAACATTAAAGTATATATCATGACAATAACTTACAATAACTCGTCCCTCGTCCCTCGATCCTTATATCCTTTTGCTCAAACAACCAGATTTGAATCTTAGGTTTCTGCAAACACAAACACAAACAAAACATTAGGAAGACACTGAAAAACAAAAATCTACCAATTGCATACAAAGTCAGTTCTCAGGACCACCTGCAATTGCAGACTTAGTGAGTTACTTTGAAAGTGCACGCCTTGAGAGAATCATCCAACCGCTGCAGTTCACTTCCCACCAGCGCAATACCTCGCAAGTATAAACTGAGTGTCAAATCCACAAATTTAAGCTTAATAATACAAGAATAACCTAGTGAAGTACTTACCAGGGATTGATATTTCCCACTGGATACTACTACTTCAACTGACCTTGTCTGAATTCCCTGTGCATTCACATATAACATAACAACAACCAGGTACATATATATACACAAAAAATCATGAACTGAAAGAAAATATCCATTCATAAGCCGCTTTGTGTTCACATATATACCAAAAAGTTACATTTGACCAAAAAAGTTGCTTCAGGTAAAGCTATTCTTATGCACAACTGCATAAAAGTATCCATATCAGTCACCACACACAAAAGTGTGAACCGCCAAAAGAGATCAAAATAGATCCTAAATACTTTTTATGCACAGCTGCATAAGATTATGTGCATCAGTCAGCATACACACAAAAGTGTGAACTACCAAAAAAATCAAAAAAAAAAACCTAAATATTTTTTATGCACAACTGCACAAGAGTATGTCTATTCATCGATCAAAGATACTGATTGAAGTTTGAACTGCACAAGTATAACAAAAAGATCTGTGTAATTCAAGGCAGATATTACGTGATGCTCAAAAAAGATGAGATCTATTAGCTCAAAAAGTAAGAGATAGCGAGTCTTTGTTTGAGAGGCACATCTTTGGATGAAGCACATATCCTCCAATTCCAACTTCTCTGAAGGTTGCTGCATACTTGTTAGCTTTCGCAGTGATTTCATCTGGCATGAGAATATCATCGATACATACCTTGGCAAGATGTATAGGTATTGGATATTCGTGAAACTTATCTGATAAAGCACCAGTACAGATCTCACCAGTTGCAATTACTTCATTCTCGAAGTTCAGTAGTGAACAAAGTGGTCCACCGGATGCTCTTGATGAAGCTGGTGATGCATTATTCCCAGGAGGTGAACTTGTCGCAGCATGTAAACCTGTTTGAGGTGAAGCAGAAACACCGCATGGAGGATGCGAGGCTACATCTCTTGAGATGCTGGGTACGTTCGAGCCAACTGATACTGGAAGTGCAGATTTAATTTCATCCACTACGTGACACAATTTCACAAAGCCATCAATCAGAACACCCACCTTGCCACCTATTTCTTCCACCATCACACCAACACCACCATCCTTCGCCTTCAGTTCATTTACCTTGTGACGAGCTGGAGCAGAAAAATTCACTTGCATACGAGATATAGGACCAACCGAACGAACCCGTCCTCTAGAATCCCTCCCAAAATCTTTAGTCATTGCACAAGGTTCTTCTACTGGTAGACCTGCATCCTGTTTTTATTTGATCTCATATTGGGATTTCTTGAGCTTCTCCTGCGGTGTTGAGCATAACAACTGATTAAATTCTAATATCTTAACTACCTAGTACATAGTGTTAAAAGAGTTTAAATAACTGTAAAGTAAACTGACTCACAGCGAATGGCACCGCGCTAGGTAAAATAGAACCACCTTCTTGGGTATGATCTCTAACCCACACATACTCAGGAGTGATCACTGCATCAGGATTTGCGGCCTCCTAATTTAGAAATATAATGTGAATCACATAGTTGTCCATAAGATGTTGAGGTAAGTTGTGAATATACTCGAGTTACAGGTAAGTAGTGAATATAACAAAATTTGAGGAAGTTGCGAATATACGTACCAGTTTATCTCTCACCAAAGCATGAGTTTTGCGACCAGTACAATGTGTGTACTCTAATTGTTCTCTTTTCCTCTTATGGTCAATTCTACTGAACTTTGCCTTTTCTTCTCTTTCATTTTCGCAAAATTTAATCCAATCATCTGATTTGACACTTGGTGGAACATTTAAAATCCTTTCTTCATGAGTAGGGATCAAATCATAGTATGCACAGCGTAACTCATACTTGAATCTCCTCCATGGACCAGCACCGGCCTTCAGAATATTTTCCTTTGATGTCTCAGGTACATCAAATTCCTCCTGGAAAGACAGAACAAATTAATGCCTTGCTGATTTGCAACAATGATAAAAGAAGTTAAATGACGAGTGAACAAAAATCATGTCTCGGGTAAGTATTGTACCTTAAGGGTTTTCCAAATATCCTCCTTATACTTTGGAGCCACAACATCCCAGCTTTTGTATGAAATAGGCACATGTGTACGAGCCAAGGCGCCTCTCCGGTGACCTAATGTTGTTGCGTTCCTGGAAATTGGTTGTCCATATTCATTGACCTCTACTGCTGCCATACCCTGTGAAATTCAAACATCAAAATAGGGAAAACCTAACATAGCTAAAATAGAGCATCCACGTTAACATAATAAACCAATTCAAAATGTCCAACCATAGTGCTCGGCCTTAAAATAAGTGATCAAACAAATAAAACCAAATAATTCACGAAAAGGTAGCGGTCATGGTATATATTGACGGGTAAGGTAAAACAAATTGCAACTATTTCAGTTCAAACTATAATATCAGTAATGAGTAGCTTTTTCAAATTCTCATTGTCAGTAAGAACTAGTTGAAAAGATGTAGGAACTTCAAATTTATCTACTGAAGACGTTAACCGCTGTCGTGTGTGCAACACCACAGACCATCCCTCTTCAGTAAGATCCTTCGAGTAGAACACTTGAGTAGCTTCAGATGTAAGGATAAACGGCTCATCCACCACTGTATTTTTGCTTCTCATTTTCGACAAGTTGACCTTTACAACCTTTGAAACTGCATCAACTTTGCAAGCATTCTTATCTCCAACACTAACCCAATCACAATAAAAAACAGTTTCTTCAAAGTCAGTATAGTTCAGGTTGATGATCTCTTTAATTACGCCATAATATGTTATTTCTGCTTCCTCGGTCGACTTCGCTTGAAGCCTTGTAACAGCTTTCATTGACACACCACAGTTTTGTGATACATTCTTCACCCCATAATTGAGTTTGCTAAAAGTAAACCCATTGACTTGGTATTTCTTATATGATTGTGCCTTGAATAGTGGTCCTTGCATGAGTCTCCAAAGTATTGAATCAGTTTCTTTGGCCTTTAACAACTGTAATTGAGCATGGCAGGGTCAGTATCACAACCAAAACCATAAAAAGTTGTACTCAAACCACTACTGAAAGCTTTACAGTATCATCTCACCTCATCGCGCAACCATAGATGAAAACTCTTTAAGTTTTGACCATTAGACCTGACACCGTTAACATAAACATTATACTTCCTACAGATAAATACCAATTCAAAGACTATCAGATGAAGCAAACATAATAAACCAATTAAAAATGGAAAACCATAGTGCTCGGCCTTAAAAGAATTGTTCTATAAATGAGTTTTGGCCTAGGTTGAACAACTACATTTTGCAGTTTTATTAAAAAAATAAATAAATATCCAATGTCATCCAATGCTTATCCTTTTAAGCAAAATATCTTGCATTTGAAAGACTGATTAAAGTTTGAACAACTACATACAACTATATATAGATAACATAACGACTAGTGAATGGAGACAGTTTCACAGTCATCATCCAAAAAAGTATTGAGTGGTACTGAGGAAGACTAAACAAAATTCAGAATTGAATGACACAAAAGAGAGTTAAGTAAAAGTTACCTTTGCCAGTAATCTATTCCAACATACTTAGAGAGGATCAAGTTGCGACATTGTTCAAATTGTGCTTGAGTAAGATTAATCGGGGTTGCAGTACTTAGAGGCATCTCATCGGCATCATCACAGTCATCATCCAAAAAAGCCTGCCGAGTATGTTTATGAGTACCATCACCATCATCTGATATGTCCTCCATAAGGTATAAGCTAGCTTCTCGCAATGCATATCCTCTTGCAATTCACCCCTCAATGTACCTTTTATTACGCACCAATCCTTTAAATCCTTTCATTAACCTACACAGAAAAGTTAACAGATCAGCAATGAAGATTAATAGTTCAGTAATACCATTTCTCAACTTAAAAATTAAACAAGAACATAAGGGGTTGTATTTACCTCTCAAAGGGGTACATCCATCTAAATCTCACTGGACCACAGATTAAAGCTTCATCGGCCAGATGAATCATCAGGTGGATACTAATAACAAAAAAAGATGGTGGAAAATATTTTTCCATAACACACATTGCTTCCACCAGACTAGCTTTTGCTTGTACAAGTTCATCTCTGTTGATAACCTTTGCGCACAAAATGTTGAAAAATATACTAATACGGAGAAGAGAAACTCGCAGATCTTTAGGTAACGAAGTTGCAGTATGAACTACCAATGGAAACAGAGATTGCATCATCACATGGTAGTCGTTAGACTTGAAATTCTTCAACTCCGGTGGACTAATGCTCACGCAGTTGCGAAGATTAGAACAGAAGCTAGAAGGCACCCTTATATTCTTCAGGACTGTACAAAAAGATACTTTTTCCTCTTTTGTTAAGGCAAAAGATCCACATTCCATTGTTGTCTTACCAGTTGCACTATCCTCTTTCAACCATAACCGCTTCTTAATACCCATAGCTTCCATATCTTTACGTGCATTTACACCATCTTTTGACTTACTGTTACCCATGAGAGTGTTAACGATATGCTCAATTATGTTCTTCTCTGTATGCATAACATCTGTACAATGACGGACTGTGTTCGACCCCCAATTCGGCAAATCATGAAGAATGGACCTTCGAGAAAAGAGCGAGTTGTCAGAAACATCTTCATCGGCACCCTGTTGCAAACTATCCCCTTAGGCCCCTCTTTTACGTTTCTTTGTTGCTTGTTTACCCTTACCATGTTTGCTTTTCATATCCTTCACCATTTCTTGAACTTGCAATCCTGTTAGTGGCCATGGAGCTTTACCATGTTCTACCCCTCCACTGAAGTTTGTCTTGTCATCTCTGTACTTGTGTTTGAATGGAAGCCATCTTCGATGTCCCATATAACATATTTTCTTACTATAGGGCAGCCACTCAGAAACTGTTTCTTCACCATAGGTAGGACACGCATAATATCCATGAGTCACACATCCAGACAGAGTCCCTAATGCTGGAAAATCATGAATGGCCCATAACAACCTTGCCTTCAACAGAAATTTAGTATTTGTGAAGCTGACGAATGTCTTAACACCATCATTCCATAACTCTTTCAACTCCTCTATCAATGGCTATAAGTACACGTCAATATCTTTACCTGGTGCTCTCGGGCCTGATATCAATAAACATAACATGGAGAATTCGCGCTTCATACACATCGAAGGTGGAAGGTTGTACGGACACAGAATCACCGGCCAATAGCTATAATTGATACCAAAACATCCATTTGGGTTGAAGCCATCAGTTGCTATCCCAAGAGTAACATTCCGTGCTTCCTTAGCAAATTCTGGACAAAATTTATCCGCACACCGCCAAGCTGTAGAATCAACCGGATGACGCATTATATTCACATCCTTCTGTGCTCTAGAATGCCAAAGCATCGCCTCTGCTATCCATGGTATGCTGTAAAGTCTTTTCAGCCTTGCAATTATTGGAAAATACCTTAACGTCTTCTGCGCAACTTGTGTAAGTTTTCTATCATCATTAAAAACTCTTACATACCGAGGTTCTTGACATATTGGACACTTCACCAATGAACTATTCTCCTTCCAATAAAGTACACAGTCATTTACACAAGCATCATAAGTTACATAATCCATCCCAAGCTCTTTAATAATCTTCTTGATATCTGGAAACTTGGATGGCAGGGTATTACCTTCGGGAAGCAACTCTTTCATAAATCCTAACATTGCGGTAACACCACTGTCTGAAATTCCATACTGAGTCTTTATGTTGTTCACCATAATCGCAGCGTACATTGCTGAAATGCCTTTAGGGCATGAAGGATATAATGGTTCTCTAGCCTGCTCAGCCGCTGATTTCTTTTTCTGATAACACCTACTGGTTCCAACATTCTCATCAACACCTGCTTCTGCATTCTCATCCATCCCTGCCCTAATATTTTCATCCACATCTGCGGTAATACTCTCATCCAAACCTGCTGTAACATCATTATTGGCTACATATTGAGTTATAGTGTTACGTGCTGCTTCTGAACTTTCCCCATGATAGCGCCATGTTATGTACACCTCTTGCACACCATATTTCAGCAAATGAAATGAGATCTCACCCAGTGTAAGTAAGCCTTTAGAATTCATACAACGTCGACAGGGGCATGAAAACAAAGTACTCCCACCACCATTAATCCTGGCAAACTCTATGAATGACTTCACACCTTGTCTGTATTCTATAGACTTACGGGGACACTTCATCCATTTCTTGTCCACATAATTTGACATATTACCCTTCAAAATAGATATTTTACACTATCAAACAAAAATCACTTAGTCCTAGTGGTACAGGGTTGCCGAAGCCCTGCAAGTTAGCGACAGAAACATCCACTCAAAGAAGAGAGAATGAGCTACAAGTAGCTTTTGTAAATCGCCACTAGGACTGTTACCATCATGCTCACAGAGTACATAAAACCAGACTTATTTATACACAACTTAACATACATACTATTATAATCATGCTAATACCAACTTCTATTATAATCAACCAAATAAAATAACTTAGTCCAAGTGGTACAGGGTTGACGAAGCCCTGCAAGTTAGCGATAGAAACATCCACTCAAAGAAGAGAGAATGAGCTACAAGTAGATTTTTAGCGATAGGAAACATCCACTCAAAGAAGACTTATTTAACACAGCTAACAAGTAGCTTTTATAAATCTAAGACCAACTATTATAATCAACCAAATAAAATAACTTAGTCCATCATGCTCAGTTAGAGTAAACATCCCCTCAAAAAGAGAGAAACTTATTTATACACAACTTAACATACAGACTATTCTAATCATGGTAAGACCAACTTCTATTATAATCAACCAAATAAAATAACTTAGTCCAAGTGGTACAGGGTTGCCGAAGCCCTGCAAGTTAACAACAGAAACATCCCCTCAAAGAAGAGAGAATGAGCTACAAGTAGCTTTTGCGAATAACCACTAGGATTGTTATCATGTTGCTTACTGAGAATCAGTCAATATCAAAACAAAACTTCCTAACTTAGGTCATCTAAACTTGAAATACTACCTTAACATGAAACTAAAGTTAAATCCATTCATAATAGTAAAACAGAGCAACTTAAAGAATATAATCAGCATGTTTCCTAGCTGCGGAAACTCAAACAAAACTACAATAAGCAATATAAGTCATCTAAGCCCATACAAACTGGAATTTAGGTGCTCAAAAAAGAAGGATTTCTAAATGAGCTGGTGCACTCGTTATCCTATGAGCGAAGCAATTGCTTTGTTCTTAAGCAATTGACTTACTCATATGATAAAGAGTGCTCCATATCTCATCAAACCTTCAAAGAATATACAAGACTTTAGCAGTGAATATTACAATTCAATGGGGACATTCATCAGTGTACCTTTATCAGCCAGCACTCTGCCTACTCAACTTAGTATGCTTCTAAGGCAAAAAAATACAACATGTCTAACATCAGTATGCATCTTTACACCCTAAGCACAACACAAAATGAAGTGAAGCTAATGATGTCAATCAGCACTAACTGCTTATAAACTAGAACTTATTGAAATTAGCTTAGCTTACAAACTAGAAATTAGGTTACAGAGTATAAAGAAAAAAAAAATCTTAGAAATTAACATAAAACCATAAAATCAGTTCAATATTTCGAAACTTATACCTTCTAAGTCTTCAAAATTCTTCAATCTTCAAGTCTTCAAAATTCTTCAAACCCTAACAGTAAATTAGAAAGAAAAATCGAATTAGATTTATATGAAGAACATTAACAAAAAATAACTCATATCAAACAAATCGTTTTAGATTCACGGATTAAAAAATGGAAAACTAAAACTAAAAATGAAATAAAGCACTAAACAACAGATCGATTAAAAAAAATAAAACCCTAAAAATCGAAAAACTTATAACGATTAACACTTACACAGATCGATGATAGAAAGGTATTGAAAAGATTAAAAATATTTGTGTGATGTTTCTCGGCTAATACGATCAATGATTCAAAGGTATCTAAACCCTAGTTTCATCACCTGAAGACGCAGAGAAAGAAGAGAGAAAAAAGTTCGATGAAAAGTGAAATCAATTTCACTTCCCTGCTACCTTATCCGCACACTTGTGGGAGGAAATATCCTCACGCATAACTAATCATGGGTGGGAATATAGTGTTAGTCGTGTGAGTCGCACACGCACAAATTCAAGGTGTGACGAACCTAGTGTGACCAAGCGTGTGAGTGGCACGCCTATACAAAATTAGTAACGGACTTAAAAATTTAGTAACAGCTTCGTCATGTTACGAATTCTTAAAAATTTAGTAACGGTTCCGGCTTGTTACGAAAATTTTGTAACGCCATTTTGTAACGGGAAATTTGTAACGGCTCCATAGCCGTTACGAATTCCTGTTACTAATCTTGGAATTTGGTGTAGTGTTTTGTGGTTTATTCTCTACAATGTACCAAAGGAATGTGTTGAGTTTGAAGATTTAAAACTCCTCACTATCGGAACGGGTGAACTAATTGAAGCAAAAGAACCATATGGTAACCATCCTCTCAAAAAGAATGTTAAAGTTTGCGTTCGTATATCTGTTCAAAGAGCCCTGCTAGATGGTATTTCTTTAATCACCAGAGGAAAAAGTCAACCTTTTCTTGTCGAGTGTAGATACTTCAAAGTCCCAAGGAATTTATGTACTTCATGTCGTATCATTGATTATAAAGATGCTAATTGCCCTCGAAGACAAAGAAATAAGTTGCGGCATCTAGCTCTGGAATTACTTGGCCTAGAGTGTCAAAACTAATGATGCCTCCAAAGCCAGTCTTTACTCTTACTGCTTCTGAAGATGTCCTTGCTAGTAAAGATACTACAATGATTGTTTAAGACACCTTTCCAGATACTCAAGATACTCCTATCAATCGAGATGCAACTGCCTGTCATGCCAATGTTAAACGTGGTAAAATTGTGATTAATGCTCATGGAAGCAATAAAGATAGAAAAGAGTTTCACAAGGAATGTTTTCAGATGGGCTCCTTTGTAAACAGATTTGATGCTTTGAATATTTATGATGTTGGTCATGTATCTCATGACAAACTAGTTGAACAATGCAATGGTCTACCTGTTATTCTAAAGTAAATTCCTATCCGAAATGAGATTTATCTGATACAATTTTAACTCATGATACTGCTAAATCAGGAATGATTCGTACCTCCAACTCTTCTAAGAGATTCAAATCGGCATTTGTTCCAACTCAGAGAGCTAATATCACCAGGGAAGAAGTTATCTCATTAGCAGTTGAACATAATGCCATTTCTAATTTGAAGAGAAAAATCAATCCCTGGGCTGATTTTCTTAACCTTAGAAATGTTTGGGAAACCTTTGATTTGCATGATCCTGGTTTTTATGGCCATAGATTTACTTGGTCAATATGCAACAAGGTCATTACCTTATTCTGGAAAGACATGACAGATAGCTAATTAACTCTTCTGCTGAAACTTTGTTTCCTAATCTCTATGTGAATAATCTACATATAGAGTCGTCTGACCATTGCCATATGCATATTGGTTTTAATTTTGAGGATATTTGTATGCCTAGACCTTTCCACTTCATGGAAATGTGGATTGAGGATCCCACTTGTAGAGACATTAGCTAATTCTTGGTCTATTAATGTTGTGGTATCTCCTGCCTACAAGCTTAAAGATAAACTTTCAAGCATAAAAAAAGGTTTACTAGACTAGAATAAGTATTCTTTTGGAAATATTCAAACTAATATTTATACTACCAGAGAGGAATTGGCAGAAATCCAAACTTCGGCTCCTACTGACTCTAGAGCCATCTCTAGGCTTAGAGCTAATCTAGAATACCTCTATAATCTAGAGGAGCTCTATTGCAAAGATAAATCCAGGGAGGTTTGGCTTATGGAAGGTGATAGAAATTCACCTTATTTCCACAGGGTCACCCTCTTCAGGAGAAAAGTATGTGATATTAGATGGATCAAGGATTCTTTTGGTACTATCCTAACTGATATGAATAGTATATGAACTTCCTTTGTTGATTATTTCAACAGTCTCTACCCCTCCCACCCCCAACAATTTCAAGATGAAATTCTTCAGGACCTTCCTGTGAAGTTTTCTGATAATGATAATTCTTCTCTAAATTCTCCTCTCTCTGCTAAAGAGATTAAGAATTATGTCTTCCAAATGGGGGGAAGCTCCAGGACCTGATAGTTTTACTAGCCTCTTCTACCAGAATTACTGGGATATTGTGGGAGATGTAATTATTGATATGACTCAAACTTGATTTAGAACTGGCAACATATCAAAAGTTTTCAATCATACCAACATAGATCTCATCCCTAAAGTCCCTCTAGCTGAGTTGGTATCTCAATATAGACCTATAGGTCTTTGTAACTTCATTTACAAGGTCATTTCCAAAACTCTATCTAATAGACTAAATACCTTTATGAACAATATAATTTCCCAAAACCAAATTGCCTTTGTCCCCAAAAGGAGTATTTATGATAATATTCTTCTAGCTAATGAGGCCATTTACGTTGTAAACCATTATGTAAAAGTTGTTGGTATTGCTGCAATTAAACTTGACATGTCTAAAGCCTATGATAAGCTAGAATGATCTTTTATGGAAAAAGTCTTGAAAAAAATGGGTATGTCTGATCATTGGGGTTAAACTCATTAATTAGTGTATTTATTCTGTTTCTTATTCTATTCTTCTTAATAGTAGTCCTAATGGACTTATCAAACCTGGAAGAAATCTTAGACAGGGTGATCCACAGTCTCCCTACCTTTATATTTTTTGCTCTGAGGCTCTGTCCTCTTATATTGGTGTTCTTACTAGGAAAGGTTTGGTTGAAGGCATAAAAGTTTGTAAAAATGCTTCTGCAATGACACACCTTTTATTTGTTGATGATTCCCTACTCTTCTCTAAGGCTATTATTCAAGACTTTTAGACTATCAAAGAGTACCTTCAAAAGTAATGCATGGCTTCTGGCCAGGAAATCAATTTTGACAAGTCTGGATTTCTGTTTAGCAAAAAAATTCCTGAACATCTGAAACTGCAGCTTTCTAATATCCTTGATATAAGTGATAGAGACTTAGGAGAAAAATATTTGGGTACACCAACTGTGTTCCAAGCTTCTAAAATTCAAACCCATATAGGTATCCTCCAAGTTATTGATGCTAGAATATCTATTTGGATTCATTAGCTTCTGTCTCAAGCTGCTAGAACTACTTTAATAAAGCATATAGCCCAGGTAATCCCCCTCTACCAGATGGGTCATTTTCTCATACCTAAACATCTTCGCAGAAAAATGGATTCTCATTTGTGAAAATTCTGGTGGGGGGAGATCCTTGACCATAAATATAAAAATCTTCATCTCTTAGGGTGGGATATCCTTTGCTCTCTCAAGTCTGAAGGAGGCCTTGGTTTCTGGAAAGCTGAACTAAATAATCTTGCCATGCTAGCTAGAAATGCTTGGAAAATTATTGAGAATCCTGACTTCCTGTTATCCACTGTGCTTAAAGCTAGATATTTTCCAAGAACAGATTTTGTAAATGTTAAGTGCCCCAACAAGTGCTTTTGGAATTGAAAGTGTCATCATGCTATAAAGGATCTAATTAAACTTTTTATGATCTGGATAGTGGGTGATGGTCAATTTATTGACCCATGGTGTGACCAATGGATCCCTTCTCTTGGGTCTGCCACTCCAAACCCTTTGGTTCCTCCAGATCCCACTATCAAAGTCTATTATTTTATCGATTATACTACTAGATCTTGGGATGTTAATAGATTAAACACCCATTTTGATAATGATTCTGTTGAGAAGATTATCACCATTCCCTTAAGCCAGATTTTCACTCCTGACAAGAGGGCTTGGGAACTTTCAAAGAATGGTAGATTTACCTCTAAATATGCTTACTTGGGACTTCGGGGGCTTAGGCCCTCCAATTGTAGTTCTCTTTGGAAGTTCATTTGGAAAATTAATGTACCCTACATGATTCAAGTTTTTACCTGGAAATCCACCAGAAATTCTCTACCTGCTAGAAATGTTTTACATACTAGAATGCATATGCTCTCTATTGATTGTACTAGATGTAATGATCCCCATGAATCTGTTATGCATGCTTTGGTTCTTTTTCCTTTTTCTAGTCATGTCTAATTTTTCTCTTATTTTTGTGTTAACACTTAGGCTTTCGGTAATGAATACTTTATTGAGTGGATGATGTTTTGGTTAGTTAAACCAGCTTCTAAACTCCTTGTAGAGATCAATGTTACTTTGTGTCTATTCTGTGGTCTATCTGGCAAAGTACAAATATTTTTTTTTTAAATATCAAAGAAAACTTTGCTACTATCATTATTAGAGCTATAGCTATGTTATTAATTAGAAAACCTATCCCTATTATCTCCCATTCTGTTCCTGATAGCATTTGTGACAATCAGATACCCCCACCTACTGGTTGGATAAAGTGTAATAATGATGGAGCTTACGATGATATCTCTGGTCATAATGGTGCAGGCTATGTGATGAGGGATTTATCCTACATTATCTCCTTTTATGCTTCCGTATTTTTTGAAGTAAAGTATGCCGAAGAATCTGACGCCATAGCTATTTGGGCATTCTTGAAGAAATCCGTGGAGCAGAAGCTTACTCATATCATCATAGATAGTGATGCTCAGAATCTGATCAACCAATTTTCTGCTAGCCTGTTTGATGGAGATTCCATAACGGATGTTATTTTCAAGGACATTCAGTTTTTCTCTTTTAGTTTAGTTACTTTCTTAACCAAGAACTTGTAATTTTGTGGCTCATGAATTAGCCCTCTGGGCAAAGACAAACAATTCTACCATGTACTGGTATGTTCCTCTAATCCGACTCTTGCCAATTGTTGAGGGGGGTCATTAGCCTTGTTGAAGGCCTTTGCTTATAATAAAAAAAAAATGATGTACCATTGTATTCATAATAACATATTCTAGACTTTAAGTAATTGATTTGCAGGGATGAGAATTATTAAGCATATTCACATTTGCCCCCAGCAGATCCATATGGATTCATAATAATGCCACCAACAAATATTCACATAAACACTTACCTAGCAAGTCTGTTACATATGACTTGGTTATATATGTATTTATTCCCTAAGAAAATCATTGAATTTATCCGTGTTTATTCTAGATGAGTTACATGGATATTTATCATAATATTTCCATAAATTGGTTATATGTATTTATTCCCTAAGAAAATCATTTAATTTATCCGTGTTTATTCTAGCTGAGTTACATGTATATTTTTCATAATATTTCCATAAATTGGAATTTATCATCTCTTAACAGAGAAATATACAAGCACAACTTGTACAAATGGACAAGGTAAAGATGGTGGAGTGCTATCACGTTACCGCCAAGTGCAAGTACCCAAAACACTTGACGATATCGGAACACCACAACACCAACACTTACCTCCACACATTGGTCCTCCTATACACCAACTATACCATCTCACGGTACTAGATATTGGCAGCCATCCTTAGAATTTCACTAAACTGCCTTTTGCTAGCCTTATCATTCCATGACGCTAGTTATTTCCAGCGCCAGACTTATCATACCACGACGTTGGCCATTTCCAGTGCAACTTCTTATCGCTGGTTCCAACACTACCAGCAATAACATTTTATGACGCTGGTCTTTGTCAGCCAACTTTCATAATACCACAATTTTGGTTATTTCCATCACAAGCCTCATTATAAGAACAACGCTGACAAAGGTCTGCGCCAACTCATTACTTCCCGGAGCTAGTTTAGCGCTAGCACTAACTATTCTCACGACCATACTAGTTTTACTTTGCTAACCCTAGCAATGGCTAATAAAAAAACGGGGGTCTAACGACCACACCCAATATTTCAATTATCAATCTGTATGGAAAACTCCGATTAACTTTCTAGAGAATCAAATATACAGTCAGACTCAATCAATAGAAAGTATCTCAAGGAGTTATTATATCAATCTCTCAATTTGATTTACTCAACCAAATACATTATGCGAGTCTTAATCAAAGAGAGATAACTTGGATGGTACCAAAGACCAATATCCAAGTGTCAATCAATTTAAATCAATAACCAAGAAGGTCGGATATTCTAATTGATTGAACAACGCACAATTTGTAGTATTTCAATTATATAACAAAATATAATGCGGAAAATAAATAACACATCAAGTGGTGGATACTAAGAAGAAAAATAATTCTTTAGAATTTTAGTAGCACATAGGCAGTTCCTAAAAAATTGGACCAACAATTATTTAGGGAACTACTTAGATTTGTGGGGGTTGGGGGGGATCCCAGTCTCCTCCTTTTGAAAATAAAAATGATCGTTATTATGATACAGAGTTGAAATAACTTTATCACTATTACAATGACTTTCGAGAGGTTTTTCATCTTCATAATCATTATTGATCAAGTATTAATACTATCCACGGGAATGCCATATTAGTTTTGGCTTAAGACCAAACTTCTTCTTTAAGTTGATCAAGCGTCTCTTCATACGTTTTGGACACTTAACCAAACAAATTGGGATACTTCGTAAGCAAAATTCTGATGGATACCAATTAACTGTTGCAAAGGATATTTATGTGATCGTCTATGGATACGAGATCGAGACAATACGACAAACAAAGTGTGATACTTTATAATTGGTTCGGACTTAACCAAACTCTAAATGATCACTATCAAGTATAATGGAGTTAATGTAAAGTGCAATTTACTTTAATTATAATAAAACAATTATAATGCAGAAAGATAAAGTAATTGGAACAACAAGATTTTGTTAATGTGGAAACTGCAAATGCAAAAAAAACTCGTGACCTAGTCCATAATTGAATACTCTCGGAATTAAGTCGCTATTGAAAATCTAAACCAACTTCGTATAGTTGAGTCCAAGTAACTACCCCTAGTTCACTTAGTTTCCTCAGTATCCATGCGTTTCCGACTTCAAGATTCACGTACTTGTACAATTCCTTTTGATTGTATTCCAAAAAGCAAAGGAACAACGAATCTGCTTGGTAACAACTCTATTGATTCTTTAAGATAAATATATCTTAAGTTATATGCAAAGGCTCTTCTGTTTAATCTAATAAACTCCTTTGCTTGGTAAGGTCGATCTAACTTTAACTATCGAAATAGTCAAGTCTAGATGAGCAATCAATCAATATATATCTCAAAGGGAAACTATAAAGCGATGCCGATCTCACGCAACTAATCAATCGAATAAATCTGATTCTAGTTGGATCCCAGCTGATCAAGGTTTGTGCACACAATAAGATACGAAAACCAATAAGAAATATTCTTCATTTTCAAATCTTCTTTAATCTTTAAATAACCTGCACAACACCACTTGAATCTCTTCTGATCAATCACACACAGAACAGAGTCGGTTAAAAATGGATTATCACAAGATGTCTTTAGATCTAACAATAGTTCTAAATATACCATCGATACTTCGATCTAGTTTGAGTGAATCTTATATCCGAAGAGAAGATTCTCAAGAATAAACAAACTAGGTGCAATCAAAGTTTCAACAACTGTTAGTCAATCAAATCAGTCAAAAACTAATAACACCAATTATCTAGTTTCCAACCAACAATACTCGTAGAGCTTATTGATCCCACAGAAGTCTTTAAACGAGCGGTCGTAAGAGATTTCACATAATTATGGTACTTTCCTCTCCGAATAGACGGCTCCACAAGAAACAACAAGAAATGAAGTTTTTCTGGGTCTTAGGATAGTTTGATAGAAATGCAAACTTAGGTATTTACAGACCAAGGATGTTTGGACATTTTCCAAAACCGAAAATATTCTCAAGATATGCAATGAATGACAAAATTCGGTTTTCCTAATTCCAATAAATGCTTGTCCAAAAGGGACATAAGAGGGCTGAGGACGTAAAGGTTATTCTAATATTTGACACAAAGAAAAAACTTATGTCCATTATGGTAGTGATCCCAAGTTGGAGAAAACAACTAACAATCTCGTTAATAAAAATTTCGTAAATAAAAATGTGCATTGTTACCAGACATTTGTACAAATAATGTAAGGCTAGTACCAATGTAGATCCGAGTTACAAAACCGGGAATCTCTCGAACAAGAGATCTTAGACCTAACGTCAACCTCAAAATTTCATAATTCTTGTGTAACGAGGATTTTCCCCTATCAATGGATGCACCTGATTTTGTGTGGGCCTAAATACCCAGTTTATTATTTTATGTCTTACCAGATTTTGTATTTAAATAGTTTGTCAGATGATTTGAAGTAATCTATATTATCTTAGACTACAGTTTATTTAATGGTTTGAGTAGGTATTACTGTTGCTAAACATGTTCTTTCCATATTTATTATTTGTGTATGTATTATCTATAAGTACTTATTTTTTATTGTGTTCTATAGAATTTTACTTTGTTTATGATAATGTATTGTTTAGCATGTATATTATAAGGGAAAGGACGCCATTATAGTGAAACAAGATTCTCTAAAGGAAATGATATTGTTAGAGCATTGATAAACCCAATATTATCAGTGCATACCTTTTGATATTTTATGTTATGCAAATTCTTTGTTGTCCAAACTATATTGGTATGTAAATAGTGAAATTTGTTATTCTTACAAACTTATCCCAGAACACACCGCATTTCATTTTGCAGTAATTATGGGAAGCCGACCAGTAGTATTATCCGTAAACTCACATGGAGAGGAGAGTAACCTAATTAGGCGAAATATCTCACGTCTGCTTCATTTAAAGTCTTTTATGGTATCAAGAAGCGTCCAGAATTACCATTGGTGAAAAACTAGAATCGTATTGTTATTTTAGTTTTTGATTATTGATTTGATTGACTAGCGGAAGTTGAACCTAGTTTGTTTATTCCGTGATCCTTCTCTTTTGATATAAGGTCACTCGAACCAGATTAATGATCGAAAAAGTTTAAAAATATTTTTAGATCCGAATATAGACTTGTGATCATCCAATGTTAACAAATTAACTCCATTTTGTGCGTGATCAATCACAAGGGAATCAAGTTATTTATGCAGGTACATTGAAGACCGAAGACAAAAAGATTTTCTTATTGGTATTATGATCTTTGTGATTATACTTTGTGCGCACTTGATTGACTGGGATCCAAGAAGTTGGTTTATCTTTGATAAACTTTCATAATTTGTTTGTAGATCAACATTATATAATTTGGTGGTTCTCTTCAGGATCTGATATCATACGTTGTAAACTAAGATTTGATTATCTCGATAATCTAGATTTTGGTTGATTTAAAACCGATACAAAGGAGTTTAAGCTTTTAAACAGAAGAGGTTTTGTATAATTCAACAAATATATCTGATTAAGTTCTTGATATTGATAGAGAAGTTACCGAATACAAATTAGTTATTTACTATTTATGAATACGATTCAAAAGATTTGAGTGCAAGAAGTCTTCACAACGGCTGAATCAACTTATGATAGTGGACTCTATCTTAGGATTCACGTGCATTGACCAGATTGGAAGTAGGAATAGTGATACTGAAGGAACTAGGTAACTTGGAGTTAGTTTACTTGGTCTCAACTCTACGAAGTTGGTAGTAGTCTTTGTATAACGACTTAATAATGAGAGTATTCAAAATGGGACTAGGTCACGTCTTAATTATGAGAGTATTCAAAACTGGACTAGGTACCGGAGTTTTTATGCATTTGTATTTTCCTCATTAACAAAATCTTGTGTCGTTTTATTTACTTTTGCATTATTTAGCCTGCTTTTATAACTAAAGTAAATATATTTGTTCGTTAATCAAACACTTGGTTTGATCCCATAGTTGGTTCGATCCGAACTTATACTATATACCAAGTGGATATCTCATGGTTGCTATCTTCCTGATAGTTTCTGTATATATTAGATCATGCAAGGTGTGCCTTGAATAGGTTGATATAAAAAATACTATTGTATACTTGGTACCCTCGTTATTCAATTGGTATCATAACATACAAACACAAAAACATCTAACAATCAGTGTTTGGTGTGACCCAACTTTAAGATCATGAGTCAAAACTAAGGTAAAGGAAGACCTAGAAAAGACTTAGTTATCGTACCTCAAGATGTTGAAAATGATCTCTCTGACAAGCTATTGGTAATTGGTCAAATACTTGTTCTAAGTCTAAGTCAAGTACAAAGTATCTCTCCCTGATAAACTCTTGAGTGACTCTTTTTCTCCTGACAAAGGAAGGGTATGTCCAAATTTAAGGTTACAATTGCCTTATACAGATTCTATTTTGGGCCCGGTTCCAATTAATGAACATGGAGAACCTTTAGATCCTACCACATTGACTAGTTTGCAGATCTTTCTCAATAAAGTCAATTTGTTTAGAGAACCAGGAAAATCCATTGATTGTCTGAAAGATGTCTGAGAACTTGTTGTTCAACAGCAAGTTAAAATTTGTGAAATGAAGCGAGAAACACTCCCTCCCTCTATACGTATATTTCTCGTGAATACTTTATATGGATACGAAGCTCTAGGTATGTTTCCCGAATTTACAAGCATCATAGTGTTGATTAGTTCTCTATCTTCATATGCCGCATCATCAAGCTGTCACAATATCCGAACATGTTTTTGTTGTTGTGATTTGAACTAGACCGTATGAATTTGCATCTCTTCATCGGAATAACTCATTGTTTATGCAATTAAAAGTTAGAAAATTAAAGATAAAGATAAAAAAAAAAAAAAAAAAAAGGTAATGTGCAAAATTTATGTAAAAATAGGCGTGAATAAATTGATGGAATACGAGGACATACATAAAGGATTGATGTAGGGGAGATAGTTATTCGACAATAGCCGCTAAGGACATAATCTCAATTGAGTGGTAGAAACAAAAATGTCACCTCTCTCTTCTCCGAACTTCTCGGAGCTCCAAAAAATGGAGATTCACTTTCGAAAACTCAACCTTCTATTCATGGTAAAAGTGTGTTATTCTAAACTTCTCCGCCTTCCAAGGACGGATCTTTGATCCTTCCCCTTGGGGCCGGGATTTATTGGGTAGTAGAGTTTTTTCCTTTTCGCTTTTCTTTTCTTTGCTTTCTTTTCATGGCAACTGTTTCTTTTGAAGCTAAATCCTTTACTTCTTCATGGAAAACAAAAGGCGTGTTTAAGGAGTTAAAGATTCTCGAATTTTATAAGGGTCGTGAAAGTTGGATTTTCATACCCGAAGATGCTTTCATTTTGGTAAATAAACTACTGTGAAAGCAGTCTCATTCTTGGGAAAGAAGCCTAAAAAATGGACTCAAAGATTTAATCAGATAGTTCTACTCATAGAAATATGCTCAAATCCGAAAGGTGTGTATCTCAAAATCTCAGCCACATTAACACGAATCTGGATTTTTTTGAGGCAAAAAATTCTTCAGATTATGATCTTTTTAAAGAGCCACAAAATATTTCATTAGGAAGAACAAAGATTTCCTTAAGACATTGGAATTCTAATGAATTAATATCATACTCAGACAGTGGTATTCACTGGGTAGGTATCCGAGGTCTTTCGTTTCATCATTGGGATATCAAAAATCTTGAAACTATTTGTTATCCTTGGGGAAAATTACTGGAAATTCACAACTCCTCTAGTAATTTCTCAAATATCAATAGTTGCAAAATAAAGGTCCATGCCGATCTCCGTAAAATACAAGCTGTTGTTTACTTCAAAGGAAGTTGGTTGAGCATCGAGTGGATCCATGAGCTTACTGAGTGTTTTTTACATCAACAACATATTAAAGTTCCACCTATTAAATCTTTGTTGGTGATTCCTAATCAAATGATAAGTCATGATCATCATGATGAAGATCCTGAAGATCAGGATATTCTTTCAGTCCCATTGCATTCAGATCCTAATTGCTCACAGTCAAATACTTAGAGAGAGTTTTCAGTGCATGCTAAAAATATACCGGAGAATAAGTCTCAGTCTCAGTCTCAGCCCTATTCAAATTCAAATTTATCTTCAAATTCGGCGCTAAAAAAGTTGAATAAAGTCTGGAAACGGGTATCCCGCATTCAGCTAAAGGGTACCCATGCTATATATGACTCAAATTTGGATGATGGGATTTTACAGAGTAAGACTGGGCTTCCTTTACAAGAATTTTCACCTTCTAATGAAGAAGTGATAATTCTATGGGTTACTGTAAGGAAGAAAAATGCGGATGGGGAGAGTGTCTTCTTCGAGTTTTTATAACTCAGAATCCGGATCTAGATTTCTGAATCTAACTCCTGCTCATGACTCGCGAGTCCTTGATGATATGAATCAACATATAGGCCAGATGGATTATGTGTATGTGTGTGTGTGTGTGTGTGTGTGTGTGTGGGGGGGGGGGGTTCCTGCGGGAATCTTCTTAGGATCCGAGATCCGACCATAATTTTTTTAATTTAACTCATGCCCATGGTTCTTTGGATCCGGATTCGAATTCGGTTTCAACATTTTCGAATCATTCTATGAATCAGATAAAGAGATAGAATGAGCTGAGTAATTCCGACTCACCATTTACCCCTCTATCGATTCAAGATTCAAAAATGTATGACTCAGCTTCTGCTTCTAAATCTCCACCGTCTATCATAAATAATCAAAGGTCATTGATTCAAAATTTGAATTATTCTAATTTAAATACAAGACCGTTGGAGATTTCATCACCTAACATTCATAGTTTGACTGCGTTTGCTACTGAAAAGAAGATTCATCTAAAAGTGAAATCACATTGAATTTAGTAGATTAATGGGGGTTTCTTGTGAACACCCGAAGACAGTTGAAATTTGTGAAAATTTGGTTATAAGGAACTCCTCACTAATCATGAATATGGAAATACCAGATGCTGAGGATGCTGATATTTTGGGTTCTTTCGACCTAATGGATGAAGATACATCAATGGTTCCTGCTGAAGATGAGTGTATTGAGGCCATCACTAGTGCTGCAGAGTTTGAGTCTTATGACTTAGATGGTTTCAATCCAATTTCTGTTTCTATGGTTTCTCAGGATTTGAATGGATCATAAAATCATGTCATGGAATATAAGGGGTTTGGATCAAGAAGCAAAGATAATTTCAATTAGGAATGCTAACAGGAGAAATAACATAACAATTTGCTCAATTCAGGAATCTAAGAAGGAATTGGTGGATGATGCTCTTATTAGATCTCTTTAGGGTAATAATGGCTGCAAATATATATGTATTACTTCAAGTGATATTAATGGAGCTTCTGGTGGTATTATTGTTATGTGGAAGGATGGAGTAGTAGAAATGGAGGATAATCTGTTAGGGATTTCTCTATTACTATAAAATTCATAAATGTGGCTGATGATTTTAGGTGGGGTTTTACCTCAGTTTATGGTGCTTCAGACAATGGATATTACATACAGTTTTGGGCAGAATTAAATGATATTAGAATCCTTTTTATGAGCCATGGGTTCTGGGAGGTGATTTCAATGCTATCTTATTTCAATCTGAAAGGAACAAACCTGGTGGTTGTGTGGCTTCAAGAAATTTTTTCAAAAGATTTATCAGGCAGAACTCTCTTATTGATTTGCCACTAAATAAAGGTAAGTTTACTTGGACTAATTATCAGCAACACCCTCTTTTGAAAAGATTGGATAAATTCTTGGTTAATGCTGAATTTCAAGATAAATGTCCTTCCCTAATGCAACTTAAACTCAAAAGGCCAATTTCCAATCATGTTGAACTGTAATTCTGGGATCAAACTTATTTCTCCTTTTAGGCTTGATAACTATCTCTTGTTTCATCCTGCATTTTTAGAGAATATGAAGTTATGGTGGGCTAGCTTAGTTTTTACTGGCATACCAAGTTTTGTTTTTCCAAGAAAATACAAGGTTTGAAGGCTCTTATTAATCCATGGAGAAAGACTCTAGGTGATCTTCAAATTCAGTTAGATGATTTATAAAAAAAGATTGATGACATTGATTGTACGGGGGAGTTTGCTATTCTGCATACTGATGACATTGTCCAAAGGGAAGAAGCTAAAAGTATACATCATTCTGTCTCTTTAAATTTAGCTAGAAAATGGGGTCAAAGAGCAAAAGATAAATGGTCTAAAAATGCAGAAAGAAATACTAGGTATCTCCATCAACTTGCTTCTTATAAGTATAAGTTGAATATCATAAATTTCTTAAGAATTGATGGAGATCTTTCATATGTGTTTATGGGTGAAAACTATTTGTGCCAGTTTTGGTAATTTGGGGTGTGTGGATGAGAAATGAATCTAAAACCTAAACAAATGCACTGCACGGGAGTGCTTTTGATTCGAGAGATCAATCTATACAATTCTGGCCTAAACTAAGAAATGGTTGTTCCAGACTTGTTTCGGTCACAAAGTGAAGGAGATGGGGTTGATCTTAGGGAGGGAAGCGAAGAAGGTGTTGAGATTGTGAAGGTATAGGTTGTTTTATGACTTTTAACAGAAAGGTGAGAAGGATTACGAATAATGCAAGCAGGATCTGGGTGTTTTGAATACAATTGTATTAACACTTGATTTATGTCTTGTTCCTGTTTGAAAAATAGGGTGGAGAACCTATTTATACAAGTCTTTAGCCTAACCCTCGTATCTCGTGGGAAGTGGAGAAAGTGGAGTGATGGAGTAGTGGAGTAGTGTGTGTCACATGACCAGTCTTTCCCACTTCTTCCATCATCACTAACCGTCCATGACTTCCTAACACGTTCTTGTGATGGCGCATTATGCGCTGCACGCTATAAACCGCCAGACCAATACCCCAGTATGTATCCCCCAGTTTGTGACATGATTGATGTCTTGAGTGTGTGGATCGTGGGACCCACATAAAGTAGCATGTAATGCTAGATTAAATAACTAAGTTATTTAGGAAGTCGATACTTGTGAAATATCGTGTGTATTCTATGCAGGTACTGCATCGAGTATACTCAACATGTATGAAGCATCGCTATTTGAGCGTCTCAAAATAGCCTCATGTCCAGCCTACTTCATGTGATGGTTTGGAGGTTGCGGAAGAAAGTCCTCCCTTGGCGGACCACATGGTGTGGTAGAGTGACGGGTAGTGATCACCATGACGCCTCACTGACCAATTAACTCCTGACCAGGGCTGCATAACCAAGCCGGTGAAGTTGGACGGACGAGATGATTTTTGAGACACTCATCTGCAACCGTTAGTGAAATTAGGGTTTTAGAAGAGGTGCACAAGCATCACTCTTCAGCCTGGTCGAATCCAAGCTTGGGATACGACTTTGGCAGGGCCGATCATACATGCGTGTAGATAGCATGACGGTGTAGGCGCCCGTACCTCATTGCCTTGTGAGAGTGCGATCTGGGCCACTCAATTTTTCCGGCGAAGTTGAGTGGTCGAGATCGATTTGCGACGGAAATCAGGTGCCGCAAAAGCCACGCGTCATGCCAACTCTGGGCACGCGTTTCAAGACAACCAAGCTTGGTCGGTCTTGGCCGATTGGTTCGGCGTGTGGGTGGTAGGCCGGTGTTTACGTCCATACCTTAATATCCCATGGAAATGTGATCTAAGCCACTCAATTTGTCCGGCGAAGTTGAGTGGTCGAGATTAGTTTGCAATTTGGGAGGTGCGACCACGCCTAGTTTGGGCATGCGAACCGAGGCAACCAGGCAAATATTCCTTGGACGATCAGGTATGGAGATATATGGGCCCACGGTGGTCATGTTAGTATGCACCAGGCCTGCCTAGTCTAATCTTGGACCCTTCATTCGTGCAGGAGAAAATGGACGCTCGTGATGTTCAAACCCTAATTTGGGTTTCACCGGCAGTGCGTCATGCCTTGTTTGGGCGCACGAAATGGAATGACCAACTATAGTTGGTCATGACCGATCGGTCAGGTATGTAGGCGGGCCCACGGTGACTGTGTTGACATGCTCTGGGCCCTTTGACTCTACATCTTCACCCTCCATCTATGCCTGCAAAGATGGATGGTTGAGACCGTTTTGCGACACATGTAATGTGTCGCAAACCTTAATTTAGGGTTTTCGTCCATACTGCTTTGGATTGGACATTTTGGTAAGTTATGCCAACCTTTTGGGGAGGCCGACCATGCGGGGTCCGCGTTGGTTCGGTAGGGAATATTCCAATACCTGCTTGGGGTCATGGATCCGATCTAAGCTATCCGATCATGCTGGTGAAGTTGGATGGTCATGATCGTTTCTGAGACTGACATGGACAGTTCAGATTCGAATATGCTCAATCAGGCTAGTATAGCACACCGAGAGTAATATGCTCAATCGGGCTAGTATAGCACACTGAGAGTAATATGCTCAATCGGTATAGTATAGCACACCGAGAGATGCAGCATGTACGAGTATTTCGTACATGCTTCATTACTAATGCTTGGAGGTTCGTGTTGCTCTGCTGAGAAACAACACTTAGTCGTCATGTCACACTGATAATGAGTACAGGAAATACAAGGTTGGTCATGCATTAATTAATAATGCTGTAAATTCACAAAATACTGGGATTGTTGTTACATGCTCCATTCTAGGTGAATTTAGTAAAGTGAAGAAGTATTCGTCACTTATTATTGGCTTAATCTTTTGCAAGATGTCAGCGCATAATTTTGGCTTTTACAATTTTAGACTTAAATGAAAATACACCATCAACATTAAGTCCCCTGCCTAGCACGTAATGGTTACACCATTGTAGGGTGGGCATGAGATGGTGACAGTTAAAGACAAAGCTTATGAGACAAAGTTAGATGTTACCAGGAGAGACGGGTCATCCTGTCCTTGGAGCATGTCACGTTCAAGAGGCGTCCAGGCGAGTGTTCCCCTAGCATGATGTCGGTCTTTCCTGCTTCGATGGACTGTTACGCCTGTTTCATTCATGGGGCCACTGCACCTGCTTGATCGAACGTGGGCTTGATGTGCCTGTTTTGGTTAATCGTGGGTCCGCTGCGTCTGCTTGATCGAACGTGGGACCCAATGTAAGCATGCTTGATTCGAACATGGATAGATGTGCATGCTTCGAGCAAACGCAGGACCACCGTGCACATGTTTCAAATGTCGGCCATGTCATGTGCCTACTTTGACCGTACAGTTGATGTACTTGCTCGAGTGTCATCTTGCTACTTCGACCAAACACCGACCTAGCTAGCTTTACTAAACACCTGACTTGATGCTTTGACCAAACAACGGCCTTGTTGTTTGCTTCGCTCGAACGTGGGACCTGATGTGAGCAAGCTTGTTTTAAAAAATGAACCTTGTGTGCTCAAATGTAAATGTGGGTCCTGTAGAAAGCATTGAAGCAGCTTCTGGAGCAGGCCCGGGAGAGCGTTGAAGTGTTGGAGCTGAAATGACTTCCGCTGGAGAGAGAGCTTTGATTGGGGACGACTGTGTCTGCTTCGACCAATCTGGGGTTGGGATCAAGTGGGACCCGCCACGTGCCTGACTGAACGTCGACCATGTGTTTCGACTGAAAACCGACCCTGCTGCGTGCGCTTGTTTTATTCGAATACCATCCTTGTGACTTTGATCAATACCAGACTTGAAACTTGAGCAATACCGGACTTGTGACTTGATCAACACCGGACTTGAAACTTGATCAACACCGGTGTTTGGACCCAATACCATCCTTGTGTACTCCAACGTGAATGTGTGTTCAGTCGTGTGTGACTACACATCTCACGTGTTTTTATACAAGTACTGACTCCTGTCTTTTATTGTAGAATGAAGAAAAGAACTCATGTTGAGATATCTTCTGGGGATAATGCTGGTGCCAAGTCAGGAGGTGTTGACAGCTTCAAAGATATGCCGAACATTGATGATGAGTTGTTCACAGCGCCCTTTCAACTATATGAAAATATCCATTCCACAAGAAAACCCTTCTCCTATCGACTTCAAGGTTTTTCATGCTCCGCAGGGCCCTCATGAAGGATGGATGAGATGTATGTTGAGCAATGAGTACATCAAAGATAACATGACTAGAGCGCATATTATTGATGTAGCTTGAATATTGAAATGGCTCGAGAGGATGTTAAAGTGGCTTCTGGTGCGAACGTTGAGGTGGATCGTGGAGAGAGTGTTGAAGCAGGATTCTGAAGCGAACGTGGGTCCCGGAGAGAGCATTAAGGCGGCTCTTGAAAAGACCATTGAAGCATCTTCTGCTGGAGGGAGCGTTGAAGTGCCTTCCTCTTCAGTTCGATTTACCCTTGCGAATTCCATGCTTCTTGACTGGCCATCTCTCTCGTGTTAAAGAAGTCCTTGACTGACGGTGAAGGAACTTCATGCTGAGCCTCAGTCCCCAAGTGTGGTTTACATGGTTTGTTCGTAGTGGTTGTTGTCAAGCCAGATATGGAATATCTTGGACGTTGTTTCATCATTGTGGGAGTCGTGCATGTGGTACTGGAGTTGGAGTTGGTGGACGCGCAGGATGTTGTATCTCGGTGGTTTTCCTCTTACTGCTTCAGGGAACTGCTTACAGAAGGCTGAAGGTTGTATCACCTGTTGGTGAGATATATGCCCCTACGAACATTATGAGTCTATTCATTACCGGCAAGCCTGGTTCTTTCTATCAGGGCATATGTTGTTGTAGATTAGCGTTCAAAAGCTCCAGAGGATGACCAAAAATGCAGATTCTCCAACATATCATGATATACATGTACCACTGTCTGATAAAGTAACTCGCCCGGATCTTGTTCGACCACTGTCTGATAGAGTGACTCGCCTGGATCTTGCTCGATATGACGCGTGGACATCGTTATATTCTTGGGGTTGCTCCCTTGAGGTATCGACTGCAGTGAAAGATTGCCGTCATAGAGCGTTGATACGTTGCACCGGCATTCTTTAAACCAAATGTCAGTATGGTATAATAAAAGTTTTTGAGATGAGTTCGAAAAGCTATCTTACTTGCGTCATGCTCGTACATCCTTATCTGGTTGTAGACGCTACATCCATCCATGGAGGAGAACATGCCGTGTCCGCTGGTTGCATATACTAACATGTCGATATTAGGTAGAGGAGGATCGTTTTTGGAGAAACACCTGTTCAAGTCTCTGAAGTCTATGCAGCACCTGATCTATCCATTTTCCTCGTGTCTGAACTACAATTGTTTAACCGACTTGGATCCAGGTATGACATAAAGATGATGGGTGGCCAATTTTCATCTAAATTCGGCATTTCTTCATATCTCTAAGCGAATATGTCCTGGTACTCTATGAGAAGTTCCACGATCTTCGTGCGTTTATCCGTACACAAGGTTGAACTGATGGAGATAGGCCTAGGAGATTCCTCAACGATTTCAATCTCATTAGTTGTGGAGTTGGTGCCATCTTGCAACTGTTGTGGAACATCTAACACTTGTTCTTGTGGTTCGTTGATGTTGTAGCATTCCATTGGGTGGAGAGACTAGGTAACAGTCTCCCCTGCTAATTGATAATGGAAGCGTCGGTATACCGTTTTCCCTTTCTGGTCACGACTCTCCACAAAAGTTCGTTCCCTCTTCATGTGAACGTAGGTCGTGGATTCACAGGATGGAGAAGAATGCTTCGTCAGCAAAGATGCATCATGGGTTTTAGACCTCAATGATGCAAGCCGGTCTTCTTCCTGAATTGACGCCCACGTGGGGAGTGGGACGCAACGAACTTGTCTGATTCTTTCCGCGGAGCTTCTCCCGTATGTGCTGGTTTGGTTTCCCTCGAAGTCCGTCATTGTGGTAGGCTTTCGTACGACCTTTCCTGGGAGAACCTTGGATGTCCTGAGAGTCTTGAGAGTAATCACAATCGAAGACGCTCCTGTGTGGATAAGGGACGTCTTAAACTCTGAATCCTTGATGTGTGCGGTAATATGTAGGGCACGGTTGTGACCTTCCTCTGGTTGATTGCAGCAAAACGTCTTTGCGTGATGATTCTTCGAGAGGTGTGAAAGTTCACATAAACTTTCCACTGGAGAAACTGCTTCCCGATCCACCGTCCTCTAGTTCATAGTGAAACTATTGACTTGAGGAGGATCGTTGTGAGGATCAGTCCCTAGTGTAGGAGTCTCCATGACAGGACCGCTCATATCTGATGTCGCTTCTTTGATCAGGTCCATGTAGGTCCGCGCCGCTGAAGTACCTTCTCCGGTGCGTTGAATGCGTTCCTTGTTGGCTCCAGGGGCTGTCGCGGCTCTTGTGGAAATCGATCAGTTAATGTCTTAAGATAAGTGAGTACCTCTTTCTGAGTTTTGGCCATATCCATTTGGGTCTTAGCAAGAACTTCCTGCTTCTCTATCAAGTCTGCAATGGTAATGGGGGATGGCCTTCCTCTCGTCCCTTCGGCTCCTCGTCCTGATGAAGGAGTGGAAGTTGTTGCTCTGGTGACTACCGGAGGTGTTACTCTTGAGGAGATGTCAGGATTTGCGGCTGCTCTGGCTCTGGTGATGGGAGGTGTTACACTTATTGGAACATCTCCTGCTACACTGGCTCTGATGGTAGAAGTGACGGCTCCACGAGATGTATTGACCACGGTAGCTCCAATGACAGGTACATCGATACCGGAAGTTTTATCCACACTAGCTCCGTCAAAATTGATTACTGATTCAAGCCGGAGTTCTACCATCTTGAAATAAATTGATGATTAGATTGGTCCTAAGATCTACCCTTTTTGAAATTGATAAAATTGAATCGGATTTTGAATTGACTTTACAACCGAGAGATTAACCTCCCATTGTGGTCGCCAATTCTTTATGGGTGAAAACTATTTCTGCCGGCTTTGGTAATTTGGGGTGTGTGGATGAGAAATGAATCTAAACCCTAAAAAAAAAATGCACTGCACGGGAGTGCTTTTGATTCGAGAGATCAATCTATACAATTCTGGCCTAAACCAAGAAATGGTCGTTCCAAACTTGTTTCGGTCACAAAGTGAAGGAGATGGGGTTGATCTTAGGGAGGGAAGCGAAGAAGGTGTTGAGATTGTGAAGCTATAGGTTGTTTTATGACTTGTAACAGAAAGGTGAGCAGGCTTACGAATAATGCAAGCATGCTATGGGTGTTTTGAATACAATTGTATTAACACTTGATTTCTGTCTTGTTCCTATTTGAAAGATAAGGTGGAGAACCTATTTATACAAGTCTTTAGCCTAACCCTCGTATCTCGTGGGAAGTGGAGAAAGTGGAGTGATGGAGTAGTGTGTTAGTGTCACACGACCAGTCTTACCCACTTCTTCCATCATCACTAACCGTCCATGACTTCCTGACACATTCTTGTGATGGCGCGTTGTGCGCTGCACGCTGTAAACCGCCTGACCAATACCCTAGTATGTATTCCCCAGTTTATGACATGATTGATGTCTTGAGTATGTGGATCGTGGGACCCACATAAAGTAGCATTTAATGCTAGATTAAATAACTAAGTTATTTAGGAAGTCGATACTTGTGAAGTATCGTGTGTATTCTATGCAGGTACTGCATTGAGTATACTCAGCATGTATGAAGCATCGCTATTTGAGCATCTCAAAATAACCTCATGTCCAGCCTACTTCATGTGATGGTTTGGAGGTTGCGCAAGAAAGTCCTCCCTTGGCCGACCACATGGTGTGGTAGAGTGACAGGTGGTGATCACCATGACGCCTCATTGACCAATTAACTCCTGACCAGGGCTGCATAACCAAGCCGGTGAAGTTGTACGGACGAGATGATCTTTGAGACACTCATCTGCAACTGTTAGTGAAATTAGGGTTTTAGAAGAGGTGCACAAGCATCACTCTTCAGCCTGGTCAAATCCAAGATTGGGATATGATTTTGGCAGGGCTGGTCATACATGCGTGTAGAAGGCATGACGGTGTAGGCGCCCGTACCTCATTGTCTCGTGAGAGTGCGATCTGGGCCACTCAATTTGTCCTGCGAAGTTGAGTGGTCGAGATCGATTTGCGACGAAAATCAGGTGCCGCAAAAGCCGTGCGTCATGCCAATGCTGGGCACGCATTTTAAGACGATCAAGCTTGGTCGGTTTTGGCGGATTAGTTCGGCGTGTGGGTGGTAGGCCGGTGTTTACATTTGTACCTTAATATCCCATGGAAACGTGATCTAAGCTACTCAATTTGTCTGGCGAAGTTGAGTGGTCGAGATTAGTTTGAAATTTTGGAGGTGCGACCACGCCTAGTTTGGGCATGCGAACCGAGGAAACCAGGCATGATATGCCTTGGCCGATCGGGTGTGGAAATAGATGGGCCCACGGTGGTCATTTTGGTATGCACCGGACCTGCTTAGTATAGTCTTGGACCCTTCATTCGTGCAGGAGAAAATTGATGCGTGTCGTATGCGTCAAAAATAATTTCACTTCCTCACTCAACTAAATATAAATATAGTATTCGATAAGAAAGAGTTCGTATCCACAGAGAGGCGATTGTTGTTATGCAATTTTCAGATTCTTAAGTAACCAATTAACCCAAGGTGTGTTTTTGTTTTTATCAAAGTAATAATACTAAATAAAGCAAAGCAAATAGTTGGAATAATCAATAAGGAGAAGATATCGGTTAAGGGATAGTATCATTCATAAACATGTATTTTTCATCTATGATTAGAATTGATATTTAATCTCTCAATTATCAAAAGTCTTAGGATATCTTGATCGCAAAAGTATCCCGTTTATTTCCTGATTTTATCACAAACAACATTAAAAGATGCTATTGTGAAATCTACTTAAAAAGCAACCTAAAGTGTAAAGCACACTTAGATTTAACTCCCTAAGAGCAATAAGTTCTATGAAATAAGACTAATCGATGCAAACAAACGTGTAAAAGCACTAATTCGTTTTAACAAAGGTTATGATTCATATGCGATTAAAAAGATGTATCACTACAAGTATTAACCACAAGATGCTACTAGAAATCAGAGATAACAAATTTTACGTATTGAAAACCCTAATATAGCTATGGAGATGAAAACAAATCCAATTGATTCCGGACTCAACCAAACTAGCATTCAAATCATATGATAATAAAAACGATGAATCATAAACGATAAAATTGAGACAAAACTAATTCATAGAATCAAATAACATGCTTGAAGAAATCAACTTTTTATCCTATAACCAATAATTGCATTTAGCTACTCATATTCATGGAGTTCATCATCATAATATTCAAAGAAAGAAGATGAAACATAAAAGAAAGCAAACCCTAGTTGTAGTTCTCTGCAAAAGCTCCAAGAATAGAATAAAACGTTATATAAATTGTGAAGAAAACTTCCTTTTTATAGCTTTTCTTCCTTCCAAAATTAGGTCCAAGTCTTCAAAGTCCATTAGTTGGAAATTCACCCGGCCCACGAGTGAGAGAAACCCGTGTAGAAAATCTATCCCAAAAACGCTCGCCGGAAAAGTGGGTTTTTGGCCGAAAATTGACCGGAATCCGGAGCCGGAAAGTCACTGCCGGTAATTTGAAAATTCTGTCTGTCGGAGGAATATTCGACGGAATATTCCGTCAGTCCACCGTTAGAGATAACTGTTGACCTAACGGTCATCATTAGTCAACCGGGTCAAATCTACACTGAGTCAGTAGCGAGTCGGAACTAACTGGGCTGAGTGACCTGTCTGGGTTTAGTGAACTTTAGGCCAAAACTATCGTAACAGCCTGAACCTGTGTTGCGCGATGATTGCATTCAATCCAGCCATGATGGCTGGACTGCAAACCAGCTTCAACTGCACTATCATCTTACTCATCACTGCAACAACTCTCAACTTCAACTTGTACTCAAGAGCAACACCAGATTCTATTCTGCAACACAACTCCTCCACTGCATAATGAGTTAACACACAACCACAGATCACCACTAACTCCATCTGAGCTGCAGTTCAACCAAATCTCCATAACCCATTGTCACAGCAGCAACCAATCTCAAACCCATATTCCATCAGTTTCTTTCCACATCACCATGACCATCTATCTCCAGCTGCACCTACTTCTTTTGCAGCTGCAACATCACTGCACACAACAGCTCCAATTGCATACAACTAAACAACAGCTGCAAATATCACCTGCAATTTCTCCACTGCATTGGTAACAACCACCAGTCACAACCCCAACTCACCAGCATAACTGCAGCTGTTCAAACTACATCACCATCACAAGCCATCTGCATTTCATTGAACCTGCCACCTTCCATTTTCCAGTTGCAACTGCATCATTGGATATTTCCTCAGTCCATTGCATATACCTGCTAACTCAGCTGCACCAGTTCATAACCTCTCCACCTGCAGCACCATTTGCTTCCAAGCCCCTCCTCTTTGTTAACTGAAATCTTGCTGTTTATTTAGTTGCAACACCACCAGAGCCTCATGTCACCACCATCACTCTTCATTGCACCACATCTCCATAGACACCTGCAACAACTTCAAATTAAACCCATACCATACTGCCCTGTGAACAATGGAAGCAACATGTCACCTGCACTGTCACAGACTCACAACCCATTCTTGCTATTCCATTCAACACATACCAGCTTACTTGTGCCACCAGTTCCATGCCATTGCTTCACATATTCCATAAATCTGTAGCTCAGTTCAAATCCACCAAACACAAGATCCTTCACAGCAATACCTTCTCCATCTCATTTCAAGCTCTTGAACCAATCAACAACACCACCACTTGCTCACCCACAAGCCCTTATAACTACCAGTTCATCACCAACATAGTGCACCCATTACCATTTGAACTGCACCACTGCAACTGCAACTCACCCTCTTCTCAGCTTCAGATTCATTGCATCTGTAGTACCTGAGGCAATAGAAGCATCACTAATTTCACTTGCAAATTCAGCTTAAATTCCTCCACCATCTTGAACTGCAGCTCATACCAGTCTCAAGACCCATTGTATCCTCTATTGGTCAACAGCTACCACTATTAGTTCAATAACTCAAGCATTTCAAATCACCTAAGCATACATCTACTGAGATCCAGCATCAAACTTCACAGCCAGCCAAGAACAACACACATCACCAACATCTTCCACAAACCCATCAGTTCATAACTTCTTCTTCTTTGACATCCAAGAAAAACCTAACTTATCACCATCTCCTGGCTTCACAGCTCTCATTCCTTCCCTGGTTTTCTTGAGCACCAGTTACTGCCATCACCAACATATATTCAACTCAAACCCTGCAACTTAAATTCAAGCCTAATTGCAGCAACAATCATCAGAACAAATTTTCAGCAGAAACCCTAAGTCAATTTCTTCTGGTTTTTCTTATTCGAAATCAACATCATCTTTAGCTTCAACTGCCATTTTGAGCTCTACCCAATCACTTTTTTAATCATCTCTGCCCTAATTCAATCCCAGCAAAACCCATTTCTGAATCACCACCTCTTCCAGCAGAATCATCTCTCAATTTCTTAATCTTGGCAATAACAGCAGCCTCAGCGTTTTTTTTTATTTCTTCTCAATTTCAGATGCAATGATTAAGAGAAAACATCTCTCAAATCTAGGGTTATTGGTTTGGGAATGATTGGATGGATTGTTACACCGCACTATAGAACCACCCAGATGGGTGCCTTGAGTTTCTTCCTAGGTGCCTCTTAACTTTGGCTAGGCTCCGGATAGTGTTCTCCGTAAAATGACAACTTTGCCCCTTTATGCTCCAATTGAACGCTTTCTCCGAGTTCCTCCACTAATAGCCGCCTTTTGCTTCTCAAATCTACTTCTTCTCTTCAGTGAGAATCATCACTAAAGTTGTCGTGCTTTTCATACATAATTCACATCACTAAAGCCGGCATACTTTTCATACAGGGATGAAGAAATAAAAGCAAATAGTGAGACACAATCCGCTCCAACGCTTTTGCCATGTTTCCTCCTCTTTTTATCCGAATGCCTCCAAAGTACCTAAATACTCAAAAACAAAACATAAGATACATAATTTACAAGAAAACTAGCAGAGAAAGCATAAAAAATAGATAAATAATACGGTGTTTTAGATACCCTATCAGATTCCCCCACACTTAGACTTTGCTAGTCCTCGAGCAAATCAAACAAAATAATTATAAAAGATACATACAACTCTGTCTCATCGAGGCTACGGTCACTTTTAGCATAAATAACAAGCCTTTAAACCCCTGGATGTCCCTAGTGGACGAGTTTTAGTCTCGTGAAGGTTTACAAGAGGTCTTCCTACAAAACCTATATTTCCAACTCCGTCTATTTGTGACAAATCAATGAACGAATCCAAAGTGACTACAGGAGGAGGTAACTTGCACAAATTCAATTCATATATTAGTAAATAAATCTTTAATTATATAGTCAAACAAGCCACAATACTCGGAAACTAACAAACCACAATCACAATGAAAAGATTAAGAAGATGGATATAGATGTAGATGTTGGCGAATGTTCACAAGTGATTGATGTTTCCCATATCTGTCTGAAGGTCACTGCCAAGATGAACCTATGCATCCTATTGGATTGAGCTACCTGGATGAATTCTACATCAACTCACTTTATTCAACCAAAATAATATACAAGGGAACTTTCAATTTGGCCTATTTTTAGGACTTTATTCAACCAAAATAATACTTTTCTTTCTTTTTCTTTTTCACTTTTTCACTTTTTTTTTCTTTTTCACTTTTTTATTTTTTTTCTATACAACATGATTAGATCTTTTGGATCCAAGCGCATGCTTCTTGTCAGCAAGTACATGATAGTTGCCTTGGATCCTGCATTCCACGCTTGTTTAGGCGACGGAGACAGGGACTACGTTTCACACATACTGCTATTCCCAAGTGTCATTTTATTCCGTTTGGTCTAATTGGTCGGTCTCTTTTTTTTTCCTTCATTTTTTCATTTTTTTTCTTTTTTTTAGTAACTCAATCACTCTATTTCATCCTAGAAGTAATAACACGTCGATGTTTAGTGACCCACCAAAGCACTTAAAGAACAATAGATAAATATGGAAAAATAAAAATAAAATGTGATATGGTGATATTCCGAGATATGGTAACAACTATCATGTTAATTGTGATTTCTGAGCTATGTTCGTCCCTTTTAGTTAATTGGTTCCTCAACTCCTGCATTCAAAATGGTTCCATCCACTAATGGTGTCATCCTAAAGGCACAAGTTTCTAGATTTCGGAGTTCAAAAAGCACAAATTTTTTCTTGGTTTTTCTATTTTTCTGATTTTTCTGATTTTTTTTTTTTACTAAAGGCATAAAACACACACTATACAAACATATAAATGCTCCCCCACACTTAAACAAAACACCAAAGTACCTAAATACTCAAAAACAAAACATAAGATACATAATTTACAAAAAAACTAGCAGAGAAAGCATAAACAATAGATAAATAATACGGTGTTTTAGACACCTATCAAAAATGGACGCTCGTGATGTTCAAACCCTAATTTGAGTTTCACCGGCCGTGCGTCATGCCTTGTTTGGGCGCACGAAATGGAATGACCAACTATAGTTGGTCCTGACCGATTAGTCAGGTATGTAGGCGGGCCCACGGTGACTGTGTTGACATGCTCTGGGAGCTTTGAATTTTCATCTACACCCTCCATCTATGCCTGCGAAGATGGATGGTTGAGACCATTTTGCGACACATGTAATGTGCCGCAAACCCTAATTTAGGGTTTTCTTCCATACTGCTTTGGCTTGGACGTTTTGGTAAGCTATGCCAACCTTTTGGGTAGGCTGACCATGCGGGGTCCATGTTGGTTCGGTAGGGAATATTCCAATACCTTCTTGGGGTCATGGATCCAATCTAAGCTATCCGATCATGCTGGTGAAGTTGGATGGTCGTGATCGTTTCTGAGACTGACATGGACAGTCCAAATTCGAATATGCTCAATTAGGCTAGTATAGCACACCGAGAGTAATATGCTCAATCGGGATAGTATAGCACACCGAGAGTAATATGCTCAATCGGGCTAGTATAGCACACCGAGAGATGCAGCCTGTACGGGTATTTCGTACATGCTTCATTACTAATTCTTGGAGGTTCGTGTTGCTCTGCTGAGAAACAACACTCAGTCGTCATGCCGCACTGATAATGAGTACAGGAAATACAAGGCTGGTCATGCATTAATTAATAATGCTGTAAATTCACAGAATACTGGGATTGTTGCTACATGCTCCATTCTAGGTGAATTTAGTAAAGTGAAGAAGTATTCGTCACTTATTATTGGCTTTATCTTTTGCAAGATGTCAGCGCATAATTTTGGATTTTACAATTTAGCCTTAAATAAAAATCCACCATCAACAATATGATAAATAAAAAATTACAGATGAAGCTGTTAATTTTTACACTCATCTTTTTTCTGAGCAATTTCCAGTTAGGCCAAGATTTTATGAGCTTCAAATGCCTTCTATATATGTAGAAGACAAAATTCTGCTTGAGAAATCTTTCACTGAAGAGGAAGTCAAGAATGTAATTTGGAGTTTTGGAACTAATAAGACACCAGGGCCAGATAGTTTCATAATGGAATTCTTCAAATGTACTTGGGAGGTGATAAAAGATGATCTTATGAAAGTTGTTAAAGAATTTGAAACTACTTCTTCTCTGGATTGGAGGTTGAATTGTACTAATTTGAAGATCATTTCAAAATGTAGTGGAGCAGTGTATTTACATTACTTCAGACCAATTAGCTTAATTGGAGGAGTATACAAGATAATTTCTAAATTGTTATCTCAAAGATTGAAAGTGGTCATGCCTTCTATAATCTCTGATTTTCAAGGGGCATTTATTCATGAGAGGCAAATAAATGATGGAATTCTTATTGCAACTGAGCTAATTGATTCAAGTAAAAGAGAAAATAAACCAGGAATTATTTGCAAGGTGGATTTTGAAAAAGCATTTGATAGTATCAATTGGGGTTGTGTTGATATTGCTTTGGAGAAATTTGGATTTGGTCATATTTGGAGGAGTTGGATAAAATGGTGCATTTCATATGCAAGATTTTCAATTCTTCTAAATGGGGAAGCTTCTTCTTTGTTTAAGTCTCAAAAAGGAATCAGGCAGGGGGGATCCTATTTCTCATTTTCTTTTCATTATAGTGGCAGAAATTCTCTCTTTAATGATTAAGAAAGCTGCTTCTTCGGGTTTGATATCTGGCTTTGAGGTTTCATCAAATGGTACTATTATTCAATATTTGCAATTTGCAGATGATCTAATTATCTTCTTAGATGATTCTTGTGAGCAAGTTAATAATCTGAAGAATATCCTTTACTCTTTTGAATTGATTTCTAGCTTCAGGGTTAACTTCAGAAAGAGTATAATTGTTGGAATTGTGACTGAGCATAATGGTGCTGATTGTGCTAGACTTTTTGGTTGCAGTTTATCTCAATGGCCTATGAACTATTTGGGCATCCCTCTGGGTAGTGATGCGTGACGTGAGTGGACTCAAATTAAATTACTTATTTCCACACAATTAACTGGTAATATAATGGAAGTAAGGATCGTTCTCACGAAGAGCATGGAGTTTTAGTTGTCAAAAATGTCACAATGGGGGGTTTTGTTTTATATTGTAGAACAAAGTAAATAACAAAGCAATTGAAAGTAATAAACTTGCAAGTAATGGAGAGAAATATGATCAGGGAATCCTTCTTCATTACTAAACCGTCATCAAGTTATTATATTCATCCATTAATACAATTAATCACAGATTATTACCAACCATGGAATAACAGCTAGCTCAGTGCTATCCCCTAAATTCCTTATATCACTAAGTACGGAAGCTCTCCAATACTAGATTCTATTTGTCTAAACCACATAGTAGTAGCCCACTCAAGGTGTAATTTCTCCGAATGCTTTATCTTTTGTGAATTATAGATTGATCCACGTAGTTAGACTCTTAGCTCAAGGTCCACTTTCTAGTGTTGTTCATACACACAATCGTTACACATAATCCCTCTGAAAGGTCTTGTGTTCTCTACTTTTGTATGAATTATTCAACTATTACTTATCTCCTAACTAAATACTAGCATTTGATTAAATCAAAAAATTAATTCAGTTGGCCACCTAAACAATCTATCAATTAATCATAAATGTCTAATTAGTATAAACAGTCAATAATCATGTGAAGAACTTCAAAATCGATTTATATAATAACTCAAATCGTGTCTAGAACTTAGAATTCATCCCCAATCACTAAGAAGTTTAGCTACTCATGGGATTAACAGAACCCATGAGCTTCATATAATAAAATGGTAAATAAATAGTTACGGTGATGAATTGCTCCCAAACCCTAGCTTTTCTCCCTTGTGTTCTTCTCTCCAAAACTTGATTAAAAGATTGATTCCTAAAAATATTAGAAGTTATCTTATATAGGTGTCCCAATTTTAGTTGTGCCCGTACATCAAATCCGGTGCTAAACGGTTGCCAAAACTCACCAAAACTTCCAAAAACAACATACGTCCAAGTCTGGCCGTGCCAAAGTGGCTTGAGAATTGTGAATAGGCTTGCACAAGTGGCAGAGGCCCAGCCCATTAACTGTTTTCTTAACAGAAATTGGCATGTCAGTTGGCTGAAACTAACAGTGCATTTTTTCTTCTCATATACGGATGGGATTTCCCGTACTTAAGTTCTCCTAAAACTTTTCATAATTTTCTTACTTTCTATCACGGCTTGGTTTCTCGTACGTAAAGTCTCCTGGATCTTTTGAATCGAATTCAAACTCACTACCGTGGTTTAATCTCCCGGGAACTCGAACTCATGTTCTCATACTCCACCGATCTTCTCTTTCTGCCATAGTCTGTTAAGCTTAATTCCCTATCAACATCTCCATCTTATCTGTTCTCTCACACACAGTCTCGACCGATCATCTTTCCGATCACCGATAACCACCGGACCTTCTCCATCTTCATTGATACAACACAGAAATCACCGATCATGGCAGTATTTCCTTTCGACACCAATAACCGCAGCTCCATCTGCTCCTTCTTTCCATACTCATTACTACTATCACTAAACCATTCAAACTCCGTCCCTGAGATTGAAGCAAATGATCTTCTGAGTTTCTCTCGAACTCGACCAACTACAGAAGCTCGACTTCCATCATATATCATCGATGCCATCTAACATCAACTCTTTCTTGTTCTCATCGTCACTGCTAATCAACGTACTTCTAAGAACCCAACACTATCATACATCAACTCATCACCGATGTAACAACAACCATCATTGATTAACCACCGAGATACATTCGGTCCCCTGTTAACGGCAGCTATGAGTGGTACGTATCCAACTCATCATATTGGCAACAACTCTCATCTCCAATCAACTAACGGTTTTCATTATCCATCATGGCAGCAGCAATATTCACCACCATTACCGAGCATCACTTCCATAATATCATCGAACCTTATCGCCATAGTTCAACCTCCATCTCCCAATCGATATCAGCAACCATAGACCTCCATTTCGAATGTACATCATCACCCTGATAAGCTCCATCGACGGAAACTACCACCAGATCGACTGATCAGCAACAACATCAACATTGTCGATTAAGAATGACAGCAGCACGTCCCTGTTAAGCTCGAGTTCTCCATCGACAATAGCATCAAGCCATTTTCATTCTCTGCCATGTCTTCTCAGCAACCTAGAGCTCTACTTCCTCCATTGGTCGATCATTCACCTGCTCGAGTCAATCAACAGAACATATTCATCTCTGCCACTTCACTACCAAACTCAACTCAAACTCCATATTCTCTGTTGCCATTAACCATAGCCCCGAGTTTACTGCCATCACAGTTCAACCATCAACTCTGCATGAACCCTGAATCGTGATTGCATGTGATGAAGAAGATGACAGTGGCAACCCTGAGTAAACTAGAAGGGTGCCTTTGAAATGTATGTGCCCCTTAACATACAGGTGACACCCCTTAGCAATTTTGTGCGCATAACTTTGCTTGCTTCAAATGCCCATAAAATCTTCATGCGACGTCATAACGACTCCATTCTTTCGCCGTTGGCTTCATCTTTTCGTTCTATTCGAGATGATTGCAAGTACTCCTATATTTAAGTGAGTTACACTTGGTCTTTGGCCCTTCTCCGCTTTCGAATAACTTCTTTTATTGCAAAATTAAGTGCAACTTCGCTTCTTTTGGATGATTCACCTAATAAAACAAAAAGAAAAAAAAAGAGTAATATACAATAATTCGCAAGAAAATATAGCAAATACTAGCATGGATTCGACACTAAATATATGCAAAATATGCACTTAACAAATTCCCCCACACTTGGATTTTGCTAGTCCTCGAGCAAACTATCTAAAATACAACAACTCCATATCGTCGAGGATACAATTAATCTTAGCATGAATAACAGGCCTTTAAACCCCTAGGTGTCCCTAGTGGACGAGTTATAGTCTTGTGAGGGCTTATGAGAGATATACCCACAAAACCTACTCCAACTTCAAAGTGTTCCAGCTTCCCAAGCATCCAAAGATCTATGAGGACATATAATTTCTGCATGCTAGTAATACGAAGTTAGAAATACCAAAGAACATATTCATTCTTTAATCTTGAGTGAGAACTAACCACACCATAATGAGAGAAACGCATGTTTGAGAACGATCAATAAGCATTTCGCCTCGACTTCTGCCTCACTTAAAAGGATTTTATGATAATTGCACTCAATAAGACAGCTTTTTTATGGGTCTCACATGTGTGTAGGTAGGAATGAAGAGAGAATCCTACACACGTTGAATGGTGGGAAGGTAACCTTCCGAATTATTTCTGGAGACTCCACAAAATCGTGAAAAACAAAAATATTTTTCTGATGATCTCTAAGATAGGAAATCAACGACTATAGCAAGGATAAGAGTACTTACCACCTTCACATCTGATTGCAATGATGGAAGCACCACTCTTACAGCATCCAATAGAAACGTCTTCCTTCATTCGGCTCGTCTTCTTCATCTTGGTCTTCGGTCTTCAACTGTTGATAATAAATCTTGAACTTGTAGAACTTCGACAATTTTGTACTCTTTTCCTCAATTCCTTGTTGCTTGAAACTTCTTTATATATTTTTCTTCCACATGGCCTTATTGAACAAATAACAACCTATATGCAAATCTCTTTGTATATATATATATATATATATTTTTATATTTGTATATTTTTTTTTGAAGAGATTGCAACTAAAACAATAAAATTAACTTGACCATGAAAGAAGTACTTTACCACTTTAATCTTCACAACTTGTAATGCCTTTGTATTATAAACTTCAATAACTCTCATCTTTTGATTTTCTTCACTCTTCTTGTAAATAAGTCTTCATACTTTGATATAAAATTCCGCTCCTTATGTGTAAGTCTTCAACATGTATATAAAAATCTGCTCATTGTATGTTTCTTTACTTGGATATGAAATTTTCTCTTCCTTGTAAACCTCAAACGTCTTCAACTTCCTAGTAGATTTTTGATGTCGCTCCATTGTTGATGATGATGTGTTTCTATGGACCTGTTGTTGGCGAGAGAGAGAATGGTGCTAACTGCAAATCAAACTACAAGAAGATGGTTTTCGTTTATAGACGTCACCCTCATGATTGGCAAAATTAGCACTCAAGAGATCAAAAATAGTGTTGAAAATGGTGTGAAGTTGGGTAGCTCACCATTCTACCCAGAATTAACGTACGGTGACACACACTCAAAAGAAAGCTCTTTAGTCAGCTACAAAGAAAATTTGTTCTGGTGCCTTGGTTGATATGAAAATAGGTAGTCTCCACTAATGATTTATCAGCAACTCTAATAATGCATTTCTCTCTGCTCCTAATTTGCATCACCGGCATGATTAAATCCATTATTTAACACTCCAATTCGTAAGAATATTCCGAACGTAGTTCTCTAACACTTCCAAGTTCAGTTATGTCGGTCAGAATCTCTATGTAAACATACCTAGAAGTATGCTAGTGACTCTAAAATCTCTACAAGTTGCAGTTTTTTTATGCAAAATTTTGAAAAATCTATATGCAAAATACTCCCCCACACTTAAACTTCACATTGTCCTCAATGTGTAAAACCGAAAGTTCTGAATTCTGACGTAACAGCAGATAAAACGCAAAAACTGTGCAAATTGGTAAGGAATTTGGAAAAACTTCATTTCACAAAAGTTGTTCATCTATGTGTTTTATACAAAGTATCAAAAGGGAACAGTGTTTCGATAAACGGTCTGATAGTTATGATCTCTGGACTGAACTACGTGCAGTCTGAAATTTTCTGACAAAAAGGTATTCGTCATAATTTTCTTCTAAAATAGATTACGTACTCAATGAAATTAAACATGGGGATGCAAATATGATATGAAAACAATAAAAAAAAAAAAAAAAAAAGGGTTTAGGATACAAAACCTATGGGTTGCCTCCCATTTAGCGCTTAGCTTTATGTCCTCAGCCCGATTTGGCATTCTCCTTATTCTACTCCTCCAGAGGGAGTAAATCACAAAGCTATATCTCATCCACATTCACATAAGCGATGTTTTCATAGTATGGATTCAATCTATGGCCATTGACCTTAGAAGTAGTCACATCTCTTAGACTAGTGATATCAACTGCACCATGAGAGTAAACATTAGTAACAACATATGGTCCAATCCATCTAGACCTTAGCTTACCAGGAAATAACTTAAGACGAGAATGAAATAAAAGAACTTTTTGTCCCACAACAAAATTCTTCCGAGAAATAATCTTGTCATGGAAAAGCTTAGTCTTTTCCTTATATATACGAGAACTCTCGTAAGCATCATTACGTATCTCCTCTAGCTCATTGATTTGTAGTTGCCTATGTTTCCCCGCTTCATCATACTCCATGTTGCATACCTTTACCGCCCAATAAGCCTTATGCTCAAGTTCAACTAGGAGATGACAAGCTTTGCCATAAACCAACCGATATGGAGACATACCAATCGGTGTCTTATATGCTGTTCTATACGCCCAAAGTGCATCATTGAGTCTATAACTCCAATCCTTCCGTGTAGTGTTAACGGTTTTCTCAAGGATAGACTTAATCTCACGATTTGAAATTTCAGCTTGCCCACTAGTTTGCGGGTGATACGGCGTACCAATCTTGTGTGTAATGTTGTACTTCTTGAGAAGAGCATGAAAGGATTTCTTGAAGTGCGAGCCTCTATCACTGATAACCACTCTTGGTGTACCATGTCTAGAGAAAATATATTCCTTCACAAACTCATAAACAACTTGAGAATCATTAGTATGGGTGGCTTTAGCTTCCACCCATTTTGAAACATAATCCACAGCAAGAAGTATCTAAAATTTTCTATTCGAATTAACAAAAGGACCCATAAAATCAATGCCCCACACATCAAAAATCTCGACAATGAGAATAAGATTGAGTGGCATTTGATTTCGAGCACCTAGATTGCCCATTCGTTGACATCTATCACAAGATTTGCAAAAAGAATATGCATCCTCAAATAGGGTTGGCCAATAAAAGCCACTCTCAAGGACTTTGAGAGAAGTACGTTTTGATCCAAAATGACCACCACAAGCATAAGAATGACAAAAAAATAGAATTGAGTGAAATTCAGAGTTTGGTACGCACCTGCGGATAATTTGATCAACACCATATTTCCACAAGTAGGGCTCATCCCACACATACTTCTTGGCTATTTTCTTAAGCTTTAGCTTTTGTAAATTAGACATAGTACTAGGTACTTGCCTTATAACCAAATAGTTCACTATATCAGCATACCAAGGTGTTGAATCTTCAATTGAGAAAAGTTGTTTGTCTGGAAAACGATCCTGTAATGGGAGTTCTTCTTCGGAAACAAAAAGTCTACTAAGATGATCAGCAATTGTATTCTCAACACCTTTCTTATCTCTAATTTCTATATTGAATTCTTGTAGCAAAAGAATCCAACGTATGAGTCTTGGCTTAGCCTCCTTATTTTTCAATAGGTAATGTAGTACTGCATGATCAGAATATATAATCACATTGGCACCCACCAAATAAGCTCTAAATTTTTCCAATGCAAATAATATAGCTAGCAACTCTTTCTCAATAGTGGAATAGTTAATTTGAGCATCGTTTAGGGTCCTAGATGCATAAAAAATCACATGTGACCTCTTGTCTACTTTTTGACCCAAAACAGCTTCGACTGCATAATCACTTGCATCACACATTAACTCGAACGGTAAACTCCAGTCAAGGGATTTAATAATTAGTGTAGTAGTCAACAATTCCTTCAATTTATCAAAGGTATCCTTGCACTCCTGGTCGAAGTGAAAGGAAACCCCCTTTTGCAGCAATTTGCACATCGGCATTGAGATTTTTGAGAAATCTTTGATAAACCTCCTATAAAAACCTGCATGACCAAGAAACGAGCGAATTTCCCTCACCGAAGTGGGGTATTGTAAGTTCCTAATCAAGTTTATCTTTGCCTTGTCCACTTCGAGCCCTTGAGAGGAAAGGATGTGGCCAAGTACAATTCCATGGTCTACCATAAAGTGACATTTCTCCCAGTTTAAAACCAAATTAGTGTATATACATCTTTTAAGCACAAGTTCAAGATTATTTAAACAAATATCAAATGAATCGCCATAAACACTAAAGTTTTCCATAAATACCTCAATGATGTTCTCCACGTAATCAGAAAATATACTAACCATACATCTCTGAAAAGTGGCAGGCGCATTGCAAAGACCAAATGGCATTCTTTTATATGCATATGTACCGAATGGACAAGTAAAAGTTATTTTCTCTTGATCCTATGGTGCAATAACAATTTGATTGTAGCCCGAATAACCATCCAAAAAGAAATAATAAAAATGTCCCGCTAACCTCTCTAACATCTGATCAATGAAAGGAAAAGGAAAGTGATCCTTGCGGGTAGCCGAATTGAGCTTTCTGTAGTCTATACACACTCGCCATCCTGTTTGAACTCTTGTAGGAACGAGTTCATCATCTTGATTTCTAACAACAGTGACACCTGATTTTTTAGGCACCACTTGCACCAGACTAACCCATTTGCTGTCAGAAATTGGGTAAATCACCCCCACACTCAGTAATTTGAGGATCTCTTTCTTCACGACCTCCATCATTGGGGGGTTAAGCCTACGCTGAGCATCACGTACTGCCTTTGATATCATCAATTGTCCAACCAATAGCCGTTTTGTGCTCTTTCAAAACCCAAAGAAGGCGTTCTTCCTGTATTACTATGAGATTCTTTACAATAATGACTGGAAGCTCTTCCCCATCACCCAAGTAAGCATACTTTAAGTGATCAGGTAGAGGTTTCATCTCTAATTTAGGTGCCTACACAACAGAAGGTAAAGGAACTTCATCAGTAATAGGTAAAGAGATATATAAAATATTACCTGTTTTAAATTCTTGTGATGACGTTAAAGCACCACATGTCTCAACAAACTCCTTGGGAATATCAACGTCCAAGTTAGGCATGCCATGGACGTCCAAATCAATGTTATTTTGTAGCACAGATTCTAGTTCATCTTCTTTGTTCAAATCAAACATATGTTGTGCCAACGAACCAATAACATCAACAGAGAAAGCGGAGTACACATCACTAGGATAAAGCATAGCTTCAAAAATATTAAAGCGTATAACCTCCTTATCAAATTCCATAGTGAGTGTATCATTGTCCACATCAATCTTCATCTTTCCTGTTTTCATAAACGGTCTCCCAAGAAGTAACGAAGTAGATGAACAATTATATCCATTATGCATATCCACAATGTAAAAATCAACCGGAAAGATTAACTGATTCACTTGAACTAACACGTCCTCCACGACTCCCTTAGGATATATATTAGACTTGTTTGCCAATTGAATAGTAATCTTCGCCTCTTTCAAAGGTCCAAGATTCAAAGAATCATAAACATCGACTGACATAACACTTATGGATGCTCCCAAATCAAGCAAAGCACGCTCGAATCATCGTTTACCAATAGTAATTGTCACTGTGAAGCTACCAGGATCTTCACACTTGAAGGCATCTTCTTCAATAGCATAGCTGTTGCACTTTCTCCCACCTGAGTAATTTCGTTAGCAATCAACCTATCCTTCCTTGTACACAAATCCTTCAAAACCTTAGCATACCTGGGTACGGTTCTGATGGCCTCAATAAATGGGATGTTGATTTGTATCTTGTTGAAAATATCCATGATCTCCTTATCTTGAGCTTGCTTCTTTGATTTGGAAAAACGACTAGGGAAAGGAGGTGGTGTGGTAAAGGTGGGAACCGTGTCCTTAGGTTGGCCGGTTGATGTTGGCTTTTCCTTTGGGACGGTTTCCTCCTCTACTTCCTTTTTGATATCTTTATTAACCACTTCTTGTTGCTTTGGCTCTTCCGTTTGTTTCCCACTTCTTAGAGTTACTGCATTAACGTGCTCTCTTGGGTTCACAAAAGGTTGTGATGGCAACTTTGTCGAAGCTTGTGCTTTTATTTGATTCATATCTGTCGCCAATTGCCCAATTTGTACTTGCAAGTCTTTAACAGCAGCATCATTCTTTTGTTGATATAGTAGGTTTTGTTGAAATATATCCTTTTGCTCTTTGGACGTTTCATCTTGCTTTAGCATCATAGCTTTCATCATCTCTTCTAAACTAGAGCTTTGATTATGTTGTTGAGGTTGTGGCTGAAATTTTTGTTGAAAACCACCTTGCCTCGCATAAGGATTAGGAGCTACATCTTGCTTGTTGGCATAACTGAAATTAGGATGATCTTTCCAACCTGGAATGTAAGTATTAGAATATGGATCATACCTTGGCCTAGGATTAGGGAATAAAGCATTAACCTCGGCCTCTTCTTCATATGATGGAGCTACTACATAAGTTATGCGATGAATCTCCTTCTCAATTGTACTTAAACGGTGCTCTGTATTCGGAGACTCCCCCATCTCGCTGACTCTTCTAACATTTGAGTCATGTCTTGTATAAAACTATTGAGCATTTGAGGCCATACTCTCAATCAGACTAGTTGCTTGCGAGATTATCTTCTCAGTGAGTGAACCACCAACTGCTGCATCAATCAGATTCCTCTGTTCTGGAAGTAATCCTTCGTAGAAGTATTGAATGATAAGTGTTGAGGATATATTATGGTGTGGGAATCTTGCCAACAACTTCTTATACCTCTCCCAATATTCATATAAAGACTCCCCAGACATCTGTAAAATGCCACTAATCTCCTTACGAACGGATGCCGCTTTGGAAGCAGGAAAATATTTCTCCAGAAATAGATTTTTTATCTCATTCCATGTTGTAACACTCCCTGGAGGAAGACAATACAACCATTCTTCTAGTAAGTCTGTCAATGAGAACGGGAAAGCTTGTAGCATAGCCATATCTCTGTCTTCGACTCCTTGTCTTAGACTTGTCATCTTGTGTTGAAATACTTGAAGATGACGGTTCGGATCTTCACCAGGATGTCCCTTGAACTTCGGGAGATGATGAAGTATATTCGACTTCAGCTCCACTGGGTTAGTGATTGTAATGCACAGTGGTTGCGAATCTAAGCACGGAGATGTCAATTCTCCTAACTTCCTCTCCGGAGGTGGTGGTGGATTATTGTTACCGCCTACCATTGTTGATGTAGAAGGTTCTTCTTGCAACTTTGGATGTTCTTGTAGTACCTTTCCCTTGCGATTTTGAATTCCACACCTCTGGTAATTCCAATCCTTTGATGCCAGAGATTAAGTACCAGAAATAAAATTCTCAAAAGCTAAAGCAAAAACTAAAAATAAGACTAAAAACAAAAATAAAACAAAAAGAAATAACAACTAAAGCTACCGACTGCTCCCAGGCAGCGGCGCCAAATTTGATGCGTGTCGTGAGTGCACTCAAATTAAATTACTTATTTCCACACAATTAACTGGTAATATAATGGAAGTAAGGATCGTTCCCACGAAGAGCAGGGAGTTTTAGTTGTCAAAAATGTCACAATTGGGGGTTTTGTTTTAGATTGTAAAACAAAGTAAATAACAAAGCAATTCAAAGTAATAAAGTTGCAAGCAATGGAGATAAATATGATCAGGGACTCCTTCTTCGTTATTAAACCGTCATCAAGTTATTATATTCATCCATTAATACAATTAATCACATATTTTACCAACCGTGGAATAACAGCTAGCTCGGTGCTATCCCCTAAATTCCTTATATCACTGAGTACGGAAGCTCTCCAATACTAGATTATATTCGTCTAAACCACCTAGTAGTAGCTCACTCAAGGTGTAATTTCTCTGAATGCTTTATCTTTTGTGAATTATAGATTGATCCTAGTAGTTAGACTCTTCGCTCAAGGTCCACTTTCTAGTGTTGTTTATACACACAATCACTACACATAATCCCTCTGCAAGGTCTTGTGTTCTCTACTTTTGTATGAATTATTCGACTATTACTTATCTCCTAACACAATACTAGCATTTGATTGAATCAACAAATTAATTCAGTTGGCCACCTAAAAAATCTATCAATTAATCATAAATGTCTAATTAGTATAAACAGTCAATAATCATGTGAAGAACTTCAAAATCGATTTATATAATAACTCAAATCGTGTCTAGAACTTAGAATTCATCCCCAATCACTAAGAAGTTTAGCTACTCATGGGATTAACAGAACCCATGAGTTTCATATAATAAAAAGGTAAAGAAATAATTACGGTGATGAATTGCTCCAAAACCCTAGCTTTTCTCCCTTGTGTTCTTCTCTCCAAAACTTGATTAAAAGATTGATTCCCAAAAATATTAGAAGTTCTCTTATATAGGTGTCCCAATTGTAGTTGTGCCCATACATCAAATCCGGTGCTAAACGGTTGCCAAAACTCACCAAAACTTCCAAAAACAACATACGTCCAAGTCTGACCGTGCCAAAGTGGCTTGAGAATTGTGAATAGGCTTGCGCAAGTGGCAGAGGCCCAGCTAAAATTTGATGCGTGTCGTGAGTGCACTCAAATTAAATTACTTATTTCCACAAAATTAACTGGTAATATAATGGAAGTAAGGATCGTTTCCACGAAGAGCAGGGAGATTTAGTTGTCAAAAAGTGTCACAATGGGGGGTTTGTTTTAGATTCAAAGTAAAATCAAAGCAATTAAAAATAATTAAGTTGCAAGCAATGGAGAGAAATATGATCAGGGAATCCTTCTTCATTACTAAACCATCATCAAGTTATTATATTCATCCATTAATACAATTAATCACAGATTATTACCAACCGTGGAATAACAGCTAGCTCAGTGTTATCCCCTAAATTCCTTATATCCTTTGAGTCTAAGCTCTCCAATACTAGATTCTATTCGTCTAAACCACCTAGTAATAGCTCACTCAAGGTGTAATTTCTCCGAATGCTTTATCTTTTATGAATTATAGATTGATCCTAGTAGTTAGACTCTTAGCTCATAAGAATATTCCAAACGTAGTTCTCTACCACTTCCAAATTCAGTTATGTCGGTCAGAATCTCTATGTAAACATACCTAGAATATGCTAGTGACTCTAAAATCTCTACAAGTTGAAGTTTTTTTATGCAAAATTTTGAAAAATCTATATGCAAAATACTCCGGTGCTAAACGGTTGGCCACCTAAATAATCTATCAGTTAATCATAAATGTCTAATTAGTATAAACAGTCAATAATCATGTGAAGAACTTCAAAATCGATTTATATAATAACTCAAATCGTGGCTAGAACTTAGAATTCATCCCCAATCACTAAGAAATTTAGCAACTCATGGGATTAACAGAACCCATGAGTTTCATATAATAAAATGGTAAATAAATAGTTACGGTGATGATATGCTCCCAAACCCTAGATTTTCTCCCTTGTGTTCTTCTCTCCAAAACTTGATTAAAAGATTAAAAGATTGATTCCCAAAAATATTAGAAGTTCTCTTATATAGGTGTCCCAATTGTAGTTGTGCCCGTACATCAAATCCGGTGCTAAACGGTTGCCAAAACTCACCAAAACTTCCAAAAACAACATACGTCCAAGTCTGGCCGTGCCAAAGTGGCTTGAGAATTGTGAATAGGCTTGCACAAGTGGCAGAGGCCTAGCCCATTAACTATTTTCTTAACAGAAATTGGCCTGTCAGTTGGCTGAAACTAACAGTGCATTTCTTCTTCTCATATACATATGGGATTTCCCGTACGTAAGTTCTCCCGGAACTTTTCATAATTTTCTTACTTTCTATCACGGCTTGATTTCCCGTACGTAAAGTCTCCTGGATCTTTTGAATCGAATTCAAACTCACTACCGTGGTTTTCTCTCCCGGGAACTCGAACTCATGTTCTCATACTCCACCGAGCTTCTCTTTCTGCCATAGTCTGTTAAGCTTAATTCCCTATCAACAGCTCCATCTTATTTGTTCCCTCACACACAGTCTCGACCGATCACCGATAACCACCAGACCTTCTCCATCTTCATTGATGCAACTCAAAAATCACCGATCATGGCAGTATCTCTTTTCAACACCAATAACCACAGCTTCATCTGCTCCTTATTGCCATACTCATTACTACTATCACTAAACCATTCAAATTCTGTCCCTGAGATTGAAGCAAATGATCTTCTGAGTTTCTCTCGAACTCGACCAACCACAGAAGCTCGACTTCCATCATATATCATCGATGATATCTAACAACAACTCTTTCTTGTTCTCGTCGTCACTGCTAATCAATGTACTTCCAAGAACCCAACACTATCATACATCAACTCACCACCGATGTAACAGCAACCATCATTGATTAACCACCGAGATACATTCGGTCCCCTGTTAACGGCAGCTATGAGTGGTACGTATCCAACTCATCATATTGGCAACAACTCTCATCTCCAATCAACTAACGGTATTCATTATCCATCATGGCAGCAACAACATTCACCACCATTACCGAGCATCACTGCCATAATATCATCGAACCTTATCGCCACAGTTCAACCTCCATCTCCCAATCGATATCAGCAACCATAGACCTCCATTTCGAATGTACAGCATCACCCTGATAAGCTCCATCGACGGAAACTACCACCAAATCGACTGATCAGCAACAACATCAACACTGTCGATTAAGAATGGCAGCAACACGTCCCTGTTAAGCTCGAGTTCTCCATCGACAATAGCAGCAAGCCATTTTCATTCTCTGCCATGTCTTCTCAGCAACCTAAAGCTCTACTTCCTCAATTAGTCTATCATTCACCTGCTCGAGTCAATCAACAGAACCTATTCATCTCTGCCACTTCACTGCCAAACTCAACTCAAACTCCATATTCTCTGTTGCCATTAACCATAGCCCCGAGTTTACTGCGATCACAGTTCAACCAATAACTCTGCATGAACCCTGAATCGTAATTGCATGTGATGAAGAAGATGACAGCGGCAACCCTGAGTAAACTAGCCGGGTGCCTTTGAAATGTGTGTGCCCCTTAACGTACAGTGGACACCCCTTAGCAATTTTGTGAGCGCAACTTTGCTTGCTTCAAATGCCCATAAAATCTTCATGCGACGTCAGAACGACTCCATTCTTTCGCCGTTGGCTTCGTATTTTCGTCCTCTTCGAGATGATAGCAAGTACTCCTCGATTTGAGCGAGTTATACTTGGTCTTTGGCCCTTCTCCGCTTTCGGCTAACTTCTTTTATTGCACAATTAAGTGCCACTTCGCTTCTTTTGGATGATTCACCTAATAAAACAAAAATAAAGAAAAACAAGAGTAATATACAATAATTCGCAAGAAAATATAGCAAATACTAGCATGGATTCGACACTAAATATATGCAAAATATGCACTTAACAGGTAGTAACTCTAAATGTAAGATAATGTGGGAGATCATAGTTCAGAAGATTCATCAAAAGCTCTCCATTTGGAAGTGTAGATATCTCTCAAAGGGTCAAAGATTAATATTGGTAAATAGTGTTTTATCTAGTATGCCAATTTACTATCTTTCACTATTCAAATGCCAGCTTCAGTTATGAGAGAAATAGAAAAGATTATGAGAGACTTTATTTGGGGTTCTACAACTAATTCAAAGAATAAAAGTTGGGTAAGATGGACAAGAGCAGTTGTGTCTAAGAAGAGAGGTGGTATAGGTGTTAAACAGTTGAAACTTGTTAACAAAGCACTTCGTTGTAAGTGGATTTGGAGATATGGCTCAGAGCATAAAGCTCTTTGGAGACAAATAGTCCATCAAAAATTTGGGGGTGCTGTGAAAGATTTTTTCCCTAAGAACTCAAATTTTGCTGTTAAGAGTAGCTTATGGGATGGTATTTTAAAAGCTAAAGATCATGTCTTGCAAAATAATTCTTTGAGAGTGGTTTCAGGTGACAGAATTCTATTTTGGGAAGATAAGTGGAAGGGTGATTATCCTCTCAAAATCTCTTATAACTGTCTTTATAAACTCTCTAGAAAGAAGTTTTGTTATATTAAAGATTGCATTACAGATGAAGCTTGTAATTTGGAGTTTTCTAGGAACTTAAATGCTGCTGAGCTAGGAGAAGTGGTTCTTATGTTGCAGGATTTGGGTGATCCAACTCAGTTTTCTTCAAGTGGGGAAGATCAGAGACAATGGATTGCTAAAGGTGGTCAATTCTCAGTGAGTAATTGTTACAAATATTTAGATATAGATGGTTTCCTCTTATTTCCATATTAGCAGTTATGGAATCCTAAAGTCCCAATAAAAGTTTCTTTCTTTGTTTAGACTCTTTGCTATGGAGTTGCTCCAACACTGGATTTTCTTCACAGTGCAGGTAGGCCAAATACCAATACTTGCCTTTTCTGCAATGTGTGTCAGGAAACCAATAACCATCTTTTCCCGCATTGCACCGAGACTTCAAAATTATGGAATTATTTCCTTAAAAGCTTCGGTTTTGATTGGTTTTTTTTCCGGATTCGGTTAAATCTACTTTGTGGGAGTGGCCTGATAAAAAAGGTAATGCTATGCCCAAAAAGTCGTGGGGATTGTTACCATTTTCCATCTGGTGGAATATTTGGAATGAGCGCAATAGGAGGCTTTATGGAAACAAGAGAAAAGGGTTTAACCAGTTAATTGTTGACGTAAAATGCACAATTTACAACTGGTGTAGATGTACTAAGATTTTTGAACATGTTTCTTTAAGTACAATCATCTGTAATTGTGATGCTGTTATGGCATGAACTTCTGTTTGCTTTTTTTTTTTTTTTCAGTGTTTAGTTATGTTTTTATGAATGAATGCTTTTTAATGAAATTTTCCTTTTATATAAAAAAAAAAAACAATGCCAACAATGAAAACCCTATAGCCGGCGTTATCTATCAAACCGCTCGACAACATTTCTCTCAATTGTACCTTTTTTCATAGTGACTCCACTGGTTTGCCGTAGGAATTAACTGCATAATCAACAGAGGTATTTTATGTTCCTAAAAATTTAAGGAAATTGTATTAAGGAAAGAACCTTCCACTTTTAGGGGCGACCCCAACGGAATTAGGGGCGACACTAAAAGACAAAAAAGGTCACCCAAACGTAAAACTAAGCTACCCCTTATCCGCAATTTTTCAAAATGGAAACTATGCCCTTCCATAATCGGTAGCCAAAACAACAATCGGTAGGTTATATATTAATCGGTCGGTGAAATTGAAACTATACCTACCGATTAATGAATGTATATTTTGGATAATGTTGCCTTTTATAATCGGTAGCTTATCCAACTTTTAATGCTACCGATTATAAGGAGCCCCATATTTAACCTTGCCCAAAATCCGGAGGTTCTGAGGGGTGCATAGCCAACCATAACCACTTGGATTGAGATGTGGATGCAGAAGTAATCGGAAGAATAATATGTTACAAGCATAACGATTATAAGTTGCCCCAAAATGATTTTATTTCTAAAATCCTTCACGTAGACAATTTTGAAATCTTCTATAATCTGTAAGTTATACAACTACAACACCTACCGATTATGCCGAGCCCCAGATCCAACCTTTGCCATATTTCATAGGTTTTGAGTGTACATAGCTAGCCATAACAACTTGGTGCGTGTTTTGGGTGTGTTTGTGGGAGAAAACTACTTCTGTCGGTTTAGGTAATTTTGGGTGTGTGTGGATGAGAAATGAGTTTAAACCTTCAACAAATGTGCTGCACGATGAGCACTTTGATTCGAGAGATAATCTATACAATTCTGGCCTAAACCGAAGACACGGCCGTTCCAGATTTGTTTCGGTCACAGGTGAAGGATGTGAGGTTGATCTTAGGGAGGGAAGCGAAGAAGGTGTTGAGAGTATGAAGATGAAGGTTATTTGATGACTTGTTAACAGAAGGTTGAGCAGGCGAGCAAATGTTGCAGGCAGGCTCTGGGCGTTGAATACGATGGTATCAACACTTGGTGTTATGTGTTGTTCGAACTTCTGTCTTTGGAAATAGGGAGGAGAACCTATTTATACAAGTCGACAAGCCTTCATTACGTCTCTCGTGGGAAAGTGGAGGAAGTGGAGTGATGGAGGAAGTGGAGTTGTGTGTTAGTGGCACACGGTTGCTTGCCCACTTCTCCTATCATTGCTAACCGCCCATGTTTCCCTGACACGATCTTGTGATGGCGTGTTGCACGCTGTAAACTACCATACCAATACCCCAGTTTGTATCCCCCAGTTGTGACGTGATTAATGTCTCGAGTGTGTGGATCGCGGGACCCACAGTAAATAGTGCAGGGTGAACCGTGAACTTGGTATAACAACGCATGTAGCCATCTTCAGGTGACCGTTTGGAGGCTGTATAGACAGGCCATACCTTGGTCGGTTACCCCGTGAAGAAGAGTGACGGATGGTGATCATGGTGATACCTTGTTTGCTGGTTGATTTGCACCCTAAGTCATTCGTCCAAGCTTGCAAAGTTGGACGGACGAGATGGCTCGTAGCCTTGCTTGCGATCGTTGGATGTGAGGCGCGCATGCTGCCTCTTTCGGCCCAAACGTTTGCATGCTTAGAGAGTTTCAATGGAGGAACCGATCAGCCCTGCATGAAGGTGGTACAATGGTGTTCACGCCCATGCCTGCTTGACTCGCAGAGATTTAATCTAAGCCACTCGACTCAGGTGGCAAAGACGAATGGTCGAGATTAAAACTTATGGAGGGGTCATGACATGTCACCTTTGGGCGCGCGTACCGAGGAACTTGACCACTGCCGGTCTTGGCCGATCAGCTAGGCGTGAAGTCGGGCCCACGGCGGTCACGCTAGCATGCTCGGTTCTTTCTAAGTCTTCATCTTTGCCTTTCATCCAAGCCTGCGAAGATGGACGCTCGAGATGTTTCTGCGCCGCAAACCCCAATTAGGGTTTTGGACCGGCCACTTTGGGCGATCGGTTTTGGGTTGCGTGCGCCTCCTTTGGGGAGACCGACCATGTATGCAACATCTTGGGTCGACAGTGATCATGTACATGCTTGCTCTATGACCCTGGTCGCAATCTAAGACATCCAACTATGCCTGCGAAGTCGGATGGTCGTGATCGTTTTGGATCTTCTCAACCTGCATAAGGCGTTAATCTAGCCTTGTTTGGGAAACCGTTTCTTGCACCAAGGCTTTCCTATGAGGTAGTCAGTCATGTAGGTAGAAAGTGGGCCCGCCAATGGTGTACCATCACTTCAATACTTGTTTTATGGTATAATCTAAGTCGTCCAACTACGCCTGCGAAGTTGGACGTTCACGATTAAAAGGAACCCTAGCCGTGCGTCATGCTCACTTTGAGCGCACGTTTTGGAAGGAACAACTGTAGTTGGGCTTGACCGTTCGGTCATGTATGAAGGTGGGTCCTAGGTGATCATGGTAGCATGCTCAGGACCCCCTGAATCTATATCTACACCCTCCATCTATGCTTGCGAAGTTGGACGGATGAGATATATTTTTGGGTTTGTTTTCAGCAAGTGAGACTAACACGGGTAGTCTTGCATGCGTTCAACGGGGCTAGTATAACCTGCCATTAGGTAGCCTACGGGTGTTTGCACGTCGAACACAAGGCTTTAATTAAAGCATTAATAGTAATGTTGTATACCTACCGAAAACCGGGATGGTTGCTACATGCTCCGTCGAGATGGTTGCCACATGCTCCGTTCTGGGTATGTTTTAATTCTCAGGGATGGTTGCACATGCTCCAATGAATTAATATGGCGAGAAGTATTCATCGCCTAAAGGCTTTATCCTTTGCAGGATGTCAGCTTACAAAAATTGGCTTTTTACAATTTTACCCTTTAAATAAAAATCCACCATCAACATTAAGTCCCCTGCCTAGCATGCAATGGTTACATTATTGTAGGGTAGGCATGAGATGGTGACAAATATACGTAAAATAAATAAAGGTAACTAACCTTGGAAGGTAGCCGCTAGTGATTGTCCATGTGAACGTACCGTCGCAGGCATGAAACCTTGGATGGGCCGATTTCCCTTCTTGGTTTTTTGAAGCAAAAAGGAATCCTTTTCTAATTAGAATTCTTCAAATTTTTGCCTATAAAAAGGGAGAACCCTTTTTCGTTTTTCCTTCACGATTTTTTTTTTCGAGTGGACGTCCAGCTTTCTTCCTTTGTTTCGTCGTCCTCCCGTGGCCGGAGTTCACCGTTCTTTGGTTTTGTCGCTTTGGCGCTGTTAAATCGGTAAGTGCGATTTTTTTCTTTCTTTTTCGCAAACCCTAATTATTTAGTTAGAGTTTCTTTTGCACTTTGAGAGGATTGTAGGTGTAACAAAACATACCATAATTGATTCATTTACCTCCTTCCAGGATTGCGTAGTAAAAGAAAGCATAAACATGTTGCTCGTTCCCTTTATCCTTGCATGTCAAAACCCAGGTTGTAGCTTGATAGAGCCGCTGCCTTGAACTTGTAGACATGACAACCAACTGTAGAAAATATGTTGACATGTTGACTTAGCTTTAGGGATGCGCATGCAAACTTTAGTGCCCGCCTGCGTGATTTTGAGGTACTCTTGCGCTTGCGTTTATCGAAATTGTTGTAGAATCCTCATATAAAATCGGATTTTGATGGTCCGCATATGTATCCTCAAGCCCAGAAAATTTCCAAACTTTAACAAAGAAGCTTTTTGAATTTTGAGCGTGTTTAGGGGATAAAAATCGCGAAATAGTAAACTTCCAGGAGGTTTTCAGAATTTTTCAGGTTGCGTGTCTTCTGATGTTTTGGTCACCCCTCCTTGCTCTTCCATCCGATTGTCGTGAAATTTTGATATGTTGTAGGTAACTTCCATATGAAGAGAATGGAACATAACATAACACTAGATTCCATACCCATTGCTCCTAGTTCATAATCGAACACAGGGTAGTGTAAATTTCCCTCAACTGAGTTTGTCTGGAGGACGCTTGAACCATCCCAATCCCATGTAATCTCCGTATTAGGTGCCTAACAACGAAGTTGGGAATCACAAGAATATTTTATTGATGTATGACTCCTTGGAAACATGCTAACACTTCCAATCTTATTGCAGTTGCTCAATGATGAACGCGGAGGATAATGTTGTGAAGGGAGGTGTCGACTCTTTCAGAGATGCGCCAAATATAAATGATGGAATGCTTACCAAGTCTTTTTCAAACGTCAGGAGGCACCCCAGACATAATATAATCCTTATTACTAGTTCAGAAAGTGAAGAGGGTCTGCCATCGTCTTTAGCAGGCGTGATGAGGCTTTGTCTCCAGAAGAAAGAATATCCACCTTCCCCTATTGACTTCAGAATTTGTCAGAATCCACTTGACTCATACGAAGGATGGATGTGGCACATGTTGGGTAATGAAGGGATTAGGGACAACTTAACCAGAGCGTGAATTCTTGATGCTATTAAGGCGTCTGCAATTCTTCATGTCAAGAAGGATATCCCAGGTTTGGTCGCTTTTGCTGCTCGATGGCGTCCTTCTACGAACACAGCTTTATGCACGTGGGGTGAAATGACTATCACTCTTGAGAGCGTGTCTGCATTAATGAGCCTTCTTGTCGCTGGAAGTCTTAATTTCAAACTGTCTGAAGACGAAGAAATCATCTATCAGGCTATAATTCAGAAGGTGAACGAATACGATCAGTTGGAGAAGAAGCCGAAATGTTTCTACACTTGGTGGGTAAGTGAATGGTCTTCCACGCAAGGTAATGATGATCTTAGTACATCTGCATTCTTGTCCTTGTGGTTGTCTAGAGATATTCTTAATGATGGCTCCGGCACGAAAACTATTAGAAAGAAAATCATCATATTCGCCATTAAGCTAGGCAAAGGTATAACTCTCCCTTTGGCTTCATTATTCCTAGGCTCGTTGTATGGTCACCTGAATTCTTTAGTGGAGGAGATGTATATTTCCAACGAGTACATGAAGGTGGATACATATGTGCACGTCGCCTTTCTTCAAGCGTTTTTGTGGGAACACTTTAAGGATTACGCTCCCACTCCTACAACCTCATTCCCCAACGTGTATGGTGATTCAAGAATACTCCGTTGGCAGAACAGACATCCAAAAGCTGGGGTGAGGCTTATAGATTTTCTCGATAGTGTGAGTGCCATAGACTTTCGTCCTTGGGGACCGGTTCATCCTTCCGCCATCGTCCCTGTCAATGAGCTGCTGCCTGAGGGGAGAGACATGAACCCTGAAGAAGTTGTTTTCCTGCGGAGCTACATACCAGGATATGTTCCTTCTTTTTGTGATGACAGGCTAAGCATTATTCTGTATAATATTGATAGAGCCGCTCGCCAAATGGGTTTTGATCAAGGTGTCCCATTTCGTCGTCCCGCAACGCCTTCAGAAGAACTTAAGTCATCATGCCTTGATGTTGATGTTTTCTCGCCGGAGTTGAAATTTCCTTTTCCTTCCCCGGGGAGAAAGCCGGTAGCTACTTCTGGTTACAAAGATTTTTGGAGGGGGCAGTTACTGCTCTTTAAATCATTTGCTAGTGAAACGGTAACCGACCTTCGTGATAAACCTCTTGATGACGTCTTGGCTGATAATAGGCGATTGAGACCCCTTCTAGGGAAACACAGGGTTAACGCCACCGACTGCAATCTGAAGTCCAAGAAAAATAAGCAAGCATGTGGTCCAGTAATTCTTAACTCTTCCAATATGCAGGTATTTTGAATTCTTTATGCTTAAATTTCAGTTTCGACTTCCATGAGAAGATTTTACTAATCTTTGTTGGTGATCAAAGGATTCCTGAAGAAAATGCCTTTGCTGTACTGGCTCGAGTTTACAATGAGGAGCGTGGAGGCAACGGGAAGTCTGGAAATCTTCATGATGAGAAGCCTGATAATAATGACCTTCATGTAGAGCAGTCTGGAAACACTGATCCTCATGCGGAGAAGTCTGGAAACACCGATCTTCATGCGGAGAAGTCTGGCAACACTAATCCTATCATATACAATGATGAAGATAGTGCAAGCTCGATTGAAGAGAATGCCTTCCAGAGCAGTAATTTTAATGAGCTTGTAGATGAGGCCGTGTCAGCAATCTGGACCAGCACTTTGAAGAGTCTGGAAGGGACATCAGATGTGATGGTTCTTTCTAAATAGATGTCGTCGCTAGCAGTCGTTTCTAAAGAGATGTCGTCGCCAGCAGTCGTTTCTAAAGAGATGTCGTCGCCAGCAGTCGTTCTTGGTGCTATGTTCGACCTTCCCTTTGATAATCCACGTCCAGATCATGTGTTGGTTTGAGGGTTTAGCGTACCGGCCCAATTTGAGGAGTTGTACACCATAATATGGAAGAAACATGGTCACATTTCTACCACCACGAAGCTGAAGAGTCGTCTTGCTTTGGTAAATCGTTTTTAGGAGGCTTTACCCTCTATTCGGGAGATGAGAGTCGCAATTGGTCGTGATGTTTCTGAAGACATGATGTAAGACTGGAAGTGCCACTTGGATGTGTTTGCGTAGTATGACTTCAATGCTCCTTGGTTCTTCAAAGGGTTTCATGCAATTCAGGAGATTCAGAAGAAGCAAGGTACGGTGCTTTCCACTGAATGCGTCGTTCGTCAGAAACAAAAGGTTGGTAGGTTGGCCGAGGAGTTGAAATCTCAGCAAGCCGTTCTCCGGAAGATGGAAGCTTCTCTTACTCAGAAGGATGAGGTGTTGCTGAAAGATTTTCCCTGAAGCATTCATGCCGTCTACTTGTGTTTTCTCTTTAGATGCTTTTCGAGTGATTGTGAGGATTTCCTTTCACACAGTTTGGTTTTAGGTTTTGAATTGATAGGTGATTGAATCTTGGACTGGTTTATTTATGACATGCTTTTATGAATGTTTGACCCTTGAAAAAGATTATTCTAAAATAGAATCTGAATCTTATATTATGAGTGATCATACATGTCGTGTGAAATTGAAAACACGGCGTGAAAGGGAAAGGTGAGGGGTGGTGAGAATGTATGGCGCTTGCTCATTGAGTATCCTGTTCATATATGTAGGAATCCATGTCCCCAGTAGAATATATAACTTTCTTATAGTAACGTTTGCTGAGACTTACTTGTCTTTAGAAATCCGTGTATGAGAACGAGCACTCCCGAATACCTTCTTCCCAAAGAGCGCGTGCTAATTTTTTGAGGGGAAATATTGTTTCTCTGAATTCATCTTATCGTGGACAATGCGTTTCAATGCGTGGCACTAGCTGGTGGGGTGATGGAGAAATCGATGGTAATGACAATACCTCGGGTTGGCTATCTCTTGATCGGTGGGCGGACGCCGTACCGGCGGTAGTTGTACTTCTCCATCACGTACCCATATCTCCAACAACTCCACAATCTTCCTTATGGGAAACGGGAATCGTGGATCTTTTGAGTCTAAACCTTCATGCGTCGGCGCGTGTCGTGGCTCTTCCATTAGGTTTCGGTGTGAAGCACGCTTTGGAGACGGAATTGAGGCGTTGTCACGTGTCACTGCATCCGCGGCCCTCTTGGTTGGGTGATTATGCTGAAACATGGAGGATGTTGCGCTGGAGATGGTATTGTCGTTGAGTTGGTGATTTGAAGGCTGCAAGCTCCTACGTTCATATGCTCTCTGATTGATTTCGCCTTCCTCCAGCGTTTCTTCTCCTGGATGAAGAGTCAACACGGGTTGGGTATTATTCTGAGTTTTGGCAAGAGCCTTGAGGTATAAATATTCTAACAAGGCTTCGTATGCAGTTGATTCTCTGTTTTCATCCGGCAAGCGTCATAATTCTTCATGCTGGTCGATCCGTCTCAAGCTCCCGTTGCCAGGTGAAAGGTTTTGTTCGTCTCTGGGCTCTCTGGGGCCATGTGTTCCGCCAGTTCTTCTGAAAACCTGACCTCCAGAATTTCTTGCGTCATTAGTGATACTTCCCGGGTAGCTGCTTGCAGAGCCCTCATGTAATTGAGCCGATATGTCGTTCAAGAGACGGAAGGTTTCACTCTGCCTTCTGGCAATACCTGCTTGATTTTCCAGGACGTCTTCCAGCATCCTGGTCACATTTTCGATGACACTTGAATTATCCATGGCTTCTGAAGGATTTAACGAACGGGAGTACATCCCGGGATGAACTTCTGGGATTTGGTGAAGAGTGAATTGATAATCAAATCAAATCTAAGATCTGCCTCTCCAAAGTCGAATAAAACTGGTAGACTTTAAAGATTCGAGTTTTGCAACCGAGAGATTAACCTCCCACTATGGTCGCCAATTGTTTGTGGGAGAAAACTACTTCTGCCGGTTTAGGTAATTTTGGGTGTGTGGGGATGAGAAATGAGTTTAAACCTTCAACAAATGTGATTCACGATGAGCACTTTGATTCGAGAGATAATCTATACAATTCTGGCCTAAACCGAAGACACGGTCGTTCCAGATTTGTTTCGGTCACAGGTGAAGGATGTGAGGTTGATATTAGGGAGGGAAGTGAATAAGGTGTTGAGATTATGAAGATGAAGGCTATTTGATGACTTGTTAACAGAAGGTTGAGCAGGCGAGAAAATGTTGCAGGCAGGCTCTGGGCATTTAATACGATGGTATCAACACTTGGTGTTCTGTGTTGTTCGAACTTCTGTCTTTGGAAATAGGGAGGAGAACCTATTTATACAAGTCGACAAGCCTTTATTACGTCTCTCGTGGGAAAGTGGAGGAAGTGGAGTGATGGAGGGAGTGGAGTTGTGTGTTAGTGCCACACGGTTTCTTGCCCACTTCTCCTATCATCGCTAACCGCCCATGTTTCCCTGACACGATCTTGTGATGGCGTGTTGCACACTGCACGCTGTAAACCGCCAGACCAATACCCCAGTTTGTATCCCCCATTTGTGACGTGATTAATGTCTCGAGTGTGTGGATCGCGGGACCCACAGAAAATAGTGCAGGGTGAACCGTGAACTTGGTATAACATCGCATGCATCCATCTTCAGGTGACCGTTTGGAGGATGTATAGACATGCCATACCTTGGTCGGTTACCCCGTGAAGAAGAGTGAAGGATGGTGATCATGGTGATACCTTTTTTGCTGGTTGATTCGCACCCTAAGTCATTCGTCCAAGCTTGCAAAGTTGGACGGACGAGATGGCTCGTAGCCTTGCTTGCTATCGTTGGATGGGAGGCGCGCATGCTGCCTCTTTCGGCCCAAACGTTTGCATGCTTAGAGAGTTTCAATAGAGGAACCGATCAGCCCTGCATGAAGGTGGTACAATGGTGTTCACGCCCATGCCTACTTGACTCGCAAATATTTAATCTAAGCCACTCGACTCAGGTGGCAAAGACGAATGGTCGAGATTAAAACTTATGGAGGGGCCGTGACATGTCACCTTTGGGCGCGCATACCGAGGAACTTGACCACTTCCGGTCTTTTCCGATCAGCTAGGCGTGAAGTCGGGCCCACGGCGGTCACGCTAGCATTCTCGGTTCTTTCTAAGTCTCCATCTTTGCCTTTCATCCAAGCCTGCGAAGATGGACGCTCGAGATGTTTCTGCGCCGCAAACCCCAATTAGGGTTTTGGACCGGCCACTTTGGGCGATCGGTTTTGTGTTGCGTGCGCCTCCTTTGGGGAGACCGACCATGTATGCAACATCTTGGGTCGACAGTGAGCATGTACATGATTGCTCTATGACCCTGGGCGCAATCTAAGCCATCCAACTATGCCTGCGAAGTCGGATGGTCGTGATCGTTTTGGATCTTCTCAACCTGCATAAGGCGTTAATCTAGCCTTGTTTGGGCAACCGTTTCTTGCACCACGGCTTGCCTATGAGGTAGTCGGTCATGTAGGTAGAAAGTGGGCCCGCCAATGGTGTACCATCACTTCACTACTTGTTTTAGGGTATAATCTAAGCCGTCCAACTACGCCTGCGAAGTTGGACGTTCACGATTATAAGGAACCCTAGCAGTGCGTCATGCTCACTTTGAGCGCACGTTTTGGAAGGACCAACTGTAGTTTGTCTTGACCGTTCATTCATGTATGAAGGTGGGTCCGAGGTGATCATGGTAGCATGCTCAGGACCCCCTGAATCTATATCTACACCCTCCATCTATGCTTGCGAAGTTGGACGGATGAGATATATTTTTGGGTTTGTTTTCAGCAAGTGAGACTAACACGGGTAGTCTTGCATGCGTTCAACGGGGCTAGTATAACCTGCCGTCAGGTAGCCTACGGGTGTTTGCACGTCGAACACAAGGCTTTAATTAAAGCATTAATAGTAATGATGTATACCTACAGAAAATCGGGATGGTTGCTACATGCTCCGTCGAGATGGTTGCCACATGCTCCGTTCTGGTATGTTTTAATTCTCAGGGATGGTTCCAAATGCTCCAATGAATTAATATGGCAAGAAGTATTCATCGCCTGAAGGCTTTATCCTTTGCAGGATGTCAGCTTACAAAAATTGTCTTTTTACAATTTTACCCTTTAAATAGAAATCCACCATCAACAGGGTGCATCGGTAATCAGAAGTTTAATATATTACAAAACCATCCGATCATAAGTAGCCCCAAAATGATTTTTTTCGAAAATCCTTCATGCACTGAATTTTGAAATCTGCTATAATCGGTAGTGTATCCACCTTAAAAAACTTACCGATTATAAGGAGCCCTAGATCGAACCATTGCCAAATTCCATAGGTTTTGAGTGATCAGAGCCAGGCATAACCACTTTTTTCGTGTTTAACAATCGTAAACCAGTGAAGGAATCTATATTCCCGATTATGGTGTTATTTGGTTCCAAGAAAGAAAGTTTTTTCACACATAATAATCGGAAATTAACAGTAAAAAAAACCTACCGAATATTTATATTCGGTAGGTATGGTGAAAATTAACCCTCCGATTGTGGTGTTGTTTGGATACAGAAGACAAGTTTTCTTTACACATAATAATCGAAAGGAAGATTATATTATTAACCTTCCGATTCTGACTAAATGTTTTGCAAAATCTCCAGAATCGGTAGGTTAAAAATATATAAAGCTCTCGATTCTGACAAAAAAATGCAAAATCCCCAGAATCGGTAGGTTCATATATAAACTTAGCCTCCGATTGTGTTCCAAAATTCAACAGTTACATGTCTCATCTTGTGATTCGCTTGTGAGTCATCGTTAAATGCATAAACATAGCAATATAGCCATTCATAATCCATAACATGAACCATTCACAATCCATAAACATAACGTACCAACTAATAATCCGACACACAATTTGAAAACGACATAATCCGACATAAAATTTGAAAACCATAAAGTTAACTAAAAACAATGAGAGTTTACAACATTGAAAGTTTATTTCTTATTTTTTCCCAGGACTTTGCGACCTTTACTGCCTCTACCACTTGGACTAACATCATCACCGGTTTCATCAACTTGAGTGCTCGATGACGCCCGAGTTCTTTTTCTCACAACCTTTTTTAGGTTGCTTGCCTTTATCCCAAAACTGAGATGCATAATCTTCATTGTTAATGTTATCAATCATCTCTTGGTGCTTTTTTATCTTCTCAAGTGGAACAGGCTCTCCGGCTTTTATGCAATTAGTGCACCATTTAGACAAACCTCTTAACCTGTTCATCTGTTCTAAAACATAGCATACCATCAAGGACGGTTTCTAGTCTGATTTTTACCCATAAAATTAAACTAAATTAAGAAACCAATACGTACCAATCTATCAAAACACAGAGGTTTCTCTTTGAGGGTACTCTTATACGGTGCGGGCTTTGCTTTAAGATCACGGATTACACGAAAATGAGAAATATCCCGATACCAATCCATATAGTTGGGAGCATTTTCAAAACCTTGGTTGGCTTGTCTTCCACCGTTGATCAAGTAATCCATCCTTCTATCCCAATGGTTTTTGCAGGATGGGTTACCCTTGTAAACCACCGTGATAGAAGCTTTATCAGAAGTACATTTATCCACATCCAAAATGAAATTCCCATTGATTTGCCACTTTGGTAAACCTTGTACATAACCGTTTTGTCGCATCACCCTCGAGGCATTGTACATCACATATCCTGTTGGGTGCCACAATGGTCCAAAATAAAGGGCCAAATCGGACCGACCTGCGATATGTCCATTAGCTAGGTCTTCCTTGTATGGATCAAAGCATACATCTTGGGCTTTCAGTGAGTCCAAAACCTCCCTCAAACGAATCAGCTGCTGCTCCTTTGTCCTAGAATGGTTGTCATCGAAGACATGCTTTTTTCCTCTAGGCTGACCTGGCGCCCACGTCGGGTTTTCAATGGCCAATCCCAAGATAGGGAAGTGGTCGTAGATCCATGTCTATATTGACATTTTTGCAAGTTTTAGGAAATTGATTCTTCAATGGTACAAAAATAAAAACAACAACCAAGTATGTAGATTTAATAAAAATACCTGTAGTAGACTCACGTTCCCGGCCACTTGGCTAATTCCAAGCCTCGACGCCTTTCTCAACTCTTCCATCAACCATGCATGGCATGTCGTGCCCCAAGAGTACTCATGCACTTTATCGAGGGGATCAAGAAGTTGTAAAAGGTTGGCGTCGACCCGATTGCCACTAATATTGGGGAAAATGACATATCCCAATACACAAAGGATATATGCGGTTGCCGCATGGTTCACTTGCTCATCAGTTAAAGTTCCCTTATCTTCTTTTACCTTGGTTCCCCTAAACATATCCATCAGAGTACTAATGTTGAATTGTCTGGTTCTATGACCCATGCATCTCTTGAACTCAGTTTTTGATGTTTCTTCATCCCAACCAAAACACTTGTTGGTTAGAGCATAGAGTTTGGCCCATTCCAACTACTTTGTGAACTCAGCCCTGACACCTTTTCCATGGTCAGGGAGTCTAAGAATCTGCACAAAATCATTTGGGGTAATCGTCATCTCTCCAAACGGCATATGGAAGGTGTCGGTCTCAGGATAAAGTCTCTAACGCCGATATAGCCACCCGGTCATGTTCCATCATAGAGTTTTCAGCAGCATTAGCCAACCCCGAATTTGCAATAATTTTCTTGAACCTTTGACATTCACCGGTTAGAGGCCATTCCATCATTTTAGGTGGTGCGGCAGTGGGTTTGAGTAAACGAACCGCATCGGAATGATACTATTATACACATGACAAGTTAAAAAACAATTATAATTACCTAAACTTATAACCCTTAAAACTATTACGAACCACAAGAAAATACGTAAATAAAATGGATATGATTATTACCTTAGTTTCATATATTTCTCTTGCCCAGGAATATTTGTATCCAAATAACAATTCTCCTCCATCAGCCGGCATCCCAAGGATTGTTCCTTCTGGAATATCCTTCACCTTGAGTTCTTTTGGGACAAGGTGTTTCGCCTTCTTTCGAGGAGGAATTTTCTTTTCGTCTTATCCTTTTTCTTGCGCACCACTGGGTTGTCCAACTTCCATAACTTCATCTTATAGAGCAGGTGGTTGTATAGTAGATTGAATTTCAGGTTGTGATTGTGGAGCAGGTGGTTGTACAGCTTCTTGAACTGCTCTGATTGTGGGGCACTTGGTTGAACACCTTCTTTAACTTGCACTGATTGTGGGGTAGCTTATTGAGTTCCATCTTGAGCACTTGAAGTTGATTTAGTGGCCCTAGCTCTCCTTGCACTAGATGACAAGTTCTTACGCCTTTTCAGCCTTGCACTATCCAAGATAATTGCGTCTTCAGGTTTTTTTCCTCGCCTATCCCTAAATAGCAACACAAGGTACAAGAGGTTCATAATCGGAAGTTTAAGTTTAGCGTTAGATACCAATTATTAACAATCGAAAGTCAAATTTCAACATAACCTAACGAATACGCATAATCGAGTGCAAAAATAAAATTATACTTACCGAATATGCATCAGTTTGTGTTCAGGAGATACAAAAGCCTATATTCTTTGGAAGAATTGTAAAGGCTTTTACTTCCGATTATGAACCTATTGTAGGGTTCAGTTGTGAATAACTAAGGAAATCGGTAGGAAACCTAACATTTTTTCTACCGATTATGACCAATGTTCTTTAACATTGATAAATTCGAGTATAATCGGAAGTTTACAAGAATATCTAAACTACCGACTCTGTGTAATAACCGCAAACCCTAAAAAAATAAAAATTCGTGGTTTCGTCGAATTAAAGAGATAGAAACCCAAAAAATGGTAGAATCTTACCTAATTGGGGCCATTTGAAGTTCCTTGAGAGTTTGGCTTGAGGAATCATCTACATCAGGGACTTTTTCTTCTTCACCTTGTTCGCGTTCTTCGTGTTCTTCGATGAGAACCTCTTTATTACGGGCAGACACTCTAATGTTTGAATCAACACCACGAACAACATTTTTGTTTTGAGTTTTTTGATGTCCCTTATCTTTCATCTTCTTATCGAATATTCGACGATTATTCGATTCGACGATTAACGATAACAATAACGATGTATTGAAGCGGAGTTAACGAGGGGGCAGCTTTCCTCTCTGTATTTGGAGAGCAAGAGGAGAAGAGAGTTGAAGTTGAAAAGAAACGAAATGAAAAGAATTTAGGTTGACATCGGTTTTATCTTTCAAACTATATAATCGGAGGTTTATAGAGTTAGAATCACTACCGATTATAGGTTGCCCCCACAACGACCTTTGCCAAAATTCTACAGGTTTAAGGGTGGAGAGCCATTCCTAACCACTGGTTTCGTGTTTGCGACGTAGAAATAATCGGAAGTTTTACATATTACATTTACTTCCGATTATAGGTTGCCCCAAAATTGAGTTTTGACTAAAACCCATAAATTCCAAAATTTTGAAATAAAATATAATCAGTAGAGAATATGATAACCGATTATAGGTTGCCCCCACAACGACCTTTGCCAAAATTCCACGGGTATTATGGTGCAGAGCCATCCTTTACCACTTGGTTCATGTTTGTGATGTAGCAATAATCGGAAATTTTACATATTACATTTGCTTCCGATTATAGGTTGCCCCAAAATTGAGTTTTGGCTAAAACCCTTAAATTCCAAAATTTTGAAATAAAATATAATCGGTAGAGAATATGACTATCGATTATAGGTTTCCTCCACAACGACCTTTGCCAAAATTCCAAAGGTATTAGGGTGGAGAGCCAGCCCTAACCACTTGGTTCGTGTTTGCGACGTAGCAATAATCGGAAGTTTTACATATTACATTTACTTCCGATTATAGGTTGCCCCGAAATTGAGTTTTGGCTAAAATCCTTAAATTCCAAAATTTTGAAATAAAATATAATCGGTAGAGAATATGGCTACCGATTATAAGTTTCCCCCAATAATCGGAGGCCTTCAATTGTAATCGGTAGTAAAGGGCCTATAAATTGGTGTGATAACTTTGTGTTGGAGTCATTGGGACAATGACTCTCGATTGAGTGAGAGAAGAAGAAGAAGAAGAAAAAAAAAAGTGGGTATATGTTGCCAACTTCCGATTGTTGCAACCTTCCATAAACATAGATGGGTATGAAGAAGGACGTGAAGTAGTTGAAGTTGAAGGTTCACTACCGTTTAGAGATGACAATTTGGGGTATTTATTGAATGCTCCACACTTTGATGGAGATGAAACCCTAGACGACTCTTTCATGGAAGAAAATGGAGAATCACCCGAAAACGAAGGTAACAATGCGTCAAACAATCAGGTATGTTGTTTGAAAACTCTAATAGCAATGTTATGTGTGTTTGTGTGTGATTTTGAACGTGAAAATTCGATAACTGCATGCCTTGAATGCCATTAACGACTATTAATCGATAGATAACTGAGTATAATTATCTACCGAATATGAACAATCGGGTAGTATTTTATGTATTAAGGTACCGAATACGTTAAAAATTCCCAAATTGAAAGCTTCAATTTGTCGTAATCGGAAGTTTTATACATAACAAAATTTCCGATTGTAAATAGTCGTCCCAAAAACGAAATATTTGTGAATCTTGATATTTCATAATCGGGTCTTTATGAATTAACTAATCCTCCGATTATGTAAGTTTTTATACATAGAACAGTTGTTCATTTGTCTATCTATTAATCGGTAGAATATCTCAGTACAATACTATCGATTTTTCTTAATCGGTTAGATGTTTTAGTAATTTATTACCGATTGTTAAACAATCGGTTGTATAATCTTAAAATATGGCTATCGATTATTAATGTGTAACTTATTGTTGTGGTGCGTAGGTTGTTGTATCTGTTGATGACGATTATTATTTGAGGCCTGATACTGCCCTACACTATGAAAACGATTTGGTATGTTCATGAATTATCTTTTCTTTTTCGAATCATGTATGTTAGATGGTTATGCTTATTTTGTTTCTTTTGTTTTATGCACATTTAGATATTTCAAAGTAAGGAGGAGGCCAAGGAGCGGCTTAAGAACAAGGCGAAAGAGAACATGTGTGTGGTAGTTCAGAACCCTTGTGTGAAGGATATTCGATTTGAAATGACATGTGAGCGAGGTGGGGTGAAGAAGAGTCACTCGGGAAAGAATAGTAAGTATGTAAGGAAGACGGAGAGAAATACATACCGAAGTCATACAAAGAAGATTGGATGCCCATTTAAGATTGTCTTCTATAAGCCCAATGGTAGGGATAGTAAAGAGTGGAAAATGTCTAAAGTTGCTAATGATTGTCATAACCATGATGATCCGGATACTCTTATTGGACATGTAATGGTTGCGAAGTTAAAACCACATGAAATGGAGACGGTGAGGTCTATGCGGATCCAAAAGGCCAGTGCGATCTTAAGTAAAATTAAAGCGGACGACCCCGGCAACTTGTCTTCTTTGTCTACAATTAAGTCGGCCCTAGATACGATCAAAAGGACGGAATGGGATGGTGGAACGTTCATGCAACAATCGCAATGGTTAGCTGAGTTACACGATTACACGTTAAGAACGGAAGAAAAGGATGGTAAAGTGGTACGTATTTTCTTGGCACATCACGAAATGATCAAATTGGCTCAGTGTTTTTATCAAATTTTGTTGATAGATGCCACTTACAAGACAAACAAATATAACATGCCGTTGTTGAACATTGCTTGTCACACTTCGGACAAAAACACGTTTACAATTTCATGGGGTTTAATGGATCATGAGAACAACGTGAGTTTCATTTGGATGTTGGAGACGTTGAGGTCCATTTATAATGGGGATGATTTTCCAAGGGTTATTGTAACGGATAAGGATCAAGCCTTAATGCATGCAATAGTGGTTGTGTTTCCTGAAGCCCGAAACTTGCAACGTATGTGGCACATTCAAGGCAACATCAAACACAATTGCCATCTTCATTTCCAAGCTAAAAAACCAAAGAAAGGTACCAAGAGGTCGAAGGAAGAGGATGAGCGCATTAGTAAATTAACCGTGGAAGAACAATAGGAAGAGAAGAGGTTATTTGATGAAAAATGGAAGGAGGATGGAATGATTTGGAAAATATTCATGAAAGCATGGGACAAGATCGTTTGGTCGAAGACCGAGGAAATTTACGAACGAAACTTGAAGAAATTTGAGGATGAATATGGCAAGGACTACCCAAAACCGGTTGAGTATTATAAAACACAATAGTTAACGATCAAGGAGAGGTTTGTGTTTTCATGAACATATTAATGTCGTAATTTCAAGAACGAGGCGACTAGCATAGCGGAGGGGTCTCATGGCCGGTTAAAGAAAATACTTCTAGGTAGTCAAAATGGAGTTGTGTCGACCCAAGAATCAATTCATGAATTCACCAATCGTGATCTCGTTAAGATTAAGGGTTCTATGCAATTTAGTGTACATAAATTCCCAACGGAACATGAAAAGGAAAGATTGCTTCTAAGGGGCATTGTTCATAAAGTTTCAAGATGGGCAATAAATCACATGATGAAATAATTGAAGTTATATAAAGATTACGATGACGATAGTACCGTGTGTGTTTGCAAAGATATGATAGGTATTGGTCTCCCATGTCGTCATAAATGGGTAGGTACGTCTATGTGATTGACATCAATGATATTCATCAATTTTGGAAGCAATTAAATTTCACTCCAAGCACCCCCGTAGTTGATGGTCCGTCGTTCTTGGAGTCGGAATTGTGTGCAAGAATAACCGAGCGTTATGCTACAACAAATGGCGCCAAGAAGCAAGTATTGATGCATGATTTGGAGCAAGCTCTTCACCCTAGTCTAAGGGAGGTTGATGAACCTATTAAGCAAAAGGGGGCGGGTAGGCGCACCGAAGTGTCTTGGTCCATGGGAAGAAAAGAATTGAAAGAGTATTTGTCTAATAAAAGAATATTGTGTAGGCATGAGCGTTCGGAAGCCGAATTTTAGGATAAGCCGCAACCCAAGAAAAGAGGTCGTCCAAGAAAAGATCAAAGTGGACCAAACGGCCGACAAGTGGGGCCAAAGGTCTTTACGAAGCCTTCTCAAGTAAGTCAAGCCGAGGCGGTGGAAGAAGTTGTGTTAGTGGAGACCCAAACTACCTCTGTAATTATAGATCAAATGAGCAACTCCCAAGAAACACCATCAACGGAAATGGTGACTATTAGAGAGAAGTATGGTACTCTTCGTTGTCCTAGGGATTTTCATGGAAGACCCACGCGATCAAGGTACACAATTATAGAAGAATATATGAAACAACTCCCTCCCCTCATTGTTCCATTTGTTTTGTCCACCGACGAGGTGGATGGGGATGGTAATTGTGGGTTTCACGTCGCTACAGAACAAATTGGTAACTTTGGAGAGGTTGTGGACGAAGATGTCACCGAATGGAAATATTTAAGAACTAAGATGGCGGTACAACTAATAAAGGACAAGGATTTCTATATGGGGATGATGAAGCAAGGAGATAGACACGACAAGGAGCTAGAGTTCAAAAACTTAGTTGCGCGTGTAAAGTGCCGAAAGGGATTGAAGACTATCGGATCCAAGTATTGGATGAGAATTCCTTCATGTGGATATCTCTTAGCAGATGTTTTGAATTGCATGGTACATTTCTTTGTTCCTCCTAAGTATGGACATTCCTTTACGTTTGCACCTACAAGGACGGTTTGCGATAATTCGGTTAAAGATAGAAGAATTGTGATGGCATTTGTGAATGAGATGCATTTTATCGGTTTAAGAGTAAAGAGAGATTGCCCATTATTTTCATTTTGTGGGGCGATGGATTACTTCCCAACGAATCATTGTAAGGATTGGTTGAAACAATATGAGACCAACATGTTGGATTGGGATCGCGTCATGAAAATCAACTTTCCGGCAGGCATACTCGAATTGGTTCCCTCGGATGATGAAGATGAATGATCGTTACTTGCGAAAGATGTATTTTTTGGAATTTTTTGGAATTATCTGTGAAGTACAAAGCCATAATCGGTAGTTATATTATAAATATATCAACCGATTATACATGCTTTTGTAAACAAACTCAATCAACATTATAATCGATTATTAAAATTTCTAATTTACCGTCCGATTGCAAGTCTAACAAAATTACTGAAATTTATTCCCCAAAATCGGTAGATAACATCTTACATTAACATCCGATTGTCACCAAACTCGGAGAAAAAAAAAGGAAAAAATTTCCCAGAATCGGTAGACAACGTAGAGCATATACTTCCGATTATTACCAAACTCTGACATAAAAAGGTAAAAATCTCCCTAGAATCGGTAGACAATATAAAACAATAACTTCCGATTGTAACAATCAATCAATATTTATATTGTGGTCACGGACTTCAGGAATTCATAACTCCCATCATAAGTGAATTCTTTACCCTTTTCCACCAAGTACTGTCTTTTTGAGAGTGCATCCTACATAAACAAACACAAAATAATGCCAAAATCGTTTTAGTAAGAAAGATTAGACACCCGGTGTTAAAAATAAAGAATTTAGTACTTACAAATTATTGGATTGACAAGCTTAAGTGGCTAGTGTTAAACATCCTCGTTTGTATCGTTATGTAATCATTTACCCCTTTTTGGACAAGTCGGAAACGATCATGAACTTGTTGGAGTGATCTTTGCTTTGGATTTCCATACTCTCGCACAAATTGGCTATATACCCTCGCCCAAGAGACTTCGACTGTTAACCTTCCCGCTATGACATCTTCACGTCTTGTTTCATGATACCAGGTTTTCACAATGACCAAATCTTCAGCTGCGTCAAACGTAGCCATGCTAGTAAGTTGAGATATAAAATGAATTAACAAGAGTAGACGATGGAAAATCTATTTGTAGAATACACGATGCTATATATGTGTTGTTTGCTGCATAAATAAGAAGAGTTTACCCTCCTTATATCGATGAGAGTCCCAACGTCTCTTTTTTTTTTTTAAATGACCGTAGATTCGTACTTTATAAGACTGTACTGAAGTTGCGTACAATTATTACATATAATCGGTAGTAAATTCTTTAACCTAATCTACCGATTATGTATACTCGGAATCTTAGGGTACTTGTGTACCTACCGATTATAGCCTGTTTTGTCAACATGGTACAAAGTTTCATTAGAGTGGGATAGTCGGAGGTTTGTCAATATGTATTAGCTACCGATTTTGTGTGGTTTTCGAGGCACGACTAGTTTTTTTTGAATGAAATAGCCGTTGGAGTATAATCGGTAGTTACATAAATAACAAAAACTTCTGATTGTAAAAAAAAAATTGGAAATTCATTACAGTACCACATCAACATCATCATAATTTTACGTTGAACTTCCACAAATTCTATTACAATGTATTGTGATTAGCGTCGTGGACGTGTTGGACGAGTCCTAAACGGATTAAATCTTTCCATCGCCATAAGGATTCTAAAATGAGCTTCATAACGGAAGCTTGATCTTTTCCATCTCCGCCATTCCCCGAGAGATTGTTCTATAACCTCATCATTGGTTGCACCCCTCAATCGATATTGATTCACAAGATAAGTTAAATCGACAAATTCTCCAACGCATCCGTTTATTGAACCAATTAATGAGAAAAGATCAAGCAGAGTGACGGTTGTTTGGGTTACAGTGTCGGCGCAGAATTTTTCGTGAATTCTCCCCAAATAACTCATACTCATTATGCCTCCTTGCCTCCGTTCTGCTCCCCGTCTCGGATAGAATTAAACATAACGCCTACATAAAGATAAATCTTCTTCAATCGTGAACTCCGTTGGATTAATGAATGGTTGGGCTATTATGTTGAAGATGAAGTTGGAGATAGTTAAAAGGTATTTGTGTTCCATAGAGGGTACAAGGATACAATCCTTATATAGGGTTTAGAGTTCCAACGGCTCTTTTTTGTTGGGGCAACAATATAATCGGTAGCCAAATGCGGTAATTATCTACCGATTATACAGTTGCCCCAAATTTTGGTTTGAGAAAATTCGCAAATTTTATGAATTTGAGAACTATAATAATCGGTAGTTAATACGACTACCGATTATAAAGTTGCCCCAAATCTCTTCTTTGGGAGATACTATAATCGGTAGAATACTGAGGTTATTATTACTACCGATTGTTATCGGACCAAGATTCGCGTTTGGCACAAATTCTATATTAATCGGTAGTCAAATAGCGTTACTAACCTTCTGATTAGTTTTCCACAATCGGACACAAATTTTCTTCCGATTATATAAGGGCATTAACGTAATCTCCACGTTTTTGGACATCCCTTAACGTTGCCTCTGAATTGGGAATAAAAAAGTCGCCCCTAATTTCGTTTGAGTCGCCCCTAAAAATGCCGGGGGAAAGAAAGTCATGATTTCATTTTACAATTTCTATTTGCCATCTGTCACTGTTGTTAGGCGAAGGGTATTTCCGCCATTCTGAGAAGACTTATTAAGGAAAGAAAAGAAAATCCTTTCCTGTTAGAGTGATTCTACACTCACAACGTTTTGCACCGCGATCTGTACAACGAAGGGATCGAACGGCTGCTAGGGGCGCCCTGTGGGGGAGCTAACAGGGGGTGGGCCATTATGTGGGGTCCACCCAAAAAATTGTGTCACTCTCTCTCCGCGGGACACCAGCTCGGTGCGTTTAGCATTTTTGTTCCTGTTAAGTCGGGGGGAAGAGGAAGGATCGGCGTTGTTTGCTTTTGAGACCTTCCCATAAATGTGACAGGAAATACTCTCAACAAAGTTAAAAGGAGAAAACAACAGTGAACAAGAAACAAACCCATCCATCATCACAATGCCTTCTTCTTCTTTTCTCTTCCTGTGAAATAAACCCTAGAAAACATAGATTCATTGAGAGAAACAAAACAAACTTAGTGGGTATTCACTTGAACAAAAACAAATTTAAACATGTCTTTGGGTTATGCAGAAAAGCTCTCTTACAAAGAAGATATTGGAACTGTTGGAATGACTGAAATTTTTGATTCACCACAAACTTTGCAAGAAAAAGTGGGTTTGTTTATTTATTATTTTCTTTATGTTTCTTATAATGGGTTTATTTTGCATTTTTAATCTAGTTCAAAATTTGTAGTAAGTTTTGTGATGTTTTAAGCTGATAAATGATAAGAAGAAACCCTTTAAGTACTAGGTATAGTATCTCAGTACTGTTTATCTGATCTCAATTTTTTTTCTTTAATGGGTTTTATTTGATTGAAACGGCAGAATGAAAAGTACTACTTTTGTGAAAATTTTAGTGTAACTTAATTGTTCATCGCTTAATATATGATGTTTAAAATTTCGTTGTTTTAATTGGGGTTTATCCTTTACTTAAGAGGGTTGAGATCGGAGTGTTAAAGGAAAGAATAGAGATGATGTAGTGGAAAAATGGGAACTGAACATGCAAAGGGTTTTGACATTTGAGATGATTTTGTTTTGAATCTGTGATTTTAGTATTTAACATGAAGTTTCCCAATGTAAAAACTTGCAAGACCTTTTGTACATATTTTCTGACTCTGGATTGTGTGATGGTTCATTTCCCAGATCGAAGAGCTAGCTACGATTATAAAACATGTAAGTACATTAGAAATTTCAGTTGTTGTCTTATGGTTTAGTGAAGTTAAGAGAGTAATATCTGGATTTGATACTTAAACATCAAATTGTCTTTGTATTTGCCTGCAGAGTAAGCATCTAGTTGCATTTACAGGCGCAGGAATATCAACGTCCTGTGGTATACCTGATTTTCGAGGGCCCAAGGGAGTTTGGACACTTCAGGTGATACATAAGCTTATGAAATAAGTTTCCAAGCTACTTATGAGCTTCTACCTGTTAAGCCATATATATATATATGATGTACTTCTCGCTCTGCATTAAGATTACACCATTTGGGTGATTCTCCTGCTACCAGAGGGACTTGGGGCATCGTTCGCTATGATTTTTTTTATTACGCCTCCAAATTTGCTCTACAACCTGGGAATTTGAGTGTCTATAGATGTTTGATTGCTCATTCTTTTTGAATTGCAGCGTGATGGCAAAAGTATCCCTGAAGCGTCCTTACCATTTGATCGGGCAACACCAAGTTTTACCCACATGGCTTTGGTTGAGCTCGAGAAAGCTGGAATTTTGAAGTTTCTTATTAGCCAGGTGTTGCCATAGTGTCTTATCGATGTTGTTTCTTCTTTAGCAATTCCATAGAGTTATTGCATATAAAGCCCTGGTGGATTAATTGCACTTAAGACAATTAACCAGTAACATTTGTTATGTAGTTCAGGGCTTCCTTTCTCCACGTACGAATTTTCCTGAATTTCACATGTTCAGCTTCTCAAGTTTCTAATTTTTTTTGGTAATACCTTGTCAGAATGTGGATAGCCTTCATCTCAGATCCGGAATACCTAGGGACAAACTTTCTGAATTGCATGGGAATTCCTTTAGGGAGCTTTGCCCTTCTTGTGGAGTGGAGTAAGTATTGAAGTTTTACCGGAGCCTCTATCTTATTAATTTCGGAAGTGGCGTAATCCTGATCAGAAGTGTGTGTTTTAGATGTACCTGCCTCATATTCTAAAAATATGATTCTTTTAAATGATCAAGGTATGTGAGGGATTTTGAGGTGGAGACCATCGGAATGAAGGAGACGTCACGACGTTGTTCCGATGAAAATTGTAAAGCAAGACTCAAGGACACAGTACTTGATTGGGATGTAGGTCATTTTTTTTTCCTAATGAAAATTAAAATCTTCCCTACTTGCAGACTGTCAAGCAATTTGTTTTTCCTGATGAGGTCTCTCAGAAGTTGTCAATGTTCTGGAAAGAATCAGATTTCGCTTATTATCAAATAAATCATATTTCAATTCGAAATTCTATTATTTTCATAGTTGTGCTTGTGATTTTTGTTTTGTAGGATGCTTTACCTCCCAAGGAAGTGAATCTAGCAGATAAGCACTGCAGGATGGCTGATGTTGTTTTATGTTTAGGAACCAGGTAACTGCAGAATCTAAACATCATACGTAACTGCTTATATATGAGATCTTGGTATTTGGGTTGTTAAACTGTGTGCAAGTATGCATAGGTGACGATAAGTTCTGGATTTGCATGTATGCAGTTTGCAAGTAACTCCTGCATGCAATTTGCCACTAAGATGTATTCGTGGTGGGGGAAAGGTTGTAATTGTGAATCTTCAGGTACTTCCGATTATCATAGTTCATATCCTCATTTAAAAATTGATTCTTTCTATTTTTCCTGATCAAATACAATACTGACTGTAAATTCTGCAGCCCACTCCGAAGGACAAGAAAGCAGGTTTGGTCATTCATGGGCTTGTTGATAAGGTACATCCTCCCTAACATTCTGATTAAATTGTCTAAAGAAATATCATATCTGCGCACGGGTTTTATATATTTTATATTTACTATTTTTATTGAACTATTTGGCGTCCATATCTCAAATTGACCCATTTTGTGAACTTTTTTTTTTAAATAGTTATGCCCACTTGCTCAAGGTATTCATTCATCGTTAACTTAATATCGAAAAAGTGCAGGTTTTAGCAGGTGTTATGCAGTTGCTGAATATGCGAATTCCTCCATATGTCCGGGTTGACTTTTTGCAGATTTGTTTTAAGCGACTGATCTCTAAAGATAATGGTAAGTACGTCCAGCTATGTACTTTTCTTATCTAATGCGTAGATGGACATGCACACCGAGGTTTATACATATGTCCTGGATGTAAAATGTTGGTTCATCTGTTCATGACTGTCTCTACTTTACTGTAGGTTCCTCTTCATTTACCATTTAATTTGCTTTGCAGATCAAAGATATGTGAGATGGGCTCTAAGTGTAGGTAGTATGCATGGATCAAGAGCGCCATTACCTTTCGTGAGATCAGTTGAGGTAAGTCCCATTAAGCTGCTCTCAAGTTAGAGTTCTAGTTTGTAATGGCAATATGTTCTTTTGCAGTTCTTTCAGTATATCAACATTGTAAAAATGGCTTCTTGTCTATGATAGTATTTTGCCTTTTTGGAGTTCTCTTAAAAGGTGGACTGCTACTTGAAGTGCTATTTTTTACACACAAATGTGAAAGAATTTGCCATTTATTTGTGGGTTAGCTTCGCAGCAAATTTTTTTTTTAGTTTAATTCTGATGAATCTGATCCGTGTCTTAAGAGTAAGATCAGGTTATCTAATGTATCAGTTCTTACTTCTTATTTCCTTGTTAGCACCATCTATGTTGAACTGAAGCTAATCCTTCTACATCTGCGAACTAGGTTCTGTTTCCAGAAAACCCACTACTGAAGGGTGCCATTTTAACTAAGCCGCCATTTCACCTAACAAGGTACATACATCGTGCATAAGAAATTTATGCACAATATCTATATATGTACTGATATTGAATTTGATTCTGGCATCTCTCTGTGTTTCACCATTTTGCTTTCTTAAATGGTGGTTTAATTTGATCTGATGCTGAACAATTCTGATTCTAGTCTTCCTTGCGGAGTTTTTTTTAGGTTGATGGTTTAGCCATGTCAATTTTATGGTCACATTGAATAAAGTTTTTTCGCCCGTGGTCTAGAAGATCATTTGTACTTGATCCTTAGATTTGTTGGCTTTGTCCACTTCAAATTTGTGATATCTAGGTACGATACTCTTGCAGATGTCGTATACATTTTTTCACTTTCTGATGCTCTAATTACAGGCAGATGTTGTCAAGACCGCTTAAGATGTTGGTGAAGCTGAACTTTGGTGACGGGTGTAGGTGTTCTTGCACTAGCATTGATTTCCCACTGAACTTCGAGGTAAGAAGATTGAGCTTATGTAGCTGTTATTTTTGTGTTTTTACTTGCTTGATAATTATTTATGTGCTAGTTTATGGAGTGTGTTAATTGTACCTTGAAGTCAGAATTTTGAGAGCAAAGTCCTTCCCAAGTATATAATGTGAAATTTGCAGGCTCCAAAGGGCAGCATCGACAATGACACAGATGGTGTGGTACAGAAGCTTAGAGATAGTGCACTTAAAGATCCTAGTTGTGGGCAGTGTGAAATTGTTGAGAGAAAGAGCCTTCTGTCTACAAGAAGCGAGATCACAACCTATGCCATTGTCACCAACGTTGTTAGACACAGGTGTAGTCCTGTTGTAAGCCCATCCAAAGAGAATGGCTTCGTCCGTCAGACATATCAAAATATTGTGAAAAGGCTCAACGAGAGAACAGATGGAAATGAAGCATCTCCAAAGCGATTGAAGTGATTTTAACTAAAATATCTTCCCCTAACTCATTAGTGGTAGGAAGTTCTTTCTTAGGTTGTCTACTAAGCTAGCTAAGCACAATGAGGGTATTTTGTATTTTTGTACAGTGGTTACAGTCATATAACTTAAAGCCCAAGCGTATATGCAAGTGACCAAGTGAATTTTGTTATGCTACTGCACTTGGTCTTCCCAGAAAGTTAACAGGTGTTGCCCTAACAACTTAATCATGTAATCGAAACTTGAATGGGCACATCTCAATGATATAGTAGGTTTTTGCGCCTCTGTTTCTTTTTTCGTTGTTTGTCAGTCTTTTTGTTTTATAACCTGTTAATCTTTTAAAAAAAAATTGCTGCGGTAGATGCAATTAGGCACCATTTAGTAGATGCTGACCGCTACACCATCAGCGGAAGCAAGTTATTCAAGAAACCCAATGGTGGCAATGGTCATGAAGGACTAGCTTGTGACGTCTTTACCTGCTATAATCGAGTGTTCCTATCAATAATCGTCATCTCCGAGGATAACAGATGGTCACTATGTTTTCCCTTGATATTAAACGGTCATTAAGCGTGAGCTAACACTTTTAACCGTCACTTACTACAACTACTCATGTCCGCAGGACAGTCTGAAAGCATATGCTTGAGATGTGGAGCATAGTGGGTGGGTGGGTGGGTCAACGTCTGGGTTAATTGAATTTCGTTGGAGCTTTCCTACTAAAAACAAACACACAGACGGACTCGTTCAAGGTTTCAGAAGTCAACAAATGCACTAGGAAGTGAATTATGAGGGTTTCAGAAGTCAAACAAATGGACTAGCTCATTGGAATCATGTCTAGTCTATGCAACTCCATCTCTCGATCTCTATGAACTAAAAAGAGTCTTATTTCCTCCAAAAAGATCAAAACATGGCAGATGGTGCTGTCAATTTCTTGCTTGATAAACTAACCACTCTAATATTCCAAAAAGCATCAGTTTTAGGAGATGTGAAAGATGAAGTAGAAGATATTAAGGAAGAGTTTGAGAGTATGAGAGCTTTTCTGAAAGATGCAGACAGAAGAAAAGAGACTAATGACGGAGTTGGCAGTTGGGTGAGACAAGTAAGTGAGGTAGCACATGATGTCGAGGATATTATTGATGAATTCATGCATCATGAGGATAAATGGCGACGACGAGGTACTGGGATCAATGGAATTATACATCATACAATTAACCTTCCTAAGATTGTAATCACTCGTCATCGAATTGCTTCGAAGTTACAGAACATCAAGACTAAGGTTCATGATATATCGGAGAGAAGCAAGCGGTACGGTTTTGATAAAATAGACGACAGAAAAATCTCAAATGAGGTCAATGGACGGCAAAGTCCGGGCGAAACTGCTCTGTTTGTCAAGGAAGATGAGATCGTGGGTATGGATGAAAACAAAAAGAAGCTGCTCTTGTGGTTGTCAGAGGATGAACCACGGCGAACAATCATCTCAATTGTTGGAATGGGTGGTCTTGGAAAGACAACTCTTGCTACTGAAGTCTACAATGACGCAATGGTGAAGCAAACATTTGACTGTTGGGCATGGATTTCTGTCTCCCCAAATTTTAGAACCGAGGACTTGTTGCTGAGCTTGATAAAAGAGTTCATGGACAGGGAGCAAGTTGCAGTTACAAGGAATTTAGGCTCAATGAATCATAAACAGCTTGGCGATGCTCTCTTTAGCTACTTGTGTGACAAGAGATATATGATTGTCTTAGATGATGTGTGGAATATCGATCTCTGGAGTATACTTCGATGTGCATTTCCGAATAATGGATGTGCTGGTAGGATAATCCTTACAACTAGAGATGAGCTAGTAGCTTCTTGTATTGTTACTGGAAGTCGAATTCATCGCCTTGAACCACTTCTCGAAGACGATGCTTGGTCACTCTTTTGTAAAAGGTCATTTTGGAGAAATCAGGATCGCACATGTCCTCCAGAGCTGAAAGAAATTGCTCTTGTGATCCTAAAGAAATGTGAAGGATTACCACTTGCTATTGTGGCTATAGGGGGACTAATGTCATCCAGAGACCAGACATTCATCGAGTGGAAGAAGGTTTATGATAGTCTTGATTGGCACATTAGTAACAATGAGATGCTCTTAAATGTTAAGGCCATCTTGTTATTGGGTTTCAGAGTTTTACCATACTACCTTAAACATTGTTTCTTGTATTGCAGCGTTTTCCCAGACGGATACCAAATTAAACGAAAAAAGCTAATCAGGTTATGGGTAGCTGAGGGTTTCATTGAAGAAAGGAAAGGAATGACAATGGAGGAAGTGGCAGAAGAATACCTTAGGGAACTTATCTTTCGAAGCATGATTCACATTACAGAAACCAATGATGCTGGGAGAGTAAAGACATGTCGACTGCATGACTTCATGCGTGAATTGGCGTTAACAACATCGGAGAAACAGAATTTCTGCACACATTTGGGTGCTACAGATTCAAGGCTAGAGGGTAGAGTTCGTCGCTTATCAATATATAATAGTGGCAGAAATATTCAGCTAAGCAAGAGTATGTCAAACTATCTTCGCTCATTCTTTTTCTTCGAAACTGAAATGTTCTGATTTTCTTCTTTGCATCATAATCTATCACACTTCAAATTGCTAAAAGTATTAGACTTGCAAGGTGTGTCTGTTGAAACCTTGCCTGGTGGATTGTTTAGCATAGTCGATTTACGGTATTTGAACTTGAGAGATACCAAGTTAAGGGAGATACCTAAATCGATAGGAAGTTTGCGAAACCTTCAAACCTTGGATATTAGGAACACCGATGTTCAAAAGATACCAAATGAACTAACCAAGCTATCAAATTTGCGTCATCTATACATGTATAGTTACAAAAATGATTGCGCCAAAGATTTCAATTTTCTTTGCACAATGAAGCCTCCTCTAGGAATATGGAATTTACATAGCTTACAAACTCTAGCATGCCTCGAAGCAGATGAATACCTAGTTAAACAAGTTGGGAATTTATGTGAACTTAGGAGGTTTCAAGTTACAAAGTTGAGAGCATGTGACGGGCCAAAATTATGTGCCTCCATTGAAAAGATGAATTGCCTTCGCTACTTGGGTGTAACGGCAATTAACGAAGAAGAATTACTCCAGTTAGAAGTTTTATCTCCTCCAACTCCTCTTCAAAAGCTCATTTTGGTTGGTCCTTTGCAGAGGTTACCTCCCTGGCTCAGCTCACTCATGAACTTAACACATCTGTATTTAGGTTGGTCACGACTCGGCCGAGATGATGATATACTTTCATCTCTTCAAGTTCTGTCTAATCTTGTCTTTCTTGAACTCAAGAAGGCATATGAAGGAGAGCTATTACAATTTCATGCAGGGTTCTTCGCTAAACTCAATAAACTGAGTTTATGTGAACTGACACAACTGAATAATGTAATCATCAATGAGGGAGCATTGCCATGTATTCGATTTTTGCATCTCATTCGATGTGAAGAATTGAAAGTTCTGCCCGTGGGGATTGAACATCTTGCTACACTTGAGAAGTTACATTTACAAGAAATGCCGAAGGAATTTGTTCAAGAGCTGCAAAGTGACATAAGTGAGGATCGCAGGAATATCCGTCGCATATCTACTGTCAAGCATGTTTTTTCAACAGAACATAATTGCGTCGTCGAGACGCTTTTGTACTGAATATATGTAACAGATTTATCAATTCAGCTCTCTTTTGTATTACAAGAGATAGTGAGATACATAGAATTCATTCAAATTCAATAATCATTTTTTTTATACCTAGAATAAATCCATAGTGACAGATTCAGAATAGAAATAACTGGTTTTGGGTCAAATATGTGAAGCAATTTCTGCGGTTCTATATTTGCAGCACAATTCCGATACCAAATGGCCCAGACATGCTAAGGAAGATTTGTGTTTGTATGATTGAATTTATGAGCAACTACATCTGAGCTTAGTTCTCACAATGATATATGACTGGTGTCTATTTTCGATAATTGTAAGTTAGATTAATTTGGTTATGAAAATCAAAAACGAAGTTGAAAATGGCAATCAGAAACTGATACTGTCACGCAAAACCTAACTGTAACACGACGAAAAACAACAATGTAGCGTAACACCGTCTAAGATTAAGACAGAGGTGAAAAGGATCTTATTATATGGGCGGCATGTTTTATTAGAGGGGCGGCATCCTAATAGGATAAAAATGGTCATTACATGATCAATCTAGGTGCCCCTTATTAAAAAAAACTGGAAATGATAAATTTAGCCCTCATTATTGATAACCTAGTTTAGTGATGATAATCAAGTTTAGTGTTTTGATTCACTCAACCAAAATGAGTGATTCCAGTGACCCATACTTCTAAATTAGTTCCCATTAGTTTTTTCTCGCTCAAAATTATCTAAAGTACGTAACAAAATCAAAACTTCTAAATTTTCAGAAGAACTTACGGTTGCAATTTTGCTCGTGACCAACTGTAACTATTAGTTACGGTTCATAAGTTATTGAATACCAACCGTAACTGGTTAAATTTGGGGAAGATCCAATCGTACGTAACAAAATCAAAACTTCTAAATTTTCAGAAGAACTTACGGTTGCAATTTTGCTCGTGACCAACCGTAACTCTTAGTTACGGTGCGTAAGTTATTGAATACCAAACCGAATGGTTAAATTTGGGGAAGATCCAATTCAGTAAAACCGATTACGGTTGGTAATTAAATTTGGAAAACAATCAGAACTAAATTACGGTTGGTAACTAACAAATCGAGACCAACCGTAACTACCCTACGGTTGCCCACAATGATGCAATTACAAACCGTAAAAAGAGAATGAAAGTTACGGGACAAATTACGGTTGGTAACTTAAGTAACGATACCAACCGTAAGTTCTTCACATTCGCCTCCCAGTTACCTATTCACAAAGAACCAAAGCAAAAGAAATCATGGGAAATCAGTTTACAAGAGATACAATGAGACATCAACTAAGTGGCGATATTTAAGTGGTAGAAACCGTTACAGCTGACCCAGTTATATAGATTCGGTCATTCAAACAGAGACACGTCAGTGTTGTCAGGGTGGCTGTGATACTTTTGAAGCATACCGAGGAAATTCTCTTTAATCATTCAGTGTTGTGGATGTTTCAACTACTACCCACTCGATTGATCTCTTGCCTATAAAAGACCCTTGCCTATTAAGAAACTCACCTAGCCAAGCTACACAAAATGAATAAAATCTTTCTTTGTCTTGTTACAAATTCTTTAGTTACGATTTGTAACTAATGAATCGAGACCAACCGTAACTACCTACGGTTGTTGTGTCGACTTACCTTTTGAACCGTAAATCATTATTTGATAAATTCTTAAGACACAGGATTAGTAACGGTTGGTATGGTTGTTTGAGTTACAAACCGTAACTCAATTACGGTTGATAAATATGATACAAATATAAACCGTAACTGAACATATTTCTCAAAACGAAGAACTTACGGTTGTTATTTGAGTTAAAACCAACCGTAACATCAACCCAATCTATAGTTACGGTTCGTATTTGAGTTATTACCAACCGTAACTCACATGCAACCAGAAATTTCAATTTCAATTTTCATACAAAACCCTGATTTTTGATACAAAATTAACTTAAATCCAACACGATAAACTAAACCATAACTGGGTTTTTTCAAACATTTTTCAAATCGCCGATTAATCGAAGACGATGAAATTTTCAGTTTTAATGGAAGTTATGGTTGATGGAGGAGAAGAGAAAATGAAGAAGACGATGGAAAAAAAAACTGATTTGATTTTTTCTGATTCACTGGGTTTTAAAAAAAAATGATTTGATTTTGGTTGATTTAAGGTGAAAAGGGTAATCTAGTCAATTTACATCCCTTTAGGACATCCCCTAACCAACTAAAAGGACATTACTACCACACTGCCGCCCCTCTAATAAATCATGCCGCCCCTATAACAAGCTTGGGTGAAAAGGCAACGACAACAGAGGAATCCAAAATCACTGGGATGATATAAAATAATTGGTTGTTGGAAGTACACGTAATTAAAACAGTACCAGTCTATTTAGCATCATGGTGTGCAAGACGCACCCGCTCAAGGTTTTTCTGTCGTTTAACAAGGAAATTTGTTGAACCAACACCACACGCGAATCGAACGGGTTCCTTAGAGACAAACTTGACTGTAAAGCGTTACTACATAATTCAATATACAACAGCGTTATCGTTACGACACGTATATAAACTAGATTATACTCCTACGACTGATGAAGTCAACTGTCCACCTCACAGATGTCAACTTTTTATTGGCCGATCATTGGAAAGCATCTACGTTTTTTAGTGGCTCCAATAGGTTTATGTTTTTTCCCTTCTCTTAATAATTTAAAAAACTGACGTTTTGCCTATTAGAATTCTCTCATTTCTCTCGCTCTTTTCAGTTGTGAGAGTTTGAGGTTGAATTTCAACATCAAAAATAATCAAATTTTATTAATAAATTTTCTATAGAAAAATAAGAAAGACTGTTTCATCACTATAAACGTTTCAGTGAAGATCCAAAGATTCTATATTGCAATATTCTGTAAGTGTTTGATTCTTATCGTTCATTTCAAATTGCAAATCACAAGTTTAAATAAGCTAACTCCATTAGTTTCATTATCATATTGCTGCTCTCTAATTTATTTTCTGTTGATGAAAATCAGTAATCTTTAAGCTTGATTACGTAAAACCAAACTTAAATTACACGGACTATAAACAAGATTCTAAACTCTAGTTACATAGGTTTATCATATTCTGGCTTTGTCTTACCATCTTTTAATGTAGCTTTAGTCTAATTTTTGCTTGTATGTATAGAAACAGGTAATTCCATCCGAAATGGCGGCAATATTGGCTTCGCATGGCTGTTATTGCCGAAATAACGAGCAACCGGAACAAGGAAGAGTACTAGATAGTCTTAGTTTCTCTAGTTCAATTTCTGTACAGAAATTACCAAAATCCGAGAATTTCGTAAGTGATGTATCAATAGGTAATAGAAGATTTAGATTTCGAGTAAATGCGCAACAAGCCGACTTATCTAAGAGGTTAGGTGTAAATGGGCAAGCTAATAGAATGGTTTCAGCGGCTGAAGTAACCAGAAGTAAGGATACTATCAACGGAAGTGTAAATGGTAACGGGCGCGCTACTAAAATGGTACCCACCAGGGAAGCAATGAGAAACAAGAGATCAGTTAATGGAGTTAATGCTTCGCAGAAGGTTATTAATGGAACAAGTACAGTTAATAGAAGTACTTCACTTAATCTAGTTAATACTCAGAAAAGTGTTGGCTTTAGTAATGATGTTTCGTTTACTGAGGAACTACGAGTTTTGCCTTCAGATGAAACTTTTAGTTGGGCTAATGAAAATTATAACTCCTTTCAAAGGAGTGTAGATGTGTGGTCTTTCGTTCTTTCTTTACGTGTCCGTATACTTCTGGACAATGCCAAATGGTCATATCTTGGAGGTTTCACTGAAGATAAGCAGGTTAGCTCTGGCTACTAGGTTTTCCCCCCTCGTATGGTACCAATTGCAACTTCTGGTCTCACTTACAAGCTTTTCAATAATAAGTGTGTGTTTATTTGGGTCAATCTGTCTATGTTCCATCCAGAAAAACAGAAGACGGGGTACCGCTTCATGGTTAAGAGAATGTGTATTGCAGCTCGGGCCAACATTTATCAAACTTGGACAGTTATCCTCCACACGGTCTGACTTGTTCCCGCGCGAATTTGTGGACGAGCTTGCCAAGCTGCAGGTATTTGTTATGTTGAATCTTAATATGCATCTCCTCTAATAATGCTATATCCAGTACTTTAAAATAAACTCAAAATCAAGAGCTTCAGAATAGCGTGTTATTGTTTAATTCATGAGCTAATTTGGACTAGCAAGGGTAACATCTGCTTCTTATTGAACGTGATATGCAGGATAGAGTCCCAGCATTTTCAGCAAAGAAAGCTAGAGCATTCATAGAGAATGAATTGGGAGCTCCAGTTGATGTTCTGTTTAAGGAATTTGAAGATCGACCTATAGCTGCGGCTAGTCTTGGTCAGGTCACACTTTTATCCCATAGCTGCTTGACAAGCTTCTGTTTCCGTTGGTAATGAGAAAAACCGGTATAGTTTTGCTAATGACTTTGCTGATAAGTTCTTTTGGTTTTAGGTACACCGAGCTATTCTGCATAACGGAGAGAAAGTGGTTGTGAAAGTTCAAAGACCTGGTCTTAAGAAACTCTTTGATATTGACTTAAGTAAGCACATATACTCATATAGCTTAGTTGAGTTTTTCTATGTATGTTTAGTCCTTTTCTGGTTTTCCTGTTGAATTCTGCTTTTCTTACAGGAAATCTAAAGCTAATTGCTGAATATTTTCAAAGAAGTGAAACTCTGGGAGGTCCTACAAGGGACTGGATGGGTATATATGAAGAATGTGCTACGTATGACTACGAGCATCCACTTATTCATTTTAACTTAGCATGATGTATATCTATCACTAATTCCAACATTTTGTAATGTTTTCAGGATTCTGTATCAGGAAGTTGATTATATAAATGAAGCGAAAAATGCTGATAGATTCCGACGTGATTTCCGAAACATAAAGTGGGTTCGAGTACCTGTATGTTTCTTGCTCAAGACAACCACACACACCATATATAGTTCCGTTTAATATGCACAGAACTTTTAATCCTAACAGGCTGCATTTTTGTTTTCTTATAGCTGGTGTTTTGGGATTATACTGCTACAAAGGTGTTAACATTGGAATATGTTCAAGGTTTCCATCTAACCCATTCACATGCTTGGTCGTATAAGTAATATTGATACTTACTTGATTGTTTAAATTTGGTTTCTATACTGCAGGTGTTAAGATAAATAACTTGGAGATGGTAGATGCTCGAGGGTTTGATCGTTCTCGCATCTCTTCACGTTCTATTGAAGCATACTTGATTCAGGTGAAGAAGCTTTTGGGCCTTTCATATCACTCAAATGAGTCACATATTCTCATTCATTGACATTAAAGTTCTTTGGCGCTGATTTTCTTAGATACTGAGAACTGGCTTCTTTCATGCTGATCCACATCCTGGGAATCTTGCCATTGACGTGGATGAGACCCTCATCTACTATGATTTTGGTATGATGGGAGAGATAAAAACTTTCACTCGAGAGAGATTGCTTGAACTCTTCTATGCAGTTTATGAGAAGGATGCAAAAAAGGTTTGCACCTTTCTTAAGCTTACCTGTTAAACGGTTGTAAGTTATGGAATTTAAAATTTCAAACTTCTTCGGATTAAGACAACTCTCTGAACTGTGCATTGCAGGTTATAAAATGTTTAATAGAGCTCGAAGCACTTCAGCCCACTGGAGACTTGTCATCGGTGCGTATGCCCACTGTTTCAGTTTAAGACCTTAATGTGATAACATTTTGGTTGTTTTTGATTGATAGGAATCTTTGATAAATTTTGCAAACTTTTGTTATTATGTCTAGGTTAAGAGATCTGTGCAGTTTTTTTTGGATAATTTACTAAGCCAAAGTCCTGACCAGCAGCAGACTTTAGCTGCAATTGGTGAGGTATGTTAAGATTTGAATATTATACCTGTATATTGACTTCATTTTGGAGGTACTTTCAGGGCATATTCATATGTGAAATCGACTCAACTGTCCTGATTGTAATATTGGGTATTTTTATGTTTTCATAGGACTTATTTGCAATAGCAACAGATCAGCCATTTCGCTTCCCATCTACTTTTACCTTCGTCATACGGGCATTTTCAACCCTGGAAGGTTCACCCCCTAACTTCTGTAGATAAGGAATAAGAATGCTTAACTTGACTTCACCTTTCTAGCTACAATGCGTTGTTTGGATTTACCCTGATGGTAACTCTTCTTTCTTACAGGTATAGGATATATACTAGATCCAGACTTTTCATTTGTGAAAATTGCCGCCCCTTATGCACAAGTATGTATTTCTTACTTCAATACTACTATATTATTTGGTTCCCTCCATAATCCATATGTATGAGCTAATCTCTAGAATTCAAATGAAATTTCCAGGAACTCCTAGATGTAAGACAGAAGCAACAAGGTGGAGCCCATCTCGTGGAGGGTATCCGAAGACAGGCTAATGAAGTAATTATTTGTCTTGTGTTAGTTCTGTTATCAAAATATATCCGGCATCAGCTTAATTTTCATTGTTTTTAGTTTGCCATTTGTAAAATCTGGATTATGTTAAAATTTGCAGGCCAGAACCTCCACCATTTCCATGCCATCCCGAGTTCAACGCATAGAGGAGTTCGTGAAAGAACTTGAATCAGGGGAATTAAAACTTAGAGTCAGGGTACTTGAGGTAATTTAAAATCGAGATTCGAGACCCATTTACCTTTTAAAAGGTTTCCTTTAAACATAGGGAATGCTAAAGAATTTTCCCAATAAACCAGTCGGAAAGATCAGCTCGAAAGGCAACGATACTTCAAATGGCTACAATGTACACAGTTATCGGAGGCTCATTACTAAACATTGGAGTATCTTTTAGCAGCCAGGGAAATAACATGATTGCAAATGGGTCTTTTGTTGGTGCAAGTAAGTCGTCCACACATTACATTCATTTCATTAATGACCAAGAGAATACTTTTTTAAGTTCGTTTGAATTTAATGATATATCCCTAACATTATATTGCAGGTATTTTTTTCATATTGTTATTAAGGTCTATGCAAAGGGTGAAGAAGATTGAAAAATTTGAGAAGTCTATATAGAAATGTTATATAAAATTAATAATCAGAATTTGAAAAGAAATTTATTCTCATTTTGTAGATTGCAGTTTTTTTCTTATAGGTTAAAAATTTGTGCTTAGAAAAGAAGGAGACGAGTGTTCCATCGCATAATCTCCTCATAATATACAAAGTGTTACACATTGTAAAAGAACCCCCAATTGGGGGATATGACTTTTAATTGGGGGATATGATTAAATGACAAAATAGGGATCCAAATATCCTAGCTGGGTTACCCCTTATCTAAATAATTTATTAATTCCTAATCTAACCCTCCCTAATTAGGATTAGTTACTAATTAAGATTAGTAAAATCTTAATGATTTGGGGATATAATTTGTGTTTTTGAGTTTATTTGAAATTTTTGTGGGTAGAAGGAGGGAAAAAACTTTAGAGTAGAATTTTTTTTTTTGGAAATGGAAGATGAATTTGATGAGAGACTTGCAGTTGTTGAATCCTTGGCTCAACTACAACAACAATCATATCTTCAATCTTCAGTTAATGATAACAACTCCCAATTGGAGTTATATGATCAACCAACACCCTTGGATCATGATTTTCGTGACCATGAGGAGTTTTGTGAAGAACCAACTCAAGAAAGTAAACATGTTCAACATACAAGCAGCCCCAACACACAGGTAATGCTTCAAAGAGGTCGAAAATTTGTTTTTTTTTTCGAAACCGCCATTTTTTGTTTGAAAAGCTGAAAACCGGCATGCTCGTTATATGAATACAATGCAGGAACCTCTATAACTAGCATTGTATTCATACAAATTTGAATGCCGGTTTACAATATCCCCAACTGTTCAAGAACATACATGGCGTGGTATTCAAACCAAGATTGTATCTTAGGTTTGAATTTATACTTTTTACCTACCAAGAATATTCTATGGAATATTCAAACCTAAGCACTAAGCGTACATGACAAACCATCTTAGGTTTATGATATTTCAAGCATATATCCTTGAATGTCGAGAATGCCGGTTTAAAATGCAAAACATACGAAACAAATGGTATTTAGAACTTAAATACCCAAGCATATATCCTTGAATGTCGAGAATGCCGTACTATTTCAGGAATAGTAATCGAATTTCTATAAATGCCGGTTTTAATCGGCATGGAATGTCAATTACCATATATGCCGGTTTTCAATACCGGCAGTTTAATTTACTTATCGACAATGCCAGTTTTATTTAATCCAATTTTATTTTCATTCATTCCTTAGATTGTGACATACAACGATCAACCAAACTCCAAACCGCTCCATCGGGATACATCGGAATACTATAAAATACCTCGGGTATGTTACCAAACAAGGGTTTCACCTAGTTTTTACAATTTAACATTGGGATTTGCTTGTAATCTCCCATTCTTTTCCTTATGTAGGGAATAAAAGATGAAAAGGAAGTAATCGCTTGGGCAAAAGCGACGGCGCTTAAGAACATGTGTGTCTTAGTGAGGAATAGTCAACATTCAAATGTTCGTTTTGAGATGGTTTGTGAGAGAAGCGGAAAATACAAGGAGAATAGCCATAAGAGAAAGGGTTATGTATATGAAAAGAAGACTAATAGGGTATACAAGACGATTCGAGGAAGGATGATCCCCTTTAAGCTTGTATTCTATCTAAGAGGAGAAGAAGAAAAAGAATGGGAATGTAAGGTGTGGTTTGGCCGTCACAACCACCCCGATCCGAAATTTTTTGAAGGTCACTCCCTAGTTGCGAAGCTAAAACCTGATCAATTCGAGGATGTCAAGATGATGACCAAAGCATGTATCAAACCAAGAGTGATTTTCAGAACCTTCAAAGAAAAAGATAAGACTAACGTTTCTTCAGTCAGTACAATTTATAGCGCACAAGCAACCATTAGAAGGTTGGAATGGGAAGGGAGGAGTGTTATGCAAGAATTTGAGAAGATAGTTTGGGATCACAACTACACGCGAATCATTAAAAGAGGTCCGGACGATAAGCCGCTTCAAATATTCATTTCGCATCCCTTGCTTTCACAATTGGCACATACGTGTTGTGATGTTCTTATGATGGACTGCACGTACAAGACAAACAAATACAACATGCCGTTGTTCAACATCGTGGGGCAAACATGGTACAAGGTAACATTCACATTGGCTTGGTGTTTAATGGAAAACGAGAGGGATTACAATTATCATTGGGCATTGCGACAATTGAAATTATTGTTCCCGGAAAATCGTGGTCCGAAGGTCATCATAACAGATCAATTTGACGCACTAATGAATGCCATATCCGACGTATATCCGGATGCACAAAATTTTCTTTGTACATATCATATAGGTGAAAATGTGAAAAAACATTGTCATGCTTTGTTTGAACCCTCAAAGGCTGATATTAAGAAAAGAATGGTTGCTGAACTTGAGGAAGATGTTCGCAAAGAGAAACTATCACCCGAAGAAGAAGAAAATGAAAGAGGAAAGATTAAAGAGCAAGTCGAAAAAGAACACGGTGAAAATCATAAAAGTTGGTTGGAATTTCTAAAGGATTGGGAGAAAGTTTATTGGTCTCTTACCGAGGACATGTATGAAAAGAGATTGAACATGTTTATTGCCAAATATAACGAAGTGTATCCAAGTGCCGTCTCATATTGTCGGGATAATTTGTTGGATAAGTTCAAGGAAAAATTTGTGCGTGCGTGGAAAAATCGTTATAGACATTACGGGAATGAAGAAACTAGTATAGCGGAGTCCTCACATGGGAGATTTAAAGATCTCATCCAGTCCGGCCAGGGAAACATGGTTACGGTCACCGAGGCAATTGAGCAACACTTTAAGGCCGATATCGATAGGATCAAGAAGGCTTTTGAGAAAAGCTCAATGGAAAGGATGACTCAATTTCTTCCACATAATAAGTTGCTCCAAGGAATAGAGTTCAATGTCTCCAAATGGGCAATAAAACATATGATGAGACAAATGCAATATGAGAAAAATTACGGAAAACCGGGTGACGTGTGTATTTGTCCCGACATGTCTTCTTTGGGGCTTCCGTGTCGACATATGCTTGTGAAGTATGAAGAAGAGATACCTATTCGTGTTATTGATCCGTATTGGAAGCAATTATCTTTCGACCTTCCCCCTACCGAAGTTCCCGGAAAATCACCATGGGATACAAAGGAGGCCCAAGAATTTTTTGAAGCTTACTCACGTGGCAACTCGGCTAGCCGACAAGTATTGTTGAGCCAACTAAGACTAATTACACGGCCATGGATAGCACATAGTGAAGAGCCAACAAAGGGAGATCCGCCGGGTAGACCACCAACTAAAATTCCAAGGAAGAAACAAAGAAAAGAATTAAAAGATATGACTCGTCGTGAAGAGGAACTCGCGGAAACAAAAAAACGAGATCTATGTGCAAGTGAGATTTCAGAAGCAAGATTCGCTGAAGCGCCCGTTCCAAACAAAAGGGATAGGCCGAGGAAGGAACCGATATCAAGTCAACAACAATCTACTACACCAATAGTCGATGTATCCGAGGTTGAAAGGAAAAGGGGAAGGCCGCCGAAGGTACCAACATTAAGCTACCAAGGACAACAAGGTGAGCATTCCGAACCTACACCAATAGTCGATCTATCCGAGGTTCAAAGGAAAAGGGGAAGGCCGCCGAAGGTACCAACATTAAGGTACCAAGGACAACAAGGTGAGCATTCCGAACCTACACCAATAGTCGATCTATCCGAGGTTGAAAGGAAAAGGGGAAGGCCGCCGAAGGTACCAACATTAAGCTACCAAGGACAACAAGGTGAGCATTCAGAACCTACACCAATAGTCGATGTATCCGAGGTTGAAAGTAAAAGGGGAAGGCCGCCGAAGGTACCAACATTAAGCTACCAAGGACAACAAGGTGAGCATTGCAAACCTACACCAATAGTCAATCTATCCGAGGTGCAAAGGAAAAGGGGAAGGCCGGTGAAGGTACCAACATCAAGCAACCTAGGGCATGTCTTTGAGCATTCCGAACCTACACCAATAGTCGATGTATCCGTGGTTCAAAGGAAAAGGGGTAGAGGTAGGCCAAGGAAGAATATTCTCCCGTCTAATACCAAAGACATTTGGAGTTTAGGGATTGTAGAGGATGGTTTGGATATAATAAAGCTAAAAGTTGGTAATATGACGATGTATAAGGATTCGCAAACGGGTAAGACTTGTAGGCACTACCATACGAAGATAGAGTCTTACATATACCAACTTCCTCAGGTTATTCGCGAGTTTATTGCGTACACGGATGATGTCGATGGAGATGGAAATTGTGGCTATCATGCCGTGACGGAACAATTAGGAATCTTCGAGACGGCTGTTAGCAAAGGAATGACACCATGCCGATATGCTAGAATGAGAATGGCCGATCAACTTGTGAAGAAGAAGAGCTTCTATGAGAAATTGGTTGGTCACGACGAGGTGTTTGATGATATGTGTGCTCAAGTGTTAGGACCCGAGCAGGATATGGCATTTCTTCCTTCTCAATATTGGATGAGGATGCCGCTATGTGGGCATCTAGTAGCGGATACATTTAATTGTGTTGTTCATTATTTTTTCCCCACCATAGTCATAACATTTACACCAAAGTGGCAAATATGCGAGGGATCCCTTAAGATGAGAAGAGTTGTTTTGGCGTACGTGAACGGCAATCATTTCGTTATTCTAAAACTCAAGGACAATTGTCCATTGCCACCTGTTTGTGGGATGGTTAAAAACAAGGAACTTGATCCAAATATATGGAAGGGATGGATGGAATTGAATGAGGAGAATCACCAATTATGGGATGCTTTGGCATTATCAAAGAAACCTCTTTAAGAGGATGACTTGCAACTTTATACGTGTGGAAGTGATGATGAGTAATTTGGATATATGTGGTTTACTAATACGCCACCTTTTGCTTTTTTTGGAAGTTTGAAATGTAATCATTAAACCATATGCCATGTATGTGCCTTGTACTGGCGTTTCAATATATGTTCTCTTTTGTGCAGGAATAACACCATAAGTTCACAGATATGTTATTTTTTGTGCCGGCATTGGAAATAAATGCATAACACCACCGGTATAACACATAGAAATTTAATTCCCATAGGAAATTTAGAGTACCGGCATAGTTCTCAGGATAATTATACTACGCCGGAACTCTAATTTTTTCAATATGGAAATAAACAGAATTCCGGCATAGTTCACAGGATATATACTATGCCGGTGTTGAAAAATTAAAACCTAGAAATTGGAAATTGCCAAACACATAAAATAACATAAGCAAAGAACTAATCCCATAAAATAACATAAGCAAAGTTTAAACAAACCAAATGTAAAGTTAAGATGTTCCAAACCGAAAACAAATGAAGCAAAGATGTTCAAAGATTACCAAGCCACACAAACAGACATAAACAACAATAATACTATCAAGGCCACACGATCACTCGGTTCTTGGCCTCTTGTATACCCTATTCTTCTTTTCGCCCCACAAGTATTTTGCCTCAGTATCTTCTATTTGGTCTAACTTTGGGACGACGTTCTCCATTTCTTTCTGGGTCAGCAACTCGCCTTTCTTGGTCTTCTTCTTAAAGAACCTTGACAAGTTTCCAATCCGCTGATGCTGTTAACGGATATTTCAACATGTATTTAGTATGTACAATTTTATAATTTGATAGATATAGATTAAGAGAATAATAATGAACGCACCAACAATGTAACGAGTTGTAGAAGTCAAGATGCATTGTATCTGGAGTTGTGGAGGGACGTGCTAGTGGTGGAGGGACCTCTACCGCATCCGGGCGTATAACATAAGGATGCGAGTACTGTAGATGACCGCTCATGAATGTTGGTTCACTATCAAGACCCTTCACAGCCAATTCCCAATCATCCCTATCCAGCACAAGTTCTTCTTCTTCCCTTTCGATCCAATGTGCAAGAATTGGTTCTGGGTCGTAGCATACCAGAGTATGGCTCGCATCTGATTGGCATTTAGTAAAGTCATGAGAATATTTATGATATGATGTATATGTGATATCCTTCTGCTTGTAACCGAGTTGGCGCATCACGCGGAGAGGGTTATGCATAACATATCCTTTTGGATGAAATAACGGTCCGTTGTAAAATGAAACATTATCATGTCTGAGAAGGTGAACTCCTCTGACATTCCTATAAGGGTCAAACACAACATCTTCCACAGAAAATGAGTCCAAAGCTTCTCTCATTTGTAAAAATCGTTTCTTGTTAGGAGTAGGGGTATTGCGGAAGTAGTATTTCTGAGCTAGAGCCATATTCGGTTCATAATCACGCCAAATCTCCAATCCTTTATACCCTATGAACAAATCTCGGAAGTGTTCATAAGCCCACACCTGTGCCCATAAAATGTATAAGAAAATAAATAGTTGAAAACAAACAAATGTAACGATAAGAATCACAAAATAAGTATTTCACAAATCTCGGAAGTGTTCATAAGCCAAATACACCTAACATCATTTATTATATCGAGATTCAACAAGCAAAGCCGCTTCAAAATGCCTAAAAGGCTCTTTTCGCCACTTCGTATATGCATCCTGAGCTTCATACCTATCACCATTGTATCTTGAAAGGAATTCGTTGTATTTGAGACATGATTTGATGAGTGCAGTTGTTCGAATGCGTACTATTTGATCGGCGTATTCAATTTTGCGTTTCTTACCGTCAAGCATGTTAGGCTTGTAAGAACCATTCATTACAAGGCCCCAAAAAAATTCTGAAGGGCGTTCATCCTCCGGCAAATCCAATACTAAGTAGTAATTTCTAATCCACTCTGTTTCCTCCTCAACATCTGCTTCTATCTTACCTTGTTTTTGACGTTTAACCTCTTCCAGAGCTTCCGCTCTTATCTTATCTATTTTTTGACGATAAAGTTCAATCTTTGCTTCCTCTTTTTCTTCTCTGTTCCTCTTACTTATCTCTTCCTCCATTGCGACAATTGACTTGGTGGTTTATTCCTTCCTTATTAGTTTTTCTAGTATTGTGGCCACGGAGTTGGTCGTGGTTGATGATTGATTTTCTGTCGGAGTGGACAATATGTTCCTCAAATGTTTTTCTTTTTCAAGGGAATTGATGAACTTGGAAGATGGTGAGTGATAATCCATTGGAGATATATCTGTGAGGTATAAATGCAATGGTCTATCCATTCATTTAAATATATTTAGTCATAACGGCTCTTTTCCACCTTAGTGACGGCACTATAAGTAACTTAGATCCCACGCCGGAACTAATGTTTTCTAGTGTATGGTTCAAAAAACTAGCTGTTAGGCATTCAATTCCTGGAACCGGAAGATAAAGGAGGAAGTAAAACTACGCCGGTATTATATTCCGGCACTACATGTAATACTACGGGTATGCCGGTTTTTAGGAATTTCTATTCAGGAAACGACCCAAATATGACCACTACACCGGCATTCAATGTTTAATAATTTCAATGCCGTAATAGGTACACTTCGGAAAAAATAGCTAGTGTTTTGAAAAATATGACCGTTGCCGCTTCGTTTTTATATAACATCACCCATTCCATTGGAAAAAACTACACAAAACAAGCACCAAATAACAAAAATAATTCTCTCAAGAAAGTAGGCAAGGTTCAAATAATGGGGGATTCATCATCTACCTCTATTTGCAAAGTAAGTATAGTTACTAACAACATACTCTTCAATACTATGATGGATAACTAATATAATTTTCTCTTGCAGAGTCATCATTGCAAGTGTCAAATTTGCAAGTCACCTTCTCACCTAGCCATGGACTGTCCATTTATTTATTCAAAGTGTAGAAGCTGTGATGGGACACGCCGGTTTTGGATTGCAAAAACTGATGATGCTGAAAATGGAAGAATGTTTCTAAGGTGTTTGAATTACCCAAAGTGCGATGAGTTTCAATGGTTTGACAAAGCGGTTGAACTAGCAGAGTCAAGAGAAAACCACAAGGGCCAATGCAAGCCTATCGATGGGTATGATGGGTGTTATATGAAGGGAAAGAAATATGTTGAAAAAGAAGAAGAGCCAATGAGGATGATCCTTGAAACCCCCATTCCGGACGATGTGTTTGAACAAATTGGGGATATGCTTAAAGGCTCAGTAATTGTGGAAAAGGGATGGAAATAGATTATCTATAACTAAGTGCAATCCATCCACTGTTTATTTAATTTTAAAGTTTCAATGTAGTCCAATGTAGTCAATTACATCAGACCGAAATAAAGGAGAATTTGAAATGAATTAAGCAATTTGCAGGAAATGCTAAAATCAATACAACTATGCCGGTATTAGTTCAATTCTTTTAGAGTATTTAAGAGTTTTTGGATACCGGCATTGTTAAAATGAATATTACAATGCCGGTTTTCTGTCAAATATTTAATAGATTTTGGAGATTTTCAAAACCGGTATAGACCTTATCAAACATAACAATGCCGGTACATGTCTGTTTCTATACAGGAACCAAAAAATGTAACATAATGAATTTTACTATGCCGGTATGTGTAACGGTATTTCAAATAATGAGCTCTTCTATGCCGGAACATTTTAACTTTCAAACCAGAACTCTAAACATGTTCAACATAAACCAAAGTAAATAAAGAGTTAACCCACAGTACAAACCAAAACAAGTTTGAAATTGTTTTTGACGTAACCAAAAAACTAAAGAGTTAACCATAAGTAATTAGTCTTTTGTTTCTTTTGGGTTGGCGCCTTCCTTGTTTCCCCATACATAGCTTTGACAGTAGGGTCGGTTTCTTCAATTCTACGAAGCTTTTCCTCGAGTTCCTTGATTTCTTGAAGAGATAGCACAACTCCGTCTTTATGCTTGCAACCTAACATCTTCGTAACCTTGCCAAGCCGATGTCGCTAGTTTAATACATCAAACACATAATCAGCATATATGTTAATATATGATTTTGTTTACATTAAGCAATTAATAAAACTTACCACCATTCCGAAAGTCTTGAGAAGTTGGGCCATCGTAGGTTGTGGAGGTGGAGGAATTTCAACATGAGGGTTTTCTTGGTGTGGAGCTTCGACGGAGGGAGGGCGCACGACATAAGGATGTGACCATTCCAGGTAATCCATCATGTAGTTGTCATCAACTTCATAACCATTTTCCGCAATCTCCCACTTACTAATATCTACCAAACGACGTGGCTCTCTTTCCCTCCAATGTGTTGGTTCCGGTTCTGGATCATACACTACATGAAACTTGTTGGGAGTTGAATTGCACCGAGAAAATTAAAGAAGATAATTCTCATCAGAGGTCGACCAAAAACGGGATAATTGTTTAAATCCATGTTGGCGCATCACACGGCATGGGTCGGCCATGATGTATCCTCTTGGGTGGTACAACGGCCCATGGTAAAATGCAACATCTCTTGGAATTTGACGGTATACTCTAATCTCCTTATAAGTGTCGAACACAACGTCTTCCTTCCTCATAGCATCTAGAGCCAATCTCATATGGATAACGCAACCTTTGTTACCAGGCTTTGGATTACTGTTAAACTCAAACCTCTGAGCTCTAGGGGTATCGGGTTCAGCAAGGTCTTTGATCTTCAAGAATGGGAAGTCCTTGAACAAGGTTGGGAAGTGTTCATAACACCACACATAATCCAATGTCAACAATATACATGTGAACATAAGTTAAATAAATACATGTGATCATAGATTAAAAAAAATTATACCTGGAGTAGAGTGAAATTCCCGACAAATTGGTTTGTTTTAGCCAATGAAGCCCTTCTCATCTCCGCCATCAAATGTGCCATGACAGCGGTGCCCCAAGAATAGCCATACACACCTTCCAACGGGTCCAGGTACTGGAGAAAGTTTGCACTTACCCGGTTGCCATTACTGTCAGGGAATGCCCTAGTGCCCAAGAGGTATAACAAGTACGTGGCGGCGGTATACCGAATCTGTGCAGGGTCCCATCCAGCCTCCAAGCTTCTAGCCTTTGTATTTTCAAACATCTTCTTAAGCATCGTCAGCTTGAATGTCTTAGTCTTATTTCCGTTCGATGCTACATAAAAGCTTTCCGAAGAAGTTTTGAAGTCCCAATTAAACATCTTTGCAGTCAAATCGTGCAACTTCATCCAATCTAGGTCACGAGACTCAACTCCTTCTGAAATTGATTTGCCAATAACATTCAAGCCTAGAATGTCATGAACATCTTCAGGAATCAAGGTCATCTCTCCAAACGGGAAGTGCATGGTATCATTTTCACCATGATACCTTTCGGCGAAGCAATTTACGGTCACTGTATCTGGATTAACGTAATTTTCAACCAAAGAATACAGACCCGAGTTCTTTACTAATGTTTAGACATCTTCATGCTCCAATGACAATTTCCACTCAGCATTGGCTTGGTTTCGGCAGACACGCACAGCCTTAGTATGATCCTACAAATATGAGATAATACGATTAAGAGATAATGTAAAAAATAAAACAATGGACATGCACAAAATAACAAATACTTACATAAGTTTGAAAGATAGTACGAGCCCAAGAGTGCTTGTATCCAAAGAGTACTTTCGGTTCCGGAGATTGACCCCAAATTTTACCATCATCGCGGTCGGGTATCATGTCATCAATGTGAGGAAGGTGACAACCTTTAACTTTGTGTTTGCCCTTGCCCTTGCCTTGTGTTGGTTGTTGACTAGTCTCACCAACTTCGCTTTGGCTTGATAATTGACTTGGGGGAACCTCATCATCTTCCTCCTCACTGTCCCATTCATCATTATCATCGTCCACAACTGTACCTTCACGGGCACTACGTTCACCACCACTCTCCCAAACTAACCCTCTTGTTTGAAACCCCAAACGCTTCTTGCGACCCGCATCTTTCCCCCGTGGAGGCAGGGACTGGGGAGTATCAAGACCGTCCTTCCTCCTTTTTTTAGTGAGAATATGACCTTTATTTTTCTTCGCTTCTTTGGCTTTTGACCTATAACATAAGCAAACGAAAAAAACATAAGAAAAGTCATCACAGTTGAGGAACCGGCATTGCAACTCTTAAACAAACTAATGCCGGTAACATGTACCGGCATATATGTTCAAATATCGAGCATGCTGGTTTTTCAGTGTTTCTTCCTGAATGTTTCAAGTGTCAAACCGGCGTACACCAATTGAACTAAGCGATGCCGGTATTTCAGTACCGGCATTCACGAAACCTAGATACAATGCCGGTAAAAATAAAATTGTTCATGTGTGTTTTTAGTTGACTACCGGAATAGTCTTCAACCCAATTCGAATGCCGGTCCAAAAATTTAATTTTCAGGAACTCAAACCGGTATGGTATGCAACCATTATTGTATGTCGGTATTGATATTTCAGGTTCAGGAAGTTAAACCGGCATCTTATTCGACCCAAATTCTATGCCGATACCTAAACCGGCTTGGTATTCAAACTAAGATCTAATGCCGGTACTCACTGGAACTCGACAGTTTCAGCTATTGTTGGCGATTCTAACCTAAACCCATGGCTACGAATCGATTAAAACAATCATAAATGAGTAAAAAAATCACTTACCTTCTCAGAGAAGCCATGACTGCTAGTGGTTGATCATCCGAGTTCGCTGTTGCGTCATCTTCTAGTTGTTGAGCAATGTTCTCGATTCTTTGTTCATGGGTTTGTTGAGCAGGAGATTTGGTTCTCGGTTTTGATTTCGATTTGGTTCTCCGAGGCATTGTTATGGTAGGTTGACCAACGAAGAATTTTTTGATTCAACGATTAATCGTCGATGAAGAATGAACGATGAGGAAGACGATGAAGAAAAAATAAAAATTTCAAAACCTAACCCTATGCCGGTACTGGTTTGAGAAGGGGGATATATGATTTTGGGTTTTGATTTTAATGTTTAGTAGAAAGGGCAAAAAAGTCATTTCATAATATTTTTTAATTAATGAAAGGGTGTTTTGGTATTTTCGCACCCAAAAGACACCCCTTATCAGCCCCCTTTGGTTGGGGGGAGTAATTCATATCCCCCAATTAAAAGTCATATCCCCCAATTGGGGGTTCTTGTAAAAGAATCGATACAAAAGTTGTAATTGTATGATGGCATTGATAATATAATAATATACTGTTCTAATCACAAACTTATTGGAGTTTATGTATCACAATGAGTTTATGTATCGTAAAGAAAAATAAATTAACAAAAAAAATAAAACAGCCACGCTATCATTGATATGAATTCTAATTTTTGTAACTTACAACTTGTTACCTGTAAACTGTAAGATACGTAAGAGAGACACTTTCTCGTATGGGTTTTATTCGTGATCTGAATCTGGTTCGCTATTTGATGTCAAATTGTTTGGTTTTTTATTTATTTTTATGATGTTTGACTCAGGTTCCGATTCAGCTCATACATCTGACTCCAAGTCATTTGAGTCAAATATCATTCTGTACCGGACTTGTCGAGGATATATCATCTAACATTCAATAGTTTTCTATAACTCTATTATTCAACAATTTTTGAGACAGATATAATGAGCCATGAGTTAGAAAAAGAAAGAAAAAAAAAACTGTTAGTGAACACTGCCACTTCATGGGACAACCACTGCCTTTTTTTATGGGTTAGTATAGTGGTTAGTTGTGGCCCCTAAATACTACTAGCAATTACAAGGTCCATGATTCAAACCTTTATTTCCTCCAAGGGAGTAAGCATGAGAACCATCAGGCCATTTGATGAGACAACCACTATCTAGCTAAACAATTCTTATTTTATAGCCGCCTCCACCAATGATTCTGGGATATCTAATGAGAACCAGGATTTTAAAAAAAACTAAGAGACTGACTGATAACTCAACGGATTTAAATTAGGGATGTCAACAAGTTGGTTTTTGTAAGAGAAACGAGTTAGTTTCTGGTCGGTTGTCGGGATCGAAAGCGATAAAATATCAGGATGCCCGTCGGATCGGGGTAACCATTGGTTCTTTATAAGTTTTTTTTTTTTTAAAAAAAAAAAATTCTTAATCTTAATCTTATTAATTTATTTTTTTAAAAAAGGAGAGGGTACCAAGTACACCACCAAATTTTTCATTTGGAGCCTGTATGGACAAATCTGTTACAATCAATATACATCAACAAAAAAGATATGTGTACCTGATTGCAAAACAAGTTCATTGGACGATCTAAAAAATCAATATTCAAGAACAACCTAACATGTACCCAAACTATATAGGAGTCGAATTCCAACAATACCAAGTCTTTTAATCTATATTTCAAGACACGAATTCGCTAGAGCAAGTCTTGTAGGTTCTATACAGTTTGAGCCTAAAAACCTTTTAAGTTGTTTAACATATTACTTGTGATATTTCTATTATAAAGACAAAAAAATAAAATGCGGAAAAGAAATAACACAAGACACCAAAATAATAATAATGAGAAAACTATAATTCTTATAGAAAAACCTTGGGAGTTAGTCCAGTTTGAACACTACACTGTATTAAGCCGCTATAAGCACTAGCCTACTATCATACTTTGGACCAGGATGTAATTGAGACTGTATCAAACCTCAGATAAATTCAGCTTCAGTCGTTCCCATTACATCTCTGGATCCAACGTGATCATATGCACTTGATTTCCCTAACAGACGTCCTTTACAGCCTTAAGAGTTGGTTCAGCTGAAGTGAAGACTTTTAAGTATTCTACCTCTAACAGATAGCCTATTGATTGCCTTCATAAAGTATACATCAAGGTAATCGAAATTTAATGGTTATGAAGGATGTTCAAGCTAAATAAGATATCAATCAAACCTCAACCATTATGATAGCTTACTCTCTTCAAAAGGTTATAGATAGGCCTAATCGGTTTTACATCAAAAGATCGATCTAATATATATGAAACTTGTGGAATTATAAAGTCTAAGACGAAGAGTGTTTGTGCTTTTAATCATTCTTATTCTCTTATAGATAATTCTTGAATGGAAGTATAACAGAAGAGACAAACCTTATAATAGACAAGAATTACGAAGACCAAGATAAGATTCCGAATATCAAGAACTATCCGGTAAAAGATAGTCAGATCGGTCTTCACAAATTCCTTAGTAAAGACTTCAAAAGTCCTAACCTAATACATTTTCACAAGGAAACCTATGTCTTTGGAGGACGACTCTAGCCGTAACTAGGATACAGAAGTGCCAGGATTAAGATTCTAGTTTACAGAGAGTCCTCTAATTATAATGATAAACAATGTTGGTAGCTTACAATCAAAGTTAAGTTAGATGTTAGTGAATTTCCTTGACACCAAGTAAGGTCAACTTCTCAATTTAGATTGATCATGCAAGCATGCGAGAAGTTTTCCTTGAAATAAAAAGAATGTGCACCCGCATATTTATCGATATAAACTCTATGCACCAAAATGTTAGTCCAAAAACAATGGTTGAGTTTTCGGTGAACCATCAAGGAATCATGGAGTTCAATAAACAAAGACTAAATTTGTTCATGAACGGTCCAAAAAAGTTTGTGAACAAATTGTCATCACGGAGTTCTGAAGCTTTTCATGTCCATAAGTTCGCGAAATGTCCAAATCAATTTGCGTACTTAAGTTAAGTTATAAAAAGTGTCCGGGTGTTAGAGCATTGCTCGATTGAACCCACCAAGCGTTGGTATGTCAAGTTTGGTTGTCATATTTTAGTGAACCAAAACTCATTTAAGAAGTCGCTTGATGTAAATGTACTAGAGTCAACTTCGTATAGGTTAGCTTGAACGTATTAGGGTGAGACATTACAAGTATTGCGAAGACTTGAAGAAGTACGGAGCTACAACGACAACATCATCCTTCCACTTGAGGTTAGTGATATTTGACTTAAATTGTTTCATTCCCTAACGTATCTTTCAAGTCGTGCATATTGAAAACATAAAACTGCGAAGCATGAACACTCTAGATAGACATAGTATTAAGGAATACAATATGAAGTTTCTTGCTTTACTATTAAACTTTGTATATAAGACATCGACATAATCGTATGAATGCTATTGTGATTATATATGGGTATAAGGTGGGTATTTCATCCTAGGGAACAATGTTTACATGTGTTCTAAGGAAGTAAGTTCATGATATGTGTTGTGAATCGAAAAGGAAATCCCCAGGCGTTATTGGGGATGTTCTTCGTTGCATATCTTATGAACGACCAATATGTGTGATTAGTATAACCACTCATGACTTGTTTGTGTTCTTGGTAAAACTATTCACATGAGGCATGACTTATGTATTGGTATGACTTTTATTAGTGAAAATGATCTTAAGTAATCACCTGGGGTATGATCGGGTTGTGAGTGTCTGAACTTATTACTGGGAGAACGGGAATCGATCCAAGTAAGAGGTGCAGTGCATCAAAATGGGAACCGATCCTTGTATGAGGTGCAACAAGGTTTATGGAAGAAAGGGGAACCGATCTTATGAACATGTGCAACATGTTTTTTGGAAGGGGGAACCGATCCTATAAACATGTGCAGTGTATACAAGTTAGATACAAAATAGATGTGGGGAACCGATCCTAGTACCTAGTCATCCGTATCTTTGGTAAACTAGTGTAACTATGCACAGTACTCACATGGAGGTAGAAACGAAACTTGTTTTGGCAGAACCGCAAACCCATGAGTTGTGATTGAGTGGTGCTTGATCAATCACATAGTTCTTGAAAGTCAGATGAACCAATTCTAAACTTGTTCGGAAGTGTGGTAAATCGGTTTCAAGTGAGCAAGCATGGAAAAGACTTGCAAGAGTAAGATGTCGTCACTGTTTGAAAACGGTGCATTAATGCTTATTCTTTATTGTTCAAAGATATTCCTTAAAGGCTAAGAAGGAAGTAAATCCCAAGATCGAATTTAAATAAGTTAAGAATCTTTTTAATTAAGGGTTTTTAGTTATATATGGAAAATAAGAATTAGTAATGTGCATTTACTAATTAGAGATTTTCCAAGGAGATTTCGATCTTTTTTTTGGACAGTGCATTCACAGGAATTATGAAAACCGAATTTGGTGGAGTAATGAAAAATATCTTGAGAATATTTTCGGTTTTGGAAATTCCTTGGTGTCAAAATTTCCTTATCTATAAATACTTTGAGTTTGCATTTCTAGCAAACTAATCCTGTGTAATATAGACTTCCTCTTTTGTCTTTGTTACTGGTGAATCCGCCTATCAGAGAGGAGAGTAATCTAATTAGGTGAAATCTCTTACAGCCGCTCAATTTAAAGTCTTCTTTGGGATTGAGAAGCTCTAGCGCGACCCGTTGGTGGGAAACTAGATAATGCGGTTTATCTTTAGTTTTCGTATTGATTTGATTGACTAACGGTGGTTGAAATTTGATTGCACCTAGTTTGTTTATGCTTGAGAATCTTCTCTTCTGATATACGATTTACTCAAACTAGTTCAAGATTTCGAAAAGGATCTTTAGACTGTTGTTAGATCTAAAGATGATCTTGTGATAATCCTTATTAATAGAATTCGTTCTGTGTGTGATTGCTCACAAGAGATTCAAGTAGTTGTGTTCAGGTGTTTATTTAAGATTTAAGAAGATTTGAAGACAAAGAAGATATTGAAGATTTATGACTTAGTTTTTACAATCTTTGGTGTGCACAATACTTATGTGGGAAAAAGAGGATCCGACTATAATTGATTTATCCTTTTGGGTATTTTTATAGAATAATTGAGGAAGATCGGCATCAATACGTTTCCTTATGATTAAAGGTATTGATTGGCTTAATCTTAACAATTGCCTTTGGGTGATTGAATATAAGATAGATCTTGGAACCTGGCAAAGGAGTTTATGTTAAGATAAACAAGGGAACCTTTGCGCAACTCATATCACTTGGTTAAAGAGAGTTGATACCAAACAGATTTGTTGTTCCTTTACTGTTTGGAATATGAACCAAAGGAATTGGTCTAATTACGTGACTTGTTTACAGGTTGGAGGCGTGGGAATACAGACGGAACTAGGTGAACTATAGGCTTAGTTGCTTGGTCTCAACTATACGAAGTTGGTATTATTTTGTATAGCGGCTTTATCCTAAGAGTATTCAATTCTGGACTAGGTCCCGGGGTTTGTTTGCATTTGCGGTTTCCTCGTTAACAAAATCTTGTTGTGTCATTAACTTTATATTTCCGCATTATAATTGTTGTATTATAATTAAAGTAAATTGCACAAACGTTAATTCTTATTTACTTGATACGTGAATCCTTGAGTTTGGTTAAGTCTGAACCTTTGTATCAAGTAAACACACTTTGTTGTTGTATTGTCTCGATCTCGTATCCATAAACGATCACACAAAGTGTGAACCGATTTGTTGTATTGTCTCGACTCATTCCATAAACAATCACTTTCGGGGAAAGGACTTATAGGAAGGAAAAGTAATATCTTTAGGTATATTTGGGGTACCCTCGCCTTTTCACCAGGAACCTCTTAAAATCAGCCAGTTCGCAAACTGACCAAATCCGCTTTATACTTGAGGATTCAAAAGTGTTAAGGAACATCTAAAAATCAATGTTAGTGCATTGCTCGGTCGAACTCACAAGTGTTGCTATCTCAAGATTGTTGTCAAATTTAGTTGTCAAAACCGTATCTTGATTTTTAGTATACAATTAGTTAAGTCTCGTACTAGGATAGAAATTTGGTTGAGAAACAAAGGATTACAACAGTCAATATCATTGCGTTCAACAGTTTGTAGGTGAAGATCAACCGAAGCTTTTGGAGGACTTCATCAACAAAAAGTAAGTGAAGATTGAACCACATATATCTCAAGTTATATTCACTTTCTATCAATTTGAGACGATGTCGCATAACTGAAAAGGCAGGGGTACAACAACTTCACCCAATATTTCGCTTAGAATTCTGTATGGACTAACTCCAATATACTTTCAAGAGAATCAACTAGACAGTTAGACTCAATCTTAAGAAAAGTATATCAAAGAGTTATATCTCAATTTCTCGATTCAATCCGCAATCAAACTAATACGAATTTGCGAGTATGATTGAATACAAGAGAAATAACTTGTACGGTATCAAAGATCAATGTTCAAGGATCAATCAATTTCAATCAACAACCAAATGTTGGATTTACCAATTGATTGATTCAACGCACAACCTGTGATATTTCAATTATACAACAAAATATAATGTGGAAAAGAAATAACACAGACACCAGAAGTTTTTTTAATAAGGAAACCACAAATGCAGAAAAACCCCGGGACCTAGTCCAGATTTGAACACCACATTGTATTTAGCCTCTACAGACACTAGCATACTACAAAGCTAACTTCTTTCTGGACTGTAGTTGAACCCTGGACAATCTCACACTGATTCAAGGTACAGTTGCGCTCCTTACGTCTTTGATCCCAGTAGGATACTACGTACTTGATTCCCTTAGCGGATCTCACCCACAACTAAGAGTTGCTACGACCCAAAGTCGAATACTTGATAAACAAATATGTCTCACACAAAAAAATCTATTAGAATTGTTAGAGTACTGCTCGGTCGAACTTGCATGCGTTGCTATCTCAAGCATGTTTGTCGATGTTAGTGATCAAAACTATAAGTCTTGATTTCTAGTCTACTTATAGCTAGACGAAGAACTACTAAAGGAACTGGTGGACCTTCATCGACTAAAAGGTATGTGGAGACTTGAATTTATCTATCACTCAAAAGTATATTTACTCTATCTCCTATCTTGAGACAAAAGTCGTATTGCTATGTAGACTTTGATTATACACATTTGTGATTTCGAGACGAGTTTATCTCAAGTATCTATTTCTCGAAATATGTGTTGGTAAGCTTTCGCTTTGGCCAAGTTCATCTTTACTGACGACGAAAGTCGTATTAAGTTTCAATTACTTGAAAATGGCTTTGACGAAAAATGATTTTTGAATAACAATCATATAACGTCCTCTAAGAATGTTTCAATGATTGAAATGAGAGTTTAGAATATAAGCTTGAAAGGATATAAACATTGTACATGTGTAAGTCCTTATTCCTTGAACCAAAGTATGCGTACTTTGTTGATCAGGAAAACCGGAAGTAAAGTCCGCAACTGTCGGAGGTTCACATCCCGTGAATTTCTGCTGGAGTTTGTGAACTAAAAACAAACTCATTCCGGGTACTTAAGTCAGCGTACCAGTTCGCGTGCTTAAGTGGGTTAGTTTCTAAAAACGGTTATTCGTGAACTTAAACTTATATAAACTAAGGAATGCATACTTGCAAACCGTGGCTATAAAGTTCATGAATTGATTCGAGTAAATCGAATCATTTTTGATTCGATTGTGTCTTGTATACTTCTATTTGATCTAAGCAATTGAACAACTCTCTAACTAGTTCATTTGAGTCATTTGAACTAGTTGTGGTAAAGAAGAATATGGTTGATATGGAAGTTCTCATATGGCTAACCATTTGGTTAACTACTGTTGAACCAACTAAGTGTGCATGTTTGGGTACGGTTACACAAACCTAAATAAATGTGCATTTCATTTGTGTGTAACAAGCTAAGTTCGATCTCACGGTTGAAAGATATTAGCTTGAATCTAATCAGGTTTTCATCTAACGATGAATATTGAATGCTTTGTTACCACGGTAACTTAGATTTCAAACCCTTATTTTAAAGTCTATATAAAGGAGAACTCTGGAAACTAGGAAACCTAATCCCCGCACCTCTTGTGTGATACTAGTTGTATTAGCTAGAGTTGATTCTCCTTTAACCTTAGGTTTATTCTCGAGACGTTGTAGGTTAACAACTTGAAGAATTCATTGGGATTGTGAAGCCAGACCCTGTTATTTTCTCTGTAGTTGCGTGATCTAATCTTGATATTTCTATCGTATTTGAGTATAATCGTAAGATTGGCTTGAGATTGATTTCTCCGATAGGAAAGATATAAAAGTAGTCACAAACATCTTCATCTCATTGTTTGTGATTCCGCAATATCTTCTTTTGCTAGTCGATTAAGATTATTATGAGGTGATTGATAATACTAGGTTGTTCTTCGGGAATATAAGTCCGGGTTATCAATTGGTTCATGTTCACCTTGATTTATCAAAAGACATAACAAAAACTCATAGGTATTTCAATGGGAGACAGATTTATCTATTACCGTAGACTTTTCTGTGTGATACAGATTTGTTTATTAAAGTCTCCGAATTTGGGTCGTAGCAACTCTTAGTTGTGGGTGAGATCAGCTAAGGGAATCAAGTGCGTAGTATCCTGTTGGGATCAGAGATGTAAGGAGCGTAACTGTACCTTGGATCAGTGTGAGATTGATTGGAGTTCAACTACAGTCCATACCGAAGTTAGTTTGTAGTAGGTTAGTGTCTGTAGCGGCTTAATACAGTGTGTGTTCAATCTGGAATAGGTCCCGGGGTTTTTCTGCATTTGCGGTTTCCTCGTTAACAAAACTTCTGGTGTCTGTGTTATTTCTTTTTCGCATTATATTTTGTTATATAATTCAAATATCATAGGTTGTGCGTTGAATCGATCAATTTGGAAATCCAACCTTTGGTTGTTGATTGAAATTGATTGATCCTTGAGCATTGGTCTTTGGCACCGTTCAAGTAGTTTCTCTTGTATTCAATTAGATTCGCAGATTTCTATTTGCTTGAGTAAGTATTTAATAGAGAAATAGAGATATAACTCTTTGATATACTTTTATTAAGATTGAGTCTCACTGACTAGTTGATTCTCTTAAAAGTATATTGGAGTTAGTCCATACATATTTCTAATCGAAATATTGGGTGTGGTTGTTAGACCCCGCTTTTTCAATTGGTATCAGAGCAGGGAAACACAGTTAAAGACCTTATAAGTATGTGTTTGTAGCGATTTGACTATTTGGACAGAAAAGTCTCTAGAAACGCTTCACCAGGATTAAAAACCAATCGTAAAGAAAGTTCTGATAAACTGGTTATTCTCCAAATCTGTCAAAATTCCTTTGGTGGATTTGAATAAATCTAGTTGTTTTTCTATCAAGAACAGTCGTAACTCAGATGATAAACAATGTCCAGACGTTGTGAAACCTAATATGACATAGAACCACTCATATGAGCTTAAAGATGTTGGTCCATGTTTGTTATATGATTCCTCCAATCACTTTCAACATACTTGTATGTCCTTCCAAAAGAGTCTAAAATTTGCATGTAATCTTCATAAGAAAACTTAGCAACTGTTTACTTCTATAAAAGGATGTACTAAACTAACAAGAAATCCTAAACACGAAAGTAGTGTTAGCATGGGAGCTTTTGCTTTAAAATCAACATCACCCTTTCAATGGTTTCTTGACAGCGGATGTAGCCGACATATGACTGGTGATCTCTCATGGTTTGTTACTACAAACGATTATGAAGGAGGTCCTGTAACATTTGGAGATGGGAGTTGTTGCTACATAAGTAAGAAGGGGACGATCAAACTACCCGGCGTACCTGATATTCATGACGTATTATACATAAAAGGTATGACTACAAATCTTCTTTCTATTAGTCAAATCTGTGACAAAGGCCATAGAGTTGTCTTCAATGCAAATGGATATGTGACATTGTAGACAAAACTGGGAAAGTAATTTTTCAGGGAACCCGTGGTAAGAATAACTGTTATCTTCTGTATACTCAGTTAACTAACTGTTGCAATTTGACTAAGGTGGAATCTACACATCTTTGGCATGAGCGTTTTGGTCACATCAATTATCGTCTTCTAACTAAGATCATTAACAAAGAACTTTTTAGAGGTGTTCCCAAAATCAATGCAAAGATTGATGGTGTATGTGGTGCCTGTCAAAAGGGTAAACAAACGAAAGTTCACCATAAATAATCTCGAGATATTCTCACTAAAGCTCCACTTGATTTAATTCATATGGACCTTTTCATACCAATTTAACAACCCACGGTTGCTGGTAATAAGTATGCTTTAGTTATGGTAGATGATTACACTAGATTCACTTCGGTTGCATTTTTATCTCATAAGAATGAAACCCTTGATGAATTCAAGATTATTGTTAAAAGAATCCATAACGAACAAGGTCACAAACTAAAGAAAATTAGAAACGATCGTGGAACTGAATTCAAGGGCACTAAGGTGTTTGAATTTTGTGAAGAGCTAGGGATTATTCAACAATATTCACCACCCATTACTCCTCAAGCCATTGGAGTTGTAGAAACAAAAAACAGGAACATTCAGGAAATGGCCAGGGTAATGCTCCATAACAAAAACTTACCGTTAAGGTTTTGGGGAGAAGTTGTTTTTATAGCATGTTATTTGATAAATCGAGTCTACCTATGGTCTAAAACTCTAAACACTCCTTATGAGTTGTGGTACGGTATAAAACCCAACTTGCACTATCTCAGAGTGTTCAGAAGTAAGTGCTACAACCTAAAAGATCGAGAACAGAGAGGGAAATTTGATACTAAAAGTGATGAAGGTATCTTCCTTGGCTATGCCTCTGATAGTCGTGGTTTTCAAGTGTTTAATCTCAGAACCCAAGTTATGATGGAATCTGCTAATGTTATTATCGATGATATTAGTAATTTTTATCATGATAATCCTCCTGCTGAATTTCCACCAACTGAGACAATTGAGAAAGTCAAAGAAATTCCAGAATCAGTTGAAGTCATTCCAAATGTTACTGATCCTGACATTTCTAGTGACGAGGAGAAGATCATTGATCAGGATACTCATGTTGAACAAGAGCGTGTCACTCCTCGATACCTTTGGGTTCAAAGGAATCATAATCCCAACAATATGATTGGAGGTAGAGATTCTACTGCTAAGACAAGAGGACAACTTTAAAATATTTGCAATTTTGGTTGTTATATTTCACAAATAAAACCGAGAAATATTGATGAAGCTCTTAGCGATCCCTTTTGGGTGAATGCAATGCAATGGAGAGTTAAATCAATTTCAAAGACAAGACGTATGGGAACTAGTACCTTGTCCCTCAAATATCAATATTGTTGGCACTAAATGGATATTCAAGAATAAGTCTGATGAATTTGGCACAATTGTCAGAAATAAAGCCAGACTTGTCGCTCAAGGATATTCACAGATTGAAGGTATCGACTTTTACGAAACCTTTGCTCCTATGGCACGCATTGAGTCTATTCGGCTTTTGTTAGCTCATGCTTGTTTTCTAAAGGTTAAGATGTTTCAAATGGACACAAAATCTGCGTTCTTTAACAAAATTTTAAAAGAAAAAGTCTATGTTGCTCAACCTAAGGGTTCTGAAAACCCTGATTTCCCATATCATGTTCTTAAGCTTAAAAAGGCATCATATGGGTTAAAACAAGCACCTAGAGCCTGGTTCGAAAAACTTACTACTTCTCTTCTTAGGAAAGGTTTTTCTAGAGGCGGAGCTGATAAAACTTTGTTTACCAAATGGAGTGGGAAAGATGTTGTTATTTCTCAAGTCTATGTAGATGATATCATCTATGGCTCAACTTCTGAGAAACTTGCAAAAGATTTCCAAGTCTCAATTGGGAAAGAATTAGAAATGAGCAATGTTGGTGAATAAAAGTTCTTCTTAGGATTACAAATTCAGCAACATAAGGATGTAATTTACTTATCTCAAGAAAAGTATGCAAAGGATCTTGTATCAAGGTTCGGTGTAGATAAGTCAACTCCAAAGCTGACACCTATGCCTACTACTGGTAAACTACATAGAGATGAGAAAGGAGTAAATGTGGATCAAAAAATATATCAATCTATTATTGGAAGCCTTTTATATCTTACAGTTACTAGACCTGATATTGCTTCTAGTGTTGGTTGTTGTGCTAGATTTCAGTCTAATCCAAAGGAATCTCATCTTGCAGCTACAAAAAGGATCATATGATATGTGGTCGGGTACGGTTTATCTTATACTTTTGATACTAACACTGACCTTTCTGCTTATTCTGATGTTGATTGTGCAGGATGTATAGAAGACAGAAAAAGTACATCAGGGGGTTTCTACTACGTAGGACTGAATCTTGTGGCTTGGCATAGCAAGAAACAAAATTCACAATCCCTATCCACATGTGAAGCAGAATATGTTGCTGCTGGATCATGTCGTAATCAACTTCTCTGGATGAAACAAATGTTGGATGATTATGGAATTGATACTAGAATAATGAAATTTTTTGTGATAACTCTAGCACGATTCAAATCACTGAGAATCCCGTTGATCACTCAAGAACAAAACACATTAATATAAGGTACCATTTTATTCGAGATTTCTATGAGAATGGTATCATAAATATGAAATTTGTGCCTTCCGAACAATAATTGGCTGATATTCTCACCAAACCATTAGACACTGCTACATTTCAACACTTACGGTAGTCTATTGGTGTTGTTTTGGTTCATTAGTTGTTCCTATAACTATTGACCCTGTGCTTATCTTGATCTTTTGGGGAATTGAGTTTAGAACTCCAGTAAATGTTTGCTTCAATTCTGCATTTGTTTCAATATGTTGATTTTCTGTCAGGTTTCTTAGTGTAATGTGTCCAAATAAATCCTTCCTTTATTGTGAAAGTAAGGTCTCTCTTGTTGTTCTTTCGGGAGTGACATTTTATAGGGGGGGGGGGATTTCTTAATTGAACTTGTGCTTAATTGACAAATCTTTATGGGGAGTGCGGCTGTGGAATATTATATGGGTTATCTTGTATCTTTATAAACTCCTTAATGAATGCATTTAGGTTCGGATATATGATGGCATCTAAAAATTTGATATGTTCTTTCTTTTGGTCATGAAATGTCTCTATGGAAATTTCATTAGGATCCTACTAGTTTTCGTACCTTTGCCAATTTTATTAACAAACATGGGGGAGAATTAATGTGTAGTTCACACTACAAATACATATGGTTTTAGGATCATTATGTAAGGGGGAGTGGTTTCCATGTGAGATGGATTATTGACTAAGGGGGAGTGATACATATCACCATAGAAGTATTGTCGAAGTTGTGATATAATTGAACTTTAATGTTGTGTAATAATATTATGATACTGTGTAACAATGATTGAGAACTCTTGTTTTCTCATTGTTATAGCTACGGATTTTCAACAACGATGATGCTAAACTTACAACCTTTGGAATCATTGGAGTACTTGTAAGTGAGAAAGATTTCGAGTAATGTTGAATAACCAAGGAGATCAAACATGTGGAAGAGAAGCTACAAAGTTTATTTATTTATTTTGTATTCCATATGTATTGATAGTTTTGTCACTAAAATTGACAAAGGGGGAGATTCTTGGAGCACTGCTCGGTCGAACTCGCATGCGTTGCTATCTCAAGCATGTTTGTCAATATTAGTGATCAAAACTATAAGTCTTGATTTCTATTCTACTTATAGCTAAGTCAAGAACTCCATGGCGATCATTATACAAGACGAAGAACTACTCAAGGAACTGGTGGAACTTCATCAACTAAAAGGTATGTGGAGACTTGAACTTATCTATTTATGTATTTTTAATAGTGGTAAGAAGGTTGTCGTTCAGTCGGACTATTTTGAAGATTTGGTTTAAGATTAACTAAGAAAAATACTAAGACAAACTAATTGAAGTTGATTTTGTTTACCAAGGAGAGATGATTCTAGGGTTTTGGATTCCACTACTTCCAATGTTTGTAAACTCAATAATTAAAACTTTGACAAATTACTCCTATTTTCCTCAAATCAATTTTCGAACTCAATCTCATGCTTTGGAAAATATAACGTTACAAGCTCTTTCTTATGACTCTCGTCACTATTCTAAGGCCTAATCCTCCTTCGCTTATAAAAGAACGGTAGAAACTATCCAAAACAGTTTTTACGAAGCATGTAAAGAAGAGAGAATTTTTAGACAAATTAAAACACAATTTTTGGAGTAAATATGCCAAAGAAATTAATTACTAAATATTACCCATCAAAAATAGTTTCCTCCAAAACCCTAGAGAATAGATTTAGCTACTCATAGAATCAAAATTGAAGAAAATTTCATTAATCATTGTATTCATAAAGATGTAAATAAGCTTACAATGATTCTGCAGTAAAAGATATAAGTCTTCTGTCGTAGATAAACGATATATGTTTTCTGCTGTTAAATAACTATATTGCACCTTCTGTTAGAAGCTCGCGACAGTTTTCTCATGATCGTTCGGGCGTACCTTTGTTCTTCGTGTTCTTGAATATGCAGCAGCAGGAAGAATTTTTCTAACTTATGATTTTTCGATTCCTATCTCTCTATTATTCTCCAAAGTATCCGTCTTTTTTCTAAGACTCGAATAGGTTATATTTATACACACCAGGTACCTCCAATCCACGAAAATATTTAATTTCCCTAAATTATTTTCTTCCATGCCCATCTCCGAGAATTTCTTTTCAAGTTTTCTTACGCGTCTTCTGGTTGTCCCAAAACACGTAATTACTCTTGTTTGATTAGGTAACATGGTATCTAGACTGTAGAATCCTTGAAACTTTTCCAAACTTGCCAAACTCGAATTCGTGAATATTCCTTCTACTGTTTAGCTTCAATTCGACTTTTAGCCCAAGTTAGTCGATTCCAACACACGTACCACCCCTGTTAAGTCAAAACAGGATAATCCAAATCCAAAACATCGATTTAATCTCCTTCGAAAACCTTCAAATCCAAAACAGCAGTTCTCGGGTGAAAATAAACCCAAGAAATATATTTCGTTCAAGCCCATGGTTACATCCAATTCTGGTCGATTCAGAGGTCACTACTAGCTCTGTTTAGCCCAAATTAACAAACCCATTTGATCTTAGTTGTAGAATCCCACTGTAACATGTTCAGAACTCAAACCCTAATTTTTGCCGTGAAGAACATATTTTCCCGCCAAAACAGTGAACTTTGATTCTTCTTCTGCTGATTATTTAGCCAATTTTGATCAAAAGAAAGATCATTACCAGCCATGTTTAGACCTTAGGAACAAACCCATTCAATTTCAGCACTTTTATCTCAGTAAAACACCTTCAAATCTTCAACCCTAATTGTGTTCTTCTTTTCCCGCCAAAATTTGAATTTCAAATGAAGAATATGACCCCCTTATCCAACAGTGGTGTCCTTTTAGAAATTTGGGCTATATTTAGCAATTCTTGGGGGGTGCGAATAGCAATTTGCGGGGTACAAAGATGAATTTTGGGCTGCACATAGTGAAAAACTTCTGGGGTGACTTTATCAACTCCTCCGGGATATTTTTGGGGTGCCTTTAACACTTTTCTGGGTGCCTTTAACACTTTATCGAGCATCCATCTCTTACCTCTCATATTCACTTCCTTTCTTCAATTTCATCACTAAGGTTTCCATGCTTTTCAGACAAAACTTGCATCACTAAAGCCGACATGCCTTTCAGAGATGAAGAAATAAAAGTAAATAATGAGAGATAATTCGCCTCTAAAAGCAGTTGCACATGAAATGACACTTTAGCCCTATTTAAGCGACGTTTCCTCTTCTTTTGCTCAAAAGTACCTAAAACTCAAAATCAAACAAAAGATACATAATTTACAAGAAAACATAGCCAAGAAAGCATAAACAATAGATAAATATAAAGGTGTTTTAGACACCTATTAAATTCCCCCACACTTAGACTTTGCTAGTCCTCGAGCAAATCAAACTAAAATAAATTTAAAACATACAACTCCATCTCGTCGAGGATACGGTCACACTTAGCACGTATAACAAGCCTTTAAACCCCTAGGTGGCCCTAGTGGCCGAGTTATAGTCTCGGGAAGGTTTACTAGAGGTGTACCTACAAAACCTTTTATTCCAAACTCTAGATATTTGTGAATAACTCAGGAGCGACACTAAAAAGTCTTCTTGGTTGGCCTACTTTCATTGATCACAAGAGAAAGTACCCGGATGCGAGTCATATTCATATATATATAAGTGGCAGAGTTCTATTCAGAAAGTCGCACTATGGACATCAATAATCAAAATCACACAAATGAATAGATTAAGAAGATGGATTATAGAGATAGATAGTTCAAAACAATATTGCCTAAGGTCAACGGTGTTTCCCATATCTGTATGGAGGCCTCCGCCAAGATGAACCTATGAATCCTAATGGATTGAGATACTGGTATGGACTAATATCAACACTGCATGGCATATATAAGGGAACCAGCGGTCGATAACCCTAAATCTAGATCAACTCACTGGTATATACAAGGGAACCAGCCGTCGATAATTTATTGCACAATAATAAACTTTCTATTTTTCACTATTATTTTTTTTGGACTGCATGATTTGATCTTTTGGATCTAAGCGCATGCTTCTTGTCAGCATATTACATGATAGTTCCCATGGATCCTGCGTTCCACGCTTGTTTAGGCAACGGAGACAGGGAAAACACACACATATTTCTATTCCCAAGTGTTTTTTTTTTTTCAAAATTGAATGTGTTTGGTGACCATGCTGTGCATTGTGAAAACGAGGTAGGTCTGAAGTTTCGGCATGACTTGCTACGTGATGTGATTATTGATATGTGTTATAGAGCAGGCGTTCCAGCACGGAAAGAGGTGGACCTGGGCCTCCTTGCGAACAATGGTACTTCTTTGAGGCCAGCTGATATTCTTGTGCTCAATTGGGATAATGGACGGGATGTTTGCATGGATGTGACGGTTGTTTCTCCCTTTGTTGGAAACGGTAATCGTACTTTGGAGCTGGGTCAAGCTATCAAGGAGGCCGTGACTCGTAAGAATACCAAGTATTTGGAAAAGTGTACTGTGAAAGGCTATGGTTTTGGTGCTTTGGCTTTTACTACTCTTGGTGAGTTTGGGGATACAAGGACTGAGTTTGTTAAACGTCTTCGTAACTACATGGCAAGTTATGATGCTAATGTGCGATTTGGAGATTTTCTTTTTCATAGGCTAAGTGTGGTATTACAAAAAGGGGTTGGAGCCCAGCTTGTTGCTCGGCTTCCGACTAGCTTCCTGTCTGTTGAGGATCCTTTGTAATTCATTTATTAAAAATTGAATCGACTTTATTCCGTTTGGTCTGATTGGCCTGGTCTATTTATTAGTAACTCAATCACTCTATTCCATCCTGGCATTGGTAACAATTCGATGTGTTGGGCCCCACCAAATCACTTAAAGAAACATATAATTTTTCAAATAAAATAATAAAAATAGAACGTAGTGTGATGATTCCATTGTAACACCTGAACTCTGTCTTTTCATGAATAGACTCTATTATTGGGTTCCTTAACTCCTACAACCAAGATGTTTCCATTCACTTAGACTAGTTAGTTTCGTCCTAAATTGGCACAAATTTCTAGGCTCTTAAGTTTTAATTTTTCTAACTTTTAATTATTTTATTTTATTTTTTTATATTAAAAACTAACTAAAAGTTTTTCCCTCACCCCCAAATTTAAACCTAACATTGTCCTCAATGTTTCAAATTAAAGTGCAGTACCAAAAATATAAGTAACAAGAGGAATAAAGAGGTAAGTCAGAAAGATAGTACCTGGATAAAGCGTGGCAATCCTTTCATGGGAGCAAGAAATAAAGAAAATAAAAGAAAATAAAAACAATATACAAGAACAGCAGGGTCCTCCAGAGGGACCTTAATATCACCATATGTGGGTTGCCTCCCATTAGCGCTAAGTTTAGTGTCTTCAGCCAGACTTTGTTACCCGTTAAAATTAATCCTAGTAGACAGGATCTCTTAGCTCTGATTCTTCAATTGCATGACTGGGCAACTCCAAAAATGGTTTCAACCGTTGACCATTAACCTTGAAAGTTTCTCCGTTCTTAGGATTTTGAACTTTAACTGCACCATGAGGAAAAACAATTTTGACAAAATATGGTCCGGACCACCGAGACCTCAATTTACCAGGAAAAAGATGTAAACGAGAATTGTAAAGGAGAACTTTCTAACCTGGTTCAAATGTCTTTCGAATAATCGATTTATCATGAATTTTTTTTTTTTTCTCCTTGTAAATTTTCGCACTCTGGTAAGAATCATTACGAATTTCTTCTAACTCATTGAGTTGCAGTCTACGGTTATCAACAGCAGTAGATAGGTCAAAGTTTAGCCGTTTAATGGCCCAATAAGCCCGGTGTTCTAATTCTACATGCAAGTGGCAGGCTTTACCAAAGACAAGTCTATATGGAGACATCCCAAGTGGAGTCTTAAAAGCGGTTTGGTAAGCCCACAATGTTTCTATTAAGTGTAAAGACCAATCCTTTCGGGTAGGGATTACGGTCTTTTCTAAAATATGTTTAATTTGCCTATTGGAAACTTCAACTTGGCCACAAGTTTGTGGGTGGTAAGGTGTAGAAACTTATGGGTAATGGAGTATTTCTTCATGAGAGTCTCAAAAGACCGGTTACAAAAATGGGAACCTCCATCACTAATGATTGATCTAGGCATACCAAATCGAGAGAAAATATTGTCTCTAACAAACTTAATCACAACGAGGAGATCATTTGTCTTGGTAGCAATTGCCTCAACCCACTTAGACAGGTAGTCAATAGCTAATAAGATGTAATAGTTTCCATAAGAATTGACAAAAGGACCCATAAAATCTATACCCCACACATCAAATATTTCTATTATTAGTATAGGATTAAGTGGCATCATATTACGTCGGGTCATCTTTCCTAACTTTTGACATCTATCACAACTTTGACAAAATAGGTGGGAGTCCTTAAACAGTGTTGGCCAATAAAGACCGGATTGCAAAACCTTCGCAGTTGTTTTCTTAGAACTAAAGTGACCCCCACAAGCTCCAGAATGACAAAAAGTCAGAACACTGGAAATCTCGTTGTTAGGAATACAACGACGAATGATCTGATCAGGGAAATATTTGAATAAGTATGGATCATCCCAGAAAAATTATTTAACCTCAGACAAGAATTTAGTTCTATCCTGTTTAGACCAATATTCGGGCATTTGACCAGTTACCAAATAATTGACAATGTCTGCAAACCAAGGTAACAAAGAGATGGAAAATAATTGTTCGTCAGGGAACGTGTCAAGGATCGGTTTCTCATCATCTCCAGTCTCATTAAGGATACGGGATAAATGGTCGGCTACTACATTTTCGGACCCTTTCTTATCACGAATATCTAGATTAAATTATTGGAACAATAATACCCATCTAATCAGCCGAGGTTTGGAGTCCTTCTTTGAAAGGAGATATTTGAGGGCGGCATGATCAGAATAGACTATGGCCTTAGACCCTAAGAGATATGATCTAAATTTCTCCAAAGCAAAAACGATGGCTAACATTTCTTTCTTAGTGGTTGTATAGTTCAACTGGGCATCGTTTATGGTCCTACTAGCATACTAAATCACACTAGGTGTTTTATCACGTCGTTGGCCAAGGACAGCACCAACCGCATAATCAGATGCATCACACATGAGTTCAAATGGGAGGTCCCAATCGGGTGGTTTGATGATAGGGGCATAAGTCAACAATGATTTTAGCTTCTAAAAAGCTGCAACACAGGTTTCATCAAACACAAAGGCAGTGTATTTAGCAAGTAGGTTCGACAGGGGTAAAACAATCTTACTAAAGTCTTTGATGAAACGACGATAAAATCCAGCGTGGCCAAGGAAAGATCTAACATCTGTTACATTCTTAGGTAATCTTAATTTAGAAATTAGTTCAACCTCGGCTCTATCAACTTCTATTCCCTTAGAAGACACTACATGTACTAACACTATTCCAGATTTAACCATAAAATGACATTTTTCCCAATTAAGGACTAAGTTCTTTTGTTTACAACGTTCTAGAACTAGTGTAAGGTGGTGCAAGCATTCATCGAAAGAGGATCCAAAAACCGAAAAATCATCCATAAAGACCTTGAGAAATCGCTCAACCATGTCCGAAAAGATACTTAGCATGCAACATTGGAATATTGCGGGTGCATTACACAACCCAAAAGGCATATGCCTGTAAGCAAAAGTACCAAATGGACATGTGAAGGTTGTCTTCTCTTGGTCTTATGGGGCTATAGGGATTTGGTTATAACCACAATATCCATCTAGGAAACAATAATGGATCTTGCCATCTAATCTTTCTAACATCTGGTCGATGAATGGTCGATAAAAATGGTCTTTCCTAGTTGCTGAGTTCAGCTTACGGTAGTCTATACAAACTCTCCACCCGGTAGTAATACGGGTAGGGATCAATTCATTGTTCTCATTCGCAACTACTGTAATCCCAGACTTCTTTGGGACAACCTGGACAGGACTGACCCACTTACTATCAGAGATGGGGTATATGATACCCGCATCTAACAACTTGAGAACATCAGTGCGGACAAATTCTTTCATATTAGGATTCAAACGTCTCTGCATTTCTCTTGATGTTTTGGCACCTTCTTCTAGGTAGATGTGGTGCATACAATCAGCATGACTAATTCCTTTCAAATATGCTATAGTCCACCCTATGGCATCCCGGTGCTCTCTAAGAACACTAGCTAATCTACTTTCCTGATCAGGCTCTAAGTCAGAGGCAATTATGATAGGAAGAGTATTTTCGTCACCAAGAAATACATATTTCAGTGTATCTGGTAGTGGCTTTAATTCAAGGGTGGGTGCCTTAACTGATGATGGGAGCGGTTTATCTATGATCGGTGGAAGAGGTTCTGGTTTAGGTTGCCATTTTCCATAATTCATTACTGGCACAGAATCTAACAACGCATTAACTTCTTCAAAATGACTATCCTCATCATAGTAGGCTCCAAAATGGGACAAACACGCCTCTAACGGATCGCTAACACTATTAGTGGTAAAAGTATTCTCAACTAGAGAATCAATCATGCATAGAGACTCAAAGTGTTCGGGGTCCGGTGGGGCTTGTAACGCCTTAAAAACGTTCAAAGAGATTTTCTGATTCCCAAAGGAAAAATCTACTAGGCCAGTTTGACAATGTATGACTGCATTTGCAGTGGCTAAAAACGGACGACCTAGGATGATTGGGATATTAATATCTTGACTAGAGACAGGTTGAGTGTCTAAAATCACAAAGTCAACTGGATAGATAAAGGTTTCTACCTGAACCAAAACGTCCTCAATAATTCCACGTGGGATTTTGACTGACCTATCGGCTAACTTTAGTGTTATCCTAGTTGGTTTCATCTCCCCTAGTCCAAGTTGTTCATATACCGAGAAAGGTAAAAGATTCACACTAGCCCCAAGATCTAATAGAGCATTATCTATCGATTTTTTACCTATGACACATGTGACAGTAGGACAACCAAGATCTTTAAATTTTACTGGGTACTTTTGTGAGATTATGAAACTAACTTGTTGGGTCAAAAATGCCTTTTTATGGACACTAGCCTCTCTCTTTATGGTGCACATATCTTTTAGGAACTTGGCCATAGCCGGTACATGTTTTATTGCATCCAATAAAGGCAGGTTGATCTTAACTTGCTTAAAGATGTCTAGGATTTCATCATATGTACTAGGCTTTTTCTTAGCGAGTCTTTGAGGAAATGGTGCAGGTGGTATATACACTCTCTCATGGATATCTTCCTCACTTGGAATCTTAGCATTCTCAGGCCTATTAGGGTCTTTAGACGAAGTTTGGTCAACTTCAGTCTCTTCAGTTGGACTACTAACCTTAGGTGGTTCTACAGAGTTCTCTAGAGTTTTACCACTCCTAAGGGTGATAACAGCTTTGATATGTTCATTGTGTTTAGAACTACCCGACCCATTAACCTGGTTGAATCCTTTCGGATTTGGAGTTGTTTGGCTAGGAAATTTCCTATTCTCCATATCATTTAAACGGTTCGAAATTTGAATTAATTGTGTCTCTAGGTTGGCAATAGCCCGGTCACTGTTTTGTTGGTTACGCTGACTCGTCAGGGCAAAGTCATCAAGCTTTTGACTTAAATGGTTGATATTTTGGGTAGTCTCGGCTTGGTTTGACATACTACGGTCAATAAAGAGCTTTAGACTTTCCTCTAGAGATGACACCTTTTTGTCAACTGGGTTCGGTTCTTGTACTTGAGCTTGGTTCCTAAACAAACCTGGTGGTGGGTTTCTAGATGGGCTACCTTGTTGGTCACCTTTAGACCACGAAAAATTAGGGTTATGTCTCCAACCAGGGTTATACGTATTAGAATAGGGATCAAAATTGGGTCTACCCTCAAATTTAGAGTTCATACCCCCATGTAGGACACTAACCTGGTCACGGGTAGTTTCAATTGGGTAAAACAGGGGGAACTGAGGTCCAGTATGACTTTGGTCACCACAAATGGTACATGGATAAGTTCTGGGCTCACTGTTATAGCTCATAGTCTGGGTAGACCTTTGGTTCATTTCTAAGGCCTCTAAACGCCGAAGGATATCAGACCCACTATCAACTCTATTGACCTTATGGATAGGGTTCCTAGTTATTTCGGTCTCCCTCATTGAAGCCCATTGACGAGTCTTATCAGCTAACTCAACGAGCTCGTCAAAACAATCATCTGGGTCTTGATGGGTAAATTCTCCGCCACTCATTATTTCTACCTGTATTCGGGTTTCACTATCAAGTCCTTCATATAAGATTTGGGCCATGTGGGCTTTGTCAAAGCCATGGTGTGGCATTGGTATAACAATTCATTAAACCTCTCTACGTAGTCATGTAGGCTTTCACCTATTTTATGCTTAAAGGTTTGGATAAACTGCCTAACAGTAGCAGTCTTGTGGTGTGGGTAGAACTTCTTAACAAAGGCCTCTACAAGGACATCCCAGGTAGTGATTGTTTTGGAAGGAATAATATAATACCACTCATTGGCTCTCTCTTCTAGGGAAAAATGAAACAAATGCAACCTAAGCACATCTTTTGTGACGTTCGGGTAATTCATTGTGTCACAAATCATTTCAGAGTCCCTTACGTGGGTATACGGGTTTTCATTCTCCATTCTCCTAAATTTTCGAAGCATGCTAAATGTCCCAGGTTTAATATCGAACTTAACGGTAGTAGCCGGTAAAACACCCCAGGTTCACGTATTACTCTAGACGGGTTCAAACGGTCCCTAAGAGTTTTGGTTGGTGCGACCTCTTCATCCTTTTCATTAACCATTTCGGCAAAAATTGAAGTACTACCTAGATCCGTGTAATGAGTCGGAATCAAATTAAAAAGGTCGTTTTCCTCAAGTTTATATCCTACCCGTTTCCAACGTCGCGTACACAAGCAAGAATACTAGTGAAGAAAGAAAATCGTGCACATGCAAATGCTGGGGTTCACTAATTTAGGTAAGCTTGGGTTACCTGCAGCAAAATATACCTACAGTCAAAGACTAGTCACAGGTACTGGGCTGAGGTTTGTGGTGTTTCGGATGATAACGCCCAAAGGGTTCACCGTACTAAACCACGTGTTTTCCTAGAATCGGTGCCAGACGAATAATGCAATTGGTGTGTGAACGTGATTTATTTATTTTTAATTAAATAAAAGAAAATAAAGGAAATATACACAAAAGGAAATAAAATCTAACAAAAATAATAAAATTTGGGTTTTGTTACTTACCTCTTTTGGTAGGCAATTCCACAATAAATATAGAATATTACATGCACAATAAAAACAAGAAAAATACCCAAGTAAAATCAAAGAAAGAAAAATTAAACAAAAACAAAACTAAAAAGAACAAAAATCTAATACCTAACCTAAAGGCAAGTCCTCGGCAACGGCGCCAAAAACTGATGTAGTTTTAATAGTGGTAAGAAGGTTATCGTTCACTCGGACTATTTTGAAGATTTGGTTTAAGATTAACTAAGAAAAATACTAAGACAAACTAATTGAAGTTGATTTTGTTTACCAAGGAGAGATGATTCTATGGTTTTGGATTCCACTACTTCCAATGTTTGTAAACTCAATAATTAAAACTTTGACAAATTACTCCTATTTTACTCAAATCAATTTTCAAACTCAATCTCATGCTTTGGAAAATATAACTTTACAATCTCTTTCTTATGACTCTCGTCACTATTCTAAGGCCTAATCCTCCTTCGCTTATAAAAGAACGGTAGAAACTACCCAAAACAGTTTTTACGAAGCATGTAAAGAAGAGAGAATTTTTAGACAAATTAAAACACAATTTTTGGAGTAAATATGCCAAAGAAATTAATTACTAAATATTACCCATCAAAAATAGTTTCCTCCAAAACCCAAGAGAATAGATTTAGCTACTCATAGAATCAGAATTGAAGAAAATTTCATTAATCATTGTATTCATAAAGATGTAAATAAGCTTACAATGATTCTGCAGTAAACGATATAAGTCTTCTGTCGTAGATAAACGATATATGTTTTCTGCTGTTAAATAACAATATTGCACCTTCTGTTGTAGAACTGCGACAGTTTTCTGCGATTGTTCTGGGCGTACCTTGTTTTTCGTGTTCTTGAATATGCAGCAGAAGGAAGAATTTTTCTAACTTATGATTTTTCGATTCCTAGCTCTCTATTATTCTCCAAAGTATCCGTCTTTTTTCTAAGACTCGAATAGGTTATATTTATACACACCAGGTACCTCCAATCCACGAAAATATTTAATTTCCCTAAATTATTTTCTTCCCTTCCAAGCTCCGAGAATTTCTTTTCAAGTTTTCTTACGTGTCTTCTGGCTGTCCCAAAACACGTCATTACTCTTGTTTGATTAGGTAACATGGTATCTAGACCGTAGAATCCTTGAAACTTTTCCAAACTTTCCAAACTCGAATCCGTGAATATTCCTTCTACTGTTTAGCTTCAATTCGACTTTTATCCCAAGTTAGTCGATTCCAAAACATGTACTACCCCTGTTAAGTCAAAACAGGATAATCCAAATCCAAAACATCAATTTAATCTCCTTCGAAAACCTTCAAATCCAAAACAGCAGTTCTCGGGTGAAAATAAACCGAGAAATATATTTCGTTCAAGACCATGGTTACATCCAATTCTGGTCGATTCAGAGGTCACTACCTGCTCTGTTTAGCCCAAATTAACAAACCCATTTGATCTTAGTTGTTGAATCCCACTGTAACATGTTCAAAACTCAAACCCTAATTTTTGCCGTGAAGAACATATTTTCCCGCCAAAACAGTGAACTTTGATTCTTCTTCTGTTGATTATTTAGCCAATTTTGATCAAAAAAAGATCATTACCAGCCCTGTTTAGACCTTAGGAACAAACCCATTCAATTTCAGCACTTTTATCTCAGTAAAACACCTTCAAATCTTCAACCCTAATTGTGTTCTTATTTTCCCGCCATAATTTGAATTTCAAATGAAGAAGATGACCCCCTTATCCAACAGTGGTGTCCCTTTAGCAATTTGGCTATATTTAGCAATTCTTAGGGGTGCGAATAGCAATTTATGGGGTACAAAGATGAATTTTGGGCTGCACATAGTGAAAAACTTCTGGGTGACTTTATCAACTCCTCCGGGACATTTCTGGGGTGCCTTTAACACTTTCTCGAGCATCCATCTCTTACCTCTCATATTCACTTCTTTTCTTCAATTTCATCACTAAGGTTGCCATGCTTTTCAGACAAAACTTGCATCACTAAAGCCGACATGCCTTTCAGAGATGAAGAAATAAAAGTAAATAATGAGAGATAATTCGCCTCTAACAGCAGTTGCACATGAAATGACACTTTAGCCCTTTTTAAGCGACGTTTCCTCTTCTTTTTCTCCAAAGTACCTAAAACTCAAAATCAAACAAAAGATACATAATTTACAAGAAAACATAGCCAAGAAAGCATAAACAATAGATAAATATAAAGGTGTTTTAGACACCTATCATCTATCACTCAAAAGTCTATCTACTCTATCTCCTATCTTGAGACAAAAGTCGTATTGCTATATAGACTTTAATTATACATATTTGCTATTTCGAGCCAAGTTTATCTCACGTATCTATTTCTCGAAATATGTGTTGGTAAGCTTTCGCTTTGGCCAAGTTCATCTTTACTAATAACGAAAGTCATATTAAGTTTCAATTACTTGAAAATGGCTTTGACGAAAAAATGATTTTTGAATAACAATCATATAACGTCCTCTAAGAATGTTTCAATGATTGAAATGAGTGTTTAGAATATAACCTTGATAGGATATAAACATTGTACATGTGTAAGTCCGTATTCCTTGAACCAAAAGTATGCGTACTTTTTTGATCAGGAAAACCGGAAGTAAAGTCCGCGTACTGTCGAAGGTTCACATCCCATGAATTTCTGCTAGAGTTTGTGAACTAAAAACAAACTCATTTCGGGTACTTGAGTCCGCATACCATTTTGCGTACTTAAGTGGGTTAGTTTTTAAAAACGGTTATTCATGAACTTAAACTTATATAAACTAAGGAATGCATACTTGAAAACCGTGGCTATAAAGTTCATGAATTGATTCGAGTGAATCAAATCGTTTTTGCTTCGATTATGTCTTGTATACTTCTTTAAGATCTAAGCAATTGAACAACTCTCTAACTAGTTCATTTGAGTCATTTGAACTAGTTGTGGTAAAGAAGAATAACGTTGATATGAAAGTGCTCATATGGCTAACCATTGGTTAACTATTGTTGAACCTACTAAGTGTACACGTTTGGGTACGGTTACACAAACCTAAATAAATGTGCATTTCATTTGTGTGTAACAAGCTAAGTTCGATCTAACGGTTAAAAGATATTAGCTTGAATCTAATCAGGTTTTCATCTAACAGTGAATATTGAATGATTTGTTACCAAGGTAACTTAGATTGCAAACCATGATTTGAAAGTCTATATAAAAGGAGAACTCTAGCAACTGGGAAACCTAATCCTCACACCTCCTGTGTGATACTAGTAGTGTTAGCTAGAGTCGATTCTCCTTTAACCTTAGGTTTCTTCTCGAGACCCTGTAGGTTAACGACTTGAAGACTTCATTGGGATTGTGAAGCCATACCCAACTATTTTCTTTGTAGTTACGTGATCCGATCTTGTTGTTTTTATCGTATTTGAGTACAATCGTAAGATTGGCTTGAGATTGATTTCTTCGATAGGCAAGATATAAAAGTGGTCACAAACATTTTCGTCTCATCATTTGTGATTCCGCAATATTTTCTTTCACTAGTCGATTAAGCTTATTGTGAGGTGATTGATAATACTAGGTTGTTCTTCGGAAATATAAGTCCGGGTTATCAATTGGTTCATGTTCACCTTGATTTATCAAAAGACGGAACAAAAACTCATAGGTATTTTTGTGGGAGACAGATTTATCTATTACCGTAGACTTTTCTGTGTGATACTGTTTATGGGTGAAAACTATTTCTGCCGGTTTTGGTAATTTGGGGTGTGTGGATGAGAAATGAATCTAAACCATAAAAAAATGCACTGCACGTGAGTGCTTTTGATTCGAGAGACCAATCTATATAATTCTGGCCTAAACCAAGAAATGGTCGTTCCAGACTTGTTTCGGTCACAAAGTGAAGGAGATGGGGTTGATCTTAGGGAGGGAAGCGAAGAAGGTGTTGAGATTATGAAGGTGTAGGTTGTTTATGACTTGTATCAGAATACCGAACTGACTTGCAAATAATGTAAGAAATCAGCTTTGGGTGTTTGAATACGTTGTATCAACACTTGGTTTATGTCTGTCCTGTCTTGGAAATAGGGAGGAGAACTTATTTATACAAGTCATTAAGCCTAACCCCCGTCTCTCGTGGGAAGTAGAGGAAGTGGATTGATGGAGTAGTGGAGTCGTGTTGGTGATTGCACGATCACATCTCAACCCACTTCTCCCATCATCGTTAACCGTCCATGCCTTCTTGATACATTCTTGTGATGACGTGTTACACGCTGCACGCTGTAAACCGCCATACCAATACCGCAGTAAGTATCCCCAAGTTTGTGACATGTTTGATGTCTCGATTGTGTGGGTCGTGGGACCCACAGAAGGTAGCATATGGTGCTAGGTTAAATAACTAAGTTATTTGGGAAATCGATATTTATCAAATATCGTGTGTATTCTATGCAGGTAATGCATTGAATATATTCAGCATATATGAAGCATCGCTGTTTTAAGGCTTAAAGGAGTAGGTCGCGGATTAAATATTTTAAAACAGATGCATGCCTAGCCATTTTCGAATGATCGTTTGGAGGCTGTGCATGCAAGATCTCCCTTGGCCGATCATTCCATGTGGTAGAGTGTCGGATGGTAATCACCATGACAACTTATTGGCGGTTTAACTCCTAGCATGTGCTGCCCAACCAAGCTGGTAGAGTTGGATGGATGAGATGATGCATCTGCGGCCGTTGATTAGGGTTTTGAAGAGGTGCGCAATCATCACTCTTCAGCTTGGTCGAAACCAAGCATGGGAGGTGTATTAGGAAGGACCGACCGGGCATGCGTGTAAACAGCTTTCCGGTGTACACGTCCATACCTCATTACCCCGTGAAGATATGATCTAGGTAGTTCAATTTGTCTGGGAAAGTTGAGTGGTTGAGATCGATTTGCTGCAGAAATCCGTTGTCGCAAAGGAATCGGAGACCGCACATCCATGCCTAGTTTGGGCATAAAAATCGAGGCGTCTAGCCATGGTCGATCTTGGCCGATTGATCAGGTGTGTAGACGGGCCCACGGTGATCTTGTTGACATGTTCAGGACCTGTTAAGTCCACATCTACACGTTCCATCTATGCTTGCGAAGATGGACGCTCGTGATCGATTAGCGACACATGTAATATGCCTCAAACCCTAATTATGGTTTTGGGATCGGTTGCGTGTACATGACTTCAACTTAACGGTTTGGAAGGCTATGCTCCTCCTACGGGGAGGCCGACCATGTGGGACCCACATTGGGTCGGTGGTGAACACGGTGATACCTTACTGACAGTTATGGGTCTGATCTAAGCCATCCAAACATCCCGATGAAGTTGGATGGTCGTGATCAATTTAAGACCCTTTAGTAACCTTGAAAGCATCACGCCGGCCGAACTCTGAGCAAACGTTTACTCCTCCCTGGCTAGGTCGTGAGATGGTCGGCTATGCAGGTAGAAATGGGGACCGCCGATGTACACAACGGTGCTTGCGCAACCGGGAATGGGATGATCCGCACCGTCTAATTGTGCCAGCAAAGACGAACGATCGTGATGGATTTGAGACTGCCGTAGGCATCCCTTGCTCGTACGAGCTCCTCCAAGATGCTTCACGACCATCTTTTCAGGCTGGGTTTGGTGGATTTTGGAGAGGCATGATATGCATTCGACCAGCTAGGGAAAAAACGAGCCCACTTGTGGTCATTGCGGTAATAGCCTGCTCCTGCTAGGATTCGTCTAGGCCGGTTAAATTGTGCGGCCAACTTGCGTGGTATGGACAGTCCAGATTCAAATATGCTCGATTGGGCTAGTATAACACACCGAGATATGATTCTCTTTGTTAGAGAATGGTGTAGCCTGTACGGGTATTTCGTGCATGCCTCACTATTGACACTTGGATATTCATGTTACTCTGCTGAGAGTAACAATCAGTCATCATGCCGCACCAATAATGAGATTTATGCTGAGAACAGCACAGGAAATACAAGGCGATTTTATGCATTAATTAATAATGCTAATATTCATAGAATACTTGGGGATTGTTGCTACATGCCCCATTCTAGGTGAATTAATAAAGCGTACAAGCATTCATCACATATAGCCTTATCCTTTGCAGAATGTCGGCAAAAAAATTGGTTTTACAACTTTAGCCCTGAACTAAAATCCACCATTAACAGATACAGATTTGTTTATTAAAGTCTTCGACTCTGGGTCATGGAAACTATTAGTTGTGGGTGAGATTAGCTAAGGGAATCAAGCGTGTAGTATCCTGCTGGGATCAGAGACGTAAGGAGCGCAACTGTACCTTGGATCAGTGTGGGATTGATTGGGGTTGAACTACAGTCCAGACCGAAGTTAGTTTGTAGTAGGCTAGTGTCTGTAGCGGCTTAATACAGTGTGTGTTCAATCTGGACTAGGTCCCTGGGTTTTTATGCATTTGCGTTTTCCTCGTTAACAAAACTTTTAGTGTCTGAGTTATTTCTTTTCCGCATTATATTTTGTTATATAATTAAAATATCACAGGTTGTGTGTTGAATCGGTCAATAGGAAAATACAACCTTTGGTTATTGATTAAAATTGATTGATCCTTGAACATTGGTCTTTGGCACTGTTCAAGTATTCAATTAGACCCGCATATTTCTATTTTCTTGAGTAAGTATTGAATCGAGAAAGAGAGGTATAACTCTTTGATATACTTTTATTAAGATTGAGTCTGACTGAGTAGTTGATTCTCTATTGAAGTTAGTCCATACAAATTGCAAATTGAAATATTGGGTGTGGTTGTTAGACTTGCGCTTTTTCAGGAATAGATAAATCTGTCTCCCACAGAAATACCTATGAGTTTTGTTCCGTATTTTGATAAATCAAGGTGAACATGAACCAATCGTGGAATCCCAAATGATGAGATGAAGGTGTTTGTGACTACTTTTTAATCTTGCCTATCGGAGATATAAATCTCAATCCAATATTTATACGATTGTACTCAATCACAAAAGAAAACAGCAAGATCAGATCACGCAATTACAGAGAAAATAGTTGGGGATAGCTTCACAATCCCAATTAAGTATTTAAGTCATTAACCTACAGGGTTTCGTGAAAAACCTAAAGTTAAAAGAGAATCGACTCTAGCTTATATAACTAATATCACACATGAGGTGTGGGGATTAGGTTTCCCAGTTGCTAGAGTTCTCCTTTATATAGATTTCAAATCAGGGTTTGCAATCTAAGTTACCTTGGTAACAAAGCATTCAATATTCACAGTTAGATGAAAACCTGATTAGATTCAAGCTAATATCTTTTAACCGTTAGATCGAGCTTAGCTTGTTATATAAAAATTAAATGTACCTTCATTTAGGTTTGAGTAACCGTACTTAAACGTGTACACTTAGTCGGTTCAACAATAGTTAACCAATGGTTAGCCATATGAGCACTTTCATATCAACATTATTCATCTTTACCATAACTAGTTCAAATGACTCAAATGAACTAGTTAGAGAGTTGTTAAATTGCTTAGATCTCATAGAAGTATACAAGATACAATCGAAGCAAAATCGATTTTGATTCACTCGAATCAATTTATGAACATTATAGCCACGGTTTGTAAAGATTATATTTCTTATTATATAAATGTTTTAGTTCATGAACAAAACGATTTTAGAAAGTAACCTCCTCAAGTACGTAAATGGGTACGCAAACTTAAGTACCCGCATTGAGTTTGTTTTTTACTTCCAAACTCCAACAGAAATTCACGGACGTGAAACTTCCGCCAGTATGCGTACGGGTACCCATACTTACCCGGATTTCCAACAACCGCCAGTACGCGTATGAGTACGCATACTTTAGGTTCCCGGTTTTAGACTTTTACACAAATGTGAGAACACACTATGTTTATATCCAAACATGGTTACTTGTCCTAATCTCTCATTTCAATCATTTAAACTTTCTTAGAGGATGTTAAAATAGTTTTTATTCACAAATTATTTTCATCAAAGCGATTTTCAACTTATTGAAATAATATGACTTTCGTCACGAGTAAAGATGAACTTGGCTAAAGCGAAAGCTTACCAACATATATTTCGATAAATAGATAAGCGAGATAAACTCGGCTCGAAATATCAAATGTGTATAATTGAAGTCTATATAGCAATACGACTTTTGTCTCAAAATAGGAGATAAAATAGTTAGACTTTTGAGTGATAGATAAGTTCAAGTCTCAACATACGTCTTCATTCAATGAACGCCGTGGAGTCTAGAGCTCAACTACACTTACTATCCTAATCCGAAACTTAGCTATAAATAGACTAGAAATCAAGACTTATAGTTTTGGCAACTAAACTTGACAAACAAGCTTGATATAGAAACGCTTGCTAGTTCGACCTAGCAATGCTCTAACAATCCCCCTCTTTGTCAATTTTAGTGACAAAACTATCAATACATATGGAATAAAAAATAAATAAACTTTGTAGATTCTCTTCCAAATTCTTGATCTCCTTGGTTCTTCAACATTACTCGAAATATTCGTCACTTCCAAGTACTCCAGTGATTCTAAATGTGTTCAACTCGGCATCATCGTTGTTGAAGATCCGTAGCTATAACAATAAGAAAACAATAGCTCTCAATCATTGTTATACAATGTTATAGTATTATTACACAACAACAAAGTTCAATTATATCACAAATTTGAAAAAAATACTATGGTGATATGTATCACTCCTCCTTAGTCAATACTTCATCTCACATGAAAACCACTCCCTCTTACATAATGATCTTAAAACCATATGTATTTGTAGTGTGAACTACACATTAATTCTTCCCCTTTTTGTCAATAAAATTGACAAAGGTACGAAAATTAGTGGGATCCTAATGAAATTTCCATAGAGATACTTCATGACCAAAAGAAAATCACATATCAACTTTTTTAGATGCAATCATATATCCGAAACTAAATGCATTCATCAAGGATTTTAGAAAGATACAAGATAACCCCTATAATATTCCAAAGCCGCACTCCCCACAAAGATTTGGAAATTAAGCACAAGTTCAATTAAGAACTCTCCCCCATAAAATATCATTCCTGAAAGAACAACAAGAGCGACCTTACTTTTACAAGAAAATAAGAATTTCTTTGGACACTAACAAATCACATGAAACATGAATTTATATCCAAAAATCTCAATTAAGTTAACCATAAGTAAACCCATGATTAAACTAATCGGAAATTCTCACATAAGAAAACTTACGGAGCCGCACAATATTTACATAAAGATATGGATCAGGGAAGATCAATACTGCGGAATAAACAAAGATTCATTCTATTTTTCACAACTATTTGCACAATGACATATAATAGACTTTAATCTTTGTAAACAAAAGTTCATCCTATCTTCTATCAATATTTGCATAATGAGATAATAGTCTTAACTTTTGTTTGTCAAAATTTCATTCAATCTTTTATCAATACTTGCATACTGACATATGAAAGACTTAACTTTTGACCACGTATGGGACAATCATAGTTCACGGACGCAAACACACATATCCCATAACATGTTACAATATATAAAACCATAAAGATTAATACTGCAAAATCATCTTCCAAATAAACTTTAGAATTTAAATAAATAAGTCTAAAAATATTGCAAGATGAAAGTCGTTGGAAATAGCCACGTGTACTCACAATAATTGCTATTCCAAACCATAGTTATCCTTATTAAAACATAAGAATAAATTCTCATAAGAAGTTTCCTAGACAAACAGAAATCGACAAGCTAAGAAACAAATAAAGACTCTTAAACCACCAAAATCTAACATGAACTGACATCAAATAGCCTTTTCGGAATCCTCACGAGCCTTGAGATCTTTGAGCTTGTGATTGACAACATCCACTGCTTCTTCAGAGAAGATATCCTCATTGAGAAGTTCTTTAACATGTGTCTTCATGAAAACAAGGTCAGAATTAACCTTTTTCAATTCAGTTCTTAACACATCGAGACTCTTCATAGTATCAACGAGTTACAGTTTTGCTTCCTCAAAGTATTTAAGAAAATCATGAACCACTTCAGCTGAAACCATATCCTCATTCTCAATATCCTGATGTGAATGGTCATAGTAGAATGAGGCATTAGGATAATCATCTTCTACTAAGGTTCTTTTCTTCCTCCCTTTGGACTCGAAACCAATACCTTTATCAAGAAAACCTCTTGCAAAATCACCAGAGCTAGAAGATGAAGACATTCTTGACAAAACAAAAAAAGAGTATGCGTAAGTGACTCAAAAGGTTTAGTATTTAAATGGTTTCTTAGGGAAGGTAACTTTTAGGGTTTCCAAAATTGATTCGTGACAGTAACACGGGTACCCGTATGAACACAACTTGACCCAAAAACACACACATAAAGAGTCGTACTTTTTATGACACAACAAAAAAATTTGCTACATGAAAACTTTCACAAATTTTTGGCACAATAAATTTTATATCTCCATAGAGAAACAATTTAGAGCACAAAAGTAGCAGGCAACTTAGTTGCAACAAAACCTTCTTCGAAAAAAAAACAAAAACGAAGAACATCTTCAGACACAACCAATACTTAAGCAAAGTTGTCTGCGGACAATAGTGTAGCTATGGCTGATAAGAAAATAGCTCAACTAAACAGGAAGCAATTTTGCCAAAAGTATACCTGATTATTAACACATCTTACTCAACAGTATTTTTATGATTAAGCTCTCAACCCTTGTGATTAATTAGCACAAGTATGATCCCTAATCTCATTAAATAAAATGTTTTTACCGTTGAGTCTCTTTTTCCTTTAAATTCTAGTAAAGAATCTCTTTTAATGTGAAAAATTATCATAAAACTTACTGTCATCAAAATAGGAGACATAGTTTGAGTTCTTGCCGGAAGAATTTTGACTAAAGGGAATTGACAGCCTATTGACGATCTCTTTATTTCCTTCAGTTATCACGTTTAGGTTGTTTTTCATATCATCAGTTTTGCTCGCTTATCCTGATACTTTATCCATATCAAAAGCAACATTATCTCCCTTTTTGCCAGAAGAGAATTCTTGAGCTTTTCTTGGACGATTTTTGTTAAGAAGTCTGTTATATTTTTGAACATTTGAGGAACACATCGAACTGACTTTCCTGGTAGAATACACAAGGTGAGTATTGAAACCAATTGGTTTAGACATATGAATGTCAGTTACACCTTTAAGGATTAAGTCTAAGGTGTGTTGAAGTCGAACAATGGAATTGTTATTCAACCTAGAGTTTCTCTTTTTCTTAACACGCCCTTTTGAATCACAAAAAAAAACACACTTTCTGATCACAAGAGTGATTAGAGATCACGAACTTAACATCATCGTTTGGAGATTTCTTCCTTCCATGTGGTGTGTAATTTCCTTGATTAGAGAAGGCTATGAGTACATCTTTTCCAATAGGAAGGGATTCTGATTTTACTTATGGAACTGGAACTATTTTAGTTGTGACAGAAGCAGATGATATAGTCGAATTTTTGGAACATCCTTGAATAGAGAGCTTACTCAAGACATGTTCAATTTACAAAGTATCCTTTTTGAGGTTCTTCTCGAGTATGATACGTGATGACCGAACTACATCGTTTTTCTTGCAAAGAGTTTTTTTTTAGAGTCACAATCTCTCACTATACCGAGAAGAACATTGACATTGTTTTTCAACCGATTAATTCTATTAGCCTGGATTATAACAAGATTTAGAATCAGTTTACTCTCTTCAGCTACTTCCCTTTCATCAACGGAGTCAGACTCATTTTAAGGGTAATCGGGGTAACACATATCAGTGTCAGTTTGTTTCATTAGAACATTAGGTTCGTCTATATTTGAGATTGAAAAATCTTTCTCTTTAACAGACATTATAAAAACAGAACTTTTATTTCTGGTGACATGTTTATCAGAAATAGTACTGCTGTACATAGAGTCAGATCGCTACAAACATAGACTTATGAGGTATTAAACGTGTTTGCCTGCTCTGATACCAATTGAAAAAGCGGGGGGTACAACAACCTCACCCAATATTTCGCTTAGCAATCTGCATGGACTAACTCTAATATACTTTCAAAAGAATCAACTAGACAATTAGACTCAATCTTAAGAAAAGTATATCGAAGAGTTATATCTGAATTTATCGACTCAATCCGCAATCAAACAAATAGGAATTTGCGAGCCTGATTTAATACAAGAGAAATAACTTGAACGGTACCAAATACCAATGTTCAAGGATCAATCAATTTCAATCAACAACCAAAGGTTGGATTTACCAATTGATTGATTCAATGCACAACCTGTGATATTTCAATTATATAAAAAAATATAATGCGGAAAAGAAATAATACAGACACCAGAAGTTTTGTTAACGAGGAAACTGCAACTATAGAAAAACCTCGGGACCTAGTCCAGATTTGAACACCACACTGTATTAAGCCGCTACAAACATTAACCTACTACAAATCTAACTTCAGTCTGGAATGTAGTTGAACCCTAATAATCTCACACTGAATCAAGGTACAATTGCGCTCCTTACGTCTCTGATCCCAGTAGGATACTACATACTTGATTCCCTTTGCTGATCTCACCCACAACTAAGAGTTTCTATGACCCAAAGTCGAAGACTTGATAAAAAAATATGTCTCACACAGAAAAGTATATTGGAATAGATAAATCTGTCACCCACAGAAATACCTACGAGTTTTGTTCCGTCTTTTGATAAATCAAGGTGAATAGGAACCAATTGATAACCCGGATGTATATTCTCGAATAACAACCTAGTATTATCAATCACCTCACAATAATCTTAATTGATTAACGAAACAAGATATTGTGGAATCACAAACAATGAGACGAAGGTGTTTGTGACTACTTTTCAATCTTGCCTATCGAAGATATAAATCTCAAGCCAATTTTTATACGATTGTACTCAATTAAAATAGAAAACATCAAGATCAGATCACGCTCACGCAACTACAAAGAAAATAGTTGGGGCTGGCTTCACAATCCCAATGAAATCTTTAAGTCGTTAACCTACAGGGTTTCGTGAAAAACCTAAGGTTAAAGGAGAATCGACTCTAGCTTATACAACTAGTATCAACACAAGAGGTGTGGGAATTAGGTTTCCCAGTTTCTATAGTTCTCCTTTATATATATTTCAAATCAGGGTTTGCAATCTAAGTTACCTTGGTAACAAAGCATTCAATATTCACCGTTAGATGAAAACCTGATTAGATTCAAGCTATATCTTTCAACCGTTAGATCAAACTTAGATTATTATACACAAATGAAATGTACCTTCATTTAGGTTTGATTAACCGTACCTAAACATGTACACTTAGTTAGTTCAACAATAGTTAACCAATGGTTAGCCATATGAGCACTTTCATATCAACCTTATTCATCTTTACCATAACTAGTTCAAATGACTCAAATGAACTAGTTAGAGAGTTGTTCAATTACTTAGATCTCATAGGAGTATACAATGCAGAACTAGGTTTTTTTGATGAAACATCTGTGGGAGATGGTGCAATGCCGTTTTTTGACACTTTATCGGGCAAGTGGTCTTCAAAAACGCCGGTTATCATTCCAACTAATACAACGGTTACAAGTCTTCCAATTGCTGCTGGGAATTCTAATGTTGTAAGTACCAAGGTTGTGGATCAGGGTATTCCTAAAGGAGGAAAGTCTATGACCACTATAACCAAGACGGGTGATGGTACAAACAAATATGAAGTTGGTAAAACTGCTCAACGAGTTATGAGGTCTAAATCCAAAACAACTGGTTCCCAATGAAAGTCCTCTTTTTGAATATAAATGGGATCATGCGTGCTGAAGCGCAATTCAAACTTAGGTAGTTAGTTAGGGTTCATAATCCGGATATCGTGGGTATTGCTGAGCCAAGGGTGTCAGTAAGATCAGGTTCGGTTAAGCATTTTCAGTTACAAGGTTTCAACAACTCGATTTTTCATAATTCTACAGAGAGATCCATTGGAAATCTGTGGGTTTTTTGGTCCAATAATACTGCTGAGTCGGTGGCGGTTAATTCGTCGAGTCAAGCTATTACTATTGAAGTTGATGGGGTTTTGATCTCTGTGGTCCATGCTAGCTGTGCGCAGACTACTAGAAGAGATCTTTGGAGACAACTAAACCTGGGGGATCAGAAAGTTCCTTGGCTGGTCATGGGAGACTTTAATTGTGTTCTTCGTAATGAAGAAAAGAAAGGGGTTATTCTTCCAAATACTGTAGTGATGAATGAATTTAGTGATTGGGTTGAAGATAATAACTTATGTGAAGCTGAAGCCTTTGGGAGCAAATTTACCTGGTCGAATAGAAAATCGGGTGTTAGAAGAATTATTAGCAAGCTAGATAGAGCGATAATAAATGAATATTGGTTGAGGCGTTTTGAGTTCTGGCGGTGTAAAGCTCTTCCTAGGGAAGTTTCCGACCATTCTCCTCTCATTGGGTACAATTTTGTTAATTCAAGACCAAAAAAATCTCCTTTCCGTGTTCAAAAAATGTGGTTCTCTCACGCAGACTTTATGAGAATGGTGCAAGATAGTTGGAAAGCTTCTTTGACAGGAAACCCGGCGATTATTTTTTTTCAGAAGTTAAAAAGACTAAAGTGTGAGATGAAAGCTTGGAATCTCTAGGTTTTTGGTAATGTTTACGTTAGATTGAAGCAAGATCAGATTCATCTTGAGAAGGCATTAAGATGTACTTATGATGACCCTTTTGATTTGCCTAAACTTAATAACATGAAAGAGGCGTCGGTTGATGTTACAAATATTCGTATCCATTTGGCTACAATTTTGAAGCAAAAATAAAGAAACCAGTGGTTGGTGGAGGGAGCAAGTAACACCAGTTTCTTTCACAATAGTATCAGGATTAGAAGGAATAATAATACTATTTCGGAGCTGGTGGATGATCAAGGGATAACTATCACAGACTGTGACAAGATTAGAGATCTGGCGGTGGACTATTTTACAAACAAATTCAATGGTGATGTTTTTGTCCCTGTGGATGCTTTGTTTGAAGTGGAGCTTGAAATATTACTTTGGAAGAGAGGGAGAGTATGGATAAGTCTCCTTTTTTTTGAAGAAATTTATACAACTGTCTTCTCGTTGGGAGCGGATAGTGCTCTTGGGCCGGATGGGTTTGCGGGTTTTTTCTACAGACATTGTTGGGATATTATCAATCAGGACTTGGTTAGAGCTGTTTTATATTGCTGGGCGAATAAATCCATTCCTCATGGGGTTAATTCTAGCCTTCTATTGCTGCTTCCTAAGGAAAGAGATGCTAATTCTCTTAATAATTTTAGACCAATCGGTCTTAGTAATGTTTTCTTTAAAATCTTTACTAAAATAATGGCAACTAGGCTAGGTACAGTCTTGGGTAAGCTTGTTTCTGAGGAGAAGGTTACTTTTTTGAAGGGTAGAAATATCCGTGAAAATATTATCCTTGCTTCGGAGATGGTGAATGAAATCCAAATTAAGTGCAAGGATGGGAATGTGGGTCTGAAACTAGATATTACTCAGGCTTTTGATACTATTAGTTGGAGTTTTATTTCAGAAGTGTTTACAAGGTACGGTTTCTCGGACTGGTGGTGTGACTGGATTATGAATCTTTTAAAATCCTCTAGGATTTCTGTTCTTGTTAATGGCAACCCGGAAGGTTACTTCAGTATTGATAGAGGGCTGCGTCAGGGTGATCCGCTATCTCCTCTGATTTTTGTGTTGGTTGAAGAGATTCTTAGCAGGAATATCACGAAGCTCTTTCGTGAAGGTGCAATGACCACTATGATGACTAGAAAAGGTATCTCTCCCACACACCTGTTTTTCGCAGACGACATTATGATATAATGCAAGGGTAATATGAAGAGCTTGAGGAATCTTGTAGCTCTGTTGAGTTCTTATCAGCGAGCTTCTGGTAAAAATGTCAGTAGGGCTAAAAGAAAGATTTATTATGGTGGAGGTTCTTTGCGGAGAAGAGCAAGTTTTTCTGATTTCCCGGGGATGTCGGTTGCGACCTTTACAAATAGATACTTAGGGGTCAAAGTAATGCCAGGAGCTGTAAAATATTACCATATAGCTAATGTGGTGGAAAAAAATTAAAGATCAGTTGGCTGGTTGGAAAGGGCGCATGATTTCTTTTCAAGATAAGGTGGTGTTGGTGAAATCTGTTATTTCGAGCTTTTCTATTCATAATATGGCGGTTTTTAAGTGGCCTAGGAAGTTTGTCCATCAATGTGAAGTAGCTATCCGGAATTTCTTATGGTCTGGATATTCTAAGGTAAGTAAATCTTTCGTTGTGGCTTATGACAAGGTCTGTGCTCCCTATCAAGAAGGTGGTCTAGGTATAACTAAGTTAAGTGTTACGAACAAGGCAATGCTTATGGGTCTGTGGTGGAAAATTCGAGTCAAATAAAATTTGGGATCGCTTTCTCCGGGCAAAATTCTTTAAGAAGAACGGTAAGTTGGTGGACTATGTGAAATCTTCTATTCTGCCAGGCATAAAATGGGTGTTCTCTTTAGTTGAAGATAATGCTCAAGTTCTGATTGGCGATGGTCGAAACACTTCACTATACTATGATCTTTGGGTGTGAGAGGATAGTTTTGCCGAAATTCTGGAAGACTACTCTTTGGACCTCAATGTTAGGGTTGGGGATATGCTGGTAAATGGTGCTTGGAACCTGACTGAAGAGTGCATTAATATTATGCTAGCTGTAGGTATTGTGGAGGCAGATCTGCCTTTGTCTCTAACAGGTTCTGATTGTATGGTGTGGAAGCCCTGTTTAAAGGGTGTTTTCACTATCAGGTCATCCAAAAACTTAGTGCGTAGGGTTTATCCTAATCTGGATGGTGCAAGCTTGATTTGGAGAAGAACAGTTCACCCAGCTTTAGCTGCGAGAAACTGGAAGATTTTAAGAGGCGCTTGCGCTACTTTAGACAAAGTGCAACACAGGTTCAAAATTCAGATGGCTAACAATTGTTGCTTGTGCAGTTCTGATGAAGAAACGCTTGAGCATTTGTTGTGGCAGTGCCCGTTTGCTGTTAAGGCTTGGTTGTGGGTAAAGGATATCTTTGGGATTCAATCGAATTCGCATCTTCCGACTGCTTACAAGGCTACTAAAGGGAAAAGTGGCATCTTCAAGGAGCTGTGGCTGTTAGTCAATCTAGTAGTTCGCTCGGAGCTTTGGCAAACTAGAAACCGTTTCGTTTACGAGAACAAAAAGGCTAGCTGGAATTTCTTTCAGAAAAACGTTTTCAATCAGGTGCAACAATATTCTTGTAAACTTAAGGGGTTTATGCATAACTCCTTAGAAGACCTTAGGGTGCTGAACTTCTTCAAAGTGATGCACAAACAGGTGCAGTTTCATATTCCGGTGGAATGCAGTTGGTCGGCTCCGGATGTTAACGAGTTGTTGTTGTGCTGTGATGGAGCGGCTCGGGGAATCCAGGGGTGGCGGGAGCTGGTGCGGTGGCGCGGGATCATGAGGCGAATGTGGTGGGAGCTATGAGTTTTGGCTTGGGTATTACTTCCAACTATCTGGCCGAGCTTTTTGGAATTATTATTGGGCTAGAATGGGCAACTCAATGGAGGTATATGAGAATTTGTGTTAGATATGATTCTAAAAGTGCAGTGATGGCCTTTGATTCTGCTTCTCTTCCTTGGTTTGTGAGGCAGCGATGGAATGAAGTCGCCCTAAAATTTGAACACATCCGGTTTGAGCATACTTTCAGGAGAGCTAACTTTGCAGCAGACATTATGGCAAAAAAAAGATGTGATCTTCACTGTGAGGACAAAAGACTTTATACGGGAAGACCGAATTTTTTGCTTTCTGTGGAATATCCTAATGTAAAATATTTCTATTTCAATTAACATGCCTGTTTTAGGGGTTCTTTCCCCTATTTTATGGTCGGTTATTTTGCTTTGTAATTAAGCTTCTATAAATGCAATTTAGACTTAACAAAAAAAAAATACAATACACAATCGATTTTGATTCACTCGAATCAATTCATGAACAATATAGCCATGGTTTGCAAAGATTGCATTCCTTATTATATAAATGTTTTAGTTCATGAACAAACCGATTTTATAAAGTAACCTCCTTAAGTATGTAAACGGGTGCGCATACTTAAGTACCCGGATAGAGTTTATTTTTTACTTCCAAACTCCAGCAGAAATTCACGTACGTGAAACTTCCGCCAGTATGCGTACGGGTACGCATACTTACCCGGATTTCCAACAACCGCCAGTACGCGTACATGTACGCATACTTTAGATTCCCGGTTTTTGGACTTTTACACAAATGTGAGAACATGCTATATTTATATATCCAAACATGGTTAATTGTTCTAAACTCTCATTTAAATCATTGAAACTTTCTTAGAGGATGTTAAAATAGTTGTTATTCACAAACTATTTTCATCAAAGTGATTTTTAAGTTATTAAAATAATATGACTTTCGTCACGAGTAAAGATGAACTTGGCTAAATCGAAAGCTTACCAACCCTTATTTCGAGAAATATATAAACGAGATAAACTTGGCTCGAAATAGCAAATGTGTATAATTGAAGTCTATATAGTAATACGACTTTTGTCTCAAAATATGAGATAAAATAGATAGACTTTTGAGTGATAGATAAGTTGAAGTATCCACATACCTTTTGTTGATGAAGTTCTGTCTTTATTCGATGAACGCCGTGGAGTCTTGATCTCGACTACACTTACTGTTCTAATCCGAGACTTAGTTATAAGTAGACTAGAAATCAAGACTTATAGTTTTGGCAACTAAACTTGACAAACAAGTTTGAGATAGTGATGGGTCGGATAACCGACTTTGTTTTACCGCAAGTGTATGGTGTCCAAATTGTAGACAATAGCAAATGTGGTTCGTTCCCACGAGGAGTGTTTATAAATTACTTCTTACCAATACATTCAATTCCTAATCGATGTCAATTCAAGTGGAGATTTTCAGAACTTTATACCACCGAATTAAACAAATAAATTGAATGTAAACAAAACTATTGAAGTGTCAAGCAAAATAAGAAAAGTTTAAGGATCCGGGAATTCGGGAATCCGTCATAGGCTAGGTTTTACTTATGTTCTTTCACAAGAGTCTCTATTTTACTCATGTAAAGTTGCAACACCTGGCTACTTAAACATGGAAGATATGTCGTTAAGAATTCTTGATAATCGACTAAGGATTGTATGAGCTCAACCTAAAAGTAGAACCCCTAATCACTATGCATACATGGCATACAAAGTAGAAGAAAGTTCCTTGATCAATACTCAACAGGGTCACAATGGGATTGTCTATAACTTCCCTATGTAGTATACTTGGCATAAAACATGAAAAGATTTATAAAACAATAACCAATACGAGATACGTACTCAAACATAAATTTAAGCTTTTAATTAAAGAACCTCTTATTTATGAACATATAAATAATCTAGCCTACAAGTTCATCCTTTCACCCTAAAAATAGTTTAGCAAGTCTCGGTGTTCTCAGAAGCCATAAAAATTGATAAAGGAAATAACAAGCTAAGCATAGCGAAAGAAAGAAAACTTAAACCTAGTTTTCTTCCCTGTAAAACAGCCTCCCCTCATGTGTCTGTCTCGATCGAATTAGATACAGGTGTTATAGAGAGCCTAACTGAGACCTAGCAGATAACTTCCCAAGGCCCATACCGAACACCAACACCAGTTACTAAGTCCAAACTCTTCCCCAAGTCCGACAACCCCATATCTAACTCTCAGTCCATCTAGGCACCAGTCTAGGGGTGAGCATTTAGCCCGTAGTCCGCGGATTTAACCGGGACCAATCGTTCTTTTGCGGATGGATGTCCGGACCGTTCGTTAATGGGTTGGATGCGGATAATTTTTTTGAAATCCAACGGATAACGGATCAGGCCCGGATGCAACCATGAAAATCCATTGGACATCCATATCCGTTAAATTAAGGGCATTTATATAGTTCTAGAAAATACTATGGATCATTAGAGAATTTATAAGATGTTTACTTGGGGTGTTGTAATATGGCATTTTTATATTTGTATACTATATGTAGGTTTTATAAGGAGCCATTTGTGTTAGCTTTATTTTCTTTACTATAAATTTTAACTAAAACAAATCCATTGGATTATCCGCATCCAATCCGTCCATCCATTGGATGCAAATCTGTTGGATCTGGATTGGATGCGGATGCCAAATTTGAAATTCGTAGTGCAATGGATTGGATGCGGATGAGGCGAAAACCAGTCCATATCGGCACATGCTCACCCCTAGGCACCACCTTCAGCTGGTTGATTCTGTTGCGATATTTTCTCAAGCATTAGACCCACGTCTGTAGCACCAGCTTCACTTTCCTCTTTATCTCGGACAAACCCAATGCAACTGTGCAGCAGCCTCAGTTCAATCTCCACCAGCAAAACAACCCCAATTTGAGTCTGTGAATCAGCTTCTAATTGGACTCTAAACCTTCTATTTGATTCACCCATCAGGGACTGTTGAACACCCAACCCTTTCTTCGTCTTCATGTTGCTGCAATTTCTCGTCTCAATCGAGATTTGAAACAACAGCTGCCTTTCAATTCAGGCCACAGGACCAGCTGCAATTTCCGTTTACTACCGCAGATACCAGCTTCTTCTTGCTATTCTCGCTAATTTCTTGGCTTGATGCAGTCCCTACACTTCAATAAATCGAACCCCCAAATCTCTGTTGACGCTGTTGTAAGATGCCACCAAAATTTGTTGATGTTTGAACGGAAGCAAATCAGATCTGAGACTAATTTTTCAGCATATAATTTAGATGACCCTTAGGTTCGCTGATTCGAACCCCTGTGTTCATAGCCGTAAATCAACAACAACAAGCCAATTACCATGGCAGTAGCATCAATCATTCGACCTGGTTCTACTCTCAAAAAGAACTCATATTCAGTCGATGGCAAGAACAATCAACACCATATATCGCTGATTTGAGAAGGACTTGAACTCCGCCGGAAGAATGGTAAAGAATAAAACAGAAAGAATCATTTTGTTGTAATTGAGAACATCATTCTCCCCTTCTCGGTGTTTAGATAAGAAATGGAAATGAGATTTAAGAAATGTGGTGGTGGTGAAGCCACGTCCCACTTTCTTTCTTTTAATTCCACTAGTGGTTTTCAGGTGTATGGAACTCAACTTCTTTTGTATCTGGACCATGAGATTGCAAGGTGGTGCAGCCAGTTGTTGCTTGCCAGCCCACAAACTCTCATTAAGACCCGACTCCTTAGGAACGCAAGTCGCAAGCGCCAATTTAGCTTCCGATCCATTTATTCTCTGGGTGAACGGATTTGACTTGTAATTGCCGTAAAAGATCAAAAACAATATTATTAGCTAATTAATAAGACCTAGCTAGTATAAAATAAAAGTATCGCACTTTCGTACTTATCAGATAGCAACGCTTGCAAGTTTGACCAAGCAATGCTCTAACAATAACTAATATTATTGGTATATAGTATTAGTTCGAAACCGAATGCAACTATAGGGATCAACCCAAGTGTAGGATTAATGTACAAGTGCAATTACTTTACTATAACTAAAACAATAATTATAATGTGGAAAGTAAAGTAAAAGAACACAATGAGATTTTGGTAACGAGGAAACCGCAAATGTAGAAGAACATCGGGACTTAGTTCAGTTTTGAATACTCTCATAATTAAGTCGCTATACAAAGACTACTGCCAACTTTGTATAGTTAAGACCAAGTAAACTACCCTAGTTACCTAGTTTCCTCAGTATCCCTGCGCCTATAACCAATCTGGCCAATGCACGCGAATCCTAAGATAGGTTCCACTATCTTAAGTTGCTTCATCCGCTGTGAAGACTTCAAGCACTCAACTTCGTTGGATCGTCTTCCGAAACAGTAAAAGAACTAATCTGTTTGGTAACCACTCTTCTAATCTCAAGAAGATAATCATAGATTATGTAGTTGAGTTTAACAAAAGTGTAAGAGCATTGATCGGTCGAACTCACAAGCATTGCTATCTCAAGCTTGTTTGTCAAGTTTAGTTGTCAAAACCATAAGTCTTGATTTCTGGTCTACTTATATCTATGTCTCGGATTAGAATAGAATGTGTAGTTGAGCTTTAGACTTCACGGCGTTTATCGATTGAAGACGAAGAACTACTAATGGGAGCTTGTGGAACTTCATCAACAAAAGGTATGTGGAGACTTGAACTCATCTATCACTCAGAAGTCTATTTAAATTTCTATTCTATCTCCTATTGAGATAAAAGTCGTATAGCTATATAGACTTTATTTTATACACATTTGATATTTTGAGCTGAGTTTAACTCGCTTATATATTTCTCGAAACATGTGTTGGTAAGCTTTCGCTTTAACCAAGTTCATCTTTTATTCCTGACGAAAGTCAAAAGATGATCATGTGAAAATCGCCTGGTAATATCTTACATGATTTGTGTGAGACAATCATTTGATGTAGACTCGGAATGTTTCGTATTGATCTATTGATCACTTGAAAATTGCTTTGTAGCTAATAGTTTGTGTGAGACAACTATTCTCGTCTTCTAAGAATGTTTCAATGATTAAAATGGACTTTAGAACGATTAACCATTGTTTGGATATAGCACAGTATATGTACTTGTATGCTAACTGTTGCAAGTTATTCCAAGTCCGGGAACTATAGTATGCATACCAGTATGCGTACTGGATTAACAGTTCAAGTATGGAAATTTAGTACGCGTACCCGTTTGCATACTAATTCAACTGATTTCGGACGTGAACGACATTATGTGTACCCATTCGCATACTGGCGGACAGACCAAGTCTGAAACTCTAAGTATGCGTACCCGTTTGCATACTTGAGTGGGTTAAGTTCTAAATTCGGTTTATTCGTGAACAAATACATTTATATAATAAGGAATGCAATCTTTGCAAACCGTGGCTATAATGTTCATGAATTGATTCGAGTGAATCAAAATCGATTTTTCTTCAATTGTGTCTTGTGTACTTCTATGAGACTATAAACAATTGAACAACTCTAGAACTAGTTTCATTTGAGTCATTTGAACTAGTTGTGTTAAGATGAACAAGGTTGATATGAAAGTGTTCATAGGGCTAACTTCGGTTAACTATTGTTGAGCCAACAAGGTGTACACGTTTAGGTACGGTTACCCATATCCAAATGAAGTCACTTTTCATTTGTGTGTAACAAGCTAAGTTCGATCTAATGGTTGAAAGATATTAGCTTGAGTCTAATTAGTTTTTCATCTAACTGTGAATATTGAATGATTTGTTACCAAGGTAACATTGATTGCAAACCCTGATTTGAAGACTAAATAACGGAGAACTCTATAAACTGGGAAACCTAATCGCCACACCTCATGTGTGATACTAGTTGCGAATAGAGTCGATTCTCCTTTAGGTTTTTCTAAAACCATTATAGGTTAACGACTTAAATACTTCATTGGGATTCTGAAGCCAGACCCAACTATTTTCTCTGTAGTTACGTGTTCCGATATTACTTTGTTCTGTCGTATTGAGTATTATCTTCTCTAAGATTTGCTCGAGATTTAATCTCCGATAGGTAAGATATAAAAAGTAATCACAAAGCTCTTCGTCTCATTCTTTGTGATTCCACAATATCTTGTTCTGCTACCATACAGTTAAGTTATTATGAGGTGATTCATATTACTAGGTTGTTCTTCGGGAATATAAGACCAGTGTATCAATTGGTTCATGTTCACCTTGATTAATCAAAAGACGGAACAAAAACTCGTAGGCATTTCTATGGGAGACATATTTATCTATTCAATAGACTTTTATGTGTGAGACAGATTTTTTTATCAAGTATTCGAATTTGGATCGTAGCAACTCTTGGTTGTGGGTGAGATCAGCTAAGGAATCAAGTGCGTAGAGTCCTGCTGGGATTCAAAGGCGTAAGGAACACGATTGTACCTTAATATGTGTGAGATTGGTTAGGGCTCAACTGCATTCCAGTCCGAAGTTAACTTGCAATAGGTTAGAATCTGTAGCGGCTTAATACAGTATGTGTTCAAATCTGGACTAGATCCCATGGTTTTTCTGCATTTGCGGTTTCCTCGTTAACAAAATTTCTGGTGTCTGTGTTATTTCTTTTCCGTATTATATTTTTTTTTATATAATTGAAATATCACAGGTTGTGCGTAGTTCAATCAATTAGATAATCCAACCTTTGGTTGTTGATATAAATTGAATGACACTTGAACATTGGTCTTTCGTACCATTCAAGTTGTTTCTCATAATAATCAGGATCGCAGATTTCTATCTGTTTGACTTGCTGAGTACATTGAGAAACAAATATATAACTCTTGGATGTATTTTCCTTGATTGAGTCTGACTGTCTAGTTGATTCTCTTGGAAGTATATTGGAGTTAGTCCATATAGATTGCCTAAACGAAATATTGGATGTGGTTGTTAGACCCCCGCTTTTTCAAAAAGGCTCTTCCGGTTAATCTAATAAACTCCTTTGTTGGGTAAGATCTACCAAGATCTAAATTAACGAAATAACTAGATAATAATGTCATCACAGGATATTATGGCATGGGAAATCATTAAAGTACCCCTGACGGTTTTCACATGCAATATATTGCAACCTAGTAGCAGAGTTTCCGGCATGGTATTCATCTAGAAATCTGTACTGACAACGAAAATCGACACGACATTTATCAAAAAAAACAATGCTGACAAAGCTCCCGGCATGGTATTCAACTAGAAATCTGTACCGGCAACGAAGATCGGCACGACATTCATCAAAAAAACAATGTCGGCTAAGCTCCCGACATGGTATTCATACATGTTTCCATGTCAAAGTGGCTTGTAACTGAATATTTTCAGTTACAATTGAAAATTAGTCAATTACGACGACCCATTTTTTCCAGAGTCACTTTTTTTAAAGTCGAAAATTCAACGATGAAATCGTCAGAGGAGAAGATGAAGAGAATATGGAGAGAACGGGGAATGGGGGATGGGGATATGAAAAGAATAAATTTTAGGTTTTTTGTTTAGTATGTATATGTTTTGAAGGGTTACTTGGTAATTTTGTACCCAAAAATCACCCCTTAGCAGGGTTCATTGGATAAGAATAGTAAATCATATCCCCTATTAATTTAACTAGTCCAAAGTTATATGAAAAAAAGAACCAAGCTTGTTAGAAATTCAAAATTCAAGGTAAAGACGACGTTTGAAATGACATCTCATTTATCAACCTTTAGATCTCCAATAAGATTATGAATCCTACGGTTTATATGATACTGATATTTGAATTTCTATAAAGTAGTGACAAAACGCCGTTCCTAATGGCGTCTGATATTTTTTAGAGACGCCATTCCTAATGGCGTCCCAGTGTTGCTTCCATCTCACACCCAAACAAACCGAAGACAACTCGTTGAATTCAACGGAACAGAGACACATAAACGACGCATCTGGGGAGAATGTTGAATCTTCCCCATTAGAGCCTTAACCAACAGACAACACGTGTATCTTTGATCTCGAAATTCGAAATCGAAGTCCGCGCTTACAGCTTACGAAACCTCAACCGCTTATCTATCGAAGGAAAATATGCACCGTCGATGATATTGATTTTGGTTTAATTCCAATTATACCCAGAGACTTAAATCACCACAGGCTCACTTTAGCAGCACTCCCTTTTCTTTGCAACATAGACGTTTAAACTTATGAAATTCAAATTCCAAATCTAAAAATCTCCATTTCTCTCTCTATCTCTCCCCCCCTTTTTCTTCTTCTCACTAGGGTTTCGAAAGATCTGAATGGGTTTTAATTTCTGAAGATGTCAACAGTAGAGATATTATTCGGCAAGTTCTTCGAGAGAAAAAATTCGGTAATTGAACAGCTCAATCAACAGAAAGATTTGTATGATCAGTATTTGGCTTCAACATGTTTGATTAATGGAATTCGACCTCCTTCTTGGCTTTTGAAAGATGGATTTGAGGCTGGTAGTTCCGAACTCAAAGGTATTATTCCATTATCTCTTCAATTTAGGGTTTTAGCGTTTTAATTTTTTGTTCCTTCGAATTTATGTGTAAAATTTTGGGGTTTTAGGGTTTTGTTATTATTGTAGATGTGATATACTTCGGGAATTATATGTTTATCTAATTTTTTGGTTTTATTCCCTAAAACTGGAGCTTCATTTGGATAACCGCATTTTGTCAGTGTTAGAATACATAGTAAAGCAGAAATCAGCTATGAGAATAAGGTTGAAAAAGTTCACGGAAAACAAGCATTTTGACTCTAAGACAATGCTGGTAGGGATAGACGATTTTCATGGTTTCTTCCATGATGTGAGCGTGGTAGTTGCAAAATCCCCATTGCTTAAAAAAAAAAAAAAAGTTGCACGATCCCCATCAAATGCTAGTGTTGATATGAAGTGGCTTGTTATATGCAATTATTAGCTACTTCCTTTGCTTTGTCAATTGTAAAATTATGAAAATCACCTGCAATCTACTTTCTATAGGGTGTTGAACTTTTGGTTTCTTTCTTCTGATTGGATTTTCTCATTCTAGAGTTGAAGAATGAAGACTTGATTTCAGGACTTCTATTCCCACCTTCCAGAGCCAATTATCCGTCTTCGATCGGAAGTAAAACCTTCTATAGCCGGTCAATTTTTGCTGCAAATACTGTAAAGCAGCTTTCAGGCGATTTTTTTTCAGAAACATGTGCTTCCAACAAATATTATAGTGTAGGTGAGCGATCAGCAGATATACCCAACTGCCCGTTGGATGGTAAGAATATAGAGCTGGAAAGTACATTAAACACGGTTCCTGAGCTGGATAATACCATCTTTTCTCCCCAAAATCAAACAGATTTGACCAATCACTTTGATGTCACAACCGTGGGAGAGAGATCAACTGTTGATCCGAAGTGCAATCTGAATGGAAGCAGTCTCAAGTCAGAATGTACATTTAACACAATTACACAACAGGGTGGAACTACTGGCACTCCTCAGTGCCAGACGGATTTGAAGGTGTCCGAGTCCAGCTTTGAATTACCTCAATCATTGGTAAGGATCCAAAGGTCCAGATCAAGGCAAAGAGCTCTAGAACTTCGTAATAGTGCAAGTGGAAAATCAAGAAAGCGTGCTATACAAGAAAGTAATGTGGCTGCTGGTAGGAGTACAAGGTCAAGAACATCTTCCGAACAGCCTCCTCCTGCTGAAGAGCTACTAGAAACGGAGGCCAGAATCTCTAGTATTCCTTATCAAGTTCTCGGTAGTATAGCTACATCAGCCACCCAAAGTGAGTGTATTGATCTTCATAATGTTTTAGATGCTGAAGGGAGCATGGAAGGGTCTAGCCCGGTGCATAAAGATCCGGAGCTTTATAACTCTGCGGCGGCAAATATTGGGAACAATCTATCCAAGGAAAATGCAACAACCTATGAGGATAATATAAAATCGCAAACTACTGTGCCTCAGATTAATTCCGCTGAACTGGGTTTAGCTAGACATAATAACTCGGATAAGCTAACTGGCAGAATTACGCGCTCCAGGTCTTCTTCAATTAATAGATCTCCCCAGCATCTGAATCCATTGGATTTGGTCGAAAGACATGACCGTCCAAAGGCATCAGTCCTTCAGGTGTTGAATCATGAGGAAATTTCTGCTGCTGGAATTGCACAAAATAAGCATGTAAATGAGTCAGTTGACTGCAATTCTACTTGTGCTGTAACTAAGCAGGAAGGTGTTAGCATGGGAGCTAGTTTGGAGTTTTTGATTTCTCGGTCTCGATCTGATGAGATTAACTTTGTTGAGCCAAAGCAACTTATTTTTGATGATGTTGAAGATTCCAGGTTGGGTGAAACTTTTGGGCCTTCTTTCGGACGGGAAACATTGCAGGCATCTGACCCTCAAGTACTGATTCATGAGGAAATTTCTGCTGCTAGGATTTCAGAAGCTAAGCATGTTGCAGATCTGCCAGTTGACCGCAAGTATATTTGTTCAGTTCAGGAAGATGTTAGTGTGGGAGCTAGTTTGGAGTTATCAGTTTCTAGGCCTCAATCAGATGATATTAAATTTTCTGAGCCAAAGCAACTTCTATTTGGCGATGCTGAAGATTCGGAGCATGTTGAGACTGTTGGGCCTTCTCCAGGGAGGGAAATATTGAACCAGTCACCAGAGGAGGGATCAACTCCTGTAGGATTGATTGGATCAGTTGATGAATTACCTATATCTGGTATTATCCATGCGAAAGGTGTTCTTTCTGGTGATGGGTCATTGCTGAAGAAGGATCGTGGAATGGAAATGGTGATCGAGAATGAAACTATGACGGGTTCTCTTCCTCATGTGGAAGAAAGGTTTGAAAATGCTGGGAGAAAACAGTCCCTTGAATCTGTTGCAGACACTTCGAAGTTATGCTCTCTTTTATTACAGGCCGGACAAGCTGAGGGTTACGAAGGCTTGATAACTGATAGATCTCCAGAGAGAAATGAAAAGAATATAAACATGTCCAGTGATATCCGCGAAAAATGTAGCTCCATTCCTGATGATGCAATGCTGAAGATGGATCAATCTATGGAAGTTGTAGGTGCTGAAAACAATTTAAAGGCTAAATCTGGAACCCCACATGAGGTAGAAAGGTCTGAACTTGTTGGGGCAGAGATAGCTGAGTTTCATTTGCACCCTATATCACCTATCAGTAAAACATCAAGCATTTCTGCTCTGTTTCCTAGGAAGTCACTTTGCCAAACTTCAGATTTCGATGTTAATAGATCTCTGGAAGGAAGCAAAATGTCGTCGAACAAGGTGCAGGTAACTGGTCATGAATTTTTACAGGAACCATGCGACACATCTATGGACTGTCTTGAAAGAGATGGAGAAAATACCTCTATCAGATTGTCTAATGTCTTTTATGTAGATGAGAGGCCCGAATTAGTCGGTATTGAAGAAACAAGAGACCGTACTTCATCAGCAATGTGTACTGGTGATACTTCTTCTTCTCTTTCATTAAGGAAAGAGTCACCTGATATCGATCGACATGTAGTAGCTGATAGATCTCCAGAATGTGACGGTAGCAAACGAGCATCAGATTCATCGTTTTGTCTAAAGGTTTTACAGCATGGTAGAAGTTCATTTGGATGCAAACTGGAAGGAGCAGTAGACATTGATTTGCCTGATGTTGGGGTTGATTCAAACAAAGATACTTCTGGTAAGAATTTGACAAGGGAGTTTGATTTGGAATCGTTGCATGAAGATTCTAAAATTGATAGAGATGCAGGTAGCAGGTCAAGTTCTGGGCAGTCAGTTAAACAAGATATTTCTCTAGTACATGATGCAAGTCAAGTTCCCTACCTACTACCTTCCGCCATCCATGAAAAAGATGCTGGTTGCAGCAAATTAAATGATTCTTCAGAAGAAGAAAATTCTGTTCAATCGGCAATAACTAGTTTTAATGGGTGGGAAAACTCATGGCCTCAGTGTAAGCGAAGGAAGATTGAAGGCCAATCTGATAAGGGGTTTACTACTTGCCCAAGGATCTGGAGTGCTAAACCTAACCATCACAAAGACATTGTTTGCCTAAACTTAAATAGTGCCGAAGCTGGTTTGGGGACTGACCCGGAGTTTCAGCAATTTCCCATGTCTGGTGTTGTGGAATCGAGTATCATCGAGACCGCTGTTGGAGAGATGTTCAATGGTGCAATGCACCTCGTAATGGAGGGTGTTCAATGCTCACCTCAGATCCATGCAGATGAGGTAGTATTCTCTTTGCTAATAGTTAGGATAGATTATACTTATGGTACAAATTTGAGACCTCATAGAAGATCATGATCTGTTTTGGACAATTATAGAACATATAATCTCTGAAAACCTGCTTTGTAAATCCCTCTATCAGTTCCAACCTGTTACCACACACATGACTTCGTGCGTGGACTGTGAATGGACCCTCAGTTGTCTTTTCAAGGAGACCCATGTGAATAATGTCTACCTGATCTTTTACAATTTACTACCTATCTAGGATTGCTGGAAATCAGTATTTATGTGGAGTAATTAACAAGTCCCTTGTTGAACCATAAACTCATATACTCATATGGTTGTCAAAGAATGAATAATACATTACAGAGATCAAACAGTATCTTTCTTTTTGTTTTTTTTTACTAATAACTGAGATAGTGAGATGCATAATTATTCTTTCGTGTTTTTTTGTGTGTGTGTGTATGGCAGGCTGAAGTTGATGGGGAATCTGTACATGGAGATGCGAACATTCCCTTGGGTTTCAATCCAATGCTATTAGAGTCTTCTCTTGGCTCTAGTGGCATAAAGTTGGAGGATACAGGTATTCACTTGAATGAAGTTGAAGAGCAGTATCCGTTTAGCGTTGCCATGAGTGTGGATAGGCAGTGTCTTCCTCAACACGAGCAGAAGTTTTTCTTTGGAAGTGAAAAAACTCCACGAAGCATGGAGGAAGTGTGTTCTATTGAACAAGATATACAAGATATCAAATCTAATCTTGAAGAGCAATTATTCTCAAATTATGATAATCTTGATCTTGTTGGTGCTGATCAAAGCATGCCTGAGTTTGAGAAGTTCACAGATCTTCCAGACACAATAATTGAGGGAATGGGCATTCTGGAGGAGCTGTGTCCGTCGTCTAGCATGGGTACCCCATATTCTCTTCCTTCAAAGTCTAAATTTCAAATGGACTTGAGCACCTGGTCAGGTTATAATCCGTTGGAACCAGGAAGGTCTTATTCCGATTTCATGCCATCCTCAAGTGATCATTCCGAGTGTGATGCTTGGAGTCCTTACACTCCTCAAGTTGGGAAGGCTACCCATAATATTCTATCATCATCTGGTGGTCAACGTTCTAAGAAGCAACAAAGCACAAACTCAGAGTTAACTCCGATTCATGAAGATAGTAGTAGTGGTGGTGAAGAGAACATAAACTTATGCAAGGTAATTTATCAACTCCAGGAAAAAAACAGTGCTAAAGAAATGAAGAGCTCAACATTTAGAGAACCCCTTGTAGACATTAGTAACATTAACCCTCTTGACTTTGTCTCTGAAAATGAGAAGATCTTTGAGAGAGGAAGCCTAGTAGATTCTTTAAAGGAAGATGCATACCCGCATGGGTCTGAAATTGGTTCTTCGAAGAAGTCTAAAGATGACTATGGCACTGAGAGGAAGTACAAGAATAGGGATAAAGAGAACAAAAGTTCTTCTTTATGTAGCTATGGCACTGAGATGAAGTACATGAACAAGGATAGAGAGAGCAAAAGTTCTTCTGTATGTGGATCTGGTATGCGTAAGTCCAGTAGATGTCTTCAGAATACGGTTAGTAAGCCAACTTTACGGAGGAATGCAACTGATGAGAAACGTAATCATACTATTGTAGACAAAGGTCATGTAGGATCTAATATTGCGACTGATATTAAATCCTTCACTCAATACCTTCCTCGTGCAGTTCCTCCAGGTACTTTCAGAACATATATTGCTTAAAAGATAGTCTTGTTCTAGTGGAGCTTGTTATATCATGATCATGCTTCTTAGCTCTTTTTGGCAGTAAGCCATAACATTATGAACAGTTTTATCAAGGACGGTGAATTACAGAAGATGGTTTGATACACAAAAGCTTATCATCTAATATGTTTGTGTGTGTTTTTTTTTTTTTTTTTTTTTTTTTCTGATGTTCAATAGTAAAGAGAAAAGAAGCTACAGTGAAATCCCTCAAAAGTGCTATGGAAACAAAAAATAAGGAAGAGGAAAAGAAGAAACAGCGTGAGATGATGAAAGAAAAACGGGAGCGTGAGCGGGAACGGCAGAAGGAAGAAAAAGCTAGGGAACAGGAATTGATTCAGAGACAAAAGGAAGAAAAAGAGCGTGAGCGAGAAAGACTGAAGGAAGAAAAAGCTAGGGAACTGGAATTGATTCAGAAACGAAAAGAAGTGGAGGCAAAGAGAAAAGAAGCTGAAATGCAGGCGAGGAAAAGGCTTAGAGAAGATGAAAAGAAGGAGAAGGACCGAAAAAAGGTGCGCAACGAGCCACAGAAGAAATTACATGCCGAGAAAGAACTGAAATGCAGAGCTGCTGTAAGTTATTTTCCTTGTTATTCATAGAAGTCCGAGCTTCAGTATGCTCACCCTATTGATATTCCTAACTATGCTGATTTGTACTGCTTTATAGGATGAAAAAGCATCAAAGAAAAAAGGGTTTCAAGATGAGGAAATGAAGGATGAGAACCCAGAAAAGGTGAAGGGAAGAGAGGAGTGTGCAAAAGGGGGGCAGACTCGAACAAACAAAGGCAGTGGTGTTCATGAACATTATATGGCTTTGGAAGTGTCTCACAGTAATGAGAATGTGAGTCTGCACATTACACTTAGTTCTTATACATAATAGTGGCTACGTCTTCTTTTAAGTCTGTGTGAGTTCTCTATTGGTTTTTGTATTTAAGGTTCTTCATTTATCTTGTAGGCGGTTAGTTGTTTCGGTCAAGTAAATGAAGTTGTTTCATTGGCTACTGGTGGCGCTCTAGAGCAGTCATATGACATATCTCCATACCAGAGCTCGGATGGAGAAGAGGACGATGATGTACCTACTAGGAAAGTTATCCCTTCTTGGTCCAGGTGAATAGTTAAACTCTGCCCTCTACTATAATCTTACCTTCCAAGACACGTGTGTCTCCTGTGCTGGATTGGTGCATTTGATTTGGTTGGCTGTCTTGTGAGGTGGGCAGCACTATAGTATTCTGGCGTCAGGGTGTTATAATGTATGCCTACGCTAAGATGATGTTGGGGTACATTGAACCCCGATGCGTGTTATTATATGTCCATTTGTCATTGTCGGGATTCGGGAAGGAGTCCACTCAGGCCCTGCATCAATCTGCTCCATATTCAATTGTTTGTCAGAGAAAATACAGGAGTTCCTTTTGACTATAGAATAACTTGATAAAAATTGCTACCCATCTCTGCTTAATATGTTTTAAAAACTTGTGTTCAACAGGCAGTATTGTCCGGCTCCTCTCTCTTGCTCCCAACAACCAAAAGACATTTTCAAGCTATCAAGCTTTTGCAATATAAATCAAGGTAAGTCTCTCAAGTAGTCTATTAATGTAAACATGATCATTTCCGTACAATAGTCTAAAGAGCTGATCTCCTATGGTTTTGCAGTTCTTAAATCTCGAAAGAGCTCCAAGTAATTACGAGTTTGGCTTGGGAACTTTGGTTTCCTGCATGTTAGTTCTCTAAATAACATTCCACTGGATAGTTTCTTGTATAAATAGAGGTAGTGTTCGGGTTTTTGATTTAGTACTCATCTGAACATTATATACTTCCTGTTGCATTTATTGATATTCATTCCCATATTTCTAATCTGATTGCCACAACTCTGTAGGTAAAAAGTCTCCCGAAATGAGCTTTTATGGCGCAAAAGAGTGAGATGACACTTGGAGCTTGACTGAGATTATTGAATGGGGAAGAAGTGATCCTTTTCCCCCTGCCCATCTTTTTGTAGGTCACTGACATATACATGTGATTTAATGTAAATATCCAAATTTTCTTCGAAGTATGTTGCACTACTCCTCTACAAACAAAAGGAGGGTAGTTTTGATTAATCGAATGGGAATGAATTTTTTTGAAACCAATTTCCAGTTGACTGCAGATAATATTTCAGTCCTGTTTACTAAACCAGCCACAAATATGCAAAGACAAACACATTTGTTGTCTGTGTCAAATCCTGGAACCAACAGCTTAAATAATATTTTCTTTTCTCTATCTTTTTTCCGGTGAGACCAAGTCAAAGTTTCTCTGCATGGTCCACACATTCTGTCGCCGTCATTGAGTTATTGCGCCACTACAAACCAAGTGCGCCGAAAAATTCTTCATAACCGTTGTTAACAAAACCCAGTTTTCCACTTCTCCACGCGCCCATTTCTAACCGTTCAGGCTCTCCTTCTCTAGAGTCACTCCTTCAGAAAAGACTAGCTTTTCCTCTGTTTCAGAAGCGCTTTCGATTTTCTTGAAAAATGCTAGCTTTTTTGTTCACATTCATCATGAATTCATCTTCAAGAAATCTTCCTTCTCTATTCTTTTTGTCCTTCACTTTCTTGGGGTTTTCACTCTTCTCATCAACAGTAGCAGAGAATGTAAGTTTCAATTTCTCTTCATTCTCTTTACAAAACCTAACTCTTCTTGGTGATTCCTATCTCAGGAATGGAATTCTTGGATTAACCCAAGAACTCGGTGTTCCTTCTTCAAGTTCTGGTTCTGTTCTATTCAATTCTCCAATTAAATTCTTCGATCCAAAATCAGAAATTTCAGCTTCATTTTCTACTAGATTTTCTTTCTTGATTACAAATATAAATCCGGGTTCTTTCGGTGATGGAATTACTTTCTTTATCTCAACTGATAATCTTACTCTTGGTAGTCCTGGTAGATATTTGGGTCTTGTTAATTCATCTCAATTATTAACCCCAAATAAATTTATCGCCATTGAATTCGATACTCGTTTAGATTCAATATTCAATGATCCTACTGATAACCATATCGGATTAGATATCGATAGTTTGATTTCGATAAGAACACAAGATGTTGTTTCAAAAGGGTTTGATTTGAAAAGTGGGAATTTGATTACAGTCTGGGTTGATTACAAGAATGATCAGAAGATTATGAATGTTTGGATGAGTTACAAAAGTTTCAAGCCGGAAAAACCAATACTGGTGGTGGAAATCGATCTTTCTGTTTATTTCAAGGAGTTTATGTTTGTAGGGTTTTCAGCATCTACAGAAGGTAGTACAGAAATTCATATGATTAAAGATTGGAATTTCGAGACTTCTGAATTCTATCCTGTGAGGAGGCCAAAATCATCCATTCCTCATAATGTGTCTGATCACACCATTCCGGTAATACCCATAACTCCTACTGTTTTGAATTCTAGTAGTAAAAACAATAGAAAGAAACTCGGGTTAGGTCTTGCAATTGCTGGTCCAAGCTTGTTTTGCATAGGACTAGTTGTATTTGGTTTTATCATTGTTAAGAAATTTAAAGAGAAGAGACCAGATAAGAGTTTGAAGCTGGAACTTTTCAAAAGTCCCAGACAATTTCGTTATAGAGAACTTAAGCATGCTACTAAAGGGTTTCATTCGAGTCGAATAGTTGGTCGTGGAGCATTTGGAACTGTTTACAAAGCAGTTTTTCCTGAATCAGGAATGACTTTTGCAGTGAAAAGAACGAAACAGACCCATGAAGGAAAATCTGAGTTCCTTGCAGAACTTTCTATTATAGCTTGTCTGAGACATAAGAATCTGGTTCAGCTTCAAGGATGGTGTACTGATAAGGGTGAATTACTTCTTGTTTATGAGTTTATGTCAAATGGTAGTCTTGATAGTGTTCTTTACCAAGAATTCAAAGATGAGATTTTGCTGAATTGGTCTCGCCGATACAATATTGCTGTGGGGATAGCTTCTGTGTTGACGTATCTACACCAGGAATGTGAGCAGCAAGTGATCCACAGAGACATTAAGACTAGTAATGTAATGCTAGATCAGAACTTCAGTGCTAGGTTGGGAGATTTCGGTTTAGCTCGACTTATGGAACACGATAAAAGCCCAGTATCAACTCTTACAGCTGGAACAATGGGGTATTTAGCTCCTGAGTATCTTCAGTATGGCAAGGCAACCGAGAAAACAGATGTTTTCAGCTTTGGTGTGGTGTTACTTGAAGTGGCTTGTGGGAGAAGGCCTATTGAGAGACAAGGAAATGACAAGCATCCAGTTAATTTGGTGGATTGGGTTTGGAGTTTACATTCCATAGGACAAATCATTGAGGCAGCAGATAAAAGATTAAATGGAGAGTATAATGAAGACCAGATGAAGAAACTGTTGCTTGTTGGTCTCAGTTGCGCAAACCCTTCGAGTATTGAGAGACCTACAATGAGAAGAGTACTTCAAATCCTAAATGATGAAGCTGAGGTTATAAGAATACCTAAGGTGAAACCGAGTTTATCATTCTGCTCTATCTTGCCTTTAAGCCTTGATGACATAGTTTCTGACGATGAGTGTGATGAAGCTACTTCTAGCCTGCCTTCAAGTGTCGGCCAAGGTGCATCTGAGTGCCATGGGAGTGAGAAAGTAAGCCCTTTGATTGAAATCAGTATCGCATAAGGTAATAAGTTCATCACTCGCTGCTTTGATTTTCCAATTCTACTACTAATTTTAATGAAATGTATAGTTTGATCTTCTGGTGAAGTAACTGACAATTTAAGTAATAATGCTGGATTAGAAGCTCACATTTTTATATTTTATCTAGTTTGGTAATGTTTTCTTGTGTGCTTTACTTTACTAGAGTAACCAATGCAAAGAAACTTAGGTTATTATATTCCTCACTGTACAGATGACAAGAACATCTGAGCAGATTCGCCGAAAGATGAAGGTTTTCAAGGAGAGGTTTAGAAGCATGAATTTTGAACTACTCTGCTGCTTACTCTTAGTAGTTTTTCAGTTGTCAGTAGAGCATATGAAATGAGAAGTTAAAATGTAAAAATGGCACCTGTGTCAGAAAAGAAAAGAAATGCATGCATTAAAGTTTTAGTAGTCTGTTGTGGGTAATTCTGGGTCATTATTTCATTTTTCAGATGTAAATATCAATTTGTAAAGAAATTTTTGATTGTTTAAAATGCATTAGTTCCTTGTTGCTGCTATGGGTTGAAACTGTAGGCATTGTTTGTGGTTGTGATATGATAACATGAACTGGAACTAGAAAGAAAAAAAAAAAAGAAAAAAAAGTGACAGAATGATATAGAAATCCAAATAATCCATCACTCTGCATATAAAACTTAACCAAATAAGTGTACTGTGAGGAAATTCTGTGGAATTGATGCTACTCAGTCAGTACCCTTTTAGCTATGATGTTTTTCTTTTTCTTCTCTTTTCCCTATTGTGTTTTTATTTTATTTAATGTAATACTCGATTACTTGTCACCTTTACAATGTTTTATTCCATACTATAATTCAAGGCACAGAGAGGTATGATTGAAGATGGACATTTATTAGCTAGGGAACGACTTAATAAATATAGGAAAGAATGAAATACTAGGTTGGAGTCTTCGAGTACCCCAGCAGGATGTTAATTATCCAAGGCCAATGATTGTTGCTCGTCACAGGAGTGCTACTTGTGCTGCCAGGGGGGTTGATGTTCATGATGTTTTTTCATATTACTCCAATATTCTATCTGACCAGCAACACCAACCCCAACTCAAGTTCGAGTTCGAGGGAGGGTCCTCTTATTTTTGTGTCCTTTAGTGATATAATAAATACAAAATCAATGAGTACATCTTAAATGATTTTCTTTTCATTCTTCAAGTGTCTTTTGTGTGGTTAAGTAACGAATTTCATAGTAGGACATGAAATGGCCCAAAGTTAAATAAAGAAGACTTGCGTACATGTAATTCATTTCTCATATTGAGGCCCAATCTTTGGTCAACATTGAAAGAGGTGGAACAGTGGAAGCAATCGGCGAAGGAACGTGTCTCATCAGTCAATGGTAACCGTTCCCCATATTGCCACTTCCTACCATAGAGTACCAACGGTTACAAGTTATAACTACCTAACTTAACAGGATTCTTCGCGCCCCTTCGTTCATTCATTTCTCTTTATAAAACTCATTTCCTTTCTTCATTCTTCTATTTTGCACTGATATTTGACTCTCTCTCTCACTCACTCACAGTAATTCGTATAATCATAGTAATTGTGTTTCGAAACTTTCACCAGATAGTGATCCAAAATGGCTTCTCAATGTAGTGCGTTCAATATCTTTTTTGTGATAATGATGATGATGGTCTCACTATCATCAGGCAATCAGTTTGAAGTAGGAGGTCCCAGTGGTTGGATCATACCACCAGAAAATGACACTCAATCTTACATTGAATGGGCTTCAAGAACTAGATTTCATATCGGTGATACTGTCTGTAAGTATATGCTTCTAATTAGTACCTTCTAATTACTTTGTAGTTTCATATTTCACTAATTTTCTTATGTGATTTTTTGATCAACAGATTTCAAGTATAAGAATGATTCGGTTCTTGTAGTAAACAGAAATGACTACATATACTGTAATATTTCGAATCCGGTTGCAAAGTTTGAAGATGGAAACACTATATTTCGGTTCGATCGTCATGGTTTCTTCTACTTCATCAGTGGCAAAGTTGGACATTGCAAATTGGGACAGAGAATTGTTGTAAGGGTCATGGTGCACCCATCAGAAGAATTTAATAAGCCTCAGGAGCATGCACCTTCACCATCTCCATTGTCAGCCGGTGGTGTCGGGTCGCCTTCTACTGATCCATGGGGACATCCCACAGTACCCAATTCTACTTTAAGTTTGTCATCTTCAGTAATTGAATCCTACTTCATGACCACTGCTACCGTTTGGGGAATGGTTGTTGTATTTCTCTATGTTCTTATGTAGCGGGACTAGGACAACTCTAGACATTCAGGGATGTAATTGCTTTTAGAGGCTTTTAACATTTTTTGAGTAACATTCACCACTTTTCTCTCTTTTCTTCAATATCTTTCACTTGTAACGTTATCCGAATCTATTAAGTTCATTGTTAAAAATAGTTTAACCAATACTTATTTTTGATGTCATTGTTGAATCTCAAGTACTGTAATTGTATGCAATGGTCCAAAAAACTTAAAAACAAGAATTCATACAAAGACGTAAAGAGCTCCTTTCAAGTTTTTGTGAGTGCTGTGAAATTGTTTTTATCAGCCGTCTTATTGTGCCAGAATTGAGCAAGCAGAAGAAACGGGTTCAAACATTAGTATTATCTGCAGCTTTAGCTTCCTTAAGGATGAGTCCTAACAGTCTCTCATATGTTCCTATTGCCTTCTCTAGTCCATCAATTGATCGTCTTCTGTCGTCAACAACAACATTCAACATTTCTTCCATTTCATTTGTCTCTCTTACTGGCTTCATAATCTCCCTACCACTGTAACCCAAACTCATCGCCAACTCCCCGTCTCCACCTTTTTCATCATTTATACCACTAGTTCCTCCATATTTTGATCTCCTCCCATTTCTGATCCCTGTTGCCATCACAAGTTCACTAACACTTCCCCCACTCTCGTGATCCCCTAGAATCCTAACAGTCCTAGCATTCTCCACCTCCCAAACTCTTATACTCCCATCCTCAGAAGCTGAAACCAAATTCCTTCCCTCGTTCGCCATCACCACTGCTGTCACTGCTCCGCCACCGTGATCACCCGATCCCCAAGCCGCTACTTCATTAATATCACTGCTAACCAATTCATTCCTCCTTTTCACCTTCAAAATTCCGACATATACCCGACCGTCCGATCCACCAGCGTAGAAATTTGACTCAGTCGAGTCCACCACTAGGCTCCAAATCACACAAGGACACCGGACAGAACGCAGATGGTAACCATTTGCTAGGCTCCAAAATTTACATGTTCCATCTGCTGAACAAGAGATAATAGTTGAATTACATCCACCGATGCCTGCTATTGTGATACAAGTAACAGGAGAAGTGTGTCCGTGGAAGCTGTACAATGCAAACTCAGTTGAACTATCAACAGATGAATTGTCTAGTACATGAATAATTGGAAACACGGATATAGTTCCATCATCACCTCCAGAGATGAGAAGAGAACCGTCATTGTTCATGGTTAGGCAAGAGACAGGTTTGCAATGTGCAGGAAATGAACGAAGAAGTTTACCAGATGGAAGTGTTAGGGCATGAATATATCCTGATACACCACCAGAAAAGAGGTATGAGCCATCATGTGTGCTGGCTAGGGGAGCGACCGGTTCAGGAACTGCAAGGTGGTGAATCGGAATGGAAGACCACCAGTTATACAGATGTATAGAGGCAGAGGTGGTGGTGTCGGGGGAGATGTGAGAAGCTGCTATTAGGCTATTCCCAGCTAGAGCTAGGCCTTTACGTGGTGAACGACTGCCGATGAAGTGACCTAAGGTTGCACCAGTTGAGATATCATATGCTGTGATGGGGGTGTTTGGAGAGCTGGCTAGGAGAATTTCCTGCTGCTGTGATGAAGATGCCATGAATGACAATAAAGTTAGTATGGGAGCTTGAAGGTGAAAATAACAAGGCAGTGAAGGTGAAACCAAAACCTGTTCTTCATATAAAATAGCACCTTTTCAGTTACATTTTCTGAAACTTGGCCTTTTGTGTGCAGAAGTTTTATGACACAAACCAATTCCACATACTTACAGCTAAAGTTATTCAGTAGACACAATTAAGTTGGTTGGAAGTATACAACAGATGCAGAAAATCAGTCTTCAAAAGAACGAGAAAGATCTGTAACTGACGAGTCGAAGTACATAATCACAGCAGCTGGCAGGCCACGTGGCAGAACTATTGAAGAATCATCATCAACACCCGCTAGCTTCTTTTTCAGGCAGATACCTCATCTCTGTGTGATCAATTTGATGCTGCAACACACCATTGAATTCTTGTAGAAATCTTCAAAATTGTTACAGATACCCAATGCTATATTATACTCTATCAGGTCAAAATTGATGTCCTAAATTCATCATCCTTAAATTCCTTCATTATCAAAGTCTTCATCTCTCTGCCATCTTAAGTGAATTACCTGAAATATTAGATTGTTTATGAATTCATATTGTATGATGTCTCAGCGATAGGTATTTTGTGTGATAAGACAGGACCTGAAATTTGTGACCATCAGAAGACACATTTTAGCAACTACAAAAGTTTTCGACCAATCACTTTGGTATTACCTTTCAAATGGCAATCAGGTTCAGGTATATCGGATAAGGCGAGCTGCAAAGGACCCATCAAGAGAATGCTTCACCGGATCCGAAAAATAGAAACCAGTTTTTGTTACAAAAGCTTGTGGAACATATTTGTCGACAGGATCTATGCGAAATTCCTGGAAAAAAAGGAAGAAAGAATGATTGTTATGGTGTCTATCTGTTGGAGCACAAACAACAGACCAGACGAAATTACTTACAGGATGCCGTTGAAGAAATGAAGCCACTCGTTCTTCATTTTCTTCAGGATCAATAGAACAAGTACTGTATACTAGTATTCCCCCTAGCTTAGTCAATCTGTGTCATACAGGAAAAATCCATAGCTATTAATTATACAATATATACTGAACCGGATTGTAAATTAATAGGTCATATAAGTGGAGAAACTATGGGCTTTTACGTTGAAGCTGAATCAAGAAGTTCATCCTGTAAGTTTTTAAGTTGTTCCATGTCCTCGGAGCTCCTATTCCAACGCAAGTCAGCTCTCTTCAACAATGGGTAACAAGAAATGAAAAACTTAGTGAGACCTCTTTCATATGCTCTACAAATTTACCTCAACTAACAGAATAAGTATACCTTTGAGAGAACTCCCAACCCAGAACATGGAGCGTCCAGCAAAACTTTGTCAAACATCACTGTATTTTGCTCCTGCAGATTAAAAGGAGTGAGAGTGAGAGAGAGAGGGAAAGAGAGTTAAAAGGTATTTTATATAAAAGTAAGGCATCAAATGCTATGATTCATATTAATAGTTACTTACAGCAAAGATACGGAGATCAGAGTGAACAGTTGTGATGACATCCGCAACTTCGAGCAACTTGGCAGTCTCTTTAAGAATTCTCAAGCGACCTTCATTTATGTCAATTGCAGATACCATACCTGCAACTCAATAAAGAACCCAAATTGTGTGATATATTTGTTCCATGCAGCATCTGGTCCGAATAAACCACTTTGTATAATTCTGTTCGAAAATTACCTTTACCACTCAGACGTGATGCCATGAAAAGGCTCTTCCCTCCAGGTGCAGCACAACAGTCAACAACATTCTCCCCTGGTTGTGGGTCCATAATAGAAACCACCATACCTGTGTACAAACAGTTGATTGATTTCCAAAATATTTTGTAGATCACAATGCTTTAAAAAGCTTAAGCATGAATTATCATTCCTAACTTAATCTACAGCATTCCAAACTGAAATCAAGAAAAAAAACTTACCTGCACTCTCATCTTGAACTGAGCATAGACCTTCTTTCAGTAATCCAGCTTGGAGGACAATCTACCAGAGGGATGTAGAACAATAGACCTTTGGTTTAGTAACCGGAATTGGACGTAAAGCAACCAAATATCCAATAAAAGTATTTAAGTATGTCAGTTGATTAGTAATCATTTTTAACCATTATGCCTTCTTTCATCCAACCTTATTACTGTTTAGAACCAAATATTCCAAAAATCACCTGCATCCCAGTTGTAATACGAACAAAATCGTCCAAATGCAGAGAAAGCTCATGAGGAACCTGAAGTGCAACAAAGATAAAGAGAAAAAATTAAGAAATTTTCAACCCTTGTGCTCTAATATCTGCCATGATATTTTGAAAAAACCTGGCGATTTTTTTCAAGAGCAAAACCAAGTTCAAAAAGATTTAATATAAAAAATAACATGATTCTGTTTTGAAATTTCAAAGAAAAAAAGAAAAAGACCTCAAGCTCTTTGAGTCGCTTCACAAGGTCAGCTCTTGTAAAACCTTTCGCAGAATTTGCCCTGACAATAGAATTAGAAGCAGTGGCAGCACATCAGCCATTAAATCAGTAGGTCAATTTTGACACGTATTTTTCAGAAAAGTGCAAAATATCAATAAACCTGATGCTGAAGCTTGGAGCGCTGTTATTCCACATCATCAGTTTCACAGCTTCATCTTGCCCGAGATGTTTAACCCATCGCCTAACCATCCACTAACAGTGAAATGAAGCATAACTTTAACAATATTAGCTACACCTTTCGTGCAAATGTACATGTTACGAACCAAAACATTAAGAAAGTAAGTGGGATTACAAACTTACAACTGGATGGGAATGAAGTGTGGCAAGTGCACGTGCTCGTGAGCGATCATCACCCTCCAATTTGGGTAAAGGAAGGGTGTCGTTCTCCTGACCAAGAAATAGAGAATGTTAGATAAATAATGAAATCTTATGACATACGTGAGCATTACATGATGCATGTTGGAAAATGTCGCCGAACCTTGAGCAATACCAACTTCCGCAGTATCCCATTCACCAAATTGCCTGCACCAGGCCTAAGAGCAGTTTTTGCAAGCCTGACATTCTGGGTTTATGAACATGTTATTGTCAAAAGAAATCCAGGATGATTGGCATTGAAAAGAAGCACAGCCATGATTACCAAATTGCCTTCACCAAGATGAACACTTGGGGAATAAACATGTCCCTGTTTACATAACACTATTTGGGGTCTACTGTTCCAACATGACATTATGGACGGTGTGAAATTCCTAATTAAGCAAGATAAATCACAAATATTTCTAAAGAATCTGGGCATACAAATTATTTACCTCATCTACGACAGCATATGGTGGCATTTCCAGTTTGACAATCTCATAGAAACCAATTCGGAGAATCTAGACAAAGAAAACATAAGCATCCTGAGATACTGATATGCACAAACGAGAACACTCCATCTATAAGAAGGTGTAAGAACGTCTACACTTTATTCATGATTTCTACTATCTAGACTGTTCTGGTGTGTGGAGAAATTATACCTGCAAGAGAAGAGGTTCCATATTTCTAAATGTACGCTCATCGTCACATAATGACACTATAAGATGATCAAGGTACCGTCTCCACCGAATGGCACCACCAACAATGTCAGTCACCTATAAGTAACAGCATATGACCAAAATGTAAGGTAAATACCACCACATTTGAATTGTAGACCATTAAATTTCAAAATTAACAATCCCTTACTAGTCTGAGATCTCTATCCTCCAATTTTCGAGTACGAAACCCTAATGTTCTTTCAACATATCCCATCTCATTAGCCCCAGAACCTTTTCCTTTCTCGTTAAGAAGATCAGCAAAAGCACCACCGAATTCTATCCTCATCAATCTCACTGCGGACACTATACAACACGAAACAAAATTCAACCTTTCCATCAAAATGCGAACTACCAACTGAGAGAACAAAAATTAAATTTAAGGAAGCATTTTGTTACCGGCTCGGTGAGGAGATATCTCCGAATTCAGTATGGGTTTATTCTTAACAAGATTTGGAGCTTCTTTTTGACGTGGGTTTCCTGAGTTTGATCTTTTTGTGAACTTTGAGGTTCTGAAGGTTGAAGCTTTATCTCTTTCTGAAAAACTAATGGATGCTCGAAGAGAACAAATGTCAACCATTAAAGTAGAATTGGAGTTGAACTGAAAATTGGTTTTCTCGTAACGAGATAAATTCAAGGTTGATGGGAAGAAAGAAGAAGAATAATAGCGGGAAATAGTTCCTTCCATTCTCTCAGGGAAGATTGCAACTGAGCTGGAATGACCGAGTGGATAATGCTACATATTTGTCTTACACTCTTACAGTCTTACTACTTTCGTAGAAGCCGTTTTTCGCTGGAGCGTTTGGCAACAGGCATTCATAGAAGCCGTTTTTTATTGGAGTGTTCAAAACATGCCTAAACCTGATTTATAGCGCATTTGGATACCAATATTAGAAGTTCTTCTGCTTCTCCATAAGTAAAGGTCAGAAGCAAAACTATTTTGCTTCACAAAAACTGACTTTTCAACTCTCATAAGTCGTTCTAAAAATTATTGTCAAACTAATTTCTGATTTTTTGACTTCCAAAAGTCAAAAAGCAAGTTTTGAGTGTACATGACCCTTGTTTGGATACCAGAAATGGAAATGCTTCTGCTTCTTCAGAAGTAGAAGTCAGAAGAAAATACAATTTCTTCTACTTTTAGAAGTCGTTCTGAAATTTTACACTCAAACTAATTTCTTGTTTTTTGACTTCTAGAAGTCGAAAAGCTATTTCTAGATTATATCCAAACGTCCTGGTACGAGAAGGCGGATCCAAGGCCCAAAGCTAATGAGAAATCAAATTATATTAAACTATGACATGTTGTGATGTTAGTGCACATGCCTGGTTTCCAGAAGTAGAAATCAATCCCAGAAGCCAGAAGCAAATATAGATAGCTTCATAAAAGTGAACCTTTTTGCTTCTATAAATCATTTCCAACTTTTTTTTTATATAAGAAAGGAATTCATTGCGAAAGACTAAACCATTACAGATTGTTTATCCCTCTCCAGATCACCTTGTAGGAAGGTAGGAGGAGATGACCATTCCAAATTAACTAAATTCTTTCTAACATATTTTGCTAGTGTATCTGCACAAGCATTTCATTTTCTCTTTGCAGACTCACATTTCCATTCTTTTATTAAAACTAATCTAGACAGACTGTAACACCCCGTGTTTTTAGCATGGCGCATGCTGAAAGATGCGTCATGGCCTGAGATGAAGCTTCATCCAAAGCTTCCGTTGCGTAGGAAAAGGAATATTGGCACTTGGCCAATGCGTTGGAAGTGGACAGCCATCACGGATGGACATCGGGTTGGCAGTGGATAGCCATCACGGGTGGACATTAGAGTGGCCCATGGGCCAAAGCCGGAAATACAGCCATCACGGCCCTTCACTGGACCTGGCTCAGTAAATGTTCAGCCATCATGGTCGGACATTGAAATTGGCCTATGAGCCATAACTGAATGTATAGCCATCTTGGCCGGTTATTCAGGAAATTTGTGGCAACAACCATGAATATTAAAAGTGGGAGTTGATGAATGATTTTTTCTCCCCCAATATGAGTTGTAAAAATGTCAAATTAACATATATAGGGAGGGGTAGTTGGTTGAAGGTGCATATACGGACTATGCACCAAGTAAGATTTATATCTTAGACAAAGGAGTATAAATGACGCCTAAGCCTCATTTATATTTGCATAGCTTTCCAATGGAGCGTATTAAGCATGGGCATCACTATGCCATGCCGCAGACCAAGTATTTCATCACTTAGATGCATTTTGACGAAACGGCCTATACGGACTAGGACATTTCCATTATTGCTTGGCCACGGCCTAGCAAACGAGTTGGATTAAGTTGCTTGTCCCTTCGTGGATGAACTAAGGTCTGTGCTTGATCCCTTTAGAGTAGGGAATGGTACGTAGGCATCCGCAATGAGTTGCAGCATTGCCGGTCCAGCACTTTGTCGCTCATATCATCTAATTGTGAGATGATTGCGACATTTTGTCCTCTCATATCATCTGGATCGGTCAATCGATGCAAGAGATGATTGTGGCCAAACTTGATGAGGCAAGTTGTATTACATTCCTTGGATGCTCATACTTCCTATCAAGCCGTTCGACTTAGGAATGTTATAGCTTATCTGGAGGCTAAAAATAATCGAGTATCGTAATTTAGCTCAAGACGGGTCTAAATTGATTGGAAACAGCCCAACGATCAAGACGTGATCTATGCATCACGGTCTTGGAATTTTAGCTAAATTCCATCGTTTAGGGCCTCAAAAGGATGTTTTTTTGTCATTTTAGGAAAGTTTTTGTGTTCTTAATAAACCCTTTCCAGAACAAGGGTAAATTGGAACAGTGTGAAAGCTAACTTAGCTGCATAATGCTCCCCGAGCATGCTTGCGAGGGCAAATGAACGTGCATTTTCCTAGATTTAAGGCCCGGATTGTAGCTTCATCTTGGCGCATCGGGGGAGTTATGGCCTGCGCGCCCATGCGCGCCAGGCGTAAATTTTTAAGTCCTTCACAGTTGGTATCAGAGCAAGTTCCGAGATAAATATAGTGATTGTGCGGAGTGGACTCGTCAACGAGTATTCTTATTTCAAAAAGGAAATAAAATTGGAGAGTATGCCAACTTTTGCGTGGAAACGGTTTGTAACTATTAAGCTAGTTAGTTTGTGAATCGAGTTGAGCTTAAGTGATGTGAGTTTGCCTGGCCTAAGTGGTACCCCACTTACGAGTGGATATCCGGAAGACCGTCTGGGACGGTGGGTAGACAATGAGATTGATCATCCCCACACATTGGAAACTGGCCAATGGTGTGCGTGTTGTCAGGCCCCGCTAGCATCCCACTTACGAATGGAAACCTAGATGAAATGGATCTTGTTCCACACTGTACTACAAATTGTTGGCACCAACTTTGTAAACTTTAGGGACTCTTGAGTGTATAGTATGGGATACACACTTAGGCTACCTTGTTGAGATATCTGTTTGGAAACTGGCCATTTGTGATTCTTGGTGACGTTGTGGGCTCATTTTGGATTTCTGAGTATGCGGTATGGGACGTTTTCTCAGAAGGTCCTAATTGATGATCCATGAAAAACTGAAGAAATCCGTGATTTATGAGCATCTGGTATGGGACTTTTGCTCAAGAATTTAAACCGAAGAGTTTGCCTTCGGGGATGAAATTCTCTAAAGGGGTGAATAATGTAACACCCCGTGTTTTTAGCATGGCGCATGCTGGCCTGAGATGAAGCTTCATCCAAAGCTTCCGTTGCGTAGGAAAAGGAACATTGTTCCTTGGCCAATGCATTGACAGTGGACAGCCATCACGGATGGACATCGGGTTGCCAGTGGACAGACATCATGGATGGACATTGGAGTGGCCTATGGGCCAAAGACGAAAATACATCCATCATGGACCTTCACTGGACCTGGCTCAGAAATGTTCAGCCATCATGGCCGGACATTGGAACTGGCCTATGATCCTGAACTGAATGTACATCCATTTTGGCTGGTTATTCAGGAAATTTGTGGCAACAATCATGAATAGTAAAGGTGGAAGTTGATGAATGATTTTTTCTCCCTCAGTTTGAGTTGTAAAAATGTCAAATTAACATATATAGGGAAGGTTAGTTGGTTGAAGGTGCATATACGGACTATGCACCAAATAAGCTTTATAGCTTAGCCAAAGGAGTATAAATGACTCATAAGCCTCATTTATAGTTGCGTAGCTTTCCAATGGAGCGTATTAAGCATGGGCATCACTATGCCATGCCGCAGACCAAGTATTTCATCACTTGGATGCATTTTGATGAAACGGCCTATACGGACTAGGCCATTTCAATTATTTCTTGGATACAGCCTAGCAAACGAGTTGTATTAAGTTGCTTGTCCCTTCGTGGATGAACTACGGTCTGTGCTTGATACCTTTAAAGTAGGGAAGGGTACGTAGGCAGCCGCAATGAGTTGCAGCATTGCCGGTCCAGCATTTTGTTGTTCATATCATATAATTGTGAGATGATTGCGACATTTTGGCCTCTCATATCACTTGGATTGGTATCTCGATACAAGAGATGATTGTGGCCAAACTTGATGAGGTAAGTTTCATTCCATTCTTTGGATGCTCATACTTCCTATCAAGGCGTTCGACTTAGGCATGATATAGCCTATCTGGAGGCAAAAAATAACCGAGTGTCGTAATTTAGCTCAAGACGGGTCTAAATTGATTGGAAACGTCCCAACGATCACGGTCTTAGAATTTTAGCCAAATTTCATCGTTTAGGGCCTCAAAAGGTCGTTTCTTTGCCATTTTAGGAAATTTTTTGTGTTCTTAATAAACTATTTGCAGAACAAGGGTAAGTTGGAATGGTGCAAAATCTAACTTAGCTGCATCATGCTCCCCGACCATGCTTGTGAAGGAAAATGGACATGCATTTGCCTATATTTAAGGCCCGGACTATAGCTTCATCATGGCGCATTGGGGGAGTTATGGCATGCGCACCCAGGCGCACCAGGCGTAAAGTTTCCAACCTGTCACACAGAAAATCTTGGATTACATTTGATGTAGTCCATTTGACACTTTTAGTGGAACCGTTGATTACATTCGTAACATTTTTGTTATTAGTCTCCAGATATAGCTTTTTTATCCCTTTAGAAATCACCAATTCCACTGCTTCTGCTTGTTCTTCATCTACATCTCTTGACGTTTTCCCTTTTACTGATCCAAAGATCCCCGCATCATTTCTCAATATTAGTCAAATGCCAACAATATCTGAAGTAGTTTTAGTATTAAAAGATGCATCAGTATTGATCTTTTCATATTGAGATTCAGGCAAACACCAATATATCCTTTCTCTAACATCATTGTTTTGTATCATGTTGTCTTTGGAAAGACAAGATTCCCAGTCATTGATTTCCTTTTTATTGTGACTGAGTATATCATCTGGGTTTACCTGGATATTCTCAAAAACAACGGTACATCTATATTTCCATAAAACCCACATAGATAGACAAATAAATCTAATCTTGCTTTGAGTCAAAACAGTAAAGATATCAGGATCATTAAAGAGATTGTTAAACCAAGAATATAAATCAGAACTTATAGCAGGTTAGAACAAATTACTGTCTAGACTGAACCAGATTCAATGAGTTATTTGACACTCATAAAATATGTGATGGATACTTTCTTCATACTAACCACACAAAGGATGAGATTTTTCCTTATCAGAGTTGTATTTAAAGATAATGTTCCTGATAGCTAGATATTTATGCATACATTTCCAAATAAACATTAGAATTTTAGGAGATAAATTCAATCCCCAAAGTATTTTCCATGGAAAAGTTTGAGACTGCAATTGGGAATTACTACTAGTTTCATGTTCTCTAAGCCAGTTGTATGCACTTTTGATTATAAAATTACCGTCTCTGGTTCCTTTCCATCTTATTCTATCTTTACCTTTCATAGGAATTCTTATTCTTAGAATCTTGTTTACAACCTCAGTGGGAAAAAGAGCTTCAAGCAACTGAACAACCCACCAATTAGTGTCCTTATCAATTAGTTGACTCACTGTTTTTAAGTAATTAGAGGCATTCTGAGAAGGCAGATAGCCTTCATGGTCTGGAACCTCATATATCCTTTCATATATTCACTTTTTCACCATTTCCAATTTCCCAGCAATAGTCTTTCCTTATAATTTATATACCTTGCATGATACCCTTCCAGATCCAGCTGTCATTCTCACTTAAAAAATCAGAAATGGGATTAGCATTTTTAAAATATTTATGTTCAAGAAGTTGAACCCATAAAGCATCAGAATCAGTCAACATTTTCCAAGCTAGTTTAGGTAAAAGATATTTATTAAAAGTATCAGACTTCCTAATGTTCAAGCCTCATTTGCATTTAGAGTTTGCAAGATTATCCTAGTTAATAATATAATTAACCTACCATATCATTAGTGTCTCTACCCCACTAGAACCTTGTAGTGATGCCATCCATTTTATCAGTGATGGTTTTAGGCATAGGAAAAACAACCATTTGATGAGTTGCTACAAATCCTAGAAAAGTTTGAGCTAAGATAATCTTACCTGCTAGGTTAACCCATTTAGAGGACCAAATTGGAAGTATTTTCTCAAGTTTATAAATCACTCCACCGAAAGATTCCACTTTGATATTTTGAAGAAGCAAAGGAACACCCAAATACTTATCCTGCAAATCAATCCGTCTAATTTTGAGAATGCTAGAAATATCATTCTTATATCTGCTTTCGGTTTTAGGAGTGAAAGCAAGACCATATTTCTCATAATTTATAGCTTATCCTGAAGATAAGCTAAAATTGTAAATAATGCCATTTAGAACTTTAACTTCTTTAGGACATGCTTTACAGAAAATTAAACAATCATCTGCAAAAAAAAAAGAAATGTGAGATTGCAGGTGCAGTTTTGGTCACTTTAATACCATGTATTAAATGTTTAGATTGAGAAGTCATGAGATCTCTAGATAAAACATTCATACAAAGAATAAAGAGGTACGAAGACAAGTTGTATCAAACCTCTAGTTGGGAGATAAATGTTACCTGGAGACCCATTGATAAGAACTGAGGTTGACATTGTTGAGATAAATTGATGAACCATATGACACCAATCATCACTAAAACCAAGTTGTTTTAAACAACTTATAAGGAAAGGCCATTCAATCCTATCAAATGCTTTAAACATGTCTAGTTTTAGAGCCAACAAACCTTTAGTGGACTTACACTTTTTCATAGTATCTACAATTTCATGAGCTATCACAATATTATCAGTCACCAATCTATTTTGTAAGAAGGATGACTGAAAAGGTGATATGATTTTATTGAGAATATATAGGTTTAAGTCTAGTATCCATAAGCTTAGATATAATATTATAAGCTGTATTATACAGACTTATAGGTCTAAAGTCACTAGCATTAGTTGGGAAAACAACTTTAGGAATCAAACTAAGAAAATTATGGTTGGTTTACTTAAGGAGGTATTTTGAGTGGAAGAAGGCTTGGACCATTCTAATAGTGTCCTCACCAACTATATCCCAAAAATGATGGTAAAATCCTGGAGGAAAACCATCTGGACTTGGGGAGGTCCATGGTTTCATCTAAAACACAATCTTTTTTATTTCCTCAGCATTAGGAATCCTAAGCAACATATCATTATCCAAATCAGTAATGCATTTAGGAATATTACTCATAAAATCAGTGTTAATAACATGATCAGAAGAATTGCTCATACTAAAAAAAATGATCAAAAAGAATATTAGCTATTTGAAATATTTCAGTTTTCCAATTACCTCTAGCATCCTGAAACACTTCTATTTGAGTTTTTTTTTCCTGTAATTAGCTATAGCATGAAAATAACCAGTATTTCTGTCGTTGAACCTAAAATTATCACCTTTAGCTCTTTGATTCCAAAAATCATGCTGAATATCAGACTAATGATCTAATTCCTATTTCAAAGCAATAATTATATTATCATGTTGATCTATAACTCCCTGAGCATGCAGCTTATCAAGTGTTGTGTTCCCACAACAAATTAACACACATAATCAAGTTAATGAGAAATCTGATTCAAGGAATCAGCCTAAAGAGGAAGGATTTAAGAAGATAAACTACAAACTAAGTTAATTATTATTTCCCACTTGAAAAATAGCCGCAACAATTCTTACAACATTAATACCCTAATCCACTCAAGAGAGAGTTGCAAGGACCAACCGATTAGTGACACATGGCGACAATCGAAAGGCTAAGAACTAACCACTCACTAACTAGTATTATCACACCCCTTTATAGGATTGAAGGCCCCCATTAGATTAAGACTAGTACACCTCAAACAGATACACCCTTAAAGGACTTAGACATATGACAATACCCCTCCCATAGAACAATCCTTGTCCTTAAGGATTAAAAGCTGGAAAGTGAGCAGAGATGTTAGTTGAATCTTCCCATGTAGCCTCCTCTGCTGCTGAGTTGGACCAGTGAATAAGAAGTTGTTGAACAGAATGATCTCCTCTGGCCACCCATATGGAACCCAAGACTGCAATGGGGGTGACAATTACCTGTCTTGCATGATCAACCACTGGCAGTGTATGAGAAGGGGTGTGAGAAGCACCAATTTTCTTCTTGAGTTGTGAGACATGAAACACTAGGTGAATTCTGTCCTCATGAGGTAGTTGCATCTTGTAAGCTACAATACCAATCTTTTGAATGGCAGGGAAAGGGCCATAATACCTTGCTGAGAGTTTGAAGTTGCTTCTGAGGGACACTGAGACCTGTATGTAGGGATTCAATTTAAGATAAACTAGATCTCCAACTTCAAAGACTTTGTCAGATATTTTTGCATCAGCAAAATGTTTCATCCTCTCCCGATCTTTAGCCAGTGTATCCTTAAGAATGAGTAACATGCTTTCCCTTTGTTTCAAATATTTCTCTACTGAGTCTACTGAAGTATCAACAGATCTTGGAAAAGATAAGTGTGGGGCTTCATAGCCATACATGGCTTTAAAAGGAGACATATTGAGGCTGGTATGGAAACTGGTGTTATACCGCCATTCTGCTAAATCCAACCATTGCATCCAATGCTTAGGCTAAGTACTAGTCATGTATCTTAAGTAGTTTTCTAAACAAACATTGACTCTCTCAGTCTGTCCACCTGTCTGAGGATGATAATCAGTGCTCAGTTTGAGAGCAGTATCCAAATGCTTAAACAAATCCTGCCAGAAGTTGCTTGTAAATATCTTGTCCCTGTCTGACACAATAGAAGCAGGTAGTCCATGTAATCTGAAGATGTGATGCATAAAAGCTTTAGCTACTGAGGAAGTTGTATATGGGTATTGTAGAGGGATAAAGTGACTGTATTTAGTGAATCTGTCCACCACTACTAAAATAACATCTTTTCTGTCACTCTTAGGTAACCCCTCAATAAAGTACATGTTAATGTGTTTCCACGCATGGTCTGGGACTGGTAATGGCTGAAGTAGACCAGCTGGTAATGTGTGTTCTCCCTTGTGTCTCTGGAAAACATCACAAGAAGAAACTAAGGAAAAAACCTCAGGTTTCATGCCAGGCCAAAAGAAATGGGTTTTAGCTCTCAGAAAGGTAGCTTGGATGCCATAGTTCCCACCTACTGCCGAAGCATGAGTTTCCAAGAGAATATACTGCCTGATATTGTTGCTGGAGCCAATGTAAAGCCTGTTCTTGTACCTCAAAACTTCATCCAGATAAGTATAAGGTGGATTAGAGGTTGGATCCAAAAGCAGTTGGGAGATGAGTTGTTGAGCCTTCTGATCTTGGGCATAACTGGCAAGTACTTCTTGTTTCCATAGTGGTTAAGAAAGAGTGATGCTGCAACATGAGCTGTCATTGTGATGTCTTTTGGAGAAAGCATCAGCTACCTTGTTCTCCACTCATTTTTTTATACTGGATATCATAGTTATAGCCTAGTAGCTTCATAAGCCATTTTTGTTGTATGCCAGTGGTGATTTTTTTCTCCATAAAATACTTGATGATCTCTTGGCCAGTCTTAATAGTGAAGTGATGACCTCACATATAATGTCTCCATTTAGTTACAACAGATCCCACATCTATAAGTTCCTTCTCATAAGTAGAAAGTCCAAGTGTTCTAGGTCCAAGTGGTTTACTGAAGAAGGAAAATGGTATGCCCTCCTGCATCAAAACTGCTCCAATGCCAGTATCACAAGCATCAGTTTCCAGAAAAAAAATGGCTTTGAAAAGTCTGGTAGAGCAAGTACTAGAGTAGTAGTCATTGCTAGCTTTAGAGAGTTGAAAGCTTGAGTAGCATTTGTAGTCCAACTAAAAGCATTCTTCTTAAGTAACTCAGTAAGAGGCCTGCTAATCACTCCATAATTCCTGACAAACTTTTTGTAGTAGCCAGTGAGACCTAAAAACCCTTTGAGTTCCTTGATAGTGGAAGGTGTAGGCCAATTGGTCATGGCAGAGATCTTAGAAGGGTCATCTACAACACCATTTGTAGTAATGATGTGCCCTAAATATTCCAATTCAGATTGAGCAAAACAACATTTTGAGATTTTGGCATACAGCTGATGTTGTCTCAATAAAGAAAGTGTAATATGTAAATATTTTGCATGAGTTTCCATGTCAGGACTATACACCAGAATGTCATCAAAGAAAACCAAGATGAATTTTCTTAAATAAGGCTAAAAAATATCATTCATCAAGGCTTGAAATGTTGCAGGTGCATTAGTGAGGCCAAAAGGCATAACTATGAACTCATAATGGCCATGATGGGTTTTAAAGGATGTTTTGTAAATATCTACCAGTGTGACCCTAATTTGGTGATACCCTGATCTCAAATGAATCTTAGTAAATACACAGGAGCCAAACAATTCATCTAGAATTTCATCAATAAAAGGGATAGGAAACTTATATTTAATTGTGATGTTGTTTAGTTACCTATAATCCACACGGAATCTCCAGCTATTGTATTTTTTTATTACTAAAAGGATTTGAGAGGAAAAGGGGCTATGACTTGGCTGAATGACTCCACTTTGTAGCATTTCTTGTACCAACTGCTCCACCACTCCCTTTTGAACATAAGGGAATTTATAGGGTCTTTGTTTAACTGTAGTGGAGTTAGGAATGAGTGGAATAGAGTGATCCAAGGACCTTTATGGTGGAAGTGAAGTAGGCTGAGAAAAAACATCTTGAAATTGTTGTAGAATGGCAGATATAACTGGTGGTGGAGGGTCCTGTGGTGGAGTAGGTGTAACAGAGAATAATTGACCTATGATGCCATGAGAGTTTTTCTGAAAGAAGTCTTGCACCCTTAAAGAATCAATCATTTGAAGAGATGGAGTTGATGGAGTACCCACCAAGGTGGTTTTATTCCCTTGATGTTTAAAGGAAATACTTAAAGTATAAAAATTGAGAAGAATGTCTCCCAACTTCTTAAGCCAATCAGCTCCAAGAACCACATCACAACCCCCCAATGGAAGTAGCCTTAAGTCTCCTGTAAAATCATGATGTTGCATTTTCTAGTGAATGGATGAACAAATTCCAGAGCTTACTGTCTTGTCTCCATTTGCTACAGTAACTAACAATTTGGCAGAGGATGAATGATACATCCCAATGATTTGGCCAAGTCACAATCTATGAAGCTGTGTGTGCTGCATGTATCAATCAAAATGGAGATGTTTTGATTTTTGATAGACCCTGGAATTCTGATTGTTTCCTCAGTACTATGACCAGTAAGGGCATGTAGAGAGATTTCCATGTTACTCTCAACAGAAAGGGGGTCCTCATCTTTAGTCATTTCTTCTTGTTGTTCACTGCTCTCAGCCTCAGAATCGTCAGCTACCATTAAAAATAATTGTTGTTTCTTGCAAAAATGCCATGGTGTATAAATCTCATCACAGTTAAAACATAAACCATCCTTATTTTTATTTTTGCATTTGTTCAGGTGTTAACCTTTTAATAGGAATTGGAGAGGGAATAGGTTTTGGGGTATTGGTAGTTGGCAATGGAAGTGTAAGTATTGAATATCGCAAGATAATAGTTCACGAGTATCGTAATAAATAAAGGAGAAAAGAATTATAAAATGTTACGATGATAGAAGAAACGCGGAGAAATACGAAGTTTTGCGAGGATGGAGTAATTTTGCGAGTATGAGTTGCGATACTTCGTAACTCATGTACAGCTGTGTAAAGTTTTACTATAAATAGGAGTTCAAATGTAAAATTTGAGAGGTTCTTTTAGTGAGTGTTAGAAAATATTTTAGGAAAGAGAATAGAGAAAGTTGTAACTATTCTAATTCCATTTAGATACTTCTTTGTGATCAATTGAGAACATTAATAAGAAAATTGTTATTCATCATCAAGAACTTCTTGAGTTTTTACTAATTCTATTGAGGGTGTAGTTGTAGGTTATTCTTGCAACTACATAATTGGCGCTAAAACAGGAGAGAAAGAATTCCTGTACCAGAAAAAAATGACAAGAAGAAGAAACACATCAGAACCATTAACTGAAGTAAGAAGAAGTGTAAGATTAGCAGGAGGAGAAGCAAATATAACAGGAGAACCTAGTAGAAGAAGGAGTAATCGAAGAAATCAAGCTCAACAAGTAGAAGATCATGATCAAGTGAGTATACACACTTGGAGAACCAATACACCAGAAGAAGAAGATAGAGAACCACAAATCATAGAAAATGGGAGGTTGATGGGAGGAACAATTCTTAAAAGAGAAAGGGAGATGCTAGAAACATTGAGACAAGGAATCCAAAAAGAACGAATGATCGAAGCTGAAGAACGTGCCAAATTAACAAGACAAAATCAAGAATTGAGGATGGAAAATGAGATGTTACAAAGGAGGAAATCTCAAAGTGTTGCAAGATCAAATGTTAGAATAGAAAGAGAAGGACAAAATTCACCGATAATCAATAATGAAAATGATATGCAAGAACAAACGCAGAATCAAGGTGATAGAAATCAAGAAAATCGTTTCATTTTAATACCAAACCGCGAACAAAATATGGAGAATTTATGAACAAGACCAAATCATAAAGAAAACAATCAGAATCGAGAGGAAGAACAACAACTTATGGAAGAAACTGAGAGACAACAAGCAATACATCAAAATAATCACGAGAATGGAGTAAGAAGACATGAAGAAGTTCGTAAAAAACAAAATGTTGAGTATGAAAGAATTAAGAGAAGAATTGTAAATCAACAAACAGAAGTGGAAAGGAATGAACCAAATTTTCGAATCAGAGTACAAGTAAATCAAGAAGAAATAAGTCACAAAAGAAGGAGAAATGAAGAAGAAGAAATTCCTGATATTCGCATGAGAAGAATGAGAAGAATAGAAAGGGAAGAACAAGAATTCCAAGATGCTTTACAACTGAACAATTATGATAATTTAGAAAGAAGATATTTGCATAATTATGCGAATGAAAACATTAATGAAGAATATGATAGAATGCGAAGGATCGTAGGGGAGGAAGCGCAAGAACGTAGAAGAAGAGAAGCTGCATTAAAAAGACCAATGGATGAGAATTCTGAGGCAAATGCACGAATCTTTCGAGAATTAGCAGAAATGAGAGGGATGATAAACAATAGAATAGGAGGATATAGGAGGCAATTAGATGAAGCAATAGAAGAAGCTGCGTGGACTCCATTTTCTAGAGAAGTACAGTTGGGAGGAATTCCACCAAAATGTAATTTGCCCACACTTACCAGTATTTTTGATGGGACTTCATGTGCTATTCAGCACATTAAAGCATACATAAGATGCATGTTACAATGGGAGAATCATGATCTTTGTGTTATGCAAGTACTTCGCATCAATTTTAACAGGGAAGCTCTAAAGTGGTTGAAGGACTCCCTAAGAACACTATTACGTCATTTAATCATTTGCAAGCAGTTTTCCTTGGAGCATATATCACAAATCACTCTTCACGGCTTGGTATTGAAGATGTATTTGGTTTAAAACAAAGAGTGGGTGAAAGTTTGAAGCATTTGGTAAGACGATGGAAGACTATGTGCAGTGATATGGCGGGGCGTAGAGATGAGAGATACTTGATTCTGTCCTTCATAAATGCGATGTTCGCAATGAACAATTATATGTTCAAATCTTCAGAAGAAAGAATTCCATAATGATGACAGAATTACGAGAATTGCAAGAAGAATACATTACACTAGAAGAAAAGCAAAACAATATGGAGTCATATCTAATAACAAACACTAACAATCAAGAGGAGGAGCAAATTTACTTCCCAAAATAATCAATGTAGTAGCAGGTACTTCGCAAACATCCTCACAAACTTCTTCGCAAATTTCAGAAGAGAAGAAAATCAATGATAGCCAGCCAAAGATGGTAGCAATGGGCAGTAGAGATCAAGAAGAATATGATAGAGAGAAGAATTTCTATAATCGGATAGGAAATAACCAAATTCCAAGATTAGATCAACAACAAGAAAATTATGGTGGACAAAGGCAAAATTATTTTGGACAAGGAAACCAGAGACAAAATTATAACAACGGTCAAGGAGATCAAAGAATGGTAAGGGAAGAGATAAAATTGCCACCTTTGAATACAAGTATAGAAAAGATATGGCAAGCAATTATCCTGGTAGAGAATGTACCAACTCCATGGAATATGGGAAAGGAACCACCAATGGGTCCAAGAAGTCATGAATTTTGTTCATATCATCATTTTCATGGACATTCTACAAATAATTGCCATAATATCAAGAGGATAATTTTGCGAATGATTGATCAAGGAAAACTAAATCAATTTTTACTTAAGCAGACACAGTCGCAACAATTACCACAGGCTCCAGCCATAACTCGCAGGGAGAACACGGCAAAAGAAAAGGGAGAAGAAATCCTACATATAGAAGTGGGGTCAAAAGCAAGGAATGTTTTCTGTAATTCCATTGTTCATTCATATAAAACCATAAAGGATTTTCATGATAATGTGTTAAGTAGGGTATATGCGAGGGATGGTGAAAGAAAGGAAATAATGAACATCGCAAATATTTCACGACTTGAAGATTGGCAGAAACGTGAAATTTCTTTTGAAGCCACTGAAATTCCAGAAGGTTGTGAAGTACATGATAATCCATTGGTGGTAAGACTGGCAATCTACATGAATATGGAGGAGAACGAAGATGATATGGAGGAAGAGTCAATTGGTCTTAATAGGATTTTGATTGATACGGGAAGTTCTGTCAATATCCTCTTCTATTCTGCTTACAAAACTATGGGGGAAAAGATGCAGATTTAATACCTTCTACTTACAGAATTTATGGTTTTAATGGAACTTCCAACAAGCCCAAAGGAGAAGTGAGCATGCGAATTCCATTAAGTGGAATGCGAACTGAAATCCTGTTTTGTGTTGTTGATGTTGAATCACCATATAATGCTTTGATAGGAAGGCCATGGCTTCACGGAATTCTAGGCGTAGCTTCCACTCTACATCAGTGCATAAAATTCCCTCATATGAAGGGTATTGGAATTATCAAGGGTGATTGGGCTGAGGGAAAGAAATGTTACGATACAGAAGTACAAGTTTGCGAAGGAAAAACTGCTGAGAAGGAAAATTGGAGAAAAAGAGCAAAGGTTGTGAAAAGAAGTGAAAATTTAATGGCAGAAGATTAAGAAAAAAGAGAATAAACTTACGATGATAATAATACAAGAAATTTACGATGATAATAAGGGATTGTGATTTGCGAGGAAAAAAGAAGGTTATCAGTATGTTTGCTCGTAAAAATGAGGTATGTGGCAAAACAAAATTTTTATTTCGTGATAAAATTTTACGAATATTGTTTGCTCGCAGGAAATTGGGAAAAAGTTACTAATTTTCAAAATTTATATTCCGACTAAAATTTCATTAATTTGCGAATAAAAGACCGCAATTTGTGATCAACCTCCAAAAAAGAAAGAGAGCCGCAGAAAATTTTATACAGGCAAACCTTTGTGGAGTACACCCTAGTTCGCGAAACTATAATTCGTAAGAGGCAAAGTCCTAAAGTACGTCATTTAAGGGGGTACCTATAACGTGGCTAAGGGTAACCGGAACACCACCAAGGGCCCTTAGTACATGGTAAAAAATTTGGGGTACAACCCAATAATGGGGTACCTATCCGGGTTAGACACCTTGGATTCTCACCTAATCTAACGACATTACGCAATATAAAATGCGGTGTAAGAAGATTTAGGCTGGGCGACTAAGGCATACTGTCTTTCCCAAGAAGTGCAGAAAACGATCAAGGCGCCTAGGTACACGGTTGAGTCAAGAGTGTCGGGTGAGGTTGAACCACATCTGCCATTTTTGACAAGTCTTGGCAAATGATGCACTTGGCCCAAATATACCCCATAGGGTGCAACCTCGTAACTATAAGCCCTATAGGCAAAAAGGATAAGAGGTTGCGATCAAAAGCTGGTTGTTGGCAGAACCGGATGGGAATATCTAACCTTGTATGGTCGATGTACGCTTCCTTGAAGGGGCAATCAGGGGGAAGATAAAGGGCAGCACCCTCCATTAGGGAGCTGATAAGTGCTATAAGACGCAAATGTCACGAGGCTTCTTGTTTGCGAAAACATAAAGGCTTGTCATATTTGTGCAACAAATGAAGTTCTGCGAGCCTTCTAAAAAAAGAGGGGAGAAAGAAAGAAAGAAAAGAATAAAGAACTCGCAGAACATAATAAAGTTAAGATGAGATCAATGGGTCGCTACATGAAAGTGTAGAGACGTCCTGCGATTTCATCGCAAGACGACAATGTCATGGGGCTTTATGTTCGCAAGAATATTTAGGCCTGTCATATTGTCGCAACAATTCCTGAAGAGGCTAAAATACTATACAAAGAAGTTAAGATGAGATCAATGGGTTTTTGCATGAAAGTGTAAGAACGTCCTGCGATTTCATCGCAAGACGATAATGTCACGAGGTTGTATGTTCGCAAGAATGTTCAGACTTGTCATATTATCGCAAATAATTAATACAAAAGAGGTGGCAAAATAAGACCTTTACTTAGGAAGGCATGATAAGACCACAGAAATTAATGAAATTTATTGCATCAATATCACTGAAGAAATTATACAAGAATATACATTATGAAGATCTGGAAAGAAGACAACTTCGTCAATATCATTGAAGAAATTTTACAAGAATATACATCAAGAAATTTTGAAAATAAGACAACTTTGTCAATATCATTGAAGAATTTTTACAAGAAGACCTATCAAAAAAGACAACATCATTGAAGAATTTTAATGAAGACTTAACAAAAGATGCGATTTTGATAACAATCAAATACAGATAAGTTCATATTCGTAAAAATTTACGAGAATTACATACTTCTTATACTTCTCCATATATTGAATACTTCCCCAAAAAGTTGAACACTTCTTATAATTCTTCAAGAATATCTCATATTTATTATACTTCTTCAACGGATATTTAATTTTGCGAAGGTTAAGTACTTATTATACTTCTTCATACAATGAGTAATAATTTTTATACTTCTTCATATATTGGGCAATTCTTCATAAATTGAATGCTTCTAATACTTCTTATACTTCTTAAGGGTATTTCATATTTTGTATACTTCATACTTTTTATACTTCAAGGGGAGATTTATTATTTACTTCGCAACATTCCGTAAAAAGCAAAAGGCTTATATTTCTTATACTTTGAAGGGAGGATTTTTTATTCATAATCACAATAAGAAGAAAATTCGTAAGATAAATTCAGAAGGATATTCTAATACTTCCAACGGTAGTTGATCATTTGAAGAGAAATAATAAGGGGAAAGGGAATACTAAGCTAAGTCTTTAAGATATATTATTTCTCTCCATATGATCAAGTTATGCGAATAAGGGAAATAAACATCAAAGAAAGATTAATTCAAATTATGCTTGAAAAATAAATTGTTGGATTGATTAAAAGAATAATCAAGAAGAAAGTGTTGTATGGAAAAGTTACAGAACAGATATACAAAAGAAAAAAAGAATGAAGTTATTCTTCAGGCGATTTGTTCCCATCAAAATGATCTTCTTCTTCAACTTCACTATCATCTTCAACTTCACTTTAAAAAATTTCCAGATATGGAGTATCTTCAGGAATTTCTTCAGAAAGGAGCGTATGGTACTTCTTGAGAGGAATTTCATTATCTTCGCAAATCTTGCGAGTCATCTTAGCTCGAAAACGCTTGACATATAAACTATGGTTATGCTGGGAAATTAGAAGCTGAGATCTCAAGTCAGAAATTTTCTTATTACGATTAGCAAGGAGAGTTTCCAGATCATTATTTATCTTCGCAAGATTTTCTGCAGCAAGAAAAGAAAGTAAGGAATTGGTTAGCAAATTACGAAGGAAAAGTAACCAAAATAATTACCATCGCAAAGAATTTACCTTCTAGTTGCTTCTTATCATTACGAAGAGAAGAAATTTCAAGCTTTAATTGATTATTCTCCTCAAGAAGAGAAGAATTATCAATTGCGATGCTCGCAGATTGTGAATTATCTTCGTGACGAGATATTAATTCTGTGTTATCAATATTTAGATCTTCTATTTTCTGATTTGAGACTTGAATTTTCAACCTCTAACTTCTTACAACGATTTAAAGTTTTCTTCTCAGCAATAGAATGACGTCTTTCCCAATCAGAAGCAGCTGCACAACTAACTCTTCCAACCTAAACAAGAAAAAAGGGGTTAGAAAACAATAAAATAAGGAAATAAACAAGGAATAGAGAAGAAACTTACCATGTTGCCTAAAGCATATAATGAAGCAGGAGAGACGAATCTTGAAATTCCTTTGAGGGAGTTATTATCAATAACAGTAGGAACTTTACAAGCCTTCGCAATAAGTTTGCGAGCATTATTTGTAGGAGAATTTCCTAATCCACGAGAAGAATGGAGGAAAGCCTCGAGAGATGCTAACCATTCTTGAGGCAAAAGTTTCTGGGATACTATAATCTTCATTCCCACCTTCATCAACATTATCATCATCTCCTTTGTCAGAAAGGGTATCAGAATTAGAACTAAAGTCCTTCTCGGGAAATTTATCATCTTCATCACCAAGATCTTCCTCAATGTCCTTATTATAAGAAATTACATTGGAATGGGATTTGGTTGAGAGTATCTTCTTTTTCCTTCTCTCGTAAACAATATCTTGAAGTTTTCTTTTTCCTTTGCGAAGAGCATCATCTTGACTATCGAAGCTTGAGAGACCTTCGCAGAACGAAGAGTTTGTTGCCTCGCATGTAAGCCTTTTAGAAGAAGTAGAACTTTTATTTTCACTCATGACAATCTCGGGGAAGAAGTGGAACCTGTAAATTCAAATAAGGATAAGAAACAGAGGCAACAATATATTGTTTAGAAAAATACAAGAGTGTTTCTTACCTCATTTTAAATTAAAGGGTAACAAAAAGATAAGGAAGTGGAAATACATATATTTCTAAAAACCCAAGGTTGATAATAGCGATTCTGAAGATTCGCAGAAGTTCTACTATCCCAGTAATATAAGAACCTGATAACATTAAAGGGTACTTATACCAATCTTCATCATTAGAACGACGAGGGGTCTTATTATTTCTTGAAGCATAATCAATATCGTGCATGAGAAGATCATCTGCTGCGATATTAGCTTTACGATGAAGACGAACACCCCAAAGATTATCTTCTTTCCTCGCAGGAATTAGTGTGTAATTTTTGAAGAAACCCTCAATTGTATAATTCGCACAACAATTTCTATATTCTCAAACCAGGTTTTCTAAGATCAGTTGAATATAAAGATTTCCCAAAAGAAGCACGATTTGCGAATTCAACTAAGAGGCGAATGCAATCACCAGTCAATTGATAAATGGCACAAGAAAAATTGGGGTGGGAAATAATTTCGTAGAATAAAGGAAAGTTAACATCATAAAGAGGAAGAGGAAGACTGCGAGGATTTGACCTCGTGAGATTAAAACTTTCGATCATCCCAAACATAGTTGGTAAAGAGCTTCACAGAGAGAAGACTTATTATCATAACCTTCAATCTCGAAAGAATAAGGTCTCTATCAGCAAGTTCCGCATTAAGTTGTTCAATAGTTTTCTTCTTTGGTGCCATTGAATATAAGAGGGAAAATAGGAAAAATAGAAGAGGTTGCGAGAGGCGAAGCGGTGAAGAAGATGAGTAAGAGAATAAAAAGCAAAAACAAAGGATAATATTTATAAGAGAGTTTGATGAACATAAAAATTCATTAATACGAGTAAGCGTGAACGGTTGAAAAGAACGGTTACGAAGAAACGTGTCAGAAAGATAAGGGAAAAGTAAAAAGACGTGTTGCGAATCTGAAGGGTGGTAATAACTACACTAAATTTACGAGAATAGGGATTCTCATGACATTTCTTCTTCAAAGAATTGACATGAGAAGAGGCAAGATGTAAGTACTGAATATCGCAAGATAATAGTTCACGAGTATCGTAATAAATAAAGGAGAAAAGAATTATAAAATGTTACGATGATAGAAGAAACGCGGAGAAATACGAAGTTTTGCGAGGATGGAGTAATTTTGCGAGTATGAGTTGCGATACTTAGTAACTCATGTACAGCTGTGTAAAGTTTTACTATAAATAGGAGTTCAAATGTAAAATTTGAGAGGTTCTTTTAGTGAGTGTTAGAAAATATTTTAGGAAAGAGAATAGAGAAAGTTGTAACTATTCTAATTCCATTTAGATACTTCTTTGTGATCAATTGAGAACATTAATAAGAAAATTGTTATTCATCATCAAGAACTTCTTGAGTTTTTACTAATTCTATTGAGGGTGTAGTTGTAGGTTATTCTGCAACTACAGGAAGCAAAGGTGGGAGGGAAACAGGTTTGGATGGGAAATTCTGTGAGGTGGGTTGCATGACATTATTGAAGGAATTAGAAAAAAAAATGTTATTAGGTTTGTTGATTTTCTGTTGGTTGGCAAGAGTATGTTCTTGCATTCAGGCAAGGGAGGAGGCTTGCATAAAGGTAGTGGGGTGGAACATACTAAATGAGTGTTTGATATCATCTCGCAACCCTCCAATGAAGGTCATCACATAATAATGTTCGTTTAACATGGGATATTGACGATATAATAGACCCTTAAGGTTCTCAAATTGCTCAAAGTAATCATATACTATTGTAGTTTGAGACAATTTATTGAATATCCCTAAAATGTTTTCATTAGCAGGATTTTCAAATCTAAAACAAGCGAGCTCAGCTAATTCATACCAAGAATTAATAGATCTGTTATATTGTAAGTTTGTCAACCACTTATATGCCTTTCCTTTGAGGTGCATAACTGCCATGATGACCTTCTGGCTCTCTTCTCTGATGTCATTCAGAAGAAAATAACGATCGCATTTCTAAATCCATCCTTTTGGGTTCTCTCCATCAAACCTAGGGAAATCTATCTTTGGAATCCGTGGGTTTGAGTTGGAATCACGATTTCCTTGCTGTATATTGAACATCGCTCCTCCCTAATTTGGACTATTCAAGTGAGAACCTTCAACACCTGAATCTCGATGATTTTCATTCCTCTTAGTTGAAAAAGTGTCCATTTATTTGAAAAACTCTTCCCTGGATAATACTGTGGATTTAAATTCAGCGTCTGGTTTTACAAGGTCATCCAACTTTCCATTAATTTTGGATACCTGATCCTTGAATGATTCCACAAATCTGTGTAATTCTTCATTTAATTCTTTGATTGTAGGATTTTTTTCACCACCCATGCTAGGAAAGTACGGCACTGATGCCAATTGTTGTGTTCCCACAACAAATTAACACACAGAATCAAGTTAATGAGAAATCGGATTCAAGGAATCAGACTGAAGAGGAAGGATTTAAGAAGATAAACTACAAACTAAGTTAATTATTATTTCCCACTTGAAAAACAGCCATAGCCATTCTTACAACATTAATACCCTAATCTACTCAAGAGAGAGTTTCAAGGACCAACCGATTAGTGACACATGTCGACAATCGAAAGGCTAAGAACTAACCACTCACTAACTAGTATTATTACACCCCTTTGTAGGATTGAAGGCCCCCATTAGATTAAGACTAGTACACCCCAAACAGATACACCCTTAAAAGACTTAGACATATGACATCAATTTGGATATTTATATCTTTTATCCCAGTTTGGTTATTACCAAAACTATGAATGTTCCGGTGCCTAAGTTCTTGTTTAACATTATGAAGAGACCTTTTGTGTTTAAAATCATAGACTCTAGGAATATTACAATGCCAAAAAAAATCTACAATGTTTCTACAACCTGGATCTCAGAAACCGAAAAATAACTTTTTAAGTGGTATCCAAAAAAGTTAGAGAACATTAATTAAATCAAGCAGTACAGATGACCCTTGTAATTTCCACCATACTTTTCTCTAGCAATTCCAATAGCATTTTCCGAAAACATAAACTAAATAAGCTATGTTGATACAGATATCAGGTTACTCTGGTAGAATTGATGAAAAAGGTCAAATATTAACCGTGCACATATATCCATTCGTTACCATGTATAAACTTTATAATGTTCATAATTAACTCATACTTTTCTAACGTACAGTTAATTTTTATTCACTTTATTTCTAATTCAGAAATATATATATTACTCGTTTCTCTCAATTGCACTCAATGGATCCTAGTTTAAATTTATCTAGGAGATGGAATACCTTGATTTAACGAAAGTAAGAAACATTTACGCAGATATTGAGACAAATTGATAAATTGTTAGAATAAGAAATAACCATGACTACTACTATGTTGCAATTATATGAAGGAAAGTATCTAAACATCTAAATTCAAGACAAGTATTCACATGAAGATGAATGTTTCAATGGCGAGAATTTTACCGCGTTATGATCCGAGATTATTTCATTCATTGTACCATGGTCAATATTTCAAGGGTCAATCAGTATGGTCGTAACCTAATAATCAGATTTATTGCAAAGCTTTGTCAGGTACAACCCAAACTTTATAGCAGTATGATGCACGAAATATTTTAGACATAGTTTTTAACAAAAAGTCAACACGTACACCACTTCAATACAACCATTCTATCTTGGGGTAGATCCTCGGGAATACTTACTGATGAAAAGAGATTTGTAAACGATATTTTAGTAGAAAAATAATTAATTTTTGAACTTATTAGTTAGGATAAGTTTACAAGAGTCTAGTTTATTTTAAGAGTGTTGACAAGTTACGAAAGTTGTCCATATTGTTAGAGAACTGCTCGGTCGAACTCGCAAGCGTTGCTATCTCAAGCTTGTTGTCAAGTTTAGTTACCAAAACTATAAGTCTTGATTTCTAGACTACTTATATCTAAGTCTCGGATTAGGATAGTAAGTGTAGTTGAGCATTAGACTTCACGGTGTTCATCGATTGAAGATGAAGAACTACTAAGGGAAGCATGTAGAACTTCATCAACAAAAGGCATGTGGAGACTTGAACTTATCTATCACTCAAAAGTCTATCTACTTTATCTTCTATTTGAGACAAAAGTCATATAGCTATATAGACTTCGATTTTACACATTCGATTATACCTTAGGTTTTTCAAGAAACCCAGTAGGTTAATGACTTGAAGACTTCATTGGGATTTTGAAGCCAAACCCAACTATTTTCTCTGTAATTGCGTGTTATGATCTTGCTATTTCCTATCGTATTTAGTATTATCTTCTCTAAGATTTGCTCGAGATTTATTCTCCGATAGGCAAGATAAAAAGTAGTCATAAACATATTTGTATCATCATTTGTGATTGCACAATATCTAGTTTCACTACCATACATATTATTGTGAGGTGATTGATATTTCTAGGCTGTTTTTCGGGAATATAAGTCCGATATATCAATTGGTTCATGTTCACCTTGATTTATCAAAAGACGAAACAGAAACTTCTAGGTATTTCTGTGGGAGACAGATTTATCTATTCAATAGACTTTTCTGTGTGAGATAGATTGGTTTATCAAGTCTTCGACTTTGAGTCGTAGAAACTCTTAGTTGTGGATGAGATCAGCTAAGGGAATTAAGTGCGTAGAGTCCTGCTGGGATTCAGAGGCATAAGGAAAGCGATTGTACCTTGATCAGTATGAGATTGGTTAGGGATCAAATACATTCCAGTCCAAAGTTAACTTGTAGTAGGCTAGTGTCTGTGTTATTTCTTTTCCGCATTATATTTTCTATATAATTGAAATATCACAGGTTGTGCGTTAGTTCAATCAATTCTGAATCCGACCTTTGGGTTGTTGATTAAATTGATTGACACTTATATATTGATTTTTTATACCGTCCAAGTTATTTCTTATATTCAATCGGGCTCATAGATTCTTATTTGTTTGATTGCAGATTGAATTGAGAAATAAACATATAACTATTGGATATACTTTTCTTAATATTGAGTCTGACTGTCTAGTTGATTCTCTTAAAAGTATATTGGAGTTATTCCATACAGATTGATAAGAAAAATATTGGGTGTGGTTGTTTGACCCCCGGTTTTTTAATTGGTATCAGAGCAGGCAAACACGTTTAAGACCTCAGAAGTCTGTGTTTGTAGCGATCTGACTCTATGGACAGAGGTGATATCTCTATAAACGTACCGACAGTCTTCAATAGATCGAATTACTTATGGTTAAATTTTGTTATGCGTGCCTTTCTTCTAGCGCGTGATTTTCAATCATGGGTTTATGTTGTTAATGGCTATGATCCTCCAATGGTTACAGTAGACGGTGTTTCTATTGCAAAGGATATTGGTAGATATGAACCTAACGAGATTCTCGCTGCAAAGCAAAATTTTGACAGTTTAAATGCTATCATTCATGCCATTACCCCAGATCTTCACCACCATATGACTATGTGCACTCTGTCTAAAGATGCGTGGGATATCTTAGAAACTGTATTCGAATGGAATACCTATGAAAAGGAAGCTAAGATTCAAAACCTAAATTCTGATTGTGAAAACCTTCGTATGGCTGATGAAGATTCATTTAATGAGTCTAATCACAAAGTGTCTGAAATTGTTAATGCATCTTTTACATTGGGTAAGACTATTCCTGAAAAGGACATTGTGATGAAAATTCTCAGATCGTTGCCAGCAAAATACGATTCTAAAAAACATGCCATTGTTGAAAGAAATAACCTTGATATTCTTTCCAGAAACAATCTTGTTGTAAAGTTAAAAATACTTGATCTTGATCAGAACACAGTCAGAACATCTGTGTTCAATGTTGTGACCATCACAAGCAAATTTTCTAGCTTGTCGTGGACTGATGAATGTTGTTCCAATCATATTAATTTTAATAAATCACTGATTTCACAAAAGATCAAAGATACTGTAAAAAGAAGCAAAATATGTGAGAAACGTCTCTCTCCGGTTAATGCTTTAGATGATTCAATACAAGAAAAATCATCCCAGGTTGTCAATATCTTGCATACTTCCGATGTGTGCAATGAATTTCCAGCTCTCGCAGCAGAAACTTCTCCCTACTAAAATTCTGATTCAGAGTTTGAGCTTGACACTGAGATTTTTGATTTCTTGGATAAGTGTGAAGAAATTCACCAAGAAAATCTCCAACTAAAGACTTCGTTGGAAACACTTGAATCATCACTTCAGGTGAAAAATCTTGAGATAGATTGTCTTAATGATGAATTCACCAGAACCCTATCTCTGAAGGAAAAAAAAATTAATACTCTTAAGTGTGACCTGCAAAGGTTGTCGGGAAGTTCTGAGAAAATGTCAGCAATGTTGTTTGGTTAGAAGTCTTTTGGAAACACAAATGGCTTAAGGTTCAAAAGAAAAACTGTGAGCACTAACAACTCTTTTGCTCCAGATGGTTTTGGAAAAATTAATGATCAATGTTATGTTAAACATAAGGCAAATATGCAAGACAATAAATCTTCCTTAATTTGTTCATTTTGTGGAAATGCAAAGCATGTCCAAAATAAGTGTTGTAAATTCAAGAGGAACAACAAAAGGACTTCCAAACTTCAAAATGGCATGCAAAGAATGAATCTGTCTTTGGGTAATCAACATTGTACTCCTGAAGACAAGAAAAAATCTAAAATATACAGATTCAGACGAGGTAAGAAGTCTGTTTATAAAACAAACCTTGATAAGTCACTGTATGTAAAAGATGCGAGCATTCGTCTCACTCCGTCACTATCTAACAATAGTGACGTCTGCATCCTTATCTTTAACTTCAGAAAATGAGGATTGCATCAAGGTTGCTCAAGTTTTATATAAATGTTAAAAAAAAAAATTATATTAAGAAAATATGTTCTTAGTTAAAATATATAATGGATCATGAACCGTAAAAGACTTTTTCAAAGCTCTTATAGGGTTTGGTTGTCCATTGGTCTATTTATATTCATTTGTGATCAAAATGGCCTTCATTTCTTTTATCTTTAAAGATATAGTTTCATGGATCATGTAACTAGAGGTACCACAAAAAGGGATGCAGTTGAAGCATTTAATGTGTATCTCTGTGAAGGAATCAAAACCTCAAGGGAGAAGAAGGATAGATCCACAAACGATGAAGGAGGTTCTTCCTCTTACTGCCTCTTGTCTGTTTGTCATTTTGATGATAACTTTAGAGGTATGGTGAAGGATTTCATCAACAAAAGAAATTATTTAAAATCTCAAATCATTCCTCTTTAGAAAAGATAACTCACTATGAACAAATGTTATCTCTAACAATGAACACCTTGAGTGGACTAAAAAGAGAACTTAGTGAGTTAACTTATATATCTGAAGATTTAGAGGAATTGAACGATCCCATTATCAATGGGTTTTTCAATAATGGGAAGGAATTCTCAGTAGATGCTTTGAGAAAGCTCTACGTTGTCTAGGAAACTTCTTATGAGAATTTATTCTTGTGTTTTCAGAAAGATAACTAGGGTTTGGAATAGCCATTATTGCGAGTACGCATAAATATTGTCAACGATTTTCATCTTGCAATGTTCTTAGATTTATTTATTTAAATTCTAAAGTTTATTTGGAAGATGATTTTGTAGTATTAACCTTTATTGGTTTTATATATTGCAAAAAAAATTATGGGATGTGTGTTTGCGTCCGTGAACTATGATTATCCCATATATGTCAAAATTTAAGCCTATTATGTCATTATGCAAATATTGATGAAGATAGGATGAACTTTTGATTGCAAAGATTAAGTCTATTATATGTCTTTATGCAAATATTGATGAAAAATAGAATGAATCTTTGAATATTCCGCAGAATTGGTCTTTCCTGTTTTACTTCTATGTGAAAGTACTGTGTGGCTCCGTAAGTTCTCTTATGTTGAGCATTTCCGATTAAATTAATCATGGGTTCTCTTGTGGTTAATTTAATTAAGTTTTTTTGATACAAATTCATGTTTCATGTAATTTGTTAATGTCCAAATAAATCCTTCTTTTCTTGTAAAAGTAAGGTCACCCTTGTTGTTCTTTCGGGAATGACATTTTATGGGGGAGAGTTCTCAATTGAACTTGTGCTTAATTGCCAAATCTTTGTGGGGAGTGTGGCTTTGGAATATTATAGGAGTTATCTTGTATCTTTATGAACTCCTTGATGAATGAATTTAGTTTCGACTATATGATTGCATATAAACAAAGTTGATATGTTTTCTTTTAGTCGGGAAGAATCTCTCTGAGAATCTCATTATGATCCCACTAGTTTTCGTACCTTTGCCGATTTATATTGACAAAAAGGGGGAGAATTAATGTGTATCTTACACTACAAATACATATGGTTTACAGATCATTATGTAAGGGGGAATAGTTTTCATGTGAGATGAAGTATTGACTAAGGGGGAGTGATGCATATCACCATAGTATTGTTGTCAAAGTTGTGATATAACTGGCCTTTGATGTTGTGTAATGATACTATGACACTGTATAACAATGATTGAGAGCTACTGTTTTCGCATTGTTATAGCTACGGATCTTCAACAACAGTGATGTTGAGTTGAACACGTTCAGAATCACCGGAGTACTTGGAAGTGACGAAGATTTCGAGTAATGTTGAAGAACTAAGGAAATCAAGCATTCGGATGAAAAGCTACAAAGTCTATTTATTTTGTAATTCATATGTATTGATAGTTTTGTCACTAAAATTGACAAAGGGGGAGATTGTTAGAGCACTGCTCGGTCGAACTCGCAAGCGTTGATATCTTAATAAGCTTGTTATCAATTTTAGTTACCAAAACTGTAAGTCTTGATTTTTAGTCTACTTATAGCTAAGTTTAGGATTATGATAGTAAGTGTAGTTGAGCATTAAACTTCACGGCATTCATCGATTGAAGACGAAGAACTACTAAGGGGAGCTTGTGGAACTTCATCAACAAAAGGTATGTGGAGACTTGAACTTATCTATCACTCAAAAGTTTATCTACTCTATCTCCTACTTGAGACAAAATTCATATAGCTATATACACTTCGATTATACACATTTGATATTTTGAACCGAATTTAATTCGCTGACATATTTCTCGAAATATATGTTGGTAAGATTTCGCTTTAACCAAGTTCATCTTATATTCTTGACGAAAGTCAAAAGATGATCATGTGAAAATCACCTTGTAACGTGTGAGACAGTCATTTGATGTAGACTCGGAATATTTTGTATTGATCATTCGATCACTTGAAAATTGCTTTGAAGCTAATAGTATGTGTGAGACAGCTATTGTCATCTTCCAAGAATGTTTCAATGATTGAAATGGGAGTTTAGAACAAATAACCTTGATTGGACATAGCACAGTATGCATACTTGCATATGTGTTGTCCAAGTCCGGGAACCATAGTATGCATACCCATATGTGTACTGGTTGGTTATGGTAGTCCGGGAACTTAGTATGCATACCGGTATGCGAACTGGCGTGAGTTTCATGTTCCGGAAATTCAACTGAGTTTTGGAAGGTATGCGTACCCGTTCGCATACTGGCGAACCCAAACTTGGTCCGGCCACTTAGGTATGCGTACCCGTTTGCATACTTGAGTAGGTTATGTTCTAAAATCGGTTTTTTCATGAACTAATATATTTATATAATAAGGAATGCAATCTTTTGCAAACCGTTACTATAATGTTCATGGATTGATTCGAGTAAATCAAAATCGATTTTGCTTCAATTGTGTCTTGTATACTTCTATGAGAATATAAACAATTGAACAAATGTAGTTCTAGTTTCATTTGAGTCATTTGAACTAGTTATGGTTAAGATGAATAAGGTTGATATGAAAGTGTTCATATGGCTAACTTCGGTTAACTATTATTGAGCCAACAAGGTGTACATGTTTAGGTACGGTTATTCACATCTAAATGAAGTCACTTTTATTTGTGTGTAACTAAGTTCGATCTAACTGTTGAAAGATATTATCTTGAGTCTAATCAGGTTTTCATCTAATGGAGAATATTGAATGCAAACCCATATTCGAAGACTATATAAAAGAAAACTCTAGCAACTGGGAAACCTAATCCCCATACCTCATGTGTGATACTAGTTGCGACTAGAGTCGATTCTCCTTTAACCTTAGGTTTTTCACGAAACCCTATAGGTTAACGACTTGAAGACTTTATTGGGAATGTGAAGCCAGGACCAACTATTTTCTCTGTAGTTGCGTGTTAAAATCTTGTTATTTTCTATCGTATTTACTATCTTCTCTAAGATTTGCTCGAAATGTATTCTCCGATAGGCAAGATAAAAAGTAGTCACAAACATCTTCGTCTCATTGTTTGTGATTCCATAATATCTTGTTTCGCTACCATATGATTAAGATTGTTGTGAGATGACTGATATTTTTAGGTTGTTTTTCGGGAATATAAGTCCGGTTATTTGAGGGTGAAAACGATTTCTACTGATTTTGGTAATTTCGGGTGTGTGGGTGAGAAACAAATTTAAACCTTAAACAATGTACTGCAAGGGAGTACTTTAGATTCGAGAGATAAATCTGTACAAATCCATCATAAACCAAGAAATATCCATTCCAGGCTTGCTCCGGTCACAAAGTGAATGAGAAGGGTTGGTTTTGGGGAGGGAAGCGAAGAGAGTATTGAGACCAGAATAGTTGATTCTGGAAGAGTAGTAGTTTTACGACTTGTATCAGAAAGCAGAAAGCTAACAGATGGGAAAGCTAGAAAATTATTTTCTGAGTGTTGTATGCTCCTGATGAGAACTTGTTGTTCTGATGAAATAGGTAAGACCTATTTATACAAGTCGTAACCCAAACATACTCTGGTCTCGTAAGAAATAAAAACGGCTGAGTAAAGTGGAAGGAGGTGGTAACGGGTAATGTCTGGAATTGATGTTCCATAATGCAAGAAACTTTTTACCATTATTCCTTGCTTTGACTGACCGACTCATTCTTATGACACTTTCTTGTAACGGGCGTAGTGTACGCCGCATGCTGTAAACCGCCAAACCAAAACCCTAATGAGCATCCCCCAGTTTGTGACATGTGTTGATGTCTCGAGTGTTTTTCATGGGAAAACGTATAACATGGCGTTATGTGTGGCATGGTGGCATGCCAGTGTCCATGGTAGAGTCGGCGTGTCTTTACCATAGAATAGGCGCAGCCAAATTAGGTTTCAAATGCAAACTGAGGTGTTTGGCCTTGAACCGGAAGTTTGCCATGCGTTTTGGGGCAAACTTGGAGGGATGAGATCTGTATCTTAGGTGGAAGGGTGGTCGTTGATTGTTGCAACCCTTCAGGTAGCCAGCGGAATAGTTTAGGCCAGCATGGCTTTGCCATAGAGTGGGCGCGTACAAATTAGGGTTTAGGTGCAAACCGTGTTATTTTGGCCTTGGGTCGGAAGTTTTCCATGCGTTTTTGGTGGCAAACTTGGAGGGCCGAGATCTGTATTTCAGGTGGAAGGGTGGTCGTTGATCGTTGCGACCCTTCTGGTAGCCAGCGACATAGTTTAGGCCGGCATGGCTTTGCCATAGAGTAGGCGCGGCCAAATTAGGGTTTAGGTGCAAACCGTGTTATTTGACCTTGGGCCGGAGGTTTTCCATGCGTTTTTGGTGGCAAACTTGGAGGGACGAGATCTTCATCTCATATGGAAGGATGGACATTGATCGTTGCAACCCTTTTGGTAGCCAGCGACATAGTTTAGGCCGGCATGGCTTTAGTATTGGAACGATGGTGTGGCTGGCATGGTTGGCATGCCTTGGCGCAGAGACGTGGATGTCATGGTTTTACATTTGTAACGGTGGTGCGGCTGGCATGGTTGGCATGCCTTGGCACGGGGACGTGTCTTGCATGGTTGGCATGCCTTGACGCGGAGACGTGGTTGGCATGGTTTGTCATTGGCACGATGGTGCGGCTGGCATGGTTGGCATGCCTTGGCGCAGGGATACGGATGACATGGTTTGCCATTAACACAGTGCGAGAATTAGGGTTATGCATATATAGAGGTGATATCAGTTAATACTAATGGTTCTGCCGTGGAACATGACGCATGTATATAAAAAAGGTACCCTAGTAATCTTACGTAAGCACGTTGATTGGTTCAATAAATGCGCTATTGTTCATAGTGACGTCATGTCAGATATGCGATTTTATGATTTTATCCCTAAGCTAAAAACCACAATCAACATTAAGTCCCATGCTTAGAGCGCAACAGTAGCATTGTTGCGAGGTAAGCATGAGGTGGTGATAGACGATACCAAAATCGAGAGAGCAAGACGTGAGGAGATTGTCGAGGAAAATCAACTAACCTTTGGTGAAGGTGTTAGAAGCATGTGATCCTTGTGCCAGTGGATTTTGGATAGGTTCACTTTGATCATAGGACGTTGGAACCGTCGGATTGAAGTAGCGAATGGGCGACTTGGGCGCGATTTGGACGGAAATTGGCTTGGCGCGGCTTGGGCGCGACGTAGCTTGGATGTGGCTCGGGCGACTTGGATCGGCGCGGCTTGGGAGCGACTTGGGAGAGGAGATGGTGGCGTTGTCTTGTCCACGGATTGATGGCGCCATAGAGCGTTGCCTTCGCGGGCCCAGTTGCTTTCTCTTTGTGTATTTTAAACAAGAAACCCTTTTTCCATCCTAATTCCAAAAGGTTTGGGCTTATAAAAGGAAACCTTCTTCTACCCAAACTCCAAAAGTAATGTGTATATAAAGGGTGTCTCCCTCTTGTATTTTTGTAGTATTGGCCTTGTTTCCACGTCTCTGTGTTAGCAGCAAAGCAGAGGAGTAGGCGAGCGCATTCCAGGTATGCACTCCAATGTTGTTTTTTTTGTTGTCGGTGCAAACCCTAACCATAGATATATTCTCCATGAACCGGTATAAATACTTTTACATGAATGATTTTTCCTTGCTAGCAGTATCATAGTAACATTAGTCTTCACGCCGATAGTAAGAAAACCAAGTATTATGCAGAACATGCATGCGTGAGTAGGTTGCCTTCATTAGTTGTTTTCTCATGAAATATAGCTTCAAGGTTTCGTTTCCCTTTTGTGGCCATGTGAAAACATTCTTATTTTGGTCGTAAGCATGTTCCCATAACTCGACCCAGGTTATATTTTTCGCGACCTTGCATGCTTCCCGCGGTATTACCTAATTTCGATCAAGAGCGTATTTCCCGTGACGTCACGTATACCCCGTTGAGCAGCATTAGTCCCCATTCTTTTAGTCGTGAACGTCGTGACATGTGGCCAAATGGAAATCTCCGCAGCAAATGTGTTGTTGTTCATAGCCGATTTTGATAAGACTTTATGCATGTTTTTCTCTAAGGTAGTAATTCCTCATTTCACTTTGTTGCGGTTTCTTCAAAAGCATAAGGAATTTTGTTATGATGTCACCTGAAAAAGTCTTGCCACTTCACCGAAAAATATCGGCAACTTCAAGCCGAACACAGATGATGAATTATTCACGATATTTTCTGCTAGGAGAAACCATCCCAAGTATGCGTCGATCCTACTGATCGGTCTGGAGATTGAATGAGGGATTCGGTCGGTTCCGCCAAGGGATGTAATACGATTTTTCCTTCAGAGGAAAGAGTACTTCGCTTCTCCTGTTGATTTTAAAATCTCCGCGAGTCCGCTGCGTTCTTTTGACAAATGGGTGCGATTCATGATAAGTCAAGACTGTGTAAGAGCTAGTTTGACCTAGGCGCAAATCATTGATGCTGTCATGGCTTCCGCAACACTTCAAATTAGGAAATATATGCCGCGTCTGATTGCTTTTGTCTCCAGATGGTGTCCAGACACTCATACGGCCATATGAAGGTGGGGTGAAATGACCATCTCTTTAGAGAGTGTAGTTGTTTTGTTGAGTCTTCCCATAATAGGGAATCTTAACATCACGTTATATGATGATGAAGAAGAAATATGAGCTACTCTTTTCGAGAAGTCAAAAGGATTCATTTGGAAGGATTACGAGATGAAGTGTTTCTACGACTGGTGGGTGTCTGAGTGGTTCCCTGATGAGCCGGAGTTGGACCTAGTTTTAGACGATACTCTCCATGTTGCTGTGTTTTTAGCATTGTGGCTATCCAGAGACATTTTTGATGATGGCTCCGGTAAAAAGGAGATAAGGCGAGGGCTTATTAAATTTGCTATCAAACTGGCGAAAGATGTCATTTTCCCATCAGCGGCTTGTTTCTCGGTTCTCTTTACACACACTTGGATCACCTGGTTGTGGACATGTATGCTTCGAATGGTTACATAAAGGTGGACTCGTAAGTTCATGCTGCTTTCCTCCAAGCATGGTTATGGGAGCATTTCGAGAGATACGCTCCTAAAACGTTGGCTTCGCTTCCCGAGCCTTGCGATGGTGCGAGGTTACTTCGCTGGTCGAATAGACACCCAAGAGCCAGTCCAAAACTGGTTGATTTCCTCGACTATTCATACGCGGTCAACTTTCGTCCATGGGCCCCGGTATGTGCATTTGTAGTTCAGGTTAACACCTTTACTTCTGCTCCGAGCATGTCTTTGCTCTCTGACGAAAAGAACATGGGTGTTGGAGAGGTTGTATTCATACAAAGTTGTATGCCTGGTTACATACCGTCTTTTTTTCGAGGTTCATGTCAGGAAGTCTCTTACAATATCGATCGTGCAGCTCGGCATATGGGCTTCGACCAAGGAGTCCCTCTTGTTCGTCAGTCGGTTCCTCCAGAGTATTTGTTACCAGCCGTTCTTGATGCTAGTGTTCTCGTGCCAGGTAAAAGTCTCCCTTTATTGCTTTCGGAAAGAGATTCATCGACGACCTCCAAGTACAACGCATTCTGTCAGGGTGAGTTTCTTGCCATCCAAAAATTTGTGAAGCCGTAGTGGAGAATACCCGTGGTAAACCTTCCTCCAAGACTTTAGCGGAGCACCCGTTGTTGAGAGAACTTTTTTTTTCTGCTAAGCGAAAGTTTTCTAATATGGATGCGGGTCATTCTCAGAGAAAAGAACGAAGGTCCAAAAACCGCGTGGGTGGTTTTCGGTCGGTTGTCAGCCGGTCAAATATAATTTCACTTTCTTACTTCCTAAAATAAAAAATAGTATGCGATAAGAAAGAGTTCGTATCCACAGAGAGGCTTTTGTTGTTATAAAAAATTTCAGTTTTTTAGTAACCAAGGGGGGGGGTTTGATTTATCAAAGCAATAAAAATGAATTGAAAGCAAAGTAATAATAAAAATAATCAATAAGGAGAAAATATTGGTCACGGGAAGTTTCATTCACAAACTCGAATTCTCAACAATGACTAGAATTGATAATTTTAATCTCTCGTTTACTAAAAGTCCTAGGATACCTTGATCGCAAGAGTATCCCGCTAATTCTCTGATTTCATCACAACCACATTAAAAGATGCATATGTGACTTCTTCCTAGAAAGCAACCTAAAGTGTAAAAGCACAATTAGATTTAACTCCCTAAAAGCAATAAGTTCTATGGAATAAGACTAATCAAGGCAATCAAAATGTGTAAAAGCACTAAATCGATTTAACCCAAGTTATGATTCATATGTGACTAGTAGGATATATCACTACAAGCACTACCCACATTTATGCTACTTAGAATCGGGGACAAACAACGTTTTCGTATTGAGAACCCTAATATAGCTCTAGATATGAAAGCAAATCGGATTGATTCCGGACTCAACCAAATAAACAATCAAATCATGTAACAATATTAATAATGAATCATAAACAGTAAAATATTGAGACAAAACTAATACATTGAATCAAATCTTATTTGTGAAATCCACTTATTATCCCATAACCAATAAAAGGTATTTAGCTACTCATAGTTTTTGGATTCAACATAATTATTATCAAAAATAAAATAAAGAACATGAAAAATAAACGAAAGCAAACCCTAGTAGAATCGCTCTCCTCCAAACTCCAGTAGAAAGATATGTGATATCCCAAAAGAATATAAACTTTTCTCTTTTATAGCTTCTCAACTTCCCAAATTAGGTCTTCAAAGCCCACTGTCCAATACCAAGAAGTCCACTAAACTCAAGTGTGTGAAAATATGACCCAAAAATTATCGCCGGAAAACTGGTGTACCGGCCGGAAAATCGCCGGAATCCGGCGCTGGAAAAATCTCAGGTGACCGTTTAAATCCACCCGGCCACCTGAGTCAATACTGGTCAACTCAGAAGTCAGAGTACCACTGAGTCAGATGGGTGAGTCAGTGATTCAGCTGTTCAAGTGAGTTGATCTTGGCCAAAGCTATTGCACAGGCATAAACTGTTGTTGCTGCTTCATCGTATCCAGCCATGATGGCTGGACATTCCACCAGATTCATTCAAACATCACAAAGCCAACTCCATTCTGTTGCAACCATCAGAACCCATTAAGCTCATTGTCCCTAGCCAACACCAGCTCATACCACCATTACATTGCAGTTACATCACTCCAATTGCATTGCACCCATGGACAACAACACACAATCCCTGCACCTACATCACAGTTGCAACTCAGCTTCGCAATCCTTCTAATCTCAGCATCACCTCCTGTAATGAACCTTCTTCCCTTGTAAACTGAGTTCAAACACCAACAGTCGTCTCTATCTGCAACACACACAGGACCATAACACACCCATGTAGCTCCCAACAGATGCATACCACAAACCTTGTCATAACATTCGATTGCAATTTCTCCCAATTCAAACCGTCACTACCACTGAAGTATTTAGCAGCAACTCATCTTTGCCTAGCATTCTGCAACTGCTTCATTACAACTCAATCCACCACTTGCAGCTCCTACATACCACCAACAGCTTATGAAACATAGCCACAGCACACTCCTGCAACATGTCAGTTCTGTTTCTCATCCGAACACAGTACACGCCACGGCTCCAGCTTTGTAGCTTATCTACTAAAAATCACCATCAGTGCCAGCTTTGAACCTACAACCACCAATGCCACCTGCAATCACCACCATGAGCAACAACTTTAACACCATATTTCCTACACTACCTTGCTCCCTGTAACAGTGGCAGCACCAACAGTTCAGATCCCTTCAATGTTAACTCCTCTATCTTCTAATTCAACCCATCTCACTGTAAACTCAAAATTAAACCTCCATTTCATTCAACAGCAGTCACAAAATCTGTCACTTGCTGCTCTCCCATTCTGTTCTCATCACAGCAATTTCAGTTGCTATTGCAGCTGCTAACTCTGCATCCAAGACACATAAGCATTACCATTATGTACTGCAACTGCCTACAGATCTTAACATCAGCTGCAACTCTAACTCTGACTAGCACCACCACTGCTGCTTCAAATACATAGCCTTCAATCCCAGCTGCTGCTAAACAAACCCTGTAATCCTAGCATACATCTACACAGCATCCCCTCAGTCTCATGCTCAACTGCCAACCACCACTGCATCACTACCCTGTAACTGAACAATATCACAGATTCATTATTACTCATTCACACAGCATCAAGACTTCAATTTTCAGCAGCACTCCACTCCAACCACCTAGCCTTGACTCAATGCAAAACCAACCCATTCTTGACAACCCATAGCCTTCTCAGCTTCAAGTCCATTTCTTGTGCACCAGCAGATCCACAACAACATCAGTGCACCATTTGTAACTGTACCCTTGGTCAGTTCAACTCACAACTCAACTTCAACTTCTAGATCACCATCTTAGCAACAACATCTCCCTAATTAACTTGGAAGCAATATAGCAACAATAAGTGCTAGACTTCTTCAATTCACAAACACCTCAAACCAACATCTGCACCAACTTCAACTTCATCTCAGATTTTCTGAATTCAAGAGCAAACCCCAATTTGTACTTCATCCAACTCTTGATTCTCCACCAACATCATTACCAGATTCAAACCCTAGCTTCTATTTTGCTGTCAATCATCAATTTGATTCAAACCCACTCTTCCTAATCCTTCAAACTCTAATTACTCCATCGAATTTCATCATCACCCACCTGATTTTTAATCCAAACAGCGAACCCTAATTTCTCAATACAGACATAATTGCAAACCGAGTTTAACCCTTGAGCATCACCAATTCATAAATCGAAACCAGATTCGAACAACATCAATATCTTCTCCCTGAGTTCATCAGAAACCCATCTTCAATTCGGCTTCAACTGTCGAATTTCAACCACATGTAGATCCCTTTTTTGTTCTTCTTTTACCAGTGCCATAAATAGCCACCATTCCCTCTCGGTTTCAGATAAGAGTGAAAGAAAGAAAGAACTAATGATGGGGGCAATAATTGCTCATCTGATTTTTAGGATATGTGTAAGAATGGGTTGGATAAAACCACTCATGTGTAGAAGATAAGGGGTAACCAAAAATAATTTATGCACCCCTTAAGTATATGTTGGCAACATGATGCCGGTCCGTTGCTTCTCTAGACTAAGCTGTAATGTTGTCCCTTATTGTTGACTTAGTTCGGCTCACATGTCACTCGCCTGCGCCGTTATGCTCCAATTGAACGCTTTCTCCTTCTTTCGAGTTCCTCCGCTAACAGCAACCGTCCCTTATTTCTCATATTCACTTATACTCTTCAATGAGAGTCATCACTAAAGTTGTCGTGCATTTCAGACAGAAAATTTGCATTACTAAAGCCGACATACTTTTCAGATAGGGATGAAGAAATAAAAGCAAATATGAGAAATAATCGCCTCCAATAACATTTGCACCTTTTGCCCTTGTTTCTTCTTCTTTTGCTCCAAACGACTCCAAAGTACCTAACAAACTCAAATTCACACATAAGATACATAATTTACATGAAAACTCGCAAAGAAAGCATAAATACTAGATATAAAATTAGGTGTTTATCACACCTATCAAATTCCCCCACACTTAGACTTTGCTAGTCCTCGAGCAAATCAAACAAAATAATTCTAAAACAAATACATACAACTCCGTCTCGTCGAGATTACGGTTACTTTTAGAATAAATAACAAGCCTTTAAACCCCTAGGTGTCCCTAGTGGACGAGTTATAGTCTCGTGAAGGTTTACTAGAGATATACCTACAAAACCTATATTTTCAACTCCGTCTATTTGTGACAAATCAATGAACGAATCCAAAATGATTACAGGAGGAGGTACCTTGCACAAATTCAATTCATATATTAGTAAATAAAGTTTTAATTAGATAGTCGAACAAACCACAATACTCGGAATCTAACTAACCACAATCACAATGAAAAGATAAAGAAGATGGATATAGATGTAGATATTGGCAAATGTTCACAAGTGATCGATGTATCCCATATCTGTCTGAAGGTCACCGCCAAGATGAACCTATGCATCCTATTGGATTGAGCTACTGGTCTGAATTCTAGTGTTAACACACTGGCATATACAAGGGAACCAGTGGTCAACAAACTTATTTCTACATCAACTCACTGGCATATACAAGGGAACCAGGAGTGACTTTATTCACCGAATATAATACTTTCTTTTCTTTTTCACTTTTTTTTTCTTCAGACAACATGATTAAATCTTTTGGATCCAAGCGCATGCTTCTTGTCAGCAAGTACGTGATAGTTGCCTTGGATCCTGCATTCCACGCTTGTTTAGGCGACGGAGACAGGGACTACGTTTCACACATATTGCTATTCCCAAGTGTCATTTTTATTCCGTTTGGTCTAATTGGTTTTTTTTTTTTTTTTTTTTTTTTTTTTTGTAACTCAATCACTCTATTTCATCCTAGCAGTAATAACAACTCGATTTTTAGTGACCCACCAAAGCACTTAGAGAACAATAGATAAATATGGAAAAATAAAAGTAGAACATGATATGGTGATATTCCGAGATATGGTAACAACTATCATTTTATTTGTGATTTCTGAGCTATGTTCGTCCCTTTTAGTTAATTGGTTCCTCAACTCCTGCAATCAAAATGGTTCCATCCACTAATGGTGTCATCCTAAAGGCACAAGTTTCTAGATTTCGGAGTTCAAAAAGCACAAATTTTTTCTTGGTTTTTCTATTTTTATTTTTACTGAAAGGCATAAAACAAACTAAAACAAACTATACAAACATATAAATGCTCCCCCACACTTAAAATTTACATTGTCCTCAATGTAAAATTGAATTGTCCAAAGAGAGTTCAAGGTGGGAAATTTCCGCAAATGATATGCAAAAACAAGAAAATAAAGATAAAATGCTTAAAGAATAAAAAGATAAAGGAAAAGATACAAAACCGGTGGGTTGCCTCCCACTTAGCGCTTGATTTTAAAGTCGTCAGCCCGACTTGCTCCTTGTTTGCTAAGACTCCTCCAGAGGGAGTGCATCCACAAAATTAGCTCCTTCCACCACTTCGGAAATGAAATTCTCATAATATGGCTTCAACCGGTGCCCATTAACCTTAAGTTCCTTTCTTGTAGCTATGCTACGAATTTATACTGCACCATGAGAAAACACATTAGTAACAATAAAAGGTCCGATCCAACGTGACCTTAATTTACCCGGAAATAAATGCAAGCGAGAATTAAACAAAAGCACTTTCTGCCCAACACAAAATTGTTTTCAAGAAATCATAGTATCATGAAAGGCCTGCGTTTTCTCCTTATAAATGCGAGAGCTTTCAAATGCATCATTGCGAAGCTCTTCTAGCTCTTGGAGTTGTAACTTCCTTTGCTTTCCAGCCCCATCCATCTCCATATTGCATTGCTTAATCGCCCAAAATGCCTTATGCTCAATCTCCACGGGTAAGTGACAAGGTTTACCATACACAAGCCTAAAATGAGACATCCCAATAGGTGTCTTGTATGCGGTTCTATACGCCCATAAAGCATCATTAAGTCGCATGCTCCAATCTTTCCTTGTTGGATTCACCGTCTTTTCTAGAATGGATTTCACCTCCCGGTTGGAAACCTCGGCTTGTCCGTTTGTTTGGGGATGATAAGGTGTTGCAACCCTGTGAGACACATTGTACTTCTTTAACAAGCTTTTCAAAATCCTGTTTTTGAAGTGAGAACCCCCATCGCTAATTATGGCTCTTGGAATTCCAAACCTTGCAAAAATGTTAGCTTGCACAAAATCTGAAACAACCTTGGAATCATTAGTAGGGGTGGCCTTAGCTTCCACCCATTTAGAGACATAATCAACAACAAGTAAGATGTAATAATTCCCATGAGAGTTGACAAAAGGACCCATAAAATCAATACCCCATACATCAAAAACTTCAATAAATTGAATAAAGGTTTGTGGCATTTGATTTCGGGCACCTATATTGCCTGTTCTTTGGCACCTATCACAAGTCGTGCAAAATATTTGTGCATCCTTAAACAAGGTTGGCCAATAGAAACCGCTTTCAAGTACCTTGTGAGCGGTCCTCTTACTTCCAAAATGTCCTCCGCAAGCATAAGAGTGACAAAATGACAATATAGAATTAAACTCGGATTCGGGAACGCACCTTCTTATTACTTGTTCGCTGCCATGTTTCCATAAGTATGGATCATCCCATATGCATTGGTTTCCTATCCTCTTAAGTTTGTCCCTCTCAGCACGAGACAAGGTCCTTGGGATTTGTTTAGTTACCAAGTAATTCATAATATCCGCATACCATGGTTCTCCAAAGGCAATTGAGAATAGTTGCTCATCCGGGAAACTTTCACGCAATGGGATAGCTTCCTTGTCCACAACAAGATGGCTCAAGTGATCCGCAATGGTGTTCTCAATTCCTTTCTTGTCTTTGATTTCAATATCAAACTCTTGCAAGAGTAAGATCCATCGTATGAGCCTTGGTTTCGCTTCTTTCTTCATTAGCAAGTACCTAAGAGCTGCATGGTCAGAAAAAACAACAACTTTTGTACCAATTAGATAAGAGCGAAATTTCTCCAATGCAAATACAATAGCTAAAAACTCTTTTTCAGTGGTTGTGTAGTTTTGTTGGGCCTCATTTAACGTTCTTGAAGCATAATAAATGGCATGAGGTATCTTCCCCACACGCTGCCCAAGTACCGCACCAACCGCATAGTTACTAGCATCACACATTAGCTCAAAAGGCTTGCTCCAATCCAGTGGTTTAATGATAGGGGCTGAAATCAAAAGTTCTTTCAAACGATTGAATGCCGCCATACACTTTTCATCAAAGTTAAAAACCACATCTTTTTGCAATAAGTTGCAAATTGGTAATGCTATCTTGGAAAAATCCTTGATAAATCTACGATAGAAACCTGCATGACCAAGAAAAGAACGTATCTCCCTCACCGTAGTGGGAGGGGTTAGAGCACGAATAAGGTCTATCTTAGATTTATCAACTTCCAAGCCCTTAAAAGATATTATATGGCCTAAAACTATGCCATGAGTTACCATGAAATGGCACTTCTCCCAATTAAGCACAAGGTTTGTTTCAACACATCGTTCAAGGATTAATGACAAGTTGTTCAAACAAAGGTCAAATGAATCACCAAAGACACTAAAGTCATCCATAAACACTTCAATGATGTTTTCAACATACTCAGAAAAGATACTTACCATATACCTTTGAAAGGTAGTTGGAGAATTGCATAAGCCAAAAGGCATCCTTCTATAAGAAAAAGTACCGAACGGACAAGTGAAAGTGGTTTTCTCTTGTTCCTCCGGTGCTATCACAATCTGATTGTACCCTGAATAACCATCAAGGAAGCAATAATAAGCATGTCCAGCTAAACATTCAAGCATTTGATCAATAAAAGGTAAAGGAAAATGATCCTTCCTAGTAGTGGCATTCAACTTTCTATAATCAATACAAACCCTCCAACCGGTTTGCACACGAGTTGAGACAAGTTCGTTCTCATCATTCTCTACCACAGTTACACCTGATTTCTTTGGTACAACTTGTATCGGGCTCACCCACTTGCTATCGGATATGGGGTAGATAACACCCACTTCCAAAAGCTTGAGTATCTCATTTTTTACAACTTCCATCATGGGAGGGTTCAAACGACGTTGCGCTTCCCTTGTAGGCTTTGCATCGTCCTCCAAACGAATCTTATGCATACAAACGGCAGGGCTTATACCCTTGATATCGGCGATTGTCCATCCTATGGCCGTCTTGTGCTTCCTTAGCACCCTTAGAAGTTTTTGCTCCTGTAATTCACTAAGCTCGTTAGAAACAATCACAGGTAACTCTTCATTATCACCCAAGTACAAGTACTTTAAGTGACTTGGAAGAGGTTTCAATTCCAACTTTGGAGATTTAACAATAGAAGGTAAAAGATTTTCATCACTGCATGGTAAAGAAATAAAAGAGATATTATGAGTTTCCGGACATCCTTGTAGTGAGTTAAGATCACCAAGGGCTTCCTTAACTTCGTTACCATACTCTACACTATCATCCATGGATGTAGTTAAAACAGTTTCCAAAGCATCATCACGATTCAATTCAAACATTTGTTGTGCCAATGTATCCATAACATCAACGGAGAAACAAGAGTGGACATCACTAGGATATCTCATCGTCTCAAAAATGTTGAAACGTATTATTTCTCCGTCAAACTCCATAGTCAACGTTCCCTTGTCCACATCAATGATCGTCTTAGCCGTTTTCATGAAGGGACACCCAAGTAGTAATGGAAAAGACGAGTCCGGTGAACCTTCATCCATCTCTAACACACAAAAGTCAGCTGGAAATACAAGTTGATTAACATGCACAAGAACATCCTCAACAATACCCATTGGGTATACATTAAAGCGATCGGCTAATTGCAACACAATTTCAGCCTTTTTCAAAGGACCTAGATTAAGTGAATTATACATGGATGCTGGCATAACATTAACGGATGCACCTAAGTCTAACATTGCTTTGTTAAAAGTGGTGTTACCAATTGTGATGGGAATGTCAAAGCTACCGGGATCCTTGCATTTTAGTGGGAGTTTGTGTTGTAAGATTGCCGAAGCATTCTCCCCCACACTTAGCACTTCATTGCATTTAAGCCTTTGCTTGTTGGTACACAAGTCCTTCAACACTTTTGCATACTTGGGAACTTGCTTGATGGCATCAATGAGTGGTATGTTCACATGAATCTTCTTAAGAACATCTAAAATCTCCTTTTCTAGTTCCGCCTTCTTAGAACTTGCAAATCTGCGAGGAAAAGGTATAGGAGGAACATAAGTAGGAATAGGAGTTTTAGAGTTAGGAATAGGTACCTCAGGTGTTTGGGGAATTTCATCCCTCTTTTCCTACAAAACCAGCTCCTTTGGAGCTTCCTCTTCACCCAAATCAGCAACTTTGGGTTTCTCAAGTTGTGTACCACTTCTCAACGTAATAGCATTGACACCCTCTTTTGGGTTAATGGGTTGAGAAAGGAGTCTCCCACTACTTTGTGCTTTCAACTTGTTGATATCAATCGCCATGGATCCCACTTGAGTCTGCAAATCCTTAATCGCACTCTTGGTTTCTTGTTGTCTTTCTTAGAACATGATAGAAATACCTTGCATCATTGTTTGTAAATTTGCATCGATATCGGAACCTTGGTTTTGAACCGGTTGTTGTGGTTGCTAAAATTGTTTCTGTTACGGTTGGAATTGTTGCTGTTGTGATTGAAATTATTGTTGTTGTGGTTGAAATCCACTCGAACGGTTGAAGTTGGGTTGTTGAACCGCACCTTGCTTGTTGGCATAGCTGAAATTTGGATGATCTCTCCATCCCGGATTGTAGGTGTTGGAATAGGGATCATACCTTCTTTATGGGTTTAGAAAAACCGCATTAGCTTGCTCCAACTCGTCACCATACGAAGGTAATATAACCGCAGCCATCTTTTGCATCATGTGCTCCATATTGTCCATCCTTTGATCACGGTGTGATGATGATGAATCACTAACTTCATGCACTCCCCTAACCATTGGTTCACCTCTTGTGTAGAATTGTTGCGAGTTTGCAGCCATGCTTTCAATCAACTCGGCAACTTGGGCCACCGTCTTGTTAACTAGTGCTCCACCACCCGCTGCATCAAGAAGATATCTATCACTTGATTGAAGACCTTCGTAGAAGTATTGGATTATCATCGCATCGCTAAATTGATGGTGAGGATAGCTTGCCACCAATCTCTTGTATCGCTCCCAACATTCATACAAAGATTCTCCCACATGTTGCTTTATTCCACAAATCTCTTTGCGAATTTGAGTAGCCTTTGACGCAGGAAAATACCTCTCTAGAAAGATTTTCTTCAATCCGTTCCATGTAGTGACACTTCCGGCAGGCAAACAATACAACCAATCCTTAGAGTTGTCTACCATAGAAAATGGAAAAACTTTCATCATTGCACCATCGGCTTCAGTCTCTGCTAGAAGCATAGCCTTGACAATGGTATAGAACTCCATAAGATGCTTGTTTGGGTCTTCATTCGCCATACCATGGAACTTTGGTTACTCTCTAAGCAACCCCGGCTTGATCTCAAAAGTTGAGTTTTTTTGGATACATCACCGTTGTGCATCAAGCCTATGAGAACCCAAATCCTTGAGTGTATGATTTGCGTCTTCCATTGCTTCTTCTTCTTCAACTAATGGTTCTTCTACAAATGGAACCTCTTGTTATCCTTCAAGTTGTAACTCTTCTTCCACTTCTTGATGAAGAGCTTCGTGTTCTACTTCCAAGACTTGTTCTTCCGTTGTGTCTTGACTTGGTTGGAGTATTGTGCCTCTTCGAGTAGCTATCCCGCACCTTGGATAATTCCAATCTTTAGAAGCCAGGGATTAGTACCTGAAAAAAAATACTCGCAAACAAGTAAGAAACAAAACAAGAAACGGAAAGCAAATATGCAAGCAAAAAAATGATAAAAAGAAACTAAAAACCTAATAACAAGCCGTATGCCTCCCCGGCAACGACGCCAAAAATCTGGTCGGTTGTCAGCCGGTCAAATATAATTTCACTTTCTTACTTCCTAAAATAAAAAATAGTATGCGATAAGAAAGAGTTCGTATGCACAGAGAGGCTTTTGTTGTTATAAAAAAGTTCAGTTTTTTAGTAACCAGGGGGGGCTTTGATTTATCAAAGCAATAAAAATGAATTGAAAGCAAAGTAATAATAAAAATAATCAATAAGGAGAAAATATTGGTCACGGGATAGTTTCATTCACAAACTCGAATTCTCAACAATGACTAGAATTGATAATTTTAATCTCTCATTTACTAAAAGTCCTAGGATACCTTGATCGCAAGAGTATCCCGCTAATTCCCTGATTTCATCACAACCACATTAAAAGATGCATATGTGACTTCTTCCTAGAAAGCAACCTAAAGTGTAAAAGCACAATTAGATTTAACTCCCTAAAAGCAATAAGTTCTATGGAATAAGACTAATCAAGGCAATCAAAATGTGTAAAAGCACTAAATCGATTTAACCCAAGTTATGATTCATATGTGACTAGTAGGATATATCACTACAAGCACTACCCACATTTATGCTACTTAGAATCAGGGACAAACAACGTTTTCGTATTGAGAACCCTAATATAGCTCTAGATATGAAAGCAAATCGGATTGATTCCGGACTCAACCAAATAAACAATCAAATCATGTAACAATATTAATAATGAATCATAAACAATAAAATATTGAGATAAAACTAATACATTGAATCAAATCTTATTTGTGAAATCTACTTATTATCCCATAACCAATAAAAGGTATTTAGCTACTCATAGTTTTTGGATTCAACATAATTATTATCAAAAATAAAATGAAGAACATGAAAAATAAACGAAAGAAAACCCTAGTAGAATCGCTCTCCTCCAAACTCCAGTAGAAAGATATGTGATATCCCAAAAGAATATAAACTTTTCTCTTTTATAGCTTCTCAACTTCCCAAATTAGGTCTTCAAAGCCCACGGTCCAATACCAAGAAGTCCACTAAACTCAAATGTGTGAAAAACCCATGTGAAAATATGACCCAAAAAGTGTTCGCCGTAAAACTGGTGCACCGGCCGGAATATCACCGGAATCCGGCGCCGGAAAAATCTCAGGTGACCGATTAAATCCACCCGGCCACCTGAGTCAACACTGGTCAACTCAGAAGTCAGAGTACCACTGAGTCAGATGGATGAGTCAGTGATTCAGCTGTTCAAGTGAGTTGATCTTGGCCAAATCTATTGCATAAGCATAAACTGTTGTTGCTGCTTCATCGTATCCAGCCATGATGGCTGGACATTCTTTCAGATTCATTCAAACATCACAAAGCCGACTCCATTCTGTTATAACCATCAGAACCCATTAATCTCATTGTCCCTAGACAACACCAGATCATACCACCATTACATTGCAGTTCCATCACTCCAATTGCATTGCACCCATGGACAACAACACACAATCCCTGCACCTACATCACAGTTGCAACTCAGCTTCGCAATCCTTCTAATCTTAGCATCACCACCTGTAATGAACCTTCTTCCCTTGTAAACTGAGTTCAAACACCAATAGTTGTCTCTATCTGCAACACACACAGGACCATAGCACACCCTTGTAGCTCCCAACAGATGCATACCACAAACCTAGTCATAACATTCGATTGCAACTTCTCCCAATTCAAACCGTCACTACCACTGAAGTATTTAGAAGCAACTCATCTATGCCTATCATTCTGCAACTGCTTCATTGCAACTCAATCCACCACTTTCAGCTCCTACATATCACCAACAACTTATGAAACATAGCCACAGCGCACTCCTGCAACATGTCAGTTCTGTTTCTCATCCGAACACAGTACACGCCACGGCTCCAGCTTTGTAGATTATCTACTAAAAATCACCATCAGTGCCAGCTTTGAACCTACAACCACCAATGCCACCTGCAATCACCACCATGAGCAACAACTGTAACACCATATTTCCTACACTACCTTGATCCCTGTAACAGTGGCGGAATCAAAAGTTCATATCCCTGCAATGTTAACTCCTCTATCTTCTAATTCAACCCAACTCACTATGAACTCCAAATCAAACCTCCATTCCATACAACAGCAGTCACCAAATCTGTCACCTGCTGCTCTCCCATTCTGTTCTCATCACAGCAATTTCAGTTGCTATTGTAGCTTCTAACTCTGCATCCAAGACACATAAGCATCACCATTATGTACTACAACTGCCTACAGATCTTAACATCAGCTGCAACTCTAACTCTGACTAGCACCACCACTATTGCTTCAAATACATAGCCTTCAATCCCAGCTGCTGCTAAACAAACCCTGTAATCCTAGCATACATCTACACAGCAGCCCCTCAGTCTCATGCTCAACTTCCAACCACCACTGCATCACTACCCTGCAACTGAACAACATCACATATTCATTATTACTCATTCACACAGCATCAAGACTTCCTGTAGTTGCAGGATTTCCTACACTACACCCTTGTCAAGAATCTATGAAAACTAAGTCATAATTGTGGATGAACAACAACATTTTTATTAATTCACTTTCAGGAAGATTTACAAGAAAGATCAAAACTCAGAATTACAACTTTCTTTCTGGAGTTTCTCTCTCCTCAAAATTCTCTCAGCTCTCAAAAATACATCATCCTTTTCTGGATCTATCGTGCCCTTTATATAGGGATTTACATAGTGGAAGACAGCTAAGATTTCCCCCTAATTCGGATTTACTTTGCGATCTCATCGCCATAACTTTAGTCTTCACCATCGCCAAATTTATAACCATCATGAAGCAGACTTATTCTTCATATATCTTTAATCGTTAATCGTTACATCACTCTTTTATGTTACTCGCAAAATGTTGTTGAAGAATCTTGCGACAATCTCGTCAAAGCGTTGTTAATACTTGTAAAAACGTTTGGGCTTCTGGCAGAAATGTTGTTAATATCGCGGGAATAGCGTTGTAGCAATATTCTGGTACTACATCTTGCCTCTTCTCGTGTCTTTTCTGCGAAGAAGATAAGATCATGAGAACTAATATATTTTTTTATTCTTCGCAACTTCTTCCCCCTTTTATACTTTCTCCTCGACAAGATCCCGTTAATCCAGCCTTTCTTACACGTGTTGTGAATCCCTTCATTTACTGACACGTTCCTACTCCATAGGTCCACTCCCCTTTGCCTATAAAAGGTTTAACTAATCTTCAAAATTAGTTTTACTTTTCTGTTTCTTCATCTTCTTCGTCTTCCGTCTGCAACTTTGCCTCTTCTTCATATTCTTTTGCTACTGTTCTAATGGAGTCCTCAAGGTTTGTTTCTTGATTTATGTTGTTTGTTTTAAGCCAATTTTTACTTTTATTCTCCAAACTTTCTTATTTCTTTGTTATGTCTTCTTTTTAGCGGAAAGATTTCTAACACACAATCTACCACTCACAACCCTAATCCTCGTAAAAGACCAACTGAGAAGAAGAAGAAAAGTTCTGGGAATGATAAGGTAGTAAGAAACACCCATTATTTTTTAATAACAATATTGTTGCCTCTGTTTCTTATCTGGGTTATTATTCGCAGAATGACGTGAATCCTGACAGACCTCCCAAAAGGTCTCGCTATTTTAAGACACTCGGGGAAAATCTTATTATGCCCCCATTAACATCTGTGAAGGTTACTCCCACACCATCGCAACCAAATCTTTCTTCTCCTATCCGTGAGAATATCACTGTTCCTACCTCTACCCCTTCTGATATTTTGACAAACCAAGCTTCTAAAGCTGCTGCGACTGAGGTTCCTCATAGTCCTTTAAGGCCTTCGACTGTGGTTTTTCCACATACTCCTCCTGATAACTCAACCTCCACAAATGATCGCAAACTTAATCTCACTACTATTTCACCTTCTAAATCCTTTCCTTCATCAAGCGAAACTTTCGCAGGTGTTGATATTGCCTTTAAAGTTTTGTCTAACATTTTAGACAATGCTAGAAAGTCTTCCACTGACCCTCTCCAACAGGAAGCTTGCGAGACTCTATTTAAGTATTTTGGCTCTGATTGTAATGATTCACGAGCGTCTTTGGAGAATGAGATTGAAGTTATGAGAAAGAGTCTTCAAGCTAAAACTGCTGAATGGGATACCTTGAATCACATGCTCCGCAACTCTTCTTTAGATTGCGAGAATCTTCGCAGAAGAAATGACGAGCTGAAAGGTGATTTTTCTTTGCCTCTGCTCTTTTTGCTTTTCTGTTTCATATGCATACTTTCTGTACTTAGACTTTCTTCTTAAATTCTTGATTCACATATTAGTTTCAAATCGGGATCATTTCATAGAAAGACTCAAATCTGAATCTATTGCTGAAGAAGTTCTCGTTGAAAGAGATTCTTGGATAGATCAACATACTAGACTAGAAAATGTACACTTATTCAATTGATCGCATAAATAATCTTACTAATGATAACAATCAATTATTGCAAAGGCATAACTTTTTGAGTGGCAAGCTTGATCGCCTCTCATATTTGTTTTTTAAGGCTAATTTGGCGATGGAATCTTTATCAGATGAGAATAAAACCCTGTCCCAAGAAAAACATAGATTTTCAAGTTTGATGACGATTTCCTCGCAGCAAATAAGTAATCTTCAAAGTACATGTAATAGTCAAGAGCAATCTCTTCATTCTCTTAAGAAGGAGCTCAAGGAGTTAATTGAATCATCTTCCACCGAAAAGGATAAGCTTATCAAGGGTAGATTAACTCTTAGTTTAAGAGCCAGAGAACTTCAAGACCAATATTCTCAGTTAAAGGAATCTTATTCTTCATTAGCAAAGGAAAATTCATATCTTCGCAATAAAGAAGAGAACATGAAATCTCGTCTGAAGGGCATGGTTGGCGATAAATTCGATGATGCCATGAATCAGTGGGAGAACTGTTTATTTGCTTTAATCCAAAACTTAACCTCGCAAAAATAAGGTAGTCATTTGACTGCCTCTCTTGTTGATCTTCTCATAAAATTTTATATTATGTTCCTTGTGAGATTCTTGTCTAACTGATTTTTTATTTTGTTGCTCGCAGAATCCGAAAGAAATATCCACTCTACCATCACTGATCTGACCGCTACATTGGATAAAGTTCGCAAGGAAAATAAATCTCTTGCTTCTAATTACTTTATTGCTCAGGACAAAGCAGAAAGAATACTTGATTATCTTGAATACTTCAAGAACATAGAAATTAGAAATCGTGAAAGAGCTCTTCTTCGCCAAGTCCATCTTAGGGCTGAAGTTCTCGTGAATAATATTCTGCTTCCCCGTTCTCTTTCTCCTGTTTCTGTCCCTCCTCTAGAGGTTGATGATGATGAAATTACTCTTCCCATGGATGAAGAGTTAGAGTTTACTAATGATGAAGAAAATACTCAAGAAAATCAAGAAGGTGATGAAGAAGAAGAAGAAAGTCCTCCTAAAGAAGTACTCGCTGATGAAGGATCCAAGGAAGAAGAAGCTCGCGGTGAGAAGGATGCTGATGATGTTGATGAATCTGACAAGAACAATAAGTCTGGCGAGGCTTGAATTTTATCTTTGCTTTCTTTTACTTCTTTTATCTTGCGAGTGATGTAATCTTCGAAACTTTTAGAATTTTAACTTTTGATTTAGCTTACTTTGAATATTTTCAAGTAAGATAATGTAATATTACTTCTCTATTCCCCTTCTTGCCCTTTATTATCTTGCTTGAAATGGTGAATACTCATTATCTTCTTTAAGTAATTGTGTTGCTGCATTCTTGCGAAAATATGAATACATCTGTGATTTGAGGAATACTGTTGTACTTTTCTGAAAAATTCTGAGGGAATCCGCGATGTTAAAAATTTGCCTCCTTGTATATAATTCTGCGATGAATGAATGTTTCCTGCCATCTTAAAGCAAAATAGTTAATTGGTAAGATTATTCTTTTGGTCTTATTTTGCCTTCCTAGTTAAAGGTCTTATTTTTCCAAACCTTTTCTGTCTGCGACAAAATCACAGGATTTCTTAACATTTGCATGTAAAGACCCTTTGATCTTGTTTTATCCATGTTTCTTTCAAAATCTTTGCGACAATATGATAAGCATACATTCTCTCGCAAGAATTTACCCTTATGACATTGCCGTCTTGCGATGAAATCGCATGACGTTTTTACAATTTCATGTAAAAACCCATTGATCTCATCTTAACATTGCTCTCGTGGCTTGTTGCCTCTGCATTATTTACGTTACGCGACAATATGACAGGCCTAAATGTTCTTGCGATCATAAATCCCCATGACATTGCCGTCTTATGACACTTATTAGCTCCCTAATGGAGGGTGCCGCCCTTATCTTCCCCCTGGTTGCCCCTTCAAGGAGGGCACATCGGCCATACAAGACTAGCTCCTCCCATATGGATCTGTCAACAACCAGTTGTGTTTGCAGCCTCTTGTCCTTTATGCCTATATAGCTTATAGTTACAAGACTGCACCCTAGGTGGGGTTTTCTTCAGGCCAAGTGCATTGTAGCCAAGACTTACCAAGGATGGCAAGAGAGTTTCGTACACTCCGGGCACCCTTGGCTCAACCGTGTACCTCGGTGCCTTGGTCATACTATGCACTTCTTGGAAGAGATTCTCAGTCGTCCAACCAGGGTATAACCATATATAGTTGGAAATCTAAGATCTCTCTCCCGGATAGGTTTTCTTTAACCCCATCGTCTGCATGACTCAGGTTCCAGCAGCGGTATAACCTTATCACTGATTCATGTCAAGAGATACCCCCTCATATGACGCGCTATTAGGTCTTACATTTGCCTCTTACGAAATTTTATTCGCGAACTAGGGTGCACGCCATAAAGGTTCGTCCCATTCTTTTAATCTCTGCGAAATTTTATTCGCTATTCTTGCGATGATGCTCGCATAATCATTATGATAGAGAAAGAAGAATTTTTTAGTTGTTTCATCTTACATTTATATTTCTTACCTTGCAGAAATTGCTACTGATAATACCTTTTCAGAAACAATCTATTCCATGGTCTATCAAGTCTTTGCCCAACATCTCTTCCCTCTGGATCCATTAATTTGTATGCTCCATTTCCAATTATCTCTTTAATGATGTATGGTCCATCCCATTTTCTCTCTAATTTTCCACCACTTTCTTGCTGATATTTTGGTGTTTCTCGCAAAACTAAATCTCCAGGCTGGAATTGACGTTTCTTGACTCGTTTGTTGTACTCGCGAGCTAATCTTCGCTGGTAGTTTTCCATATGTTGTAGAGTTTTTTCTCTCTTTTCTTCTAGTTAGTCTAACTCATGTAAAATCATGCCAGAACTTAGATTTTTCTCCCATGCCTCTCTTTTTGTTGTTGGGATAGCAACCTCTGTTGGTAGGACAACTTCAACTCCACATGTTAAACAAAAAGGTGACATCCCAGTTGCCTCTCGTCTAGTTGTATTATATGCCCATATTGCATTATGCACTTGCTTACACCATGATTTGTGATAACCTTCTAACCTATTTTTCAAGATGTCTGTGATTGTCTTATTAGTTGCCTCAGCTTGACCATTTGCTTGTGGATATAAAGGAGTTGACTTTCCACATTTTATCTTAAATGCATTAAGAAGCAGTTCGATATTCTGCCCTTCAAATTGCTTTCCATTATTAGACATCAACTGTGCTGGGATCCCAAATCTACAAATTATATTTTCAAATATGAACGTAAAAATGTCTTTATCGCGGATGTGCTGTACTGCCTTAACTTCTCCCCATTTTGTGAAATAATCTGTAGCAACGATTAAATATCTTCTTTGTCCAGAACCAGGCACAAATGGTCCCACAATATCCAATCCCCATTTTCCAAAAGGCCATATGCTTGATGAAGATGATAATGGTGCTCCTGGTGCATGTATCTTCTTTCCAAATCGCTGACAATCTTCACAACGCCTTGAAAGTTGCTTTGCATCCTCATGCATATAGGGATAATAATAATCCTGCATCTTTGTTTTACATGCCAAGGATCTTCCCCCGCTATGATTACCAGCATCACCACTATGTAACATTTTTAACACCTTTTGTCCTTCTTCCCTCGTCAAACATCTTAGCGATGGTCCATTAAATGATCTGCGATATAATACCCCATCTCTTAGTTCATAATTGGTTGCTCTACTTTTTAATTTATGCGCTTCTAATTGATTTCTGGGGATTTCTCCTCTCGCCAAATAAGCATGAAGATCTGCTCGCCAATCTGTAGCATTATTCCCTATCTCTTCCTCGCCAGATTCTACCATCATTACATCTACCTCTTCTTCTTCTTTGTTTATCGCTGGTTGCGAAAGTGTTTGAATTTTTATGCATCTCACGAGTGGATTCGTCATCATACTTGATATGAAAGCAAAAGCATCTGCAAGCCTATTATCTTTCCTTGATATGTGTCTCCATTTTATTTTTGGAATTCTCGCAGACAATTCTTCAACAAGTTTTTTGTACTTCTTCAAAGATGGTTCATTTATGGTATACTCTCCCTTTATCTGACGAATAACCAATTGTGAATCGCTGGTGATTCTAGCATTTTCCAACTTCATTTCTATCGCAAACTTCAATGCATGGATTACAACTTCATATTCTGTCTCATTATTAGTGGATGCAAATTCCAATCTAAATGAAAAAGCTGTTTTTTCTCCTTCTGGTGAAATGAAAACAACTCCAATCCCATTTCCTTCTCCATTTGACGATCCATCCACTAATATTTCCCATCTGTCAGTTTCTGTTAATAGCTCTTTTGGGTCTCCATGTTCTTCTTCTATATCCATCATCTCTTTCTGACTTCGTCATCTTCTAAAGGAAATTCAGCTAAGAAATCTGCGATAACTTGTGATTTTGGTGAAGATAGAATTTCATATTGAATATTAAAATGCCCTACTTGCGCATTCCATCTCTCAACTCTGCCTGATCTTTTTGAATTTTTCATCACCGATTCAATTGGCACTCTCGTTAACACTTTGATCTTGTGCGCTTGGAAGTAAATTCGAAGCTTAAAGGTTGCGTGTACCAACGATAGAATTAATTTCTCAATCTTTGAACAATTTCTCTCTGCTAAATTAAATGTTTTGCTGATATAATAAATTGGTTTTTCTACCTCTGCGTCTACTCGCAATAACACAGCACTTAACGCATATGGAGTTGTTGCGAGATAAATCAGTAATTCTTCTCCCGGTTCAGCTTTCTGTAATATAGATATACTCGCCAAATGTTCTTTTATTCCTTGAAAAGATTTTTCGCATTCATCTGTCCACTTGAATTTTGTTCCCTTCTTGAATATATCGAAAAAATGTTTGCACTTATCTGAAGATCGCGAAATGAACCTTCCCAGCGAGGCTAAGAGTCCATTTAGTTTTTGCACATCTTTTACCGTTGCAGGAGTTGGCATATCGCGAATTGCTTGTACCTTTTCTGGATCAACTTGTATTCCTTCTTTTGACACAATATACCCCAAAAACTTCCCTGAAGTTACTCCAAAGGTACACTTATCAGGATTCACTTTAATATTGAATTGCCGCATTTGATCGAAAATCTCTCTCAAATCTTGCACATGATTCTCAGCTTCTTTACTTTTAATCAGCATATCATCTACATACACTTCTAATGTTTTGTGGATCCACTTTGCAAACACCTTTTCCACCATTCTTTGATACGTTGCACCAGCATTTCGTAAGCCAAATGGCATCTTTGTATAACAATATAATCCTCTTGGAGCAAAAAATGCAATATGTTCTTGATCTTCTTCAGCGAGAGGGATTTGATTATATCCTTTATACCCATCTAATGATGATATTCTTGCGTTTCCTGCTGCTGATTCAACCATTTGTGGAATATATGGCAACGGAAAACTATCTTTTGGACATGCCTTGTTTAGATCCGTAAAATCTATGCAAATTCTTATCCCTTTGTTCTTCTTTGGAACCACCACCATGTTTGCAATCCATTCTGGATACTTTTCTTGTCTTATAATTCCTGCGTCGAGCATCTTCTGTAATTCTTCTTCTATTTGAGAATGATATGTTGTTGCGATCTTCCTTATTCTTTGCTTAAAGGGTCTTATATTTTTGTTGATTTCTAATTTATGACATGCTATTGACGGGTTTATCCCTGGCATCTCATCCATGTTCCACACGAAGATATCTGCATATTCTCGCAAAAGATTTATAGTTCTTTCTTCCTCATCTGCCTCCATTCTAGTCCCAATTTTCAACATTTTAGGTTCTTCTTTGCTTCCAATATTTATTTATTTGCTTCCATGTTGGTTCAGCAGCAGTGTAGCTGGCTTCAGGTTCTCCCATTGGTGTTGGCGTTTTCATGACTCTCGCAAACTCATCTCCTTCTCGCGAAACTTCACTTGGTATCCCTTTTCCTTATTTTGCCCTTATCATGTAAATTTTAAATTCCTCTTCTTTTTTTTTGCTTCTCTGTTCAATTTTCTGCGAGCTTTTCGCAGCTTTGGACGCTCTTCATGATTTCTTACTTCAATTTGATAGCACAATCTCGCGAAATTCACATCTCCTCTAATTTCTCCAATTCCACTAGGCATAGGAAATTTAACACATTGATGTAATGTTGAAGCCACAACCTTGATTGCGTGTATCCACGGTCTTCCCAATATCATATTGTACGGCGATTCCACATCTACCACACATAATGATATTTGTGTTTAAATTTCTCCTAGTGGATTTCGCACCATTATCTCGCCTTTAGGTTTTGTTATAGACTTTCCGAAGCCATGAACATAATACGTTGAATGAGACATTTCTTCATCCTTATATCCCATCTTCTTGAAGGTATGATAAAATATCATGTCTGCAGAACTTCCTGTGTCTATTAAAGTTCTATTTATAGCCCATTCTTCTTCAGATTTTATCGATTTCTCCTTTCTCATTGGTATAGTGGTTACCGTGACCACCAATGGAGATGTTTGACTTGAATCTTCTCCTGGTATTTCTGCTGCTGTAAACATGATTTCTTGTTTTTCCCAATCTTTCAATGATGATATCTTCTCCACTGTCATAATCTTCCTTCCTTCAAAATCCCGTTTATGTATCCTTCCCTTGATATTTTCATGAAATTTATCAATCATTTCTTTTGTTATTACATCACCTTTCAATTTTCTACAATCCTTTTTGATTCTGATCATTCTTCCTTCAATTTTCTCACCTAATCTTGAACAATTTTTATCTTCCTCTTCGTTTTTTCTTCTATTTTCGTTAATTCATCCCTGTTTCGAGCGCCAAAATGTAGTTGCAGGATTTCCTACACTACACCCTTGTCAAGAATCTATGAAAACTAAGTCATAATTGTGGATGAACAACAACACTTTTATTAATTCACTTTCAGGAAGATTTACAAGAAAGATCAAAACTCAGAATTACAACTTTCTTTCTGGAGTTTCTCTCTCCTCAAAATTCTCTCAGCTCTCAAAAATACATCATCCTTTTCTGGATCTATCGTGCCCTTTATATAGGGATTTACATAGTGGAAGACAGCTAAGATTTCCCCCTAATTCGGATCTACTTTGCGATCTCACCGCCATAACTTTAGTCTTCACCATCGCCAACTTTATAACCATCGTGAAGCAGACTTATTCTTTATATATCTTTAATCATTAATCGTTAATCGTTACATCACTCTTTTATGACACTCGCAAAATGTTATTGAAGAATCTTGCGACAATCTCGTCAAAGCGTTGTTAATACTTGTAGAAACGTTTGGGCTTCTCGTAGAAATGTTGTTAATAGCTGTAGTTGTGGAATACACGTTGTAAGAATCCAATATTAAACCTAACTAATTTGATATGAAACTAAGAATTAAGATACTAAAATTACACTTCCATTACATGATTTTACAATTGAGACTCCATTAATGAATATTTGGAGCTCTAGAATTTTGGGGAAGAAGATGATAAAGAAAATAAACCCCTCTCTAAAATTTTCTCTCTCCTCCTAAAATCATCCCCTCTCTCAAAATGTGTCTCTCCTTCCTCTCATGCCTAAATGGCTATTTATATGATTTTACACATTGGATAACATCTACTCCAACCACCTAGCCTTGACTCAATGCAAAACCAACCCATTCTTGACAACCCATATCAACCTTCCTTGAAGAAGTATAAGAAGTACTTAATCCTCGAAATATATAAGAAGTATGAAGTTCAAGTCCATTTCTTGTGAAACTCTCACTCCATGTTCTTTGCCTCATGCTATGATGTAATGCAAATAAAAATTTAGATTAGTATTCAACATTTCCAAAATTTCTTATTTTTTATTTATATGCTACTTCAAAATCTTTTTGTTTGTTTTGATCTTTGTATTATCTATTTCATCTCTCTTGACAAATATTTTTCCATGGAAATGACCATTTGTAAGGTGCTTTGCCTTTTAAGAGTATACCCATAAAGGTTTGGTCATGTCGTTCAACTCAAGAGAAATATATAAATTGACAACTCAACTGAGATCAACTTTGTAATTCTAGATCACCATCTTAGCAACAACATCTCCATAATTAACTTGGAAGCAATATAGCAACAATCGGTGCTAGACTTCTTCAATTCACAAACACCTCAAACCAACATCAGGTTTCAAATTGATTACTTGTTTGACCTTCACCAAGTTTGTACTGGCATAGATCAAGATTTCAACTTCATCTCTAGTAAGATTTTCTCGGTAGTTCTGAAGTTTGGTTGGTTTGCTATTGACAATTCAAGAGAAAACCCTAAACCTAACTAATTTGATATGAAATTTGTACAATTGAGACTTCATCCAACTCTTGATTCTCCACCAACATCATTACTTGAATCAATGATTCAAACCCTAGATCACCATCTTAGCAACAACATATCCATAATTAACTTGGAATTAACAACAATCAGTGCTAGACTTCTTCAATTACCTCAAACCAACATTTCATCTTAGATTTTCTGAATTCAAGAGAAAACCCCAATTTGTAATTCATCCAACTCTTGATTCTCCACCAACATCATTACCAGATTCAAACCCTAGCTTCTATTTTGCTGTCAATCATCAATTTGATTCAAACCCACTCTTCATAATCCTTCAAACTCGAATTACTCCATTGAATTTCATCATCACCCACCTGATTTTTAATCCAAACAACGAACCTTAATTTATCAATACAGACACCATTGCAAACCGAGTTCAACCCTTGAGCATCACCAATTCATAAATCGAAACCAGATTCGAACAACATCAATATCTTCTCCATGAGTTCATCAAAAACCCATTTTCAATTCGGCTTCAACTGTCGAATTTCAACCACAGATGTAGATCCCTTTTTTGTTCTTCTTTTACCAGTTCCATGAGCAGCCGCCATTCCCTCTCGATTTCAGATAAGAGTGAAAGAAAGAAAGAACTAATGATGGGGGCAATAATTGCTCCTCTGATTTTTAGGATATGTGTAAGAATGGGTTGGATATAACCACTCATGTGTAGAAGATAAGGGGTAACCAAAAATGATTTATGTACCCCTTAAGTATATGTTGGCACCATGATGCCGGTTCGTTGCTTCTCTAGACTAAGCTGTAATGTTGTCCCTTATCATTGACTTGGTTTGGCTCACATGTCACTCTCCTGCGCCGTTATGCTCCAATTGAACGCTTTCTCCTTCTTTCGAGTTCTTCCGCTAACAACAACCGTCCCTTATTTATCATATTCACTTATACTCTTCAATGAGAGTTATCACTAAAGTTGTCGTGCTTTTCAGACAGAAAATTTGCATCACTAAAGCCGACATACTTTTCAGATAAGGATGAAGAAATAAAAGCAAATATGAGAAATAATCGCCTCCAATAACATTTGCACCTTTTGCCCTGTTTCTTCTTCTTTTGCTCCAAACGACTCCAAAGTACCTAACAAACTCAAATTCACACATAAGATACATAATTTACATGAAAACTCGCAAAGAAAGCATAAATACTAGATATAAAATTAGGTGTTTATCACACCTATCACGGATGCAGAAGTTCATGTGACCTACAACTCTTCCAACATATGGGTATGTACGACTCCCTACTGATTTACGCAAGTCTTCCGTCCCCCCCCTATTTTTTGTTGTTGTTGAACATCTTTTCTTCTTTCGTAATTCAGGGCCTTGAAAGCACAAACACCTTTGCTAGGCTTGCACAAAAGTCAGCTAATAAGTTTCTTGAAGACACAGAAGACTCCAGAGAAGAGGAAAACTCGGGATCCAGTAGTGACGACGAAAGTGCTTCTGAAAGTAACGCTAAGTCCTTCTCTGGCGAGTCCGCAAATGAGTTGGTAATTTTCTGTATCCCCTTTCTTCTTTTCGCTTTTGAAACAAAACTAAATCTTAATGTTGCATAGAGGAATTATTTCTGAAGATGGCCTTAATATGGAGACTCGCCACGATGAAAGTCCAACCGTGGAAGCCGCGCCTATTGGTGATTTGGAAATGAATGCTGATAACGTTGAGACCCAAATGACGAAAATTACTCCAGCAACCATTGGCACAATCTTAGTCAGGAATTATTTGTCGGTCACATATTCAGTTGCGGGCACCCTTTTTGTGCCTCCATATTTGACTCCCCACGAAGACCATGTGTTGATTGGAGGCTTCAGTGTACCAGCTAAGCATGCGGAGTTGTATACTAGGATATGGGAAAAATATGGCCATATTTCCATGACCAAAAAACTCACTAGCCGATTTTCATTGGTCAAGCATGTGGAAGAAGCTCTGTCCTCAATTCACCATATGCGCAACGTGAATGGCCATACTGTCTTCGAAGATTTAGTCTCAAGCTGGAAGTTCCATCGTGATATGTGCGTATATTTTGAGTTTAATGCCTCCTGGTTCTACAAGGGATTTTCCGAGATCCAAAGATGGCAAGATGAAGCGGTTGATGGTCCTTCCGCGGATTTGATTAATCATCTAGAGGCGGTGGTATCTAAGTTATCCCAAGAGTTGGAGAAGTTATCTCTGGAGATGAAACTGAAGCAGGTGGCCCTTCAAGATATGCGAGACGTCCTCTCCAGGAAGAACGAGCTGTTGTTAAGCGATTTCCCTTGAGCGTGTTACTTTTCTGAAACTCCTTTTCTTAGTTTTTTTTTTGAAAGGCCAAGAGACGCCTAGATTACGGTTCGATTGTCCTTTTGGATTGATGGATGATTGCTTTTTATAAGAGTTTTTGGATTATTTTGGGATAATGGTATTTTGATATGTTAAAGTTTGTGTTGCAAGCGTAGGTAACAAATCATCCAGGAAAATTATGAAATCGTGAATGTTGCATGACGGGGGAAAGTATGGGATGAAACTTGGGAATAACATGGTATTTGGTTTCAACGTGGAAACCCATAATAATCGGTTATGTATCTTGACCGGACTTACCCTCTATTTTTTTTTTCTTTTATCACCTGCTTCAATAAAATGGATCCCAAACCGCAAGTCCGCGTTTTATGGGAGGCAGTCGAATCGTCTAGAGAAGTCCCCAATTATTCCTCATTGCGTGATTATTGACAACTGGCCGGCGATCCTGAGCGGATTTTTGCTTTTCCCTCCCTAGAAGTCCCCAATCATCTCTTGTTGTATTGCGACTGACAACTGGGTCGTTGATCTCTGATCGGATCAATTGTTGCTACCGTTCCGAGATCTAATGTAACACCTTGTGTTTTTAGCATGGCGCATGCCAAAATATGCGCCATGGCCTGAGATGAAGCTTCATCCAAAGCTTCTGTTGGTTGGTAAGAGGTAGATTGGCTTAAGGCCAATACCGCATCAAAATGGCGCATTGTGTTTGGCATTTGGCCAAGAGCCAAATCTCGCATCAAATGATGCATTAGGCCAGTTGGGTAGGTGGACTTGAGATTGCAGCATAATCATTGCGCATTAAGAAGGCGATTGGCCTAGAGAAAATATCGCACAATCATTGTGCACTAGGACAGAGAGTGCTGGCTGAATGAGTGTTGCGCAATCGTTGTACCCAATCATTGCGAAGTAAAGCAATCATTGGGACGGAACGCAATCATTGCTAAGGAACACAATCATTGTACATGAATAGTAAAAGTGTGACTTGGTGAATGATTTTTCCTCCCCTAACCAAAGTTGTAAAAATGCCAAGTTAACATATATAGGGAGAGGTAGTTGGTTGAAGGTGCATATGCAGACTATGTACCAAGTAAGCTTCATAGCTTAGCCGGAAGTGCATAAATGATGCCTAAGGCTCATTTATAGTTGTGTATCCTTTAGAAGAGGGCATTGGATGCATTGGCATCACTATGCCACGACGCGGACCCGATGATGCATAATCATTGTGCATCTTGGCGGAATGGCCTATACGGAGCAAGCCATTACCATTTTTGCTAGGCCACAGCCTTGCAAATGATTTGGTTTAAGTTTTTGTCCCTTCGAGGATGAACTACGGTCTGTGCTTGATCCCTTTGGAGTAGGGAAGGGTACGTAGGCAACCGTAATGAGTTGGATCATTGCCGGTCCAGCACTTTGTCGCTCATATCATCTTATTGGGAGATGATTGCGACATTCTGGCCTCTCATATCATCTGGCTCGGTAGCTCAACGCAAGAGATGATTGTGGCCAAACTTGATGAGGCAAGTTTCATTCCACTCACTGGATGCTCATACTTCTTATCAAGACGTTCGACATAGGCTAAAAACCCGAGTGTCGTAATTTAGTTCAAGAGGAGTCCATTTTGATGGGACACTGCCCAAATATCAAGACATGTTGATCTATAAATCCACATGGTCACTGGAATTTAGCCAAATTCCATCGTTTAGGGCCTCAAAAGGACGTTTTTGCCGTATTAAGGAAGTTTTTATTTTCTTAATAAACCCTTTGTGGAACAAGGGTAAGTTGGAACAGTGTGGAGGCTTAAATAGCTGCATCATGCTCCATGAGCATGCTTGCAAGGGAAAATGAACGTGTATTTGCCTATATTTAAGGTTCGGATCGTAGCTTCATCATAGCGTATCGGGGAAGTTACGGCCTGCGGGAAAATGCGCCAAAGGAGTAATTTTTCGGTCCATCACATCTAAATCGAACGATGAGTTTGAGTGTTGACAGCGTAATAGAAAGATTAATCATCCCACTGTGGTCGCCAATTGTTTGAGGGTGAAAATGGTTTCTGTTGATTTTGGTAATTTCGGGTGTGTGGGTGAGAAACAAATTTAAACCTTAAACAATGTATTGCAAGGGAGTACTTTAGATTCGAGAGATCAATCTGTATAAATCCAGCCAAAACCAAGAAATGGTCGTTCCAGACTTGCTATGGTCACAAAGTGAAAGAGAAGGGTTGGTTTTGGGGAGGGAAGCGAAGAGAGTATTGAGACCAGAATAGTTGATTCTAGAAGAGTAGTAGTTTTACGACTTATATCAGAAAGCGGGAAGCTAACAGATGGGAAAGCTAACAAATTTGTTTCTGAGTATTGTATGCTCCCGATGAGAACTTGTTGTTATGATGAAATAGGTAAGACCTATTTATACAAGTCGTAACCAAAACGTACTCTGGTCTCGTAAGAAATAAAAACGGCTGAGTAAAGTGGAAGGAGGTGGTAACGGGTAATGTCTAGAATTGATGTTCCATAATATAAGAAACGTTTTACCATTATTCCTTGCTTTTACTGACCGACTCATTCTTATGACACTTTCTTGTAATGGGCGTAGTGTACGCCGCACGCTGTAAACCGCCAAACCAAAACCCTAATGAGCATCCCCCAGTTTGTGACATGTGTTGATGTCTCGAGTGTTTTTTATGGGTAAATATGTAACATGGAGTTATGTGTGTCATGGTGGCATGCCAATGGCCATGGTAGAGTCGGCGTGCCTTTTCCATAGAATAGGCACGACCAAATTAGGTTTCAGATGCAAACCGTGGTGTTCGGCCTTGGACCGGATGTTTGCCATGCGTTTTGGTGGAAAACTTGGAGGGACGAGATCTGTATCTCAGGTGGAAGGGTGGCCGCTAGTCATTGCAACCCTTCTGGTATCCAGCGGCATAGTTTAGGCCGGCATGGCTTTGCCATAGAGTGGGCGCGACCAAATTAGGGTTTAGGTGCAAATCGTGTTATTTTGGCCTTGGGCCGGAAGTTTGCCATGCGTTTTTGGTGGAAAATTTGGAGGGTCGAGATCTGCATCTAAGGTGGAAGGGTGGCCATTGATCGTTGCAACCCTTCTGGTATCCAACTGCATAGTTTAGTCCGTCATGGCTTTGCCATAGAGTGGGAACTACCAAATTAGGGTTTAGGTGCAAACCGTGTTATTTGACTTTGGGCCGGAGGTTTTCCATGCATTTTGGTGGAAAATTTGGAGGGCCGAGATCTGCATCTTAGGTGGAAGGGTGGTCATTGATCGTTGCAACCCTTCTGGTAGCCAACGGCATAGTTTAGGCCGGCATGGATTTGGTATTGGCACGATGGTGTGGCTGGCATGGTTGGCATGCCTTGGCGCAGAGACGTGGCTGGCATGGTTTGCCATTATCATGGTGGTGTGGCTGGCATGGTTGGCATGCCTTGGCACAGAGACTGGAGGGCATGGTGGTGTGGCTGGCATGGTTGGAATGCCTTGGCGCGGGGACGTGGCTGGCACAGTTTGACATTGGCACGGTGGTGCGTCTGGCATGGTTGGCATGCCTTGGCGCGGGGACGTGTCTAGCACGGTTTTCCATTGGCACGGTGGTGCGTCTGGCATGGTTGGCATGCCTTGGCGCGGAGACGTGGCTGGCACAGTTTGCCATTGGCACGGGATGTGGATGGCATGGTTTGCCATTGGCAGGGTGAGAGAATTAGGGTTATGCATATACAGAGGTGATGTCAGTTAATACTAAGGGTTCTGCCGTGGAACATGACGCATGTATATATAACAAAAAAGGTACCTTGGTAATTCTTACGTAAGAATGTTGCGCTATTGTCCATAGTGACGTCATGTTAGATATGCGGTTTTACGATTTTATCCCTAAGCTAAAAACCACCATTAACACCGGTATATCAATTAGTTCATATTCATCTTGATTTATCAAAAGACGGAACAAAAACTTCTAGGTATTTCTGTGGGAGACAGATTTATTTATTCCATTGCGGCTAAAGAAACTCCCAGGGTTTGTAATGAATATCATCTATGGGAACAAGTGTGTAAGGTATTATGAGATTCAATAGACGTAATGAGCACTACTAAAGTTGAATTTCTCATATGGTCGTTTCGGTCTCAACTATATTCTAGTCTGAAGTCTGATAGTGGGCTAGTGTGGGTAGGGAATTAATACAGTACGGTGTTCAAGCCAACAAGGTCCCGAGGTTTTTGTACAAGATTATAGTTTCCTCGTTAAAAAAATTCTTGTGTATGTGCGTTTGTGCTTTTACTTTTTTGTATTGAAAGTTATGTATCTTTTTAATTGTTAAAAGTACCACGCAAGTTCATATTCCTATCAAATAAAAAGTTGTTGATGTATTAGGTACTTCATTTTCATTTTAGATTAGATATAAAGGATATTTTGTTTATTCAATATAAAATCCTTTGGTTAAAGATCAAACCAAGATAGCGATTATCGAAATAATGAATCTCGGTAAACAAGTTTTATCCAAGCAATATAATGCAACTACACAACTTGTTCGATCTTTCTACAAGAGAAACAACTTGTTGATCACATAGAATCAAGTATGTAAGAAGTAACATAAAGATCAGAAACCAAAAAGAAAAGTCTCCAAGTCTTAAATTTTTGAACTTTGAATAAGTGTCAGTTGCGACTGGGATTTGATGTTTTCCCAGCCGTAACTGGTTCTGAAAACCAAAAAAAAAAATCGAAAAAACTTTCGGTTGGGAAAACCAAGCCGAAACATGGACTCTCGGTTGGGTCGAAAAACTATCCCAGCCGTGATCTTGATTCACCGTTGGGAATCTAAGAACTCCCAACCGTAAATAATTTCAGAATTTTTTGTTTTATCCGAAATTCATCGAATTTGATTTTTTAACCATTTAAAAGAAAAATAAATGGTGGGTTTTCTTAGTTTTTTCTTTCTATGATGATCATCATCTTTATCATGATCTATTAATGGGAATTAAGGAGAAAGAGAAGATAATAGTTTTGGGTTTTCTTGATGATCATCATCCTCATGATGATGAAATTATGCTCATCATCTTTTCACAATTTATGAATCAGAAGAGAAGGATGGGAGAAGATAATAGATTTAGTTTTTTTTTTTATAATCTTCATCATGATGAAATCATGATCATCATCTTCTTCATGATTTGTCAATGAAAAGAGAAGGAGAAGATTATAGATTATAGATTTGGGATTTATTTATTTTTATGAATAGTGAAATTTAGGTAAGGGTATAATGGAAATTAGGAACATGATGTGAAATTTACAAAATAAAAATCAAGAGATTCGCAGTTTCAGGAGAATGAGGAAGAGAAAATCGAAGATAGACCTTAAACTAAGAAGCGAGATTTGCAGTTTTTGGCGAAGAGAGATTAAAATAGAAATTAAATAGGATTTAGTTACAGAAGAACGTTGCAACATCAAACGGGGTTGGATATATCCGAGCATTTTTTGGGAGAATTAACGAAAGGCTAGTTAATATATTTGTTTCTTTTGGGGGTTTTGTTTAGAATCCTATTATTGGGGCCGTAAGGGGCTGAGTTTTGGGGGGATAAAATGCTATTTGTAGAAAAAAATCCGATAGGGGGACTCAAGGTATATGGAAAAGTCAAAAATACCCTTAACTAAATTTCACTATTCATTAGAAGAGAAAATATCCTAAATCTATAATCTTCTCCTTCTCCTCTCATTTACAAATCATGATGATCATGATTTCATCATGATGAACATCATTAAAAAAACAACTAAATTATTATTTTATCCCATCTTTCTCTTCTCATTCATAAATTGTGATAAAGATGATGATCATAGTTTCATCATGATGAGAACAATGATCATAAAGAAAACCCAAAACTATTATATTCTCTTTCTCCTTCCCACTCATAGATCATAATAAAGATGGTGATCATCATAAAAAGAAAAAACTAAGAAAATCCACCATTTATTTTTGCTTTTAGACGGTTAAAAAATATGATTCTATGAATTTCGGGTTAATAAAAAAGAAGCTTCTGAAGGTGTTTACGGCTGGGAGTTCTTAGATTCCCAGCCGAAAATAAATGTTTCGGCTTGGTTTTCCAACCGAAATTAGTTTCTGGTTTTTTTTTTTTTGTTTCCCGAACCAGTTACGGCTGGGAAAACCCAGCCTTAACTGGTTCTAAAAACAAAAATAATCAGAAAAATGATTTTGGCTAATAGTTCATTATTTCCCCGCCGTAAATAAAAAATACGGCTTGGAACAACATCACTTCCCAACCGTTTTCGCGTTCTACGGTTGGGTCGACAAATTATCCCATCCGAATAAGTGTCAGTTGCGACTGGGATTTGATGTTTTTCCAGCCGTAACTGGTTCTGAAAACCAAAAAAAAAAAATCGAAAAAACTTTCGGTTGGGAAAACCAAGCCGAAACATGGACTCTCGGTTGGGTCGACAAACTATCCCAGCCGTGATCTTGATTCACGATTGGGAATCTAAGAACTCCCAGCCGTAAATACTTTCAGGAAAAAAAAATTACCCGAAATTCATCGAATTGGATTTTTTTAACCATTTAAAACAAAAATAAATTGTTGGTTTTCTTAGTTTTTTTCTTTCTATGATGATCCTCGTCTTTATCATCATCTATTAATGGGAATTAAGGAGAAAGAGAAGATAATAATTTTGGATTTTCTTGATGATGTCCTCATGATGATGAAATTATACTCATCATTTTCTCACAATTTATGAATCAGAAGAGAATGATGGGGAGAAGATAATAGATTTTTTTATATGATCTTCATCATGATGAAATCATGATCATCATCTTCTTCATGATTTGTCAATGAAAAGAGAAGGAAAAGATTATAGATTTAGGATTTCTTTTATGAATAGTGAAATTTAGGTAAGAGTTTAATGGACATTAGGAACACGATGTGAAATTTAGAAAGTAAAAATCGAGAGATTCGCAGTTTCAGGAGAATTCGCAGTTTCAGGAGAATGAGGAAGAGAAAATCGAAGATAGACCTTAAACTAAGAAGTGAGATTTGCAATTTTTGGCGAAGAGAGATTAAAAGAGAAATTAAATAGGATTTAGTTACAGAAGAACGTTGCAACATCAAACGGGGTTGGATATATCCCAGCATTTCTTTGGGATTAATTAACGAAAGGCTAATTAATATATTTGTTTCTTTTGGGGGTTTTGTTTATGTTTTAATTAACGGGTGGGGTTTTTGTAGTTTTGGGTAATGATTTTTGGACCTATAGTCCATGCGCTAAAAATAAAATATCTAAAAGAATCTAGGGTATATTAATGTGAAAAATACTAGAACCCCCTACTATATGGGTTTAATATATAGAAGCCCCACTAAATGGATCCTCCCCTATCAACTCCATACTTTCACTTTTTGATATTTCTAGGCCCAGAACTTTAGATTTCAGGGCTTGGTAATAAAGTTTAGGGTTTGGGGAAATTTTGTAATACCAAAAATACCCTTTACTATATATATCTAATGAAATAGGCTATAGGTTTCATTTCCAGATTCATTTTCACTTTCTCTCACTTCTCTCTCGTCTCTGCTCTGAAGAATTTTACAGTTTTAATATCAAACAGGAGAAAACGATTACAGAGAGGAATGATTTTAGCTTTATCGATCTCTATCGATCTATGCTGATGACTACAAACCGATGAACAAAATCAATCATTCATTTTTAGTTTTTAGATTGAATCTCAGATCAAACCTACACAGATTTTTCTAGGGTTTTCTTTCTTCACATTTGATTTATAGATTAGTTTATCGATTTAGCAGCTCAATCATCCAATCGATTTGATCTGTGTTCTTTAATCTGTATTTTTCAGTTGATTCGAAGACATATCATGTAATAGATTTGATTCAGATAGGTTTGACAACTACGAATTCAAATCAATCAGCTAATTCCAATTTGTTGTTTCGAAGCTACTTCAGGTAAGGTTTTCGATTTGATTCTATATGTTTTTCTCCTTTAGTAGTTCTATTTTCTTATTAGTTTGATTAGATTTTGATTTCTGTTTTGGTTGTTCTATTCAGATAGGAACAGAACAATATGATTTTCGATGAATCAACAAGTTTTAATTCTAGGTACGTTTAGATTATTGTTGTTACTGGTGATGTTGTTGTTTAGGTTGGATTTGTTGATAATACTACTTGAAATCTCATAATTCCAATGGATTCAGTTATTGGCTTGTTGGTGTTTTTATCTTGATTCCTACACATGTTGAGTTTGATTAACGAATCTGTGTGGTATTGGAGGTGTAGGTTCTAGAGGTGGATGAGGAGGTGGTTGTGGTAGAGGTGGTTGTATTGGAGGAGGATTTGAAGTCAGTTGTGGTGTTTTTCAGAATTGATAAATTAAAGAGATGGTGAGAAGAAAGAGGATGAACCATTTTAAGTTTCTGCTGCTGGTGCTACTGGTGGTGGTCGTTCTTAATCATGTAAGAAATATTTTAGTTGATTATATGAGATATCAAACGAGTATTATATGTTAGACAACTGCGTTCAAGGCTTCAACTGTCCTACATGTGATAATTCTACAGATTATTTTCCAGTTAAGATTTCTTACTTATTCGTTTTTATGTTACATAACTATCTTTACGTCTTAGTTCAAAGCAGGCTCTGGATGCTGAAGAAAACATGAGTTACATCAATTTTAGCATCATTTATAGATCCTTCAAGTTCAGGAGCTATAATTGTCTTAAGAAAATTTCTTATAATGAAGTTCAAGAGTTAAATGGTTGTGTAACTTTTAGTTACACATGATAATTGTATGTGTAATTACTAGTTACACATCAGAATTGAAATATTTTTCTCTAAAACCTAATGGTCGTTGCACTTTTTAATTTTATTGGGTTGATTTCTTCTTCTTAACTTTCCACATTGAATTGCGTTTGTTTGCATCTTACTAGTGGTTGTTTTCTTTCTTATTTATTTTTGCAGGTTAGTTGTCGTGTGTTTGTTGCTGCGCGCACAAGCTAAATTGCATGTGTAATTGCTGGATATATAAGCTAAATTTCATGTGTAATTGTTGGATATATTTGCTTATGCATTTTATTTTAGTTTGTTCTGCTAATAGTCGAGTTTGTAACATTGTTTGTTCTTTGCGCTCTTGAAGGTTCATGGAAATTATGTAGAAGATGTGGGTGTGAAGGTTGACAGGCCTACTGAGGAAACACCAGCAGAAGTTGAGACTGAAGTTGTTGGCGCTTAGAGATCTGTTTCTAACATGGCGATTATGCAGAATGTAGGTATGAAGGTTGACAAGTCCTGTTGGGATCTTAGGGTTCCGGTCTAGTTTTATCTTCCCCTCTTTTTTCTGCTCAAGTGTTTATGTAAGTGTTTTTGTCCTTCACATTGAGAAACTTAATTAAATTGATATGTATCTACTAGTTACACATGCTAAATGGATGTGTATCTACTAGTTACACATGCTAATTAGATGTGTAACTATAAGTTACACATGCTAATTAGATGGGATATGCATATGCAGTTCTTAGAAAATGCTACAACAGTATAGAAGCCTGCATCAATGGAGAAAAGAATGTTGCAGAATGATGAACATCTATGAGAATTCACTGATTCGTAAGTGACTAAATATACAGGTAAGGTTTCTCTGTTTTCAATTTTTGGCTATATTACATATTTGTTTACTTGGATGAAAGCTTATAGTTTAAACCAGTATTAGAAGTTTACAATTTGGTTCCCCTGTGAATGATAAATAATTTGTCACAATTCATGCATAAGCACATATCTTTTAGCATTGACCTTGCTGCATTTTTAATCTTCGGATGTGATGATTATTGTTTGGAAATTTGAAACCGTTATCAGTAAACATTCAAGTTTTCGTAGACCTTACTTGATGCATGATTTTTTTTTATTCACCTATGAACTCTATTAATATCTTCATTATCTTGTTGTGAACTTCTAATGGTTCAGGTTTATATCTTTTGTTCACCATATGCATGTGTAACTTCAGATTACACATGTCATATGCATTATGGAAATCGTAACTAGTTACTATTTCTATCGCCTTTCATATTCTCCAGTAAGCTAAAGGTAGATGTTTATAAATGCTAGTGCTGAGGTTTATAATGAAATGTCATATGAAAACATAAGAAAAACATGCCCGAGGTATATGAATATGTTAACATCCTTCCATTATTGTTCTTAAACTTTTTTTTTTTGAGTGATTTGAATTTATCCACTATTAATTTTCGATTTCATATGAATTGGTCTGGTGGTGTTGGTGGTGTAGGTGCAGGTTCTATAGGAGGATGAGGAGGCGATGGTGGTATTGGAGCAGGTTTGGATGAGGATTTCGAATTTATTGAGTGCGAGATTGATTATCCCGTGGATCTTATTCTCAGTGCTGCAATATGTTTAATATGGTATGCCTGCAAAAGCATTGGAAACAAAGCAATAAATACAATATAACTGAAGCTTCGTCATTTGTGCCTCTATATGTTGAAAATATTGCAACAAATGTTTTTGACATCCATCAGTTTTGTTTTCAGCGACTGTGCTCTAGTAATCTATGTTTCTGCCTTAAAGGGTTTTGCTCTAGAAGCTGGGGACTTGCCGAAGTTTAATCAGGTTGGATATTGTCTTCTTTTGTAAGTTATCTGACATTTTTTAGATGTGTAACTATTAGTTACACATGCTAATAAGCATGTGTAACTTTTAGGTATACAAGCTAAATGGATGGGTAGCTACGAGTTACACATGATAATTAGATGTGTAACTTATAGGTACACGTTCTAACATCACCTCTGGTTAACCAAGCATCATCTCTATGGAGTAATAATTAGTGATATATTTCCCGATTTCTTTTGTGTTGTGTTACATTTTCAGTACTTGAATATATGGCATCTGAAGGCCTCTAGTTTTCACACACTGTTTCTGCGAGATAATTTTTTGCAATGCTATTGTTTGCTTACGAGTTAGGTATAAGACATTAGGCATTTCTTTTTGCATTATAAAAGCATGCGTGCATCTGTACATTAGTTTAGATGTATCCAAGCATATAATGTTTTTGTTCCATTTTTTTGATGTACATTAGTTTAGATGTATCCAACACACTCATCGCATGTATATTTGCTTGTAAAAAGGTATGATAATACTGATTATTAGACTGATTAGATACATGTGTAACTCTTAATTACACAAGTGAGATGCATGTGTAACTATTGGTTACACATGCTAATTAGATGTGTAGCTACCAGTTACACATTTAACTTAGATGTGTAGTTTCTAGTTACACTTGCTAATTGATGGGATATAAAGGTTGTGAATGTGTAACTCTCATCGTACCAGTCAGACGCATGCGTAACTCCCAGTTACACTAATGAGACCCATGTGTAACTCCAAGTTACACAAGTCATATGCATGTGTAACTCTTAATTACTCTTTTAGTTGTTCTATAATATTATTTAATTCTTTTTGTTCATCCAATCTAATTTCATGGATGTTTATTTTGTTACAGATATGGAAGCATTTTGTAATGAGGAAGACAAGAAGGGAAGGAACAATAGAGGATTTCATTTATTTTGCATTGCTTTAATATTCGTTTTACATATTTAGTGTTCTAACTCGTTTATTGTATTCAATAACATCCAATTAATAGATAAACAGAAAAATTATTGTAAACGAATATTAAAGCAATGCATTTTTTTTTTTTGCATTTTCTTCTTCTTCTGATAACTGTTAGCTATACATGCCATATGCATGTGTAACTTGTGGATACACATGTTATATGCATGTGTAACTTCGGGATACACATGCCATATGCATGTGTAACTTCTCGTTACACACTTTTGAATGCATGTGTAACTTCCGGATACACTTGCAATATGCATGTGGCCGGAGCTGGTGGTGGTGGTCATCGGCGGTGGGGTGGTTGTCGGCGGTGGTGGTCAAAGGTGGTTGGTGGCGGTGGTGGCCGGAGGCGGTGGTCGGTGGTGGTCAGCGGTGGTCGGAGGTGATTGGTGGTGGTCGGAGGCGGCGGTGGGTGGTGGTCATAGGTGGTGGTCATCGGCGGCGGGGTGGTTGTCGGAGGCGGTTGGTGGTGGTCGGAGGAGGTGGTGGTGGTCCGAGGTGGTTGGTGGCGGTGGTGGTCAGAGGCGGTGGTCGGTGGTGGTCAGAGGTGGTCGGAGGTGAATATCATCACATAATATTTTAATAATTTTGGGCCTAAATTTAAATTTTATTTAATTATGGGCTTGACAATATGCATAAGGGTATCAAGGTCTTTTAATAATTTGGGGCCTAGATTTAAACTTCTTTTAATTAAGGGCCTCATATTATGGGTTATCCATGGGTTGGGCCTTAGCCTAATTTTCCCTATATTAATTAAATACCATTAGTTTTTGAACCTTTCAAAAATACCCCTATCACATTATAAATATATCCCTCCTCTTATATATAAAGCTTATCCTCTTAAAAATAAATTATTATAGTAATCTATTACACAACCATCACCATCACTCCACCACCGCTTCCAACTCAACCGACGGCAATTCACCATCACCACCACTCCACAACCATCACCATCACCATCACCACCACCACCACTTCACAACCATCACCAACATTCCACCATCACAACTCCACCACAACTCATCGTCACCACCGCCACCGCAATTGCGACCACTATCTCCTCCAAATCCACCACCGTTTCCGCCAAGTTGATAACAAAATTGAAAATTTAGAAATAAGTTAGGTCCAGATTTTTGTATCAACAACCGAAGTTGATCCGGATTTTCGTATCAACAACCGAAGTTGACACTAAATTTTGGTGTCAACAACCAAAGTTGATATCATATCTGGTGTCAACAACCCAAGTTTTTAGTTAGGTCAAGATTACGTGTCAACAACACAAGTTGACACCAAAATCTGGTATCAACAACAAAAGTTGATCCAAATCTGTTATCAACAACAAAAGTTGATCCCAAATCTGGTGGCACCACCACCTCCATCGCCGGCATCACCACCACCACCACTTCCAGCATGTGAGATAATAAATGAAATGATTTTCATCTAAATTTTTATTAATATTGAAAGGGTATTTATATGATTCAAAATTAAATGGATTACATTTTAGAAGATGAGGGGTATAATTATTGATGAATAAGATTATTTGTGAAATCCATGAAAAGGAGGGGTATTATTTGTGAAATCCATGGATAAGATTAAACATGTGTATTTCGTTATCACGAGACTAAGCTCCTTACCTCCTCCTCGTGCAATGCAACACGAATACCGACGCATGTTTGTTGGTATGTCGTGTTTAGTTTCAAGTCAAATTTCTTAAGCAAACCCATCGATCCGGTCAAACAAGTGCAGTCATTTTAAACGGAGATGACCGATATTTTGTTGGGATTCTCAGTCTCTTAATCTTGAAGAGGCAATATTTGACTGAAAAAACTGCTAAGACAATCAAGATTCAACCGAAATGCAACTGAGATTCCACGGAGAGAAGTTTAACATATGAAAATTTAGTAACAACAAATTCAACCCTTAAAATTTCAACAACAAAAAAAACTTTCTAAAAAATCGGCATTATTTCTTCATTTATATGAATACATATCTCCCTCACTTTAATGACAGCAAGACCATTCAAAAGTCAAAGAGTTAACTAATATCAGTCGTTAGATCTCCTAATAATGAAACCAGATTGTTGGATAATAAAATATTCATAGAAGATTCCCGTCACATAAATAATTTCCATGTGATTTTTTTTCCGTTACTCGATAAAATGCCCCTCCATTTTTTCTAAAACGCAGACTGTTTAGGTTCACTCTTCAGTTTCATCACCACCCCATCATTATCATCCCCACCAACAACACCATCACCCCCACCACTATCATCATCACCAGCAATACCATCATCCTCGTCACTACCAGCAACACCAACATCTACCACTGCTTTCTTATTCGACTCGTTTCCTGATTTCAATTTCTCCATTTTTTTGATTTTAACATATCTTCTCCAGTTTCATTCTTTAGTTTCTATCACCACCAATATCCTCCTCCGCCTCCACCACCACCAGTGATACCAACTTACTCCAGCTACGATTGTTACATCTCTCCCAATTTCGATTATAGATTTCTATTTTACCAGTTTTGATTAAAATTCCTATTCACATTGAAACAGGTACAAAACAATTTCGTAGACAAAAAAAAAATCAATTCATGTCTCCCCCTCTTGAAACATGTATATTCTTTTTCCCCAATTTCAATTTCAGTTAAAACCTAGAAAATCCTCTGATTTTTTGTTTTGGGTATGAGTTGAATCACGTTGTTCGTTTTGTATTAAAAGATTACATTTTTGAATATATATGTTTATGTGAATGCTTAAGAGAAAATCATTGTTTTATAGATTGTTGCATCTCTCCTAGTTTCAACCACTCTCAGCACATATCATGACATGTCCATATAGCAGATGATGCTTCTTATTTTCCTAAATATCATCACATAAATTACAGGTAAATATGTATCTCTATTTCGATTTCAAATCGCTCATAATCTTAACTTCAATTACAACTCTTTTACATTGGCAGCTCTAACGTGAGCTTTATAATGTACACATGTAACCATCGTCACCAGTTGATGAAAAAATATAAATAGGTCACCAAACTTATGAAAATGGATTAATTTTCTTACGGAAGGTACCTCAACCTCAATATAATTCGTGTTTCTATTCGATATAAGTGGTGGTATAACATGATTAACACTATGACCACCTAATGGTCTTTGCCGGTGGCATTAATTTTAGATGAGGTGGTGCAAAATTTGGAAAATATTAAGTATCAGCGTCATTGTGTTTATCTGAGAACAACCTGATTTCTAAATTATGTCGCAAAATTCTTAGCCAGTGGAGATACACGAGCAATAACTTATTCATGGGCCCATGCACCTGATACAATATGTAAACTAGCTAAATTATCTTTATCCTCCGTCAGATTCATTTAAGTGATTGAATGTGTTCTTCTACACCAATGACTTTGAAATAATAACATGACAACATGGCCGAAGTGCTACCGTTATATTATTTTGGCTATAACTACATTGCTCTTTGTTGATGGTGGATTTTTAACAAAGGTCGAAATCGTAAAATCATGATACTGCATGTTTTTGACACGGCTTCAGGCATGTGACGATTTATATTTTACGATCCATGATGAATATGTTTCCCAAAAGACCTCCACTAGCTGAGCGTTCGGTGCCACGCATTTTATCATGACCTCTATGTAAAATAACATAATTGGGCGGTTCTCCGTAAGATTGAGAGCATTAACGCCTTTAGAACGTCGGTGATACTCACTGTTCCCTGACTACATGAGAGATACCCACATCTACATAGAAGAACTATTGGGAGGTTCTCCGTAATATTGAGAGCATTAACGCCTTCAAGACATCGGTGACACTCATTGTTCCCTGACTATGTAGAGAGACCGTGTATAGATCCAGGTGGTTCTCTGTAAGATTGAGAGAAAAACGCCTCCAGGACATCAGAAACACTCGTTGTTTCCTGACTATGCACCTTTCAGAATGGGTATGGCGCTTTAACTGGCTAATATCCCTTATGCAATAGATTAATTCTACCGTGACATTCACCACTGAATTCCTAGAAGATAATCTATTTTATCTCATTACTTCGATTTCATGATCGAATCCACGGCTGATCTCATGGAATGGTAATAGATAATCTCATTACTCCGATTTCATGATCGAATCCATGGATGATCTCATGGAATGGTAATGGATACTTTTATTACTCTAATTCTATGGTCGAATCCATGATCCCATGGGATGGTAATGCTCATTTTATTATTCCGAATCTACGACTGATCCTATGGATTAATAATAAACAACTACTCACTTTTATTACTCAGTTTCATGAATCATTCTCCACTGAATTTCATGAATTAGTAATAAATACTCAACAATCGGGCATCTGGACTACCACTGAGTAAGCCCCGTAAAATGGTGCAAGTGTACTCAACAATGATGCATGAACGAGCACCCAAATGCATGAACGAACATTCGAAAATATGGACAAATGAAGAATCCTACACGGAATAGGAGAGAGAAAATATTATTAAAATAATAAAGTGGCGCCTATGGGACCGGGCCCACTGGTCGTCATGCCGTCGTGGCCGGTCCTCACGCCCTTTTTCCTTTATTTTAATTGTTCTTTCATGAACTCATGAAAACTCCTTTATTCTAGCAATTTTCCTTGTTTGAGCAAAACTCATGGTTTCTCCATATTTTCACGATTTCATGAAACGGTTTCATGAAAATAATAAGAAATAGGAAAAGGTGTTGCGGGACTGGGAAACCTAGTTGGCCGGCCATGCCCTAGCCATGGCCGGTCCCACATCTTACAATCTCTAGTCTTTCATAATTATTATATTCCTCATCTTATGAAAATCCTCCGTTTGAGAAAAATATCATGATTTCTTCATATTTTTCTCAAATATTGCTCAAGCCATGAAAAATCCAAAAACCCAAATGGTCACATGACCGACTAGGCTACTCACGCCAAATATTAAAATATTATTATTTTAATATTTCCCAAATTTTTGATCAAACGAGCAAAGTTCTACATGCTCATTCGAGCAAAATCAAGAATTTCAGTCAAAGATCGAACTCTTCTGAAAGTTCAAAATATTGCTCAAACGCACATCAGAAAGTACCAAAACTCTCAGAACTGAGACACGGATATTGTGGCGACACAGGCATGCTTCCTTGACCGACCAAGGCCGGCCCTAGGTCTTGCAAGGAGACGGTCCCATACATTCTTATAATTTCGACCTAATTTGCCTGATCGCTCATATTGGGTCCACGACCATCAGCTGGTCCCTCACTTCTCCATAAATTAAGTCCCACGACCACCAAGGGCCGGTTTCATGCTCTCTTGGTCGGTCCCTCACTTATCCATAAATTAGGTTTTATTACCTAATGCTCAGACGGGCACTATTTTAATAAATGATGAAACCGGCATTTTATCATCATTCTTTCACCAATTGGTCAACTCAAAACCCTAGTGCACGCTCACTCTAGTAATTGGGAATCACATGGTCGTCCATTATTTCATGTGGCTGGTCCCACCATCACTCATGACCTATTTTTCAGCAATTCATAAATTGACGAACAATTACTCAAACATTAGGGTTTCGAACAAACACTCCATAAATCATCATTCTGAGCAAGTTCAAATACTAATAAATTTATGTTAATCCAACAACCAATATCTAGATTAGTTATATAATATTTGGTAGTCTACCAATATTTTGATTAATATTTTATTGGGTCACGCCACCAATAAATAATTCGTCGAATCGAGCAATACTTGCTCAGTTGCTCGAATATTGATCCAACTATCAATATTCAGTAATTCGTCGAAATGAGCAAAACTTGCTCAATTGCTCGAATATTGATCCAACTATCATTATTCAATATTCATTAACTTATCAATATTTAGTAACTCGCTGAATTGGGCAACTCGAATATTGACCACAACTCAATATTTAACAACTCATCGAATTTAAAATATTTTCTCATACGAGAAATATTAACATTCATGAATCACTGAGCATTCATCAATCATGCTCAATTCAACAAAACCTAGACTCGTTGTCTAATCAGTCAATAACTGACTAATTAAATACACGTCTGCCTTGCAGACTCCATGACTCGTGAGACATCAATCACGTCACACGGGGGGATATCACTTAGGGATTTGGTCTGGCGGCCTATGGCACGTGTGTTCATCCACGATGAGAAATGTGAGTAAGTCGTGAAAACGGTTGAAGGAGTTAGCAAAGTAGTGGGTGCACGATCAGTCAAGTATCCGCACGACATGGAACTGATGTTACCAAAATATCCCACTTTCCCACTATTTCACTCAAGAATCCGTCACACTTACAGGGATCAAGGTGTTTACTACTCTGACAATATAAATAAGTCTCTGGATCCACGGTTGAACAAGAACAATTTTTCGAGCAATCACTCTTAGAAATTTTATCAATTGACCAGAACTTATTCGAACTCAACATTCAGTAGTTCATCAATCTTGCAGAAACCCACAACACATCCACAATCCTTAATCATCATTGATCCCACACAATTCTCAGATTCCCTCCTACAGATCAACCCATATCCATCTTTGTGACCGAATTGACTCTAGAACGTCCATTAACTTGGGTTAGGCCGGAGTCTTATAGATTGATCTCTCGAATCTAAGCACTTCCTTTGCGGTGCATCTGTGTGAGGTTAAGAAGTTTTCTTGGTTGAGGAGTCTCGTCCGCACGCTTGTCTCTTCACTTCCCAAAAATCCATCAATTTTTTTCCCCATCTACTCTCTTGCATAACTCTTATTAGAAAAATCTGTCTGGGGAAATATATACGAGAGCCAATGCTTACAATTGTATAATCAGGGTAAGACAATTTTCCCATGAAGTTTGTGGTTACTGAAGTTATGTACTTGGAACATCATAGAGCCAATCCTGAACCGATGTGTATATTAGGTGTTTCTTTGATCTCTCACATCTCTTACTAAAACAAGCAAGGATGAAAAGAACTTATGATCATTAGTTTTGTAGAATGAAAACATTGTGACTTATATTGTAGGTAGTTCTCCGATAGAACAGACAAACATAGGGTTATGGAGTGTTATAGTTCTATGGAATGGAATATGTGTGAAAAACTATGGTCATCCTCCGTGCAACACACACGCACTTCACTTGTAACATTATAGTACATGACATAAAATTTGAAAATAAAGATCCGAGAATTCACCAAATTACCCTGCATAAATTTTGAGAAAAAAATCCGAAATTTCACAGAAAATTTCTCAGGGATAAAGTTGTCTCAGTGTCTCAGCCTCGAACAAGACAATACTGAATCCGAAATCGATTATATTAAGCCAAACTTTGATGTGGGAGCAAAAGAAGTTCTTCTACAGGCAAACACCAGTTATACTTATATATAATGAAGTATCTCGATTCTCCTTCTCCTTGGATGGATTCTTCTTATTCGTCTAATAAAGTTACTATATTTGTAGATACGACCTTACAGATCCACATATCCATGGTTGTATCTCCAGATAACACTGCAATAAACCTAAAAAGTAAGGATTTTCTTTTCAAATTGTGTATTTTTCTTCTTTTATATATTTTTGGTGGATTGATAAGGAGTTAGTTACTCTCATTTTTGATTAAATTTTTATATACCATGATATTTATTATATTTGGTAGAGTAGGATCTTGATCATTTCTTTTTTTAGGATGTTACAGTAAAAAATTACCATTTTGATGCTTAATTAGGGTTTTCAAATTCCATCCATTAGGCCATTACTCTAGAAACTCCTGGTTTTGGTGCTCGAAACTAAAAGGCACTTATAACTCACGCATTGCAATGGGTTTATTTTCTGATAAGCTTACTCACATATTCCATTGATAATTCATTGTATCAAACTTATTCATCGGTCTAATGGATTCAATTAGCATTTTAGCAGAAGGCAAGAGTAAGTTCATTGTTTCTAAGTATTAGTATTTTGCTTTCACGGTGTTCTGCTTATTTTCCGAGAAAACACTTGAAGGTCATATGTCGTCGTTTCTTACTTCATTGTGACACTTGTTCCTCTAATTTGACCATTTTAGTTCTTTATATGTTGGAAGACTCGGTAAATTACTCATATGTGAAGACCTTCCGCTAGCAAACTGATTATACAATTATTCAATAGCATAAGCAACTGTTCCTCATTGTTTCTGTTAATTGTCACAATTTTTGTCAAGAGAGTTCAGAGCATAATACTTCATATGCTTCCCAGTGTTGGAAATACCAGGATCCACGGTTTGATGGTACGAAAAATTCAATTTGACGTTATATGCATTCAAATGTGTTTTTGTTTTTTTTTGCCATGTACTTCCTGTTATTCTCTGATCCCATGGGTGAAAAGGAAACCAGTCTTCTACCATCTCCATGGTTCAATATCAATTAAGAATACTTTTCAGGGATGGACGGGAATATGGTTTCTTCTTTAGACATAAATTCTGTGAGAAACTCTAACCCTTGTGCTTGTGAATTTTGTGACATATCGAAGTAAGACTCTGGTTTTAAACAAAATAGAGTTTAACCGCAGAGAAGAAGGGATTTCTTTGCTAAGACCTATTCATATGCACAAGGTTTAAAAAAAACTTGTTTGACATACCAGGTGGCATAGCAAATGAGTTGCGAGACTATGGGAAAACAATTGAGTGATAGATTTACTATCAACAATTATTAACTATAGTATTGGTGATAATATGAATATTAGTGGCGTCATAGTCTCTATTGCTAGATCATTACTATATCGTTCAACGAATAATTACCCCTACTTAGTCCCTGTATATACGCCCATGTACTTATTCAAATAACTTACACCTACTTTTACATATATTTTATCTGTATTCTCAAATTTATATTTCATAATCATCAAGGGAGAGATCCAATGAAGAGAGGAACGTTATTATGAATCGATTTATATTACAGCAATAAATGCATCAACGGAGGTTGCAACAACTTGATAATGAGGAAGCTGGAGATAAAAAACTAATCGACACTCTGATGCTTATACATTCGGGCCAAATATATATAGTTCGAGAGCCAAAATAAGTATTCTCAAGAAGATACTATTCAAGCCGCACACATGATGCACCTGCCATTCCATTCCAAAACAATACGATAAGCAATACAACCTCTTTCACGGATTCATTCGCTTTCAATTTCACATTAAACCTTTCTTTTCCATGTTTGTCGGATGCTTAACACTATCAAGGCCAACGCCTTTCAAATATTTGTAAGTAATCTCATACATCATTTTGTCTTGAAAAGAGTGCGAGTACATAATGGTTGTTAAAGTTTACATGTCAAAAAGAATTCTTTGTATAGCAGTACCTACTGGAACACCTTCAGACCATATTGGAAACGACTATGTACGCAACAAATCTCTGACATGCTCTGATTTTATTAGCAATCTTCAACGTAAACTATTAGTATTGAGTTTTTTACACCTGAAAAATGGGAAGCTTAATATTCTACTTCCAGGGGAAAAGAAACTCGGACACTACAATCAACAAGTTGATTATCTGAACATGCCATTTCTCTAGGGATCATCTACACTAAAGTACTAAACTATATATACCCCAGAAATGTATGACATTCTTTCTATTTTCAGTAAAGCATCATCAGATAAATCATATGAAAATTTACCATGAGCACGTAAAGAAAGTGCAAAATATAGGAACTGGGAAATGACATCTTCAGTTTATAGGGCATAATATGCACCATATGTGTGAGCATTCTAACCTTTTCGATCAATGTCAATTACATTCAAGCAATCTACAAAGTTAATTAACCATTTTAAAGCATATATACACTTATTAACCCTTCAAAAAAAATTGCGGACCAGATGGCAACCCAGAGTTCTCTTTACTGAATGTAAATAAATGTAATCAAGATATAAGATTGTTACAACTATCTTATAAGTAGTAACTAAGCCCAAATTTCTCCATTTAAAGGAATAAGCAATTAAAAATTTAATGGGGGCAACTCTTAACTTTTCAAAAACGAAATCCAGATTAAATGGTTGAGAATGACAACTTAACTAATTTGGAGTCCGAGTGACACGAAAGTCTGGATTTATCTTGAAGTCAACCTACTTAATCAACTACTAATCACTTTAAATATGTGTTGGGTTCTCATAAATCCGAATAATAGTTTTTAAAAGCCATGACTTGTTAGCATCTAACAATCGAAAAAATTAGTTCCCAAATACTTGGACACCAGACATAAAAGAATTTTTCATTGTTCGATAAATGTCAAGACTCAACTACTATACTCAAGTTCATGTAGAGTAATTAAAAAACTATTAATCTGTTTGACATTTCCACAAGCAATTAAAATCTATTTTCACTTACGGTGCAAAATGACATTATTTCCACACTACATTTTAACATATTTTCACTTATTGTGCAAAATTGGCATCTATCCTAACAAAATCCAATCATTTAAACATGTTATTCCCAACATGGAACTGGAATTACTAAATCAATTAGTTTAAAACTTACCTGATAAAGGGAATGAAAAATTCCCAATTTCACTAATATAAAGAAAAGAGGATTGTCTCGATTCCCTTCAATAAGTCTCATCATCATCTTCCTTAGAAATTTTTTTCTCTAACAAAAGATCTCGAACACTCTTCTCAACAGTATTTGAGATGACAAAATCGAATCGATAATTACATCTCGCATTTAAAATAATCATTCTCTAGCATTTACAAATTGAGATATAAAATCTTGCAGTTGACATCATACTATATTTGGAATTAAACCCCTACAAAAAATCTCTTGATTTCATTTTCTCTCTTCGGAATTAGTTTCCTTATTTTCTTCTTCATCTTATCAGTTACAACAACTTCAACTCCTTTCTCTTGGTTTTGGTTTATCTTTGAAATACACGACTTTTTTTTTTTTTTCTAGAGAAGAACTAATATTTGAAACCGTAATTATTTGTCGTTTGATGAGAACTTGAATCTCTAAATCCGATTGTTTAAACATAATTGAGTGGATATTGGATTTTGGATAAAGAGTGAATCGCTCGACAAAGAATAAAAATAAAAACACAAAATAGTTATTTGCCCCTTGTTGTTGTAAAATATACCACAAACTAAGTGACAAAACTGAAAACACATAGGGGTAATTATGTCATTTCAAGTACACACGACCAAAAGAAATGACGACCAAATGTTGATTCCGCATTGTGTGTACTCTAATCAAGATTTCCAATGTCAATTTCGCATACCTCGGCACCTGGTAAAAATGATTATTTATGAGCTTTGTCGAGTAGAACCTCAATTTAATGCACTAAATATTAAAGGTCATAATCCTGAATAAAAAGTTATTTTGGATCTAAGGGTTCTAAGTTGTGGCAAAACCGGCGGATACGATAAGTACCTTCATAATGGTAAAGCAGCTTCATTCACTTATGTTTCATTGTATTATGAAGTGATAATTAATTATTTTGATTCAACGTATTTACGGAAACCAACCGAGAAAGATGTTAGGCAAATATTAATGGAGAATTAGGATAGGGGATTTCCAGGGATGCTGGGTAGTATTGATTGTATGCATTGGGTACAACAGGGATGCCCTGTTTATTGGGTTGGTCAATATAATGGTCATTACACGAAACCAACTGTTATCCTTGAAGATGTTGTTTCTTATGATTATTGGATATGACACGCTTTTTTTTGGTCTTCCCGTTTCACAAAATGATATTAATATTTTTCCACAAGTAGCCTCTATTTGAAGATCTAAAGTATGGAGTTTCTCCCGAAGTACACTCATGGGTATTATCTTGCGTATGGTATCTATCCAAAATGGTCAACCTTGGTTCAATTTTACCGTCATCCCCCAGCCAGCACATTGGGTAATCCATATCGGCATTTTAACGAACGCTAAATGGCATTGAGGAAGGATGTGGAACGGGATTTTGGAATTTTTAAGAGGAAGTTCGCTATCATTTGTGGGCCATATCGTGGTTTAAGTCTTCATGAAATGCACAAGACTATGCTCATTTTCATAATTCTATATAACATGGTAATTCAGGAAACCCGTCATGATAAGGAGTGGACTAACTATGAAGATGAAGATTTGAGGCATGAGATTCAAGCACAAAGAGGTATGCCTGCAAGAAACTATGGGCGAATGACTAATTACATTCAGAACCAGAATCTGTATGACAGTCTAAGAGAAGATCTGAGAATGAATCTTTGGACAGAGTATGGAAGAGTCGGTGGGCGTAGTTATTAAGTTTTATTTTATGTATCAGTTTAAACATTCAATTGTTAATTTGTTTGTAGTTTGTTTATTCAATGTTAATTTAATGAGTTAAACTTAATATTGAGTAGAATGCAACAATATTTCAAATTAAGCAACTTTTCATTTCAAATTAATATTAATATCTAGTAGAAAACAACGACATTTCAAATTAAAATTCAACATAATTAAGACTAAAATTAATACATCAATTATCTAGAGGTACTACTACATCGGAATCATCATCCTCATCAATCATCACCAGCTTGGTTGTTATTAAATCCGGCTTGTTGTTCAATCTTTGGTTGTAGCATGTCAAATTTGATTTGCCACACATGTTTTTGTTGGGGGTTCATAATTGAAGTGTTGGCTTGAAGAATGTTATGCTTGTCATAGTTATTGACAAATCTTTCTTGAGAAAACCGACTTTTTTTCATCTCCCTGTTTTGAAATTTCATGTCAACCGCTCTTTGCTTCTCGACGGTCTTATGATGTTCCATAAACTCTGCCATGTTAAAACTATCGGAGCTTCCCCCTTCCTGAGCTAATTTTTTAATCCAGTCTTACTATGTTTCTCCCTAGAAGGTTTTTATTAGCATCATCATTATTGAGAAATAATTAAGTTGACATTTTGGTTTCTTGGGGTATCTGGTGAAGAATTTGATGGACATGGTAACAATAGTGAATAATTTGGTGTTCGAAAATAAGAATGGTATGGTGATCTTTCAGGTACTTGTTGATTATTTGTTAACACGTTTGGATTATATTTTTTCAACACCTTCAAAATATGATAACAACTTTTGAATTGGAAAATTTTGTCATTTTTGCGTTGCCATTTTGTACGAACCTGTATTTCAACATCACCATCCACAAGACCACTCTCCCAGCCTCTCTTGGCTTGTATTATCGCAACAACATAAGAGGCAACTTCCTAAAGATAAAGCATAGCGACAACCCAGTTGCATCACAATCATTGATGTTCATGGTTTTCTCTTGATATCTCAAAAATATGTTATCCCACATGGTGTTACCTTGCTGTTGTGCACTATCGGTACAATCTTGGGTAAAATAAAAAATAATTACCACAAATACATTCATCTTTCGTGATGTTAAATTTTGCACCCCAATCTTTGATCCTTTTACCTTTACCTCTGCCGTGTTATGATTGTGAATATATATTATAACTTACAAGAAATTAAGAAGTGTAGAGATTGTGTGATTAGTTAATCTTTTTTCCGATTAGAAAAATATTGAGAGACAAAAAAATTATAGAGATATTTAGAAATTCTGGTGTGAGTTAAAATGAATTTGAATCTGGGTATTTATAGAGGTAGAAATTGTAGTCGTTGGATGAGAAACTATTGAGCGATGATCTAATCTACAAGCGACATCAAGACTATCACTCGAGCTATGCAGACCACCGAGCGATGTTATGACCATATAGCGGTGGACTTTTTATCGCTCGCTGGAAACTCCATCGTGTATGCCTAAGTGGTATATTTGACACTTTGGAACATATGTTTGCTACTTTGCTATACCCCATAGTGGGTGCTAAAGTGGTAAAATAGGTTGTTTGACATATCCATAGGAATAGGACTAACAGTCTAGATCCAGTGTCAGCTCAACTGAGATAATATCGGTTAATGGTATCATTACAAGGTATTTCCCAAAGTATGAAGAGGTGAATTCTTCGAATATAGGTTATGTCGAATGAGCAATAGAGGATGGCAACAAAATTTTGGAAAGAGAAACTCTGAGAATTGGCGATAAAGACTGAGTTGACTCAATCTTCTTCATGATACATATGAATCAATTATGCTCAAATTTTCTTCGTCTATCATCATCAAAACTAATCTTCTCATGTTATTTCTTATCTGATTTATTCATTATTGGCTTAAATCTTTAATTTCAATTCCAATTTGGTTATTCTTCATAATCGTTTTATATTTCTAAATCGGTTTTCTTATTTATAAAATTCGTCTCTAGAATTACAATTTTCTTGTTTCTAAAATCCAACTAGTTGTAACCCTTTTTCTGTTTTCATTTCCTTTACAATTCTATAATCTTTTTATCTCTTTTCCCGAAAGTAATTGGTTATTTATCAAATTTCTCTTTCAGTATGTTTAAGTTTAGGTTTGTATCAGTAATCATTTTCATTTTCAGATGTTGTTTGTTTTCTCTATTTTTCGGGGATACATTGGTTGGAGCTAATGCTCGATTAAGGCCTTGTCAGGTCATTTGCTCAATTCTGGGAGAAGTGGAAAAGCTACATTATCACTAGTTTGCTTTTTTTTAATGGCGGTGTTGTTTCCCCAAATAAAAGTAAGGAATTAAATAATTATTTTAAAAACAATTACCTACAAACATATCTTAAGCATGATGTATAGAGTGCAATCATTCTAGTCAGTCTTATCCCTAAAAAAAATCTTGTGTATAAAACCATAGAGGATTATGTCATACACTGTTCATATATCAGAAATATTATTTCTTGCAACTTCGGTTACATCGATCTCTCTTCACAAGTGGAAGCACATTTCATAAGCACTAAATCAGTATTCGCATGCATCACTATAACTTATAAAAAATCATTTGGTATTCATATCATTTATAATTCTTACAAAAGAGAAAAACCAAAGCTGCTCTCAAAAACCTTTCACATGCTTTTCATCAAAACTTCTACTTTTAGAATACTTTATCTTTACACAAAATGTCTCATGTTCCCACTGATAATTATATAGCTCACCTTACTAGTTTATTAGAAGATCGGGACAATCCTCTTTCTGATTTTTTTAGGTACTATATAATTTTTTTAAGATTAGCTACTATACAGATTGAGCAAAGAAATTTCCCAAAGTTGTTGTAAAGCTCTTCAAGGAAATAAAGAATAAAGATGACCCATGAGTTTTAAGGGTTGGAGAGTTAGCATATGCTATGAACATGGCATGGTAACCTACTGGCATACTCATAATAAAGAAAATAGCTGATCCTAGAGTGTTTATTATAAGGTTTTCTAATGCTGGAGATTTTGCTGCTGCGATATACTCTATTCCAAACAGAGTTCATGAAAATATTCTTACTATGCGTCATTGGAGCCGTGATACTAAATTGGAAGATGTGGATTTTAATGCTCAAGACTATTGGATTAAATTTAACCTCATAAGTGATTTATTTGAAAAAGGTTATGTGGCTGAAATGGTGGCTGCTAAGGTTGGAAGGATTCTTAGACTCATGGGTCTTCTTAACTAAGATGGAGAATATAAAACTCATGTATTGGTTGATATAACTAAAGTCCTGGTTCATCAAGTTAAAATAATTATAATTGAAGGGACAGATAGAGAAACAATCAAAATGAATATTTTCTTTATGGAGATACCACATGGAACATGCAGAGATTGTTTGCATGTAGACGCTGGGCACTCAAAAGAAAAGTGTAGAGCAAAATATATTGTGTATCAGAAGAAATTTCAAAAAAATTCATTTGTGAGGAAGGTGAAAGTAAATCAAATGTTGGTAGTACCTCACAAAGAAAACTTCAAGGAAATGACAGAGTAGGGCTTCTTACTGATGTTGCGGCTAGCTTCAAAATTTATGATAGTGAAATAGATAGAGTGGATTATCGAATAGAGGGGGTAAGAGGAGAATAATGGATGTTGTAGAAATCATTGAAGGAGATAATGGGAGAAACATGAATATTTGTATGGAAGACGAAATAGACAAAAAAGCTAATACTATTGGAGTCATTGGAGATAGAAGAAAAATAACAGAAGATGATTTAAAGAAAGCTTTAAAAGGAAATTCAGTTGTTGAAGAAGAGGAAAAAAATAATAATACAATAGTTAATTTTAAAGAAGAAAAAACAAACATAATGGTTCAGATTACTAAGTCAGTGCTCTATCATGGGAACAAGTAACATCATACTTATAAAAGATGATGCAGAGAACAAAAATAATGAAGATGTAAATGATAACTGGATTGAGGTGGAATGAGAGGAAAATACTACACCAATCATTGTGGCAGAAGAAGTTCTACAAGAAAATACAAAGGAAATTTCAGGTGACAAAGAAGAAGAAAAGGTTGGGGAAAATACTAACAAATATTTATGGAGCAACTGAAATGAATGAAAGGGAAGTAAAGGAATTTTCTTAGGCTAAGAAGGAAAATTCTATTGATTGGGCTATGCTTTTACCTGAAAGTAAATAGAAGGAAACATACCCTGACATGGTAAAGACTGGAGCTAGCTCTAACTATCTTTCTCCAACTGAACATACTGAGGTAATTTTTTGTTACCACTCTTTACTCCTACTTAACTTCATTCATTCCATATACATGATATCTAAAAGCATATTTTTAAATATATACAAGCAAACTATCTTAAATGTTAAAAGTTTTTATCCAATCTTTCTCATTCAAATAATACATCTTCTAAAAAATTCAAAATTTCTTCTCAGTGGTTCTCTGAATAGATTTTCTCAAAAATTCCATCATGTGCTCAGGATAATATCTATTAGTAAAAAACTTCATCATGTTCTCAGGTTAATTTTTATTCTTCATATAAGTATAAACAGTAAGAAGTATGACTGTAACTTCAAGTCTTTATCTTGGAATTTTCATAGTGGAGAGACAAATTATAGAAAACTATTTATAGAACATTATGTTACCAAAAGAATGTTCTGCATATTGGTCTGTATGAGTGGTTATATACTTGCTTTAGATATCTGATTATTTTCCATATTATTCTGTACTCTGCTATATTTCCTTTACAAAATAATCTTCTATTTAGATATGTCATTTCAAAAGAAACAACTAGGGGTTATGAGTTTAAAGTTCTATCTTGGAATTAAATAAATCTCACAACTTAGATGTCATTTTTTATCTGAAAAAAAAGTGGGTATATATATGGTTGAAAAAGTTTTTAGACGTATGAAATTAAAAGATTGGTTTATCATGCCTTCAGTTGGTAGATCAGGAGGTTTTGCAATTTCCTTGAACCAGGGAATATCTGCTAAACTTATAACTTTTAAGCATAATGTCTTTCATTTTCAAATAATTAAGGGTAACTTTTGTATGTTTATGTCTTTTATATATGGTGCTTTAGATAATAAAATTAGATTTGAACAATGGAACTTCATCAACAATATTTGTGAACTAGAATCTCCATGGGCCATTATTGGCGATATGAACTTCATTTTACATAAAGATGAAAAACAAGGTGGTAATAACCCATCTACGAGTAGTTTTTCCTATGTCTTTCACTATATTCAATCTTTAGGTTTAGTTGATTTAAATTTCACTGGCCTCCCTTTTACTTGGACCAATAGAAGAACAAGGGAGCAGAATATACAAGAAATAATGGATAGGGTTTTCGTCAATCATAAATGGCTGGAAATGTTTCCAAAATCGAATAACACACATATTACTAGAGTTGCCTTGGACCATGCTCCGATTTTATTATAAATAATTCCTCTTAAAAACAAAGGATTCATACCTTACAGATACGTGAGATGTTCGATAGAACATAAAAATTATAATGGTGTTATAAATAAATCTATCTCGCAAAGTAAAGGAAAACAAAATAATTTACTAAAAACTCTGAAAAATATAGAATATGACCCTAGATCATGGAATAATTTGGACTTTGATAACATCTCCACAATCTTGGAAAGCATTGAAGTAGAAAATAAAAAACCTTATAGTCTAGAAACGAAACACAATATAGAACAACTTTAAAATGAGCTTATTCTTGGTATGGAATTGAAAAGATATATTGGAGTCAACATGTAAAAGAAAATGGATTAATGAGAATGATAATAATACTCAGTTCTTCCACCAACAGGCTTCTGATAGGAAAAGATTTAATAATATACATGCCCTTAGAGATAAGACAGGTTTATGGATAGAAGGTCAAGAACATTTAAGTACACTGTTAACCAACCATTTTAAGAATGTAGCTCAAACTAGTGGTAATGATATTGATCCCATATTTAAGGAAATTCTAAAACCTACTATTAGCATAGAGAATAATTTAAGATAATGTGAAATTCCTAATGAACTGGAAATAAAATAAGCCATTTTCATGATGAATGCTGATAGTTGTCTAAAACACCAAATTTTATATCTAGTGTTTATGATTTCTTTGCGAGTTTTCTTGTAAAATATGTATCTCATGTTTGCTTTTGAGTGTTTAGGTACTTTGGAATCATTTAGAGCAAAAGAATAAGAAATTGTCCATTTAAAGTGAAAAGGACAAAAAGAGTCAATTCATGTGCGAGCCATATTTGGAGCCAGCTGAGGTAAGTGAAGAACAGTTAAGAAAGAAAGAATAGGTTGTCAGTGATCCGTATCTGACATGCCACAATCACTTCCGTGGCTCTTATTCTAATCTGTGGAGTGCCAATATAAATTCCTTTTCCTACAGATAACCAAAAACTCAGAGAGATTAGATTTTATTTCATCTCCTCTCCCTGAAACCAATGGCGGTTGTTACTGAGGGAAATCAGATCGAGAAATTCATAGAAGTAGGGAGGAATTTAAGATGATGAAAGGGTTGGCTATAGTTTTCGAGTTGCTAGTACTAAACTAATGATTGAAGTTAGGGTTTGGATAAACCTAACTACAGATGGAAAAGGTTAGGGATGTATTTGTATTGACTGTGTCTATGTAAGAGAAGGATAATTGAAGATGGCAGTAGCCGCAGCTGGTTCATGGTTGCAATCTGTGAACATAGAGAATCAAAACATGGGTTAGAGCTCGAAATAGGGTTTTCTTCCATTAATGGTTGCATCTGGTGGAAGTTCGAAGATGGAGTTGTTACTGGGTGGTGGTGATGAAATTGAATTCTCTGAGATGTTGAAATTCATGGGTTTGAAGGCTTGAATCTGTAGGCTTGTATGCATATTGAGGTAACAAGCTGTTGCTCATTTGTCTAGGTTAAGGTTCTGCAGTTGAGAGAAAAAACAAGTCTTGATAAAGGAATTGGTGGTGATTTCAGTTGAGAAGTGTTGTAGTTGAAGTGGTGAATGGTTTGCAGAGTAATGAGCTGTTGCCAGAACAAGGAATGTGGGTGACTGAGAGTTAAATAGGGAGATTTGAAGTTTGTGTTGCTGATGTTGTTGAGCACAAGATGAGCTAATGGGTGTTGCAGAATACAGGTAGAGAATCTACATAAAGAGATATTGGTACTGATGGCGATGCATTCAAATATGTAATGGTACTGGGATGGAGTTGCAGGTGGTACTATAATAGTTTGAAGAAGGCAGTGAGGATGGTTTCAGGGAGATGGAGCTAGTATGTTGCTTCCAGGGATTAGTAGGATGTATTGAATCTAAGATTGAGAAATAGAATGGGTCTGGTGTTGTATCTGAGATCAAGCTAAAGCAGATAGGAGAATTACGAGCTCAGTTTTGAAACTGAGTTAGAGATATTGTGGGTTTGCAGTCAGAGTTTATATGAGCTGCATGAGATGGAGTGGTAAGGTGAAATGGTAGGTGTCGGTTCTGATTTGTAGGTGCATCTGGAGATGAAATGAGTCAGAGAATTGAATTTCTACGGAAGACGGCTAAGTTTGGTTTGTAATGAATTGCATCTGGTGGAAGTTGAGATGGATGTGAAATTTAAACGGAGGTAGTGGTGAATTTAGTTGCAGGTGTGGCTGGCTGAGAGATTTCATGTATTGAAGTTGAAATGGGAATTGTATGTTAGAAGTTGTTTGTGACTGAATGAGTTACAGGGAAGTGTGTTTGGTGTTGGTATTGCAGGGAGCAGTTGTGGTTAGGCAATGCAGTTATAACCTGTGGTGAAGGAAGGCTGGTATTTGGGTCTTTGGGATGAACTGACTCATGGTGGTACAAGGCAGAAGCTGAAATAAAATTAGTAGTTGCATCTGCAGGAAATGAATGAAATCTGTATGTTTGATTGAATTAAATGTATTACAGGGACTGAAGTTGCAAGAGAAGATACGGTGTGAAAACACAGTGAGAATGGTGAGCCGGTGGTACTATTTCTGGTAGTCAAATTTTGTAGCTTGAAGTATGAATCATAATGTTTCAGTCAATTATGAAGTTAGAATGTGTTGGATGCAATAGTTGGCCGCTGTACATATGAGCTACGAGTTACGTTTTTGGGCTAGGTTTCGCAAGAATCAAGAATTGGCCTAGATGATTTTGTGAAGTATGGCCTGTTTGTGAATGTTTGAACTGCAGAGAAGTAGAGTTGAGCTCCTGAAATTATATACTTGTCTGGTGACATCTTCCAATGACTCAAGTGGCCTGAGATAGTTATCAGGTGGCCGGATCTCGGTGATGGCGTCATCAATCCGGCAACCAGTTTTGGACCCAAAATTTCCAGAGAAGATATGTTTTAACACATGGGCTTGGTGGACCACTGAGAGATGGACTTTTAAATATTTTGAAGGATCAACCTAGTATCGAAAAGAGTATCCTTTTGGGAGAAAAATCTATAAAAAGAAAAACACTACTCAAATCTTAAGATCTTTTGCTTCTACTTTTATTCTAGGGTTTTAGAAACATGATAGGTTGTATCTTCCTTCTTGTTATGAACTCTTATTCTATGAATACCTAGTTTTATTATTGGTTTAAGGAATAAGTTGGATTTCCAAATATGGATTTTATGTAATGAATTAGTTTTGTCTCCATGCTTTATTGTTTATGATTCACCATTAATATTGTTAAATGATTTGAATGCTAGTTTGATCGAGTCGCGAATAGATTGAGTTTGCTTTCATTTCTATTGCTTGATTAGAGTTTATTATACGCAAAAGTGATAAATTTCTGATTGCAAGTAGCATGATTGTGAATATTGCTTGTAGTGATACATCCTAGTAGTCACAAGTGGATCATAACCTTTGTTAAATCGAATTAGTGCTTTTACACGGTCGATTGCTTTGATTGGCCTGATTTCATAGAACTTATGCATCTAGGGAATTAAACTTGATTAGTGCTTTTACACGTTAGGTTGTTCTCTTAGATAGAACACATACTCGCATCTTTTAATGTGTTTGTTGATGACAAGAGGAAATTAGCGGGATATTCTTGCGATCAAGGTATTCTAGGGACATTGATAAAATAGAGATTAAATATCAATTCTAGTTATTAAGAAAAGAGCATGTTAGTGAATGAAAACAAAATCCTTAACCAATATCTCTTTTACTTGATTTATTTGTTTATTTGCTTATTTGCTTTTAGTTTATTTTACTTTATTAAAAATCAGAAAAATTCCCCCCTTGTTACTTTTAGGAAACCGAAACATATTGACAACCTAGTCCTCTCCCTGGGAACGATCCTTTCTAAACCTTTCTATATTTTATATTTTGAGTAGTAAGAAAGTGTAATTTATTTTTGACGCCTACGACAGCGATCAAATTTTGGGGCCGCTGCCGGGGAGGCAGCGATTGTCACTTGTTTTTGGTTTCTTATTTTTTTGTTTTTAACCTTGGTTTGAGAATCTTATTTCAGGTACTTATTTCTCATGAAAGGAGCATACTACATGGATGGGTACGGTTTTCAACAACCTCAACAATATGACAACTACCAATTCCAGGGGTATAATCGAAACCAATTTATTGGTTATGGCCAATATTCCATGGAAACTTGTGGTCTTTATACGTATCAAAAACCTTACGGCGGGGATGTGCGTGAACAACCACAAGGATTGGAGGATTCTTATGCTCATGAACAACAAGTCTCTAATTTATCAGACAACTTTTCCAACTTTATACGACAAGAGTTTCAAAAAGATAAAGAGGCTACAGACGAGCAACTCCAAGAACTTCGTGAAGGTATGAATATCTTACGAAGAAGCATTGATGATTACAAGGAAGAAAGGTATAAAGAATAACTTTGTTTTCAAAACAATAACTATTCTAATGTGCATGTGGTTTGTGATGAATATTTGATTGATGCTAATGTTGAAAAAGGCCAACCTTTGGGGTATTTCGTTGATAATTATGTAGTTAACTCAACTATTGATCTTAATAATGATCATTCACCTATTCAAAAGGATGAGTTTGAGACTAGCAACACTAAATTTAGTGAGAACCAATTTTATGTTAACTATGAAAGTGATGGTGATTATGAAGATACATCGCTTGAACCAACCCATGATGACATTTCCCAAAGGTGTACCGCGGAATATTTTTGGCATCAAGATGAAGACGAAGAGGACTATGATGACACTTCTGTAGATAACTCAAGCATTGATCTTAATAATGATCAAGAGCCTATTCAAAGTGTGGAGCTAGAGAATGATGCATTTTTGAGTGTTCTAAAAAAATTCCTCATAGTGAAATTTGGATCCGCAAAAGAGTATGTGCCTTGCAACAAAGAGGAGTATGTTGAGAATGAAACCGATTTGACCAACATTCTGAAAGACCCAATTGAGCATGCAAAAGATTGCAATGAAGATGTTGATGTCGAGACTTTGGTTAAAGCAGAAACGAATGAAGAATTGTTGCAAGTTTCAATAGAGGACCACGATGTGAAAGAGGTAAGTAATTCACTTGAAGTTTCTAAGGATGAAGAGGATACTATAATACAAGAGTTGCAAGGTTTTTCTAACCCTTTGCCTATTAATTCTTCTCCTTTACCTCTTATTGGTTTGAATGTATGTGCTTCGAGAATATTGTTGAATGACTTTGTTTCTCAAGCTCCTGAATTTTATGTTTTTTATACACTTCCAAGTGTAAACAAGAATAAGTGTGGGGGAAACTTTTATTGGTTGATATCTTCTCTTCTATTTTCTTGTACTAATATTTGTGCATAGCGATTGTTTGCAAAACATGTTACATGGAAGGATCCCCAACTTTTCAGATTATTGGTGTATGGGGAATGAATCTTGCAAGGATATAGTCGGGCTGACGACTTTAAACCAAGCGTTGCATGGGAGGCCACCCATTGGATGAGTATTTCTTGTCTTGTTTTAGCTTTTTTTTATTTTGCATTTACTTTTTCTGATTTCTTTTCATATTATCATTATATGATTTCCCACCTTGACTTTATTTGGAAGATTCAATTTACATTGAGGACAATGTAAAGTTTAAGTGTGGGGGAGTGGTTAAGCATTTTTATTGTAAACATTTCAACTTTTTTGTAAATTAGTGCATGAAAAACTCCAACTTGTAGTTAGTTTAGAGTCACATAGTATACATGTCGCTAAGATTACATCGAGATTCTCATAAGAGTGACTGAACTTAGAGATAACAAAGAACGTGATCGGGTTTCTTAATTGTATGAGAGTTAAAGTTGGATTTAACCATGCCAGTGGCAAATGAGGTGCAGACTGAATTCGGTATTAGAGTTGTGGTCCCCTATAGTGGAGACTACCCATGTTACATCATGAGAGGCACCGACCTTCAATTCTTTGTAGCTATCTAAATATGTGCTTTTAGAGTGTGTGTCACCGTACGTTAATTCCGGGTAGAATGGTGAGATACCCAACCTACCACCAATAGAAGCACTATTTTGATCTCTTGAGTGCTATTTTATCAATCATGATGGTGACATCGAATTGCTAACTTACATACCACTTGTAATCTTGTTCGCAGTTAGCACCTTCCACTTTATCTCTCTCTACACCAACAGGTCCATAGAAACACCATCATCATCAACAAGAGGAGCATCACAAATTCTAAGGAAAGTTGAATACGTTCAAAGTTTACAAGCAACGGTACAGAAATGAGCAGATTTTAGATTCAAGTAAAGCAACAAGACAAGGAGAAGAATTTTTACAAGTTGAAGACTATTGTACAAGAGCTAATATTATCAAGATGAGATTTCAAGAAGTTTATGATATCAAGACATACAAGTTATGAAGAATCAAGCGGTAAAGTACTTACACCATGCCCTTTGTACTTGCATTTTTATTTTATCTTTATTTTGTTTTTGTTTTTGTATTTGTATTATTTTCTCTTGTCTCAAAAAAAAAATCATTTTGTAAGAAAAATAAAAAATAAATTCATTGCATCATATTTGGGTTTGTTTAGTTCGTTGTTGGTTTTGTATTCATTCAATAAATCCAATGGAAAAAGAAATATACATAATGAAGTTTCAAGTAACAAGGAATTAGAGGAAAGAATCACATTGTCAAGATTCTACGAAGTTCAAGAGTTATCATCAAGAGTTGAAGACCTAAGACGAAGACGAAGATAAAAATTGAAGACCGAAGATGTTTCTATGGATGCTGTGAGAGTGGTGCTAATTGCACGTTGAATGGATAACGAGGTAAGTAAGCATATTCCCACCTTCGTTAAGTGGTTGATTTCCTTTCTTAAAGATCATAAAAAAAAAATGTTTTCAAAATGAATAAAAGATGTGGGTTTTCAAAACAATTCAGAGGGTTTTTGCCTTCCTACCATTCAAGGTATCGCGTGATTCTCTCTTCACTCCTACCTGGACACATGTGTGACCCATAAAAAGTTGTTTATTATTGAGTGCAATTTCATAAAATCCTTTCTGGTGAGGCAGAGTCAAAACTTTCGATTACTTTGAACCTGGATTCTTTCGATAAGGGATGGTTATTTCTCTCTCAACTTTTAAGGATGATATTGTGTTCATTTATGTGTCTTAACTTCTTATGACTAGTGTGCAGAATCTCTATGTCTTCTTAGCGCGTTGGACTCTATCATTTCGGAGAACTAGTAAGTTGGAAATATAGGTTTTGTAGGTATATCTCTTGTAAACCTTCACGAGACTATAACTCGTCCACTAGGGACACCTAGGGGTTTAAAGGCTTGTTATTTATGCTAAAAGTAACCGCAACCTCGACGACACGGAGTTGTATGTATTTTTTTTAGTATATGTTTTATTTGATTTGTTCGAGAACTAGCAAAGTCTAAGTGTGGGGAAATTTGATAGGTGTCTAAAACACCTAATTTTATATCTAGTGTTTATGCTTTCTTTGCGAGTTTTCTTGTAAAATATGTATCTCATGTTTGCTTTTGAGTGTTTAGGTACTTTGGAATCATTTAGAGCAAAAGAAGAAGAAATTGCCCATTTAAAGCGAAAAGGACAAAAAGAGTTCATATTTGGAGCCAGTTGAGGGAAGTGAAGAAAAACTGTCAGTTTTGGGAAACTGACAGTTAAGAAAGAAAGAATAGGCAGTCAGTTACCCGTAACTGACATGCCAAATATCACTTCGGTGGATCTTATTCTAATGTGTGGAGTGCCAATATAAATTCCTTTTCCTACAGATAACCAAAAACTCAGAGAGATTAGATTTTATTTCATCTCCTCTCCCTGAAACCAATGGAGGATGTTGCTAAGGAAAATTAGATCGAGAAATTCACAGAAGTAGGGAGAAATTCAAGATGATTGATGGGTTGGATATAGTTTTCGAGTTGCTAGTATTAAACTGATGATTGAAGTTAGGGTTTGGCTAAACCTAACTACAGATGAAGAAGGTTAGGGATGTATTTGTGTTGACTGTGTCTATGGAAGAGAATGAGAATTGAAGATGATAGTAGACACAACTGATTCATGGTTATAATCTGTGAACATAGAGAATCAAAACATGGGTTTGAGCTTGAAATAGGGTTTGCTGCCATTAATGGTTGCATCTAGTGGAAGTTCGAAGATGGAGTTGTTATTGAGTGGTGGTGATGAAATTGAATTCTCTGAGATGTTGAAATTCATGGGTTTGAAGGCTTGAATCTGTAGGCTTGTATGTGTATTGAGATAACAAGTTATTGCTGATTTGTCTAGGTTAAGGTTCTGTAGTTGAGAGCAAAAAGAAGGCTTGATAAAGGAAGTGGTGATGATTTCAGTTGAGAAGTCTTGCAGCTGAAGTGGTGAATGGTTTGCAGAGTAATGAGATGTTGCCAGAACAAGGAATGTGGGTGACTGAGAGTTAAACAGGAAGATTTGGAGTTTGTGTTGCTGATGTTGTTGAGCACAAGATGAGCTAATGGGTGTTGCAGGATACAGGTAGAGAAGCTACAGAAAGAGATATTGGTACTGATGGTGATGCGTTCAAATGTGTAATGGTACTGGGATGGATTTGCAGGTGGTACTGTAATAGTTTGAAGAAGGCAGTGAGGATGGTTTCAGGGAGATGGAGCTGGTGATGTTGCTACCAGGGATTAGCAGGATGTATTGAATCTGAGATTGAGAAATAGAATGGGTATGGTGTTGTATCTGAGATCAATCTAAAGCAGATGGGAGAATTACGAGCTCAGCTTTGAACCTGAGTTGGATATGTTGTGGGTTTGCAGTCAGAGTTTATATGAGCTGCAGGAGATAGAGTGGCAAGGTGGAATGGCATGTGTTGGTTCTGATTTGTAGGTGCAGCTGGAGATGAAATGAGTCAGAGAACTGAATTTCTACGGATGAAGGCTAAGTTTGGTTTGTAATGAATTGCATCTAGTGGAAGTTGAGCTGTATGTGAAATTTAGATGGAGGCAGTGGTGAATTTAGTTGCAGGTGTTGCTTCCAATAATGCAAATAAATGAATGTGATTTCCGCCGTTTGACTGGAGCATGCCATGGTGCGGAGATTGGAACTCATGGAATTAAAGGATTGCAGCTGATATTACAATGGATGTGTTGCAGAAGCAATGAGTTGTGGCTGACTGAGAGAAGTGTATGTTAGGAGTTGTTTGTGACTGAATGAGTTACAGGGAAGTGTGTTTGGTGTTGGTTTTACAGGGAGCAGTTGTGGTTAGGCAATGCAGTTAGAACCATTGGTGAAGGAAGGCTGGTATTTGGGTCTTTGGGATGAACTGACTCATGGTGGTACAAGGCAGAAGCTGAAATGAAATTAGTAGTTGCAGCTGCAGGAAATGAAAGAAATATGTATGTTTGATTGATTGAATTAAATGTCTTACATGGACTTAAGTTGCAAGAGAAGATATGATAAGTGCATAATTCATATAATTTTAATATCCATTCCATACTTGTTTTAGCTATTACTCTTGCATGTATTCGTGTTATTACTATTGTTTTCTCTCATTTGTCTCTAATAGGTGAATCATCCAAAAAGGAGCTACAAAGTGCTGAAAAGATCCATGAAGAGAAGTATTCCAAGTATCCAAGCGCCCAAGTCCAAGAGAAGTGGAAGAAGTGCGACGAAAAGGAGAAAAACGCTCATAATCAAGAGAAGGGACAAATACCAATCTTAACTCATTCAAATCAAGTATTTATCATCACCATCTTGAAGAAAATTGAAATATAAAAATAATGCAAAAAGAATGAGGTCATTCCGAGTTCGGATGAAGAAGTTGTGGCCAAAACATTTTCTATTGAAAACCGAAGATAGTGCAGTCCGCGAACTGGGTTTGCGGATGGGGTTCACACACGTATTTCCGAAAATATCTGCTGGAATTTGAAGTTTGCGGACTGGGTTCGCGAACTTAGCAAATAGGAACGTGTATTCACTCCTTGGAAGGCCTAAGGGAACGTTTGGATTCGTTATTTCGGGTCGGGTTCCTAAACCTAACTAAATACTTGGAGACCAAGCAATGTAAACCTATAAAAAGGTATTAGGTTATGTAAAATCAATAAAAATCATATCATCTCATATCATAAGTTCTATATCAAAACCTAGGGTTTACCCCTTTAGGGGGAAACCGGGTAATTGTGTAATCATGAGAAACTAAATCCTTTGTTGATTAAGGATGAATTCAATGTTCCAAGCATGAAGCTTTATTAATAATACAAATCTATTGAGATTTTTTATCATCATCGTTTGTCTTTACCATATCTAGGGTTTATGAGTGATTCTTAGATTTATTTGGGATGCATACTAGATTAGTCTATTGATCATTCTATTGCTAGTGGAGATTAGGAGATAAGTAATCGTCGAATAACTCTCTACACAAGTAGAAAACATGAGACCTTGCAGAGGGATTCTGTGTAGCAATCGTGTGTGAAGATAACATCAGCAAGTAAACCTTGAGCTAAGAGTTTAACTACTGGGATCAACCTAATTCACAAAGCTTAAAGCGTTCGATTAGATTACACCTTGAGTGAGCTACTACTTGGTGGTTCAGTTGAATAGAATCTGATATTGGAGAGCTTCCATATCAGTGGTATAAGGAGTTTTGGGGATATCACTGAGATAGATGCTATTCCACGGTTGGTGATGAATGGTTATTACAAACAATAGATAAGTATTTTAATCCTTCTATCGCTTGGTAACGGCGAAGGATTCATTAATCATCTATCTTCTTATTGTCTTTATATTTATCTTACAACCAAAACCCCCCTTTGTTATTTACTTTATTTTGCTATTTCAAATAACCTATCAATTACATAGCTCTTTGTGGGAATGATCTCTTACTACCGCTATATCACCAGTTAATTAGTGGGAATATATTTATTAATTTGTTGAGCCTACAACAGCCCATACAAGATACGATGCGAAAACACAGTGAGAATGGTGAGCCGGCGGTACTAGTTCCGGCAGTCAGATTTTGTAGCTTGAAGTATGAATCATAATGTTTCAGTCAATCATAAAGGTAGAACGTGTTGGATACAATAGTTGGCCGCTGGACATATGAGCTACGAGTTACGCTTTTGGGATAGTTTTCACAAGAATCAAGAATTAGCCTAGATGATTTTGTGAAGTATGGTCTGTTTGTGAATGTTTGAACTGCAGAGAAGTAGAGTTGAGCTTCTGAAATTATACACTTGTCTGGTGACATCTTCCAATGACTCAAGTGGCCTGAGATAGTTATCCAGTGGCCGTATTCCGGTGATGGCGTCATCAATCCAGCGACCAGTTTTGTACCCATAATTTCCAGAGAAGAGATGTTTTAACACATAGGCTTGGTGGACCACTGAAGATGGACTTTTGAAGATTGTGAAGGCTCAACCTAGTATCGGAAAGAGTATCCTTTTGGGAGAAAAAGCTATAAAAAGAAAAACACTACTCAAATCTTAAGATCTTTTGATGCTACTTTTATTCTAGGGTTTTAGAAACATGATAGGTTGTATCTTCCTTCTTGTTATGAACTCATATGCTATGAATAGCTAGTTTTATTATTGGTTTAAGGAATAAGTTGGATTTCCAAATATGGGTTTTATGCAATGAATTAGTTTTGTCTCCATGATTTATCGTTTATGATTCACCATTAATATTGTTAAATGATTTGAATGCTAGTTTGATCGAGTCGTGAATCGATTGAGTTTACTTTCATCTCTATTGCTAGATTCGAGTTTATTATACGCAAAAGTGATAAATTTCTGATTGCAAGTAGCATGATTGTGAATATTGCTTGTAGTGATACATCCTAGTAGTCACATGTGGATCATAACCTTTGTTAAATCGAATTAGTGCTTTTACACGTTCGATTGCTTTGATTGGCCTGATTTCATAGAACTTATGCATCTAGGGAATTAAACTTGATTAGTGCTTTTACACGTTAGGTTGTTCTCTTAGATAGAACTCATACTCGCATCTTTTAATGTGTTTGTTGATGACAAGAGGAAATTAGCGGGATATTCTTGCGATCAAGGTATTCGAGGGCCATTGATAAAATAGAGATTAAATATCAATTCTAGTTATTAATAAAAGAGCATGTTAGTGAATGAAAACGAAATCCTTAACCAATATCTCTTCTACTTGATTTATTTGTTTATTTGCTTATTTGCTTTTAGTTTATTTTACTTTATTAAAAATCAGAAAAATTCCCCCCTTATTACTTTTAGGAAACCGAAACATATTGACAACCTAGTCCTCTCTGTGGGAACGATCCTTTCTTGCCCTTGCTTTATTTTATATTTTGAGTAGTATTAAAGTGTAATTTATTTTTGACGCCTACGACAGCGATCAAATGCATGGGGTGCTCCTGGGCCTGATGCCCCCCCCCCCAGGTTTTTTTCAACAACACTGGGATATCTTAAAGGATGATATTGTTTCTTGGGTTCAGAAAGGTTTTAAAGGAAAAAAAAATAATCAAAAAATAAATTACACTTTTGTTTCTTTGATTCCTAAAATCAAAGTCCAAAACATCCTAGTGATTTTAGACCAAGTAGTTTGAGTAATGCCCTTTATAAGATTATTTCTAAAATTATTACAAATAGGTTGACACCCTTATTTGATAACTTAATATCTCAGAATCAATCAACTTTCATCCCAAATAGACAGATCACTGATAACATTGCAGTAGCTCACGAAGTTCTGCATACTACGAATACTAGTAAAAGGAAAAATAGTTCTATGGCTTTATAATTGGACCTTTCAAAGGCCTTTGATAGGCATGTATGGGATTTCATTCTATTAGTTTTTAGACAGTTTGAATTTTCAGAAGATTTCTGTGATCTTATTTTTAATTGTATTTCTTCTGTTTCATATTCTGTATTGGTTAATGGTTTCCCATGGGAAAACTTTTCCCCCTCTAGAGGGATCAGACATGGAGACCCCATGTCACCCTATATATTTATTATTTGTATGGAAGCACCATCAAAGTTTTTTTTTCATGTTGAAATGAATGGTAATATTACAGGTATTAAGGTTACTAAAGATTGTCCTTCAGTGTCACATATTTTCTTTGTTGGCGAATCCTTCTTATTTACTTCTGCCAGTATAGTACAAACTATCAAAAATCAGGTGTTTATTTTAGAAAAAAAGTGGAAAACAAGCATTGCAAATTGTTAGCCAGGATCCTTAGAGTAGGAAGAATAAATAAGAATGAGGATTATTTAGGTACTCCTTTATTTTTCAACAGAGCTAAAAGCTTTAATTATCATAATATGTTAGATAAAATTTACAGTATGATACAAAGTTGGGAGACAATTTTTTTATCCCAAACAGGTAGAACTACCCTTATCAACTTTGTTTCTACTACCATGCCTATGTATCAAATGATGTGCTTTCTTATCCCTAAAAAAACTTTAGACAAGCTTAATGCTTTACAAAGAGATTTTTGGCGGCAAAAAAATAAGTACAATAGAGGTATATATCTTAAGGATTGGAATTCCATGTGTATTAGTAAAGCTAATGGTGGACTATGTATTAAAAATCCTTACAAATTTAATTTAGCTTTATTAACCAGATTGGCCTGGCGTCTCCTAGAAAATCCAGATAAGTTGTGGTGTATAATTCTTAAACATAAATACTTTCCTAAGAATGATCATATGTTTTATAAAAAGAAAAAAGTTAAATCCTGGGTCTGGACTGGTATATGTAAAGGTCTAGATATAATTAGGGAGAACCATTGTTGGGAATTGGGAAATGGCATAAACATTAAGGTCTGGACTGATAGATGGCTACCTAATGGTGGGATCCCAAAGCCTAGAAACAACAACAATTTACAAATTGTTGATAAAGTCTCTGACATAACTGACATAATTGATAATAATGGAAATTGGAATTATATTCTGATCAATAATCTGTTTGATGATAATGATGTAAAGGAAATTAATATGCTTGAACCCTGTAATAATGTTGATAAAAAGGATAAGAAGAGATGGAAAGGTACCAGAGATGGTTCGGTCTCCGTCAAATTAGCCTACAATTATCTATGTAATAAAAACAACAATAATTTGAATGTAGATTGGGTAGGTATATGGAAACTAAATGTTATGCCTAGAGTTAAGAATTTTCTTTGGAAATCTCTCAGTGGTTGTCTTCCAGTTAGTGAGAGTTTAAGTAGATACATAGACATTGACATTAACTTCCCTTTATGCAACAACAATGCTAGAGAAAATTTAGATCATATATTCACTAATTGTGTTTTCTCTGAAGCTGTTTGGAGAGGTTTTTCCCTTACCAGATCTTACTATGCTGCTACTAATCTAAATTTTAAAGATTGAGTTCTGTTATGGTTAAAGGATACGACAAATATGAATCAGATTACATATTTTTATGGTGCATCTGGAAATTCAGGTGCAGGGTGATTTTTTATTCTATTAAGGATAACCCTGTTGATCTGATGGAGTTTATAAGAAAGGATCTTCCAAATTATATTAATAGCAAGAGTTATACTCCTATTAAAAACACTAGTACTAGTAAATGTGATGATCCTCATCCTAACTGTGGAGACCTTAATAATTTAAGGGATTAACATTTCATATTCTTTGATGCTGCTTTCCAAAGTAAAATGAATAAGTTTGCTTAAGAAATTGTAAAAACAAATAACATTTGCCATATTATTGACATTGCAGGTGGAACGGGTTGGTGCCCAAGCTCCGAAGAAGCAGAGTCCAGAGCGTGCAGAGAAGCAATCAGATGGATGCAAGGATACAATGATGAACGAATAGTTTTTCTTAATGACGATAAGAATGTTATTGACAGTATGAGGAAGAAGGATTATTTTGTTGTTTGGTGGAGATGTAAATCTATACTGAAACAAGCTTTAAGTTTCGATCAATTTCTTGCTAATTATTCTTACTCATACATCAAAATAACTTGTAATAGTAGTGTGAATAAGCTATATAAGTTATTAATTAGGTACACATGTCTTAACATTAATTCTAGATACTAGGATAAATCTAGGAAAGATCAGTGGATTTATAGATTATGTAATCAGAACAATGTAATTTCGCTTCCTTAGTTCTATATATCTCGCTCTAAATCATAAAAAATAAAATAAATAGATGTAGGTTATGTCAGTAAGAATAATTTGAAACTCATCCAGGATGCCTACTTGACCTACATAAGTTTTTAAGAAGCCAAAATAATGTAGATCAGAGAGCACCTTATTTTATCAAAACACCACCCGCATTACTATCTCGTCCATTAAGTATAGAACCAAACAATTCATCGAAACTTCGAGGGAGAAATTTCGAAGAACATAATTTGGTAACATCTTTTTGTAGCAACAAATTATATCAGGGTTTCAACAAGTACCAAGACATCAATGATCTCCGCCTTCCTATCCACGATGGACAAGTTTTCGAAGTCACTTATGAGAAAAATTGTTTTTGAAGTCAGTGATAAAGATGATTAAGGAAATCTAACAGGTACAAATCCAATTATATATACTGCAAATAAGAAATATGTGATATGATTGAAATGGAGTACCATAGGAATGAGGTTCAATGCCGATTTATTATTCCTGCACATTTGTTGTGCTGAAATAGTTACGATCCTTTGTCTTCACACATGTATGGATTTTTACTTGCAGTCCATTTGTATAGAACCGGTACATTTGTACCAAATTTTGTTATGTAGTATGTAACTTTCGAAATTCATAAAAACTATCTATGTAACCAGTGACTTGAGTTCGAAACTCGCCAGCATCAAATTCTTTACTGATAAAAAAAAAACTTTTGAAACACTGGTAGATAGCTCTCTATGTTTTGTAAATTGTATTGTGAGCAAAAATGTAGGTTTAGTAGTCTTGTTACTGTAAGGTGAAAATCCTCTTTTAAATCCTATTGAAGTCTGCAGACACAGTTTTAAATGAGAATGAACCAGATCCATCAGTTAGGTGATTTTTGCACCATGACTTAGGTTTCCCTAGCTTCCTTCAGATCTTTGGTAATCTTGCGATATCTGAAACGAATGTGACCAGACAAAACTATAGCAATAAATACGAAATGCTAACAAGCGTGTGAACATTGGTAGTTTTTGTGAACCTTGACCTGTGAAGTTGTGCATTTTCACGTAGTAGTAGCTTCATAATAATGCAAAAGAAGTGAAGAATACCAGTAACCAATAAAACAAGAACATGAAAAATTGTAGTTTGTTTATGAATCATGATTTATATAGTATTGATTGTTGTGTATAAACTTTTATTTTAGGGAGGTATATTGGAATGCAACATATATTTATTAGACATATGTGTCCGTGTGAGTCAAGTGTGTTACAAATCAACCAGTCAATGTTGACTTGACCCATGTCCATCTATTTTATTACTCATATAAAACTCTCTGTTATACTCAGTAATAGGTTATCGGTTTATTCAGTAATAACAAATAAGGTTTTATCATGGTATCATTCCTAATCGATCCTAGGTATTCAAAATTTTCTTTCTGCCAATAATTTTTCAATGCTCTTTCAGCAGATCATTCAATCGTTAATAACCTTTTACAATAATCTTTTCACAACGATTTTCAGTATCAATTTTTAGGTCAACATCAATATCAAGTTATCAGATCTGATATCTTGATTCTCAATAATAATTTCATCAGATTTTTTTTAATGTCGGTGATTGTTTACACAGGAAGAAAGAATATGTCGTCTAATTTCGCTGCTCAAGATGGTAATCATATAAATTTCACTTTACCTTTCTCTAATATTGCAAATTTTGTGTCAATCAAGTTAGATACAACAAATTTCTTGTTATGGCGTGACCAATTTGAGTCGATTCTGGTTTCGAATGATTTGTATGGGTATGTTAATGGAGGAGAAGTAGAACCAGTAAGAGAAATTGAAGTTAATGGTGTTAGAACAATAAATCCCAGATGGGTTTACTGGAAAAAGGTCGATTCATTTGTTATAAGTTGTTTAAAGGCTACATTCACCCCTTCTGTATCTGGATATGTATTGGGTTTATCTAGAGCTAGAGAAATTTGGTCTTTTCTTGAAGTCAGTTTCAAGAATCAGTTCATGGCCAAGAAGAGTATGTTGAGGAATCAATTACATGGCTACAAGAAAGGTAATTTGTTTGTTCTTGTCTATTGCAAAATTTAAAGACAAATGCTGATTCTCTAGATGCTATTGGTGAGAAAGTAAGTGAATCAGACTTAGTAATGCATGTACTGAATGGGTTAGGCCGAGAATATGACAATTTTGACATTACTGCTCAGAATAGGGAGATGCCTTTTACTTTCGTAGAATTAAAACCTAGATTGCTTAATCATGAACAGTGGCTTGTTGATCAACAACAAGATTCTACTATGGTCTTTGATGCACAACACCCTTCCGCTTTACATTCAAGGGATGGAAATTTTACTAGTAATGGGAATGGTAAATGAAGGAATAATAACTATTGTAACAAGAACTCATGAAGTGGTAATTACAACACTGGTAACAAGAATTCAGGAAGTGGTAACTACAACAATGACAAGAATCATTCATATTCAAAGTCAAATGGTTCTTATGATGGTGTTGGTAATGGGAGAAGGGATTTTTCTCAGGTGAAGTGTCAAATTTGTTTAAAGAAGGGCCACTATGCTATTAAGTGTCACTTCAGATATTATCCACCAGCTTATGCTTCTTTTTCTGGGAATGGTTCATCAAATATACATCCACAACAATTAGCATTTACTTCTGTGATTGACGATGTGGATTTTTCTCATCTTTCAACATCTAATCAAACTTCACAATGGCTTGTTGACTCCGATGTCACTGCACATATTACTAGCAATGAGGGTCTGCTACAACATACTTCTAATTACAAAGGGAAGGAGCAAGTGCAAGTTGGTAATGGTAAGTCTCTTAAGATTACTTCCACTGGTACTTCTATAATTTAGACACCTAAAACTAGTTTTAGGCTTAACACTGTTATGTTAGTTCCAGATATGCAACATAATTTAATTTCAGTGGCTAGAATTACAAGGGAAAATTTATGCTACTTCAAATTAGATCCATATGGTTATGAGATTAGATATCTGCTTACAGATACTTTGCTTTCTCACGGAACTGTAGTCAATAATTTGTATCATATTTCAAATTCTTTTGTTAATTCTACTCCTCACATGTCTTTGTCTACAACCTTATCTGCACCTTTTCAGGTTTGGCATGATAGGTTAAGTCATCCCTCTAGTGACATAATTCATAAACTACATTCCTCGAAACAAATTGTTTGTACTTCTGTTAAGTCTTCCACTCTTTGTCATCCATGTCAACTTGCCAAAAGTAAAAAGTTTCCTTTTCAATTGTCTCAATCGCCTGAAGAGAAACCATTGTTACTAATTCATTGTGATGTATGGGGTCATATAATTCATTTTATACATGGGTACATATATTATATTGTTTTTATTGATGAGTAGGTTTCATTGGATTTATCCAATGGAACTGAAATCAGATGCAGTACAGTGTTTTAGTCGTTTCAAAACTCATACTGAAAAACAATTTTCTTCAAAAAAATTGGCTTTCCAAGTGGATGGTGTTGCTGAGTTGGTTAAAGGTCCTTTTAAAATTCTTTTTGATTCATGTGGTATTCTTACTAAAATTTCATGTCCTAAAACCCCTGAACAGGATGATCTTGCTGAGACAAAGCATAGAAACAATACTGAAATAGGGAATACTTTATTGTTTAATGTTTTTTGTCCAAAAGAGTTCTGGTATGATGCTTACCTTAATGCTTCTTATCTCATAAATAGAACTCCATATAGGATTCTAAATTATAAGTCCCCTTTTGAGATTTTATTTGGCATTGCTCCAGATTATTCTTTTTAATAAGTTTTTGGTTCAATCTGTTATCCTTATCTTGCTCACTCAAGAACTGGTAAACTTTCACCAAAATCAGTCAAGTATGTTTTTCTTGGGTACAACCCTCTACATAAAGGATATAAATGCTATAATCCTGTCTCTAAAAAGTCTTACATTTCAAGGCATGTAGTGTTTAATGAGTCCAATTTTTATTTTTCAAATTATGTATCTGGTTCAACTTCAGATTCTTGCCAATTGAAACTTCTGATTCATCTAATACTTCTACTTCTACTAGCACTATTATGACTAGAGCTCGAAGGGGTATTTCTAAACAAAAATATTTTTCTGATTATGTTACTCATCTCTCTATAAACATCCTATTTTTCCTTCTTATACATCTTTATTGACTACAGTTTCTAAGCCTAAAGGCTAAAACCTTTAAACAAGCTATGAAAAATCCTAAGTGGCAATTTTCTATGAAAGATGAATACACATCTTTGATGAAAAATGGTACATGGGAATATGTATTTCCTGAACCTCATATGAATGTTTTAGGTTCTAAATAGGTATATAAGATCAAACAAAAGCCTGATGGTACTATTGATATATACAAATCTAGGTTAGTTGCAAAGGGATATAATCAACAAGATGGTATTGATTTTAATGAAACTTTCAGTCCGGTAATTAAGTTTACTACTATTGGGATTGTTCTTTGCTTGGCTATTACTTATGATTGGAAAATAAGACAGTTAGACGTAAGTAATGCTTTTCAACATGGGTTTTTAGATGAAGATGTTTATATGTCACAGCCACAAGGTTTTGTTCATCCACATTATCCTTCTAACTATGTTTGTAAACTTAAGAAAAGTTTGTAGGGATTGAAACAGGCTCCTAGAGCCTGGTTTCACATATTCAGTTCATTTCTTATTAATTTTGGTTTCAAGAAGACAATTTCAGATAATTCTATGTTAGTGCTTTCTTATTCGAAGGATATACTTGTTCTACTACTGTATGTGGATGATATCTTGTTAACTGGTTCTTGTATTGTTATGATTGATGGTCTTATTGCTTCTTTAAAGAAAGAATTTTCTATTAAGGAGTTGGGGCACTTAGGTTATTTTCTTGGTATTGAAGTTGTTAGGGATATCAGTTTTATTGCATTGACATAGAAGAAATATACTTTAGAATTGTTAGATAAGGCACAAATGATTGATTGCAAACCATGTGATACTCCTATTGCAAAAGCTCCAAGAGTCTCAATTCATGATGGTAATGTGTTAGATTATCCCAGTGAGTACAGGGCTATTGTAGAAAGCTTATAATATTTAACAGTTATAAGGTCTGATATCTATTTTTCTGTGAATTATGTTTCACAGTTTATGCATTCTCCAACTGACATTCATTTATAATTAGTTAAAAGAATACTAAGATACTTGAAAGGTACTATTGGACTGGGAATTACTTTGAGGAAAGATGGTGTTTTTAGCTCGAGAACTTTCACTGATTCAGATTGGGCAGGGTTCCCAGACACCAGAAGATCTACTTCATCCTATGCACCATTTTCAAATTTGGTTTCATGGTCTTCTAAAAAGCAGCCCAGATTGTCCAAGTCCTCAACAGAAGCAGAATATAAGTGTTTGTCAGTTGTTGTTGCTGAGTTGAAATGGCTAGCTGATTTATTATCTGAGTTATATAATTTTTTTCTCTCCTGCTTTACTACTGTGTGATAATACAAGTGCTTTGGATTTAGCATCTAATCCTATTTTTCATGCTAGGACAAAGCACATAGAGATTCAATACCACACTGTCAGAGAATTGGTGGAGGGTGGTTTTCTTCAACTTCAAGATGTTTCAAGTGATGACCAGTCAGCAGATGTATTCACAAAGGGGTTATGTTTACTTACTTTCTCAAGACTACTCCAACAATTATGGGCTTTATTGTACAATATGCTGCTGCAGGTTCTTAGTTTTACTTTTTTTTTTTCTTTTAATTTTGTTCTTAAATTGAGTCTGTTTCTTTCCCAGTATCAATTTGCAGGGGGGTACAGTATTAGACATATGTATCTGTGTGAGTCAGTCTACCAGTCAATGTTGACTTAACCTGTGTCCAGCTATTGTATTACTCACATAAAACTCCCTGTAATAACTCAGTGATAGGTTATCGGTTCATTCAGTAATAACAAATAAGGTTTTCTCAATATTAAATGAAGTGCGCGTATCCAAGTGGAACGTTACAGCACAAAAGCAGCTGCATCATGTTGTGAAAGATACATTCAATACTTGAGATGAGATCCACCCATGCGGTGACTGCTGAATAAGAGAGGATGAAGAATCAGCTTGCTGGTTTCTCATCAAAAAATATCTTAGTATCTTAATCCAGGGGATATGATTCATATGGATATAAAATTGAATACTTCCTTTTTCACTGGTAACCTTGACCTACCCTCTTCATAGTTATGGCATAGATTATGATGACAATGAAAAATTGACAATAAGTTGTTGGGTGCAATAATAAAAAACAAAGAAAAATCAAATAAGCAAAAGTTATTGATACTTAGCTCCTTTATAATGGAAGTGCCATATCTCCACAATAGCAACAAGGAAAAACTTTGAAAAAACAGAGTGAGTCAAGTGTTCAACACGTTGTCCTTAAGACATTAGCGCCAGGCTACACTCAAGAGTGATGCTATAGACCTCACTGGATGGATATCTCTAGGATAAAACACCCTGCTGCACCTACTACTAGCATATGTAGTAGATGTTCAACTTGAGCCTGGCAACTCCTAAAAAACCCTTAATAAAAATCACGAACGTTAAAGAAATCACTATAAAATATTTTCCCTTGGGGGTCTTTCTAAAAAATAGAGAATCCCCTTTCCCATAAATTTTACAAAAGTAGTGAATTTGTTTATATAATTGACAAATACAACTTAAGAAGAGTAACTCCCCGATGTAGGACTATAAATATTATATAGTCTCTTAAAACAACTAAAAAGTGGAAACTCCACGGTGTGGGACTAATAAGTTTTTCATTCACAAAAGAAAACAATAAATTATAATTTTTTATTAAAACTTCAAAAATCATATTTTGTTAATCGTTTTCCAACAATCCTCCACATGAATGAAAACTCAATAAAACACGGAAACACAGATAGATCTTGGTAAATCAAAAACCCAATCTCACGACCCGAATTGACTAAACAGACATACAAATCATGCATGTTGAAGTCATACTCTCCATTCCAACGTCATCTCCTTCACACAACAGTGTGTTGACCCCAGGGTCATACTATGGATTGCAAAAATCATATAGTATAGAGATCTTTCATCTTTAGTTCTTCATAAGTGAGACTAAAGGTTTCTTTCACCAAAGTGAAAAAACATGAACTAGTGAATCCTTAGTGACCTTTAGGTCCTAAGTTCCTGTAATACCAAAACCATCAAAACGAAAATCACATAAAAAACGTACGAAATGCCATTTTAGGCAGTGGTGTCCATGAGGTCTTGAACCTTTGCTTAGTGAGATATTACCGAAATTACTTGCTAGAGATAGTGAACTATGTCTTAAAATGCTAGCGTTTGATGTAATTCGTGATAACGACCACATATGATATCTCCAAGGTCGCTGCCAAGCTCGTGGCGTTTTGTCCAATTTGGCCCTGGACATATCATGTTTCTCAGAATGGTCTAGGGAATCAAAGCTCATATTCTCATAGGAAGCGGCCCCACTTCCTCATTCAGATAGGTGAGTTTCCATAAAGAGTGTTACTGCTACACCCCACTTCAATCTTAAATTGAAACTATAAAACTCATTAAGACTTCTTAAAATTCATCCTTCACATGCAGTCACACTATCACGTCTACACCATAGAGAAGGGACAGAGAATAAAATTCTCTGATAGTGTTTACCTTTACCCACCACAAATTAGTTGTCTCATTCGAAACCTTGACCTTGGGATCTCCAGTCAGCAAGGTTGAGTATCCTTCATGGAAAGTTTAATTTATGAGCTTAAGCCCCATTCCCCTCGATGCATTTCTAACTATCTCTTTAGAAAAGCCTTTCGTAAAAGGGTCCACGATATTCTCCTTGGACTTTATCCAATTAATAGGAAATAACGTCAGTTGAGATTAGTTGGTTTTTAACTTTAGATATTACAGCTTGGATAACACAGTGTATAGATATAGCTGGCACAAGCCTATGCCAGAGAGGAATGTCTTCTAAAAAGCATCTTAGGCACTCGGCCTCCTCTCGTGCTTTATCTAACGCAACACTCTCATATTCCATAATGAATCGAGCAATATATGTATGTTTGGAAATCTTCCAAAAAGAAACCCTCCTGCTAGAGTGAAAACATATCCACTCGTAGACTTAGACTCCTCTAAGTCAACTATCCAGTTTGCATCACAAAGTCCCTCAAGGACAACAACATACCTATCATAAATCAAACAAAAGGTAATATAGTATTTTAGGTACCATAATACTCTACTAAGTGCATCCTGATAGGTGTTGTAAAACACCTAATTTTATATCTAGTATTTATACTTTGTTTGCTAATTATTTTGTAAAATATGTATCTTATGTTTAGTCTTGAGTTCTTAGGTGCAATGGAGCACTTGGGGGAAAAAGAAGGAAAAAGCTTTCATTTGGAGCGTAAAAGGGCAAAAAGGTCAATTCACGGGCATGTTTTATGTGGAGGCGGCTAAGTTGTACAAGGAGGCCAAGAATGAACCTGTCAGTTCTATGGAACCGACAAGGCAAGTTTGAGCTGGGTTACCCTTATCCAGAAACTGGATGTTGGTAGAAATTTTGGTTCCTACATGGCCCTAAATCTAAGAGCTTCTCAATCATTGACCTACTTCTCAAATTCAGAGAAGAAATAAAACAACATGGCGGCTGTTGTACCACAGAAAGAGAGGAGGAATTGATGTTGCTATTGGAATTGAGAGAATATGGATCTGAGGCCGTGAAGGAGAGGGGTTTTGTAGGTCGAAATCAATGAAGATGATGCACTTCTGTTGATTGGTGGCTACTTCAGGTATGAAGGTTGAATTGATGGTGAATTAGTGAAGGGTTTGTTCGAATTGAAGGAGGTTTTAATCGATTCTCTGTTGAGAAGATGAGTTTAAGGTGAATCTGTGATTGTCATGGGTTTTGTGGCCAGAGATGGAAGAGCTATTGATGAAGAAGATTGGAAGAAATCTATGGGAGTTCGCTGAGCTGCAAACGAAGAGCAAATGGGTTTGTTGGATTATTAGCTTCTGTTGGTGGAGGAATTGATAAAGGGTTTTGAAGTTTGAGATCTCAGTAGAGGGATTAGCTGCTGAAATTGCAGAGGAGGAAATCAGATTGAGGACATGGCAGAGTTGAATTTGTGAAAAGGGGTATGATTCAGATTTGTCAGAGTTGGACTCAAGCTTGGCAGTAATGGGATTGTGATGAATTCAAAATAGCAGTGGTAATTGTTTACTTCTGAAGTTGCAGTTGTGCTTGAGGGGTTTGCTGTGTTGGCCCAAGAATGGTGAATGCTTTGCAGAGGAGGTCAGTGAATGGAACTTCAGTTGAGATATGGAGGATAAGGAGCTAATGTGATTGGGTTTGCAGTGCAATTGCAGTGGTGGTGCAATGTGCTTGGAGTTGAGTTTATGTGGGTTACTAGTAGAAGGAAGTAAACTGACATGGCAGAGAAGATTGGTTCTGGTGAAGAGAGGGAATAGAAGATCTAGTGGCCTGTGTTGATGCTATTGCCTGCGATGGAGATGAACCAGGGGTTGTGTGAGTTGAGAATTTTCAGGGAAGTGATGTTGCAGTAAGGTAGTGGTGCAATAGCTCAGAATTGAATGGAATCTGCGGGTGAGGTTGCAGTTCAGGGTCGCAGTGAAGGCTTAAGGCGATATTACGTGGTGTTGCAGCTGAGTTCAATGTTTGCGGTGCTGGTATTTAGAATTACAGAAACTGGGATTTGAATTGGAGCAATATTGCAGGCTAATGTTGCAGCTGGTGATGGCGAGGAGTATAGTAATGATACTGATGGTGCTCGTAGACGATAGCTTGCAGCTGGATTCAGCAATAATGCAGTTGTGATGTTGTTGGTGGTCGAAAACAGGAGCTAGTTGCAGGTGATGCTGCAGGGCTGAGACTGAGGAGCTGCGAGGAGACAACTGGAGCTGAAATGGCAGCTGAAGTGGTTTTGAAGATGGTGTACTAGACAGATGGTGTTGTGCAAGCATGGAGTTGTAGCTGAAGTTAAACTACAGAAATGGGTTCATGATTGCAGGTGAAGATATGATGAAAATGAGCATGGGCATGGTTGTTTGATTGACAGTTCTTGTTGTCTTGATGGTACAGCTGCAGCTGCAATGGTTGCTGCATTCGAGAAGCTGTTGTTGTGGGTAGATGAGTGATTGGAAGTGTAATGAATGATTAAATAGTGAATGCAGTTCATCTGTGACTGGTTAGCTGTAATGGGTCTGTGCTTTCCAGGCCATTCCAGATGAATACAAAGGCAGTGAGAAGAGACAGAATTCCAGAACTGCAGAAACAGTGCGAAAAGTGAGCAGAAATGGCGAGACGGTGAACATAGGCCGAGTTGCCGGATTTCGGAACTTGAAGCATGGATCACAATATTTCAGTGAATCATGAAGGGGGTATGAGTCGAATGGAAGAGTTGGAGGTCGGATATGGGAGCTACGAGTCGCGCTTTTGGGTACGTTTTCGCAAGAACAAGGAATTGGTTTAGGTGGTATTTTTTTGAATGTTTGAATTGCAGAGAAATGGAGTTGAGCTTCTGGGAGTGTGCACTTGCCTGGTGACGTCTTCCAATGCTTCAAGTGATCGGAGATACTTTTCCGGTGACCGGATTCCGGCGACTATGACCGGATTCCGGACAGAAACACAGTTTTCCGGCGACTATTTCCTGGGTCATATTCTCACATGGGTATTTCACACATGAGCTTGGTGGACTTCTAGTTATTGGACCTTGGGCTTTGAAGACCTAATTTTGGCAAGTGGAAATCTATAAAAAGAAAAGTTTCTATTCTTTTAGGGAACATATCATATATCTTTTTCTACTGGGTTTTTGGAGGAGAGCAGCGACTAGGGTTTGCTTCCATTTATTTTTATGTTCTTCATTTTATTTTTAATAATAATTATGTTGAGTTCAAAAACCATGAGTAGCTAAATTCTTAATATTGGTTATGGGATATAAAGTGGATTTCACAAATAAAATCTGATTCAATGCATTAGTTTTGTCTCAAGTTTATTGTTTATGATTCATTGTTAATATTGATATATGATTTGATTGTTTATTTGGTTGAGTCCAGAATCAATCCGATTTGCTTTCATTTCTAGAGCTATATTAGGGTTTTCAATACGAAAACGTTGTTCATCCCTGATTCTAAGTAGCATAAATGCGGGTAGTGCTTGTAGAGATATATCCTACTAGTTACATATGAATCATAACTTGGGTTAAATTGATTTATTGCTTTTACACATTTCGATAGCCTTGATTAGTCTTATTCCATATAGCTTATTGCTTCTAGGGAGTTAAATCTAATTTGCTTTTACACTTTAGGTTGCTTTCTAGGAAGATTTCACATATGCATCTTTTAATGTGGTTGTGATGAAATTAGGGAATTAACGGGGTATTCTTGCGATCAAGGTATCCTAGGACTTTTAGTAAATGAGAGATTAAATATCAATTCTAGTCATTGATGAAAATATGTATTTGTGAATGAAACTATCCCGTGGCCAATACTTTCTCCTTATTGATTACTTTTATTATTACTTTGCTTACAATTCATTTTTATAGCTTTGATAACTCAAACCCCCCCCCCCCCTTTGTTTACTAAGAAACTGAAAATTTGCATAACAACATTAGCCTCTCTGTGGATACGAACTCTTTCTTATTGCATACTACTTTATTTTAGTGAAGCAAGAAAGTGAATTTATTTCTGCGTCGGCTGACAACCGACCACATCCCAATGCTCTTGCTTTGGACTACAAGTATATCTACTTAGATTACTCACAATATAGGAAATGTCCGGACTCTTACGTTTCATTAAATTCATCAGACATCCTATATCTCTTGAGCATTTAAGTTAAGATACTCCATTACCCTTATTTTTCTCGAGTCTACATGAAGAATCGTATGGAGTACACGCAGGCTTACAATCATACTGATTGTATCTCATAAGCACAAATTTTTGATTATCTTTTAATCCCCATCCCTAAGATTACATAAAAAATGGCCTAAGTCTTTCAAGTCAACGTTATCATTCAGTACATGTTTTTAGTGGAATAAATCACATATATGTTTGTATCAAGTATAAGCATATGATCAACATACAAGCATACAATCACACAGACATCCTTAACAAGTTACTTGTAAATATCCTTGTTAGATTCATTATCTTAAATCCACTACACATGATCACATGATCAATTTTTCCATGTCACTGTTTAAGTGCTTATTTTAAAAACCATACAAAGATTTGTTCAACTTACAAACTTTGTCTTCATAACTTTTCACTACAAAGTCCTCAGGTTGGTCTATGTAAATTTCTTTATCTAATTCACGGTTTTAGAAAAGCTGTCTTAACATCCATCTGATGTATCTCTAAGTTTTTTATGGCAGCAATAGCAATTAGCATCTCAATGGAAGTAATTACCGTCACAGGTGAATAAGAATCAAGGGAATCTACACCTTATTTTAGTTTATAGCCTTTAGCTAACAACCTAGCGTTATATTTTTTCCATTGTTCCATCTACCTTATATTTCCTTTTAAAGACTCATTTGCATCTCCCTTGAGGTAAACTATAAAGCTCCCAAGTGTGGTTCATACGGACTTAGTTAATTTCACTAAATGAAGCTTCTTACTAGAATGGGGTTTCGGTAAATGTTATGGATTCTTTAAGAGTCTGGAGCTCAGATTAAGCTAGGCATATTATGAAGTCGGGTCTATAAGAAGTCTCAGTTCTAATCCTTTTACTTTTCATAGTATCAACTCTACTTCATCTTCCTTTGAAGGTAATTCTGACTAGTTGAAAATATGTCTAGGGGATTAAAAACACATCCCTCAGGAGAGATGGGTTTCAAAATAAACATGTTCAAAGAACTAAACATCCCTAGACTCCATAAAAATATTCATACCAATGTCAGAAAAATCAGAACTCACAACCAAAAAACTATATGCAACAATGTATTTAGGATTCCCCTATAAAGACGCAGTCAACAGTTTTAGGTCCTATTTTGGTTGTCTTATGAGGAGGAATGAATACCTTATTCAACCACCCCCACACTTTAACATATGCATATAAGTAGGTTGCTTATCTTTCCATACTCATATGGAGTTCTATCTGATCATTTAAAGGTTAATCTATTCATGATATAACAAAATTAGAGGATGACCTACCCCAGAAGTTAGCAGTTAATCTTCTCCTTAATGGTCATGTTCTTATGTTTCTATACCATTATAGTATGGTGAATGAGGAGGTGCGATCTCATGAATAATGCCATTTAAAAAGTAAAGTTCTCCTATATGAATTTCATAGTTGCCATCACTTTCATACCAAACCTTTTTAGTGGTAACATATACTTCACTTTCAATTTTAAGTTTATACTCTTAAGGATTCTACGTCATCATCCTTACCCCTAAGCAAGTATGCAAGATAGTACCTCGTACAATCATCTATGAAAGTTATAAACCACCTTTGACCATCTTAGTTTGGGTTGATTTCATGTCAACTATGTCTAACTGAATTAATTCTAAGGGCTTAGAATTATTCTGAACATTTTTCCTAAAAGGTTTTATAGCATATATTGATTCGGCAAATATTTCACTTTTGTGTTCAAAATCCAAACTAAATTTGGGTACGCAACCTATGCTAGGCAGTTTACGCATTGACTTATAAGTTTACGGTTCCAAGTATACCATGCAAAACATTCAAAGACACACAAAAGAAAGCACAAGAATCAACTATGTTCACTTCATCAGATTTTCCTTTAAGCTTCTATAGACCCTAAGTCCTATAATCGTTGCCTAAAAAATCACTGCCTTTAGTTATAACAAATTTTCCAGATTTAATTAAGATCTTCAATCTTTTACCATCTACAACAGAACAAGATACAAGATTCTTGCATATGCTTGGAACATGAAAACTTCATTCAATGTGAGAATATTACAGATATGAGCTTCTGCTTGACCTTTCCTTTTTATGCAACCTCTTTCGCAGATGAGTTACTCATATATAGTTTCTCAACATCCTTTATCCTATGATAGAAGGTGAACATGTCTTTGTTTCAACAAACATGCTTGGTGGCTCCAGAGTCCACCCACCAATCTCTCACATTGGATATTAAAATAACTTCCGACATCATTCCACTGAACTCGTTCTAGTTTGTTTCAACTAAATTAGTATCAACTTTTCTACGTATTAAGGTTTTTACGTTGTCTACAATTTACTACCCTATGGCCAGGAATTTACAAACATAAAAATCACCCTATGGCCACATGCGCTAATTGACGAAGCGAACGAGCTTCTCATATCTCCACAACAACAACAAGGCAAAATTATTACAAATTCTAATATCTTAAGATTGTTGGGTGCAATAATCAAAAACAAAGAAAAATCAAATAAGCAAAAGTTTTTTATACTTAACTCCTTTATAATGGAAGTGATCGATTGACGAAGCAAACGAGCTTCCCATATCTCCACAACAACAACAAGGCAAAACTTTGGAAAAACAGAGTGAGTCATGTGTTCAACACGCTGTCCTAAAGATATTAGCGCCCGACTACACTCAAGAGTGATGCTATAGCCCTCATAGGACGGATATCTCCAGGATAAAACACCCTACTACTAGCATATGTAGTAGATGCTCAATTTGAGCTTGACAACTCCTAATAAACCCTTAAGGAAAATCGCGAACATTAAATAAATCACTATAAAATATATTTTCCCTTTGGGGTTGTTTATGGGTGAAAACTACTTCTGCTGGTTTTGGTAATTTGGAGTGTGTGGATGAGAAGTGAATCTAAACCCTAAACAAATGCACTGCGCGATGAGTTCTTTTGATTCATGAGATCAATCTATACAATTCTGGCCTAAACCAATAAATGGTCGCTCCAGACTTGTGTAGGTTACAAAATGAAGGAGATGGGGTTGATCTTAGGGAGGGAAGCGAAGAAGGTGTTGAGATTGTGAAGGTGTAGGCTTGTTTATAACTTGTAACAGAAAGGTGAGCAGGCTTACGATTAATGCAAGCAGGCTTTGGGTGTTTGAATACGTGTTGTATTAACACTTGGTTTTTGTGTTGTGTTGTGTTTTGGAAATAAGGAGGATAACCTATTTATACAAGTCATTTGAGCCTTATTCACATCTCTCATTGGAAGTGGAGGAAGTGGAGTGATGGAGTAGTGGAGTTGTGTGTTAGTGTCACACGATCAATCTTGCCCACTTCTCCCATCATCACTAACCGTCTATGTCTTCCTGACACGTTCATGTGATGGCGCGTTGCACGCTGCATAATGTAAACCGCCAGACCAATACCCCATTATGTATCCACCAGTTTGTGGCATGATTGATGTCTCGAGTGTGTGGATCGTGGGACCCACAGAAGGTAGCATGTAATGCTAGTTAAATAACTAAGTTATTTAGGAAGTCGATACTTGTAAAGTATCGTGTGTATTCTATGCATGTTATACATCGAATGTATTCGGCATATATGAAGCATCGTTGTTGAGCGTCATGCCCTGCCTACTTCATGTGAGGGTTTGGAGGCTGCGCTAGCAAACCCTCCCTTTGCCGACCATATGGCGTGGTAGAGCGGCAGACGGTGATCACGGTGATACCTCACTGGCCGTCTAACTCCTATCTTAGGCCGCCCGTCCAAGCTGGCGAAGTTGGACGGATAAGATGACTCGCGACCCACACCTGTGACCCTCGGATTAGGGTTTAGAAGGTGCGCAAGTGCGCTCCTTTAGCTTGGACGAATCCAAGCCTAGGAAACATTTCATGGATGACCGATCAGGCATGCGTGTAGACGGAATGCTGATGTCCATGTCCATGCTTCACTGTCCCACGGAGGTTTGATCTAGGCCACTCGAATTTACTGGAGAAGTTGAGTGGTTGAGATCGATTTGCGACAGAAATCCTATGCCGCAAAGGATTCGTAAAGGGCGGGGTATGCCACCTTCAAGACACGCGTTTCGAGACGACCAAGCTTGGTCGGTCTCGGCCGATTGGTCCGGTGTGTAGGTGGTAGGCTGGTATTCACGCCTATACCTGATTCTCCCATGGAAACATGATCTAAGCCACTCAATTTGTCTGGCGAAGTTGAGTGGTCGAGATCAGTTTGTGATTTAGGAAGTGTGACCATGACAGTTTGGGTACGCGAACCGAGGCACATGACCAAGGCTGGCTTTGGCCAATAGGTCGGACATGAAGCCGGGCCCACGGTGATCATGCTAGCATGTTCGTACCTCCCTGATGTTTCATATTTTCCTTCCATTCAAGCCTGCGAAGATGGACGCTTGAGATGATTTTGCGACACATAGATGATGCCGCAAACCCCAATTAGGGTTTTGCCGGCCGTGCATCATGCTTGGTTAGGTGCGCATGAATTAGGACAATCAATCATGGTTGGTCCTGACCGATGGGTTATGTGTGTAGGCGGGCCCACAGTGATTGTGTTGACATGCTCTGGGCCCTTTAAATCTACATCTACACCCTCCATCTATGCCTGCGAAGATGGATGGCTGTGATCGTTTTTGCGACACATGTAACATGCCGCAAACCCTAATTTTGGGTTTCTTGTCCATTCCGCTCGGTTTGGCAAGCTATGACACCCCTTTTGGGGAGGCCGACCATGCGGGGCCGCATTGGGTCGGCAGTGAATGTTCCAATACCTGCTTGGGGGTATTGGATTCGATCTAGACCATCCAATCATGTTGGTGAAGTTGGATGATCGGGATCGTTTCTATACTATTATGGACAGTCTAGACGCTCAATCGGGCTAGTATAACACACCTAGAGTTACATACTCAATCGGGCTAGTATAACACACCGAGAGTTACATGCTCAATCGGGATAGTATAACACAGAGAGATTTACAGCCTGTACGGGCATTTCGTGCATGCCTCACTGTTGGTACTTGGATATTCATGCTACTCTGCTGCGAGTAACAATCAGTCATCATGCCGCACCAATAATTATAGTTTTGCTAGGAACAACACAAGAAATACAAGGCGTTTTATACATTAATCAATAATGCTAAAATTCACCAAATATTCGGGGGATTGTTGCTACATGCTCCATTCTAGGTGAATTAATAAAGAGAAGAAGTATTCATCACTTATAAAATAGTTTTATCCTCTGCAGGATGTTACACAAAAATTGGTTTTACAACTTTAGCCCTGAACTAAAATCCACCATCAGCATTAAGTCCCCTGCCTAGCACATAATGGTTACACTATTATGGGGTATGCATTAAAAGGTGACAAATAAAGATAAAACTTTTGAGGCAAATTTTAGATGTTACCAGGAGAGACGGGTCATCTTGTGCCATGTCACGTTCAAGAGACGTCCAGGCAAGCGTTACCCTAGCATGATGTCGGTCTTACCTAATCGATGGACTGTTGCGTCTGCTTCGTTCGTAGGGCTATTGCGTCTGCTTGATCAAATGTGGGCTTGTTGTGCCTACTTTGGTTAAACATGGGCCCACTTCATGCCTCGTGCCTCATTTTCTTGGGGCTGGATGTGCATGCTTCGACCAATATGGGGATGGTTGTGCCTGATCAAGTGGGACCCATCGCGTGCCTGCTTTTCTTGGGACCGGCTGTGCCTGCTTCGACCAATATGAAAACCTGTTGCCTCACCCAACACCAGACTTGCCCCTTGACCAACACCGGATTTGCTGATTTGACGAACCCCGACCTTGCTGACGGACATCGCTGCCTCGACGCCTTGATGTCTTTTTTCGTTCGAACACCGGCCTTGCCTGCTTAGATCGACCTTGCTATGCCTGCTTCGGTCGAGCGTGGGACCTGATGTAAGCATGCTTGTTTCAAACATGGACAGTTGTGCATGCTTCGATCAAACACGGGCCCACCATGTACATGTTTCAGACGTCGGCCATGTCATGTGCCTGCTTTGCCCGTACGGTTGATGTGCTTGCTCGAGCGTCATCCTTAAAACACCTACCCTGCTATCTTAACCAAACACCGGCCTTGCTGCCTTCTTTGCTCAAATGTGGGACCCACTGCATGCTTGCTTAGCTCAAAAAATGAACCTTGTGTGCTCAAATGTGGATGTGGGTCCTGCAGAAAGCGTTGAAGCAACTTCTGGAGCGAGCAAGTCCCGAAGAGTGTTGAAGCAGCTTCTGGAGCGAACAGGTCCCGGAGAGTGTTGAAGAAGCTTCTGCTGGAGGGAGCGTTGAAGTGTTGGAGAGACTTTTTCTTCTGAAGAGAGGGTTGAAACGCCTTCTTCTGGAGAGAACGTTGAAGCGGCTTGGAGGGAGCGTTTGAAGCGGCTTCTGCTGGAGGGAGCGTTGAAGCGGCCGCTTCTTCATTTTGATTTCCCCTTACAAATTACATGCTTCTTGATTGACCATCTCTCTTTTGTTGAAGAAGTCCTTGATTGACGGCGAAGGAATTTCATGTTGAGCCTCAATCCCCAAGCGTGATTTATATGGTTCTATCTTGTAAGGTCGGTGAGTTTACCATAATAAAGATATCGCCATCTCTTCTCCGTGACTCTATTATTTCTCCACGGGAAAATAAAATATGCAGAATTTCGGATTACCTCTGTCCGTAGTGGTTATTGCTATCGTGAAGCTCGGGCACTGGTATAAACAAATGAACAACGGTGCTGCAGCTGTGATCAGAAGAGACTGGCAGGAAGAGGCGTGATAGAAACTTGCACGAACTTGGAACTCTTCTTACAACGGTAGAGATCGTCTCTTTATTAGAGGGATACGCTGTAACTGATAGCTTTCTTGATGTTTCTTCATGAATAGAGAAGAGGGAGACCGTCCCCTGCCCGTGAGTATCCAGGGCTCTCGACTTTATAGATGTTGTCATGCTAGGTTCACGAGGCGATCTTTACATCTGCTCTCTAGAGTATATCCTCATCTTTGGCCATCTTGGAATCATAATGATAGCGTGCTTGCATATCTCTAAATTCACCATATTTGAGATGGGCAGTGCTAAGCAGTCCCCAGTCATACTCCTTTGGTAATGCAACTACTTCTTCTATGGGAGACAAATTCTGAAAGCGTCTCTCATTGACGTAGCTACCGTCAATCCAGATATGGAATATCTTGGACGTTGTTTCACCATTGTGGCAGTCGTGCATATGATACTGGAGTCCGGAGTTGGTGATTTTGGACGTGCAAGATGTTGTATCTCGGTGGTCTTCCTCTTGCTGCTTCATCAAAACTGCTTACAGAAGGCTGAAACTTGTACTGCATCTTGGTGAGATGTATGTTTCCACGAACATCATGAGGCTCTTTATGACGGGCAGGCTTGTTCTTTCTAGCAGGGAATGTGTTGTTGCAACCTGAGCATTTAGCAGCTTCACGGAGTTCAGAGGGCGTCTGAAAGCACATGCTCTTTGACAAAACACGATTGACAGGTACCAACCTATTGATGCATAATTACTCCACTTGTTGTTCAGTCACATTTGGATTGTGACCCTTCAGTGCCTGAATTCGGGTCCTCTTGACATAATCATTTGGATGTTAACTGTTTCGCAGAAGCATTCCTCTTAAGTCTGACAGAGTGATTCACCCAATCTGCAGATTCTTTCTCGACATGACGATGCCTATTTTCTTGAGGCTGCTCCCTTGAGGTATCGTCTCAAGTGGAAGATTGCCGTCTTAACGCGTTGATACGTTGTACATGCATTTTTTAAACCAAATGGCATTATAGTATAATAAAATTTTCGAGAGGAGTTCAAAAAGCTATCTTACTTGCATCATGCTCATACGTCCTTATCTGATTGTAGCCGTTATATCCATCCATGAAGGAGAACATGCCGTGTCCGCTTGTGGCATCTACTAACATGTCGATGTTAGGTAGAGGAAAATCGTATTTTGGGTAGCATTCGTTCAAGTCTCTGGAATCCGCGCAACACCTGATCTCGTACCTGAATTGCCTAAGAGATTGTTTGACTGGCTTGGATCGGAGATTGTATGAATGCCTACACAAGGTCGAGCTAATGGAGATAGGCCTAGGAGATTCCTCATCATCGAGCTCTTCAATCATGGAGTTGTTATCGTCTTGCAGATGTCGTGGAGCATCCAGCACCTCTTCTTGTGGCTCGTCGTTCTTGTAGCATTAAACTGTGCGGGGAGACTGGGCATCAGTCTCCCTCTTAGTGTGAACGTGGGTCGCTACTTCACCGGATGAAGAAGAATGCCTTGTCATCAAAGATGCATCGTGAGGATATGCAACTCGGTCTTCCGCCTTGATTGACGCCTACGTGGGGAGTGGGATGCAATGAAATTTTTCTGGTTCTTCCCGCGGAGCTTCTCTTGGTTCAAATAACTCCACTCCACATATCGGTGCGTAAGGAGACAGCGATGTGATCGGTTGTCAGCCGAGCAAAAATAATTTCACTTTCTCACTCTACTAAATATGAATGAAGTACGTGATAAGAAAGAGTTCGTATCCACAGAGAGGCGATTGTTGTTATGCAATTTTCAGATTCTTAAGTAGCCAAAATAACCCAAGAGTGTGTTTTGTTTTTATCAAAGTAATAAAATAAAATAAAATAAAGCAAAACAAATAGTTTGAATAATCAATAAAGAGAAGATATTGGTCACGGGATAGTATCATTCACAAACATGTATTTTCATCAATGATTAGAATTGGTAATTTAATCTCGCAATTATCAAAAGTCCTAGGATATCTTGATCGCAAGAGTATCCCGTTTATTTCCTGATTTTATCACAAACAACATTAAAAGATGTTATTGTGAATTCTACTTAAAAAGCAACCTAAAGTGTAAAAGCACAATTAGGTTTAACTTCCCGAGAGCAATAAGTTCTATGAAATAAGACTAATCAATGTAAACAAACGTGTAAAAGCACTAATTTGTTTTGACAAAGGTTATGATTCATATGCGATTAAAAAGATGTATCACTACAAGTAATAATCACAAGATGCTACTAAAAATCAGGGATAAACAACTTTTACGTATTGAAAACCCTAATATAACTATAGAGATGAAAACCAATCCAATTGATTCCGGACTCAACCAAACTAGCATTCAAATCATATGATAATAAAAATAATGAATCATAAACAATAGAATTGAGACAAAACTAATTCATAGAATCAAATAACATGCTTGATGAAATCAACTTTATCCCATAACCAATAATTGTATTTAGTTACTCATATTAATGGAGTTCATCATCATAATATTCAAAGAAAGAAGATGAAACATAAAAGAAAGCAAACCCTAGAAGTAGTTCTCTGTAAAAGCTCCAAGAATAGAATAAAACGTCATAAAAATTGTGTGTAGAAAACTTCCTTTTTATAGCTTTTTCTTCTTCCAAAATTAGGTTTTGTATTCAAAGTCCATTAGTTGGAAATCCACCCGGGCCACAAGTGAGAGAAACCAGTGTAGAAAATATGTCCCAAAAAGCGCTTACCGGAAAACCGTGTTTTTGGCCGAATGTCACCGCCGGCCACCTGATTAGTCAAACGGTCAACGGTCCACTCGGAGTCAACTGAGTCACCATCGAGTCAAACAGGTCAGAAGCTGAGTCAACTCGGTCCAGGCCAGGCTTGCATATGCCATACTTCAGTCAAGCACATTGATTGTGTTTCAGCCATAATGGCTATGCTTTCACTTCATTCCCAGCACCACGGGTCATCAATTCTTATGCTCCATTCACCAACAGTGCTTCATTTCCATTGCAGGCTTCAGATTCTACCTGCAGCTGTAACATAACACCTACTTCTTTGTCTTGCATCCATAGAAAGTCTAAGGCTCCAGTTCACTGCTCAACATCAATACCACCAGCCAGTGCTCCACAGCTAACACCTGAACCACTTCCATTACTCCATTGCATATGCGTCTTAATCCATGCTCAGTTGCACCAGTCCTGCAGCACTGCTCCAATTCTGTATCGACCTGAACATAATCAATATCATCCATTCCTCACTAGATTATTTTTATCCCAGCTGTAACTCCAGCTGCAACACCAATCTACATAACCCATTGTCATAGAAGCACTCCTTGATTCACCATTAACAGCTACACCTGAACTTCCATTCCTTCAATCACTGCCCATTTTAGACATTCAGCTCTGCCAGTTCAACCACTTTGCAACTCAGATTAACTGCAGACAACCATTGCAGCATAGACTTCTTGAACACTAGTTCCAGTCCACCAACTTATCTAAGTTATATCTCCATTTCTTCTGAGCTTCAAGACTGCTACATCAGCAGCTCAACCTTCACTTCCATTCACTGCTCCATAACCAACAACATGAACCCAATGACATCAACCAGTTTGCTCATTTCTCATGAACCCAGCAACTAACCTCCTCATTGGCCATTGAAGTATCATACACCACATAGCAGCAACCAAGCAACAACACATTTAACTGCAAACCTCCTACACATTCATCTAAGCATCAGAGAGACTCAACACACCCATTCTACTGACTCTTCTCGACCAACACAATTCAACCCCTGCTTCAAATTTCTCAATTTCAACCACCAGACCTCATAAATTCTTCTTCATCTTCATTCCAATCTCAGTTCAGAGCAAACCCATTCACAGGAATCAATAGCACCACCAGCAACTCAAATCTTGACAGCACCAGATACAATTTCTCATCAAACCCAATCTACCATGAACCCTAAATTTCAATCTTTAACTGAATCCAAATGGTTGATTCCCAATTCCTCAAATATACAGCATCAGCTTCATATTCACCACCAACTGCAACAATTTGACTTCAAGTTCCTCTCTGAATCGACCTCAATCACTAAACCCATCTAAAATCCACCACTTCCTCCCTGATTTTGATGAATTCACATCTAATAAAATTTGTACACCCATCTTCCATGGCTTCGACAGAAATAACTATGTTCATTCCCTTCTTCTCTCAGAGTCAACAACATCATATCTCTCGATCTATGGCTCTCGATTTCAGTAGTAGCAGCTCTTCTCTTCAATCTAACCCTGAATTCATCTCTTTCATAGCATCTTCTCGGCAAACTCTGAGAATCATCACAGATACCCATTAATCCATAGTAGCAAATACATCCACCGAACTTCATACCCTGATTTTATTTCAATTTGATTCTCTCAAGAACACCAAACCCTAACTTCACTGGCATCAGAATCTGGTGTTCTTCCCCATTTGAACATCAACAATACCATCTCTCCCTGTTTCGATCCATATTCATCGGCATCTCTCTTTCTCTCTCGATTTCCTCCCAATCTCTCAATTTCAGATGCAACCACTGTTTCCTTTCCTCCTCTAAGTTTTAGGAATTAATGATTGAAGAAATGATTGAGAAATAATTCTCTAGGGTTATAGAAGTAATTTATATTCGATGCCCGTTCACCATGATAAGGGCTACTCAGCTAGCATCCCCCTAACCTTTGCTGGTTGTCTTATAATACTTCTCCAAAAGAGAGTTGCCCCTTAACCTTGGGTCATCTCCCGATAGTGTTTGCCTGGGAAATGACAATTACGCCCCTTTATGCTCCAAATGAATGCTCTTCCACCAGTTGCAGCCGCCTCTTGCATCTCAAGTCCACTTCTTCTCTTCAATGTCTTAACATCATTAAAGCCGCCATGCTTTTCAGACATAATTTGCATCACTAAAGTTGGCATACTTTTCAGACAGAGATGAAGAAATAAAAGCAAATAATGAGACACAATCCGCCTCCAACGCTTTTGCCATGTTTCCTCTTTTTTTGATCCAAATGACTCCAAAGTACCTAAATACTCAAAAACAAAGCATAAGATACATAATTTACAAGAAAACTAGCAGAGAAAGCATAAATAATAGATAAATAATAAGGTGTTTTAGACACCTATAAAATTCCCCCACACTTAGACTTTGCTAGTCCACGAGCAAATCAAACAAAATAATTACAAAACATACATACAACTTCGTCTCGTCGAGGCTACGGTCATTTTAAGTATAAATAACAAGCCTTTGAACCCCTAGGTGTCCCTAGTGGACGAGTTTTAGTCTCGTGAAGGTTTACAAGAGATGGATATTGGCGAATGTTGACAAGTGATCGATGTTTCCCATATCTGTCTGAAGGTCACTGCCAAGATGAACCTATGCATCCTATCGGATTGAGATACTGGTCTGAATTCTAGTGTCAACACACTAGCATATACAAGGGAACCAGTGGTCAACAATCTTATTTCTACATCAACTCAACCGGCATATACAAGGGAACCAGGAGTGACTTTATTCAACAAATATAATATAATCTTTTCTTTTCTTTTCCTTTTCACTTTTTTTTTTAGACAGCATGATTAGATCTTTTGGATCCAAGCGCATGCTTCTTGTCAGCAGATTACATGATAGTTGCCTTGGATCCTGCATTCCACGCTTGTTTAGGTTACGGAGACAGTTAGAACATACACATATTGCTATTCAAGTGTCATTTTTATTCCGTTTGGTATAATTGGTCGGTTTTTTTTTCTTTTTTCTTTTTTCTTAGCAACTCAATCACTCTATTTCATCCTAGCAATAATAACAAGTCGATGTTTAGTGACCCAACAAAACACTTAGAGAACAATAGATAAATATGGAAAAATAAAAATAGAATGTGATATGGTGATATTCCGAGATATGGTAACAACTATCATATTATTTGTAATTTCTGAGCTATGTCCGTCCCTTTTAGTTAATTGGTTCCTCAACTCCTGCAATCAAAATGGTTCCATCCACTAATGGTGTCATCCTAAAGGCACAAGTTTCTAGATTTTGGAGTTCAAAAAGCACAAATTTTTTCTTGGTTTTTCTATTTTTCTGATTTTTTTTGTTTTTTTTTTACTAAAGGCATAAAACAAACTAAAACAAACTATACAAACATATAAATGCTCCCCCACACTTAAACTTTACATTATCCTCAATGTAAAATTGAATCATCCAAAGAAAGTTCAAGGTGGGAAATTCCGCAAATGATATGCAAAAAAAAGATAAAGGTAAAGATACAAAACCGGTGGGTTGCCTCCCACTTAGCGCTTGGTTTAAAGTCGTCATCCCGACTTTCTCCTCATTTTTTACGCCATAGCCGGCTTCCAACACATTATGGAAATCTGATTGAATTGTACTTGGGTGTTTCCTCGCCTCAAAGATGTTGAAGTGTATGACTTCTTCATAGAAGTCCATAGTCAAGGTGCCATTGTGGACATCAATCTTCATTCGAGCGGTACTCATAAATGGTCTACCCAACAGTAAAGGTGTAGACGAGGATGAATTCACATCACTCGTGTCTAAAACGTAGAAATCCACTGGAAATATTAGTCCTTTTACCTGCACCAAAACATCCTCAACAATCCCTTTAGGGTAAACATTAGATCTATCGGCAAGTTGAATAACTATGCCGGTTTTCTTGAGAGGACCAAGATTTAAAGCATCATAAATCGAAGTAGGCATAACATTAATAGACGCTCCTAAATCTAACATAGCTTTTTCAAACCTTGTTTTACCAATAGTGCATGGAATAGTGAAACTACCGGGATCTTTCAATTTAGGTGGGAGTTTCTTTGTAAGATACGCCGAAGCGTTTTCCCCCACACTCATTACCGGTTATCTTGTGCTTGTTAGTGCACAATTCTTTTACACACTTTGCATAGCAAGGAGAATGCCTAATTACGTCAATGAGTGGAATATTCACTTGGACCTTCTTAAAAACATCCCAAATATCCCTATCTTGTTCCACCTTCTCATTAGCTTTAGCGAACCTGCCAGGAAAAGGTAGAGGAGGAACATAAGTAGAAATAAGAGGTTTAGAGTTTGATTTAGTTACCTCGGGAGTTTGGGGAAAATATGCGTTGTTTTCCTCCAAAATTGGTTCCTTTGGCGCTTCTTCTTCACCCGAATTTGTAACTTCGGGTTGCACAAATTGTGTACCACTTCCCAATTTAATAGCATTGACACCCTCACTTGAGTTAAGAGGTTGGGAAGGGAGTTTCTCACCATTTTGTGCATGAAACTGATTAATCTCCTCGGCCATTGAACCTACTTGTATTTGCAAGTCCTGGACCACACCCTCTGTTCTTTGCATAAAAGATTTCTGCAACTCTTCCATATTGGACCCTTGATTTTCAGGTGGTTGTTGTTGTTGAGGGAACTGTTGTTGTTGTGGTTGACCAACTTGTGATTGCAACTCCTTAATTGCATTATCCGTTTTCTGCTGATTTAAGATCACTAGTTGTTGATTTTTCTGTACCATGGACATTAGAGCCTCCACCAAAGTAGCCATCTTCTCCAATTCTGGATTATGCCCTTGTTGTGGTTGTTGCACTTGTTGTTGGAACTCATGCAAATGGTTGTAAGCAGAACTTGCACTTGCAACTTGCTCGTAAGTGTTGGAGTAAATACCATACGGCTGAGTTGAGAATATAGCATTGACATGCTCTATGTTCTCATAAGCTGGGCGTGATGGTTTTACAACCACTGCTGCAATTTGTTGCATCATTTCCATCATATTGCTCATTTGTTGACGGAATTCAATAATCTCATCAACTTTATTAACTCCCTTGATAGGTGGTTCTGATCCATGACTTGAAAATTGTTGATAATTTGCTGCCATACTCTCAATCAACTCTCTAGCTTGTGTCACCGTCTTGTTCATAAGTGCACCACCACTTGCAGCGTCAATAAGATTCCTATCACTTGCTTGGAGACCTTCATAGAAGTATTGGATAATCATTGCGTCACTAAATTGGTGATGATGGCAGCTTGCAACCAATCTCTTGTATCGTTCCCAACATTCATATAAAGATTCTCCCACATTTTGCTTCATCCCACAAATCTCCTTGCGAATTTGAGTAGCCTTTGATGCAGGAAAATATCTCTCTAAAAAGAGTTTCTTCAACCCATTCCAAGTTGTGACACTTTCGGGAGGCAAATAATACAACCAATCTTTAGCACTATCCACCAAAGAGAATCGAAAAACTTTCAACATTGCACCATTCGCCTCAACATCCGCTGGAAGCACGGCCATGACAATGGTGTGGAAGTCCATAAGATGCTTATTTTGGTCTTCATTCACCATGCCATGGAACTTTGGTAATTCTCTAAGCAACCCCGGCTTGATCTCGAAAGTATAGTTTGTTTGAATACACCCCTGTTGTGTATCCAGCTTGTGAGAAGCCAAGTCCTTGAGTGTACGATTTGCATCACCCATTTCTTCTTCTGGTTTGTATTTCAGTAGGGTACCTGAAACACAATTCTCAAAACTAAGTCAGAAAAAACGAAACCAGAAATAAGAAGCAATGATAAAAGCAAAAATAATAAAAAAAAACTAAAAACTATATAACAAGCCGAATGCCTCCCCGGCAATGGCGCCAAAATTTGATCGGTTGTCAGCCGAGCAAAAATAATTTCACTTTCTCACTCTACTAAATATGAATGAAGTACGTGATAAGAAAGAGTTCGTATCCACAGAGAGGCGATTGTTGTTATGCAATTTTCAGATTCTTAAGTAACCAAAATAAGAATAATTAATTGGGGGATATGAAAACTAATTGGGGGATATGAATAGTGTGGTTACTGTTCATATCGGCATAGTGGATTATATATAATTTTTTTTTGTTGAAACACTATGCCGGTATGAACAGTAAAATTACTATTTCATATCCCCTTATTAGTTTTCATATCCCCCAATTACATGTTCCAAAATAACCCAAGAGTGTGTTTTGTTTTTATCAAAGTAATAAAATAAAATAAAATAAAGCAAAGCAAATAGTTTGAATAATCAATAAAGAGAAGATATTGGTCACGGGATAGTATCATTCACAAACATGTATTTTCATCAATGATTAGAATTGGTAATTTAATCTCGCAATTATCAAAAGTCCTAGGATATCTTGATCGCAAGAGTATCCCGTTTATTTCCTGATTTTATCACAAACAACATTAAAAGATGCTATTGTGAATTCTACTTAAAAAGCAACCTAAAGTGTAAAAGCACAATTAGGTTTAACTTCCCGAGAGCAATAAGTTCTATGAAATAAGACTAATCAATGTAAACAAACGTGTAAAAGCACTAATTTGTTTTGACAAAGGTTATGATTCATATGCGATTAAAAAGATGTATCACTACAAGTAATAATCACAAGATGCTACTAAAAATCAGGGATAAACAACTTTTACGTATTGAAAACCCTAATATAGCTATAGAGATGAAAACCAATCCAATTGATTCCGGACTCAACAAAACTAGCATTCAAATCATATGATAATAAAAATAATGAATCATAAACGATAGAATTGAGACAAAACTAATTCATAGAATCAAATAACATGCTTGATGAAATCAACTTTATCCCATAACCAATAATTGTATTTAGTTACTCATATTAATGGAGTTCATCATCATAATATTCAAAGAAAGAAGATGAAACATAAAAGAAAGCAAACCCTAGAAGTAGTTCTCTGCAAAAGCTCCAAGAATAGAATAAACGTCATAAAAATTTTGTGTAGAAAACTTGCTTTTTATAGCTTTTTCTTCTTCCAAAATTAGGTTTTGTCTTCAAAGTCCATTAGTTGGAAATCCACCCGGGTATCAAGTGAGAGAAACCCGTGTAGAAAATATGTCCCAAAAACGCTCGCCAGAAAACCGTGTTTTTGGCCGGAATGTCACCGTCGGCCACCTGATTAGTCAAACGGTCAACGGTCCACTCGAAGTCAACTGAGTCACCGCCGAGTCAAACATGTCAGAAGCTAAGTCAACTCGGTCTAGGCCAGGCTTGCATATGCCATAATTCAGTTAAGCATATTGATTGTGTTTCAGCCATAATGGATGTGCTTTCACTTCATTCCCAGCACTACAGGTCATCAATTCTTATGCTCCATTCACCAACAATGCTTCATTTCCATTGCAGGCTTCAGATTCTACCTGCAGCTGTAACATAGCACCTACTTCTTTGTCTTGCATCCATAGCAAGTCTAAGGCTCCAGTTCACTGCTCAGCATCAATACCACCATCCAGTGCTCCACAGCTAACACCTGAACCACTTCCATTACTCCATTGCATATGCGTCTTAATCCATGCTCAGTTGCACTAGTCCTGCAACACTGTTCCAATTCTGTATCGACCTGAACACAATCAACATCATCCATTCCTCACTAGCTTATTTTTATCCCAGATGTAACTCCAGCTGCAACACCAATCTACATAACCCATTGTCATAGCAGCACTCCCTTGATTCACCATTAACAGCTACACCTGAACTTTCATTCCTTCAATCACTGCCCATTTCACACATTCATCTTTGCCAGTTCAACCACTCTGCAACTCATCTTAACTGCAGACAACCATTGCAGCACAGACTTCTTGAACACCAGTCCCAGTCCACCAACTTATCTAAGTTCTATCTCCATTTCTTCTGAGCTTCAAGACTGCTACATCAGCAGCTCAACCTTCACTTCTCTGTAACCAACAATAGGAACCCAATGACATCAACCAGTTTGCTCATTTCTCATGAACCCAGCAATTAACCTCCTCATTGGCTATTGCAGTATCATATACCACATTGCAGCAACCAAGCAACAACACATTGAACTGCAAACCTCCTACACATTCATCTAAGCATCAAGAGACTCAACACACCCATTCTACTGACTCTTCTCGACCAACACAGTTCAACCCCTGCTTCAAATTTCTCAATTTCAACCACCAGACCTCATCAATTCTTCTTCATCTCCATTCCAATCTCAGTTCAGAGCTAACCCATTCTCAGGAATCAATAGCACCACCAGCAACTCAAATCTTGACAGCACCAGATACAATTTCTCATCAAACCCAATCTACCAAGAACCCTAAATTTCAATCTTTAACTGAATCCAAATAGTTGATTCCCAATTCCTCAAATATACTGCATCAGCTTCATATTCACCACCAACTGCAACAATTTGACTTAAAGTTCCTCTCTGAATCGACCTCAATCACTAAACCCATATGAAATCCACCACTTCCTCCCTGATTTTGGTAAATTCACATCTCATTAAATTTTTACACCCATCTTCCATGGCTTCGACATAAATCACTATGTACATTCCCTTCTTCTCTCAGAGTCAACAGCATCATATCTCTCGATTTGAGTAGTAGCAGCTCTTCTCTTCAATCTAACCCTGAATTCATCTCTTCCATAGCATCTTCTCGGCAAACTCTGAGAATCATCATAGATACCCATTAATCCATAGCAGCAGATACATCCACCGAACTTCATACCCTGATTTTATTTCAATTTGATTCTCTCAAGAAAACCAAACCCTAACTTCACTAGCATCAGAATCTGGTGTTCTTCCCCATTTGAACATCAACAATACCATCTCTCCCTATTTCGATCCATATTCATCGGCATCTCTCTTTCTCTCTCGGTTTCCTCTCAATCTCTCAATTTCATATGCAACCACTTTTTCCTTTCCTCCTCTCAGTTTTAGGAATTAATGATTGAAGAAATGATTGAGAAATAATTCTCCATCTAGGGTTATAAAAGTAATTTATATTCGATGCCCGGTCACCATGATATTGGCTACTCAGCTAGAAGACCCCTAACCTTTGTTGGTTGTCTTATAATACTTATCCAAAAGAGAGTTGCCCCTTAACCTTGGGTCGTCTCTCGATAGTGTTTGCCTGGGAAATGACAATTACTTCCCCTTTATGCTCCAAATGAATGCTCTTACCCCAGCTGCATCCGCCTCTTGCATCTCAAGTCCACTTCTTCTCTTCAATGTCTTAACATCATTAAAGCCGCTATGCTTTTCAGACATAATTTGCATCACTAAAGCTGACATACTTTTCAGACAGAGATGAAGAAATAAAATCAAATAATGAGACACAATCCGCCTCCAACGCTTTTGCCATGTTTCCTCTTCTTTTGATCCAAATGACTCCAAAGTACCTAAATACTCAAAAACAAAGCATAAGATACATAATTTACAATAAAACTAGCAGATAAAGCATAAACAATAGATAAATAATAAGGTGTTTTAGACACCTATCACGATGCAGGAATACAAACGACTTATTTATTCCGCATAGTCTTAGGGCACTGATGATACATCGAAGGGACAATCATGTACGTGTTGGTTTTGTTTTCTTCAAAGTCTGTCATCGTGGTAGGCTGCCGTACGATCGTGTTCGGGCGAACCTTGGCTGTCCTGATGATGCATGTCGTAGGTGCACAAATTAATTCACTTATATTCTACTTTACTAATGAATAATATAGTAGCAAATAAGGATCGTTCCCACGAAGAGCAGGGAGATTTAGTTGTCAAAAGTGTCACAATGGGGGTTTTTTTGTTTTAGATTCTAAACAACGTAAATAAAGCAATTGAAAATAATTAAGTTGCAAGCAATGGAGAGAAATATGATCAGGGAATCCTTTTTCGTTACCAAAATGTCATCAAGTTATTATATTCATCCATTAATACAATTAATCACAAATTATTACCAACCATGGAATAACAGCTAGCTCAGTGTTATCCCCTAAATTCCTTATATCACTGAGTACGGAAGCTCTCCAATACCAGATTCTATTCGTCTAAACCACCTAGTAGTAGCTCATTCAAGGTGTAATTTCTCCGAATTCTTTATCTTTTGTGAATTATAGATTGATCCTAGTAGTTAGACTCTTAGCTCAAGGTCCACTTTCTAGTGTTGTTTATACACACAATCGCTACACATAATCCATTTGCAAGGTCTTGTGTTCTCTACTTTTGTATGAATTATTCGACTATTACTTATCTCCTAACTCAATACTAGCATTTGATTGAGTTAACAAATTAGTTCAGTTGGTCACCTAAACAATCTATCAATTAATCATAAATATTCAATTGGTATAAACAATCAATAATTATGTGAAGAACTTCAAAATAGATTTATATAATAACTCAAATCATGTCTAGAACTTAGAATTCATCCCCAATCACTAAGAAGTTTAGCTACTCATGGTACTAACAAAACCCATGAGTTTCATATAATAAAATGGTAAAGAAATAGTTACGGTGATGAAGAACGCTCCAAAACCCTAGCTTTTCTCCCTTGTATTCTCCTCTCCAATTGCTTGATAAAAGATTATAGAATTGATATCCCAAAAATATTAGAAGTTCTCTTATATAGGTGTCCCAATTGTAGTTGTGCCCGTTCTTGAATCCCGTGTCGAATGGTTGCCAAAACTAGCCAAAATAATGCAAAATTCGTGCATATTCCATAACCCACATAAAAACAGCTTCATGGGCTCGGCATGAACAGTGAAGCCCAGCCCAACAATCTTCTTTTTAACTGAAATTGGCTTGTTAGTTTCAGGAGATTGACATGCATAATTTTCTTCTCATATACGGATGGGATATCCCAACCGATTGTTCTCCTGGATGTTTTCTTCTTTTTTTTCCTTTCTATCACGGCTGGGATATCCCAACCAAGATTTCACTTGTGTTTTACGGCCGAAACTTCTAGCTCACTACCGTGGTTTGCTCTCCCGGAAACTCGAACTCGTGTTCTCGAGCTCAACTGCATCTAAACTTCCATACTCTGCACGTCGTCCTCTTTAGTTCAACTTCATCTTTTGAGCTCTACAACTCGAGCTTCATATCGGTCTTCTCAGCAGTCATCAACGTCAGCCATTCTTCATCAGGTCTCACTACCAATAGCAGTAGATCGACTCTCTCCTTCTAACATAAAAATGGACAAGCAAGCTCATCTCCATCTCCGAGCTATACTCGAACTGTACCTTCCCTGTCATGATTTGCAGCGGCAACAATCTTACTCCCGGGTTCAACTCCTACGCACACAGGTTCCTCCATCCAATCGAGCAAAACCACCGATCATCATCTCATTCCAAAACAACCAACTTCCTAGTCTGCATTCATACTTTTATCACACCGTTACTGGAAGCAACTGCCATCACTATACTCTTCATGCCACTTACAAGCTCCATCTCGAGCTCACTGGCAATTCCTTCTCCATCGACATTCCATTTTTACCAGCACAGCGAACTCCATCGTTGCTACTCTTTGTAGCTCTATTCATCTTCGAACATCACCACAGCTAACTCCACAACTTAAGTCGATCACCATCTCCCTGTATATCTCCTTACATCTTTATTTTCAATCAATCACCGAGCATGGATGTTATTTTGGATGGGAAGAAGATATAGGTGCCCTGAGTAATTCTAGCGGGTGCTTTTAACATCATTTGAATTCTGGTTTCCCCCAGTAAAAGACGTGATTGTAATCAGCAGTTCCTTTGTAAATGTGTGTGCCCCTTAGTAAAGTGGACACCCCTTAGCAATTTTGTGTGCGCATATTTGCTTGCTTCAAATGCATCTAGATTCTTCATAAGACGTCGGATTGACTCCATTCTTTCGCCGTTGGCTTCGTATTTTCGTCCTCTTTGAGTTGATATTAAGAACTCCCTGATTTGAATTAGTTACACTTGGTCATTGGCCCTTCTCCGCTTGCGTCTAACTTCTTTTATTGCACAATTAAGTGCCAATACACTTCTTTTTGGATGATTCACCTAGCAAAACACAAATAAAAGAAAACAAACGTAATATACAATAATTTTCAAGAAACTAAGTAATTACTAGCATGAATTCGACATAATATATATGCAAAATATGCACTTAACACCTGAGTGTCTTGAGGGTAATCAAATTCGAAGACGCTCCCATGTCGATAAGGTCCCCCTTGGACTCTGAATCCTTGATGTGTGCAGTAACATGTAGCGCCCGGTTGTGACCTTCTTCTGGTTAATTGAAGAAAAATGTCTCTGCCCACTGATTCTTTGAGAGGTGTAAAAATTCGCATAAACTTTCCACTAGAGAAAACGCTTCCTGATCCACCGGCCTCTGGCTCATAGCGAGACTATTGACTTGAGGAAGATCATTGTGTGGATCAGTCCCCAATATAGGAATCTCCATGATATGACCGCTCATTTATGATGTCGTTTCTTTTATTAGGTCCATGTAGGTACGCGCCGCTGAAGTACCTTCTTCGGGTGCATTGAATGCGTTCCTTGTTGGATCCAAGGGATGTCGCGGCTCTTGTGGAAATAGATCAGTTAATGTCTTAAGAAAAGTGAGTACCTCTTTCTGAGTTGCAGCCATATCCATTTGAGTCTTAGCAAGGACGTCCTGCCTCTCCATCAAATCTGTGATGGTAATGGGAGATGGTCCTCCTCTTGCTACTCCAACTACTCGTCCTGATGAAGGAGTGGAAGTTGTTGCTCTGGTAACCGTCGGAGGCGTTACACTTAAAAAATGCCAAGGTTTGCAGCTGCTCTGGCTCTGGTGATAGGAGGCGTCGCTCCTAATGGGATATCTCCTCCTGCCCTGCTAGTGGTAGAAGTGACGGATCCACGAGATGTATTGACTACGGTAGCTCCACTTCCAGGTACATCGACACCGAGAGTGTTATCCATACTAGCTCCATCAGACTTGATTGCTAATCCAGACCTGAGTTCTACCATTTTGAAATGAATTGATGATTGAATTGATCCTAAGATCTACCCTCTTGAAATTGAGGAAATCGAACCGGGTATTGAAAAGATGAAATTTGAGAATTGGAAATTGATATTGCAACCGAGAGATTAATCTCCCACTGTGGTCGCCAATTGTTTATGGGTGAAAAATACTTCTGCTGGTTTTGGTAATTTGGGGTGTGTGGATGAGAAGTGAATCTAAACCATAAACAAATGCACTGAGCGATGAGTGTTTTTGATTCGAGAGATAAATCTATATAATTCTGGCCTAAACCAAGAAATGGCCGTTCCAGACTTGTGTCGGTCACAAAGTGAAGGAGATGGGGTTGATCTTAGGGAGGGAAGTGAAGAAGGTGTTGAGATTGTGAAGGTGTAGTCTTGTTTATGACTTGTAACAGAAAGGTGAGAAGGCTTACGATTAATGCAAGCAGGCTCTGGGTGTTTGAATACGTGTTGTATTAACAATTGGTTTCTGTGTTGTGTTCTGTTTTTGGAAATAGGGAGGCGAACCTATTTATACAAGTCATTTGAGCCTTATTCACGTCTCTCATGGGAAGTTGAGGAAGTGGAGTGATGGAGTAGTGGAGTTGTGTGTTAGTTTCACACGATCAATCTTGCCCACTTCTCCCATCATCACTAACCGTCCATGTCTTCCTGACACGTTCTTGTGATGGCGCGTTGCACGCTGCGTGCTGTAAACCGCCAGACTAATACCCCAGTATCTATCCCCCAGTTTGTGACATGATTGATGTCTCGAGTGTGTGGATCGTGGGACCCACGGAAGGTAGCATGTAATGCTAGTTAAATAACTAAGTTATTTAGGAAGTCGATACTTGTAAAGTATCGTGTGTATTCTATGCATGTTATACATCGAATGTATTCGGCATATATGAAGCATCGATGTTGAGCGTCATGCCCTGCCTACTTCACGTGAGGGCTTGGAGGCTGCGCTAGCAAACCCTCCCTTGGATGACCATATGGCGTGGTAGAGCGGCACATGGTGATCAAAGTGATACCTCACTGGCCGACTAACTCCTATCTTAGGCCGTCCATCCAAACTGGTGAAGTTGGACGGATAAGATGACTCGCGACCCACACCTGTGACCCTCGGATTAGGGTTTAGAAGGTGCGCTCCTTTATCTTGGACGAATCCAAGCCTAGGAAACATTTCATGGATGACCGATCAGGCATGTGTGTAGACGGCATGTTGATGTCCATGTCCATGCTTCACTGTCCCACGGAGGTTTGATCTAGGCCACTCGAATTTACTGGTGAAGTTGAGTGGCTGAGATCGATTTGCGACAGAAATCCTATGCCGTAAAGGATTCGTAAAGGGCGCGGTATGCCACCTTCAAGACACGCGTTTCGAGACGACCAAGCTTGGTTGGTCTCGGCTGATTGGTCCGGCATGTAGGTGGTAGGCTGGTATTCACGCCTATACCTGACTGTCCCATGGAAACATGATCTAAGCCACTCAATTTGTCTGGCGAAGTTGAGTGGTCGAGATCAGTTGGTGATTTGGGAAGCGTGACCATGCCAGTTTGGGCGCGCGAACCAATGCTGGCTTTGGCCGATCGGTTGGACATGAAGCCAGGCCCACGGTGATCATGCTAGCATGTTCGGCCCTCCCTGATGTTTCATCTTTGCCTTCCATTCAAGCCTGCGAAAATGGACGTTTGAGATGATTTTGCGACACATAGATGATGCCGCAAACCCCAATTAGGGTTTTGCCGGCCGTGCATCATGCTTGGTTAGGTGCGCACGAATTAGGACAATCAATCATGGTTGGTCCTGACCGATGGGTTATGTGTGTAGGCGGGCCCACAGTTATTGTGTTGACATGCTATGTGCCCTTTGAATCTACATCTACACCCTCCATCTATGCCTGCGAAGATGGATGGCTGAGATCGTTTTTGCGACACATGTAACATGCCGCAAACCCTAATTTTGGGTTTCTTGTCCATTCCGCTCGGTTTAGACGGTTTGGCAAGCTATGCCACCCCTTTTGGGGAGGCCGACCATGCGGGGCCGCATTGGGTCGGCAGTGAATGTTCCAATACCTGCTTGGGGGTATTGGATTCGATCTAGACCATCCAATCATGCTGGTAAAGTTGGATGATCTGGATCGTTTCTAGACTTTTATGGACAGTCTAGATGCTCAATCGGGCTAGTATAACACACCGAGAGTTACATGCTCAATCGGGCTAGTATAACACACCGAGAGTTACAGCCTGTACGGGCATTTCGTGCATGCCTCACTGTTGGTACTTGGATATTCATGCTACTCTGCTGCGAGTAACAATCAATCATCATGTCGCACCAACAATGAGAGTTATGCTAGGAACAACACAAGAAATACAAGGGGTTTTATGCATTAATCAATAATGATAAAATTCACAGAATATTCGGGGGATTGTTGCTACATGCTCCATTCTAGGTGAATTAATAAATTGAAGAAGTATTCATCACTTATAAAATAGTCTTATCCTCTGCAGGATGTTACACAAAAATTGGTTTTACAACTTTAGCCCTGAACTAAAATCCACCATCAACATGGGTCTCTTTAAAAAATAGAGAATCCCCTTTCCCATAGATTTTACAAAAGTAGTGAATTTGTTTATATAATTGACAAATACAAATTAAGAGAGCAACTCCCCGATGTGGGACTAAAATTTTTATATAGTCTCTTAAAATAACTAAAAAGTGGAAACTCCACGGCGTGAGACTAATAAGTTTTTCATTCACAAAAAAAAATAAAAAATTATACTACCTCCATTCAGGAAAAGTGTTACTTTCACTTTTTTTATTTTAGCCTAAAAATAGGCCAAATTAAAAAAGTGAAAGTAACACTTTTCCTGAAACGGAATGAGTATTTTTTTGTTAAAACCTCAAAAATCATATCCTATTAATCGTTTTTGTTAAAACCTCAAAAAAATTATAATTTTTTCATTCACATAAGTATACAGTCTCACCTGTGCCTGCCCCTCTGTCCAAGTCTCAATCTCAATCCCAGAGTCTCCAGTCAAAAGGGTAGATGGGAAGTAAGTAGTTATCAAGTTCGTCTCTATTGTTGTCAATGGTTGATTACTTGTTTTAGGTACGATGTTTTTGATGCTTTCTTTAACATAATGGCATGAAACCAAATTACCCTATTTTCTGTTGATTGAAAGTCAAGACTATTAGTTTTCGAAATCGCACAAATATGTCCTGTCTACGGCAGTTGAGGAGGAGAACGGTGTTTATTTTCAACTTGTCATAAAATTTGACAAAAATGTTTGGCATTTTATCACCAGCCAGTACTAGACTAGACTAGTGGCACTATTAAAAGCAGGTTGGTGTTAACCTTTTTCATTAATTGATCACTACTGCTCAGAGAGCATAAAACTTTCGTATAGTGTTGTAGGTCAATCTTGACAACTTTCGTATAGTGGAGTACGATATTTAAATTGTTTGACTCTCAAAATTTCAAATCGAAGTTGAGAGTTGAGACTAGTATACGTCCGAAAGTGTAAATTATTTATTTATTTTTTATTTATTTTATTTTTTATTGAAAAAAAGAGTTTCCTTGAAGTTAAAGAGTACAGGACTCAGAAGAAGAAGAACAGGAAAAAAAAAAAAAAAAACTCGAAACAAGGCCACACTACCCAGCAAACCAAGAAACACGGTACATTGGCCAACATACCCATCGTTTACAAGAACTGTAGACAATTCTAAAGGTGGTTGATGCCACCGGATTTGGTTAAGAAGACTGGCCAAAAGCTTATCTAAACCTAGCTGTACAGGAAGGTAAGCTTCGCATCAGCATCTAACATTCTAACATGAGAAGAGCTTGATGAAAGTGTAACTTTGAGATGTGAGATTTTGGCGAATGGCTGGAGAGGTTGAATGGGATGCCTGACAAGCGACAACTAACTCGTTATCTAATAAAAATAAACAAACATTCAGTTCAACTGCACTAGGCAACGTGTGCGCAGTCAGGATTGCATGTTAACCACGTGACATCACGTATGCTACTTCAGATATGTTATTTCTCTTAGTTTAGTATCCCGTTACGAACTATTATTAGAAAATTGTTTGTGCATCTCACGCTTGTTTAGTATTGTGCTTAAAAGTTCCAACTTATAATTGAGAACGTTTATCATTTGCAACAAACAAATGATACCGCTTTGCCAAATTACGAGTCTATGAGCTGATATAGGGGGTGGGGGGAAGAACAAGAAGAAAGAATAGCCGTTTTGCATTCGGGGAGGAGAGAAACTGAATGTAGAGAAGAGTTTTGGTGTGGTCAATGAAAAAATAAAAGATTCTGGAAATATTATTAGATAGATGATAAATAAAAGATTCTGGAAATATTAGCCGTTTTGCCGTTTTGCTAGCCTTTGAGATCTCGGTAGACCATGCCAAACTGTTAGTTAAGAATTTTAAATATTAGTAGATAGATGATAAATAAAAGATTCTGGAAATTTGTAGTGGGTAGGTAGGAGAATTAAACACCGATAGTTCTTGCCTAATTTTTTTTTGAAGCATGCATATTATTAAATTACTTAAAGAGTTATTACACATGGGTATACAATACCTAAAGATTCATCGATTACATTTGTATTAATATGCCATGAATCTGGAAAAGCAAAAAAATGGAGCAGAGAGTGAGCAGCGGTCTTCGGATCAAAATTGCATCGGGGGGAAATGTTGTAGTTGGAGGCCGGCTGGCCTTCCTTCAATGCTTTCCACAAGAAAAGTTGTGTTTTTGATGGACACGAAACGGTCCATAATGGTTTGGTTGATGGTAAGGATGGTCGATGCACTTGATTGAAGATACCAATCAGGCAATTGCGTCTGTCTGCTGAGGTGTACTGCCTGGATGTAAATAGTCCATCTTTTTCTTGTCCGTCTTGATCCATTAGGTATTAGCTTCCAGAGAAAGACAAAGTGGACTACAACTAATAATGCTAAAATATACTAGAGACAGATTAAACTACGACAACACGAAATGTGCCTTGTAAAGTAGCACCTAGTACCTACGGCTAAGACTGAAAAGCGTGCTTTAGGATGGCACTTACAAAAAACCAAACGAAACAAACAATACACGTAATAAAAAGGTGCTTTATAGGATAGCACTTACAAAAGAAAACTAAAGACACAAACAGTAACTATAATGAGTACTATATAGGTTCAATTAAAAGAGAAATTAGTTGAGAAACTTACCGGGGCTGGCAGGAAGGGATCTTGGGATATCATTAATGTCTGATTTAGGATTGTGGGGCACTTGGGGTTAATCATGTGATAACAGTCTAAGGTTGAGGATTCATTTGAAAAATTCCGGAAGTTCATGCAGAAAACACTCTGAAACAGCTGTATATAGATAATAACACGACCAAGAACATTCATTTTCTATAGAAATAGAAAGTCAAAATAAGGGAGAAAACGACACCTTATTCTACAAAACGACGTCACCGAACACATCAACTTTAGGGATTCCTAAACACATAGATTTTTTTTATTTTATTTTAGAAAATTTTATAAATGAAAAAACCAAGACTTGCAAAAACTGCAAGCTACAGTTCTACCGGAAATAACATCCGATCCACACCGACAAGAACTCTAGAATCTATAGATCTACAGAGATTAAATCATCAACTCCCACCAACAATTACTATGGAGTTCCAACACAAATTTCCCCTTACAAGGGGTACAAAAAATAGTACATCACTGAACTTTAATAGAGATAGATACCTAAACACCGATAAAGCAACCTCAACAAATAAGAAACAAACCAACAAACAGGTGGTAAGCATGTTCAAGGAATTGATTTTTATCTAAACGAGATTATAGAAATGCATGAAAAAGGAAAGATGGGTATGCTTTCTAATGAGAAAGAAAAACGAAAAAACAAGCGCATACCCATAGAAAAAAAACCAATCAGTGATTCAATCTCAGGATTGATTGTAAGCATGAATCCCCTCTTCAACTGTTACCTTAAAATTAAAGTGAACCCCTAATAAATCAATGTTTTGTCTCCCCACCATCTTTGTCATCTAAACACACGTATGCCAGCCCCGGTAAGCCTCTATTACTCAGATCTCATTAGATCTGTTGAATAAGAGTTGATTTAAAATTGATGTGTACAAGGAATTGTCTGGGAGTTTCGTATTGATGGGTTTAGGTATTTTCTAGAGATGATTTTAATTGAGTTGTGTAAATAGATGGTTTTTCAGATCAGACTACAAGTGAGAACGATGGAGAAGGGAAAGTTGAGATGATATCCTTGTGAGAAGGTGATGTTAATGGTGGTTTTTTGGTGAGACTCGGTCTCTCCGAGTTGCAGAGCAAAACTCGGAGGAGAGAGTACAAGCATACATGTCAGTTCTTGCCTAATTGTCATCTTGCAACCTCGTCATTTTTTGTTTCTTACGTCACCGAAGATGGCTATTATGGTGATTTAATGGTTTTCAAATTAGATGATCGGCAAATGGATGGCAAAATTACCAAGGGTAAGTAGTAGTTATGAGATTTTAAGCCATTTATATATATCACACATTGGGTTGCACTGAAGTGGACACCGTGTACACGGCGCGCTGCGATAAGGACACGAACAAATTCTCAAAAAAATGGGACGTGGACACGTTATAGAAGTAGTGATATTTCCCAATGAAGTATATATTTATGAACATAATTTCTCACCAATGCTAATAAATTATTGATAAATAACAAATTTGTAAAAGAATAAGCATATATATATTAGTAAAACAATACAAATACAAAAAAAAATCAAGTATTTTCACTAGATATTTATATTAAAATAGTGTGTGACATGATATGTCACTGATGTGTTTGTCCTAGAAACGCGCGCGTCTAAGTGTCTGACGCCGTCTGACACGGACCCGTGACCATTTTAGGCGCCTCCCTCGCTACTCAGCTCACACTGTTATTTTCACACATGAGATTTTACAAAGCTCTATTGTTTGTTATTTTGTGTACCAATGCATATGATAAGAGTCAAATCATTATATTGCAGAATGTAAATAAATAAATAAATAAATAAATAGGAATGATTATGTGAATCTGCATCCGAAACTACCAATTTCATTGGATTTTATGGACTTCTCTCTATAAAAAATAAATACAAAATTCACATCATGTCTCTTATATTTTGACTGATTTTACATTCTCCAATATAATGATTGACACTTATCTAATGAGTGCTTTTTGAGAATGAGTATTTTTTGAAATACCAAATCTTGTTATCTGTTCGTCTTAATTTTAATTGTGAAAAACTCGTTCATTTTTTGTCACTGAGTTTCAAAGTAGTAGATGGCGTTCTTGTACATCCCTGAAATGTGTTCATTTTTAGTAGGAGCGTAAAGCTTCATAAAACGGACATACAATATCCCAATATATTAGCTTCAAATCAGTTATCGTTTAGGTTTAAAAAAAATGAGGCTTAAAGTGCGAGACAGTGTGAGAATAACAGTGTGAATCGATCCGCCCTCATTATGAATTCATTTCATGTATAATTTTTGGAAGATGCTTTTTATTCACCAACAAAACAACTTCCAACACAATCAAAACATTTTGCAGGGAGCGTATGAAACTTTTAAAAATTTTCAAACGCAAAATTACTATCTGAAAAGCTCATTTAATTATTACTTCAACTTAAAATTTATTTGATGAGGAAATGATGCAGCACATTATTTTTTTTTTTACTTTTTTTTTTTTGATAAACCAAAATATTATTAGATGCAAGCAAAATTTTTGGAACCGAATCAGACATGAGTCTAGCTGGTACATAAAAGGAGACTTAACTTGACTTGGCATTCTTTCAGAAGCGAAAGAGATTAACCCTGAAAACCTAACTTCTTTAATTATCATATCAATATCGTTAACTAAAGCTCTTGGATCAAATACAATACTTATGTTAGGTAAACAATAAGCAAAAAGTCAACCATTAAACGGGTTTTGTGCACACCAATTGAAATTATTTTTCAAATTTATTCTATTCCAAGCATTCACCTATTGAACTTATATCATTGCACGTTATTTTTACTTGTTTTACATTTTCCTTTGAAAGAGCATTAATGAAGTTTTTAACACATCAACTACAAAGTAAACTCTCTCTCAAACAAACAAAAAAAAACGAGATAAACTATACCATCACAAGTTGATAGCCTAAGTATATAAGACCGAATCCATTCAATTTCTAAAAAGGATTAATTTTTTAGGACCTCTTCATCCACGGTTCTAAATGACTGAATTTTTTCAATCTTTCCGAGTTTAGGGAGAAAATCGTAAAACTCGGGCTAAAGTAAAATAAATGTAGACGGGGTGATTAGGGGACACCCGAGTCTTTTTGTGGAGGTTTTATATGTAGAAATTCCACAACTACAACAATAACATATTCATTCTTAACACTGAAGCGCATTGGTTTATGATGGAGATGGTTAAGAAATTTAACCACGTGCTATGATCAAGTCCACAATATACTTCACCACTTTACAAAGAAATCAATCAAGCATAAAATTGACCGATAAACCACGCAACAAACAAAAATTAACATGATTTTCGCAGTCAAGTTTTTGTTGTAGTTACACTTTTGAAGCTTGAAATTATTTCATCAAAGTGTTTCGCATTTTTTGGTATTTACCAGATACAGTTCTTCATCTCTTTAAATCTTGGAGTTAAAATGTCTTAAAAGGAAGGTGTAAGGAGATATAGAAGGCCCTGCATTATCTGTTGATCGGGAATGTTTGGAAGGAGATGAATGGTAGAGTATTTTGGGACAAACATAAAGTTGCGGCAGATACAGTTATGCTCATCAAAAAATACAATTACACTTTGGAGTTGTGATTCAGATATATTTAGATTTTCATTGATAGTGACCATATTCTGCGTAAATGGGAAATGGTTCTACACATGTAAAATAATTGATATCTTGTAACAATATAACTGGGTTGGTTTTTTTCTTTAGCATAACCTTGTTTTCCCGCCCCGGAAAAAAATAAAATTAGCATGAGTGTTTTACAATAACAATCTTGGATTTTATAGTCTCTACTTTTTGAACCAAATTGTATTAGATGACTCCCCAATGAATTCTATTTTCTGCTTCAATACAAAATACATACATGAACATCGTACTTTACTCCAAAAGTTTAAGATGCTTTCAGTTGAGGCTAAATTATGGAATGACAATGTATTTGGTGACATTCATAAGTATGTCTTTGGATAACAAAGCAAATGAAGCAAAATGTCTTCGCATTTATGTTAAGGCTTAAAGGTTTTTTTTTTTTTTTCCCAAAAGTCTTGTGTCCAGTGGCTGCGATGTGGTAATCAATATACTAGGTTTTTTCACCTTTCTACTTTAGTTCATCGGCGCTGTAATAAGAGTTTTTGTCTTAAGAATAATGCTGGAACTTGGGTCCGGGATGGGAAGGTCTAGAGTTGCTTATCTGTAGGGTCAGAATATTGTCACAAAAATATTCCTGCGAAATAAACAACAGTTCTGCGATACATCAATGATATTCTGCGACACATCTCAAAGTGACGCAAGGAATGACATATCAGATGAAAACGACAGAAACATGAGTAAAGTGTGACATTTCTGCGACAAACCAATAAAACCTGCGAATGATTAAGGCGGTTCTAACTACGATTTATCGCAAGAACTCAGATCCGAAATTAAAGGGAATATTAACTGTAAATGAGCTGTCATGAGCTGTAATCCATTATGTAAATGCCTATATAAAGGAAATGAATAGTTCCAGAGAGAGGGATGAATTTTTGAGTGCTAAGAAAGTTTTTAAGAGAGAGAAAATCTTATTAAGTGAATTGTATTCTTGATTACTGTAATTCTTTTAAGATCATATCAATAAAAAAGGTTCTTAATCTTCAAATTGTGTCATAAATTCTTGAGTTGGGTGTAGTGTGGGATTTCCTGCAACTACATTTTGGCGCCCAGAAACAGGGAGAATCAATTTGAGAAGTTTCAAATTGCAATATGAAGATTTGAAAAAATTATTAAAATTGAAGAAATGGCTAGGAGAAGAAGAAATACATTAGAACCACCAACAACAGTGAGAAGAAGTAAAAGAATTGCAGGAGAAGGAACAAGTGAATTGGAAGGATCTTTAAGGATTAGATCAGGAAGAAGTAGAATGAGAAATGGAGCAGAAAATTCAATTCAACCACCAAATCAACAAACACAAGCACAAGATAGAAGTGAGGATTATGATAGAGTAAGTGTGCATACTTGGAGGTCGAATTCGATAGAAGAGGCAGAAAATCAAGATGTGGAAAGAAATCAAGAAGCGGACGGAGGAGTAATTCATGAAGGGCATGAAATAGTAGATGATTTGAGACAAAGGATACAAGAAGAAAGAAGATTAGAGGCAGAAGAACGTGAAAATCTTACAAGGCAAAATCATGAACTAAGAATGGAAAATTTGAGGTTGCAAAACAGAAGATCAAGAAGCAGCATGAGATCAAGTTCAAGATCATATAGAGAAGAAACAAGACAAAATCGCCTTATACAAAATATTGGCGAGAATTTGATAAATGATCGTTATATTCCACGCGGTGAAACTTTGGACATTAGACATAATCAAGATGAGGGAGAAAATCAAGAAGAGAGAAGGAGAATGTTACGTGATGAGGAGATTCGAAGAAATCGCAGAATAATTGAAGATGATATTGAGAGGCATTATATTGAGCAAGTACATTTAGCGGGAGAGAGAGAGAGAGATTGCGAGCGGAAGTAGAAGAACAAGAAATTCAAGCAGCATTGCGTCAGAATAATCATGATAATCGAGAAAGACGACGTGCACAAAATCGTAATAATGATAATCTCAATGAGGAATATGAGAGAATTCGCAGAGACATAGAAAGGCAACGAAGAGAAACAATAAGGGATGAGGAAATTCGCAGAGAAGAGAATGAAAGACAAATTAACTTGCAAGTTCAAGAAGAAGAAAATCGTAGAAGAAGGCAAAATCAAGATGTTGGAGAAGAAGCGCGAAATATCGCAAGACAAGAAAGGCATGAACGCAGACGAAGAGAGGCTGCATTGAAAAGGCCAATGGAGCAAAATTCTGATAGGAATGAACAAATCTTGCGGGAATTAGCAGAAATGAGAGGAATGATAAGTAACAGAAGAGAAGGAGGAAGAAGACAACTTGATGAGGCAATCGAAGAAGCTGCGAAAACTCCATTTACTCAAGAAGTACAATTAGGAGGGATACCTCCAAAATGCAATTTACCGGTGTTGACCAGTATTTTTGATGGGACTACATGTGCCGTCCAACATATCAAAGCCTATATTCGATGCATGCTACAATGGGAGAACCATGATGTCGTTTTGTGCAAATACTTTGCGTCAAGTTTAACTGGCGAAGCATTGAAGTGGTTTGAAAGTCTCCCCAAGAATACAATAACTTCGTTCATGCACTTGCAAACTACCTTCTTAGGAGCATACATAAGTAATAACTCTACACGACCTGGAATTGAAGATGTGTTTGGATTGAAGCAGAGAGTTGGAGAGAGTTTAAAGCACTTAACGATAAGATGGAGGACAATGTGTAGTGAAATGGCAGGAAGAGTAGATGAAAGATATCTCATTTTGTCCTTCATAAATGCTATGTTTGCGACAAATCTATTATACATCCAGGTATTCATAGTTAAAAACACAATCACTATGACAGAACTGCGAGAATTGCAAGAAGAGTATATCGCTTTGGAGGAAAAACAAAATGAGATGGAGTCATATCCAATTCTCGCAGGCACAAGTTCAGCAACAGCAAATGGAAGTTTATTACCAAGGATGATTAATACAGTAGCAAGTACCTCCCAAAATCAGCGAGAGAAAATGGAGATTGATAATCAACGTAAGATAGTAGCAATGGGGAGTAGAGATCAGGAGGAATTGGAAAAGGAGAGAAATTTCTATAATCGCAATAACAATAATAAGGTACCAAGGTTTGATCAACCGCGGGAGACTTATGGTGGACAGAGGCATAATTATTCAAGAGAGCAAAGAGGTCAAAGGATTATATGGGAAGATGTCAAATTGCCACCTTTAAATACCAGTATAGACAAGATTTGGGAAGCGATTATTTTGATGGAGAATATACCCTCACCCTGGAACATGGGGAAAGAACCACATCCTCACAACCAAAATCAAGAGTTCTGTCCTTATCATCATTTTCATGGCCATTATGTGAATAATTGTAGAAATGTAAAAGAATTATTCTGCGAATGATTGAACAAGGGAAGTTAAATCATTTTCTAGCAAGATATCCACAACCCCAACAATTGCCGCAAGCACCAGAAATTCGTAGAGTCAATGTTGCGAAAGACGCAGAAACATTTGTCATTGAAGTAGGAGCAACAACAAAAAATCTATTTTGCAATTCAATTGTACATTCGCAGAAAACAATAGAAGATTTCCATGATAATGTGCTAAGTAGAGTATTTGCGAGGGATATAGAGGGAAGAGAGGTGATGAATATTGCGAAAATTTCTCCATTAGAAGAATGGCAGAAACAAGTTATTTCTTTTACTGCACAAGAAATACCAGAGCCAGGGAAGATGCATGACAACCCGTTGGTGGTAAAGTTAGAAATAAATCCAAAGTACAGAGAGGGAGAAGAAGATGATGGTGACGCAACAAGTGATTCTTGGGCAATAGATAAGGTTTTAATTGATATTGGCAGCTCGGTAGACATCTTATTTTATCATACCTACCGTATAATGGGTGGAAGAGATGATGAATTAATCCCCTCCACTTACAAGATCTATGGTTTTAATGGCACTATGAATAAGCCAAAAGGAGAAATCACTATGGAAATCCCATTGAACAAGATATCTTCAAAAATTAAGTTATGTGTAGTGGATATAGAATCTCCTTATAATGCCTTAATTGGAAGACCATGGCTCCATGGAATCTTGGGCATAGCATCCACATATCATCAATGCATAAAGTTTCCACATCCTCATGGTATTGGGATAATTAAAGGTGATTGGTTTGAAGGGAAAAAGTGTTATGAAGTTGACATTAATACTTGCGAAGAAAGGAATGCCAGAAACCGTAATTGGCAACATAACAGGAAGCAAACTCAGAGAGCAGAGAAATTAATGGTGGACAGTATAGAGTTGCGGGGAAAAGATATATTACAAGAATAGTTTGTGCCTAAAGAATCAATGGTGATTAATTGCGCAAAGAGGGGAAAAAGTTGAAACCTTTGCAGGAAAATAAACAAGTGCAAGGAGCTGGGAAAGGTTGAAATCTTCATTTCTCACAAGAAAATAAAAAAATAGCAAGATATTGCGAATAATCATTCGTTACAAAAGAAAAGAAGTGCAACAATATCATGTTGCGAACAATCAAAAAACAAGAACAACAAGAAGTATGCAGACAGAATATTAAAAGAAAAACTTTATTCAAAAATAAGAATTTTTCTATTAAGAGAAAAAGATGATGATTTCAAATCATATAAGAATTTTTAAATGCAAATGCATAAGACGGGCGCAAATCGCCTAAAAACATATAAGAATGGGACGAACTTTTATGACGTACACCTTAGTTCGCGGATTCTATTCCGTAAGAGGCAATGTCCTTAAAGTGCGTCATAAGGGGGGTATCTCTTTGCATGACTATGGGAAAGGCTATACTGCTGCTGGAACCTAGTCATGGAGATTTGGGATTATAGAAAATCCATCCAGGAGAGATAACTTGGATTCCCAGCTATATAAGGTTATACCCTGGTTGGGCGCCGGAGAGTTTCTCCTAAGGAATGCAAAGTATGATCAAGGCGCCGAGGTACACGGTTGAGTCGTGGGTGCCCGGGACGGATGAACCTACCCTGGCCATCCACGACAAGTCTTGGCTTACGATGTGTTCGGCCCGAAGAAAACCCCACTAGGGTGTAGTCTCGTAACTATAAGCCATATAGGCATAAAGGATAAGAGACTACGAAAACAACTGGTTGTTTCTAGAACCGGATGGGAGGAGCTAGTCTTGTATGGCAGAAGTACGTCTCCTTGAAGGGGCAACCAGGGGGAGAGATAAGGGCGATACCCTCCATTGGGGAGCTGTGTATCAAAAAAGACGGCAATGTCATGGAACTTTATATTCGCAAGAACATTTAGGCCCGTCATATTGTCGCGTGACAAAGACGACAATGTCATGGGACTTTATATTCGCAAGAATATTTAGGCCGGTCATATTATCGCGTGACAGGCCAAAAAGCCTCAAAAGAAATGTTAAGATGAGATCAATGGGTTTTTGCGATAAGAATAAAAGACGAGATAAATGAAATTAATGATAAGGGGATATAAATCGCAAAAACGTCCTGCGATTTCATCGAAAAAACGCCAATGTCATGAGTCTTAAAAAGCAAAGAGAGATTAATCTCTCAAGATGGCTTAGACTTATCATATTGTCGCAGAGATCAAAATAAATGATAAGACAAGATCAATGGATTATTACATGTAAAAGTAAGAATGTCATGTGATCTTGTCGCATAAAAGTGGCATAATAAGACCTTTAACTAGGAAGGCGAAATAAGACCACAAGAGAGGTTATATCTGCGAAGCATATAACGGATTTTTCGCACTATTATTTGCGATACTTCATTTATCACATTGCAAATTAATAACAAGGGGCAAGTATGGGAATGATGCATAGAATGGAAAATATTGTTATTCATCATTATATGATAAATTCATATAAATAACAAACAGATAGAAGCAAAAAAGAATTTATATATTGAAAGACATCTGAAGTTGCAGATAATTCGCAGAATATTACATTTTGTCGCAGATAATTATCGTAAGAAAGAAAGGGAGAAATACAGGAGAAGATCAAAAAGAAAAATAAAACTATTGAGATTTATCTCCATCATTATTTTCATCTTCATCTTCACCATCTTCATCATTAGTTCGTTCCTCATCTTCGCTCTCACTTTCGTCTGCATCAGCCTCACTGTCACAAATAACTGGTACTTCAGAACTGGCTGGGATATTATCCATAAGACAAGGATATAGACTAAGAGGAAGATCATTATCTTTGCAAACTTTCTCAATAGCATTATTGCGAACGGTGAGAAGGTTATTACGCAAGTTTGAGTTGGATATCTTTATTTTCTCTCGCAGTCTTGAGATTTTTTCATTACGGGAAGCAAGATTTTTCGCAAGACCACTTTTTTCTTCCTCAAGTTCTGCTACCCTTTTGGAATATCTTCCTTCAGATTCTGCGATGATACAACAATAAATTAGAAACTGGTTGGGAATCTACAAGAAATACAAAGATATTAGAGGAACAATAAATAACCTTCTCTTTCATGGATCATTTCTTGTATCAATGTTGCTTGCTCGGTATGAAGACTGACATCTATCGCTAAGTTTTTCCTAGCATTATCGAGAATTGTCGCAGCCCATGCGAATTCATCATCATTTTGAATGAGAAGATGGGAACGGATTTGTTTTTCTCTCTTAAGAAGTTTAATGTTTTCATCCTTAAGTCTATCTCTCTCAAGTTCAGTATCAATAAGGGTATTGCAAAATTTTGATAGAGATTCAGCGCCTTGAAGAGTAATGTGTTCTTTATCCTTCTCAAGTTCACTCTTCTTGGCTTTTAAGACTTTGATTTTCTCTCTAAATTCATCTCTGCAAGTCTTTAAACTATTGGATGTGCTCAAGACAGATCTATAATCCATTCTCATAAGGGAGATATGATATTTAAGCTCATCAATGGACAAAGTATTAATTTTTTTCATCTGAATAATTATTTAAAGCGTCATTAAGACGCTCAAGAAGAGTGGTTTCATCTATGGGTTCATCAAAAGAATTAAGAATGATAGCTTCATCAGTAAGATTATAGGCATCTGCAAAATGGTTGCCCAAATAAGCTCAAAAAAAAAAAAGGGGGGGGAAGACTTATACCAATAACTTGTTTGCAGAATTTCTCCTTATCAACTAATTTCTGTTGAAGAACTTGAATTTCTACTTCAAGCGATTTGTTTTTATTAAGAAGCTCAGTATTTCCAACTACTTCCAACTGTTTACATTTTTCGCGAAGAATGGAGATTTCAGCTTCGTATTGCTTATTTTTCTCGAGAAGTTTCGCAGATTCAGATTGTGAATCAATAAGCCTTTTCTGTGACGATGATAATCTATTTTCTAATTCTGAAGCAACAGAAAAAGAAGCCCTGGCAGTCTGTGACAGAAAAGAGAAAATAAGTAAGATAAGTAAAAGATTTTTGATACTCATGACAAATTTAAAAGTTTACTACAAGAAAAATGAAGGAAAGGGGCATACCAACGAAGCTAACGCATGAAGAAAGCCTGGGTTAATAAATCTTGAGACTCCTTTAAGATCTTTATTATTAGTCAAGATTGAAGCGTCACAGATCTTTGAGAGATAGTCGCAAGTACGAGTAATATCATCATCTCCAATACCTTGTAAGGGGTTTCTAAAAATATTTGACAATTGATCCATTGGAGTCTCAGGTTGAGAAAGACCCATCGCAGACCTGATTCTTGTGGAAGAGATATGCATTGAAGTGCCCACAGAGGCATCATTATTAATTCCACTATTTTTTTCAATATCATTATCTTTTTCAGCGATAGTAGAAGTTTCTTTGAGTTGAGAATTATCGGAAGGAAGTGGTTGAGTTTTTCTCATTTTCTTTGGAGGACCGTCAGTGGTTTGATTTTTATTGTTGCGAGAAGAAGCACCAGAACTTTCATTTGGAGTTGCTACTCTTTTGCCTTTATCTTTGGCTTCAACAACCGCGACAAATGGTATTTCCTTGAAAACAATCACATATAAAGATAAGAAACAGGGGCAACAATATATTGTTAAAGGTTATAGAAGATTGTTTCTTACTTCATCTGTGAAGGTTTTCAAAATTTGAAGGAGATTGGGATTCCCAGTATTGACATAGTTAAGCTTCATTCTTTCAATCTGATAAAAGATATCTCAATATAATCAATAAGAATGATAAATTTATCCAAATTTGCGAATAATGATAAATGCTGCGAAATATACCTCAGAATTCCTTTCATACCAGTTAAAAATCCAAGGGCAATACGCCGCAAGATTTGCAGGATTCGCAGGAAGATCGAGAGCGCGAGAGAGATATATGGACCTTCAAGGAGGAGAGGAAATCTACACCACTTATCATCTTTTGAGAAGCGTGGACCTTGGTTTTTACTTGAATGATAATCTATATCTTGCATAAGAAGTTTATCTTTCGCAACTTTTTTGTTCCTATTTAAACGAACAGCCCAACACGTGCTATCTTTCTTCATGGGAATCACTTGATAATTCGCAAAGAAATTCTCCACGGTATATTTCGCTGGAATAATTGGGATATCTTTAAAATCAGGATGTTTCGCAGATTCAGGATAGCGAGATCCTTTACCAGCTCCACGAAAGGCATATTCGAGAATGAGACGAATACAATCTCCACTTAATTGGAAGATTGCTCGTGAAAATTTAGCGTGAGAAATAATCTCATAAAAAAGAGGAAGATCTGGGTTATAAAGAGGGATAGGAAGGCCATCTTCTAGTTGACCTAGCGAAATAAGGATTTTCCTATTGGAAGAAGGAAATCCTGAAACTAGATTAATGGAGATATCAGAATCTGAAGTTTGACCAGGAATTTCAGAAAGTGTGAAACCTAAAGTTTTGAGCTTCTGTTGGTGTTTTTGGAAAGTGGGTTGACCTAATTTTTTAGCAGGAGCCATTTTTTAGTATGGGAATGATGATTAAGATAAAGAAGAATAAAGAAACGAAATTGAAACGGTAATAGATCCGGAATTTGCGGAAGAAGATGAAGAACAGTAGAGTTGCAGAGAAAAAGTAAAAAGAGAAAGTAAAAAGAAGAGGAGAGAGTAGCGAAGAGGATATTTATAAGAGAAAAAGATTCTCGAGAACATCAATGCATTCAATGAAGAAAAGACGTGAATGGTCAGAATTCAACGGTTGAAAAAGAGATGTGTCAAAGAATAAATGAGAGAAGAAACACGCGTAGAATATCTAGTGATGTGGATGCAGAGACGTGTTAAAGTGAAGGAAACGCGAAAAGATGAGGAGTTGCGGCAAATCAAGAGATTTAAATTCTCATGATCTTTATCTTCTTCGCAGAAAAGATATGAGAAGAGGCAAGATGTAGGATCAGAATATTGTCACAACAATATTCCTGCGAAATAAACAACAGTTATGCGATACATCAATGATATTCTGCGACACATCTCAAAGTGACGCAAGGAATGACATATCAGATGAAAACGACAGAAACATGAGTAAAGTGTGACATTTCTGCGACGAACCAATAAAACCTGCGAATGATTAAGGCGGTGCTAACTACGATTTATCGCAAGAACTCAGATCCGAAATTAAAGGGAATCTTAACTGTAAATGAGCTGTCATGAGCTGTAATCCATTATGTAAATGCCTATATAAAAGAAATGAATAGTTCCAGAGAGAGGGATGAATTTTTGAGTGCTAAGAAAGTTTTTAGAAGAGAGAAAATCTTATTAAGTGAATTGTATTCTTGATTACTGTAATTCTTTTAAGATCATATCAATAAAAAAGGTTCTTAATCTTCAAATTGTGTCATAAATTCTTGAGTTGGGTGTAGTGTGGGATTTCCTGCAACTACATTCTTGAGTTGGGTGTCATAAATTCTTGAGTTGGGTCTAGAGTTGCTTATCAATGATAATTTTAAATCCTTACATACTTCCAGTAACCCCCCTAATCCAATGGGTTTGGATAAATTGGTTCCTAAATTTATTTCTTCGGAGGACAATAGACTTCTTACTAAGGATGTTTCGGAAGATAAAGATCCTCCAAAGTATTAATAAATTGGAACCTTTAAAGATCCCTGGATCTAATGGGATTCAAGGTATCTTATAAGTCTCATTGGAATATCATTGGCCCCTCTGTTATTTATGTTTTTCAAGTTTTTTTATCAAGGGTTGGAAAAATAAGGCCTTAAATTTTTTGGATAGAGATGTTCTCAATAAATCTGTTCTTGACCCTTCTTTGAACCACTCAATGAGTACCTTGCGCATTCCTGAGTTTATCCTCCATAAAGTAGATCAATTAAGGCGTAACTTCCTTTGGCAACATCAGAATGGTAAGCCTCGACGTAATGCTATCAGTTGGCACAAAATCTATAAACCTATTTGGCTTGGGGTTCTGGGTATAATGGACTTAGAATATCATAACATCCCCTTCCTTGCTAAGACTTCATGGAGTATTGCTACTCATCCCGAGTCTCTTGTCTCGAGGCTTTTTCGTGTCAAATATTATAATGATTCTCTTTTTTAGGAAGCGAGTTCACCTAGTTGTGCTTCTTCGAGTTGGAGGGGTATTCTCAAAGGAAATGAGTTGATTAAACAAGGTTTAAAATGGGCTATGGGGACTGGTGAACATGTGAATATATGGAGAGATTCTTGGTGTTGTGAGGTACCTCTTGATCACATTCTTGGTACTGAGCCCCGTATGGATCCAAATTTACGTGTCTCTGATCTCATCAGTCCTAGCTCTCATGGATGGTATATGTTCTCAGTATTTGCAGTTGTTCCCTCTCACTTGCAGACACTGTTCTTGTCAATTCCCTTTTCTAGATTTTCTCCTCGTAGGGATCAACAGGTGTGGGCCCATAGCAGTGATGGTAATGTGTCTATTAAATCTTGTTACAACTGGTTGATGCAGTCACATGGTGTTTCTCCCAGGATAGGTAGCAAATGGAAACAACTCTGGAAAATTCATTGCCCCGCTCATATAAAACATTTTTTGTGGTTTATGGCTCAAGGGAAAACTTTATTAAAGTCCAATTTGCAGCATCGGGGCTTGGATATCCCGATTTACTTCCCTCTTTGTCGGCGGTATCATGAGAGTATTTCTCATCTTTTCTTATCATATAATCGTGTTCAGCCTATTTGGGAGATATTGACCTTTGTTTATGGTGTTCAAGTGAAATGATCTTTGATGTCTCTTGACTGGCTCATGGATATCTTACAATTTAAAACAGTTGATGATATGTTAAATGGAATACTATTATCCCCTACACCCTTTGGCACATTTGGTGTGCCATAAATAAAATTGTTTTTAGTGCACACCCTTTTGATTGGAAGGATGTTCTTGTTTCGAATTATGACGCTGTTATGGAGTTCTTTTGTGATGTTGATTTAAAAGCTACTATTACTTATAAGACATCTGCCTATGTTCAATGACAGCCTCCTAATGATGACTTTGTTAAGCTTATGTAGATGGAGCTAAAGTTGATGCAGGTAGAGCAGGCATTGGAGGTGTGTTACATGATTCAACTGCCGGTTTTCGAGCTATTTTTGCTCATTATATTCACAAGAACTCCAACAATGTTGCTGAATTATGGGCAATACGCGACGAGATGTAATTGGCAGCAAACATCGGTGTTAGCAAGCTTGTTGTTGAAAGCGATTCCAAATATGCTATTAATCTTTGTAGCACACAAAACAATAGTAGTTGGTATTATACATGACTGTTGAGAGACATTTTGCACTTGTCTCGAACTTTTGAAAGTGTGAGTTTTCGACATCACTATCGGGAGGGGAATTTGCAGCTGATGTTTTGTCGAAAAAAGTTGCTAATGAGTGTATTTTTTGTGTATGGGTTAGCTCCCCTCCTGATTTTTCGTGTTCTGTTTTGGCTAGTGATGTTATGGAGAGAGCCTTCACTCATTCTGTAAGGCTAGTTTGTGTGTTAATAACATTTACATTACCAACAACAAAAAAACAAATTTGATTATAACTATACTACCACTAGATGACCACTGTGACGGTGGGACGGCCGACCGAAAAAATTGGCGCACAATTAAAATTTGTATAATGGTTATGCAATCAGTTTTCGAAAAAATTTCCTAAAATGGAAATATTACTTTTCCTGAAACGGAGGGAGCACAACGTTTTATTAGTTGCAAGGGAAAATTAGTTGATGCATAAACCAAAATATAGATGCATAATGTGTTATGCATTCTTAGTGGTGGTTTGCATAATGGCTATGCATTCGATTTTAAAATATTGTGCCTAAAAGGATAAACACTTCCTAATTTCTCGTAAAAACTTTAAATTTGATATTGTTATTTGTACTCATTGCGTAGATTTCTTTAAAAGCTTTCCAACGAGATAAAATTTGTAAAATTCCAAGGCACGGATTTTTAGATATGTTATATTCTAGTTTACTTTCCAATTATACCCCCGAAAAAATAGGATACTTAAGGATTTATAGTAATTGCACTAAAAGGGATGGTCGGTCGCGTCATTTCAAATGGGACACCAACCAAAATCCAATCTTACTTCAATTTGGAGAAAAAATCACGTACCACATTAACACAAAATCACCATATAAAGTCCTTTCTGGATTTGCTCAGTCGGCCTAATAATTTAGGTCTTTGCTCGTGGCGGCATGTGTTATACTATGTTATATTTTGAGAAATCGTCATAGAAATCCTATAGTTTGGTTCAAGCCTTACATCAGGACAAGGTTTCAGTCAAACCTATTTTGACGGACTGAGTTAAATAGGCATGTTCTAGTTGGGAACGATCCATGCTAAATTACATTTTTATCCCTTAACCAGTTAACTTAACCACTGTCAGATGGGTGAAGTAAAATACCCGAACCCGTTAATCTGAACCCAATACCTAATTTCATCAGTCTTCTAACCTTTTCTTCTACTTCTACTTTGCTCAATACGGGAAGAATCATTTATGATTCAACCCTCTGTCTTTTGCAATTATGGAACTGAAACATCGCTAAGTTGGTCCAAGTATTGGCCGATCGTAACATTTCTTCATAAAATGTACTATCCAAACAACAAATGACACGACAAAATAAATATGCATTATTCTTCAAATGTCGTATAAAATAAGTTGGGTATGTTATTCTATGGTCAAACAAATTGAATGGGAAACTGTGTCAGACGATCATACAAAAAAATTTGGGTACAAAGAAACCACTGATTAGAGGAACCCATAGCTCTTATAAACCTCATGACCAGTCTCAACAAGAGCTTGGTGACACCATTTGCAAATGAGAAGGCAACTTTTCTCCTGATTCTAAAGTTGATATTGGCATGGTGGGCGGATATATTTGATTATCTGGCATCTGTAGAATAGAGATTTGATGCATATTTCAAGAGAAAAAACAAATTATGAAATCGTAAAATGTAGTCATGCTGACAATAAAAGAACTAATAGATAAGGTAAAGCATTACACTTACTTGTCCTGTATCAAGAAGTTTGACTGTTACAGCTGGAGCGAAATTTAATTACGGCATTTGGAGTTAGACTTCAAGTTTGGTTGAGTTTTCCAGGAGTACCATGTTGTATTGTGTTATATTTTTATACAACTTTCTTGTTTTGTTGAGTCTGCCAAAGATTTATGAAAAATCATTTACACAGATTAGCAAGAGAAACAAGTATAACTAGAAAGTATAAGAAATAAGTATCGCGAAGGACTGCTATTTACATACTTATGCAAGCTATAAAGATCAAAACTGAGCTAGTTTTGACATTAGATTTCAATGAATAAAAGAGTTCTATGGAATGACAACGACTACAACTGAAGCAATGCCCGCAAGTACTATAATTTATAGCTTCAACTAGATTAATCCAAGTACTTGGATAGAGTGAACTGATAAATTCATCTTAAACTGCCATCTTAAGTTGCCATGGAAAGTGCAGATTCTCCATATTGAAGTTTTTCTGCTAAATCCAGTTTTCTTTTGATTATTGATGGCATTGACATCAACAAATAAATAACTAAGTAGAAGGCACACTATCTGAAATCACATAAAGAAAACCAACTTTAAGTCGATATGTCTAGAACCCTTACAAGAGTGCACTGCGTCAGAAACAACAAACTCAATAAACTACCAACCCTGAGAATGGAAAATCCCTGATAATGAGCAGTTATAGAAATGAAAGCATGACTAGGAGATCAGAGAAACAAAATACTAAGAGCCAACGGAGAAATGAAATAAAACGAGATAACTATGGGGAATAAAAACTTCTACATACTGGTATGGGTACCTAGTTTAATTTATACAACCACCGAGTGAGTTATCGGTCAAAATTTATAATACCTTCAAAAATAATGAACCCATTTAAATTTATACGACCGTGTTATCGAGTTACCCAATTTATTTTATAGGACCGTATGAGACACAATATGTATTTCTTTGCTTATTAACGCGAATAAGAAACGATAAATAATGGCACCGCAGATGTTAACTTTCCTACCTCAAAACGAAGGTAAGGAACCGATACAGATGTAAAGATAAATCCAGAAATAATTGAATATGAAGTTTCTTTTATTTGAATGTTGCTGAAAGAAAATGTAGATGCATCCCTTTTTAACGACAACATAACATCCCAGCTAATGCAATGATGCCAACATTAGCTACTGATTTTGGAAACTGCATTTGCCTTCTCAAAAATTTAAATTTCAATAAGAGGAAGTTTAGAAGGAGGTGGAGCCCTTCCCCGTCATGGATTAAACAATGCCCTCTATGATGACTGCAACTATCCATAAATCCCTTCCAAAGAACATGAACATGATGATTTTAAGAGGTTAATGTAATATACAAACTCATTTTTAACCTATTCATTAGCACCATGTTTAATGGCTGGCATATATAATTTTTAGATGTTAAAAAAAGAAAAAAACTTAATCTAAGAACTAAAATGTAAAGGAAATTACCTCTGATGTTCCTCTCGTCTCAGCTACATCACAACTCAAGCAAGGAAAAAAAATTAGAGCCTTGAAAATTCGGAAATGTATGGGCCATATCTCATTCGTTCACTTTCTGAACTTTCAAAAAAACATTAAAGGACAGCCATGTTTCCAATAATATCAAGATCAAAATCAAAATGGGTACTGAACTTACTTGGTTTTGCAGTCAGGGCATTCTCTAGTTCCCAACAGTTTAAGAAGCATGTCCTTCCATTATCTGCATTCTCTAATTCCCAACAGTCCCCTCCAGTATTTTCTAATGAATACAAAGACAGAATCGAGGACAAAAAAATAACTACAAAAGTTTATTTTTCATCATGGAAGGAAAAGGAATGAAATATCTCATGTTTATAATTTGTAGCTGAAACCCTAATGAGATGAAAATTGTGCACCAACTTTGGCTCTATGCAATAATTTGCACAAAAGACTAATGAACATAAATATGTAGAAGATTCTTAGCAATGCTTGTGTAAACATTTATAAACTCAGGCGTTATTGATGCCTAACAATAATTTCAATTGATATTGTTGCAAACAACAATTGTGAGATAAATGGTATGAATTATGGAAACAAATATATCTAGTTGCTCAAGAAAAATACATGAAGCTTACCAAGTTACCATTGGTACAAATGATGCATCTCCTTCCTTCTTGAAATGACCGAATTCGGAAAGAGGTGCGAGAATAGATTGCAGCTTCATTTTATTTGCTCTATTATATATTCTGTAATTAACTCACCAAAACCGCAAAACCAGAAACAAATTGAAAACATCAAAACCGCAAAATCAGGAATAAATTGATGAAAATCAAATTATGCCCGATTTCTTTTCAGAAAACAAACCTGATGATATTCCCACAGTTTTCGTTCTTCTTCACTCGATTCCTTAAGGAACCTGATTAATAACAATTACCAAACATGAATCACATTGATAAATCAAACCTAATGACACCCAAAATGAACAAAATAAAGAAATAATATCGACCAAAACAACAATGATTTTCCGAGTAAGTTTGGATTTTGGAGTAACTTCATCCAAAATTTAAACCGTTAATGATAGAGCGATAATTTTTTTGTTTTGCTATGGGAACCCAAAAGTTAAACCGTTAAATCGCCCATCTCTCCTAACTAATTCATACTCTCCTCTGAAATTGAATCCTCATACTAGTATAACCATCTTCTTCTTCATATCATACTCTTAAAACCAACCCTCAATTATTCAATTTCATACTTAATTTATTGTGATAATCAGTATCAACTCACGACAAACCCTAACCCTTCAATTCTTCTTTGTGAATCGAAAATAAGATGCTAAATCTTCTCTTTTACGTTAAATACATAAAACCCATCTTCAATTGATCTTCTAGAGTATCAATTTCATCTTTTGAACCCTCTCTGCAATTCTAGTGGAACCCTAACTCTTCACAGAACCACTAACACCTCAGTTCTTCTTCAAAACAATAATACAACTTCAATTTAGCAGCAACTTCAATTCTACACAAACCCTAAATTCTTTAATTCATCGATAGAACAGCTTAGGAACATCGACTAAACATCAACATCACCATCAAACCTTCTTTGATTATAAACTAACAACATCATCACTAACGATCAATCCTTAACATAACCCCTACGATGATCGATCCCACGTACCCAGGAAATTCTCAGAATCGCCGGAAAATAAAAGAAGAGGAGCTGAAGAAGAATGAAAAATAGTGAAGAGATTATCAATTCCAATCGGTTTCCCATACCCACCATCTCTCCTAACCCAAATAAAATATAACTATGGTTAGTTATTAACTTTACTGGAGGGGTAAGGTTGGAAAAAAAATTCAAATCTTAATAAACAGATTCGGACAGACTCACTCATCCTTCTATGAGGGTTGAATCAAATGTTGGATGGATCGGTTGGAAAACAAAAAACTTTGGATTTCGGTGAGATAGCTCATATATTTTCTCCAACTAGTTGGTCTCCTCTTGGGAATTCTTTCGGTCAATAACATCCATGATGTCTCTCGGAATTACAAAAAGAATTAAATAAAGAGCCCTTTTCCTTTTCTCTCCCTGCCTCGGTCTATTTATACGTCCATTGTTGCGAGCATGATGAATTGCTTTCAAAACTAAACCATCTCTCTCTTCTTCTCTACTCCAAGCTAAAGAAAGAAAACCCTACAAAGGTTTGAATTTGCATTACACTAGTCTTGTTCAAATGTATGAAAAACCTCTTTGATTTCCAATGCTTATGTCGGATTCAATGCCATATTTTGATAATTCAAATTAAAATAAACATGAGATTTATAAGGAAATTTGCACTCTTTTGGAGTTTGATGTTTGTCAGATCTTGAGTTGAATCTCTGATTGGCTCGATTTTTCTGATTTAGACTTTGTGATCCGTTTTCTTAAATTGATCCGTCTGGTGATTAGTGAAGTTTTTCTCATTGTTACTCATTGTCTTTTGGAGTTGCAACTGGAAACTGAAAACACTTAATGATTTTTTTGCTTAATTTCTGTAATCATTTGTGATTTATTTGTTCTCTGCCCAAATCTATTTAATGAAATTCAACAATCTTGTTCAGATCTCATCTGTGATCATTAAATGGCTCCAGAAGCAGCTGCGGATTCTCCAAAGCCTCGAGGTATATCATTTGGTTCGATTATACTGTATAAAGAAATTCGCCAAGAAATTAATAATTGATGAAACAATTGTCATGGTTTCGTTAATGAATTTGTTAGCCTTGAGTTAACGAACTAATATTCTAGAGTTTAATTTGGAGCAGATGTTTGTATTGTTGGTGTTGCACGTACACCGATGGGTGGATTTCTCGGTACCCTTTCATCTCTACCAGCCACTAAGCTTGGGTCCATAGCTATCCAGAGTAAGATAATGGCCTACAGTTTCTGTGTCATTTATGATTATGAGCGCATCCAGAAGAGTATGTAAAACATGTTTCCTAACTAACTTGTAGGTGCTCTTAAGAGGTCGGGCATAGATCCATCTCTCGTGCAAGAGGTCTTCTTTGGAAATGTTTTGAGTGCCAATTTAGGACAAGCTCCAGCTAGACAGGCTGCATTAGGTGCAGGAATACCTAATTCAGTTGTCTGCACCACAATCAACAAAGTGTGTGCATCAGGGATGAAGGGTGAGATCACCATCTCTAGGAAAAAGTATTCTCTGTGCAACATGTGAATTGAAGTGCAACTGACATTTTGTTTTGGTCATACAGCTACGATGCTTGCTGCACAAAGTATTCAATTAGGTATCAACGATGTAGTTGTGGCCGGTGGCATGGAAAGCATGTCTAACGTTCCCAAATATCTTGCAGAAGCAAGGTTAGTGTTTCTCATAGGTTGTCATTTGCCTGTATATATACTGATTTTTGGAGCAGGCTCTATGCATTAAATGACTTTATGTAGTCTGAGCGTTAATAACTTAGCAAGAAAGCTGTCAAGGAGTGGTGAATTTGGCCTTTAAGTTAAAATAACTTCGCTTTATCATCAGTTCTCATCTTTCTCTATTAAAAACTGTTCTAGGTTTGATTTGTGATGCAGGACAGTTGATTATTGTCAGTTTTGGTCCAATCTTAGCATATTCTTTACTTTATAGTGAAACAGATTTGTCGAAAGGAGCAGAAACTGAATTTAAACATCACTTTATTTATTTTATGCAGGAAAGGATCCCGACTGGGGCATGATACCCTTGTCGATGGGATGCTCAAAGATGGGCTATGGGATGTCTATAATGATTATGGTATGGGTGTGTGTGCTGAGCTATGTGCGGACAACCACACAGTAACAAGAGATGAGCAGGTAATCTAGCTATCCGCATATCCTTCCTTGTACACACTTACACTACGTGTTTGATTCTTTTGCGTCACCTTTTAGTTATATATACATAGATCCTGACTTTATGTGGCTCCTGCAGGATGCTTTTGCTATCCAGAGTTTTGAACGTGGTATAGCTGCTCGAGATGCTGGTGCTTTTGCGTGGGAAATAACTCCAGTAAGATTTAAATTTCTTTGTTTAGTTGCAGGAAATTTTGTAGTTTGTTCTCAGCTGTTGTTGTTAACCAGGATTTGTGGCAAACAGGTTGAAGTTTCTGGGGGTAGAGGAAAGCCATCTATGATTGTTGATAAGGATGACGGCCTGGACAAGGTAAACAATTGATTGTTATAGGGTTGTTAGTTTGTTGAACATGATTCAGTTATATCTCTTGGTACTTGTAAAGTGTAAAGTCATATGGATACATCCTACATTTCATCTTATAGCTCCATCTTTGATTAACTTATAAGATATGGAAAAGTACTGGAACGGGGGAAAGAGCCTAACTCCTCCAAGGTGATCCATATCAATTATAATATTTATTCCTCCTTTTTACTGCAGTTCGATCCTGTAAAGCTAAAGAAACTAAGACCCAGTTTCAAGGAGAGTGGAGGTTCTGTTACTGCAGGCAATGCATCTAGTTTGAGGTCTAGTTCTTCCTATCTCTGTTTGTATCACAATCTTTTGGTTCCAGTCCTTTGTAATCTTATTTTTCTCATACACTTTTACTACCTAAGACTGCCTTGATTTACCATGTCTCTGCACTGCACATTGAGACTTTAAAAATGTTAATTTGTTGGCTTAGCGTGTTGGCACTGCTTTACCTTGCTCATCAGCATAGGTTGAGTGTTTAAACTCAGTAGATACACACAATGCCTCGTATCTAGTGCCAATCCAGACCAGCATTTTTCTGAACATGTTAAGGGCTTTTAAGATGCTGACCTCTTTGCTAAGAGTTTCTGCACTATCTCCTTGACAGCGATGGAGCTGCTGCATTAGTTCTGGTGAGTGGAGAGACTGCAGTTAAGCTTGGACTGCAAGTGATAGCCAAGATCTCAGGATATGCTGATGCCGCTCAGGTATTACTAGAGAGTAAATAAAGACGGTTATAACTTGGTGAAGGTTTTGCATCCTTAAGTTGCTTGATTGTTTATGCTGATGTGAAATAAACTTGCAGGCACCTGAGTTATTTACAACTGCTCCAGCGCTAGCAATACCGAAAGCCATTTCACATGCTGGGTTGGAGGCTTCTCAAATTGACTACTATGAGATCAATGAGGCCTTTGCTGTAAGTTCTATTTCAAAAAATATGGACGTCTTACATCTGAAGAAGTTAAGAATATACTAAGTCCATCTTCTTCCCTACACTTTCTTTCTTTTTACAGGTGGTGGCTCTTGCAAATCAGAAGTTGCTTGGTCTTAATCCCGTAAGTAACAGAAGCTTCCCTAGGCAGTTCTATGTTTGGCACCCCGTCAAAAATTTTGAACTAAATTCTCGTTATGAGTTGATTTTTAGTTTTGTTTACCCAAACAGATGTTGCACCCAGCAATATATTATACATATACTTTTGCATTTCCCTGCTTCCTGTCCAAACTGATTTGTGATTAAAATCTGCTCTGACAAAATTTATCTAAGTTTCATGTGTTCCTAATACATGCAGGAAAAGGTGAATGTGCATGGTGGAGCTGTATCACTAGGACATCCTTTAGGATGCAGTGGAGCACGTGTCTTGGTCACACTTTTAGGGGTAGAACTCGTTCTAATGACCTGCTTTTTTGTTTGTTTTATGCTTTTGCTTAAACTGAAAGCTCCAATTCCCGAGTTTAATATCCTTATTGAACATTTTTGGACGATACAACAGGTTTTGAAACAGAAAAACGGAAAGTACGGAGTTGGAGGTATATGTAATGGTGGAGGAGGAGCATCTGCCCTTGTTGTGGAGCTTGTGTAAACCTGTCTGACTCTGAAACTTGTTGGGGGTTGCATTGTTAAATTTTCTGCTCAGTTCTAGTGTTGTCATATGCCCATTTATTCTCTCTTTTTTTAGTTTTTTTTTTTTTTTTTTTTTTTTTTTTTTTAAATTTAAAATAAAGACTATCCGAAAGGTAAAGCCAGCCATTCATGATCCAAGTGTAGTCGATTGTTCGTAAGTTATTTATCCAGTGTAGTTGACTGGTCGTATATTCTTTTCATCCAACAAATTCTTTCAGTTCTTGAGTATGTTTGAGTTTGTGCTGGATTGAAGTAGCAATGTTAAAAGTCTTTACTGTTTTCCAAAGTTGATTTGATCCTCTACTTAAGAAACCAAATCGTCTACTAACAATGTAAGATTTCTTGTGTAAATTAATATTTGGCCAAAGGCATCACTTGGGCACTAGGTTTTCCCAAAATGAAATAAAACTTCAAACAAAGGAAGAAAAGTATGAAGTGACAAAGCAAAAGAAGTGCAAAAAATTTCCCCAAAATATATCAAAGGCTTGTTAGGCCGAGCGAAGGAGGGAGGATTTTATTATATATGGTGACTTTTTGTCAATGTGGTACGTGATTTTTTTCTCCAAATTGAAGCAAAAAGATTGCATTTTGTTTGATGTTGGTAACCAAATAAGTATCCTATTTTTTCGGGGGTATAATTGGAAAGTAAACTAGAATATAACATATCTAAAAATCCGTGCCTTGGAATTTTACAAATTTTATCTCGTTGGAAAGCTTTTAAAGAAATCTACGCAATGAGTACAAACAACAATATCAAATTTAGAGTTTTTACGAAAAATTCGGAAGTGTTTATCCTTTTAGGCACAATTTTTTGAAAATCAAATGCATTGCCATTATGCAAACCACCGCTAAGGATGCATAACACATTATGCATCCATATTTGGTATATGCATCAACTAACTTTCCGTTGCAACTAATAAAACGATATGCTCCCTCCGTTTCAGGAAAAGTGATATTTCCATTGTAGGCACAATTTTCGAAAACTGATTACATTGACCATTATAAAAAAATTAATTTTGCGCCAATTTTTTCGGTCGGCCGTACCACCGTGGCATCGGTCATCTAGTTAAATTTGTTTCATGTGGAGACCAGGTGCAATTGTTTATGAGTTCAACATGTTGGTGACTCACCAGTTACCAGTACTCTTTTTCTTTGCATGTTTCAACCACTGACAAAAGCTATATCTTATGTTTTTTTTATCTGAACCAATATATTTTGCAGAAATGATTTATATCCCGTGGGTCGAATCCCACGGACCATACCAAGAGTGAGAGTGTGAGAGATAGGGGTGGGACCCACACTAAGCCCACCCCTGCAAATCTGACGGGTCACTAGGTTTCTCCACTTTTCTCTCTTGCGGTACACACCGCGGGATCCAGGCCGTAGTGAGTGTATCATTTCCATATATTTTGTGATTCTAGTAATTTTTCGGGGAGAGAATGTCTTGCATTTTAAAGATTCCTAGACATCTCATTTTTATATCACTCTTGTTCATTAGCCTTTTGCAGCTTTGCTTATGCTAACTTCGTTTAGATATGACTAGGAAAAGCGATCGGAAAGAATTTTTTTTTTTACTCGGTCAATAAAATTAAAAAAGTGAAAATTGTACAGGGGCTAGGCCTTACTAGTGCACATCCGTGAGGCCATCACTAGTAGAAAACCTAATTGAAACGAAAATAAACCTCTCCAGGCCATTTAAAAGAAGGAATGAAACCTGGCATACCCTCAAAAAACTCATAAATATCTTCAGCCAACAAACATGCTTGTTTGGCCAAAGCATCAGCTGAAAAAATGACCTCCCTATAGCTATGCCTATGTATGTAGCGAATATTATCATAAGAAGAACTAGCTATTCTCCACTTCTGCATTAGCTGCCAAGGCAACTCCCCTGTTTGAAAAGCTTGTATGCAACTCATCGAGTCTGACCGAATACAAAGGTTCTTAACATTCCACCTTTTAGCAAGCACCGTACCATAAATAATTGCACAAACCTCCGCATAGTAATTTGTTTGCCAGCCAAGGCCAACACGTAGGACGCCAAGCACAACCGAGTTGGAATCACGGAATGTAACACCACAACCAGCTTGACCGGAAATAAAATGTAACTTATTAAGTAGGCTATTTTAAGTTTTTAACTTCTATGCCTGAGAATTAATGGAGAGGGCCCAAATTACTAAAATTACACCATAGTTACACCACAATGACACATCAGTTACACCAATATTAACACCTCCAATTAGGGGTGAGCATGGACCCGTTTTCACCTCGTCCGCATCCAACCAATGCATTACGGATTTTGAATTTGGCATCCGCATCCAATCCAGATCCAATGGATGCACGGATGGATGGATTGGATGTGGATAATCCAATGGATTTGTTTTAGTTAAAATTTATAGTAAAGAAAATAAAGCCAACACAAGTGACTCTTTATAAAATATACATATCCTATATATATACAAATATATATACAAATATAAAAATGCATGTACAACATTCCAATCAAACACCTTAAAAATTCCTAAATGATCCATAGGTATTTTCTAGAACGATATAAGCCTATAATTTAACAGATATGGATGTCCAACGGATTTTCAAGGTTGCATCCGGGCCCGATCCGTAATCCGTTGGATTTCAAAAATTCCATCCGCATCCAATCCATTAACGAACGGTCTGGGCATCCATCCGCAAAAGAATGGTTGGTCCCGGTTAAATCCGCGGATTACTGGTAAAATGCTCACCCCTACCTCCAATATCCCTACACCACGTCCACAAGCTAAGCTGGGCTGAGAGGGTCACTAAGAGCAACTGCAGTGGTGCGAGTATAACCAAAGATCAAAGACCAAAAAAAAACGACCAAATTTGAGTTTAGTCCGTAGTGTGACGCTACGGTAGAAGACTAAATTTGGTGGAGCGTAAATTATAAGTTCACCCGATTGGTGGAGCGTATATTATAAGTTCGCCCGATGGGGCGGAGATATAAAGACTAAAGAAAAAGAATAAGAAAAATGGGACGGATGTAGGGCTGTCAATGGGTCCGGTTCCTTCCGGGTAGCGTACTACCCATACTCTATTATTTTTGCCGGTTCCGGGTCCTGACGGTTCCGGGTCCGGTTATTAAATCAGTAGACCCAGAACCGGACCCTAGTTCTCATGCGTTCTAAATACAAATTTCTTTATATTCAATCACGAGATCGAGTTACAGTCTCAAATTCCAAAAACCAGAGACATCAGCATGAAAATTAACATACACATACAACTGTAAAAAAGTTCATAACCATCAAAAAATACATGAACGGTAAAATATATTATCCATCACCAAGTATTCGTAAAACCAAAGCTAAAACTTAGATAGGAACTCATTACCAAAAGGATTAGTTACTCCATTAAGTTGGCAGAAACCATAAGAATACTAGAATAGTTTTAAGTCTATTTCAGTTTAGCTCTAATGGAAAAGGAGCACTTGACCAAATTTTGAAATATCACGTTTTGAATCCTGTAACACCAAAAGTAGTCTTAGAGCGTCTGCAGCGGACGACCAAGAGTATAAATTTGGTCTGCAGCAGAGGCGTAGTGGGACGGAGTAAAGACTAAATCGAAGACCATACCAAATTTCCAGACTAAATTTGGTCCGCGACCAAGACCAAAACCAAATTTTAGTCGGGCGTTGATATAATTTACGCCCCACCACAGGCGTTCGTAAAGTATACGCCTCACAACGGGCGTACGTAAACTTAACGCCACACGCCATGCGTTAATAAAGCCTCCGCCCCATATTTTTTTTTTTTTTTTTTTTTAAGTTTATTGTGGGGTGTGGTCTATACCTCCGCCCCACTCAAAAATTTTGAAATCATATATGGGGCGTGGATTATACCAACGCCCCATTGTTTTTTTTTTTTTTTCTTTAACTTTTCGGTACCAGGCGTACGTATTCTCTCCGCCTCACATCAGGCGTTGATATATTTTACGCCCCACACTAGGCGTTCGTAAAGTTTACGCTCCACCAAAATTTAGTCTGCCTCTCACTGCGTCACTCAGCGGATTAAACCCAAATATGGTCTTTTTTTTTACTCTTTGATCTTTGGTTTTGGTCGTACCGTTGCAGACGCTCTTACAGAGCAAAGCAACTTCATAAGCTTTCGGAGTATAATACTGGTTGTGGCTCTCACAAATAACAACGTGATGAGTAGTCTATCTTTTAGTGGTACCAACCCCCAATAAGTTAAAGACTTGAAGAAGATCAATTAATTATTTGATTAATAAGATGATATATGGTAAAAGTATCAATATCTCCTACTGTTGTTGAATAAAACAACAAAAATAAAAAGATGGAAAAACTAAGATGTCCAGCAGAGATGAGAATAAGACGATGGTGTAGGAAAATAGAGAAATTTATCATGTGAGAGGCGACGATATACTAACACATATTTTATTTTTAGGGCATTGTACAATATTTTACCGGGTACCCGATACCCACCGGGTATACCCGATTAGGACCCGATATTAATCGTTTTTTTATCGGGTCTACCCGTCGGGTACTACATCTACTAATGGGTCCAATACTATGACCCGGAATCGGACCTAATTCATCCGGGTCCGGTTCCGGGTATTGGGTATCCATTGACAGTCCTAGGCGGAGGTATAAACCACGGCCCACTAAAGAGGAAAAAAAATGAATAGGACGGAGGTATAAACCACGCCCCACTAAAGAGAAAAAAAATGTGGCGGAGGTATAAAGCACGCCTGGCGTGGGGCGTGAACTTTATGCACGCCTGGTTCTGGGGCGAACATTATATGTTCGCTCGACTACATTTAGGTTTGGTCTTGGTCCCCGACCAAATATAGTCTGGGATTTGGTCTTGGTCTTGATTTGAATCGATAGTCTATCTCGCCATGTCTCATTTTTTGACCAAATATTTGGTTATACTCGCCCACTGTGGTTGCTCTAATCACTCATCTTGTTAAGCGGAAATCAAAGTTAACAGACAACAACATTTGATTAAAAAAATAGGCAACAGATTCTCAGTACTTGGAATTGAATAAGTTCTCAAATAAAATGAAAATCACAAGAACAAGACAAATCTAGAGCAATGGAACTCTTGTTGTCACAACCAAGCGAAGGTGAAGAAGAAGAAAGGAACACACAATGATCTTTTAGCAATTGTCAAACCCAGAGAACCTCAGTAGCAATATTAACGAACGATATTTATTCAACTTGATCAGTTGGAGATTTAGCTACCGTTGGTTGCTTCTTAAAAAGATCAAGATATAAGATTTGAACCAAACACAATAAGCAATTGTAGATTTCCTACAAATTGCAATCCCTTCCCAATCGGTGTCAAAATGATTGGATTCAATCCAGAGAGTCCTACCTAATACTATATGTTTGTGCTTGGATTTTATAACTCCATTATGTTTTGTAATATGTGGACAGTTATATTTGCTGGTGTATAATACCATTTGTAATGAACTGACACTCCATCAATATTGTCCCATTTTGATTATCTGACAGTGTAGGATTTGCAATGGGCACCGCTGTGATTATCCAGCAGCAGCTTCTTAGGAGGTCGATGACCCCTGAATTAATCTCGTCCGAGCATGTTTAACTACATAGTATTTTGCCAACTTTAGAGCCAATTATGCGGAAAAAGCCTATGTGTTTATAAAGGACAAACCATTACTAATATTTCATTCAACGAACTCTACTTGTCGAACCAGGGTACTCCACCATTTGTCAAAAAAAAAAAAAAAAAACTAAGTTGAGTGATGATAAATTCGCCCCCCTCTATCAGACCTCATATTCTATACTCGTAGCTTAATATCAATAAACACGTGTAATTGAGTTGAACATTAATTAAATGACACCGCAATTACACCACTAGCTTACACAATGTTAAAACTTCTAATAAGCTAGACAAAATCTGTCTTTAAGGAAAAACAAAAAGAAAGCAAAATAAAACTTAAGCTAATTTGTTGTCGTCCACTGGTTAGAAAACCCAAAGCTAACCTCTACATACAAAAACCTACTGTGTTATAAAACAAATTGTACTTCCATCTCGGTTTTATTGATAGAATTTACGATGTAGTGTTGATTAGGGAAAATGGCCTGGTTGATCGTTATTATTAAAGTTTAAATTGAAATGATATGCTGAACAAAATTCTTGGTACATGCAAGGTAATTCTACATGAAGAATCAGTTATGTCTTTTTTATCAATGAAACATTATCTTTATTTTTTTTGTTATAGTTATAGTTTTATGTTTATTTTTTTTTGCTACGGTTTTCCATTCAGTTTATGGTTGTGTATGCTTTTCCATTTCTTATAGTGATGCTTTTGAGCTTGAGGTGATGACTTGTTGGTTCCCAGGGCCGTAGCAAAAAATTTAGAGGCCCTAGGCGAATTTACTGAAATGGGGGCCTATATAAGTATAATAAAAAAAAAATTGTTGCCATTTCCTGTCCATGACTTTCCCATTCTCCATCTTTCCTATATAGTGATCATGATTGAAGCAATTATCCTATTTACAAAAAGAAATCCAAAAATTCTTATTTTTTGTTCTTTTTATTGGGCCTTTCTCTACCCAAATATCTCTTAAATTTTGGTTAATATTGTGACCCCAATTTTCCGGATCATAAATATTCACTGGTAAATATTCTTCATGTTCAGTTTCATCTTGCCAAATCTCATTTGTATTAGATGGTGACGATTATTGCCTCATTTTCTCTTCATCTTGCCCAATCTCATTTGTATTTGGTGGCAATTTTGGTTCTTCATTTTTCATAAATGCATTCTCATCATTGTCTAAAATATCACCGTTTGTCTCCATCTCATTAACCAAATTTTCCCAATGTTCACCACTGTCATTCATTGTTTTTCATGTTTGTCATCATTTGAAACTAAATATTTATTCATTGCTCCTCGCAGATAACTTTTAAGTTTTTCGACTCTTATTTTCGTCTTTTTTAGAAGCATCACTCTTGCATTTTGTCTTTCTAGGACCCATGATTGGAATTGATATTTGGTCCCTTCAAGAATAAAAATATACAAAACCTGTACACAAGCATCCCAAATTCGTATGTCCATGTCGGTTAACTAACAATTAAATTTAATAATCACCATTTGGCAACACTAACAACACAACATAAACTAAGTCTAAAGAGTAAAGACTTGAAAAGCAACAAAAAAAAAAAAAAAAAAAATCTTGAACTAAATAGGCATTTAGCAATACATAAAATCAGTTGTTCCCCAAATTGCAATATACCCAAAGCTCAACTTCTTATGATATACAATTATCACAAAAGAAATTTTATTTAATTTTTGGTGGATTTCGTGGTCACCGCTGACTCACACATCAGGAAACCAATATTTTTTCACGAGTATCAAACGTACCCTATACCAACAACATTTGCAATTTGGGGTTGGGCCCCCAAGATTTTGGGGGCCCTAGGCCGTTGCCTAACTGGCCTATACCCAGCGACGGCCCTGTTGGTTCCTTGAAAATCATAGAAGATATGTTGCTGACTTCGAAAGATTTCATGAGCTTTCCATGGGCTATAGATTTAGTAAATAGATTTAATTTTTTAGTAATGTCATTAATATATTTTTGAGAATAAACTCCACATTGGAATAAGTCATGAAAAAGCGGGGGTCTAACAACCACACCCAGTATTTCGTTAGGAAATCTGTATGGACTAACTCCGATATAATTTCAAGAGAATCAAAAAGACAGCCGGACTCAATCAAGGAAAATATATCCAAGAGTTATATATATCTGTTTCTCAATGTAATCAGCAAATCAAACAGATAGAAATACACGAGCCTGATTATTATGAGAAACAACTTAAACGGTACCAAAGACCAATGCTATAGTGTCAATCAATTTCAATCAACAACCAAAGGTTGGATTTGCTAATTGATTGAACTACGGACAACCTGTGATATTTCAATTATATAAAAAAAATATAATGCGGAAAATAAATTTACAGACACCAGAAGTTTTGTTAACGAGGAAATCGCAAATGCAGAAAACTCTGGGACCTAGTCCATATTTGAACACCACACTGTATTAAGACGCTACAGACTCTAGCCTACTACAAGTCAACTTCGGACTGGAATGTAGTTGAGCCCTAACCAATATCACACTGATTAAGGTACGGTCATGTTCCTTACACCTCTGAATCCCAGCAGGACTCTACGCACTTGATTCCCTTAGCTGATCCGACCTACAACGAAGAGTTACTACGAACCAAAGTCGAAGATTTTATAAACAAACATTTCTTCCACATAAAAGTCTAATATGATAGATAAATATGTCTCCCACATAAATACCTACGAAGTTTTTGTTCTGTCTTTTGATAAATCAAGGTGGACAGGAACCAATTGATAATCCGGTCTTATATTCCCGAATAACAACCTAGAAATATCAATCACCTCACAATAACTTAACTATATGGTAGTAGAACAAGTTATTGTGGAATCACAAAGAATGAGACGAAGATCTTTGTGATTACTTTTTATATCTTACCTATCGAAGATAAATCTCAAGCAAATCTTAGAGAATATAGTACTCAATATGATAGAACAAGTAAGATCAGAACACACAACTACAGAGAAAATAGTTGGGTATGGCTTCAGAATCCCAATGAAGTCTTTAAGTCGTTAACCTATAATGGTTTTAGGAAAAATATAGGTTAAAGGAGAATCGACTCTAGTCGCAACTAGTATCACACAAGAGGTGTGGGTATTAGGTTTCTCAGTTGCTAGAGTTCTCCCTTATATAGTCTTCAAATCAGGGTTTGATAACTTTGTAACAAAGCAATAAACATTCACCGTTGGATGAAACCTGATTTAAGATTCAAGCTAATATCTTTCCACCGTTAGATGGTCTTATCTTGTTATACACAAATTAAATATACTTTCATTTAGATATGGGTAACTGTACCTAAACGGGGTTTCTTGAGTGGTTATGTCTAAAAACGATATTCATGAACTTATTTAAATTATCTAAGGAATACTATTGCAAACCGTGGCTTTATATTTCAACAAGCTAAAAATAAATGACTCCTAAACCGATAAAACCGATCATGAACTGAAATCAAGGAGCACTTCCGGAACCCTCACGAATCTTGAGTCCTTTGAGCTTGTGATTGACAGCATCCACTGCTTCTTCAGATAAGATATCCTCATTGAGAATATCTTTAACATGTGCCTTCATGAGAACAAGGTCAGAATTAACCTTTTTTCAACTCAGTTCGTAACACATCGAGACCCTTCATAGTATCAACAAGCTACAGTTTCGCTTCCTCAAAGTATTTAAGAAAATCATGAACCACTTTGGTTGAAATTATCTCATCATTCTCAACATCTTGATGAGTATAAGCATAGTAGCATGGGACATCAGAATAATCCTCAGGACTTTGATATTTGATATCATCAACATCCACTAGGGTTCTTTTCTTCTTCCCTTTGGACCCGAAACCAATAACTTTGTCAAGAAAACATTTTGCAAAATCACAGGTGCAAGAAGGAGATGAAATTCTTGACACAATGGAATAACCTAGAGTACGCGTACGTGACTCAAAATGATTGGTATTTAAATGGTTTCTTAGGGAATAACTTTAGGATTTCTAAAAATTGGTTCGTGAAAAGTCAATGTAGATACCCGTACGAAACGAATATGGTCCCAATAAATTTTATATATTCTCATAAGAGGAAAAACTTATAGCACAAAAGTAGCTCACTACTCAATTGTAAAGACAACCAATTTCGAAAAGAAAAAAAAAAAACGAAGTGATTCTCGAAACAAAAAAAATATATACTTTAGGCAAAGTTATCTGTAGACAATAGTTTAACTATGAATGATAAGAAAATAGCTCAACTAAGCAGAAGGAATTTTACCAAAAGTATACCTGATTATTAACATATCTTACTCGACATGACTTTCAATGAGTAAAAATTCAACCCTTGTGATTAATTAACACAAGTATGAGGTTTATGCTCATCCAATGAATATTTTTCATGGTTAATCCTATTTTTCCTTCTAATTTTTGGAGGAAAACCTTTTTGATGTGAAAAAGTATCATAAATATTACTATCATCAAAGTATGAGACTAAGTTTGAATCCTTACCAGAAGAGGTTTGTTTTGAGGATTTTGATAGCCTGATGATAAGATCCTTGTATCCTTCAATTATCATATTGAGGTTGCCCTTCATGTCTTCATCGTTGTTTTCACTTCCTGGTACCTTTTTTCACATCTTGAACATCATCCCTCTTAAGTTGAGAATGACTTTTCTGAAATCTCCTTGACCGATTTGTATTAATGCTATAATTAGTTCGAACGTTTAATGAGAAGATTGCACTGACTTTCCCGGAAGAATTCACAGGGTGAGTACTAAAACCAATAGGTTTAGACATATGAATGTAAGTTACACCTTTGAGTATTAAATCTAAGGTATGTTGAAGTCGACCAAAATAATTGTCATTCAACCTCAGTCTTCTCTTCCATTGAACATGTCCTTTTGAATCACAAAAGAGACATACTTTCTGATCACATGAGTGATTAGAGTGTGTAGGATTATTAACATCGTTAAAAGATTTTTTCCTTCCGTGAGATGTGGTGATTCCTTGATTAGGGGAAGAAGAAAAAACATCTTTAGCAAGCGGAAGGGTTTGCAGTTTAGCTTATGAAACATGCTTCAATAGAGAAACATGATTACAAGTAGTCATATTTTCCATCATCGTTGTTGAATCAGAAGTGATTGGTATAGTGGACTCCATAAATCATCTTTTACATTGAATAGAGAGATTACTCAATAGACGTTCTATTTCTAGGGCATCTTCCTTGAGTTTAGCCTCGAGTAAGGTTCGAGATGAACAAACTACAACATTTTCCTTACGAAGAACCTTTAATCGGGAATCACATCTTTTATCATACGAATCATCGTATTGACCTTGTGTTTCAGCCTACTGATTTCAACTACCCGGGTTCTAACATGCTTTAGAATCGTTGCACTCTCTTGGGATGTTTCCCTTTGTACTTCAGTCAGACTCGTCAGTAAGATAGTCAGGGTAACACAAGTCAATACTTGTCTATTTTGTAGGAACAAAATGTTCATCTATATGCGAGATCGACAAGTATTTCTCTTTAATAGATTTCATAGAAACATAACTTTTGTCTCCGGCGATGCGTTTTTCAGAGATAACAATACTGTCTACAGAGTCAGATCGCTACAAACACAGACTTATGAGGTCTTAAACATGTTTTCCTGCTCTGATACCAATTGAAAAAGCAGGGGTCTAATAGCCACACCCAATATTTCGTTAGGCAATCTGTATGGACTAACTTTGATACAATTCCAAGAGAATCAACTAGATAGTCAGACTCAATTAAGGAAAATATATCCAAGAGTTATATCTCCGTTTCTCAATGTAATTAGCAAATCAAACAGATAAAAATCCGCTTGCCTGATTATTATGAGAAATAACTTGAACGGTACCAAAGACCAATGTTCAAGTGTTAGTCAATTTCAATCAACAACCAAAGGTTGGATTTACCAATTGATTGAACTACGCACAACCTGTGATATTTCAATCAATTATATAAACAAATATAATACGGAAAAGAAATAACACAAACACCAGAAGTTTTGTAAATAAGGAAACCGAAAATGCAGAAAAACCCCGGGACCTAGTCCAGATTTGAACACTACACTATATTAAGCCGCTACAGTAGACTCTAGCCTATTACAAGTTAACTTCGGACTGGAATGTAGTCGAGCCCTAACCAATCTCACACTGATAAGGTACATCCGCGTTCCTTATGCCTCCGAATCCCAGCAGAACTCTACACACTTGATTCCCTTAGTTGATCTGACCCGCAACAATGAATTTCTACGACCCAAAGTTGAAAACTTTATAAACAAATATGTCCCCCATAGAAAAGTATATATTTTGATAGATAAATCTGTCTCTCACAGAAATACCAACAGAGTTTTTGTTTCGTCTTTTGATATATCAATGTGAACAGGAACCAATTGATAATCCAATCTTATATTCCCGAAGAACAGCCTAGAAATATCAATCACCTCATAATAACTTAACTATATGGTAGTAGAACAAGTTATCGTGGAATCACAAAGAATGAGACGAAAAGCTTTGTGATTACTTTTTATATCATACCTATCGGAGATAAATCTCGAGCAAACCCTAGAGAATATAGTACTCAATAGGATAGAACAAGTAAGATCAGAACACGCAACTACAGAGAAAATAGTTGGGTCTGGATTCAGAATCCCAATGAAGTCTTTAAGTCGTTAATCTATAATGGTTTTAGGGAAAACCTAGTTGTGTTTACGACAGTGATTCTATCAACATCTATCTGAATAAGTTTTCGTAGGAAATTTGGACCTAAATGCACGACTAGTGTTTCGCAAAATATTTTGAGATACCTAAATGGCTTTTTTTGCCCATACATATGTACTCATCTGCGGACTCCGTTAGTACCCCATAACATAATGTTAAGAGTGCTGTAATGACCTTTTGTTCAGGAATAAAGCTTCGTACATGTCATGCATCATATTGATAATTAAATAAAGGTTTCACCTGATAAAACTCAGCAATAATCCTTTGAGTCAAGTTGCGGCACATGAAAAATCGACGTTGAAAATTTACGTTGGAATACAAACATTCATGATTAAAATAATCATACATCATCTTGTATTGGTACAAATGTTGATCTCGCCACGTCAAACTCCCAGTAAAAACATCTTGTGGCTTTAAAGGCTTTGGTATCATCCCTGAATGTAATCTCTGTTAGAACACTGCTCGGTCGAACTCGCAAGCGTTGCTATCTCAAGATTGTTGTCAAGTTTAGTTGTCAAAACTATAAATCTTGATTTCTAGTCTACTTATAACTAAGTCTCGGATTAGGATAAAAAGTGTAGCTGAGCATTAGACTTCATGACGTTCATCGAATAAAGACGAAGAACTACTAATGGGATCTTGTGGAACTTCATCAACAAAAGGTATACGGAGACTCGAACTCATTTATCACTCAAAATTCTATCTACTCTATCTCCTATTTGAGACAAAAGTCGTATAGTTATATAGACTTTAATTATACACATTTGATATTTCGAGCCCAGTTTAACTCGCTTACATATTTCTCAAAATATGTGTTGGTAAGCTTTCGCTTTAACCAAGTTCATCTTATATTCTTGACGAAAGTCAAAATATGATCATGTGAAAATCGCCTGGCAACATCTTACATGATTTGTGTGAGACGGTCATTTGATGTAGACTCAGAATTTTCCATATTGATCATTCGATCACTTGAAAATTGCTTTAAAGCTAATAGTTTGTGTGAGACAGCTATTGTCATCTTTCGAGAATGTTTCAATGGTTGAAGTGGGAGTTTAGAACAATTGGATATAAGCACAGTATGCGTACTTGCATATGTGTAATCCAAGTCCGGGAACCATGGTATGCATACCCGTATGCGTACTGTTTGGTTTTGTCAAGGTCCAAGAACCAAGTACGCACACCGGTACGCGTACTGGCGTGAGGTTCAAGTTCCGGGACTTTAACTGAGAAATATTGTGTGTGGTTGTTAGACCCCCGCTTTTTCAATCACAACATAAAGTTTCACCATCTTCCAGCCTTATTTTCCTCTTAATTCAATTGACATAAAATCTATATACGTTTCTTCTTTTTGTTCATACAAGGTTCCATCCATTCCCATATCTTCCTCAGAATAACCAAAATCAAGATTTATGTTTGAAAAATTAAATTGATAGAAAATTGAGAGAAAATTGATAGGACAAAAAGTGTTGTGATTTCGGAGGATAAAATTGAGTAGTATATATGAGGGGAAAATATCTATTGGGGTGACCATTGGAAAACTACTCGTTGGAGGCCTAGGCTAAGTCACCAACAACAAAGTATGAAAATATGGTGGCTGAACTTCAGCCGCCAGTGTGTTAAGGGCAACCACGCGTGTTAGAGACTTGCTCGGTTGAACCCACAAGTTTTGTTATCTCAAGCTTGTTGTTGATGTTAAGTCTCAGACTAGGTGTAAAATTTGGTAGTTGAGTATCAGACATCACCCTTAAAGACTAGAGATCAACAAAGATACTGAGAACTTCATCAACAAGGTATGTGAAGATTGAACCATCCTATTTACTGACATTCATCACCATTCTATCTATATGAGACTATGATGTATGACTTCTAGTAGATTTATTGCAAATAAGAAATTTCGAGGCATGCTTGTCTTGTTAAACATCTCGAAATATGACTCAAGCATTGGATATTCAAAGGTCCTTAACAATATTAGTTCAAAATAATTTAATGTTCAGGATTTAATTTTTTGGATCAATTGAAAATTTCCCAAGCAATTATTTTTATCATTTGAGAATGTTTCAAACATCAAAGAGAGAAATTCAGAACTTATGATATTTCGACCCAGGGTAGGTTGGCGAACCATATATATCTGAGTTTCTAGAATACAAGAAGGTTGGCAATCGAGTTCGCAAACCGCAAGTTCAGAATGAGATAGTGCATAGACCCGGTTCACGAACCGTGGTGATCCGATTTTTTTATATTGGTGAAAAAGGCTAATAGCTGGTGAACCCAGATCACGAAATGTGTCCATTAGAGTTCACGAGCCGAGTAGGGTTAGCGAACCCGGTTCACGAACCGTTGCACCATGACACGTGAACTATGCCATGCGATTCAAGAACTGTTTCACCCACGGTCCCAGTAAACTTTAGCAGATGCTGAAAGAATTATTTTTTAAATACGTTTAGTATTGATATGACTCTCATAAACACCTATAAGACATCATTGATCATTACAACATGTGTATTCTAAGCAACCCTCAGTCTTGAACATCTATAAATAGATATGATCTTTCAACTGAGAAATTCAATCCATGATACTTTATATCCTAGTTGATAGATAGATTCGTGCTATATTGACCTAAGTTTCCTTTGAGAAACATAATTAGGTTTATGACTTAAATACTTCACTTAGGGATTCGTGAAGCCAAGTCCGACTATCTTTACCTTGATAGTTCGTGAATTATGATCTTGCTTTTCTTGTTATTGAGGTTTTTGTAATCTCTTTCAGGCAATATAGATAGAAATCACAAAGTTCTCTTTATCTCAGACTTTGTGATTCTTCAAGATAGATATCTGAAAACTTCTCTTAATTTATTAGTTCAAGATTGTTCTTGAGAGGTGGTTAAAGATCTAGGCTTCCCAGCTAACTGAGTGTAAGTATTCCGGGTATGAGGTTTGCTAGCATTGCTATTGCAAAAAGATTTCCAAGCCTTGATTTAAATAGTAATCAAATAGGCATATCTGTTAGAGGTAGATTGGTCTCAAAAGTATTCACTTAGGTTTCAAAGGCCGTCAGTTCGCAGAGCCTTGCGAGGTTCAAGAGATGTAAGGAGCGCGACTGTAACCGAATTGCTTGGAGGATGGATTTTGTCTCAACTACATTCCAGTCCTAAGTCTGATAATATGCTAGTGTCTGTAGCGGCTTAATATATTTTTGAGTTCAAATCTGGACAAGGTCCGATGGTTTAACTGCAATTACGATTTTCTTGTTAACAAAACGTATGGTGTCTTGTGTTTTTCCCTTTATGCATTATATTATCTTTAAAATATAATTTACGTAAGTAATACTTATTCAATCTTAGTAGATACGTCCATAATCGATTACGAGACTTGTTCTTGTAGAATTCGTATCTTGAAAGATAGATAACAAGGAGAATTCCGATTGGATTATTTGGATACGACTAGATTGATCTTGGATTTTGATCTTTAGGATCCTCCAAGTAATCTTCTTAACAATCAGGTTCACGGATTCCATTCTCTATACTTTCTGATTGAGAAGAAATATAAACTCTATGTACATATTATCAAGGATCATAAAGTTGGTTTACTTGCAATTGTATTAGGTTTTGTCCATACAGGTTGGCGAACGAAAAAGTTGGTGACATACTTGGTACCCTCTCCTTTTCAGTAGGGCTGTCAATGGGTACCCAATTACCCAGAACCGGACCGGACTTGGTTGAAATGGGTACGGTTCTGGGTCCTCATATTGGACCCATTAGTAGTTTTGATACCCGACGGGTAGACCCAATAAGGAACAGGTTAGTTCCGGGTCCTAAACGGGTATACCCAACGGGTACCCATCCCAAATTCACTTAAAACCTAAAATGAGGCATCATTACTAATAATTCCGCCTCCCACTCTCTGAAACCTCTCTTACTTTCTCGAATTAAATCTATTTCTGATAATCTAAGCTACAATGGAAGAAGCGATTTCTATAGCGACTGCTAAACTACCATGATTTATTCATTTTTTAGGTTAATCTACTATTTTTAAGTTATTTGATGTTGTTGTTGGTAGACACTAGAGAGGAATCAAAGTTATTTAAGTTTGTAGATTGATTAAGAAGGATGGGTTGTGGCTAAATTCCAATTCTGGATGATTTTATATGGAATTGGACGTTTTTTTTGAACCAGAAAACAACTGAAGAACACTAGTTGTTGTCACTGTTTTATAGGAAGTGAATGGCTAAAATAAAAAAAAATCGATTTTTCTTATTGCTTAAAAATGTTGGACTGTGTTCAAGCCCGAATTTTCAGGTGAAGAAGATATAAGAGGAGATGAGGGGGACGCACCTATTGACACCAACAAAATTGCACATAAAGTGTTTGATGAAAATCCTGAATCAAGATAAAAGGGGTAAGAATCATTATTGCATTCTTTACTTATTTCAGCAATTGTAGGGGTGATTTGTTGGTGTATTTTGATTATTTAGAATATCAGATATGTGGCTTATTAAATTTACAAGGCTTTGTGATTGAAATTACTCCTAGGCATACTAAAGCATCTTCTAGAATTTTATGAATTTATGCCTTTTAGATTCATTGTGCAATAATACCTTTGTTTGTATTTAAATTCCATTGGTTTACAGAACTTGGGGATTATAGTAGTCATGAGAAATGAGAATTCAGACAAGGAAGAATGGAGGCATTGAGGTGACTCCACAGGACCACAACAACCATGGATGGAGCTATAAGAGGGAGATCCCGTACCATTACCGATGAATGGTCTTTTGGCTTTTAGTTTACATGTTAATTCTTTTGGACCATTACTGCATATACTTTTAGTTTCATTTGGACATGACTGATATTAGCTTTGGTGCGTTGGATTATATGACAGTAATACTGCTTGAGGTATGTTAGCCACAACTAATAATTGGCATCAGACATCGGTTGATTCCTTTTGCTTAAAGTCCCATCACAATGAAAAGTACCAAAGTCTCAGGCTTAAAGCTCACGCCTTCTGTCTGTAAGTGGAGACAAAAAATGAAAACTTGGAACCACTGCTTTCTAATATATTTTCTTATGAAATTCGTAGGAGTCTTGAGGTGTTATCTTTTTCTATAGAGCTCCAGAGATTTATATCTATCAATGCATTGATGCGTTTTTTCATCCTGTAATAAAACTGAATATGAGATACCCGTTTGATACACGGGACCGGCAAGTACCCGGATGTTTAATAGGGTCCGGTTCTGGGCCAACTAATTTAGGAACCGGACCCAGAACCGGAAAAAATAATAGGGTCCGTATCTGGGTAGTATGGTACCCGGGAGGACCCGGACCCATTGACACCCCTACTTTTCAGAGCTGCCTAACCTTAGCCGCGCGCTTCTTACTCTGTCGCGAAGTTCTTTTTACCACAGTGGAATATCTACTTTGTCCCTCTATGTGGCTTAACAAATAATCTTGTTTAATATGAATTGCCCTAACAAGTATTTTCCTCTTTTTAAAAAGGAAAGTTTGGATTTTTTTCCCCGATAATGTCACAATTCGGCTATTTCAAAGATTTTTTACATGTTTTTCGTATCATATCATACTAAATGTGAAAAATTTGTGTGTAATTTATCCACAAAGAACAAAGGGGGTCTGACTCGTTACGTCATTTAGTCTCCATATTGTATTAAAAAAAAGGTTTTTGTAACCCAAAATTTAATAAGTATTGGATCATATGTAGTGAGTCAGATTCACATCGGCAAACTTGTTTAAAGAACCTCGCATGTATTAGGACTCGGATAGTAATCTTTTGGGTTCCGAAAGTGTTTTGCGAAAGCAAGGCACTAATACACCTGCATTGTAAGGTTTGCGAAAGCAAGACTAATACACCTTGTAAGTGTTGTGGAACTAGAAAATAGAGAAGAAAGACACAAAGTAGAGACGAAGAAGAGAAGAAAATATTATTCATGTATATAAAATACAATGTTAATGCCTCTATTTATATAGATAGAAGACTTGGTGTCCAAGATATGTAAACCCTAAACTTAGACATGAAGGGCATCTTAGTAAATAAACTTGGTTTATAACACTCCCCCTGATGACCATTGTGGCTAAGTCATTACAAACATATCAGGAAAACTCAAAAGAGAAAAACCTGAAATTGCACAAGCATGTAAGACTTGAAACAGTGATGGACACAAATATGTTGCCTCGTTAAAATGTTGACAAGGAAAAACCCAGTGGGACAAAACCTTGACTAAGGAAAAAGAGTACAACACGATAAAGTCCGGTAAATGCACCTTGATTTGATGATGATGCTCCCCCTGATAAATACTTCAGTCAAATTCTTGGCTTGCAAATCTTTGAGTCGAGACTTACCAATTTCGGTAAACGAATTTCTTGAATATAGGAGATAATTGTTCTGATGAAGTCTTCTTTTGTGTTAGTCTTCTAATAGTAGTGTACTCGAATCTTCAAGCTTCTCCAAATGCACTGAGAACTTGTGTCTTGGTTTGCTATCTTCAGAGATGATTTGCATATGTAGTTGATATAGTTTCTTCAACAAGGTGCCAATATGTAGTTAAAAATACCAAAGGTGAACAAAATTTGTGATCATAAATTATATGGATCAGAATGATATCCAAATTCATAGGAGATGTTTATGTTGATGTTGTCTAACAAAATGATCTAGTTAATGGTGGTAATCCACCAAATAACCGAAATCAATACAACTCCCCCTTGGATGACCACCATGTTGAATTAAATTGCCTCACTAAAACCTCGCCAGTAAAACCCAATGGGAAAAAAACTGGACAAAGGAAAAAGAACACAAATATCAACATTTTGAAATAAAATTAATGTCATGTTGCCTCATTAAAACCTTGTCAGGAAAACCACATGGGACAAAACCTGAAACGAAGGAAAAATAGTACAACTTTTGAAGAGTTATGGATGCTAACTCAACTATATGCGTATTACAGAAAATGAACATCCAAATCACAACTCTAGTCAATCTCAACGACGAGTTTAAGCTAGCATAATTCTAACTGCAGATTTAAGAAAGGAAATAAAATATAATTTATGCTGCTAAAGCGTGGATTTTAGTGTTTTTAAGGAATCCTCAAGAGACCCATAAAGTTGATAGCATCAACTAATTAATCCAGATTCTTGGTTTTATATACCAAATTCTAAAAACATATAGAGATTGTTCAACCTGACATAATCAAATCAAGTGGTTGCCTAAATATGTTCCCAGCCACATTTTTTTTGTAAATGCAATGCGACTCCTTCAAGGACTACCACGCCAAAAGCATCATACATGGAGAACAAAAATTTATTAAATCAATCCTTGGGTCTAAGAAAAAATAGAACCCTCAAATCGTTTTTACAACGAAAATATTTCTCAGACAACACATTATGACTACACCAACCAGTAAGTAATAGGTTTGGAAATTTTAAGGTGTTAAGTCTTGGATCCAAATTTGTGTTAACCAAGAAATAATAATCCAATCTAATTTGGATTGTATGCCAACCAATCACATGTGTCGATATTTATTTGCAAAGGGGTTCGAAACCACCATTTTTTTTTATGTCAGTAGATACTGTAACCGAATATTCGACAATCATATTAGCTTATCACAATTCTCAAATATATGCATATCTTGAAAAAAAATCACAGAAATACTGGTACCAGCACCCGAAGGCATTATAATATCCTCATCTTCAAGTGAGGGGATATTATATTTGAGAAGGTGAATTTGGTACACTCAATTAGAGCACTACCAGTAGCCTCGTATAGAGCGTTACTTGTTTGCTAGATGTAATTGGATTTTCCTCTTGAAGAGGCAAAATCTTATATAAAATCAAAATGAGACATGCATGCAAATCATATAATGACAACCTTTATCAAATTGATTATGATGGGAGAGAAATTGATATAACTTTTCAGTTAATAAATACCAACTTCTGGCAGTGTATAGTCTCCCCCTGATTATGGCGGAAATATTTTCATCTCATATACGAAAACAAGTTTCATTGAGTATTATCCGATTAAATCGAGGACATATACTCATGATATTTTTGGATTTTAACAACACCAATTGGACTGTAGATAATGACTTATAGAGTCATAAAAAATGTCCTAATAAAATTGCAGTCTGCTTGACATACAAATTTAACATCAACCATATGTTTTAAAATATGTAAATAAATCTCCAAAAAATAAAATTCGTGACCTATAGGGCCAACGAGATATCATTCACCTTAAAATGATATTATAGACACTTTCGGTATTAAAATGAATTATTTAAAGACCAGTTTAGTCACTACAAGGACTAATGATATAGGCTCAGAAGTCGGGTGCGCACCCATTTATATTTTGTGTCCATACATGTTCCAACTACAAGTGGAACAGTCCGAATTTTGGAGATTATTACTGCGAGGAAAATTTAAAATTGCTCAATATCCGTAGGAAAGCAGCAATTCCTTATTTATTGGTTGGTATTTGCAATTGACGTAATAATGATGTCTAATTTTAAGATCAAAAGAAAAAAATAATAATATTCTTTTTGAGAACATAAAGAATGCATTATCGTTATTCTTTTTGGAAAAAATCCAATTTGTAGTTGATTAATGATGGTTTCTTGCAGGGAATAGAAACAAATCAATGTTCCTTGTAAGAAACATAACTATTGACTTAAAAATAATTTAGAATGTCAATTTAGTTACATTTCATCTCGAAGAATCGATAGAAAAAAAATAAATTCCAATTGATTTAAACGATATACCAATATCGTATTTACGATAGAAAAATATATAAATGTCGTTTTAGTCAATGCATACGGAAAATCCATTTTATGGTTGGTTGATGAACAATTTATTATAAGAAAAATCACATGATCCTTGTCTAAGGGACAAAGATACCAAAAAATTGGCCATAGGTTTTTCAACCATGCATGTAATTTATTTCTGTAAAGGCAATAAAATCCGAAGCAACACCAACTTTTGGAGATTATAGTTTCACTAGAAGAAAAGAAACTGTATACCATATATCAATGGATTTTAATTCTATCTCTATGAAAAGGGATAAGAGAAGAAAGGACAACCATAATTTTTGCTTAAAGTTGGTTACCCATTGCATACATATGAAAAAATAAAATAAATAATCAATTACAGTATATGAAAAGAAAAGGAGGTATTTAGAATCTTACTGTACAATATGACCATGTCCCTTGTCCATTCATTATCTACCACCAAACTCCGACGAGTATAGACATGTTTACTCATGTACCCATTTAATAGTGTACCCATTATGTTTCCCTTGACATAAAAGAGAACTATACGTGGCGGTGTACGAAGGGTTAACACTTAAGAAAAACATAAAATAACCAATTGTAAGCCTTTTAATTTTGGGTGATTTAGGAAAGAAGATGTTTCATGAAAGAATACGAGGACCACGGAAAAAATTCTCTCTTCTCTGATTTCTTCTTTGCGAATCGGAGGTCAGCCCAGTCTTCTTCCTTGGTCTTGATTCAGTTCCTTAATGTTCTTTGAATTGCTTCAAAAACCTGCCATTCATCTAGTTATTCTCATCATGAACTGCCTTACTTACATTCTTTCGTGCTATCTATTCAAGTTCACAATCAGATAAGAACACAAAAAAGATTCCAATTCTATCAAAACTAAACATAAATTCTACCCTAACATCTTTGCAAACAGTAAACAAAAATTCAAAAGCAACATAACTTGTAGTATCAAAAGTAAAGAAAACTTCAGACACAATAGCAGCTTTTTCAACATCATTCCTAACCAAATATCTACTACCCATTACCAACAACACTACTTACAACCCACATTTATAGATACTATCGAAATTGCAAAACAAATTGACAAACAACAGATATTCAACACCTCCCCCACAACTTCCAACATTTCCAACTGCATTTCACATCTCCTAAATGAACAAGAACTTAAACACCATAATTTGATTACCGGCCGAGTAGAGTACAAAAACAAGAACAAGAAGCTTTGCATCACCTTCAATAACAGATTCAAAAAATTGGGTAGACAGGGAAATCACCAGAAAAGCCAATTCACAAGAAACTTGTTAACCATCTTCAGACTTTTTAAACAAAGAAAATTTGGCTTCTTCCGGTAACTTTGTGGCTCTCACCACACATCTTGCTACCCTCCTTTATTTTACTGCTCACTATCTTCACTGTCAGATGGAGGAGGCGAAGTTCCACTGGAATCTGTTTCACCATCCACACCACTTTCACCATAATAAGCTTTTACACTTACACTCAAGCGTATCTGCTCTCCTTCGTTCATGGTGCGTGTTAAGATTTTCGGGTTGGCTAGATCATATGCAAACCGTGTTCGCAAATGCTCTTCATCATAAACAATCTCTCCATCCCATCTTCCTTCATCTCCTTCATATGTATCCATGTCATTGGCCTCCACCCCATAATTCTCTTCAACATCAGCTTCAAACCCATCAGATGAATCAGAATCTTCTTCTGTCATGATTCCATAGTTGGGTATCCTGGTACTTCTGGAATCTCTTCTCTCTTGCTGCTCTTCCCACTCCTCATCTTTCCTCTCTCTCTCTTCGTTCATAGTATTTTGGCAACCAGGCCTCATACACCCTTTCTCTCTTTATTGCCTCTTGCTCTCTCCTTTGAGCAGCTTGCTCCTCTTCCCTTTGTTGTTTTTGTATATGCATATGCCTCTCAATCTTTGAGAGAACAATCCCCTGCATCTTCTCCAACTCCTTTATTCATAATGATTTCAGGATAGACTTGGCTAACTCAAATTCTGGAGATGCAACAGTGGCGATTGGTGATGACCCTATTGGTGTTATCTCACTACCCCTACCTTGTGAAGATCCTCCGGACATTTTCTAAATCTGTTAATTTTTACATAAACCTTTCCTATTCTGGTGAAACTCCTATAACTCTTTTCTTGATTTTTGCTAATTACCTTCCCAATCTCCTTCTTATAGCCACCAACATGCCTATTCAATACCATTTAAGGCGCTTGGTCAAGCATCATGTCGCTTTTTTTACCATGCCTCTTTAAAGCCATGCGTCTGATTTTACCATTTCAAATCATAATTACACTACCAATACCTATTTTCAACACCTAAAACTCATTATAACCTCTACACCCTATGGAACCGCTATTAAGAGGACCCTTGGCGGATTACCAACTTTTGATTTTTATCTTTTGGGTCTAATTAACATTTCTTGTTACATGTAGATTGGGATTTGGCAGCATCAATTGGGAGGCACATTTGCAAACTGGGGCATATGAGCTAGGAATTATTCTAGTCCATCTACCAAACTCAGTGGCCTTGTTCACAACTCTATAACCCCATCTTTTCATCAATTCATAAATGAAATTTTCCCTCCTTTTTCTTCCATTATTACTTGTGGAAGTTTTCATCACCAGCCCAACGTCACTGCTAAAGACGACAAACAAAATAAATACTCAAAAACCACCAATCACTATTCTAAATTATCTTAAATTGATCATTATATCATCATAAGCCACATTATGTCATGGTTCTCTTTCTATAATCTTCATGTGGGATACCTTGAAGCAAAGACAAACTCAAAAGTCTTTTAATGAGAGTGACTTACCATTCACCAAGCATCTCACTCAAAGTACTACCCATAACCTCTTTCTAACTATCTTATATCAAAAGTACCCTGAATTCTGCACTAATTTGGGTCAACATTATTCTCATTCCTTTTTTAAGGTTCAAGCTCAAAAAACTACAAACTTCTCAAGCACATCCCTTTTCTACCTTGCCTGCTCCATATATCGACACACTATTCATCAGAACTCTTTGGAATTATTTATATATTTGAAAATTACTATTGAGAATCTTGACTTCATCCAGATATCTGAAATATATACTTTCATCACTTTCACTATGGAAAACACATCTTCATCTGAACAATCCCATATCCTTAATCTTGATATCCAAGCTCTCTATTACCAAATGTATGAAAAGTTAAACCTTCCCTCCTCCCTTACTAAACCTGTTTTTATTGATAAGAGAGTTATTCTAGCTGGAGCTGATACTAACTGGAAATGGTGTATGGATTGATACGTATGCTGTGAAACCCTTATTCCAACTACCTCAATCAGATACTATATCTGCAAAAATTGGCCTTTGGCTCAACACCCTTCAGTTACCACCTTCAATGGTCAAAGAAATAAAGTCCTTATCCGCTTCACCTCTGAGGAGGATTTCCACAGAATCAATTATCAAAAACCATGATTCGTATGTGGTTATCTCTCAGTTCTAAAAGTAGTGCCAATAGAAGGTTGGCTTCCAAATAAAAAAATTACCATTGATAAAGAGATTATGTGGTTCATACTGTGTAACATACCAAATGAGTGTACAGAATTTGAGGATCTAAAGCTCCTCACTAAATACATGGGTGTTCTCATTGAAGCTCAGAATCCATTTGGAAAGCACCCTCACAAGAAGAATGTTAAAGTATGTATCAGAATTTCAGTCCAAAAAGCTACACCAACATGCATTCCCCTTTTTACTAATGGAAGAAGTGAACATTTTCTTATTGAATGCAGACATATCATAGTTCCAAGATACTTCTGTACCTCTTGTCGCATTCTTTATCACAAGGATCAAAATTGCCCTACTTGGAAGATTAAACAAAAGAAAATCAAAGAATTGAATCTCAGATGCACCAACTACACTATTCCAAGAGTCTCAAAACTTATGATGCCGTCTCCTGTTAAAGATGCAAATACTTCATCCGCTAGTACTTCTGAGACTAACACTCAAAATCCTGGGATATTCAAGATACTCCTATGAGTCCACCTATCGAAATTGAATCTAAGAGCAAATCTGTAGTGGTTGATCAAAGATTGGAAAACGCTACTCAACAAATTTTGTCAAATACCTTTCAGATGGGTCCCTTTGTCAATAGATCCTCTGCTTTGAAAATCTTTGATGTTGGTCATGTTCAAAAGAATACATCTCAGTTGGAAAATGGCTTGCCAGTTATAGCTAAACAAATCACCACCAAAAATATTACTGTAATTGCCTCATTTATTGGCTCTGAGTCAACTCTTAGTGGGCCGATTCGTACTACCAACTCCTCAAGAAGATTCAAGACTACTGCTTTACCAAATATCAGCCCTATTGTCACTAGAGGAGCTATTAGTTCAGCTGAAAAGGATGCTATAACAAATCTCAAAAGAAAGATCAATCCCAGGGCTGAGTTGAGGAAGCGTACCAAAGCAAATTCAAATGTAGTTTGTCTTGAAGCTATCTCTGAATATCATACTTCCAGTGCCGGATTATGCTCACCTATGCTCTCCAATCACCAATATGGGTGAACTACCAGATATAGACTTGTATAATTGCTCTCTCAACACCCAAACTAGTTTCAACTCTTTTGGCACCTTCAAAGTTCCTGCTGATACCTCCCCAGTAAGCAATGGCGTCTGCAATAATTCCCCTCTCAATCTTGCTAATCCTAATCTTATTACTTCCCAAAGTTCTACTCAAAGTGGTGATGGCTCCAATTCTTCTCTTGGTAGTGGTTCTGGTAACTCCACCCAGGTAAATTCCAATCCTATTATACCTATTCTTGATAATTCTAACCTGATACCTAATCAATTCCCTGTCAACAAAGTAAACCTCATAGCATGGAACATTAGAGGCTTTGGAAAGAAATCAGTTAATAAAGAGCTTAGCTTGCTTTGTAAAAATGTTAACTGATGGTATTTATCAATGATGTTGTAGTAGTAAAAGGTTCGTGAGACTTGTGAAAGCAAAGAATTTTAGATTTAATAATACTAAGATAAGATAAAAATATATATACAAAATTGTCACGTGATGAAGAGATACTAGACGCAGGATTTCACTACTTTTCATATTCTTATGGTTCAGTCATTAACTCTATACAATATAGCTCAAACAAAAGAAGTTGTGACTTTAATTCTTTGCCAAAAATAGATTTCATAAAACATTATCTGTAAGTCATAAGCATGACGCATCAAAAGTAATTAAAACCAAGCATGCGACATCAGACAAAATAACAAATAATTAATAGAAATCATAAAACAATTAAATCTATGCAAAAAGTCATATAAAGAATTAATTCATTTACCACAATCATGAAAAGTTGCTTCCTCCATTGTCCCAGCGATGGGTTCTAGCTCTGCATTATGAAAACACGCTCAAAGAAATTTTTCATTGCTCAAATAGGTGTTTACAAGGATGAAATATAGAGAAAATGGTTAAAACCGGGTGTTTGCAACGTTTATAATCGTTGCAAAACACTATTACAGAGAACGATAAAAGGTTACTGTGGCTGTAATTGTAGCTCTGCGACGCACTTCTTGTGTCGCTGTAGCTGTTGGCATGAACGACTGTCCCGAAGAGTCTTATGTTCTTCGTGTTCTTCCAGCAGCAGCAAAAAGTTTTTCTCTGCAACTTGAATTTCTCGACTCTGTGATGTTCTATACCTCCCCAAAACTCTCCATACCCCCACTCTATGACCCGAACACCTTTTTTATACTTAACAGCCTCAAGAAATATTCGTAATTAATTCAAATATTTCCAACCATCAATCGGTATTATTCCCATGCAGATACGTGAAATACTTTCCCTTTTTCTCTTCTTCACGAACCTGTTGATGTCAACACGATTGAATCTTGCATTAATAGGTTGTGTACACGTCTCATATTGTGTTGAACATGCTGTAAACACACCCCGAAAGTCGTCTGTGTTCACAAGACTCGTAACTCCCTGATTTCTTCAATCTGAATCTCCAGCCAATTCTAATCCAAACCAATGATTATACCACGCCTGTTAAGCTTAATAAAATCTTCCCAAACGATTTCATCCATTGAGTCGCACTAAAACTCCTCCAAATCACAGACCAAGAATCTGCAAGTTCTGTTGAATAATTTCCCGCCAAAAATGAAATTCAAATGAAGAAGGTGGTGTCCCCCTAACCAAACCGGGGGTGCGAATAGTACCGGGTTGCCCCTTAGCAATTGGGTTACCCCTTATCCAAAGTGGGAGTCCGAATAGCAAATGTCCTCCGGGGGTGTTCCGAGCAACTTTTCGAGCCGAATTTTTCAACAATCTTTATTTTCCAAAAATACCTACAAACACACAAAACACCATAATAAGGACGAAAACGAGTACTAACAATACGGAACATTGAGGACAAATTGGACACATAAATGCGTCTATCAAATACCCCCAAACTTATTATTTGCTAGTCCCGAGCAAATCTAATAAAAATGAAACCGAGTTAATCTCGTGAGGGTTTACCAGTGGTGTACCCACAAAACCATGACTTCTAATTGGTCACAAATATCCAAAGAGCTATGAGGACATACTAATTCTCAATCTATCTCCAAGTGAATAGAATTCCAGAGAAATTAAAGGTGATAGCTCTAAAGCTGACCGAAGAAAAGGGGAGACACATCCACAACATTGCTAGATAAAGAGATATCCGCTACACAGCTAGATAAACATTGTAAGATGCGTCCGCTGATTTACAGCTGGATAATATTAGGAGAGAGATAAAAATGAGAGGGACATCTACACAATTTGGACTAATTACGTGTGATGAGTTGAACCAGTGTTAGAAAGATCTTGTGCCATATTGAAAGCGGACTAATAAAGCAACCAAATGCATCTCTCTTCAACTCTCTCATAGTGCTCAGTAGAAACAACGTCTTCTTCGGTCTTCAACTGTTGATGATAGATTCTTGAACCTCGTAGAACCTTGACAATTAACTATTCTCTTCGATTTCATGCTTGATATGAAAATTTCTACTTCCCCGTGGCCTTATTGAACAAAAAAAAAACGTAATGATGATTTTTTTTTCTATTTTTTTTCTTCTTCATTTTCATTTTTTTTTTTAACAAGATAAAAATTTACATGGCCATCACAGGAGTAATTTAACACTTGGATTTTCACAACTTGTAATGTCTTAGTATCATGAACTTCAACAACTTATATCCTTTGATTTTTCTTTCTCTTATAACTTGTGAAGGAATATTTTTCCCCACTACTACAAAAATTGATGGTATTTATCAATGATGTTGTAGTAAAAAGGTTATTTGAGACTTGTGAAGGAAGATTTTTTTAGACTTTAATTTTTTTATAAATAAAAATAACAAACTAAATTAAAAAGTGTTGTGAAAATGAAGGAGAGACCGGGGCTAGGATTCCACCAAATATTCAAATTCATGTGATTCACTTATTTATTCTAAACCATTATAGCTCATTCAATAAGAATTTTAACTCTATTTCTTTGCCTAAGGTAGATTCTTAAAATATTAATTGTAAATCTTAAGCATGGCATATCAAAAGAATTAATCCTAAGCATAAACCATCAAACGAAATGAAAATTAATTAAGAAAAATCTTTTTCTAATTTTAGTTTAATGCAAATAGTCAAATAAAGAATTAAATAGATTTACCACATGATGAATTTTGGTTTCCTCCATCGCCCCAGAGGATGGGTTTAGCTCCTCATGTTGGAAACACGCTCAAAAGAATGTTTCATTGCTCAAAAGTGCTTACAAGAGGTGAATATATAATGAAACAAAAAATTTCAACGGAAATAAGTGTTGCTAATCTACTGTTACAAAGAACGATAATAGTAAAGTGCTGCAAACACTGTTTATCTGTCGCTGAAAAACTGTTACAAAGTTGAGGAAAAACGACAGTTATTTAACTACTGTCTTTACGCGTCTGTTCTTGGTGTTCTTCAGCAGCAGAACTGTTTTCTCTGCAACTTTGATTTTCTTGATTCTCTCGTCTCTGTTCTAGCCCCTATAACTCCATATCCCTTCTATTACATCTCAGAAGCTATTTATAACCCAGAAGGACCTCTGAATATCTCCAATTACTCCTCAAAATATTCACAATGAAGGAATATTATTCTCGGGAATAATTTCCTATTTTTCTTCTCTGCATGCGTTGGTTGATGTCGACACTCTCTCAGGGTATTGATTTCGAGTTATAACAGAAGTTAAACTCTCTCTGGTCACACGACATCCTCCACTTATGCACGGGAAAGCAGGATGATATTCCGAGATATTGTCGTGCTCTGTTTCACCCAAATCCACGTAACCAACCATATTTTATCGAATCCAATCACTTTACCATCCCTGTTAAACCGAAACAGGCCCAAAGCAATCTCAACCCGCGATTAAATCTCACCAGAATCAATTAAAACCAAATCCAAAGAATACGAGTATTTAAATTTGATTCTCCCGCCAAAACACGTTTTCAACTCAAGAAGAAAGGGTGCCCCCTATCTTGAACTGGGGTGCGAATAGAAGGTGTCCAACTGAGGTGCCCCTTATCCAAAGTAGGGGTGCCTTTAGTACTTTTTTTCGTGGGGTCCAAAAAACGCTTTTCGAGCAACTTTTTCCGCATAAGTGTAATTCTCCAATAACACCTAAACAAACATAAAAACATCAAAATTAATACAAAAATCGAGACTAACAATAGAGACACTGAGGACAATTCAGACACAAAAATGTGTCTATCATTAACCCTGACATTATATTTCTTTCTGAGACTAAAATGGGTAAAGATTTGGCTGCTAGAAAATTAAAAAATATGGGTTTTCCCTGTACCTTCAATGTCCCTAGTATTGGTAGGAGTGGAGGTCTGGTGTTGGCTTGGAAAAAAGAAATCCATTTGAATGTTATATCTTCTATCTTAAGGGGCATCTATGTGACTTCTACTGACATCATCCATTCTAAAACTTGCCACATTCATTTTTTTTATGGTGAACCTGATAGATCTCTTAGAGCTTCTTTTTGGGAACAATAATATCAACAACTTACTGCTCCCATTGGTGAACCAGTTTTTATTATTGGTGATTTTAACACTCTTTTAGGAACTGAGGATAAAAATGGTGGTCTTGAAGTGAATGATTCTGATTTTGAGCTTTTAATATTTTTTTGCTCTACTCACAGTCTACATGATCCTGGGTTTTCTGGCCCAAGATTCACTTGGTATAATATGCAACAAGGACCTGATCTAATTCTTGAAAGACTTGATAGATGTTTTATTAACCAGTTGGATGAGGAGAGCTGTCCTAAATTATGTGTTAACAATCTCCCAAGAGACTATTTTGATCATTGTCCTATGCATATAGGCTTTAATTATGAGGAAAATAGTATGCCTGGGCCTTTTAATTTTATGGCTATGTGGATTGAGGATCCAACATGTAGAGATATCATTGCTAATTCCTGGTCTGTCAATGTCATAGGCTCTCCTGCCTATAAACTAAAAGCCAAACTCCTGAACATTAAGAAGGGTCTTAGAGATTGGAACAAATCTTCTTTTGGTAATATTCAAACTGATATATCTACCACTAGAAAAGACTTGTTAAATTTACAGATATCTAATCCTACTGATACCACTTCTACCTCTAGACTTAAAGCTAGATTAGAGTATCTCTATACCCTAGAGGAACTCTACTGGAAAGATAAGTCTAGAGAAGTCTGGCTCATTGAAGGAGATAAAAATACTCCTTATTTTCATAGAGTTACTCTTTTCAGAAGAAAGAGGAATGCTATCAGCTGGATCAAGGGTTCTAACAATGCTATTCTAACTGATAGAGATAGTATTGGAAATTCTTTCTCAGATTATTTCAAAAATCTTTATTCCTCTCAACCCCAGCAATTTCAGGAAGAAATCCTAATTGATCTCCCTGTTAAGTTTACGGCTGAGGATAATGATTTGCTGAATATCCCTCTTACTGCTGAGGAAATCAAAAATGCTATTTTTCAAATGGGAGGAAAAAAATCTCATGGGCCAGATAGTTTTACTGGTCTCTTCTACCAAAAACACTGGGGTATAGTGGGTGAATCAGTGGTGGATATGACCCAGACTTGCTTTAGAACTGGTCACATTGATAAAGTTTTTAACCATACCAACATAGCTCTCATCCCCAAAGTCCCTCTGGCTGAGCTGGTAAACCAGTACAGACCAATTGGTCTATGTAACTTCATTTATAAAATTCTCTCTAAAACTCTTACTAACAGACTCAAACCTTTTATGAACAACATTATATCCCAAAATCAAAGTGCCTTCATACCTAAGAAGAGTATTTCTGATAATATTCTTCTTGCCAATGAAGCCATATATTCAGTCAATCATAATGATAAAGTTGAGGGTACTGCTGCTATTAAACTTGATATGTCTAAGGATTATGATAAATTGGAATGGGGTTTTCTAGAAAAAGTTCAGAGAAAAATGGGTTTAGCTGAAAACTGGATTAAACTCATAAATCAATGTGTGTCTATTGTTTCTTATTCTGTTCTTCTTAATGGTAGTCCTACTGGTTTCTTTCAACCTGAGAGAGGGCTAAGGCAAGGGGATCCTTTATCCCCTTACCTTTACATTATCTGTGTTGAGGCTTTATCTTCTTATATAGATAGTCTCCAAAGAAATGGTTCTCTTAAAGGTATAAAGATCTGTAAAAATGCCCCTGAGATGACTCATCTCCTTTTTGATGATGACTCTCTTCTATTTTCTTCTGCTACTACTGAAAATTTCAATGTTATAAAGAGTTATCTTCAAAAGTATTGTCTTGCTTCTGGTCAGGAAATAAATTTTGAAAAGTATGGTATTCTTTTTAGTAAGAAAATCCCTGAACATAGGAAATCCACTTTAGACAATATTTTGGATATCCATAGCATGGATTTGGGGGAGAAATATCTGGGTACCCCCACTGTCTTTCAATCTTCTAAAATTCAAACCCATATGAGTATTTTACAAGCTGTTGATGCTAGAATAACTGTTTGGATCCATAAACTTCTTTCTCAGGCTGCTAGAACTACCTTGGTAAAACACATTATCCATGCTATTCCCCTCTACCAAATGGGAGCTTTTCTAATCCCTAAGCACCTTTGTAGACAAATGGATGCCCATCTCTGCAAGTTCTGGTGAGGAGAATCCTTAGATCCTAAAGATAAAAAGCTTCATCTTTTGGGGTGGGATACTCTTTGCTCCCCTAAATCTGAAGGTGGTATGGGATTTATAAAAGATGAGTTAAATAATATGGCTATGCTAGCCAGAGATGTCTGGAAAATCATTGAAAACCCATACTGTTTGTTAGCAAAAATTCTAAAAGTTAGGTATTTTCCTAGGACTGATTTCCTCAATGCCAAGTGTCCTCCCAATTGCTCTTGAACTTGGAAATGTCTTCATGCTATTAAGGAGTTTATTAAACCATTTGTGTCCTGGATTGTATGAGATGACAAATTTATCAACCTTTGGTGTGATAAATGGATACCAAGTTTAGGATCTGCTATTCCTAACCCTTGTACTCCTCTAAATCCCAGCTTAACTATTGATTATTTTATTGATAATACTACTAGAACTTGGATTGTTTCTAGACTCACTACTCATTTTGATGATGCTTCTGTTAAGAAGATTATCACAATTCCCTTAAGACAACTTTGCACTCCTGATAGGAGGGCTTGGGACCTCTCGAAGAATGGGAAATTTTCTTCTAAATCTGCTTATCTGGGACTCAGAGGCTCTTACACCTCTCCCTATAAGACTCTTTGGTTATACATCTGGAAAATTAGAGTTCCTTACAGAATTCAACTTTTCCTTTGGAAAGCTGCTAAAAATGCTTTACCAGCTCTCCATACTAGAATGCCTATGCATTCTGTTGATTGTACCAGGTGTAAGGATCCTCATGAAACTATTATGCATGCTTTGGTTCTGTGTCCTTTCTCCTCTAAAGTCTGGTTTATGTCTAAGTTTTTTATAAATACTACTTTGCCCAAAAAAACTTTCAGCAGTGGCTTGTTTTCTAGTTGCTGGACAAAAACTCTAGATTGCCTAATGAGGATCAACAACTCTTTGTTGCTATTCTATGGTCTATCTGGACTAGTAGGAATAAATTGGTTTTCCAAAACTTGTTTGAAACTCATAATTCTGTCTTAGAAAGAGCTAAATATATGCTTCTTACTAGAAAGAATTATGTTGCTACCTTTATTTCTAGTCCTGTTGGTCTGAATCACAAATGGATGCCCCCTATGGTTGGATGGTTCAAATGTAACACTGATGGAGCCTATGATGACATTTCTGGAGACAATGGTGCAGGTTATGTGATGAGAGATCACTCTAGTAAAGCTTCCCTCTGTGCTGCCTTGGTCTTTGAAGTCCGGTCAGCTGAAGAAGCTGAAGCTAGAGTTATCTGGGGAGTATTCAATAAAGCTGTGAAACAGAAGATTACTCATATCATTGTTGAAACTGATGCAAAAAACTTGGTGGAACAATTCTCCTTAGGTATTTTTGAAGGAGATGCTAGGACAGATGATATCTTTAAAGACATTCAACATTTTGCTTCTAGTTTAATTGCTTGTATTTTTACTTTTCAACCTAGAATTTGTAACTCTGTTGCCCATGAGTTAGCTCTTTGGGCGAAACAGAAAAAAACATCTATGTTCTGGTCTATGCCTCCTGCTTGGCTAGCTCAAGCGGTTGCAGCTGACCTTTAGCCTGTTCTCAGGCCTTTGATTATAAAAATAAATAAAAAGTTTCGTGAAAGAAAATTTAGATCCTAGCTTTTGACCAATACCTAAATATGGCTAAAGACAAAAACCAATTGGGGTTTTCGCTTTTCAAGTTATGTCATGTAGGACAAAAACTAAATAGACTTTTAAGCGAGAATGGTAAACCAGAACAGTCCTCAAACCATACATCGTTCATCATGAATAAGATGCATTAGATATGAATGTACTACTCATGATTCTCATGTTCAAAAATCAAATCCAAATGTGTACCTCGTATACGATTTTGTTTTGCCTATTATAAGACAACCAACAAGCGTATGAGGATTCTTTTGAAATAAAAAAAAATCGATCAACACAATCAAAAGAAAATCAAACTGAAAAAAAAATAATCGCTCAGTTTTAAAGCTTCGTTGCTGATGACGTGTTGTGGAACTAGAAAATAGAGAAGGAAAGACACAAAGTAGAGACGAAGAAGGGAAGACAATCTTATTCATGTATATAAAATACAATGTTAATGCCTCTATTTATATAGATAGAAGACTTGGTATCCAAGATATGTAAACCCTAAACTTAGATACGAAGGGCATCTTAGTAAATAAACTTGGTTTATAATGGTAAGGTCAATTTAGTCATTTTTGGGTTACGGACGTTTGGGTTATGCTAGTCGTGGCACTGGGAAGTGTTTTGCGAAAGCAAGGCACTAAGAGCGTCCACAATGGACGACTAAAAACTGGAGTAAAACCCAGTTTTAGTCAAAAACCAACCGCAGTGGGGGTGGAGTAAAACCAAATATTTGGTTTTAGTTGGAGAGAGAGCGTAAAACTGAGTATATTTGGTCGATAGTCGGGAGTAAAACTGATTATAGTGGGGCGGAACTTCAAAGTACGCCCGTCTGGGGCGAATATTAAATCATTTGCCTGGGTATGGGGCGAAAACTAAATCCTTCGCCTGGTGAAGGGGGTGATGGGGCGAACACCAAATGTTCGCCTGGTGAAGGGGGCCATTTGATGGGGCGAACACTAAAATGTTCGCCTGGTGAAGGGGGAGATGGGGCGAACACTAAAATGTTCGCCTGGTGAAGGGGGAGATGGGGTGAACATAAAAATGTTCACTTGGTGTGGGGCGAACATTAAATCCTTCGCCTGATATCAAACCGGGTGAAGTTAAAATCTTCCACCCCATTGAGGCGTTCATGGAATGTCCGCTCCACCAAATTTTTGCTCATCACGGTAGCGTGCAACCACGGACCAAACCTATAATTTTTAGTTTTTAGTTTAGTTTTAGTCTTTGGTTTGGTCCATGATTGTGGACGCTCTAATACACCTCCATTGTAAGGTCAATTTAGTCATTATAAATTAAAAAGAGGTAAATTTTCAACTTTTTATCTAAAAACTCTGTAAGCTATTCTTCTCTCTCAGTTGGAAACTAGAATATATATCTCTCGATCAGATCGGTAATCAAAAGAAAACCCCTCTTTTGAAAACCCCAATTTCATCAGAAAGTTCTGATTTTTTCCCTTCAATCTTCTCCTCAATCTCTTTGTATATCTTATCCCTCTCATTCTATCACCATCAACTCTCTATAATCTTTGTAAAGAATCTTTTCGGTAAAGAATTGTTCTTCCTTAATTCATAAGTTATCGATTATATATGTTAAATTGTTTTGTTACTGACAGTCAATTATGATCGATTTTCCATCAAAGATCGATCTTTTTTAGGTTTTTGTAACTCTGGCAATGCTTAATTGAAGATGAAGTTGAAAAAAAGGAGGGTTTTAGAAGTGGTAAGTGGATACGCCCTATTTAAGTTTTGATTTTTATTCCTTTTAATTGTTACGTTTTGTGATTTAGGTTTTATTAGAAGAAAACGGGTATCTAGGGTTTATGATGAATAGTTTTGTAGGTTGAGTGTTCATTAGTTCAGTTTTACTTACTTGGCATGCATGACTTTAGTGATTTTGATGTAGCAAGTGAATCAGCCGTAAATTTACTGACTACAGTGTGTTCAGTGAGTGCTATTGTTTTAGAAAATTAGCGAAATTATGAATTATCCTGTTCGTTACAAGGGCTTGGTTTGGGTTGATGTAGAAGTGAGTGCAAATAGGGGAAGCTAATGCATATTAGTTGTGCTAATAGAGCAACATAGAACTAAGCTTTAAGGTAATCTCATATGGCTTAGGTTGAATTTTACTAGAGCTAGAAAGACAGGAGAGATTACGTAATTTCTTCATTCGCACATCGATTTGTATTGAAGAATTATGGTTTGCTGAGGTTTGTTTGTGTTTGTTTGCAGCCTCCTAAAATCAAATCATTCATTAACAGCGTCACTGCTGTTCCACATGAGAAAATTGAGGAATCTCTTAAAGGGTTTGCCTGGGAATATGATAAGGTGGGATTCTGAGTATGATTTCTTAATTTTATTTTGTGGTTTTTGCAAATAAACTCACTAACACTTTTTTTTTCTTAAAGCAGGGAGATTTTCACCATTGGGTCGATCTCTTTAATCATTTTGATTCATTCTTTGAGAAGCACATAAAGTCGAGGAAGGATTTGCATATTGAAGATGATTCTCTGGCCGTCGATTTTCCCTTCCCAAGAGGAGCTGTTCTCAGCATTCTCCGTGTTATAAGGATAGTTTTGGAGAATTGCACGAACAAGCATTTCTATAGTTCTTATGAGGTATGTTTAATTTGAACTGGTGTTGCCATTTTTTTTTTTTTTCCTTTTGCGATCACAAAAAACACGCGTGCTAGCTCGTTTCATGACTATATTGAATACTTCGATACTACAAGATTTATTGCTCATAACTTAATTAAATCACATCTCGTCATTTTTCTTCAAGTTTAATCTCTTTTTCCTGATTATTTTTGTTGCCATTGGTAATGCAGCAGCATCTTTCGTCTATGCTTGCTTCTACTGATGCAGACATTGTCGAGGCAAGTCTACAGACTTTGGTTGCATTCTTGAAGAAAACCATGGGGAAGTGCTCTATACGAGATGCATCACTAGGTTCAAAGTTATTTACTTTTTCACAAGGCTGGGGGAGCAAGGATGAAGGCCTTGGCATCGTCTCATGTGCTGTAGAGAAGGGTTGTGATCCAGTATCTTATGAGTTGGGTTGTACCCTCCACTTTGAGTTCTATTCAGCAAGCGGTTCATCAAATGAGGCAACAACAACAAACCAGATGACTGAAGGGTTACAAGTCATTCATTTGCCCAACATACACACCCACGAAGAAAGTGACCTAGAGCTTCTTAATAACCTAGTATCAGAGTGGAAAGTACCTCCTAGTTTGAGATTCTCATTGCTGACAAGATTGCGGTTTGCAAGGGCTTTTGGATCTTTAGCTGCAAGACATCAGTATATATGTATTCGCCTCTATGCTTTTATTATACTTGCTCAAGCAAGCCATGATGCCGAAGACTTGGCTGCATTTTTCACTAATGAGCCTGAATTTGTCAGTGAACTGGTAAGCTTAATCAGTTACGAAGAGGCTGTTCCCGAAAAGATTCGCATTCTGGGTATACAAGCTCTGGTTGCTCTTTGCCAAGATCGTTCCCGTCAGACAACTGTATTAAGTGCTGTGACTTCAGGTGGCCATCGTGGAATTCTAGCCAGTCTCATGCAAAAGACTATTGATTCTATTACCAGTGATGTCTCAAGATGGTCTGTTGTTTTTGCTGAATCTCTCTTATCTCTTGTCACTGTTTTGGTTTCATCGTCTTCTGGCTGCTCGGCGTTGCGGGAAGCAGGATTCATACCCACCCTTCTTCCTCTTCTTAATGATACGGACCCCCAACACTTGCACCTGGTCAGTACTGCAGTTCATGTCCTAGAAGCCTTTATGGATTATAGTAATCCGGCTGCTGCATTATTTAGAGATTTGGGAGGTTTAGATGACACTATTGCCCGTTTGAAGGTTGAAGTTTCTCACGTAGAGGAGAAAGGTTCAAAAAAACCTGGAGAAGAGTCCCAGGGTAGTCGCAAGGGAAAAGAAGTGGTTTCAGAGTTTTCGGCGGAGGTAGATAATGTACATCCTCAATATAACGATGCATTGGTTGCTTATCACCGCAGGTTGCTTATGAAAGCTTTACTGCGTGCTATATCACTCGGCACTTATGCCCCTGGAAGTGCTGCTCGTATTTATGGCTCTGAAGAGAGCTTATTACCTCATTGCTTGTGTATTATTTTCAGAAGAGCCAAAGATTTTGGTGGTGGTGTATTTTCTCTTGCAGCTACTGTCATGAGCGATCTCATTCACAAAGACCCAACCTGTTATCCTGTTTTAGATGCGGCTAATCTTCCTGCTGCTTTCCTGGATGCTATTATGGATGGGATCCTTTGCTCTTCTGAAGCTGTCACATGCATCCCTCAATGCTTGGATGCACTGTGTTTGAACAACAGCGGTCTTCAGGCTGTAAAGGATCGCAGTGCTCTTAGGTGCTTTGTTAAAATATTCACCTCTAAATCTTATCTACATGCCCTGACCGGCGATACTCCTGCTTCTCTATCGACTGGTTTGGATGAGTTGATGCGTCACGCTTCTTCCTTGAGAGCACCTGGAGTTGACATGTTAATTGAGATCTTGAATACCATTTCGAAGATTGGCAGTGTGGTGGAAGCTTCTTCTTCAGCGATTGATTCTCAATGCTCTTCCGCTCCTGTTCCAATGGAAACCGATATAGATGAAAAGAATGTGGTTTCAGGAGAGGATGGGGAACCATCCAAAATGGAATGTTCTGACCAAGTTACTGAGACTTCTTCTGAGGGCCCATTGGCTGATACTGAGTCTATACTCCCTGAATATATCGGTAATGCTGCTCGTCTTCTGGAAACCATTCTTCAGAATGCGGACACATGTCGTATATTTATTGAGAAGAAGGGTGTTGAAGCTGTTCTGCAGATTTTTAATTTGCCATTAGTGCCTCTTTTTGTTTCTATTGGTCACAATGTAGCTGCTGCTTTCAAGAATTTTTCGCCTCAGCATTCTGCTGCTCTAGCTAGGGTGGTGTGCTCGTTCTTGAGGGAACGTTTGAAGTTAACTAATGAATTATTAAGTTCTGTGGCAGGATCTCAAATCGGTAGGATAGAGTCAGCGAAGAAAAGTGAAGTCTTGAGATGTCTTTCTAGTCTGGAAGGTCTTCTGGCTTTTTCCAATTCGCTTTTGAAGTTGTCCAGCAGTATGATGCCTGAACTGGGAAACGCAGATGCTGATGTTGTGAAAGATTTAGGGAGAGTTTACAGGGAAATACAGTGGCAAATATCTTTATCCAGTGATATCAAGGTGGAAGAGAAGCGAGGAGATCAAGAATCAGGATCCAAAGAAGCTTCTGCATCAAGTGGTCTTGGAACTGAAGATGATTCTAATCTTCTTCCGATGGTAAGATACACGAGTCATGGCACCATGAGGAATGGTTCTCGCTCGCCATGGAATGCGGAGCAGGAGTTTTTGTCTGTGGTTCGTTCCGGAGAAGGCATACATCGTCATGGACGACATGGGTTAGCACGGATTCGTGGTGGAAGGCTTATTCGACATATGGAGTCTTCAAGCATTGACATAGAAGGTCCTAGAAGTGCATCAGAGAGTTTTCCTGTTCAAGATGTCAAAGCAAGAAGTCCTGATGTTGTCTTATTGGAAAATCTAAATAAGCTTGCTCTTACGATGCGTTTGTTTTTTGCTGCTCTTGTTAAGGGGTTTACAGGTCCGAACCGTCGTAGAGCTGACTCTGGTTCTGTGAGTGCTGCCTCTAAGAGCCTTGCTACATCCCTTTCAAAAATCTTTCATGAGGCTCTGAGTTTTTCTGGACACTCTACTTCAGCTGATCCTGACATGTCTCTGTCAGTGAAGTGTCGTTATCTTGGAAAAGTTGTGGATGACATGGTGGCTCTCACTTTTGATAGCAAACGGCGTGGATGCAATACAGTCCTGGTGAATAATTTTTATGTTCATGGAACCTTCAAGGAACTTTTAACCACATTTGAGGCTACAAGCCAATTGCTCTGGACTTTACCTTTTTCTGTTCCTTTATCCGGGACTGACCAAGATAAGGCAGGTGAAGAAGACAAGTTGTGTCGCTCATCTTGGTTGATTAGTACATTACAAAGTTATTGCCGTATGCTAGAATATTTTGTAAATTCTGCTCTCCTTTTGTCCCCGACGTCTTCATATCAAGCTCAGATGCTTGTTCAGCCGTTTGCATCTGGATTATCAATTGGCCTGTTTCCTGTTCCAAGGGATCCCGAGGTTTTTGTGCGTATGTTACAATCTCAGGTTCTTGATGCAGTCCTTCCTGTATGGAATCACCCCATGTTTCCTAGTTGCAGCTCTGCTTTCATCTCTTCAATGGTTTCTCTTATTACACACATATATTCCGGAGTAGGAGATGTGAAGCGGGGAAGAAATGGTACCACAGGAAGTGCAGCTCAACGTTTCATGGCCCCGCCTCCTGATGAATCTACTATTTCTACGATTGTTGAAATGGGATTTACTCGTACGAGGGCAGTTGAAGCACTGCGACGGGTGGAAACAAATAGTGTTGAGATGGCCATGGAGTGGTTGTTCAGTCATGCCGAAGATCCTGTGCAGGAAGATGATGAGTTGGCTCGGGCACTTGCTTTGTCACTTGGAAGTTCGTCAGAAACATCAAAAGAGGATAACACTGATAAGGCGAAAGATGTGCTTACAGAGGAGAGAGTAACAGATGCACCTCCAGTTGATGATATTCTTGCTTCTTCTATGAAGTTATTCCAAAGTAGTGAGTCGATAGCTTTCTCATTGACAGATTTGCTTGTGACACTCTGTAATCGAAACAAAGGTGAAGAACGTCCAAGAGTTGTTACCTATCTGATTCAGCAATTGAAGCTCTGTCCTTCCGATTTTTCAAAGGATACAGGTCTATTGTGTACATTATCACATATTTTGGCCTTGCTTCTTTCTGAAGATGGTGGTACTCGAGAAACTGCTGCAGAGAATGCTATCGTCTCTGCTGCAATTGATATCTTGACGAACTTCAAGGCGAGGAATGAGTCAGGAGAAGAGGTTGCAGTCCCAAAATGTATAAGTGCTTTATTACTTATCCTGGATAACATGTTGCAATCTAAGCCCAGAGTTCTACCCGAGTCTACTGAATCTATGACAGAGTCTGCTGAAGACCAACCTCCACTATCACTCTCCACAGGTGTAGAAGAGAACAAACCTGCTTCGGAGGAGGCCAAGGATAAAGAAGCTAGTAGTAATGTATTTGAGAAAACATTAGGGAAGTCTACTGGTTACTTGACTCTTGAGGAGAGCCAAAGGGTACTTTCAGTTACTTTGGAGTTTATAAAACAGCATGTCCCAGCTGTGGTCATGCAGGCTGTTCTGCAGTTATGTGCTCGCTTGACAAAAACCCATGCTGTAGCCATGCAGTTTCTTGAAAATGGAGGTTTGGTGGCCCTTTTTAGCCTCCCAAGTAGTTGTTTCTTCCCTGGATACAATAGTGTAACATCTGCTATCGTCAGGCATCTACTTGAAGATCCCCAAACCTTACAAACAGCTATGGAGTTGGAGATTCGACAAACTATCTCTGGTACTCTTAGCCGTCATGCGGGTCGTCTTTCACCTAGAATTTTTTTGTCAGCTATGGCACCTGTTATTTCTAGAGATCCAGTGGTCTTCATGAGAGCCACAGCTGCAGTTTGTCAATTGGAGACGTCAGGAAGCCGGATAAACGTGGTCTTATCTAAAGAAAAAGAGAAGGAAAAAGACAAATCAAAAACATCTTGTGGTGAAGCTGGACTATCTTCTAATGATGGTGTTCGGATATCTGAAAATAAGCAGCAACTTGATGGTCCAGGCAAATGTTCCAAAGGCCACAAGAAGGTTCCTGCCAACCTCACACAAGTGATTGACCAGCTACTGGAAATAGTTATGAGTTACCCTTCAGCACAAAACCAGGAAGAGTTAACAAGTTCATCGATTCCTATGGAAGTAGATGAGCCTGCTATGAGGAAAAAGGGTAAATCGAAAGTTGATGATACAAAGAAGGTGGAGGTGAATAGCCTCTCAGAAAGATCGACTGGGTTAGCAAAAGTGACGTTTGTCCTTAAGCTGTTGAGTGATATTCTTCTTATGTATGTACACGCAGTCGGGGTGATTTTGAAACGGGATCTGGAGATATGCCAACAACGAGGATACACTTCAGTGGATGGTTTTGGGCAAGGTGGAGTACTGTATCATATTTTGCATCGGCTACTCCCGCTATCTTCTGATAAAACTGCTGGCGCAGCTGATGATTGGAGAGACAAGCTGTCTGAAAAAGCCTCATGGTTTTTGGTGGTGCTCTCTGGCCGCTCTAGTGAAGGGCGTAGACGTGTCATTAATGAAATTGCTAGAGCATTATTTTCATTTTCAAACGTGGAGAACAATTCATCAAAGAACATCTTATTGCCAAATAGAAGTGTTTTAGCTTTTGCCGATTTGGTTAATTCCATACTGTCAAAGAATTCATCCTCAAGCAATTTACCCGGTCCTGGTTGCTCACCAGACATAGCAAAGACAATGATTGATGGAGGGATGATTCAGTCACTGACTAGTATTGTACGGATTATTGATTTGGATCATCCTGATGCTCCAAAAGTTGTGAATCTCATAATCAAGGCTTTAGAGAGCTTAACAAGGGTTGCTAATGCTAGTGAACAGCTCAGGTCGGATGGGTCCAAGAAAAAAGTTGCTGTAACAAATGGGAGAAGTGGAGATCAAACAAATGCATTTTCAGCTGGTGAAACTGTGGAGAACAACCAGAATCAGATCAATCAACAGGAGCGTAACGATGCACCACAACTTGAGCAACATCAACTTCAGGGTACTTCTAATACTGACGGGGATCAAGGTGAGAGTCCAGATCAGTCCATGGAGCAAGATACAAGAGTAGAAGGAGAAGAAACCACTGCTAACCCGCCTGTGGAGCATAGGGAAGAGTTTGTACGGGAGGAGATGGAAGAAACTGGTGCATTACACAATAACAGTGACGGAATTGAGATGACTTTCCGAGTGGAACACAGGGCAGATGACGAGATGGGTGATGAAGATGATGAGGATATGGGAGATGATGACGAGGATGATGATGATGAGGATGAGGAGGAAGAGGATATAGCAGAAGATGGTACTGCGCTGATGTCTCTAGCAGATACTGATGTGGAGGACCATGACGATAGTGGTCTCGGGGATGAGTACAATGACGAGATAATTGATGAAGAAGATGATGAATTCCACGAAAATCGTGTTATAGAAGTGAGGTGGAGGGAAGGCTTGGATGGTTTAGATCATTTGCAGGTTCTTGGCCGGCCTGGAGCTGCAGGAGGCCTCATTGATGTTGCTGCCGAGCCTTTCCAGGGGGTAAATGTGGATGACATATTTGGTCTTCGAAGGCCTCTAGGTGTTGAGAGACGCCGTCAATCTGCTAATAGGACTCTACTTGAGCGGTCTGGTGGTCTTGATACTGGTGGTTTTCAACATCCGCTCCTCACGAGACCATCCCAATCTGGGGATCCAGTTAGTTCAGTGTGGTCTTCGTCTGGAAACTCGTCTAGAGATTTCGAAAGTTTACAGGTCGGAAGTTTTGATGCAGCACACTTTTATATGTTTGATGCTCCTGTTCTTACATCTGATCATGCATCAGCAACTCTCTTCGGTGAACGGTCTGTTGGTGCTCCACCACCACCTCTGATAGATTTTTCTCTTGGGATGGATCCCTTGCAGCACTTGGCAGGAGGACGAAGAGGACCGGGTGATGGACGGTGGACTGATGATGGTCAGCCTCAGGGAAGTAATCAAGCTGCTGCTATTGCTTATGCAGTAGAGGATCATTTCATATCACAGTTGCGCAGTGTGACTGATGCCAACAACCCTCCATCTCCAAGGCCCACAGAGATCTCAAGACCGGAGGAGAAGCCACAAGCAGATATTCCACCATCCCATATAGATAGTCAGCAAAGTGAAGTGCAACATCAGGATGTTAGAATTGAATTAACAGATAATCAAGAGAATCCAGCGGAAAGTGAACAGGTTGCTGGCAGAGACGGGGATGGAAGTTTGCGAGTGGTGGAATGTATGTCAACACATCCAGATGCATTAAACAGGATCCCAGATGGGAGTGAAAGCATGGAAATTGGCGAGGATAGTGGTGCTTCTGCTGAACAGTTGCAGGCCGTGCCTGATTTTGTTACCTCATCAGATGGCATTCTCCATTTGGATTCAAGTATCCGGGATTCATCTCTGCAGGGTGGATTAGATTATGGATCCTCAAGGACGGATAGCCAGTCCAGTAATTATGCACGGCTAGACTCTGGCTCAGAAATTCCTGAGGCTGTTGATGGTCATGCTTCTTCAGTTCATTTAACTGCCGATGTTGAGATGGATGGTACTCACGCTGAAGAGAATCAGGCTGAACGTGTTATTCTTGATTCTGATGTCGGGGTACATGAAGCGCTTGCTGGACCGAGCGTCCCAGTGGCTGAGGATGGTAATCAGGGTGATCAAACCAGTTCTAATAATGAAACGTCAAGTGCGAATACTATTGATCCAACCTTTTTGGAGGCACTGCCTGAAGATTTGCGGGCAGAAGTACTGGCTTCCCAGCTTGCCCAACCCGTTCAGGCCACCACATACACACCTCCTTCTGCAGAAGACATTGATCCTGAATTTTTAGCTGCTCTCCCCCCAGATATCCAAGCAGAAGTATTAGCACAACAACGGGCACAAAGAGTTATACAATCTCATCAAGCTGAAGGTCAAGCAGCTGACATGGATAATGCTTCTATTATAGCAACATTCCCTGCTGATCTGCGTGAAGAGGTATGTATTTTGAAACATTGCTTCTCTTATTTTGCCGTGTCAATGAAATCTTATCATATCCTTTCCAGGTTCTTTTGACTTCTTCCGAAGCGGTACTATCTGCGCTACCTTCTCCATTACTTGCTGAAGCCCAGATGCTGAGAGATAGAGCAATGAGCCACTATCAAGCCCGCAGCCTTTTTGGAAGCACCCATAGGCTTAGTAGTGCTAGGAGGAATAGCTTTGGATTTGATAGGCAGACATTGATGGATAGGGGCGTTGGAGTTTCAATTGGTCGACGGACAGCTTCAGCTTATGCAGACCGTTTGAAGGTGAAAGAAATTGAAGGTGCACCTCTTCTGGATGCAGATTCCTTGAAAGCTTTGGTCCGGCTTCTGAGGCTAGCACAGGTAGCGTTCTCGTTCTGTTTGAACATCTTCAGTTCGGATAGATTTCAAGTTGTTATTGGTCATTTCACTTTTATTACTAAAATATTCAGCTTACTTGTGATATTTTCTTTTAATTTATTCTCACCTCTCATTTTTCCTTTGCATGGAAAGCCCCTCGGGAAAGGCCTTCTCCAGAGACTGTTGTTGAATCTTTGTTCACATAGTATTACGAGAGCGAATCTTCTCCGCCTCTTGCTAAGTATGATAAAACCTGAAGCTGAAGGTTTAGTCAGTGGTCCAGCATCAGTTTCTGCTCAGCGGCTTTATGGCTGCCAATGGAATGTTGTATATGGTCGGTCACAGCATTTGGATGGTACTACTCTTCCCTGTTCCGAACTTTCGTTTATTTGTAGTATGTATTCTTTTTATATATATATTGGGTTTGATGTACTGTCTTTTTGTGTAGGTCTTCCACCCCTGGTGTCTCGCAGAATTCTTGAGATATTGACATATCTAGCAACAAATCATCCAGAAGTGGCACATATCCTTTTCTATTTCGATCATCGATTGGTCACTGATTCACCAATTTCCGTGGACGATAAGAATGATAAAGGAAAAGGGAAATTAATTGAAGGAACAGACGTGCCCAACCAGCTCGAAGCATCTCAAGTCGGGGATATACCTCTAATCCTTTTACTGAAGCTCTTGAGTCGACCACTATTTTTACGCAGTAATGCTCACCTTGAACAGGTATGATGATTCTGACTCCTTGAGTAGAGACATTTTCTCGGTTATCTAAAATAGTTGTAGTGACTTGTCTTAAATATTATATACAGGTTATGGGGCTGCTCCAGGTAGTTGTTTTTAAGGCAGCCTTGAGGTTAGAGTGTGAGACCCAATCTGAACAACCTGCGGCCACTTCCCAGGCTGAGCCTGTTAATGAAGGAGCAGATGACATTCAACATGAATCTCCTATAGTAATACCAGATACCAACCAAGAGTTGATAAAAAATACCAGTGCTGAGATATCTACATTGGAGCCAAAGAGAACCACCAATCTTTATGATATTTTCTTGCAGATCCCAGAGTCTGATTTGCGCAACATTTGTGGCCTTCTGGCTCGCGAGGGGTAACTTTCATCAACTGCTATTAATTCAAAGATATCATTTGCTTAAGTCTGCTCTTTGTTAGTTTATTTCCATTCTCTGTTAAAACAGCTTTTACTAATCTGGGCTTCTAAATGATTAGGCTTTCAGACAAAGTACATTTGCTTGCTGCTGAGCTGGTAAAGAAATTGGCTTCCATTGCAAAGCCACATCGGAAGCTGTTTACAGCAGAATTAGCAGGTTTAGCTCATAGTTTGAGTAGCTCAGCGGTGAGTGAACTTGTTACCCTGAGGAGCACTAACATGTTAGGGCTGAGTGCTGGTTCAATGGCTGGGGCTGCTATCTTACGTGTTCTACAAGCACTTAGTAACCTCACTTCTCCGATTCCGGAAGGGAGTAAAGGTCAAGAGAACGATGCGGAGCAGGAAGAGTTAACTGATGTATTGAATTTAAATGTAGCGCTTGAGCCACTATGGCAAGAACTGAGCGACTGCATAAGCATGACCGAGGTAAAACTAGGTCAGAGCCTCGTGTCTTCTCCCATGTCAAATCCAAATCCCAGGGACCCTGTGGGAGGTAACCCTTCTTTGTCTCCACCACTTCCTCCTGGAACCCAGAGACTCTTACCTTTTATCGAGGCATTTTTCGTCTTGTGTGAGAAGCTACAAACAAATGCAACTGGACAGCAAGATCAAGTCAATGTTACTGCTAGCGAAGTTAAAGATGGTGCAGGGACGTCATTTGCATTAGAGAAATTTGATGGGGTTGTCCAAAGGCGACCTGATGGTGCTGTTACATTTGCTCGGTTTTCTGAGAAACATCGGAGGCTCTTGAATGCTTTCATCAGACAAAATCCAGGCTTGCTGGAGAAATCACTTTGTATGATGCTGAAGGCACCAAGACTAATTGATTTTGACAATAAGAGAGCGTATTTCCGCTCGAGAATCAGGCAACACCATGAGCAACACCCATCTGCCCCATTACGCATTAGCGTTCGCCGTGCATATGTTTTGGAAGATTCCTATAATCAGTTACGGATGCGCCCCACTCAGGACTTGAAGGGGCGCCTAACTGTGCAATTTCAAGGTGAGGAGGGCATTGATGCTGGTGGGTTAACTAGAGAATGGTATCAATTGTTGTCCAGGGTCATATTTGACAAGGGAGCTTTGCTTTTCACCACTGTGGGAAACAATGCAACATTTCAACCAAATCCTAATTCGGTGTACCAAACAGAGCATCTTTCTTACTTCAAATTCGTGGGCCGTGTGGTAATATTCTGCCTGAGCTACATTGTATCATCATGAATTCTCATTTTCTTTAATTGTGGCTGTGAACCTTTTCCAATATCCGCACCTGATATCTCTTATCAGGTTGCTAAGGCTCTCTTTGATGGTCAACTTTTGGACGTTTATTTCACGCGCTCCTTCTACAAGCACATTCTTGGTGTAAAGGTGACTTACCATGACATAGAGGCTGTTGATCCTGATTATTATAAGAACTTAAAGTGGATGCTGGAGGTTAGTTCATTGGTGATATTACTCATCTTTGTTTTTATACCAAAGTCCCACAAGATTGTAAAATATATATCACTGTTTGTCTTGTTCACAGAATGACGTGAGTGAAATACCTGATTTGACCTTTAGCATGGATGCTGATGAGGAGAAGCACATTCTTTACGAGAAAACTGAGGTATAAGATATGCCTAGCATAAACAGAGCGAGCTCTTCGCATTGTCCCATGTACCTAGCATCTGTCTATTTTTTCGACTTACATATCAGCGTTGGCTGATCTTTTTATTTTCTTACACTTTTGAAAAGGTTACCGATTATGAGCTTAAACCTGGAGGAAGAAACTGCAGGGTCACAGAAGAGACAAAGCATGAGTATGTAGATCTTGTGGCTGGCCATATCTTGACCAATGCCATTCGCCCTCAGATCAATTCTTTCTTGGAAGGTTTCAATGAATTGGTCCCCCGAGAGCTTATTTCAATTTTTAACGATAAAGAGCTTGAACTGCTTATTAGCGGGCTTCCAGAAATTGACTGTAAGTTTGCTTAAAGTAAAACTATAAATCATGTATTGTGTATGTTAAACCGGTTACACTTGTAACTCCTTTTTTTAGTTTGATTTGTGTTATTATTGAAAAGTCTACTTGTTCAGTGGATGACCTACAGGCCAATGCTGAGTATACTGGTTACAGTGCTGCTTCTAACGTGGTTCAGTGGTTCTGGGAAGTTGTCAAAGCGTTCAGCAAAGAAGACATGGCAAGGTTGCTTCAGTTTGTCACCGGGACATCCAAGGTACGTGCCAGTAATTGAGATTGCTGATAAAGGATACTACTTCTTTCCACGGCTTGTTTTAAGCTCTACTTGGTTCTTTCAGGTCCCTTTGGATGGTTTTAAAGCTTTGCAAGGAATATCTGGTCCTCAGCGATTTCAGATTCACAAGGCGTATGGGGCACCAGAGAGGTTACCATCAGCTCATACCTGGTTAGTGTTGACTTGCTTTCTAGTTGATCACACATTGTTTTTTCTCCTTAATTCATCTTCATCTTTTTTGTTGCTGGCCTTGAAGTATATTGTAGCCCTAATGATCTTCTGTTTCTTCAGCTTTAACCAACTGGACCTCCCCGAGTATTCCTCCAAGGAACAGCTTCAAGAACGCTTGTTGCTTGCAATTCACGAAGCTAGCGAGGGTTTTGGCTTCGGTTAACAAAGTTGATAAAAAATGAGGTTAAGCCCAGCAAGTTCTTCATGTGTTGCTATGTACATGTAAGCTACCTCCAAATACCTCCCACCACTCTCTAGACTGTGTAATCAATGAGCTTTAGCATTAGGATAGTCTTTTTGTTTGTTAGCACCTTGTTTGTTGGGAGTTGTTCTTATCATGTTGGGAGTCATGATCTCTAAAAGAGTGGCTTTCTGCAGATACAGAGGTGACCCATTGAGGTTGACAGAGAAGAGATATAACTTTCACCAAAAGGCTCGCGAACACTGTGGCGATTGTCAACCGGATCAGAAGTTTATTTAAGTCTGGAAGCTTATATAGACTGGGTACTATTTACAATAGATAATTTCCTCACTTTCTATTGAGGCAGATGTTATTATTCTGCGTTCGGAGGGAGGAGTTGTGATGGCGTAGCAGCGGCAGCAACAATTTGCAAGTTGCATTGAGAAGTCGTTCTTATCTTACTCAAATTCTTTGTTTCCCTGAATACTAGTATAACCTAGCAAACCATATATATCTGCCGCAACCCTTGTTTATATCTCTGTGGCATAATCCATCTATCGGCAGTTTCTCTGTTTTTTTTTTTTTTTTCCCTTCTTCGGGGGGTTTATCTGCCTTTTTTTTTTTTACTGTGAATGCTGAATTACTTTCTCTATATAATATAATGAATAAAACGGCGGGTTTATTTGGTCTATAGCTTTATATTCCTTCTCCCAGTTTGTCTCTAGATGGGATCCATCCACCCTGGATAAGTAACCGCAGTAGGAGCAGCTTTTTAATAGTTGCTCCTGGTAAGTAATTAATGTGTTGTTAATAGCTAAATGCTAGTCTGAGTGGAAATGAAAAATGGCCGAGAAACTGTCATATCTTGGGGCTTAATGAAAGTGGTAAGTAATTAATGTGTTGTTCATTTTGGGGCTGCCTAAATGAAAAATGGTTTGTCAGCGTGCATTTTGTTTGTCAAGCTTTCCTCAATGTGAGCCGAGAAACTGTCATATCTTATAGTGGCTGGTCGGGATTGGCAGACAGAATATAGCATTTTCCAATTAATGAGGGCTGGTACTGCAAATCCAGACCAAAGTTGGTAATGAGGGTGTCCTGTATGGAACAAGTTATTTTTGATATTTATATCTTGTTTTTGGTTTGTTGCTGCTGCTGCACGCTTCCCACTGGGGGTTGGCTGTTTTTTTTTGTCATCTTAATTGGTATTCTCTGGGAGTTAATAAAGTATTAGCGATGAAAGCTGTTGTTTGTCAAAACGTGGTGGATTCAGTGATAGTCGGCATCCGGGGATGATTCGACTCAAGACAGATATACTTCGTCGTCATCAGATTACATGTGGCTAATATAGCTCATGATATTATAATCTCGGATGATTAGTCGACCAGCAACAGTCAGAACCAGCAACGGTCATATTCATGCAAATGAAGTTCGTAATAATAATAGAAAAAAGGGATGCTGCCCCTACCAACCATGGCAGGTATTGACACTCACCAAAAAGACACCAAATATTGTTTATGAATCTATGATCACAAAGTGCCTTCTTTTCCTTCTGGTCGAACCCACGAAAGCTCAATGAACAACCGTGAACTAGCAGCCAGAGTTGCTAAACTGCCTCTATTGTAAAACCCCATTCATCATATGACCAGAGTAGTTTGGCGAATCAAATGACGATCTTACGGTCTGTGGCATTTATATATAAAGGGTTTTTCAGTTACCGGCCGATCAAGTGCGTGGGGTGGGGGGTAAAAACTGTGGTAGATGAGAAAAGTGAATCCCAAAACCAACCAATACGCTATGATCAAAATCCATTTGTTAAGTTACGATATTCATAAATACGTCACAGATTGAAACGTAACATCTAAACCTTCCTTTGAAATTTCAAACATTGACACCAATTTTCTTAGGATGATCTTATCAACTTTAAATTACTTATGACCGTAGATTGATATAATTATGCGAGAAAGTTTCATAATCCGACGGATGTAAGGCCTACGATGATGTAAGGACTTAGGTCAAGACAGACTGAGACAGCAGTCACGTGGTCTGTGGGACTGAATGAATTTATTTATTTTTAGGTCACAAAAATTCGGCATTGAAAGGTCGTACTTTTGCATTTCCCTCTTCTCTTTCTGAAAAAAAACGCTAACTTTTTCTAGAGAGAGAAAAAACAAAAGTATAAGTTGTAAAGTCTTTGTGTTTACATTATCATCATTTCATTTCATTTCGTTTCGTTTCCTTTGAAAGAAGAAAAAAAGCATCTCTCTTCAGTTCAGGAATTTTCTATCTAACTCTCAGACTATTCATGTCGGTAAGAGAAGCCTTTAGACCTCTTTTTCTTCATTTTTATTTGGAATTTTGTTTCTGTTATTTGATCATTTTGGACTAATTTTACTGTTCTATTTCATGTATTCCTTGTTTGATATGTTAAATTAGGTTCAATTTTGATCTGTTTTTTTTTAAGATTAGTTCGTATTTCTGAAGTTTTGGATTATGTTTTGATTCTATTTATGTTGTGATAGCTTATTATTTCGATCTGTTGAGCTTCTTATTTAGCTACTCCTTTCTCTTTTTTTTTTTTTTTTTTTTTTTTGTTAGTGAAGGTTGCAGCTTTTTAGTTCTATGTTAACCTAGTATTAGTATATATTTATTTCATGTATTTGATTTTTAGTGTCCTTTTGATTGGGACTAATTTGTCTCCTGTTACAATTTTTTTTTTTTGTGAATTCAAGTTTGTTTTTTTCTTCTACTTAAGTTTGAAGAGTTATGTAATTGAAAGGAGGGAGTTAATGAACTGCTTATAATTGTGGGATTTGTATGTTCTTAACCTTTTACTGGAGCATATTCTATTAGAATTGGTTTGTTTGTTTTTCCTCTTAGTCATTCTTTAGATTCTAATAGATTTTTCATGCTTTTTCTATTGGTTATTTATATTCATTTGGTTACAAATAAGGTTGTAGCCATCCATAGTAGGAATATTGTTTCTTTTCAGTTCAACAGAAAATAGTTTAGTTCTACTGGTTTGTCCAATATGAATTGTATCGTATATGCTCCATGGTCTCTTTTGGGTTAGATCAGCACAGAAGCTTTGATCATTGTTCTGTTCACACTCCTAATCCTGCATGCTCTATATGTATGATCAGTTTGGATTGGATAAGTTGAGTCAACATGGAGCTGAGCCAGCTTTAATCTTGTTAAATTTATAGACCTCAAGTCCAAAAAGAAATATTGAATTTTATGTTTCTTATGAACGTGCAACGTTATATATTAGCTCAAGAACTGCAGGAAGCAGCACCAGTGTTCATATTTGCGGTGGTGCTTATGTAGCTGCTGATATCAACAGCCTAGGCTTGCTTGGATAATGTCTTTTTTAGTGTTAGGATCGCCCTGTAACTTTCTTCCGTCGCTTCCATTTCTGAGTTCAGTGGCTGTCAAGTACCTTTACAGAAGGACGCTAAGGTTACAGTTCAACCAATATTACCACCTATTAAAGGACCCTATCCTCACACACTCACATGATGATTGTATTCTTCTGATTCCAAATAATGCAAATTTTGTGAAACTAGGGAAGGGTTATTAGCGTTCTTAGGCTGAGCTTTGCCGGATATGGTGTTACATTTGTGAAGGTGTTGCATTGTAATAACAATGCTTCTTTGGTTCTATCCTCACATGCTAAAGCATCTATGCATCACAGAGTTACATATGCTTCACTCTCTTTTTTGTCTATATGATTTTGATTTGTGTGACTGGTTACCAAACTGAAGTTTTAGGCCTGAAATGGTGGTTAGAGGTCACCAATATGTACCACTTATCAACCCATTGCTAGCACAGAACCTCCTAAGCTTTACCTTATCAAGCTTCGATAAGATATTCTGTTAGCAGCTTAATTCATGTTCTATTTTTTTTTAATGTGTATGTGAATATGAACTTTCGACAGTGTTTGGGTGATCTTGTGGGGCCTTTTCTTACTTTAGTAGTTTGAACATGAGGCTATGAGTTATGTTGTATAAAATTTCATAACTGAAGCAGCTTGCTCTTTTCTGGTTTGGATTTCAAACATTATCTTTTATCTTTAAATTTCCCGAGGTTCTCCTCATTGTTTGTTTTCTGAAATTTCGTTTTGCGACAGGACAAAGGTCGGCCATTGCCGAAGTTTGGTGAATGGGATGTCAATGATCCTGCTTCAGCTGAGGGATTCAGTGTGATTTTTAACAAGGCCAGGGACGAAAGAAAGGCAGGCAACAAGCCCGACTCACCAGGAAAGGATGAAACTTCTATGTACAACAAACCTAGACCAGTTACAGGCAAACCTCAGTCTGTAAGTTGCTCCTCGGCTTATTTACTCTTACAATCACTTCTATTCAAAGAATGGTGTTTATACGTTTTAGAGTTCCTATGTGCAAAAAGTACTAGTGCCATATCCCATGTCTGAGTTTAACTCGATCTATGTGTATATGTTTAACTGTGAGAAAAAGTGAGTCCACAACCATTGTGTGCTTCGGACTTTGATTATCCTTAAATAATGAGATTGACCAACTAAGTTCGAAATGTGCAAATAACACTTATGATCATAAGACAAGTGACAGTAAGTGGAGATGCTATGACATGTGAAAAAGAAAACTTGTAATCTAAAGTATGATGGTTTAGTTGGTTTCTGGAAGTGGGAGGCTCCTAAAAGCTATTGAGACAAGGATTTTGGGCTGATCAGTCATTAAAATTTAGCACTAATATTCTAGCAAATTTTTTTTTTTAAAATTTCAAATGTTACACTTTTACTTCATCTATACTATATATTATGTCAATAACACTCGTTATCCCTCGCATTAGTGCACCTATATTGGATAAATGGAAGCAACTGATGTGTAAGATATCGTTTTGGCTCATAAGCAACTGCCAATGTTATTCTGAGTGCTAGGCAGGGCAGTGTGCAATGAGCGCCTAGTATGCCCAGGAGGCGCCTGAAAATATCTTATGTTCTAGTTTTTAGTGAATGAGAATTGTGTTAGTCTCATGGCATGATTTGTTTTGTCTACATTGATGCATATCATCTACCTTTTTATAGCTTACTTGCTTGAATGATACTGAATTGCCCATTAAATCTCTTTCTTTCTTCTTTCATTTAATTAAAGCACCAGCCAAACATAAGTTGACGCGTATTATCTACCTTTTTATAGCTTACTTGGTAGAATGGTACTGAATTGCCCATTGAGTCTCTTTCTTTCTTCTTTCATTTAATTAAAGCACTAGCCAAACGTAAGTTCACCCTAGTTGATTGCCCAGTATTGTCCTGGGAAAATATGGTCTGAACCTATAAAATTAACATAAGTGAGATCTCCTAGGTTCAGCGTCGCCTTTGACAAGTACACTACTGCTGTATGCTAATGCTCTTAGCACTTTGGATCTGCAGAAAAAATGGTTCTGCTGCGTGCAACCTGCGTATGCGGATTCTTGAGAAGGGGACTCTCACCTGAGATGGCCGAGCCTTCATTTAAAGAAAGTTCATCTACTATATATATACCTTTTCTCCCCCGCCATTATTTTCCACGAGACCGAAGCTGTGGTGGGATTTTGCAGTGATCTGTTTGCTAGGCTCCGCTACTGACTGAGGTTGATGAGAAGTATGGGGTTTGGTGGAGGGAGTTAAGGATGACAGATGAACACTCTTGTTGTATTTAAATATATTTTGTACTACTGACTCGTGTTGACATCATTAAAGCTGACCCTTATTCTGCTTCCTTCATTTTTTTTTGTTCCATTTTCTTTAAGTTCTCCTTTGCTGCTATTGATTTGGGTCTGATGCAAATTTGTTTTATAACAAAATAAGTTATTTATTCTTGGAGTGAAAAATGGTTTCTCATATATGTACTTGTGTGGGGATATCAGACTGTCTTGAAACTTCTTTTTAGAAGTAAGAGTCTGTTTACACAATGCTCTGTGAAAAGAAAAATTCCCAGGGTAGTGTGGTAACATTTTATGAAGCGACTCTGTACAGGTTTTGAACTTTCCTGTCGGAAAGTTAACCATTGAGGAGGTGGAATGACATTAAATAGTTGCAAAACTGATTGATGTTGAGAATCAGGGGAAAATGCTCCTAGCTGACTAAACTCTGCAGATTCCGAGTTTCCGCTCGAAGAGGCGCCGAAGGAGATAGATTTGGAGAATGCTTGCTCCAATGAGTACGAGTGATTCTAACATTGCTTTGTGGATTGCCCTCTTACTCATTCCTTGATTCACTGCCCATAACAACAATTTTGAATCAGACTGTTGTCATCACTTTTTAACTACGGGAGATAGAGAGAGAGATACAAACATATAGCTTGGCGATCAGTCTGAGCTTCTAGCCAGTGCTGTTCGAACTGGACGTCAAAGAGGGCTTGTTGCAGCTTTGAGAGTTGTGTCATCAATGGGTTAAGGTGCTCTGCAAAACCATGTTCAAGAAACAAAATGTCAGTTTTTCCCATTTTTATCAAGAAAGACGAGAGTACTCAAAACCTTGGTTATTCTCCAATCATACCGTCCTTAGCATGCTGGCCATGATATGCAAAATGGCGAATATGAATATCAAAGTCGACGGTTTCGTAATGAGGACCCTTGTTCTTAAAACAAAATTGGTGCAGACCCTCCCTGCGAACCACAAACTCAAATTTCTCGCTCGTCTTGTCATGAGAATAGTGAACCAAGTCTCCTCTTGGATCCTTTGCCTGCGTTATTATTACTCTTATAGAACATCATCTTAACACAGATATCAACAGAAAAAAGACAATGTGAACAAAACTTACAATGAGATCGACACCGTCGTCTAACCCGGAATTCCACGGTACATCAGCTTTAATCACAACATAAGAAACTTGAACCGTGTCGCCTTCATATGGCATAGAATGAGATAAACATTCTTCCTTTTCAACCACAAATCTAATCCCAACTACATACTGTGATTGTTGTAAACTTATTGATAATACACCCAGCAGTGTCATTATCATCATAAATCTGTTGCACCTCATTGGAAGCCTAAGCAATTCCATGAATTCTGTACAGACGATAAATCAAACCCATATTCAACATGTTGCTGTCAGATTACATTTTCACTTGGAAATCAAAAAACTGTAGATACAACGACAATAAAGAATTTCAGATCTATGAATCCAGTATTTTACATGCAAATGAAGATCAAATATCATGCACATAGGAATTTTGATGGATACATTAGAATTGGAAAAACAGAAGTAAATCTTACCTTGAAAATAAAGCAAATCTGATACAATACAATTTAAGATGTCTTCCTTTTTCACTTGATGAGAATCATGTGTCAGTTCTAATTTTTCTTATTTTACTGAAGAATTTTAGGAGACAAAATTGTTTACCAATTAAGCATATGGGTTGAATCTCTATGCGTAGGATGCGCACCGACAGAAAAATGAGTGCGGGGAATTCTGTTATAGTTGGATCTTCCAAATTCACCTTCAACTGGACTGTGAAATTAGAAGGGGTCCATATTTAGGAATGCATGTTTGGTTCATTTTCATTCGTGCCATGCCATCTGTAAATTTTTATTTACGTCTTCTATAATCGAGTGATGTTAGAAATGATAAAAGCTATAATCAACTTATGCTGCTTCTATTTATACATTGTACTCCTTACAAATACAAAGAAGTTACGATACAAACTGATAGAGCTAAAACTACTGATTTTATAGTGACCGAGGTTGGAATTCGGCCCTTGTCCTTGCGGAAAAAGAGTCCTTGGTACACTGGCAGATTTATAAGCACCACCAGACTACATTGAACAATTTGCAATACTAGTGGTTGCTCAAGAACTTTACCTCCTTCCCCATTAACTATTACTCTCTTTAGACCTCCAACTAAACTGACTAAGTTGATCAAAGCAAGAGTTGCTATAATTGTTGTAAAAATAGTAGTAGTAGTTCCGAATTCCATCCTATCCTGCTCATACATCTTTAGCGCCTCCTCGTCTGCAAACTTAGAACTGATGACAAATCCAGACCTGGCAAATCCTGATAGCTTTCGGATGGTATCTATTGTGGCTAGCAGATACGAGGTTATCCTTCTAAACATCCACATCCTCTGGTCATTCCACCACGCTTTCAGTGTGCCACCTGAATGTAAGAACTCAACTAAGCTGTATATGTACTTTGTTAAGATCAAGTACATGAATGGTTGGAACCATGGGCTTGTAATCTGATCATAAAACAGAAATTTGTCATAAGCATCTCATTTTTCATCATACATAAGAGGGAGAGAGAGGTATCGAGAACGGTACCTTAGGAAACAGGGGAATGCCCTTTAGGAGGCAAAGAGGTGGGATGAGAAGGTAGTACATAGTGGGAAAGCAGTTAAGACACCAACAGTCCTGGGAGTAGTACCCCATTTGAAGTGCTAAAGAGATCTTGCGATGCCCATACAGAAACGTGTTGTACTTTGACAGCAAAATCTGAAGATGTCCCTCTGCCCATCTCTTATGCTGAATAAGTGACTCCCCTAATGTGCTTGGAGCAACACCTAAGAATCCAGGCCTCTCTGGATTGAGGTAAACCGATTTCCATCCTCTACATTTTATGGATAACCCTGTCAGAACATCCTCCACTGCACAATTATACTTCAACCCCATCTGCAAATTAATAATCTATAACCATAAGCATTGTAAGCAACATCATAACAAATGTGTGCGTATATGTGAGACATAACCTCGTTTCCCCATTCAGTGTTTTCCTCGTAAGTACAACTTGCAAGAGCCTTCGATTTGTCTTCAAGTTCCTCAACACTTCCTTCGGGTAGCTTTCTGACACTAGTATCTATTCTCAATGGATTTCCTTTACTGTACTTTCTCCCCAGAAGAGTCTCTCTTCTGTGAAAGCAACCAGTCCCTATGTATAAAGGCCCTCCGCTACCATCCATACCTCGCAGCTCCACCTTTATCACCAATCATAAAATGTTCTGAGAACCCATAATTAGGAAAACATTGATTATGAAGAAAATTGTAAACCCAATACCGTACGTTGAATATAACACAAAGGCTATTAGAGTAAATGTCATGTGTGCTGATGTTACGAAACATCTGTGGGTACTGAACATAAGCAATCTCATGACCCTTTTCTTCATCCATGAAGAAACATAAAGCATCTCTTATGGATTCAGAATCGTTTGAGTACATGTCGCAATCCACAGTGAGGATAATCTGACCATTGCTTATCTCTGAGGATACCCTTATCTGCATAGTGTAGTAACAACAGTAAGAACAAAGTATTTCGCAAATAATGGTAATCAACATATCATATGCAGATTTAGAAAAGAATGCATTTAAGAAATGCGGGTCTTTTAGTGCACATACCAATGCATTCAAAGCTCCAGCTTTGAAGTTATGGTGATGTTGTGGTCTTTTCTCCCGAGCCAAGTATACAAGCATAGGCAATTTGCATCCTTCAATATCCACGGCATGTGGATCTCGGCTGTCGATTAATATCTACACCCAAGTGAAAATTTTAATATTAATATGATGGTTCCCAAATTTGACAGTACCCTTGTTGAGCTAGCGAAACAAATGAAAAATAATTTACCTGAAGGATTGTTTGATGGTCGCGCTGAGAAGCACCGGAAGCCCATTCTGAAAATCCTTTGTGCTTAGCCTGCATTTCTTCCGGAATCCTTCCCAACTTGGTTGCAGTTTCAATTCGTTGCTTCATTTCCTTGTATAATATCTGGAAACAGCAAATTGAAAGAGCTCCATTGTGAACAGAGCAGAGACAACAACCCCAGTGCATGAGAAATTATCTATGACATGGTTGTGTTTGACACAAATACATAGCGCACTAAGTGCTTACAAAAGAAAACATTGTCAGTACCTTAATGTTAGACAATTCTTGAGAATTTAAAGCAGCAGCTGGGGGATTTGAAAGACATGCCGAGGGAGACCTTGGCTCCACCTTAAATTTTTTGCAAAATGGTATCCAGAACTTGGCGAAATGAGAAGCCTCTATCAGAGCGTAAAACGTCAGCTCTGACCCACCGTCATCCGACAAGTACACGCTGAGATTCTCAGGTGGGTAATTGAAAGCCATGACTGACAAAACAGTGTTAATCACCATTATTGGTGGCTCTATTGTGGGGTCTGCAGTACATACAAATACATCCACACCTGGTAACTTCTCCTCATATCTGCAAACACAGACATAAGAATAACGTGAACGCCAGAATTCCATTCCAACGATAACGACAGCGAACGAGAAACTGAAATCTAAGGTTTCCGACACTGTTGTTCATACAACCACTGACTCCCAACATAGCAGTCAGCTGCTAATGATTTTTGAAGAATCTCTCAGGTGTGTGTCTGTGTTGTGTTGGGCGCTAGGCGAGGCGAGGCGACAAGCCCTTCGCCTAACTCCTAGGGGCGCCCGTGGAAAAATAAAATAAAAAACTGTATATATTCGCGCCTACTGGGCGCCTCTTGGGCGAGTCGAGCGCCTAGGACGCCTTTCACAACATAGGTTGTCTGTGTAAGATAGAGACAGAAGTAGCTGGTACTAGTACCTGAGTGAGAGTCTATGTTTGAAGGTATTGCGATATACGAGGTTCCAACGAACAGCTTGAGTGAAAAGCCAATAGATACTGAACCATATCTCGCACCCAAACAAACCGATCCAACACCGTCTTCCTGATTCTCCAAATTCACCTCCATCAGCAAATCCTGTAACAATATATCTGGCTCTATACACTAGAATCAAACAGATACAAATGAAGGTAGAAACTGAAAATAATCGATAAGCAAGTCGACCCTTTGATTCCTTTGTTTCAAATAGTGGAAGATTATATTCTTCATCATCCCTGCTCTCTCTACTGCTTCCCATCTCTCCCTACCTGATAGTCCAAAATTGTCAAAGATATTAGGCGGCTAGAAGAAGAAGATAAGCTAGAGTCACTTTGTTAGTCGGTCATCCATAAGTAAGGTGTAGTGTATGTGTCTTGAATACGGTTTAGTATTCAGTTGGGTCGATCCATTTACCCGACCCGTTTGACCGTTTACCTTTTGTGCAAGAGAAGACAAGTGTAGACAAGTCTTTTTTTGTGCAAGAGAAGGCATATCTTTTGTACAAGGGAAAGAATACCTTTTGTGCAAGAGAAGGCATATCTTTGTACAAGGGAAGGCATACCTTTTGTGCAAGAGAAGATATAAGTACTCTTCACATCCTCTAGTTTTAGTAAGAGAGAAACATAAGCAACTAAGAGAGAGTGTGAGGCAGAGTAGGCTTAATCTTAAGAGGGGGTTTTCAATCATACTCTTGTAATCTTGTTTGAATCATAGTGAAATCGTTATCGTCGTCTTCCAAAGTGGATGTAGATCATCTTGATCGAACCACTATAAATCCTTGTGTTGGGTGTGCTTCTTTTACTTTTGATTTCATTTCTATTTCAATTCTTGATTGATTGTGCTTGGAAGAGCCATTGGTTATAACAAATTGGTATCAGAGCTCCGGGTGGAAGCGATCTACAATGGCGGCAAAGTATGAGATTGAGAAATTTGATGGAAGGAATGATTTCAATTTATGGAGGCTAAAGATGAGGGCTGTTTTGGTGCAACAAGGTTTGGTGAAAACTTTGAAGGGGAAAACGGGTCTTGGAACAACATTGAAGGATGAGGAAAAGGATGAGCTCTTGGAGAAAGCACATGGATTAATTTTATTGTGTTTGAGCAATGAGGTCTTGAGAGAAGTTGCGACGGAAACGACACCGGACGGGCTATGGAACAAGTTGGAGAAGAGGTATATGACTAAATCCGTAACTAATCGTTTATATCTTAAGAAGAAATTACATACTCTTAGAATGCATGAAGGAATGTCTATTATAGATCATATTGATGATTAAAATAAAATTCTCTTGGATTTGGCAAATATTGATGTCAAAATTGAAGATGAAGACCAAGCTTTGGGTTTGCTTTGTTCCTTACCACTATCTTATGATAATTTTGTTGATACCGTAATGTATGGAAAAACCAAAATTTCCATGGAAGACGTTAAAGCGGCTTTGAACTCTAAGGAGTTAAAGAAGACGGGTATTGATGGTAAAGATAATTCGGGAGATGGGTTGTTTGTTAGAGGAAGAGGAAACTAAAAGGGCGGATTTGATAGGAGTAGATCAAAGTCAAGGTCTAAATCAAAATCCGGTAAATTCTATTGCTTTCATTGTAAGGAAAAAGGGCATTTCAAGAAGGATTGTCCAAAATTGAAGAGTGTTGAGAAGAATACTAACCAAGGCACCGCAGCAAATATTGAAGCAGAAAGTGATGATGGAACGGTTCTCACGGTTCGTACCGAAAGCTCGGAGAATGGGTGGATTCTTGATTCGGGGTGTACTTTTCACATGTGTCCTCATAGAGAGTGGTTTACTACTTATCAATCTAGAGAAGGTGGTAAAGTTCTTATGGGAAACAATGTCACTTGTAAAGTGGTGGGTGTAGGTACAATTCAAATTAAGATGTATGACGGTATGGTGAGGACTTTAACTAAGGTTAGGCATGTTCCGGACCTGAGAAGAAATCTGATTTCTTTGGGTACGCTTGATTCAAATGGATGCAAGTATCAAGGTGAAGGTGGAGTTATTCGTGTCTCAAGAGGAAGTCTTACAATTATGAAGGGCGAGAGAATTAATGGTCTTTATACGCTGCAAGGTACTACTGTGACGGGTGATGCAGTTGTATGTTCTTCAAGTTCTGAAGACGATACTACCAAGTTGTGGCATATGCGGCTAGGGCATATGAGCGAGAGGGGATTGGCTATTTTGAGCAAGCAGGGATTTCTTTGTGGTTACAAAAAAAGTAAGCTTGATTTCTGTGAACATTGTGTCTTTGGAAAGCAGTGTAGAGTCAAGTTTAGTACAACTATTCATAACAGCAAGGGTATTCTGGATTATATTCATTCTAATCTTTGGGGTCCTTCTCGGGTTGATTCACATGGTGGTGGTAGATATATGTTGACATTCATTGATGATTTCTTAAGGAAAGTATGAGTATTCATACTTAAACACAAAGATGAAACCTTCGTCAAGTTCAAGCAATGGAAGACTATGGTTGAGAAGCAAACCGGAAGACAAATCAAGTGCTTGAGGACATACAATGGTTTGGAATTTTGTGGGGGTGAGTTCAATGAGTTCTGCAAGGAGAAAGGGATTGTGAGACACTGCATAGTCAGAAAAACACCATAACAAAATGGTGTTGCAGAAAGGATGAACAGAACCATAATAGAGAAGGCACGGTGCATGCTCTCCAATGCCGGGTTACCAAAGCAGTTTTGGGAAGAAGCAGCAAACACATCAGCTTATTTAGTGAATAGATCTCCATCGACTGCTATTGAGTGTAAGACTCCAAATGAAGTTTGGACAGGTTCACATGCTAACTATGAAGACTTGAAGATATTTGGATGTCCAACCTATGCTCATGTAAATGAGGGGAAGCTAGAGCCTAGAGCAAAGAAGTGTATATTTCTTGGGTATGCAAAGGGCATGAAAGGCTACAGGTTATGGTGTCCTGCAGAAAGATCAAACAAGTTTCTTATCAGCAGAGATGCGAAATTTGATGAGCAATCGATGTTGAAGCCAAAGAATGAAGAACTATATGGAAGAGCTGAAGAGGGTGTTAGTGATAAGGTGGAGCTTGGTGAAAAGGTGGAACTTGAGATGCAAGTTCAAGGAAACAATGAGACTGTTGTTCCTGATGATGATGATCAAGATATTGTGCAAGAACCTGCCCAGGAAGAAGAAACACAAGGTCATCAGTACAATCTTGTAAGAGACAGAGAGAGGTGTCAAGTCAGACCACCTCAGAGATATGGCTATGATAATTTGGTTGCGTATGCACTTGCAGTGGGTGAGAGAATTGATAGGGATGATCCAAGAACCTATGAAGAAGCAATCGATGGTGAAGAATCAGCAGAATGGGGAGCATCTTCAATTGAAGAAATTGAGTCTCTTGACAAGAATGACACTTGGGAGATAGTTGCAAGACCAAAAGGACATAAGATTGTTGGAAGCAAATGGGTCTTCAAGAAGAAACAAGGTACTTCAGATGGTGAAGGAACAAGGTACAAGGCAAGGCTTGTGGCAAAGGGGTTTACACAAAGAGAAGGCATTGACTACAATAAGGTATTCTCTCCTGTTGTTAAACATAGTTCTATTAGAACACTGCTTGCTATAGTTTATTTAAAAGATCTAGAATTGGAACAACTAGATGTTAAGACGGCTTTCCTTCATGGTGATTTGGAAGAGCGTATTTATATGCAACAACCAAAAGGGTTTGAAGTTCCTGGAAAAGAAGACCATGTATGTTTGTTGAAGAAATCTTTGTATGGTTTGAAGCAATCTCCAAGGCAGTGGTATAAACGTTTTGATACGTTTATGTTGGAAAATGGATACAGTAGGAGTAAGTATGACAGTTGTGTATATCACAGGAAACTCCAAGATGGTTCATTTGTGTATTTACTCTTATATGTTGATCGCTTGCACAGACATGTCAGAGAAACAGAAGTTGAAGGTGCAGTTGAGTAGTGAGTTTGAGATGAAATACTTAGGTGCAGCAAAGAAGATATTGGGCATGGAGATTCATAGAAACCGAGCTGAAGGCAAGTTGCATTTGTCTCATAAGGCTTACATCGAGAAGGTGTTGGAGCGGTTTGGTATGAAAGATGAAAAACCAGTAAGTACTCCTTTGGCATCTCATTTTAAACTTTCTAGAAGGCAATCACCTCAAACTACAGATGAGGCAGAGTATATGTCTCGAGTTCCATATGCAAGCGCAGTTGGTAGCATCATGTATGTTATGGTTTACACAAGGCCGGATATCGCACAAGCTGTGAGTGTGGTAAGTAGATACATGGGAAGTCCTTGGAAAGCTCATTGGCAAGCTGTAAAGTGGATTTTGAGGTATCTAAGGGGAAGTACAGATGTTGGTTTAGTGTTTGATAAACACTATGGTGATTCGACGAATGTTGTGGGTTATGTTGATTCTGATTATGCAGGTGATCTTGATAGAAGAAGGTCATTGATAGGTTATACTTTTACATTGTGCGGTAGTACTATCAGTTGGAGGTCGGTTTTGCAAAGCACAGTTGCATTGTCTACAATAGAGGCAGAGTACATGGCAGTGCGAAGCAGTGAAGGAAGGTATATGGTTGATGGGTTTGGTTGGTGATTTGGGTTTCAAGCAAGAGAGTGCATCTTTGTTCTGTGACAGTCAAAGTGCCATTCACTTGACCAAGAACCAGATGTATCATGAGAGAACGAAGCACATCGATGTCAGGTATCATTTTATCAAGGATGCAGTTGAGGAAGGTAGGATAACGATGCTAAAGGTTCCTACAACGGATAACCCTGCGGACATGTTGACGAAGACGGTTCCAAGTATCAAGTTCAAGCATTGCTTGGACTTGGTTGGTGTCAACAGGTGCTGAGATCCCTTGAGAGGCTGAGCGAAGACGATGATAATGAGTGGTGATGGTATTTAAGTCAAGGTGGAGATTTGTAGTGTATGTGTCTTGAATACGGTTTAGTATTCAGTTGGGTCGATCCATTTACCCGACCCGTTTGCCCGTTTACCTTTTGTGCAAGAGAAAGCAAGTGTAGACAAGTCTTCTTTTGTGCAAGAGAAGGCATATCTTTTGTACAAGGGAAGGAATACCTTTTGGGCAAGAGAAGGAATATCTTTGTACAAGGGAAGGCATACCTTTTGTGCAAGAGAAGATATCAGAAGATATAAGTACTATTCACATCCTCTAGTTTTAGTAAGAGAGAAACATAAGCAACTAAGAGAGAGTGTGAGGCAGTGTAGGCTTAATCTTAAGAGGGGGTTTTTCAATCATACTCTTGTAATCTTGTTTGAATCATAATGAAATCGTTATCGTCGTCTCCAAAAGTGGATGTAGATCATCTTGATCGAACCACTATAAATCCTTGTGTTGTGTGTGCTTCTTTTACTTTTACTTTTGATTTCATTTCTATTTCAATTCTTGATTGATTGTGCTTGTAAGAGCCATTGGTTATAACATAAGGGTCTGAAGGTAATAAAGCCACAACCAGTACTCAAAATCCAGGATTTAGACCTTCAAAAAAAATATATATCAGTAGTAGCTTTGTCCAAAAACCAAAAGTAAAGAGTTTCAGTAGCTATTCACAATAATAATAGTTGAAGAAACTTTTCCGCATACTTGATGTGCCACATAACTATGCACCCCATAACTCCAATTAGCACAACCAATGACATATATACAATAGAAAAGGAGGAATATATTACCCACCAACATTACTTGACTTCTCAATTTGTTACATTTTAATGTAGCATCATCACAATCATAATCTAGTACAAAGAAGATACCAATATACAGATTGATAGAGCCAGAGTGACTGATTTTAGAGACACAAAAGGCGGAATCCGACCCTTGTCTTTTCTAAATAATCCTTGGTACACTGGTAAATTTGTAAGTACTACAAAACCACACTGGACAATTTGTATCAGCAATGGCTGCTCAATCGTCTCAAGTTTCATGTCAATGAACACTCTTTTCAGACCTCCGACTAAACTAAAGAGATTGATCAAAGCAAGGGTTGCAATGATTGTTGTGAAAATGGGAGAAGAAGTTCCAAACTCAATTATTTCTTTTTCATACCTCTCGGACACGTCTTCTTCTGCAACCTTAGACGTGATGACGAATGCGGACTTGGACAATCCTAATAGCTTGCTGATGGAATCAATGATTGCGAACAAATACGAGGTTGTCCTTTTAAACATCCATATCCTCTGCTCATTCCACCATCCTTGTAGTGTGCCACCTGACAATAAAAACTCCGCCAAGCTGTATGTGTACGTTGAGATGATCAAATATCCGAAAGGTAGGAACCATGGACTTGTAATCTGATCACGTAACACAACATTCCGTTATAACTTGAATTTGTTGCCAAGTGGGTCACCTAAGAGGGAAAAAGAGAGAGTACCTTTGGGAACAAGGGAATGCCCTTCAAAAGACAAAGGGGTGGGATGACAAGGTAGTATAATGTGGGTAAGCTGTTAGGAGCCCACAAACAGTAAACGCAGTAACTCATTTGAAGTCCCAAAGAGATCTTTTTATGTCCATACAGAAAAGGATTGTATTTTGAAAGAAAAATCTGAAAGTCTCCTTCAGACCATCTTTTATGTTGCACAAGAGTGTCGCCTAATGTGTTTGGAGCAACACCCAAGAACCCCTGCCTTTCTGGATTCAAGTAAACCGATTTCCAGCCACGGCACTGGATGGATAACCCTGTCAGTACATCTTCCACCGGACAACCATATTTCAGTCCCATCTGCAAAAATTAATCATACATAGACATGAATGACATTAGCTATCTCATACATAACATGAAGATACAGGGATTCAGCAACACAATTCTCACACAGACAGAACGAACCTCATTTCCCCATTGAGTATTCTCCTCCTCATAGGTACAATTTGCAAGTTCCTTCACGCTGTCTTCTAGTTCAGCAATACTTTCTTCGAGTACTACCTTTGATAGGATATCATTAGTTTCCCATTGATCTGTCTTAGATGCTTTGCTATTCTCTTTTCCCAAAAGTGTTTCTCTTCTGTGAAAGCAACCACTCCCGACGTATAACGGTCCTCCATTACCATCCTGACCCGGAAAGTCCTGCTTCAATTATCACAACAAAACCAAACTTATTGTCATATTCACAAATGATTTAGCATGAAAAACAGATGCACGTCTTATTGCTTTTGCTGATTACCTACCTCTGCAATTACTCGCAATGCCCCACCATATAAATCGTTCTTACTGATGTTATCGAAGTTCTGTGGGAACTGAACGTACGCAATTTCATTCCCCTTTTCTTCATCCATGAAGAAACACAAAGCATCTCTTACGGATACTGAATTGTTTGAATACATATCACAGTCCACATTGAGGATGATACTCCCATTGCTTATCTTTGACGATACGCGTATCTGCACAGTTAAACCAAAAATCAATGCTCCACTATTCTTAGATTAACTCATCAAATGAAGGCAATAATGGAAACATGGCTTCCAGTATTAGTTACCAATGAATTCATTGCTCCAGCTTTGAAGTTATGGTGGTGTTGTGGTCTTTTCTCCCGAGCCAAATACACTAGTGTTGGCAACTTGCTTCCTTCCATATCCACAGCATCTGGTGTTCGACTATCGTTCAGAATCTACATTTCATTTCAAATGTTAAGGAAATTCTTTGAACTACATTTTAAGGGTCATACATAAGATTACATTACCTGAAGAATCGTTTGATGGTCGCGTGGCGAAGAAACGGTATCCCATTCTGAAAATCCTTTGTGCTGCGCTCTCATTTCATCAGGAACCTTACCCAACTTAGTTGCAGTCTCAATCCTATTCTCCATATTCCCATACAGTATCTAGATGAAAATAGAATTATGCTTGTGATTAGACTAATTGTCAGAATCCTATTTGCTCCGTGACTATAATCCGAAGTAATTACATCCCTTAGAAAAGTGAGACGCGAATAATGCTCTACTTTCCAAATGATGATTTTACTAAAAGTGTGCGGTTGTACTAATTTTACCTTCATGGCTGACCATTCTTCGCTCTTGAAACTTGATGAGTTATGTTTGGACTTGGATGAGAAGTATGCAACAGGTGATCTCGGCTCCACTTGAAACTTCTTGCAAAATGGTATCCAATACTTGCAGAAATGAGAAGCCTCTAACATTGCGTAAAACGTCAAGTCAGAACCACCGTCATCTGATAAGTAAATGCTAAGCTTCTCCGGAGGGTAATCGTAAGCCATTACCGATAACACAGTGTTGATCACCATCGCTGGTGGCTCTATCACCGGGTTGGCAGTACATACGAATACATCTACACGTGGTAATTTTTCCTCGTATCTGTCGATTCAAACTCAAGTCAGATTCCCAGTCACCGAATAAACTAGGTAGGGGAGAATATTGTGAGGCTGAATTAGATTCAGACACCGAGCCATCCAAAAAAGACAGACTATCCACTCCACAGTTGCTGGAGTAGGGGAGTGAGTGAGAGAGATACCTGGAGAGTCTGTCTCTGAAAGTGTGACGAAAAACTTGACGCAAACGAAGAGGCAAAGAAACAATCCAGTAAAACCCGAACCAAATTTCTGCTGCAAACAAACCGATCCAGATCCATCTTTTTGTTCCCAGCTTATGATTGTCAGCTTCAGCAACACTTCCGGGAACATACTTAAATCTATAGAACCAAACCAAACATACACTTATCAGTACAGAAATCGAAAACAACCAGCGAATAACTAGCTGAAGCTTGTTAGCTTTCTTTGTCTCGAACAACTTTGGAACAACATCATCCTTTGTTTCATCGTCTCTCATCACTCTACTTGCTCCCATCTTTCTCTGCTTAGACGTTTAAGTTTTAGTATCCAAACGTGATTCGCATCAGTTCAGGCAGGATATATAGACACAAATTTTTTCCTGGCTTGACAAAACTAGCAAATGACTACGCGACAACAAATCAAAGTAGTGGATGAAAATCTGATACGGCGGATAAGTTGCATAGGCCTTAATAATGTACTATCCACCCATACCAAGATGACGAACGTGCATATGCCTGCCTATGATAGGGAATCTACTCGTTAGACTTCAATAAAAGGTACACTTTGGTCAAGATAAGTGTGCAGCACCCAAAACGCAAAACGAAGATCTAGATTCGGATTGAATGAGTTTTTGTAAAATTTTCCCACTAGGAGTAGGTCCAAAACTAATGTGGTAGGCTGGTACATAACATTTTTCCCAACAAGAAATAAATAACAAAAAGGACCATAGATAGCCTTTAAGTTTCCTTCCTAAATTGGGGCCCAGCCAATTTAATTAGGGCCTATAACTACATGACAAAATAGAGTCACTAGGAAGTAATTTGTGGGAACCCCTTATCCAATATATATGTTAATACTCAATATGTCCTTTTTAAATTAGTGGTAATCCGGATAATTAAATATTGTTTAATCAAGTTAATCCTGAAATTAATTATGATTAATGCATAATCAATACTTGTAAAAATTTGACTTTTTTTCGAAAAGACTCGATTCAGGATCGGTTGATGTTAGTTCATTTGTAAACCGATTCTGGGTTGGGTTTATTCCGAATGAAGATGCAAACCCAGAATCGGAGTTTAATCAATACCCACATAAACCGATTCCAACAATCGGTGTTTATATATATCCATATAATTCGATTAAAGCTTACTTTCAGAAACAAAATATTAGGAAATTAACGCAGTACATATATATGATTCAGTATGGGAATTCTAGAATTTGACACATCAAATGCTCGTCAATGAACCTCCGAGCACGTCGGTACAACATCGTATATTCTTTGTGGTGAATGAACTTAGTTTCCCCATTACGAATTCTCCATAGCCCGTTGAAACGTTCCAACTTAAATTCAATGAGTTCTTAAATGTTAGTATGTGAACTTTTGACATAGGTATTAAGATGATCGCATTACTCACTTTTTCCCTAAGAGGAGCTCGTGGATGATAGTCGTACACCATATTTCTAACTTTTACGTACTCTCGCATTGCACCTTTAATGTATTGGAATCGAAATGCCAAGTCTCTCCATTTTCGGTTATTGTGATTCCCGGTACGCCCGTAAAAGAACTCTTTAACTCTCTTCCAAAACATTGAATAGTTTTTATTCGGACGTTCACGGAACGTATTGGCAAAGGATTTAACGAGACACAAATCTTCAAACGGTTCCCATTCCATTTTCTAGGCTAAGTGTGTCATGTGGGAGTGGCTCAAAGAGGTTGTCCTTATATAGATGAAGTCTCAACGACTATTTTTTTTGAATTCAATTTAAACAATCGGATTTTATATATGATCACATAGACCGATTGTTTCCTTACAAAATCTTGTAAACTATAGTTCTCACTAAATCGGGCATTTTTAATGCTTATGTTATCCAATTGTTGAAAAAAAAAATATAGAACTTTCCTTCAAGACAATCGGATTTAATATAGGTACATATTAAACGATTCGAGGCAAAAAATGATACAAAAATTTTCTTCATTACAATCGGATTTTATATAGGGATATATTAACCGATTGTAGGCAAAAAATTATACAGAACTTTTCTTCATAACAATCGGATTACAAATTGGTACATGTAAACCGATTCTGAAACTGAACCTCTGGGGAACTGTCAGAATCTGATTATACATGTGGACATGTAAACCGATTTTGACTGAAAAATGCCAGAATATGCATTTTTTACACACACATTGTAGTTGGTTATTTAATCGCGTCTTGCATAAACACAATTTTTTTTCAAAAGAAACAAGAATAAGTCATTCATAAACTATGAATATAACCAAACATAATTCGACAATAAGTTTAAGACAAGACATAAGTTTTGACTCCATAATTATCCATAATATAACCATTCATTCATGAACATCCCTACCACGACCACGACCACGTCCACTGCCACGACCACACCCACCGCGACCTCGTTTACCATCTTGGGCGCTGCTCGATACACCTTCAATCATCTTTTTTTTTTTTGGGAGGGGGGGGGGGGATCTCTTCCTCTTCTTCCTTGGATCCTCCTCCTCCCCAAACTTTGCACCAGCTTTTACATCTTCGAGACTGTTCAATTCATCTATCAGCTTTTTATTGGAGTTAACATTTTTCCCTTCCCTGATTTCTAGCTTTGCTTGGGTTATCAAGTGCCCGACTCGTCTTCTCTGTTTCAATTTAAAAAAAACAAACATTCAATATATAATGCTAAAACCATTAACAAACCGTAGTTGAGTAACAATACGCACCAGGAATTCGTGATCCGTATCTTTGTCCTCTATCTTGGGCCTCTCATCTACTCGTATCACTCGAGTATGCGAAATATTAAGGTACCACGGCATGTAACCCGCAATTGCATCATCATCTGTTCGCGATGGACCTTGCTGCAGAGATGGAATATCCTCTGCTTTGTCGTGCCTACTAGCATTTGTTCTTGGTCTTCTTCTCATCCCATTGGAACACACCCTTGGTGAACGTGTAAATCTTATCCCACTCAAGATCTTGCACGTACTCTTTGTGCTTCAGTGCTTTACCATCTATGCTTAGCCCGGTAATGAACTTCACATCATTTGGAGTTATCGTCATTTCTCCAAATGGAAGATGCAAAGTATCTGTTTCCCCATAATATCTCTTGGCAAAGGTGGAACAAAGAGGTTTGTCGTAACCAAGGTGCAAATTATCGACCGCGGGGATCAAACCCGTTGAATTGACTAGATCGATTACTTCCGAAACTTCTACAACGGTTGATTCTATTGCTTCCAGTGGCCATTTCCTCATCATACTCACTGACGTTCCTGGCTTCATAAGACGAACGACATCCTTGTGATCCTATAAAACAAAACAAACCCGATGGACAACATTCAAAACACTACACGAATAATAATTTTTATGTTACATAGCATAAGGTTTAGGTACTTACTATTGTATGGAAAACGACGGCGGCCCAACTGACTTTGTACCCCCATAACATCTTTCCTCCATCACCGGGTAACCCGTGAACGGGATCCGTAGGGCCGCGAGAAAGCATCTTCAGTGGGTCGGGCATGTGGTCCCCTTTTTTTCTTCTTCTTACCATTTGTCTTATCTTGGTTTTCAACGTCTCCTCCTTGGACTTGTTGTTGAACTTATCCTCCTTGGACTTATTCTTGAACTTCTCCTATCTCTTCATCACTTTCATCCTCACCTTCTTCTTCATCACTTTCACTCTCACTACTTTCTTCTTCACCACCTTCCTTGCCACCAATTTCTTCTTCACCACCTTATTGTTCATTGGGTGTATCGGAATCAGATTCTTCGTGTGTTGGTTGCTCCGCTTCAGGTGGTGGGTCATTGATGCTGATCCCTTTTGCTTTTTTCCCCGTGGCCCTTCGGTGGGAAGCATTCAAATTTTGACCGTCTTTTCGACGAGGTCCCAAAGGCTTAGGAGAAGCAAAGTCATTTTTCCTCTTATATTTCTTTTCGGCTTGCTTTTGTTGGTTGCCCTTGTTTGGCCTGTAGAATACGGAGTTAAGCAACAAACAACAATGGAATCGAATGCATTTTTTTTAAGTCAAGGTACACAATCGGTTTACTATTTATACATATAAAATCCGATTCTTAACATAACAAATAAACAATCGGTTTATTCAAGTGCTCATGTAATACGATTGTAACAACAAAATCCGCAATCGGATTTTTTAAGTGCTAATGTAACCCGATTCTAATAATCGGTTTTCTCGATATACATATAAAGTCCGATTATTGACTAAGCATATAAGAATTTTAAGGCTACACAAGCGTTTTTTTTAACACATATGTAATCCGATTCTAACAAAAATTAGTTACAGAAACAATGGCTACAAGAATCGGTCTATTTATACATTAACGTTCTCCGATTACAATGTACATGCAAAAAAATCGGTTTATAAGTGTAAGAACATAAACCGTTTCTAAAAGGAATCGGGTTACATCGACATTAACGTAATCCGATTCTGTGAACACGGAAATGTTTTGATTTAAAAAAATTCGATTTCTAAGCGATTGCATGTTACTAAAACCTAGTTTAGAGGATTGGGTTGATAGAAAAGTACCTGATTCGACCAATTTCCTCCTCTTGTGCAATACAACAAGCTTCGGCCTCCTCAAACACTTCTTTCGTTTTCTTTCGAATCACTTCAACGATTCCGGGATTCTTTTCACTACCAAAATTCCTATTAGTATGCTTCACTCTTGTTTGTTTCGACATTTTATAGAAGAAAAAAACGATTAATCATATTTGGATCGTCAATCATCCACGATGTTTTGGTTTCGAAAAAATGAAAAAAAGAGGGAAAAGAAGAAGAGAAGAATCGGTTAATGAGATAAAAATGATAACTGATTTTAGTTTTAGGTTTATTATTAAGAGTTGAAGGGTAATTTAGTAATATTAAAAAAAAAAAATAGAAGGTAATTTTGAAAGTTTCAATAAATTTGGACACCCTTATCATTGTTTATGGTGGAAATAAAATTTCGATAGGCCCCAATTTAGGTAGGTTAAGTTTTAGGTCCATGATTTTATTGTAGAGCAGACATCCAGGACTCGTTTAGTATCCAATGACAAAATCACAGTAGATTGCTGATGAATTTTACAACAATAAATGAGCAGTTGCTCTTCGGAATACACCAGTTTTCATATTCTGGTCATTCTGATTTTCATAATCTATTGTCTTTTATTCCAATCCATTTTTAGTACAATCATAATTCAAGATATGGGAATCAAGCATGCTAATGAAGCTAAAACAATGGAAGTGACCATAATGGAGAAGGGTATTGCACCATTGTCTTTGCGGAAGAAGAGCGCTTCGTACACAGGCACATTCACAAGAACTGTCAACCCACAGAGGATAAACTGCGAGATCAATGATTCAAAAACCGCAATTCCTCCACCAAATATCACACTCCTGACCAATCCACCGAGCAGCGTAACAAGATTCAAAACTGCAACAGTTGATATGATAGCAAACATGGGAGATGCGTTGCCAAATTCCAACATCTCATTCTCGTATCTCTTGAGAACCTCGTCGTCTACAACTTTGGGTGTAATTACAAATGTTGTTTGCGAGAAACCCAATTGGCGGATCACAGTGTCAACAAAGCTAAAAAGGAAGGATGTTAGCCTTCTGAATACCCAGATCCTGTGTAGATTCCACCATTCTGTAATTGTCTCTCCAACTGACAGAGCCTCATAAAGACTGTATAAGCTGGTAGAGCCGAACACATATGCAAAAGGTAGAAACCATAAACTAGACATCTGACAGAAGAGAAAGGAACTGTTAGCTAAGATGCATTAGGATCTAAACAAGCAACACCAATTAGAATCAGCAAGCTAAAACACCACAATCTGAAGAAAATGTAGACTAAAATACTAGAGTACACCATAATAGACACTGTAAGAAATTCTCATTAAACTTACCTTTGGGAATAAAGGGATGCCATTGAGGAAGCAAAGAGAAGGAACAACCAAATAAAAAATGGTTGGGAAGGAATTAGGAGGCCATAAACAATAAATGCAGTAACCCATTTGAAGACCTAGTTTTATCTTTCCATAGCCATATGTGAATGGACAATACTTAGACAGAAAAATCTGAAATAAACCTTCAGACCATCTCTTATATTGAATTAAAGCTTGATCCAAGGTTACAGGAGCAACACCAAGAAAGCATTTTCTTTCGGGGTTGAAATAAACCGAGTTCCATCCCCTGCATTGTATTGCTAATCCTGTTATAACATCTTCCACTGGACACCCATATTTCAGACCCATCTGCAGTTGTCATTAAACCCCGTTAAACAAACTGAAGGGAGTGTATGTGTGTGTGTGTGTGAGAGATATACCTCGTTTCCCCATTGGGTGTTTTCCTCGCATGTACAATCTGCAAGAACTTTTGATGCATTCTCTAACTCAGTTATACTTCTTTTTGCCTTAATAGGATTGGTTTCCAGATTCCAATTTTCTCTGTAATCTTCAGTAAATTTTCTTCCACATATAGTTTCTCTTCTATGAAAACACCCTGTTCCACTGTATATAGATCCCCCGAATCCGTCTATACCTGTCATTTCAACGTTATTGATCACTCTAAAACCATTAGCATATAAATCACTCTTAGTAACATTGTTGAAGTTTTGTGGGCATTGCACAAATGCAATATCATATCCTTTCTTTTCATCCATGAAGAAACATAATGCGTCTCTTAATGCTTTTGAATCGTTCGAATACATATCACAATCAACACTTAGAATTATCTGTCCATTACTTATCTCGGATGACACTCTTAACTGCAATTATAACACAGAAATGAGTGGTCGAGGTTTAACAGAATTAAGTGAACATTTTCTCGCAAAGTTCAAGAAGGCATTTTTTTTTTTACCAATGCATTAATGGCCCCAGCTTTGAAGTTGTGAGAGTGCTGTGGTCTCTTCTCACGCGCCAAGTAAACTAAAGTTGGAAGTTGATTCCCATCTGTGTCGACTGAACTTGCATCTCTTCCATGGATCAATATCTATTTAAAATTCATAGACAGCTTATTAGTAAGCAACTCAAGCTTTATGAAAGTAGCTACATACATTTAGTACAATTCACCTGAAGAATCGTTTGATGGTCACGCTTAGTTATTTCAGGGGTCCATTCTGAGAATCCTTTGTGTTGTTTCTTGGTTTCTTCTGAAACCTTACCTAATTTGATTGCTGCTTCAATTCGATTTTTCATATCTTCGTATAGTTGCTGTATCAACAAAAAATCGCTTATTAGAATATTTGGGGATATCAGATAATAGTGCACTCTGATGGTTAGCTAGACATGATGAATCTTATTGGTGGGACGCCGAAACTTAGAGGATACACTCCGAATCTAGGCGGGCTCAAGGCAATTGGAACCTGCCGTGGAACTTTAGGGTCAAAATCATCATGTTTTAACAGCTTTGCATCTTATATACTTGTAGCATTTGGTTCCATGTAATAAAACTTCAACCGACCACCAAAGCAGTAAATGAGATGGTAAATAAGAAAAAGTAGACCAACAGTATTTTCAGTTTTCTAATGCGTGGGTCAAGATACGATTAGATGTTGGACACAAGGTATGACTAATTCTAGCACCCCCACAGATCTCTACTTGGACCACCACTAGCTATCTTAATTAGACTTCAGCCACACCTTGACAATCTCAGTGAGACAGTGTTACAGTTTGATATCCACAGGACTAAATAAAAAAAAGGTCCTCCAAAACAGGCTAATAGATCAAAAGGAACCAAAACAGCAATTAATAAAAATCAAAATGCTCTGTTGTCACATGGGCTCCCCTGTCCTTACATGCTTAGCATATAGTGATCATAGATATTCTAGTGCACATCTAGCTCTTTTTGGTATCCAACAGCGAACTCATATTCGGTTTAGGACAACCAGGGATTCAGTGGTCCATGGGATGCGGACCTGATGGTCCTGATAGAGCTCAAGTACACAAATACAAGGTACAAGTTGAGATAGGTATTTCCAATATTGTCACTAGCATTACAATACTAAGCACCGTAATAGAAAAAAAGAACTTCTCAGTTCATTTTCCAAGAATCTAAGCAAATGTTGCATAGAATTGTTTTCTGCATTGGATTATAAGGCATATGCCCCAACTAGAACTAAACAGATGACATGGGTATGATTATAATATAATCAGCTTAATGACTACTTTAACTTTCACCATTTAAGAGTTAGGTTATACCTTAGTTGTCAGCCAGTCCTTAATGCTTTGATTTTCCAGAGAAGGAGGTGGGTCAGATACTTCAGAAAAGTAAGCGGCTGGAGATCTTGGTTCCACTTTGAACTCCTTGCAAAACGGTATCCAATGTCTTGAGAAAATGGAGGCCTCATACAGAGCGTAAAATGTCAGTTCTGAACCACCGTCATCGGAGAGATAAACACTCAATTTGTCAGGTGGGTAATCGTAAGCCATAACCGATAACACAGTGTTGATCACAAGTGTTGGTGGTTCTATTGTTGGGTCCGCTGTACATACAAATATGTCTACTCCTGGCAAATTCTCTCCATATCTGCACCACACCAAGACATAATAAAAGAATACACTAAATATTAAGTACATATAAAGATGTCTCTCGAGGTTGTGTGACCATTGTATTCATTGTAGTTTTTTATGCATTTGTCTAACTTAAATTATCATGTAAAAAATATTTACACCCTACGGCTCATACGAGTCAGGACCGAGTCAGAAAAACGAAGAAAATAGCGGCAAATGAATTGGTAAAGTACCTGAGTGTGAGTCTGTCTTTGAAGGTGTAACGCTTGATGTTATTCCAGCGGATAGATTGAGTGAGGATCCAGTAAAGACCAAACCAGACCTCGGAAAGCAAGAGACCAGTCCATACCCATCTCTTTGGCACTCCTAGTTCTTCGTCAACGCCCAAAAACGATGAACTTGTTCCAGGGATATGTGTAGCTCTATATACCCAAATCAAACAAATATTCACAAATATACTTCCTGCAAACAACCTGTACCCTAACTTGCCAAGCTTAGCTTTATTTGTTTCAAACAGAGGTAGTTCATGTTCACTACCACTGATCTCTCTGCTTCCCATCTCTCTGGACCTCTATCTCTATCCCTCTAGTTCAGAGGTGAAGTGTTTTACTCTCCCACTCTATGTATATAAAAAGACAATTGCGTTTGAATAAACAAGTAGTATTCATATTCAAAGATAATGAAAGGCACCCCGACCAAAGAATTTAATAACAAATTAGCAAAAAGTTAAAAACAAGCCAAAATCTTGATAACATCACTTTGTCTAGAAGCTGATTCCTTTTTGGTTAGTAATTTAGTTTGTCTACATCAGGCTTGGTTGTTATACTGTGAGTCATGCTTAAATAATTCAACTCTTGATCTGATACATTTCGAGTCGCATAGTAGTATACTGCTACTCCACCGCAACAAATTTTGAATTGCTTATATACAATATTTCTGCTGGTCACCATGATTCATACTCATTTGAGCAATGAAAATAATAAAACTGGCAGTAGTTATAGGGATGAATTACAATCCTCAATTTGCTACGTTTCATTTTTCTCTCTCTCTCTCTCTCTCTAGAATATTGTTAAATGACCCTTCAGTATAACAGTTGTTAGGTACTGATGATGCATTACATTCATGAACAACAGAAACATACAAAATCAAATTTTCCTCTTAGTCATTTGTTTCATACTATAAAGAAAAAATGAAGAAAGACAAAATAAATAAATAAGATTTAGACATAGCAAACACATGAGTTGGTCGGTCTACATATACCTTGAGGACCTCTGAGGAAAAGATGCCTAACAACATATGAAAACCGACATGATCATAAGAAATGAACAAATCATCAACCCATATATCTTATGGTTTTATTTCATTTCCAAGGGATAACTACTGTCTAATGAGTGTGTATATGCATTTATGCAGGGCTGGTGTTTCGGGAAGCCCAGGCTAATATGCAACATGGAAGTGCAGAGTTGTAGATGTTCAAGGGTTAACTGAGCAGCCTTATCAGCACTCAGGAATGGTATGAGTAATTAGGGCTCAGAAATTGAAATTGTTGGCACCATAAAATTTAAAAGGACCCGATCATCTAAATTAGCATCCTTCAACCAGATGAAAATAAGTACGGAGCAAGTCACTTCAATATTTACAGGTAATCATTCAGGTACCGCAATAAGGGGTAAGTTTTAACTCCAAAAAAAAAAGAAGGGACTTTTGGAACTACTTACAGAGTACTCCATATAGAGTTCAGTCACTCTCACATCATTATATCATCTCTTTATTCACAACTAGTTTCTGATATGAAAGCAGTCCGACATCCAAAATTTCTATCCTAAGTATTACTGTACCACCAAATTACGATTAAGCATGTCACTTTGGAACCACTTTAGGCTTCTTTCTATTGCTTGCATTGGAGCAGAGAATAACGTCTTCCTCATCCAAAGATAGCTTTCCATGTAGACCTTGTACGTCTTTGGCAAAGCCCGTAAATAACTCCAGTAATTGCTTCCCCGTAACGTATTCATCTGTTAACCAGCTTACAACCCTTAAACCAGAGCCTTGTGCAATCTACAAAATTTGGACAAGTATGACTTCATCAGTTTACTTTATTGATAATTTAACACTTCTAAAATCTAAAAGGCGAAATCAAAACACAGAATAAAATGTTCACCAGTATATGACGTAAAATGTTAAATTAATATAACAGCAAGGATATAGTAACCAATCACTTTCTTCCAATGTTAAAGACAAAATACACTTAAGCATACCTCAGCTTTCGGCATTAAGCTTCCGAAGGTTCCATCCCTTGGTTCCACATCAGTCATTACCCATGGCCTGCATCGGACGAATATTGAACTCAAATATAAGCTGATGCGGCCACACTTCAATAATGCCAAGAAAATTATTACTAACAAGAGGCTAGAAGTTTCAACCGTGGTATCTACTAAGTAAATATGTGAATGAAAATGCATTTTCAAAATTGGTTAATTTTCACTGAGTTTTGTCTGTTATTCAACTTATGGTATGATATAATAATAATTACATAAGTTCCAATATCTTCACCCCAACTCTTCCTAGTTGCAGTCGTCCAGGCAGGAGTGCCGAAAAGGAAACTAATGAATGATATGTGACTGACTGAACCTAATGCAAAAATTTGAGAATGATTTAAAGTATCACAACCAAAAAGCTAGTTCACTAATCACAATATAGTTCGAAATCTAGTCTTCCACGCATCTTTCATCCATTAAACATGTACAGACAATGAGATGTAAAGAAATTAATTTACCATACCTTCCTCTTGAGGAGATAATGAGATGAGCAGGATCACATAGATACTTCAATAACCTTTGAAGCTTCTCCTTAGCATCTGCAGTGATGATTCCCCTTGTATTTACATCTGACAACAAACTTGGGAAAACAAATGCTCCACAAATGATAGAGACGTGTTCATATAAGAAGTTCACAATCGTCCGTGGGGACAAATCCTTCTCTAAATTCTCAATTACTGTATAGTAGCTATGGCCTTCTTTTGTAAGACTCTTAGTAGTCATTAAACAACCAACCAAACCAGGATCCTTTACAGTCTTCTTCAAATTTATCCCATCATTATCCTGTTTCAATAAAGTTCGACAACAATAAATTTATATAACGTCCATTTTTATTCTGGGAATTAGTAAACCAAATGACAAGCCAGTTCCATTTAGTAAACCAAATTACTGCTTAGAACTTTTTGCTTATAAAACACAAGAATCCAAACTACAATCTCATTTAGCTTTCGTTTGTCACTATTATGTAAATTCAACAGTAATTTATTTTTTTACCTCAACATCTTTATCAGAAGAGTCATTTGAAGGCAGTTTGAGTGGTGCTTCTGACATACTCAAGAAATCGGCCAGCTTAAGATCAATTAGCGGGGTTCCTGGTATAAGTTTGCAAATACGTTCGATACCCATGGATTCTTTAGTCCCAGCCCTCGGACCATGTAACCAAGCAACCACAAAGGAACAATGACAAATCTCTTTTTTTCCTTCACGGGAGTGAGGTTTTCTGTCAACCTGTTAATCATACCATACAAGATCAAATAACAGATAACAACTCCTGAAGAAAAAAATCTTCCCTCACAATGTATCAATCAGAAACAAAGCATAAATTCCAGAAAAAATTAAAAGATTGGGAAACTCAGGCGTATAAGGCATTGGGGGTGATATACGCTCTCCATAATGGAATACTTGGCATCTTGAGTTAACAAATTACCATTTACCCTAAACCCAGAACCCAAACCCTTAACCCAGAAATGAAACCCTAATTACAAGATAAAAAGAGGAAATGTAAGAAATAAAATAAAATCTAACAAAATGAAAAGGATGCAAGAATGAATCTTTAAAAAAACAAAAACAAAACAGTGAAAAAGAATGACTCACCGAGTCAATCACTCCATTGTAGAACTTGATGTCTTCATCACCTTGAATAAAAGAAGCACAAACATTCATCATCAACTTAACATCTTTACATTCTTTGTCCTGCAACTGAACACAAGCTGGACGAAATCTCTTCTTGAAATTCTCTACTTGTTCAGGGGTTTTAAAGTCTTGAACAAAGTAATATTCATCATTTTCTTCTTCTGTAAAATCCCAGTACTTTACAACTAGGGTTTCATTGTCTAATACTAACGGCCGGATTGTGTACCAAGAATCATCAGAAAATGATCGGAAATCTAATAGCGGTGGCTGTTGGTTCTTTTCCCGGTAGCCCATTTCGAAAACCCTAAATTTTCTTCTACTACAGACAGAGAATAGAGATAGAGGCACAAAGAAAATGAAGCAAGGGTCGTATACAAGTTCATTTCCTGATAAAGGTTTTCTCCAGAAGCGGAAAAGATCGAAGGGTTTTAGCTATATTTGGATTCGAAAGGGGCAGTAATTTTTACAAAAAAAAAAAGTTAAAATTTTTGTTAATATTTACAGCGCCAGCGCCAAAAAAGTAATAAAAAGTTAATAGCATGTTTGGATTTAGAAGTAGAAGTAGAAGTCAGAAGTACTTTTCCAGAAGCAGAAGTCAGAAGTAGAAGTCCAAATTTTTTGCTTCACAAAAAGTCGACTTTTTCTGCTTCTGGAAGTAATTCTGAAATTCTACGTCCAAACTGACTTCTTGCTTTTTGACTTCTAGAAGTCAAAAGATTACTTTTGGATGTGTATCCAAACGCGCTATAAGATTACGTTTCATTCGGATGTCAGAATGACCACTAGAACGGTGTCAAAAATGTGACCTTATCGCTGATCGGACAGTGGATGAATTAATGGCAACCAAATATAGGTTTAAGTTAGATTTCACATCAAGCAATTTCTTAGGAAATTTGGTGATCTGTTCACATGTGAGTGGGGTTTCATTGTGTAGATGAAATGAATGAACTTGGTTTAGTTTTAGCAATATACCAACAAAGAATGAGCATGAAAGTAGTTTCTTTTTATTTATTTATTATATTTTCTTACTGAATTCAATCACGAGACTCTGAACTATCCTGCAGTTGAATATCACGAGATATTTTTCGTATTAATTTTGATAGATTATAAACTCAGATACATTGCCAAACAATCTATGGGGCTAATGCAGTTAAGCACCAAGACACTGGAGTGCTGGACTGATGAAGATAAATCTACCTTTCGAACTGTCTACGGAATTTACAGGGAACGCTTTGAAGGCTCACTTTGACCGTCCATGGGAAGGACAGCAAAGCATGCTTTAAGCTCGTAGACGTTCTTCGATGGTATCAAATATCCTTTCAGCAGTGATAGATTGAATAGCCTCAGGAGGTGGAGGTCGTGGGTGTCGAAGACAATCTACAAATCGACGGACACAATTGAAAACAGGACGACAGCGGAGAATCAAGAATCCAATTTGTCCTACTACTCCCCCTGTAAACGCCACTATTGTGAATGGTTCCATGCTTGTTCTCGATTCTTTCTGCCACACTATCAGTTGTTATGCGGCATCAAACATGTGTAATGGGAAGAATATGCTCAGTGGTTATTTCTATTTATAAGCTGGGGGAGCTAGATCAAACGGACTTATAAGAAAAGAATACAAAGATGGAACTGAAAGAAAATTCATTACTACACGTTAGAATTAATTTATGAAGTTACATGCGTTTTCCTGATGTAGGATCAAGTGCCTACGTAAACGTTTTAGCTCATGAAAGTTAGCGTCTTAAATGTAACTAGATTTTGTGCCCGTGCTACGCACCGGGCATTTCATTTTGGTTTGTTCGCGGCTTCGCCCCACCCCGTGACCATGCGTTTTTGATTTATTGGGACTGAACAAATTAAATATATGCTTAATTAAATTTAATATGCCTTTCAATTACGATCTAAGTGTTTTTCCTAACCCAAGTGTCTACTAACTCTTAACTCTTACCAAATCTATCAATTACGATCTACTAACTTTTGGTTGGTACACCCCTTAGTAAAATGGCACCCCCATTAGCAGTCTTGTTTAGATTTCCTTTTCTTTCTTATAATTTTAAATGGATGATGATATCAAGAGCTACTCCTTCTTCGTGTCGTTTTGCATTTCCAGAAATTCACACTACGTTCATCGTCAACCCGCATTTTTTTACAATATTCTTACAGGGATAAATCTTTGCACTACCGCCATTCTAACTCAGCAGTGTCTACCTTACGGCCGCAATTTGACCCATTCACCGATTTTCCCACCATTCACTGTAACTTCCTGCTCAACAGTTTCAGATGTTCATAACTTTTACTTCCAGATGATCAAACATGGAAATTAAAGTGATCGGTTCATTGGCAATCGATTGGTCACTATGTATTCAAACATGGAAATTAAAGTGATTGGTTCATTGGAAATCGATTGGTCACTATATATGCAAAATTTGGTAGTGCACTCAATTTGTTTGAAGAAATTCCTGATAAGGATTAATATCTTGGAATTCCATGATTGGGGTGTTTGCGCAGAGAGGAGATGTGAAGAAATGTTTCAGTCTTTTCTGTAACATTAGGTGTGAGATAGGTGTTGCACCGAACGAAATAAAACTTATCTCTCTTCTCCCTGTTTGCATCAATATTCCAGCATTAACAGAAGGTAAAACCATCCATCCTTACATTGTGAAATTTGGTTTCTTAGATGTTTTCTCCGTTGTTTGTTTATTTAGTATACATGTATGGAAAATGTCAAATTTAAATGGAACATTTTTTTGCTTTCTTTTCGGTAGTTCATGATGACTAATTGATATGAAAATTAGTGTACAAAATGCTTACATGCACTTGTCTAATCCGTACCAGCTGCAATGGCTTGAGCAGCGACAGACCATTGAGAATTGCCACCCCTTTGATGATTCGATACCGTAATAGAAGCCCATTGAAAAACATTGTAAGGACTAAAGAAAAAATCTTCAGGTTGATTATGCCATGTATAACATCGATGAGGTTTGGATTCTGTAACTATCTTCTTTGGTACTTTATGAATCCTGATTTGCAATCTAGTATGTATGTAACAAACATCCCATTGAACTTTGTCTTGTCCTATATCAAAGTCCATTCATTCGTTTGTTGAGGCTTCGATGGAAACAACTTATGAGAAGAAGTGGCCTTTTTTATCTTAACAGAAATAACACAATTCTAAAAAAATATGATGGAAGGTACTCATTTCCTTCAATGTTTTCATTTTGGGGAATATTGGTTCTAACTGATTAGTATTGTTAATGCTTAATTTCCTCCATAGTTTCAAGGACAATTTCCAAGAAGTGTACGAAGCTCAATGGAAATCCAAGTATGAAGCTTCTGGGATATGGTGAGATATCGTTGTTCATGTCATTATTCACAATTTTTCAGATGTTTCTAGTTCGACACAAACTAATAAAATTGTTATACAACTATGAACTAATAAAAGTATTACACGAACTGTTGAATCAGGAAAGATGACCAAGGATCTTGCTCTTTTCATTCATGGATCCAATTAATTTTTTTGTGGGAGTATTTGTCCTGCTTACCTGCAGTGTGCTCGGTTTCTGTACTTATCATGACACATTCTCGTACCTGAGTTATGTAGGAATTGCAAAATAAAAAGGTAAATTTAGACTATAGTACTTGCATCTAAGATCTTTAAGAAAATATTATAAGTTGTATGCTATTCATCAGTGTTTGTTAAACGTAAACGTCTAAAGATTATCGAATATCTCCTCATACACAATATTTTGTGTATATTCTTCTGGCCCATCGTTATTCTTCTTGATGAATATTTTCAATCCTTGTCTTCTAGTTGTTCTTGAGACAGCTACATACAACTGTCCGTGAGTGAATACAGGCTTGTCCAAATATACGCCAACATTTGGAAGGCTTTGTCCCTGGCTTTTATTTATTGTCATTGAATAGAATATTCTTACCGGGAATTGTCTTCGGTGCTGGATAAACGGCAGACTTGTTTCGGGAGTAGTCATATTATTCTTGGAATGAAAACGGTATTCCCGACACCTAGACCTGTTAGTATTTCTTCTACTATGTTATATTTACCCAAATGTTTGACAATCAATCTAGTGTGGTGTCTGTAGATTGTGTGGAGTCCAATAGTTGAGTTTCATGCACCACAAATCCAATTTACTGATATGATTTAGAATTCACACTACAACATGGCTCAATTTGGGAAGAAATGATGAAATTTTCTCAAAGATCTTGCTAGATCTGAGAAAATGTTATTAATCGCAGTCTTCTTTCTCAAGATATATGGGAGTAGTCAAGTCTCTTTCTTTGTCTAACTTGTCCCTTAGCATATTAGGATTAGAATTTTGTAGTGGTGGTTTTTTCTTTCTTTGTTATTCCTTGTTAAAAAAAATAGGTAATGACTGGAGAGACAGCTCCTCACAGGTTTTAGTTTTCTTTTGGGAGATTTTGGGTTTACTTATGAGATCTTCTTATTATAAGTTTTCGTCTCCCCATTATATCTTTTGCTTCAGCTTTATGGTTTTCTTGTTTAAAAAACAAAACACACAGTATCCATAAGAGGTATTAATATAAAGTAGTATTAACGTATTTTTTTTTTTGTTTTGTGATTCAGTCAAAAATTAAAAGGTACCTCCTTGCACTTCTCCAAAGTGTTTGTTGCTCTCAAGATCAGACATTAGTGCTTTCAGTTTTATATTGAAGACGCGGCTTACTATATCTGGCCTATCTGCTGCTGGTTGTCCAGGTATCCTTTTTAGAGCCTCTGTTATTTCAGACCATTTCGGATTACATGTGAATGTAATGAATAAGTTCGGTGCCCCTAATTCTATGCATATAGCAATGGCGTCTTGGTAATGTTGAATCATATATCTGGGTCCACCAGTGAATGAAGAAGGTAAGACTATTCTCCCTGCAGTACCTGGTTCAGTGTCACCTGCAGCCACTGCTTCTTTTATTCCTTGAAATAGGTCAGCACGTATTTCATCCTGATGGCCTATTACCCATTTCAACCTACACTGTTCGATGGTAGCATATGCATCAACCACAAACTGTTGGAATAATCGACCTCCTCGTATTAGTGTTTGTCCTTCATTAGTGATAGGTGTCTAAAACACCGTAATATTTATCTATTGTTTATGCTTTCTCTGCTAGTTTTCTTGTAAATTATGTATCTTATGTTTTGTTTTTGAGTATTTAGGTACTTTGGAGTCATTTGGAACAAAAGGAGAATAAACATGGCGAAAGTTTCATCTCATATTCAATGGCTATTGGAGGCGGAAATTATTTCTCATTATTTGCTTTTATTTCTTCATCTCTGTCTGAAAAGTTTGTCGGCTTTAGTGATGCAACTTCTGTCTGAAAAGCATGACAACTTTAGTGATGATTCTCATTGAAGAGAAGAAGTAGATTTGAGAAGTAAGAGGCGGATGTTGCTGGTGGAAGGCGAAAGGGAGCGTTCATTTGGAGCATAAAGGGGCAAAGCTGTCATTTCCTAGGCGAATACATTCGGGAATCCAATCAAGGTTAGGGGACAACTCTATTTGGAAAAGTGTTAAACACAAACTAGCCAAGGTTAAAGGGGACCCCTAGCTGGGTGGATCGTCAATGATTGGGTGCATAAATCCACCCAATCATTCCTACACAAACTTTCAGAGAAGTGTTTCTTCCCTTTATTTCACATCTGAAATTGAGGAGAAGGAAACGGAGCTGTGACTACTTCTGGTTCCAAGTACCCAGATCAAGATGAAGTTGTTTGAAGCAGAAATTGGAGAAGATGGTAGAGTTCTTGTTTAGATCTGTGAAAAGGGTTGTGAAATTCAAAAGTTAGGGTTCTGTGGTAGTTGGAGAAGAGATTGTTGATGGGTCTTGGTTTATTGTTCAACAGCAGATGCAAATAATGGATTCACAATAAAGTGAGATTGTTTATGGGTTTTTGAGTCACAAAGATGGTGGTTATGAGCTGGCTCAAGCTGATGTAGTAGTGCAGTTGATGATGGTCTTGAATTGCAGCTATGATGGCTCTGGTGAGGTGCTTGTGTTGTCAAGAAAGGGTAATGATGAGGGCTAAGTGGCAATGGTGAATGAGATTTTGGTATCAATTGAATTGCTACCTGAGAATGAGATGTAATGGTAGTGCAGCTGAATTGGAGGCAATGATGGTGTTGCAAAGAAGCAGTTGAGGCTGGTAAATAGAGTGGCTATGCTGCAGAAGCAATGGTTGAACAAAGTTGTTGGGGGCAAAAGCTACAACAGCTGAGAAGTTATATGTATGCTAGGTTCAGTTGGTAGTGGTGAATGCATAGCTATCATGGCTGAGGCATGAGGCATTGTTAATGGTTGGTTTGGATTGCAGGGATGTCAATTGCAGGTCTGGTGCAAGGGTTCTGATACAGGACTGTGGAGAATTGCAAATCAGCTACAGTGGGGGATGAATGTCATATTGCAGCAGGGAAGTTTGTTTGGTGCTTCAGTTGCTGCTATACGTGTTGCAGATTATGCTGTAGTTGCAGAATGGTTCAGGTGATGCTTTTTCATGGTTATATGCTGCAGGTGGAGTTATGCCCAAGTTGGGAGGAGCAGAATCAATTTGAAATAGCTTGGTGGTGCTGGTTCTGCCATTTTGAGTTGTAGTTAAAGCGAGGGCAGTGGATCTGGCTAGCTTGAGTGCAGCTAAGAAAATGCAAGGAAATGGAGTTGAGCATGATAGTACCCTGTGATTGCTACAGTGTGAATATGGAATTGTGGAACTATAATGGTGTTGTATGCTGAGTGGTGCACTGAAGGAATGAGTGAATGTGACTGTGCTGCAGGTGGTTCTGCTAGAAGCAAGTGCATCTGGTGGAAATCTACAGCTAGAGGTGGTTGAAGCAATTGGAGATTCTTTTGTTGTGCTAAGTTGATGGATGCCACTGGATTGCACAAGGAGTCTTGGTGGTGTTATGTCAGGGAAGTGAGCTTGGATGCAGTGTTGAGCTGAACTGTTTCCAAGGAAGAAAAGAAAGAGCTAAACATGCTACATAGAAGTTTGTTGATGATGACTGAACAAGAAAGAGATATGGGTTATTACAAAGTGCAATGTTGTGACAATGGCTAAATTTTAGCTGGGACTAGAGAAGCTGGTGTTGTTATAACCTGAAGTGACAGAATTCCAGAACTGCAGAAATTGTGCGAAAACGGGGTGAAAATGGCACGCCGGTGAGCATAGTTCCGGTAGTCGGATTTCAGAGGTTAAAGTGTCGATCGCAATATTTCAGTGAATCGCGAGGGGGGTATGAGTCGGATGCAAGAATTGATGGCTGGAAGTATGAGCTACGCGTCACGCTTTTGGGTACGTTTTCGCAAGAATTAAAAATTGGATTTAGATGGGTTATGCAAATGTTTGAAATGCAGGAAAGCAAAGCTGAGCTACTGGAAGTGTAGAATTTCCTGGTGACAGTTTCCAATGGTTCAAGTGATCGGAGAAAGTTTTCCGGTGACCGGATTCCGGCGACGGTGGCCGGATTCTGGTGATGACGTCAGTACTTCGGCAACCCGTTTTGGACCCGAAAATTCCAGAGATATATTTTTCACACATGGGCTTGGTGGACTGGTAGATGGACGTGGACTTGAAGATTTGAAGACTTTGACCTATTTTTGGAAAGCAAAGGGCTATAAAAAGAGAGTTTCTACAACAAAGATATCAGGTATTATTCTTGGAGCAGAGGAGAGAGCCGCTGAAACTACAACTAGGGTTTGCTTTCGTATTTAATATTCATCTCCTTTATTTGATTATTGATTATGATGAACTCCATAGCTATGAGTAGCTAAATCTCTTATTATTGGTTAAGGATGTAGTCCTATATCTATAACTTGTGCTTGATTAATGTATTAGTTTTCTCTCTTTGTTTTCGTTCATATCTCTACTGTTTTTATAATCACATGAATGATGTATTGTGGTAGGATATAGATGTTTGATTAGTTAAGTGGCCAATTAATTGAACTTGCATCTTATCCATAGCTATTTTAGGGTTTTTTATCGAGCGATAACCCCAAATACAAGTAGCATGATATGATTGTAGTTTGTATTGATACACTCTTATAATCATATGTAGAGTTTGACCATTGTCCGAATTGTTATGCGCAATGTATGACAATTGCTTTGATTAGCCTATTTCCAAAACTTAATTCTCATGGGAATTGAACTTGATTAGCGCAAGGCGTTAGGTTATTCTTTAGGTAGAATTCACATACGCAGCTCTAATGTGTGTGTTGATTAACTTGGGACATAAATGGATTATCTTGCTCTCTTGATTTTCTAGGCTTTTGATAATAAAAGAGATTAAATCGTAATTCTAATCATGTATGCAAGCACATGTTTAAGATTGAAGATGAATTCCTTGACCAATATCTTTCTCCATTGATTACTTCCAATTATTTACTTTGTTTTTATTTTACTTTTATTTTACAAAAATCAGAAATCCCCCATCTTGGTTACTTAGAAACTAGAAATTGATAACTAGAATCGCCTCTCTGTGGATACGAACTCTTCCTTACTTTATACTTCATTCATATTTTGTTGAGTAAGAAAGTGAATTATTTTTGTGTCGGCTGACAACCGATCAATTAGATCTTTGTTGCAATCTAAAGGCATAGTACTCCTGCAGAGTTATGTTTTTTCGTTTTTTTTCAAGACCCAATTCAGCATCTCTGACGCTGGTACTTTCTTTGTCATACGGAATCTCGGTATTAAAATTATCTTCACCGTAAGGAAACAAAATAGAATATTGCAGTGCCATGTAACTCGGAGGCAACTCCAATATATTTTTCAGACCTCTATCTTTTTGATCAACGATAATATCTCTTATTCCATCGGACTCGGGATCATCAACGATTAGCCCAGCAATTTCAGATGCAGTTGGCAAATTGTATTGATATGCATCCTTTTTACCAACTCTAATAAGACGCAAATCAACCTTATTTAGTTCATCTGCTTTGTACCTGTCTTTCCACATTCTGAATGTTTTGCAAAGTTCATTGTTGGTGTCTAACATTTTTATCAAGCCTTCTATTATAGCATCATCCAATGAGCTTGTTGTTTCATCTTCATACTCGTCTACTTTACTCATACCAGGATCAGTTTCAGTATCTTGGCTTACCTTGTTCCTTTTCTTATTGGAAAGAGCATTCTTCCTGTTTTGTACTTCATTCTCAGTGTCGTAGATATATAATTGGAGAAATGTAGGTGCCTTACCATCTGAAGGTAATAATGAACCAATCATATGGTGATTTTGACCATACATCGAAAACACCCATGTAGTTGAACCATCATTCTGTTGACGTTTAAATTTGTCACCAAGGGAAGTGCATGCAAACATAGAATTATATGCTCTAATATTTTTCCTGAATTTCGATGCTCTTGATCCACCACTGGTATATTGCAAAAGGTTTCTAAGAAATATCGGTGTATCTTTCAGTAGTGGCAATTTTATTGTTCCTCGTATGCAGCACATGTTGAATTCAGGAACACTATTAAGATATTTTTTGTTGCACCTCTCTTCAATCCACATAATAGCTTGACAATGCGGACATATAGCTGTTGGTCCTCCGAAATTATGTTTATTCAAGTCCATTATGTTGCGAAATTCACACAGATGCAATTATTAGCAAAATTAACTTACATGTATATGGAAATTCATCTTCCGAATCAGAATTTGCAATTTCAGCTTCTTTCATGTCATCGCCATTTAGCATGTGATTGAAAGCAAAAGATCTCATTCTTTTAGTGTTATCCTTTTCGTTGATTACAAGAGAAACTGATGAAGCCAATACAGAAACCAATTAGACTGCATATATTCTCTCATTAATTAAGCTTAATGGTTGTTCTTTACATACCTTTTCTTTTTTTTCTCCTCAATAGTTTCTTTCTATTTGAACGGCATCGCTGAACCATGCGTTTTTCCATTGCTTGTTTTGTATCTGTGACATGAGTAATTCAATTATATTGCAGTAAGGTAAATAGTTTATAGTTGGAATAAGAATACAATAAACAGACCATATACAAACCTATGTCTTTTGATTTCTTCTTTTGCTTACACACTGATTTTCCCTTTTCCTATCTATTTGTATGAATCACCGATCTTTTCTGATGGATTATATAATTTTTTCTTTCTTTGAAAACATTGTTGTGATTAAACCTAATAGATCGTAGTGCCACATAGAAAGGTTTTGATAGCAAAAGATTTAGCCTCAAACTCCTAGCAATCCTAGTGGTTTCTTTTTTGATTTGATTGAGCTGATGATGATCAAAGTCTTCCATGATTTAGATGTAAGTTAATGATCAGAGGCTATGTAGTTGCATGGTTTAATATTACGACTTGCATATATATATATATATATATATATAAAGAAATTCCTTTTTGGGAACGAACTCGATTTCAACCAGTTTTACAGGAATTCCTTTTAAGAGTTTCAAGTTTTTTTTTTCACGTTTTTTTTTTTTATATATAAACGGTTTCCTTTTTTTTTGGTGTGTTAAGGATTTCCTTTTATACAGGAATTCCTTTCCAACAGTAACGTTTTTTTTTTTTTTTTTTTAAACGGTTTCCTTTTTTTTTTTAGTTTTTTCTTTTCACATTTTTAAAAAAAAATAAAAATATATAAACGGTTTCCTTTTTTTTTTTTGTTAAGGATTTCCTTTTATACAGGAATTCCTTTTTAACGAAGAATTAATTGGGGGATATGGAAACTAATTGGGGGATATAGCTACAGGACAAAAACGGTGTCCCAATAGCAATTCTGGGTGACCCCTATGTAATTTTTTTTTAAATTCCTAATCTAGCCCTCACTAATCATGTTTAGTAGTTAATAATAATTAGTATATGCTTAAGTATTTGGGGGATAGTTTAGTGTGTGTTTTGATTTTAATTTGTGTGAGTGAGGAGTAGAAGGAGAGGAAAAAAAATAAGTGGAATTATTTTTTTTGAAAATGGAAGATGATTGTGATGAGAGAATTGCTGCTAAGAGGTTGAAAATTTGATTTGTTTCCTTTGAATTCACCATTGTTGCAGTTGAAAAAGCTCGGTGTCGGCATGGTATTCAACCAAAAAACCATGCCGGCATTTTTCGGAAATTTTCAAAAATTATTTGCCACTATCCAGGGGGGGTTCGGGCGATTTTTTTCTAGTTTTGATCTTCATAATGTTGATTTTTTTCTGGGTTTGAACAGGTACCGGCATGGTAATCTAGTTTTCGAGCATGCCGGTACCTGTTCCGGCATAGTATTTTGCTTACATTTCTATGCCAGAACAAGATGAAAAGTACCTAGAATGTTGATTTTTTTCTTCACTTGACTACCGGCATTGACAAGAAATTATCGAGCATGCGGTATCATGTTCCGGCATAGTATTTTGCTTAAATTTCTATGCCGGAACAGATGAAAAGTATCCGAATGTCATTTTTTTTTCACTTGAATACCGGCATTGATAGGAAATTCTCGAGCATGCCGGTATCATGTTCCGGCATATGGTCTTCATCAATTCCGGCATGGTCTTCATCACTTCCGTTTTGAATTTTTTCTGGTTTTAGTCACTCCACTTCCGGCATGGTCAGTTGATATGAAGACCATGCCGGTATTTTTTTCCGGCATAGAAAATAAAGCAACATGATATGCCGGAAAGCAATACCGGCATGGTCTTCATATCAACTGACCATGCCGGCAGTGAAGTGATTAAAACCAGAAAAAATTCAAAAAGGAAGTGATGAAAACCATGCCGGAATTGATGAAGACCATATGCCGGAACATGATACCGGCATGCTCGAGAATCAATTCCGGCATGGTCATCATCACTTTCAGCATGATCTTCATCACTTAGAATAAAATAAAAATTCGTTTCCAAAGTGAAGAGAAGAGAATTTGATGTAGAGTGGGGAGAGTTTAGAATTTTAAAGGGAATGGGGAATATTTAGGTTTCAAAGCTCTACCCCTAAATAAGATTAATAAGAAGTGGAGATGGAAATGGGGGATATGATTTTGTTTTTTGATTTTAATTTTGTGGGAAGGGTATTTTAGTATTTTCATAACCAAAAATAACCCCTTAACACATACCATGGGTTGGGGGAAGTAATTCATATCCCCCAATTAATTGTTCTTCAAAAGTAACGTTTTTTTTTTCTTAAACGTTTTTTTTTTTTTTTTTTTTGGTGTGTTAGGATTTCTTTTTTTTACGGGAATTCCTTTTCAAGAGTTTAATTGATTAATTGATTTTTTTTATTTTTTTTAACGGTTTGGACATGAGTTTTATCCACCCTTATTAAAGTACAGTTAAGTATAGGTGTAAACACGGTGTAACTAAATAATTAAAGTTTAAATTCTAACATAAGTATTGTCTACCTACTTTTTTTAACACCGTTACTAACGGACAGTTAAGTATTTGATGTATCCAAATATTAATTATTACAACCAATAGAGTTATGCCAAGTGTCATCACCATAGCTTCCGCATTAGAAAAGGCCTTTCTAGGCCAATAGGAAGCGAGGGTTTCATCACCGTTTAATGTGAGAGTTTTATTTGTCTAGGCCTTTAAGGGGGAAGATTAGAACGTGGATATATTAGATTTCCAACTTTTATTTATCAAAACTAGTGACAAAACCCCTAGGTGAACAAACCAGTGATAAGAAAAAACTTGTCATATTATTTTTGACAAATAAAAACCGTTTCAAAAGAAAGTGACACAAAAACTCCAGGTCAAATAATAATGAATAAATTTAGTTTTTTTTTTTTTTAAATCCAAATATACCCTTTTACCTTATTTTATTTTTCTCTCATTTCTTTGTCTTTTTTTCTTCTTTCTTCTTCGTCTCCTTCTTCGCACCACCATCACCGCCATCAACAACAAATATCTCCACGAACACCACTACCAGCTGCTCCTCCGACCGCAGCACCACCACTTAGCCACTGTCACTTCAAGATATGCCACGATCACCGTCTCCTCTTCCTCTAGCCCCTCCTCTTCCTTCTCTCAGACCGTTGTACCCGTTATCAATTTCTGATCCTCCATCAACGCCAGATCCGCCTCCTCTTCGTCCTCCTTCTTCACCAGCATCACCACCAATACAATCAAATCTCACTTCTAAACCATCTCCACCATCACCACCGCCAATTTTACGACCTTCAATTAGTTATGGTATGATTAATTTTGGTTGATTTTTAATTTATACTAATTTTGTTTGATTGGTATTTAATCTCCCAATGAAAATATTAATTTGAAAATTTATATTAATTTTGGTTCGATTTTTTTTGAATTTCTCATTCTGGTTGAAAATTTAGAGAACCAGAACCTAATTATCATGGGTTGCTTTTGTTTTGATAATTTGTTGACCTAGAAATCGAAGGTTATTGCAATTTCAGGTTCAAAATGTTTCAAAATTGATTCCTAGTAGGGGGTTTATGTTGCAGATCATCTATATTGTTTAATTGTTGGTGCGGTGGTACTGGTAGTTCAGGTGTGGGGTTTATTGAATGAGCTTCGTAACATTGCTAGTTAATTATTCTTGGGGTTTATTGGTGTAAGGCTGTTCATGTTTAGCTTCTGCTATCAGTTGGTATAGTGCCAAGTTTTGCATAAGGCATTTGGTGTTGCTCTCTTCTCTTCTAAAATTCTCCTAGAGATGTTACAGTAGTATGCACAGTTACGCGTGGTTATGATTATTTCAGAGCCTGATATGAGAACTGGGATTGAGGCTGCTGAGTATTCCGCTGAGATACAAAGGTTGGTTCGCTATTTGGGAGTGGGTAATGGCAATATGCAGGAAGGTTCGCTGCGGTGTGATGTGAATATATCAGTCCGGCCTACAGGGCAAACGGAGTTTGGAACGAAGGTAGCCAAACTCTATATACATAGTTCCTGAAATACAATTCTTGAGCCTGAGTATTGATTTGACAACCAATTACAGTTTCTAAATATTTCAGTCACTCTTTTTGTATTGCTAGGTCGAAATAAATAACATGAACTCATTTTCAGCCATGCACAAGGCAATCGATTTCGAGATTTCCAGGCAGGTTCTTCTCAACAATCAAGGCCAGGCTGAACAAATTGTACAGGAAACTCGACTTTGGGAAGAGGGTGCTCAGGTTCTCCGTCTCAACTATCATCATTTCATTGAACTACATAAATGGTTACAATACTCTGTGACTGACCTTGTAGTCAATTTCTGGTTGATCACCTGAGCTCTTTAGTTCGTATACATTGTGCATTGAGATACACTTGATTTTCATGCCTCTGGTTTAGTGTATTTCAGTGATGTATTACGGAAATGTAGATTTTTTATTTATTTTATAAAGCTAGGTGTGCATAGTGTTCTAAGTAGTCAATTTCTGGTTGATCACCTGAGCTCTTTAGTTGGTTATACATTGTGGTGTAGTCAGCTTGTTTCTTATGGGATTCTAAGGAGGTAGATGGATATTATGTAGTTTGAGGTGGGATTGCTAATCTGAATGTGTCAAATGTCCGAGGGAGTTCGCATAGTTAACGGTAACCCATCAAGTCTTACTAGTCTGGTGGCTAGTATTGAAGAGAATGTTACTAGAACACTGGCCTCTAGATTCTGCATGGTTCATTTAACCATGGGTTCTAAGTGATGATGTTTGAAGTTAGGTTAAATAAATGATATTGTTTTAGCAGTTAAAATGAGGTTGAGATATGATGATCCGTACAAGCGTACTCTGGTGTATAAATATTTATGAAATTTATATCTACAGATAAAGTTATGACCACCTTCTTTATGTATTTAAAAAGCTGTTTCTTTTGCTTGTCTTTGAAAGCTCATTTTAATGGTGTGAGATTCTTAACCTGTGGTTGCTTTTCTAGCTTTAATGCTTCCGTATAATGCTCCGTTAAGGGTTTTTTAACCTTCAATATCTTCTTATTGACTATAATCATACTCTTCAAAATTTGTCATTTTTTTTCCTCTTGGAGATACATTCATCAATACAGAAAATAAATACATAATTATTGATTTGCAACGGTTGGTTGTTCTTTCTAACTTTATTTTTTCCTTTTCTTACAAGGCCTTAATTATGAATTTGGTGCATCCTCAAAGGTGTTGCAGCAGGGAACTATGTGCAGTTTATGCATAGAAGTCTAGCATGTATCCTGTCTCAAGATTAAGTGGACCAATGGAGTATTTCCGGGTCTACATTCGTTTTAAAGGTTAGTTCTAGAGAAGCTTGTTAATATACTTGGGGCTACTTGCAGATTCTCTAATTAATCAGCATAACATGAGAAAATGATATTAAGATTAGTTTCTTTTATCTGAAAGTCTCATTGTTAAGAGTCGTGCTTTCTTTATTTAGTCTGTTGATTTCCTTCCCTATGGACGGCAATTCTTTTTGCAACGTCTAATCGTCTATGCCTCCTTAAAAGTTGAGGTGTATGAAGTGAAATTACTTCCCCATTCAACTAGATAGCCTCTTGACCTACTTATTTATCAAATTTATGTTGGTTCTGTGCTTGAGGTGCTGAGAGATGTTGTTGGAATTACAAGAGAAGCTGCAATGTGTTGCGGATTTGTTTGAGCTGAGCTACGGATTTGTTTGAGCTAAGCTACAATACGTAGAAAAATGATGAAACCTAATTAGGTTTCATCTAGTTTTGGTGAAACCAATTCTGGTTTCATCATTTTTTCTATTTGGTTTCATCATTTTGTTCTTATTTTGCCTAGTTTGTTTTGGTTTGGTTTCATCATTGAATTTGTGTCGGTGAAATGACAAAATGTGGAAAAATGATGAAACCTAATTAGGTTTCATCTAGTTTTGGTGAAACCAATTTTGGTTTCATCTATTTTTTGGTGAAACCAATTTTAGTTCCATCATTTTTTCAGTTTGGTTACATCATTTTTCACGAGAAATTATTTGCACGAGAAATTTTGGTTCCATCATTTTTTCAGTTTGGTTTCATCATTTTTTCTCATTTTCAGTTTGGTTGCATCATTTTTTCTCATTTTGTTGAACATTGATCAATCAAATTTTGTGGTGGCGGCGGCTGGTTGGTGGTGGTGGTCGGTGATAATGATAGTGTTTCTCGGTGACGGTGGTGGTCGTCTGTGGTTGTGGTGGTGGCGGTGGTGGTTGGTGACGACGGCGGTTGGCAGTGGTGGTTGGTGACGGCGGCGGTTGGCAGTGGTGGTGGTTGGAGGTCGGTGGCGGGCGGTGGCGGGCGGCGGCGGTCGTGGTGGCGGGCGGCAGTGGTGGTGGTGGTGGTGCAGTGGCGGCGGTCGTCGGCGGTCGTGGTGGCGGTGGTGCAGTGGCGGCGGTGGTGCAGTGGCGGTGGTGGTGGTGCAGTGGCGGCGGTGGTGGTGGTGTAATGGAGGTGGTGGTGGCGGCGGTGGTGGTGGTGTAATGGAGGTGGTGGTGGCGGCGGTGGTGGTGGTGCAGTGGCGGCGGCGGTGGTGTAGCGGCGACGGTGGTGGTGCAGTGGCGGTGGGGGTCGAGTGGCGATGGTGCTGTTGTGCTATGTTGCTGTTGGTGGTGTGAATATAATAAAAATTAAAGGTGGGGTTGATTTTTATTTTTGTTGGGGTGATTTAAATTAAAAGGGTAATATATACAGTTTATGTTAAATGGGGTTTTTGTGAACATTTTGTTTTGTTGGGGTTTTTGTACATGGATAGTGACACCTTTGGGGTTATAACCCGCGCGCCGTTTATTTATTTATTTTATAAATTTGGTTTAGGAATAAAAAACGAAAGGAGGATTTAACCAAACTGATGGCGACGCACTGACATTTACCAAACTACTTTGTTGCTTGTATTTTTGTCACTGCCACTCCTCTCCAAACAAGAACATTCCAGTGCAAAGAAATGGATGAAACAAGCAGCTAATTGTCGCTTAATCTTTCCTAAATTTCGTATTTAAAAGCTATAAAATATAGCATATTAATTATTAAAAATAGAAAATACTCCCTCTGTCCCACTATTAAGTGACATATTTGATTTTAGATTTTGTCTCACTAATAAGTGACCTATATTACTAAACAAGGAGATTTTTCGGTCTCCTTAATATCTTGACTTAGTCAAAGCGGACTAATAATTTAGGACGGAGGGAGTATAAAAAAATATAAGAAATATGCATAATTTGATAGGCATGTTTATATTCGTTACATATGTGTTTTAAAATGTTTTTCAATGGTACGAAGTTTACGAACATCCGTGGAGTAGTTTGAGAGATATATCATTTCTAAATTTCACTAGTTATTATCCATAAGTGTATAATTGTAAAAAATGATTAAAAGTACTCTTTTTCTTGATTGCCTTAAAAATTGTGCAAACTTAAATTATGTCACTTAATAGTGGGACGGAGGGAGTATTAATAAACTCGATTCATAGATTAAAATGCTTACAGTGACATTTGTTTTATCCTCTTGCATCCTACATGGCCGCTTCAGTTTGAGACAGCTTCAACCTAGCTAAGATAATACAGTGTACCAACAAGAAGATTAACTGAAAAGCCTAACTAGCATTTCCTAAACAACCTTGCATCGAGCTGATGCAAGAGCTATTAATATAAGCATCCGAATACATAATCTGGAATCCAGATCCCTCTCTCTTTGCCTGACATCTCTATTATATAAAGTAATATGGGAGGCAGGTAATGTCTAGGGTTTCATAGTATCATAACAGGTATACAAACATGACTGCTTTCTATTTTTCCCTACTATTCATCAATTTTGAGCCCGTTAACAGAATTGCAGACGCCATTCATGCCCCCAAACTTGTGGAACTCGGACTCGATGGTTTCAGCAATCTTTGTACCTTCCACATCTGTATGTGGAAAACTAACGTGGAAAGACCCTTGTTTGAGAGGAGCAATGGGTCTCAAGCTCCTGGATTGCTGCTTCGTATAGCTGTAGAGCTCTTGATGGAAAGAATGATCTAAAGAGAAGCAATCATCATTTCCATCGCTTGAACGCCTTGAGGAACCAGAACCTTCTTTTCTACAGAAATGAGGTATGGATTCCAAGTCCATAATCTGCAAACAACAAGAACCAGATTTTGGTTACTAAGAAACTAAAGAACAAAGCGAATATACTGAAAATGATAGAATATCACTATAAACATCATACAAGTTAATGTTGGTCCCCGGGAACATCATCTCATTCAAAATGTTAGTGAAACTGCGGTATAGCCATATGGCAGCTGTATATAAAACTTCTTACCTTCAATAACTCATCTCTCCCACAACCCTGCAGAACCTGAATCTTCTTCCTCGTCCTCTCTTGCAGTAGAGGCTTCACTACCTGCCAACCAGAGTGTTAAACAACACGAAGGCATAAAGGGGAGCGTCAGAAATGGAGAGCATCACGAGGAGAACTGACCTTCCAGCATGCCGAAAATATGTAAGGGACATTTACAACGTAGTAAGTGTCTGTCTTCTCGGGATAATTCAGGTCATCAATGGTAGATATCACAGTTAATAGCTGCATAGACAGAACAATGTAACAAAACTCAGAATGAGTACCGACTGTATATATATGGGAAATAATCAAACATTTTATACAATCATCCTATCAATAAAAATTCTATGGATTTACATTGGACGTGATAAACTTGAGAGATAGAGCATCCATTGTGCATAAAACTACACAAATGGCATCAATCTGTTAAAAACATGTCTATATTTCACTAGTATAACAGAATCCATACCTTAATTTGGCTCAACGCTGAAAGCTTTAAGCCAGTCATGTCCAAAACTTTCACACACGTACCAATATGTCGCCCAAATTTCTTTGTCGCATTAGGCTACAGCAATAGCTAAGAGTTATAGATGATTGCAATTTTCAATTTAAGAGCCCTAGTTTTATAAATAGCTTACCAACACAACACGGTCCCGATACTCATTGATTTGAATATGTGACTGGACATAATAGTGGACCTGTGTTAAAAAGCACAATAAAAGTGTAAATTACAGTGTCCAATACAGATACCAAGTGAAAAATGATATGAAAGGAACTTGGAAACATCAGAAGACTTACAGAAGCTTTGTCAAACGTACTTTGCCCAACACCAATAACAAATATAGGAAGTCCCTGTTCAAAAGTGAAACTAAGTTAGCTGCATGAAATGAAGAAACATTTAGTTATAGCTTACAAGCAAAATTAGAAGAGCTTTTTCCTGATCACCCTCGGCCTATCAGACAGACCCTAAGGATTGAAATGGCGGCACAGTGATGTAATTTACAACCGTGCCTGAAAATAAAAGTTACAATATACTATAAATTACATAAATTTGAGAATAATACCTCTTTTGAGTAACCTGACAAGCCAATGAGCTGAGAATTCCGAATTCCTCTATATAAATCAGTAGGAACTATAGGTTTCTGCATAATGAACAAGCTTCAAATACTACAACATTCACAGGATTGTTTTGCTAAGATACCGTTAAAATCAATATGGAATATATTACTGCTAATGTAACATAAAGACTTACAGTCAATATACTGTCAATTTCGTTTGTTATTCTCCAGTTCAAGCAATCCACCAACTAGAACATGATAAAAAGTGAGTCAGCAAACAAAACAAGAATTACTAAAAACTTGTATGAAAGAATAACTAACTTCCTCTCACCATTTTTCGTGCTTTGGCAACATTCCAGTCTCTTGCTTTGAGAAATCTCACCAAGGCTTCATCTATAAAACCCTGGTGTATATTCTGGAAAGAAAACAAACAAGTTACAAAGTTGAAGCTCCACATGCACAATACAACGAACACAGAATATCATCTTACACCAAGTGCATGCTTACACCTTTGCTAAAATTTGAAAGCAAGCTCTAGGATCTCTTAAGATGTTACCAATACACCATGAAAACATAGCAACTCTCCAGGACTTTACTTATGCACATTCTGCAGTTCGGGCACTAGACATAATTCTACTCCCTCAAGTAGTAAACCAAACTCACAAAAAGGTATCACACCTTTACCATTTCTGTCGAAGTTCCCTTATAACCACAACTTCTAGATCACTAGTTACTGCACTACATCGCCGGAGATGATTCTATTTTAAGGCCACATACTTACAACTCACAAAATCAATATAGTACGTTCATCTACAGGTTTTGCCTATTTTTTTCCAACAAATAATAAGCTCATAAACATGCTACTTAATCAAGGAAAGTTTGAACTGTTATAAGATGCCCCATCTCTGTTAACAGATTTTAAGCTCAAGTTAAGCAAAATTTGGGGCTAGGAAATTTAAGAAGTAAAAAAAAAAAAAAAAAAGCAAAATACTCAAGATCAAGTAATTTGGGAAAAAAACAAAAATTAAAGATCCAAAAAAAAAAAAAAAAAACAATGGAGAAGGTAATAAGCTAAAAAGTAAAATGAGGCTGAACCTTGAATGTGAGCTGCAAATGCTCATCTGCAAGAGAAACAAAATAAACAGTAGTTAATTGAGAGCTATTGCAGATTTAATGATCCAATCAAATGAAATCAACACACGGAGAAAATTAGAGATGTAAAGTGAAAATTACCTTCTTCCTCCATTAAAGATTGAAATTGCTTGATCAAATCAGGAGAAACATTACCCATTTTTTTCTCTTGTTCTTCCAAGATTTTCCTAGAACTATCACAAGATTTAATTTTGAAATCAAACCAATTATTATTTCTTTTGAAAGGAAGCTTTTTTATTTAATTTGCTTAGATCAGAGAGAGAGATAGTACAAAACTGAGAGAGGTAGAGAAAGAGAGTTAAAGAGAGAGGGGTCAAGTCTTGTGACTTCGTCTTCAAGTACTGAACAAGCTCTCGTCTCTCTCATTTTCTCTCGTCTCTTTCTTTAGCTTGGCTTCTCATAAATCTCAGTATTTATTAATCAAGTGACCTAGTTCAAGTTTGCACAATTTTTAAGGCAAGCAAGGAAAATAGTATTTTTAAGCATTTTTTACAATTATACCCCTTATGGATAGTAATTAGTGAAATTTAGAAATAATTTATCTCTCAAACTACTCCACGGATATTCGCAAACTTCATACCATTGAAAAACATTTTAAAACACCTACGTAACGAATATAAACAAGCCTATCAAATTATGCATATTTTTTATAATTAACTAAAAGGATAATTGGGCCGACCGACCGGAGGGCCCGAAGGGCCCGTAGGGAAGGAGTCCCTTTTATGGCTACTTTTTTGTTAAATGAAGAGTAACGTAAATGTTCAATTTCATAAAAAGATTGAGAAAGAATATTCATTGCAGATTCCCGTCACATTTTCACTAGACAAGATTATCCCTCTCTTTTAGTCCAATTACTATAACTCTTTGTGTATCCTACTTTTCAGGGGTATAATTGTAAAGCCAACTTTAATATAACATATATAAAAATCCGTGCCTTAAATTTTACAAATTTTATCTCGTTGGAAAGGTTGTAAAAAAATCTATGCAACGAGCACAAACAACAATATCAAATTTAAACTCCATCTTCAGATTCTTTTTCGGTCGGCCCTTCCACCGTGGCAACGGTTATACTAGTTTTAGAAATATCTCCTTATTTAGTGATATAGGTCACTTATTAGTGGGACAAAATCTAAAATCAAATAGGTCATTTAATAGTGGGACGGAGGGAGTTTTTTTTTTTTTTTTATCTCAAATGGTTATTTATGTAATAATATTATTATTATGACCAGTAAGAAAAGAAGAAAAAGGAAACATCAAAATGGAAAAAAAATAAAAATAGCAACTGACAAAAACAACAAACTAAAAAATCCTTTTCTCAGCAATTTCCTAGCAAGCGTAAGCTTTAATCTCATATACACGTGATCTATACCACAGACACTGGTGACCTTGTGCATGCAACCACGAGGAGTTGCGGGCAAGCACTACTAGGGCTTAAAACAAATCTACGAATTTGATTTTATGGAAATTAAGATAAATTCAATGACCGGGAAAGATCATGCTGATTTTTGTTCGGGCTAGAGATATGTAGCTGCTAGATTGGTCATCCACGTTCAGCATGGGCAACCTCCTAAGTCTTATGGTATGATGACGAATCTAGCAGCGGAACGCTGAACAGTACAACATCCAACGCTGAACAGTGTAGCGTCCAGGTGGACGCTGAACCGAGCAGCGTTTGACTTGGTCAGCGAGCTTGGGGGAAAGCGAGCCTACCATTGTTTATGATACTCAACAACAAGAAGGAAGATGGAACTTTGACCTGAATTAAATTACTTGTGGTTGTGTTTAAAGTACTTGTCGTAGTGTTTATGAAACCATATGGAGTGTTATACTTTTAAGTACTATTTATTTTATGGATTGTTATTTGTTTTTTATGGAGTGTTTTAATTTTTATATAGGGTGTTATAAAAGCTTTATGTTTTCGTTGTATTAGGTACATTATGCAGGGAGCTTTGAGAAGAATTTTGTTTGGCCTCCCGGATGATGAAGATGATATTGAGACGAATGTTCTAGCAGTGGCTACACTTTTGGAGACACAGAGGAGGCACGAAATTCATCAACCCGTCCCGAATGAAGTCAAGACCCGTCAGACGGTGCACATAAAACGTGTAGATGCGGATGCTCGTATGATGCATCAATATTTCAACTTCAATTGTATGTATGGGCAAAGAAATTCAAAGGTCGGTTTGCCTTGCCTCGTCCCCTTTTTCTGAGAATTTTAGAGCAAGTTTGTGATTATGACCATGATTTTCGCCAAAAAGCGGATGCTTGCGGTATTTTTGGTCATACTCCATATATGAAAATGTTTGCCGTCATGAAACATTTTGCCAAAGGTGTTGCGCCCGACTCCTTAGATGATTACACCCAAATGGGAGCAGCCACTATCTACTATTATGTTATGAAGTTTATGGATGCAATTATTTGGATTTATAATGGTCGATACATGCGTCAGCCTACCGCTCAAGATACAAAAAGGATTTTGGAAGAGAATGGAGCACTAGGATTTCCTGGTATGCTTGGTAGTGTCGATTGTTTTCACTGGGCATGGAGGGCATGTCCAATGGATCAAGCAGGATCCCACTGCGGATATAAGTCATATCCCTCGGTTGTTTTGCAGGTGGTAGCTACATATGATAGATGGATATGGCATTCATATTTTGGGTTGGGTGTGCAGAACAATGATCTTAATGTCTTGCATGCTTCGGGTTTGTTCGATAGACCACTTAATGGTGCTCCTTGTCATTATCAAATCAATGGAAGGAATTACGACACTGGGTACTACCTAGGAGATGGTGCATATACTATGTATGGTTGCCTCGTGCAAGCGTACAAACCCTCCTCAAACAATAGAGAACACCTTTTCAATCAATACCAAGAATCCAAAAAGAAGGATATAGAACGTGCATTTGGTGGTCTAAAAGGTAAGTTTGGCATTATATTGAAACCTTGTCGTTATTATAAAAAATCGGACATGAAGGAAATTATGAGGGGGTGCTTGATAATGCACAACATGTGTGTTGAGTTGGAATACCGCAATAAGGATTGGGCGAGGATCACGGGAGATGAACCTCAACCGCCGAATCAAGGAAACGTAAGGCTATCTCCTCATATAGTGTACAACCCTGTGATTTGGGCGGAACTTCTCTCGGAACTAACTACACACATTTGGAACCGACACGGAGAAGGTTTGAGAGATGGTGATATTCCAAACATGGTTATGGATGATGCCTTGCCGGAATTTCATGAGGGTACAACCGACGTGGACACCGATGAAGACCAATATGACCCTCAAGGAGATGGAGCATTTTATGAGAATGGAGGGTAAATTTCATATTCACCAATTTATTTAACCATAATACTCCTTTTTTCAATCAAGCAAGTAGACATTTTAATTTTTTCTTGTAATAACTACTTAATACTCTCTTTTTCATTTAAGTACGTTACATTACATATTTAACTAGAACTTCATAATACTTCTTCATGTTTAACTAGAACTTTATAATACTTAATACTTCTTATTAATACTTCTTCATAATACTTCTTCATGCATATGCTTCATAACCAAACATCTCCAAAGCGGTGACATGAAGGAACGGCCTTCCATAATCCGTTTGGTATAAAGCCATAACGTCTTCACGATTACCATTTGATGCCCTTAATGAAATGACAAAAAGCTTGCAATAATGCTTCATGCTTGATAACCTAATTTGTAGTTGTTTTTTGCATCTTTCATTAGCATTACCATTGATTCTCACAAATTCTTCAACAACTTGTCCCCAAAAGGAGTTGGTTGTTAATTGAGTGTTATTAATTTTACAATAACTTCTAACCAAGTCATTGACTTCGGCAATTGAGAATGCAACCATGCTTGAATTTTGAATTGAGAATTTATGAGAAGAAGAATAGAATGAAACTTCAGAAGTTTGGGGTGGGGATTTTGAGTTCATGTGTTGAGTTTATACATAGAGAAGGAATGGTCTGAGTTTGGGCTGAAAATGTAGCCGTTACACAAAACGCTGAATGGTGCAGCGTCCAAATGCTGAACAAAATAGCATTTTTCTTAACAGCCGCAAGATCAAATCGGACCATTGAATCTCAACGGCTTGGAATGCAACGCTATACCATTCGGCGTTTGAACGTTGTACCATTCAGCGTTGTGGAACCTCAGCCATCAGATCAAATTTGACCTTTTAATCTCAACGGTTCTGATTTAGTGGACGTTTGAAACCTTAACAACTATATTTTCAGGCTACCCTATAAATAGAGAACTACTTCTCCTTCATCCCTCACACCAAAATCAATTGATTATCTTCTTCTTCCTCACATAATTTTGTTCATACAAAATTATGGCACACTTTAGTACAAAAGAAGAAGAGGCACCAATTTATGGTTAGGTTATAGCAAGCAACAATCCGATTCATGGAAAAGATAAAAAAATGTTCAATATTTTGGGGGAAGATTATTGAAGAGTACAATAAAATAAAAGGCCTTAATGGTATTGCAAGAGATAAAAAAGCATTGCAAACAAAGTGCAACACTTTGAGAGCCGAAGTGAGAAGATATCTTTCACATGTTAGGCCCTACTTCCGAAATAAACCTACGAGGTTGACAGAGGAGGATTATGTAAGTACCTCAAAAAAAAATGTTTTCTTTCTTCCATTCTGATATCTTTCTTTCTCTCTCTAAATTTTTCCTTTCATTTTTTTCCTAGTATCGTAAGGGAGAACAAAATTATATAGCAGAGGTTGGAAGACCTTAGAAGCACGAATTCATTTTCCAGATTCAGAAGACCTATCAACCTGATTACAACCCATCGGTGAATAATGATGACGGTGTCGGTACTTCCGCTAAACCTACTCAACAGACTCATGCTACTCAAGAAAATAAAGATGATAATATGGATGAAGATTTGTACAATATGGCAAGTTTTGGTGGCACTTTATCAACTCGTAATTCTGAAACCTCGGATATATCAAAGAGAATATGTTATTTCGAACAAACAGATGACGTTAGAAGTGAAGGTAGAGATCCAGCGAAGAAATGGGCTCGTGAGATTAAAGCATCGCAGAAATCAGATGAAAAAATGGACAAACGCATCGAACTTCTTAAAAATGCACAAGCACATAGAATGGCCAAGTATGAATCAGAGGAAGAGTATCTGAAGAAGAACATGGAAATCTCTTCAATCTTGGCACAAACGCAGCAAGGAGAATCGGACATGAAGATCCTACGACAACCCTTGAATGAATTAGAGGATTGGGAGAAATTCGTCTACAAAATATGGAAGAACGAGATTTTGGCCCGTCATGGATTGCCACTTATCCCCTAAATTAAAGTAGGATTTCAATTTCAATATACTTATTTATGTTTTAAATTATTTAGAAGTAGGATTTCAATTTCAGTGTACTTTTTTTTTATGTTTTAAGTTATTTAGAAGTATGATTTCAATTTCAATGTAGGTTTTTATGTTTTAAGTTATTTTAATTTTAATATATCTTTTTATTTTCTTCAAGAAACACTGTAACCTTGTTTTGCAATGTAATGAAACTTTGGTAAATTCTCAAATTTTGAAACAAACAACCATTGGAACAATTTTTTTTTGAAACAAACAACCGTTTGAACAAATTATCAAACTTAGAGAATCAAGTTATGAGGGAAAAAAATAACCGTTGGTGGGAAAAAAAGGTCAAGCGCTGAACAGTGCAGCGTCTGCCGGAAACGCTGAATGAAACAACATCCAGGGTAGCGCTGAACAGTTCAGCGTTGATGCCTTGGAATATTCGCAAAATGCTGAACTGTTCAGCGTTTGTATCACTTTTTGGACGCTGAATGATGCAGCGTTTCAATCTCGCTGCTAGTAGAACTGCGAGCAAATGCTAGGAGAGAGAAATATCCAGAAGCAGTGTTAACTTTTTTCCCACACTTTTTTCATGATTTGCAATACTTTTTGGCCAATCTAGCAGTTCAATCTAGCCCATAAGACTTAGCCTTAGAAAATCACTCGAGGAATTATCCATTGAAGGTGGGTTGCACTGATGCGGACGCGATTCGCATGAACAAACTCTCAAAAAACTAGAACGCGGATACTAGGGGAGGACCTATCACTTGGTTAAAGGGGGCTTTAGCCCGGATAGCCTTCTCATTTCACATGCCAAAAAAAAAAAAATCTCCTCGACTAAGGCTTCTAGCCCGGGCCTTAAAATAAAATTTATCCTTTCTGGGTCCGTCCCTGACGGACACTTTATGAAATTAGTGATATATATCACTAAAATGTATATACTATTGATAAATAATAAATCAAAATAGTAATTTCTCAACAATGCTAATAAATTATTGATAAATACAGTAACAAATATGTATGAGAATAAGCATATTATACTAAAAACTCAGGCACTTTAATAACATTTATATCAAAATAGTGAGTGACATATGCATGCAATGTCACCGACGCGTGCGTCCAAGTTTCGAACGTAGTCTAACATGGATATGTGACCATTTTAGGCGTGTCCATGCTGTCCAGATTTGTAAAAAAAATAAAAATTGATGTTGATGCGTTACAAGTTGAATTCAAGTACTCAAATTATCATTAATTTGATCATCTAAAGTATTAGGGTTATTTGGTTTTCGATACTTATATTTTGTCCACTTTTAATATTTGGTCTAATATTTATACATCTTAGGGTTTGACACTTGAAAATGATGTTGACTTGTGTTGACTGTCTTTGACAAAACTTTAATTAATTAATTTTTATAATACTGTAAAAATATTGAGTTTACAATGTACCCTTGAAGTTGGTATAGGATCTAACAACTTTAATAAAATTATTTATCTTACGGTCCCGATTAAAAGATCAAACATATATGAACCCTAATTAGCTATTCTTCCTCCTCCGCCATTTGATAATCCTCACACAAAACCTCTTCCCTTCACCGCATACCTTCGTGCATCAACACAAACCAAAAATAAACATCGTTCAAATTATACACTCAAATATCTTCAACGGAATAGCTAACTCAATCCCCACATGACTTCTACTCAAAAACAGCATTCAAGTAAACTCTTGTTGTTATATTTGTCTAAGTCAAGCAATCACTTTTTCATCTTCAAATCTGTATATGCAGCTAATTTTTTTTAATTTAAGGGTCGGTTCATCAACTAATGAATAAATCCAAGTGGGGAAAGAGAATTAGTACTTACCTTGGGTGATGGTTTACCTTGGAAACTGATGACGATGATGGAGATGAGTGATTGAAGGGACATTTTCGATTGAGATATGCTTTTGCAACTCTGAAGTTTTGCGGTTCGATTTCTTTGTTTTTCTATGATTCCATTTGAGGAATTAATAAAATCGGGGTTCGGTGAAATCTTTTCTTTGTTCATTTTTGTTCTCAAAATTCTATTTATTAATAATTCAATTATTCAATAATAATAAGAAGAGTGTTACATGAAACTAGTTGTCAGCCTGGCAACGAGCTGGGCACCAACAAATTTTTGAATAACAAGTCTTATTCTATGAAAAAGAAAACTATCCACTCTAGAAAACTGCACCAACACCTTTTTATTTTGTTCTTGATATAATTTTTGGATCTTCGGATTGGATTTCCCCAATTCTGAAACCCTAGCAATGAAAATTTAGATTAGAAAAGAAATGGAGAAAATATTGTATTTCGCTATTAATTGAACATTTATTAGGGTGCTGATGGAGACAGAGAAAATGATGAAGGTGGTTTTGATGGTAGTTGTAGTGATATTGATAGGGATACAGACAAGGTGGTGGTGGTGGTGGCAGTGATGGTTTGGATAAGGTAGAAAAGATGGGTTTGCACTTGCACTTGCCCTGTATAAGTATAACTATGTGTAAATTTTAGTATAATAGAGGGTATTATAATAAACATGTTTAGTAATTTATATTTTAAAAAATATAATTTAATTTCTTAGTGGGAATCAATATTTAACCGTATCAATGTAGGTCAACGTTGTACCAAACTCTAAGTTGGACAAATGTTAAACCAAACACTAAAGTTAGATAAAATGTAAGTACTAAAAACCAAATAACCCATAACTTTATCCCCATACTATACACTAGATAAGGCATATACTACGGTGTATGTCTCTAATTTCATGTATCTTTTGCTGAAATGATGAAGGTACCAAGTATACCACAATATTTTCGATATCAACCTATTCAAGACACGCCTTTTGTCATCTAATTCAGACAAGCAATGTCAAGGAGATTACAACAACAAGGTATGCACTTGGTATATAGATTAAGTTCTAAATCCGAACCAAACTACGAGACAAACCAAATGTTAGATTAACGTACTAATTATTTACTATAATCATAAATACAAAGAAATATAATGGGGAAATAATGTAAATCACACAACACATAACATTTTGTGAATGAGGAAAACTATAAGGCATAAAAACCCTGGAACCTAGTCTAGTTTTGAATACCCTCAGAATTAAGCCATTATACAAAGACTACTACACCTTCGTGTAGTTGAGACCAAAGTAAAATAAATCCAAGTTACTTAGTTCCTTCAGTATCCTTGCGCCTACTACCAATCTGGACTACGCACACGAGTCATAAGATATAGTCCACTATTTTAAGTCGAATATAAGAAGATTAGTCGGGTAATCTGTTAGGGTTTCTTCCATGCTTTCGAACTTCAGCTTAGACTCAAGGTTTGCTAGACAATTAGCATGGTTCTTGCTAATTCGGCTAACATGTATCAATGTTGATTCTGAAAAGTGTGTCAAGAGCTTTTTTTCTTCCTGTGGATATGGGGCCAGGGTGATTTCTCCCAAATAATAGACTCATTTAACTTGGTTTACCAGGAGTTTAGAGTCCCATCTAATCTCTAGATGAGAAACTCCATCTTGTTTTTCTAATGTCATGTCTATTAGGAACACCCTATACTCCGCAAAATTGGTGATCACCCAATAACATAACATATTGAGAACATGGTAACCATTATAGAGGAGACCAATTCACTACAACCCAATAATGGAAAACGTCAGAGGGATGCTGGTTATGAAAGAAAAAATAATAAAAGGTGTTTCGCTTAAGGCTCATCGAATGCTTCCAAGTATAAGAGGAGATACCAAAAAACACCTTTTCAACTCCAAGACGGAACTACATCCACCGCGAACATGTTAAAGATGGTAAACATCGAAACTGAATGTGCTCCAAGACCTATACCCTTAAGCATTGGTCTCTCCTCGAAAGAGTCCTCCGCTTAGGTGAAATTTCTTGGAGAATATTAAGATATATTTGCATGGAGTTATGAAGAGTGAAAACTCGAGGGTACCAAAATACACTACCAACTTTTTCTTAGGCAAATTGTTTGGACAAACTCAACACAACTCCGAGAGTTCAACTCAATCATGGAATATCATCTAGAGTTATATATCTCTCCATTTCTTGCAATTAGAATGTTTACAGTTTCAAGTCAGTGTACCTAATTACAAATAGATAACTTGGACGGTACCAAAGACCAATGTCCAAGAATCAATCAAGTCGTAAGGTCAGATGTATCGACTATGATTGATTAACGCACAACCTGTGATATTTCAATTATAAAGATAAACAATATAATGCGAAAAAAGAAATAACACAGACACCATAAGTTTTGTTAATGAGGAAACCGAAAATGCATAAAAAAACCTGGAACTTAGTTCAGATTGAACACCAAACTGTATTAAGCCGCTACATACAATAACCTACTACCAATTAACTTCGGACTGGAATGTAGTTGAGCCCTAATCGAGTCTCCCACTGATTTAGGTATGGCCGCGCTCCTTATGCCTCTTGAATCCTAGTAGGACTCCGCGTAATTGATTCCCTTAGCTAACGTCACACCAACTAAGAGTTGCTTCAACTCTATATTGAAGACTTTAAACTAATATTCCTCCCACATATTAAGCCTATATATAGTTTGATCAAGGTGATGGAAATCGATATCAATAGATAGAGCCTAGTTAATCTCAAAATCCGAACTTATCCAACCCTAAGTTCATCCTAGATTATTATTCACCTCACAAGTATAAAACTTGTGGAATCAACAAAGTTTGAGACACAGATATTTTTGATGATTTTTATCTATCTTGATCAAGTAAGCAGCTTAACAATCGATCAAGATCAGGATACTCGAGTTATCAAGAAAATATAACTGGACATGTCTTTACAAATCCCTATGAAGTCTTTGTGGTCGTTAACCCTGTAAGGGTTAGGAAGAGTGTTAGAGCATAGCTCGGTTGAACCCACCAAACATTGGTATGTCAAGTTTGGTTGTCATATTTTAGTGAGCCAAAACTCATTTAAGAGTCACTTGATTTAAATGTACTAGAGTCAACTTCGTATAGGTTAGCTTGAAAGTACTAGGATGAGACATTACAAGTATTGCGAAGACTTAAAGAAGTGAAGAAGTACGGAGCTACAACCACAACATCATCCTTCCACTTGAGGTTAGTGACATTTGACTTGAACTGTTTCATTCCCTAACCCATCTTTCAAATCGTGCATATTGAAAACATAAAAATGCGAGGAATGAACACTCTAGATAGACATAGTATTAAGGAATACAATATGAGGTTTATTGCTTAACCATTAAACTTTGTATATAAGACATCAACATAATCGTATGAATGCTATTATGATTATGTATGGGTATGAGGTGAGGATTTCATCATAGGAAACAATGTTTTTACATGTGTTTTAAGGAAGTAAGTTCATGATATGTGTTGTGAACCGAAAAGGAAATCGACAGGCATTATTGGGGTTGTTATTCATTGCATATCTTATGAACGACCAATATGTGTGATTAGTATAACCGCTCATGACTTGTTTGTATTCTTGGTAAAACTAGTCACATGAGGCCTGACTTATGTATTGGTATGACTTTTATAAGTGAAACTGATCTTAAGTAATCACCTGGGGTATGATCGGGTTTGTGTGTGTCTGACCAAATTTGGGAGAGAGGAACCGATCCTAGTAAGAGGTTCAGTATATCACAAGAGGAATTGATCCTTGTATGAGGTGTAACAAGGTTTATAGAAGAAAGGGGACCGATCCTATGAACATGTGAAACACGTTTTTAGGCAAAGGGGAACCAATTCTATGGACATGTGCAACACATACAAGTTAGATACCAAATATATGTGGGGAACCGATCCTAGTACCTAGTCAGCCGAATCTTTGGTAAGCTAGTGTGACTATGTACAGTACTCACATGGAGTTAGAACTGAAACTTGTTTCGTAGAACCGTTACACCCATGACTTGTGATTGAGTGTTTCTTGATCAATCACATAATTCTTGAAAGTCAGATGAACCAATTCTAAACTTGTTTGGAAGTGTGGTAAATCGGTTTCAAGTGAGTAAGTATGAAAAAGGACTTACAAGAGGAAAGATGTCGACACACTTTGAACACGCGCATTAATGTGTATCTTTTATTATTCAAAGATATTCCTTAACAACTAAGAAGGAAATCCCAAGATCGAATTTAAATAAGTTAAGAATCTTTTAATTAAGGTTTTTAATTATATATGAAAAATAAGAATTAGTAATGTGCATTTGCTAGTTAAATATTTTCCAAGGAGATTTCGATCATAAATTTGGATAGTGCATTCTCAGGAATTATGAAAACCGAATTTGGAAAATATTGAATATCTTGAGAATATTTTCGCTTTTGGAAATTCCTCAGTGTCCAAACTTCATTGTCTATAAATACTTTGAGTTTTCATTTCTAGCAAACTAATCCTTCATGAGAGTAAACTTCCTCTGTTGTACTGCTACTGGTGAAGCCGCCTATTCGGAGAGGAGAGTAACCTAATTAGGCAAAATCTCTTATGGCCGCTCAGTTTAAAGTCTTCCTTGGGACTGAGAAGCTCTAGTGCGTACCGTTGGTGGGAAACTAGATAATTGCGGTTTATCTTTAGTTTTCATATTGATTTGATTGACTAACGGTGGTTGAACTTTGATTGCACCTAGTTTGTTTATGCTTGAGAATCTTCTCTTCTGATATAAGATTTACTCAAACTAGTTCAAGGTTTCGACATGGATCTTTAGACTGTTGTTAGATCTAAAGACGATCTTATGATAATCCATTGTTAACAGACTCCGTTTTGTGTGTGATTGATCACAAGAGATTCAAGTAGTTGTGTGCATGTGTTTATTGAAGATCTAAGAAGATTTGAAGATAAAGAAGAGATAGAAGATTTCAGACTTGGTTTTATAATCTTTGGTGTGCACAATACTTGTTTTGGTAAAAGAGGATCCAATTAATAATCGGTTTATCTTTGTGGTAGATTGGATTGATTAATTGAGAAGATCGGCATCAACACAATTCTTTGGATTAAGAGTGTTGTTGGCTTAATCTTAACGATTACCTTTTGGTGATTGAACATAAGATAGATCTTGGAACCTGGAAAAGGAGTTTATGTTAAGATAAACAGAAGAGCCTTTGTGCAACTCATATCACTTGGTTGAAGAGAGTTGATACCAAACAGATTTGTTGTTCCTTTACTGTTTGGAATACGAACCAAAGGAATTGGTCCAAGTACGTGACTTGTTTACAGGTTGGAGGCGTGAGAATACAGACGAAACTAGGTGAACTATAGGTTTAGTTGCTTGGTCTCAACTATACGAAGTTAGTTTATTTTGTATAGCGGCTTAATCCTGAGAGTATTCAATTCTGGACTAGGTCCCGGAGTTTTTCTGCATTTGTGGTTTCCTCGTTAACAAAATCTTGTTGTGTCATTTACTTTATATTTTCGCATTATAATTATTTTATTATAATTAAAGTAAATTTCACAAACGTTAATTCCTATTTACTTGATATGCAATCCTATTGAGTATGGTAACACACTTTGTTGTTGTATTATCTCGATCTCGTATCCATAGACAATCACACGAAGTGTGAACAGATTTGTTGTATTGTCTCGACTTAGTCTATAGACAATCAATTTCGGAGAAAGGACTTATAGGAAGGAAAAGTTATAGCTTGAGGTATATTTGGGTACGCTTGCCTTTTCAAAGAGGACGACTCTAGTTACAACTAGGACACACCAAAAAGTGGTGTCGGGATTCTAAGATCCCATTTGCTTGAAGTTCCCCTTTTATAGACATTCAAAGCATAGGTTTCTTTAGGTTTAAGATAAGATGGCTTTGGAATCAAGCAATCAATATCCACCGTTAGACGAATCTTTGAATCTAATTTACATAAACAAAATATACACTATGGTTAGGAGAAACAGTAATTGAACCGTGTATACAAAGTGGTTAGCCGAAACTAGCTGATTTGAACTTATAAGCTTAATATTCATTTTCATGAACACTTAAGACATTATCCTTGAGTCACAATCATGTGATCAAATAAGGATGGGTTTGGTAATGCTTTTATTTTTCAAAAAGAACTTTAAAAAAATATGTATAGTAATTATTTTTCATATTAGTGTTTGGTAAAATATTTTCGAAGTGCTTTTAACCCAAAACACTTCCAAAATTCCCCAACTTTTAAAAGCGGGGGGGGGGGAGCTTTTAAAAGTTAGGAACTTTTAAAAGCTCCTCTCCCACTTCCCAACTTCCAAAATCCCCCCCCCCCCCAACCAACTTTATTTTAATGCATGATTTTTCTTTTATCTCCTAATTATATTATATAAATGACCAAGATTACCCTAAAATCAATTTCTTATTCCCCATATCATATTCTTTAAAGGTTGTTATTTTAAATCTATGTCACATTTTTAAAAAATTATTATTTTCACTTTAAAAAAACTATACGTATTTAAATAATACATATTTTAAATCTTATTTATTTGTTTTCAATCTTATTTATTTTCACTTTCAAATTATATTTTATATACCATTTCAATTAAAAGTATAATTAAAAAAATAAATATATAAAACTATAGTATTTAAATAATAATTAATAAATAAATAAATAAGAACTAATATTGGAAGGGTGTTGGTGTCCAGCTTGTCGCTCGGCTGCTTACTAAAAACCCTGGTGTGTAATTTCTTTTATTCCATTAGTACATTTTTTCTTTTTTATGAAGATAATTATAAGATATTTATGATGTAAGATTAATATTAAATAAATATTTGATTTTAGTATAAAAAAATTTCTCCCAAATTATATTAGTAATAAAAAATAACTACTCAAAATCTATATAAATATCTTATATGTGTAAATCCCATAAAATAGAATAAAACAAGATTAAAAGATTATGTCTGTTTTTATCATTTGTTACAATTACAATAAGTGAACTTATATTTTACCAAACACAATTTGATCATTTTATTAACCAGCTTTGGATTTTAGTATCTAGTTTACCAAACACTTAACTGTTTTTTTTACACAGCACAGCGTAACAGAAAAGCGCTTTTACAAAAGCCACAACATTACCAAACTAAACCTAAGTCTAGTGCTTTTAGAGATTTGACCAAATGCTAATTATCTCGTACAAATTATTTTATCGCACTTGAAAATAATCGACATGGTTAGTAGATCTATAAAGTACAAATACCATAGCCATTCGTGAGTCAGGTCAATCACAGTACGTGTACCGGTTTGTAAATTATTAAGCCAAACGAATCCACAATACTATTTAGGTATGTGTACCTTAAGACTATGACCGGTTCCGGAGTCCACAAAACTATTTTGGTATGCGTACCAGTACGAATACACAAACCGAGTTCCTGAACGCAGAACTTTCTGGTTGTTGATGGTGAGTTTTTGATAAGGGAAATTATGGTAAATTGTCCTTTCCCTATTTGCAAAAACATAATGAAAATCCTTGACCCGACATCAGGAATAGGATATTTGTAATAAATAAGTTTGTATTCAGCAAGAAAACCAATAAATCGTATTCAACTAACAGACCCGATAGTCATGTAGATATTTTAAATATGTATATGCATGCCAAATTTCAGGGATTTCCCCGGTAGAAACCTCGTTATTTCATGCACATTAATGGATACACCTTTTATGCTGCATGAATGGCATAACTTGTATTCAGAATAGGATTTGACGTCGTTCTTAAATTAACATGCTATTGAGAGTATCATATTTAGTATATAGTCATATTAGTATCATCTCAACTCGCAAACTCCCACGGCCGAGTTCCTTAAACATACTATAGCAGCACTATCGTACTCAAAATTGTACCATAATGACATTAAACTTCAAATCTAGGTTTGGCATATTGCCGTAGACTCAAACTCCATATCATATCCATATGATGATCAAATCATGATCGATGGCCTAATAATTGCGACGCATTGGCTAAGCATAGCCAAGCCTATACATATATTGCATACCCTATAACATCCTGTCTAGACATAGCCAGGGCCACAATACATATGTTATAGCTCATAACTCTTCAGCTAAGACAATAATGGATTAATGGCCTAGTTGGAATCATCCCAAAGCAGTCGGTCAAATCCATAGCATAGCCAATCAAAATTTGGCAAAAAATGGCTTGTGGCATACCCATTACCCTGCTATAACATAAGCCGCGCATCATTCCCGGACTTGGCATCTACAACCAAGGCCATGTCCTAAATCACACGTGAATCTCGTCCTTGGAAGATACGGCCAAGGGCATCATGGCAAGGACCCACAATCTATTCTCGATATTGGCAGCTATGGCCAAGGACCAACAAGGTCTCGTGCGCTATTCTTGGCCTTGGAAGATATGGCCAAGGCCTAGAAAGGACCTGCGCACTATTCCAGTCCTTGGAAGCTACGTCCAAGGCCTGGCAAGGTCCCCGTGCTATTCTCGGCCTTGGTAGCTCTGGAAAATTTTCTATAACACCGCAACTTACCAATTCAGGCGCTAACGCACGCGCCATTTTTGGGCCAATAAGCCACTTGCTACTTTATCTCCATAAATAGGTCATTCAAAAGCCACGCGGAAATCTAGCACTCTTATATCTCACGTACAGATTATGTCCTGAAATGTTTCTCTCCATTTTAGTTGTGGCATAAAACACGCGCGCACAATGCCACTTGTATGCCATTAGCATGCCACACTAAATTAAAGCATATTAATTAGACGCCGACGCGCCAAGTTATTTCGGTATGCCTTAACATGGCACATGCACGCCCTAATCTTGTAGATGGTCTTGGATAAGTTGTTTTCACAACAACTCCAATTTAACGCGCCTATAAGGCATATGGCATATCAACGACTACGATTTATCCTAAGCCAAACACTATAAACATTAAAATACTTCACATGGGGGGATTCTTCATGGGGTATTGCTATTTTGGTCTATTACAACATGCGTAGTGGCAACGCCCCATGTGAAAAGTTTGAGTAGTGGTGACGGTCGGAGAGATCATGGATTCATGACAAAAGGGGTTTCCAGAAACTTCCTTAATTTTTCTCACATGATACCCATCATCTCCATATTATCCATATCTCCACAACCTCACTACCTCCACTACTCATGATATTGGAATTCCATATATATTCTAAACTAACACAGATATGCTACTTAGTCTATTCATAAAGACATAACAAGCTTGATGATCGAAGCCCTGTTATTTTCTTCATAGTTTTCAATACCAAAAACACACAATTCAATACCTTTTTCCATACTCTCAAAACTTTTCTGCTTCCTTCCCCTAAGATCAACCCATCTTCTTCTCCATCGTGACCGAAGCAGGACGGAACGACTAATATCGTAGTTTAGGCTTGTCCTGTTCGATTTTGATTTTCGAACCTAAAAAGAAAGTACCATAGCGGTACATTTGTTTTTCCTAAAAGTAGTTTTTAGGTACTAACACTGGTACGTGTACCGGTATGGATACCAAACTGGTTCCGTTACCACAGTTCCTTTTTGGTTTGCATACGGGTATGCGTACCGATACGGTTCACAAGTTAAATAGATTTTTACAGGATGTGCATAAGGATATGCGTACCAAAAATCTGCAAGTCGACATATAGATACTCCGCTACTTTTACGAGTACATGTAACACGACTTCAGACTTATAACAGCTTTCCCAGTTCCGAAGTTCACATAACTGAATCGGTTTACGTACCAGTTTGGATATGCTTCCGAGTTTAAGAACACATAACTATTTAAGTTTGTGTACCGGTTTGGATACTCACCTATGGCTCCGTAACAATAGTTCAAGAATGGTTTGCATACGAGTATGTACACCGATCTGGTTCACGAGTCACACAGATTTTTATATGATATACATAAGAATATGTTTACCACTATTATGTAAGTTGATATGTATATAGCTGAGTCCGCTACATGTACGAATACATGTAATACGAACTCAGACTTATAACAATTTTCCCAGTAAAACTGATACCACTGTCTTGTATCCAAATCAATAGTAGTTTTATATTTCTCTAAATCAATTCAAAATATTTCTGAATAACATCAATAATACATATCACTGTTCCAGGCTATTTCTGAATGATAAACTTGATTCACGATTTTGATTCCGAATAATAAATTGTCCTAAAAAGACATTCATCAAGTATGAACAAATATTCATTAAGCTTAGTCATTATATTTCAAGAAATTATCAAGATAAACTTGACTCAAAATTCTTGCCTATGCATACTAATCTGATTAGTTATGCGACATCGTCTCAAATGATATAAAGTGAATATAACTTGAGAAATAGGTGGTTCAATCTTCACTTACCTTCTGTTGATGAAGTTCTCCAAAAGATTCGGTTGATCTTCACCTTCAAACGGTAGAACACAATGATGACTGTTATAATCCTCTGTTTCTCAACTACGTTTTTATCCTAGTCAGAGACTTAACTAATTGTAGACTAGAATCAAGATATAGTTTTGAAAAATAAATTTGACAACAAGCTTGAGATAGCATTGTGAGTTCGACCAAGCAATGCTCTAACAAATTGATGCCATGGCTAGATGGTAGGCTTAAGAAAGTTACCTACAATGATACTGCAAGTGCACAGTGACAGTTTGTGTAAAGTTCAAGCACATGTCGATCCACAGAGACTTGGAGAGTGCTAGGTTGATTCTTTGGTCTAACTAAACTGATTCAAAACATAAGTAACACAAAGGGAGGTTGTTTGAGTGTCGATACGACAATATATAGCAGTGATTGTAGTTCTAAGGCAGAAAGTATGAAAAATAGATTATAAACAAAGGCTAAAGAGCACTAGGGTGATAGAATTCACCTCCTAATCCTATACTAAGGTAATACAACTCAAATTATTCTCTTGTCCTCCCTTGAAGGTCTCAGGTGGATAAATTATCAACTGAGTTCACTAATTCTCCCTTAGTATTGGTTGTCTTCTTACAGTTGACAAACACATTTTTGTGTCTGAATTGTCCTCAGTGTCTCTATTGTTAGTGCTTGATTTTGTACTTATTATGGTGTTTTTATATTTGTGTAGGTGCTTTTGGAGAAATACACTCGTGTGGAAAAAGTTGCTCAAAAAGTGTTATCTGGACCCCTGGAGAAAAGTGATAAAGGAACCCCCATTTTGGATAAGGGGCACTCAATTACTAAGGGCACCCGCTTTGCTATTCGGCACCCAGCGTTATTCATACACCGGATTTGGCTAAGGGATGTCCACCTTCATCTTCGTGAAGAAATAATTTGGCGGGAAAGTGCATGTTTGACATGCGAGATTTTCTGTTATGAATTTGAAGAATTTCCAGCGAAACTAAATCGGTTCAATGGATCGTATTGGGCCTGTTACTCTAAAACAGAACTGGTATGTCCATCAGATTCAAAAGAATAGGGTTCGTTACATAGTTTTAAAGAAATCAGGGGAGTATTCATTCCCGGGAGATATTTTTGCGATTCTTTTTTTTCTTTGGAAGGTTTTCTTGAGTCAACAGCGTGTTCGAATTCATCTGAGGCAAGTTTCTAGAAGGTTAGAGTGTGTAGAGCTGCATTTAACGCGTGAAGAATCAACATAAGGAAATTATTCCCTGAAAATATATTCTTTTTATTACAGAGATATTTGGAATTATGAGAGGGATTTTTTGTGCCTGAGAAGTATAAAAAGGTTGCTACGGTTCATACAGAGGGTATGGAGTGTTAGGGGTAGCGACATAGCCGTTAAGAGACGTTGCAGAGAAGAGAAGAAGAGTTGCAGCAGCAGCAGGAAGGAAGAGTTGCAGACGACGCACAAAAAGTGTCGTTGTGAAGAACACGAAGAACAGACTAACAAAAGCCGTCGTTTATGAACAGTGAGTCAGCAGAACATTTGTAACGGGCTTTGTTCAGCATTGTAACGCTTATCTTCGTTAGCAACACTTATTTAGGTGTTTTTTGTAACAGTGAGTTCTGTGACGCTCATACATCGTTCCGAATCTCTGTTTTATCTTATTTCTTCAATAAAAACACCATTCGAGCTATGAATTATCTTTTTGAGTGTGTTTTCACTATGCAAAGCTAGAACCCATCACTGGGACAACGGAGGAAGCAACTTTTCATGATTGTGGTAAATGAGTTAATTCTTTATATGACTTTTTGCATAGATTTAATTGCTTTATGATTTCTATTAATTATTTGTTATTTTTTCTGATGTCGCATGCTTGGTTTTAATTACTTTTGATGCATCATGATTACGACTTAAAAATAATGTTTTATGAAATCTATTTTTGGCAAAGAATTAGAGTCACAACTTCTTTTGTTTGAGCTATATTGTATAGAGTTAATGACTGAACCACAAAAATATGAAAAGTAGTGAAATCCTGCGTCCTAGTGTCTCTTTATCCTGTGACAATTTTTTGTATATATTTTTCTATTATTTTAGTTTATTAATTCTTAAAATCAATCTCATCAAGTCCGAGTAAACGACAACCTAACTACCACTTTCTACAACATTATTGATTCACATCAATTTTTGGCGCCGCCGACGCGGACTTGTGTATATATTTGTTTTTAGGTTTTTTTTTTTGTTTTTTTTACGCGTTTTGGTATTTTTGTTTGCTTTCAGATTTGGAGCTAAGCTAAAGAAAAAGATAAAGTGCTAAAAAGAAAGGCAAAGCCCAAAAAGGAAAGAAAAGAGCAGTCCAAGGAGTGAAGAAGATTTTGTACAAATTTATTTTATTTGGACTTTATATCTTTTTATTTTTAGAAACTGTAAATAGGGTTTCACTGTTGTAATTTTTCCTTTTCTTTTTGGACACTTTTTGGACTTTATTTTTGGACAATTTTTTTTTTTAAACCCTACGGAAGGGTAGTTTCAAATATAAACTGCACAGGGAAGGACGGTGATTACGATATCACCTCGGCCCCTCGGGTTCGTACATGACATAGGAGTTGTGGCCCAAGTCGACTTCAATGGTTCATCCCCCGTCTGGAACGGGAGGTAAGAATTCTAAACACCCACGAATCCCTTGTCAACGAGTTTACTGGATGATTTTGTATGCATATATGTTGAGGTCTTGAATACGTCTGTTTTAAATTCCTAGTAAAGGGCAAGGACTGGCCATACAAGATAAGGGTTCGGATTTCATCACCATTCTCTTCTTGCCCGCCTTAGGAAAACGATACCAAACGCGAACCTAAGCTTAAAATTTGGAATAGAACGAGACCGATAGGGTAACGAGCTTAATAGGAAAGTCGTTCGAAAAATATTGGTTACTCTTTTGAGCATGCTTTGAAGTTCATGATGGTTTCTGAAAGTTGAATGGGTGACTGCGCCGCCTTGTAATGCGGTGAGGCCTTGGGTATCAAAGCTCCAGCAGCTTCCCTCGCCTCTATTCAATTTACTTAAACTCGGATTGATTCCAGAGGGGTTTTCTCAGATTGTGACGAATTCCCTTTTGGAGGATTAGAAGCTGGTCTAGAAACAATCTAAGTGGAGCCATCATGCTTTTTGTTTGCTAGAAATCAGTAGGTTTGTTGTGGTCGAGTCAGCCTTGTTTGTGTTTGTGTAAAATTCCCTTGCAGTTAGGATGTCGAACTGGTATTACAATAGCCAATACAACGAATATACGACTAATTTTCAAAATGGACATTACTTTGACCATAGTGTGAATAGTGGTTGGGAACGCCAATCTTTTGAAGGTTATGGCCCATAACATGGTGATCCCAATTACTATTCACATGCCCACCGATCATACGAGCAAAATTCCTATAATTCATATTCTCTAGATGAAGCACGTAGGATACTTGAGTCAACACGTAAGTTACTTGAGTCGACACATAAGTTAGCGGACACAGATGACTTAGTTATGGACGAAAGAACTATAACGGTGAGTGAAACTTCTTTAGAAGATAACCTCAGGAAGTTAGCTGAGTCAACATCTAAGTTAACTGAGTAAACACGTGAGTTTGCTGAGTCAAAACGTAGGTTAGAGTTAGAGACGGACGAAAGAATTACTCGAATTACTCTTGATTGCCAATACATTCTCTCCAATATCACCCGTGAAAATGAGAAAATTTTTTATAATCAGGATGGCGAGGTTAGAATTGGTAACACTACTTGTTTAGATAAGGTTCAACCATTTTCATGTTATTATAACAATGATTATGATGAGGATAGTGTTAATGAAGAATTTGAAATAAATAGGCATAGTGATCAGGGATTTACTACTCCAATTGAGCTTTATAATAATAGGGTTACTTCTGGTTCAGATCCTTATAATTTTAACAATTATTCACCTATTCAAAAGGACGAGGATTTGACTAGAGATACTGTTTTAGACGATGTAGTGTTTCTTTTTTACGAAGCCGGTGATAGTTTTGAGGAACGAGTTTATGCTGAGAATATTATTTTAGATTCTAGCGATTTAGAAACATTAGACTTAGAAAAAGAAGATGAACTCGTAGAGCTTTTAAATATGAGTGAGGATGCATCACCTGAGTATAACCTATAAGAAGCAATTGACCATTTTTAGGATTCCGATGCTCTAGAAATTAGGGAAATTGTAGCTAGTCTATCTAGAGACACCCAAAATTCTAAGTTTGGGGGTGATTATAATTCTCCTTCTGCCTTACCTTTAGCTCTTACAGAGATCCCTCACTTGGGACTTGATATATGTGCCTCAACCATTGTTCCAGATTACCTTCATGCTAGCTCTCCCGAACCTAATAATGTCCAGGAAGAAGTTCAGCTGTTAGAAACCCATCATCTGGTTGATGTGGTTAACCCAGGCTATGATACTAAAATTGAATTTGTTTTCCCACCAAAAACTTTTCATCCAATTGTGGGAACGTATAAGTTTCAGATGTGTCAATTATTAAGTTTTGATACTAAACCTAATTACTTTAGAAAATTAGGGTCGACACATTTTCTTAAGAATGACCACCACTGTGGTCAACTGTATGAGTCAAATCTGATTGACTTAGAGGATCCCCAGTTATTCAGGTTAATGTTATGTGCTTCTAAGTTCTTATTCGAGTTTTTCCAGACTCTAGGACCTGAACATTCAGATCTAACTTTTGAGGAAATGCAACCCATAAAAATATGTTATCTGGACCCAGTTATAGAACCTGAACCACATCTATTTGTAGTTGTCTTAAACAGGAAACTAAACAAATGTTTGCTTTATTTGTTAATTTTCTTGGGATGTTATAGATTCCTTTTAATTGTGATAGCCCTATTTGGTTTTGGTGATCCGCAGTTATTCCGGCTATTACTTTATGATTCTATGAGGTGACTAATTCCTTCTGATGTCTGGCTGAAGACTTTAAACTTAGGACTTCTTGGGAGGTAACCCATGCTCTTGTAACACGGTAATATATTTCCTTAACTCTTTTGCTTCAAGTGGTAACAATTTCTCCTTGTTCATGCTTTTAATTTTATCTTTAGAACATTGAGGACAATGTTAGATTTAAGTTTGGGGGTATGGGAGAAACTTTTTAGTTGCAATAAATAAACTCCAGAGTCTAGAAATTTATGCTTATTAAGGTCGGCACTAACCAATCTAAGTGGATGGAAACATTTTGGTTGTAGGAGTTGAGGAACCAATATGATTAGATGGAAACATCTAGAAGAGTCTATTCATAAAAGCACAGAGCTCAGGTGTTAGAAAAGAAAACATGGTAGTTTCGCCATATCCTCGTGATGGAAACATCGAAAGAATCCCGATCAATTCTTTTATTTTTCTTTTTACCATTGCTAGGGTGAAATAGAGTGACTGAGATAAAAAAAAATGAGAGAAAATGAGACCAGACCAGTAGACCAACCGGAATAAATACAATAAAGTCGACAACTGGTACCCTTGTATATACCAGCTGAGTTGACCTAGAGTTAGGATTATCGACCACTGGTTCCCTTGTATATGCCAGTGTGTTGATATTAGTCTAGACCAGTATCTCAGTCCATTAGGATAGGTTCACCTTAGTCAACATCATCCACATTTTTCTCTACATCCATCTTCTTAATCTGTCCATGTGATTGGTTGACTCCGGTTTATGATGTCCAGAAACTATCTGAGTACTTTAAATGAATTTTAGTATGCTGGAGTGCAAACTCGTGTACAGTAATTTGAATGTCGCATCAGGGTACTTCCTCCTGTAGTCAATAAGTATGCCAACCAAGGAGATTCTTTAGTGCCTTCCAAGGTTCTGCGTAGATAGCTAGGGTCTGGAGTAATGGTTTTGTGGGTACACCACTGGTAAACCCTCCCGAGATTAACTCGGTCACTAGGGCCACCTAGTGAGTTAGAATTTTATTTTCTAGATTGGATTTGCTCGAGGACTAGCAAATAATAAGTTTGGGGGTATTTGACAGACACATTTTTGTGTCTGAATTGTCCCCAGTGTCTCTATTGTTAGTACTTGATTTTGTACTTATTATGGTGTTTTTATATTTGTGTAGGTGCTTTTGGAGAAATACACTCGTGTGGAAAAAGTTGCTCAAAAAGTGTTATCTGGACCCCTGGAGAAAAGTGATAAAGGCACCCCCATTTTGGATAAGGGGCACTCAATTACTAAGGGCACCCGCTTTACTATTCGGAACCCAGTGTTATTCACACACCGTATTTGGCTAAGGGTTGTCCACCTTCATCTTCGTGAAGAAATAATTTGGCGGGAAAGTGCATGTTTGACATGCGAGACTTTCTGTTATGAATTTGAAGAATTTTCAGCGAAACTAAATCGGTTCAATGGATCGTATTGGGCCTGTTACTCTAAAACAGAACTGGTATGTCCATCAGATTCAAAAGAATAGGGTTTGTTACACAGTTTTGAAGAAATCAGGGGAGTATTCATTCCCGGGAGATATTTTTGCGATTCTTTTTTTTTTCTTTTTTCTTGAGTCAACAGCGTGTTCGAATTCATCTGAGGCAAGTTTCTAGAGGTTTAGAGTGTGTAGAGCTGCATTTAACGCGTGAAGAATCAACATAAGGAAATTATTCCGTGAAAATATATTCTTTTTATTACAGATATATTTGGAATTATGAGAGGGATTTTTTGTGCCTGAGAAGTATAAAAAGGTTGCTACGGTTCATACAGAGGGTATGGAGTGTTAGGGTAGCGACAGAGCCGTTAAGAGACGCTGCAGAGAAGAGAAGAAGAGCTGTAGCAGCAGCAGAATCAGGAAGGAAGAGTTGCAGACGACGCACAAAAAGTGTCGTTGTGAAGAACACGAAGAACAGACTAACAAAAGCCATCGTTTATGAACAGTGAATCCGCAGAACATTTGTAACGGGCTTTGTTCAGCATTGTAACGCTTATCTTCGTTAGCAACACTTCTTTAGGTGTTTTTTGTAACAGTGAGTTCTGTGACGCTCATACAGCGTTCTGAATCTCTGTTTTATCTTATTCCTTTAATAAAAACACCATTTGAGCTATGAATTATCTTTTTGAGTGTGTTTTCACCATGCGAAGCTAGAACCCATCACTGGGACAACGGAGGAAGCAACTTTTCATGATTGTGGTAAATGAGTTAATTCTTTATCTTTTTGCATAGATTTAATTACTTTATGATTTCTATTAATTATTTGTTATTTTGTCTGATGTCGCATGCTTGGTTTTAGTTACTTTTGATGCGTCATGCTTACGACTTACATATAATGTTTTATGAAATCTATTTTTGGCAAAGAATTAGAGTCACAACTTCTTTTGTTTGAGCTATATTGTATAGAGTTAATGACTGAACCACAAGAATATGAAAAGTAGTGAAATCCTGCGTCCTAGTGTCTCTTCATCCTGTGACAATTTTTTGTATATATTTTTCTATTATTTTAGTTTATTAATTCTTAAAATCAATCTCATCAAGTCTGAGTGAACGACAACCTTACTACCACTTTCTACAACATTATTGATTCACATCAACAGTACAACCAATCACAGGCTAATTTGATCAATCTAGCTAACTATTACTCCTATTTCAATTAAGTACAGCAAGAACACAAACTTGAATATGAATTAACTCAAAATATTATTAAGGGTTTCATCTACACCCTAGCAAAGTGATTTAGAACATGGTAACAGTAATTAAAACAGAATTGAATTAAGCTAACAACTAAACCCTAAAAATTCCGACAGAGCTTCTTACACAGAGAAAATTCTATTTATACCTTGAATTCTCTTCTCACACTCAAAATCCAAATTAAATTCATACCCTACAAACCCAATCGTCTGAATTGCTTGTCCCTTATTCCAATTCGCCTTTGCAACTTCATTAATTTGATGTTGGGAAACCCTAACTCCATCTGTCTCGAACTTAGCTTCTAGGGTTTTGAGAGAAGCTAAGATAGAGATAGCTAGAGCTATGGGAGGTGAAGGTGGCTGTGCTGGTCGGGAGAAGAAGGTGATGATGGTGTTGTTGGCTTCTGCAAATGGTCGGGGGAAGGGGGACGAAGAACTGGGGTTTTTGCAGAAGGGGAAGAAAATGGAGAGGGGTGTTTGGCTGGGTCGAATAGATGAAGGGGATAGATGGATAATGTGTGAGGCGGATGCTTCGAATGTTGATGCATCGAGTGAAGAAGCCGTTGGATGCAGCTTCTTGATTCAATCTAACGGTTCAGGATGGAGGCTGGTTTGGATTCGAGTATGGGTTCGGATCTTGGATAGCTCAAGCCCATGTACTTATAAACATGTTGCAACTGATGCGCACGCGGGTTGCAACTTCTCTTCCACAGTCGCTAGTCTCCAATTTTCTGCTATTTTGGCTCCTCAATTCATCCAAGCTTTATTTAGTACCTAAAAACATAAAATTAATTAGTACAAATATTTATTCTTGAAAACAAAGAAAATACAAAATATGGGATAATATATGATTTTAAAGCGCAAAAGATGAGTTAAATGCCAATAAAAAGGTGTAGAAATATGCACTATTTAGCACTCATCAAATACTCCCAAACCTGAATTTTACTTGTCCTCAAGTGAAACAGAAATTAAGAAATCCTAACTATACCACTGTCGCTGGTCTCTCGAATGCATTTAGCGTATGCACTAAGCCTTTAAACCCCTAGGTGTCCCTAGTGGACGAGTTGTAGTCTCGTGAGGGCCTATCAGAGATGTACCCACAAAATCTTCTCCAAATTCAGAGCATAATAGAGTCCCAAGCATCCAAGGATCTATGAAGACATAGAGTTTCTGCATGCTAGTAACATGAAGTTAGAACTACCAAAGAACGCATTCTCATCCTTAAGAGTTGAGCGAGAAATAACCATAACATATGAAAGAATTCGGGTTCGAGAGTGATCACAAACCTCGACTTCTGCCTCACCAATAGGGTTTTATGATAATTGTACTCAAAAAGATCGCTTTTTTAGTCTCTCATGTGTGCAGACAGGAATAAATAGAGAAATAATGCACACGTTGATGGTGGGAAGGAAAACCTTCCGAAATAATTTCTGGAGACTCCACAAGATTGTGGACAAAAATAATATGTTTCTGATGATCTCTAAGAAAGGAAATCAACCATTATCAACGATGGGAGTACTCACTTACCTTCACATCTGATCGGAAATTAACACCACTCTCACAGCATCCATAGAAATGTCTTCAATCTTCGGTCTTCAACTATTGATGATGAACTTCTGAACTTCACAAAAACTTGACAATTTGTAACTTTTCTCTTCAATTTCCTTGTTGCTTGGAATTTTCTTCTTGAATTCTTCTTTTTTACCATGGTGGTATCAAAACTAAACTAAGAAAATAAACAACAATTTTTTTCTTTCTGATTTTTCTGATTTTTTTTTATTTTTTTTAGAAGTAAAAAACATGAAATGAAAATAACAACAAAAACAATGAAACTACTAACTTCATGGATGAAGGACTTTATCACTCAATTCTTCACAACTTGTATTGTCTTCATTTCATAAACTTCACTAATTCTTATTTTATTTTCTTTGAATTGAATTGATGCATGTAAACCTTGGACTATTTTAACTTTTCTTCAAATATTCTGACGTTGCTCTGCTCGTTGATGATGATGTGTTTATATGGATCTGTTGATGTTCTCGAGAGGGAGAGAGTGTTGCTAACTACAAACCGAACTACAAGAAGGAGTTTTCATCTTTAAACGTCACCCTCATGATTGACAAAATTAGCAATCAAGAGATCAAAAATAGTGCTGAAAGTGGTGCGAAGTTGGGTATCTCACCATTCCTACCTGGAATTGACGTACGGTGACATACACTCTAAAATATTTTTTAGAAAGTCACAAAAATTAAAGGTCGGTGCCTCGCTTGATGTAAAAATGGGTAGTCTCCACTAAGGGTTATCACAATTCTACTACCAAATATCTTTGCAGCACCTAATTCTCCCTCCGGCATGGTTAAATCCAACTTTAACGCTCTAATCAACTAAGAAACCCGATTGTGTTCTACAAAACTTCCAAGTTCAGTTATTTCGGTCAGAATCTCTATGTAAACATAGCTAGAAGCATGCTAGTGACTCTAATATCTCTAAAAGTTGGAGGTTTTTATGTACATATTTACAAAGAGCTTTGAATTTTTTTGATTTTTTTTTTTAATAAGAAAACTAAAACTAAAATAAGAAGACTAAAAACTTTATATGCAAAATGCACCCCCAAACCTAAATCTAACATTGTCCTCAATGTTTCAACAGATGATAAGAATTTAAACAATCACATACCAAGAGAACTATGCTGAGTAAAGAAAAGGTTAGAGATTACCGGATGCAAAAGGATGGTGCTAAACCATTAGTGGGTGAATGCTTTGATAGCAAACAACAAGAGCGCAAGACAAAAAGTTTGGTTAGCACACATAAAAAAAACTATGCAAAAGAAAAGGGAAAGAGAATGGATTTTTAGTCCATATGTATGTACACATGTGAACTAGTTTAGTCCACATAGACGGGGTATTCCAAGTCTACGGTCTCAACTTCTGGTGGTAGATGCTCCAAAAATGGTTTCAATCTCTGACCATTGACCTTGAAGATGTTCTTGTTTGCTGGGTTTTCGATTTCAACAGCTCCATGGGGAAAAACAGTACGTACCAAGAATGGACCTAACCATCGAGAATGTAACTTTCCTGGAAACAAATGCAAACGAGTGTTGTACAATAAAACTTTTTGACCAGGTGTGAAAGACTTGCGCAAAATGCACTTGTCATGAAACACTTTTATTCTTTGTTTGAACATTTTGGCACTATCATATGCATCATTTCTTAACTATTCTAACTCATTGAGTTGAAGCTTTCTTTGGGTACCAACTTTATCAAGATCGAAGTTCAGTTTCTTTACAACCCAATATGCACAATGTTCTAATTCTATAGGTAGATGACAAGCTTTACCGTACACAAGTATGTAAGGGGACATACCAATGGGAGTCTTGTATGCAGATTTATAGGCCCATAAAGCATCATTTAAACGTAAAGACCAATCTTTCCTAGAAGGATTAACAGTCTTTTCAAGAATATGCTTAATTTCCCTATTAGAAACTTCTACTTGGCCACTGGTCTGAGGATGGTAAGGTGTTGCTACCTTATGAGTGATTCCATACTTGCGCACAAGAGATTCAAAAGGTCTATTACAAAAATGACTACCTCCATCACTAAATATTGCTCTAGGTGTTCCAAAGCGAGTGAAAATGTTTTCTTTAAGAAAAGAAAGAACAACTTTATGATCATTTGTTTTGGATGCAATGGCTTCTACCCACTTAGAGACATAATCAACAACAACAAGAATGTACAACTTACCTTCAAAGTTAGGAAATGGACCCATGAAATCAATACCCCACACATCAAACAGCTCAACAATCAAAATGGGTTGTAAGGGAATCATGTTTCGTCTTGAGATACTTCCTAATTTCTGGCATCGGTCACAAGCAACACAAAAAGCATGGCTATCTTTAAACAATGTTGCCCAGTAAAAACCACTCTGCAAGATCTTTGCAGCAGTTTTCTTGGCGTTAAAGTGGCCTCCACATGCATGGTCATGACAAAAAGAGATGACATCCCTTTGTTCAGAATTGGGGACATATCTTCTAATGATTTGGTCTTGGCAGTACTTAAACAAATATGGGTCATCCCAAAGGAAATGTTTAACTTCAGCCAAGAATTTAGAACGGTCTTGTTTAGACCAGTGCAAAGGCATTCTACCTGTAGCAAGGTAGCTCACGATATCAGCAAACCACAGCATTTCAGACACAAGCATCAATTGTTCATCAGGGAATGATTCTCTAATAAGCACGGATTCATCAACAAATTCAACATTCAATCTAGACAAGTGATCAGCAACAACATTTTTCGACCCTTTATTATCTCGAATTTCGAGGTTGAACTCTTGTAACAAGAGTATCCATCGAATTAGACGAGCCTTAGCATCTTTTTTAGATAAAAGATATTTCAATGCAGTATGGTCAGAATATATGATGATTTTAGATCCTATCAAATAAGATCTAAACTTATTCAATGCAAACACAACAACTAGCAACTCTTTCTCAGTTGTTGAATAATTCATTTGAGCATCATTAAGTTTTTTACTAGCATAGTAGATCACATAAGGAAGTTTGTCTACTCGCTGACCTAAAACAGCTCCTACAGCATAGTCAGACGCATCACACATATTTTCAAATGGTAAGGTCCAGTCGGGTGGTCTGACTATAGGGGAAGATGTAAGGAGAGATTTCAATTGCTCCCATGCTTCCTTACAAGCATCATCAAAGACAAATGCAACATCTTTTGCAAGAAGATTACACAAAGGTTTTGAAATTTTACTAATGTCTTTGATGAATCGGCGGTAAAAACATGCATGGCCTAAGAATGATCTTATGTCCCTCACAGAAAGAGGTTGAGGCAAGTGTTGACTGAGATCAACCTTGGCTTTATCTACTTCTATGCTTTTTTCCGAGATGATATGCCCTAGAACAATGCCTGAGTCAACCATGAAATGACATTTTTCCCAATTCAAAACCAAATTCTTTTTCTTACACCAAATCAGCACACGAGTAAGATGATGCAAACATTCATCAAAAGAAGACCCAAAGATAGAAAAATCATCCATGAAAATTTCAAGAAACTCATCTATCATGTCGAAAAATATGCTCATCATGCAACGTTGAAAAGTAGCGGGTGCATTACACAACCCAAAAGGCATGCGACGATAAGCAAATGTTCCATAAGGACAAGTAAATGTAGTCATATGTTGGTCTTCGAGTGCTATGTGAATTTGGTTGTAGCCTGAATAGCCATCTAAGAAATAATAATACCTATGTCTCGACAACCTTTCTAGCATTTGGTCAATGAAGGGCAGGGGAAAATGGTCTTTCTTTGTTACTGTGTCCAATTTCCTATAGTCAATACAAACTCGCTACCCTGTGGTCACACGGGTGGGAACAAGCTTATTCTTTTCATTTTGAACTACATTAATGCCAGACGTTTTGGGTACCACTTAAATGGGACTGACCCACTGGCTATCTGGAACTGGGTAAATGATACCCGCATCAAGCAATTTTAAAATCTCACCCTTAACAACATCTCTCATATTGGGGTTAAGTCTCATTTGCATTTCCTTAGATGGTTTAGTGTTTTCTTCAAGATTTATGTGATGCATGCAAATTGTGGAACTTATACCTTTAAGGTCTGAGATGGTCCAACCTAAAGCTTCTTTATGTTCTTTAAGAACTTCTAAAAGTTTGCTTTCCTGTTCTGTGTCTAAACACGATGCAATAATCACATGCAAAGTATCATAAGGACCTAAGAAAGCATACTTCAAAGTATCAGGTAATGTTTTCAAATCAAGCTTAGGTGGTTCATTAAGAGACGAGGTAGATTCAGAATCAGAGAGTAGAAGTGGTTCCACTGCAGTCTACCATTTAGCAATATCCATGGGTGAAACAAATTCAAGCAAAGAGTGAACTTTACCAATGTACTTAGACTCAAAAATATCTAAGTCAAAGTTATCTAAACATGCTTGCAAAGGGTCCACAGACAAAATGTCAGGCAATGAGTCTTAGATCAGACTCTCGATCATGTTAATCTCATGCAATTCAGTATCATCACAATCAATGGGTTGTTGACTAGTGTTAAAAACATTCAATTCTACAGTCATGTTACCAAAAGACAATTTCAACACTCCATTACGACAATTTATGATAGCATTGGACGTTGCCAGGAAAGGATGTCCTAAAATAACAGGAATGTGATTATCTGGGTTTTGCACAGGTTGAGTATCTAATACGATGAAGTCCACAGGAAAGAAAAATTTATCAACCTTGATTAACACATCTTCAACAACGCCACGAGGTATTTTCACAGATCTGTCCGCTAATTATAGCGTAACAGGAGTGGGTTTCAGCTCCCTAAGTCCTAACTGCACATACACAAAGTATGGAAATAGATTCACACTTGCTCCTATGTCTAGTAAAGCCTTTTCGACCACATGGTCACCTATGGTGCATGTAATTGTTGGACTACCTGGGTTTTTAAACTTAGTTGGAATCTTGTTTTGAATTATTGAGGTCACCTACTCAGTGAGAAAAGCACGCTTATGCACATGAAGCTTTCGCTTTTGTGTGCACAGATCTTCAAAAACTTAGCATAGGTGGGTATCTGCCTGATTGCTTCGAGAAATGGAATGTTTATGTTAACTCCTTTGAACATTTCCAAAATCTCGTTGTACTGTTGACCCCCTTTTTGCTGCACCAACCTTTGTGGAAATGGAGCAACAGGTACATGAGATGGTGCAGGGACATTAACATCAGTGGAATTCTTAGATTCATGATCATGCTCAGATTCCTTCTCCATAACGGGTGTTTTCTGTGGAGTTATATGCATTGGTGAGTCTGATCTAGACTCACTCGACTGTGGTACACATACATTGTTCTCAATAACTTTACTACTACGAAGAGTGGTGACATCATTCACAGGACTATGTGAAGTTTCATTGAAAGTTGAAGAACCTGCCTGAAATACATTCTTTGGATTTTATTGAAGTTGACTAGGGAGTTTACCTTTTTCTCTCTCATTCAATACATCACAAATTTGACCCGTTTTAAGTTCTAGACTTGTGAAACGTTGGTCGGTGGTCTTTTTGAAGTTGTAAAATATTTTGGGTCAACAGACCGATACTGTCTTTGAATCTAGGCTTGTTCACTACAGGGTACTGAGAGTGTGGTTGCACTTGGGGGTTTCTAGGATATGAGTATCCTTGGTTATTATTTGTTGTTCCCCCTTGTACATGCCCTTTAGACCATAAAAAGTTAGAGTGATTCCTCCACCCTGGGTTGTAGGTCTGATAATAAGGATTGTTCTCTTGCCTATGGTACAAAGCATTGGCTTGCTCAGTTTTAGACTCTTGAAATGCATGTAAGTCTGGATAACTGTCCACTAAGTGGTCTGAACCATGGAACGCGGCACAAGTGGCCATTTCAATTTGGTCACGGAGAGTAGGGGCATTAGTTTTTACATTCTTCTGAAGCTCTAGCACTTCTATTCTCCTAGCCAAAGATGTAATCTTTGCATTTCCCTCAAAGTCAGACTCAATTCTATGAACATTAGATATAGGGGTAGTCCTTTTAGGTTCACATATGGATTCCCACTGCTGAGTCTTTTCAGCGACTTCGATTAAGAAAGTCTAAGACTCATCAGCACTTTTGTCAATAAATGCACAATTGCACATAAACTTAACTGTGATTCGGGTCCTGACATCTAGGCCTTCATACAGAATTTGCACAAGTCTCCATTTTTCAAAACCATGGTAGGGACATTGGAGCAATAAATCATTGAATCTCTCCAAATATTTTGCTAGAGTCTCTTCTTCTAATTGCACAAAACCATTTAGACTTTGACGAATTGTCGCAGTCTTATGGTTTGGGAAAAACTTTTTGAAAATTTCTTTGGTAAGAGCATCCCAGGTTGCAATGGATTGTGGTTGTAGTGCATACAACCAAGACTTGGCCTTTTCCTTCAAAGAGAAAGGAAATAATCTCAGTTTGAGGGACTCTTCCGGCATTTGATTAAAATGCAGAGTCCCACAAATTTCTTCAAATTCTCTCACATGGTGGTAGGGGTTTTTAGCATCAACCCCTCTAAACACGGGAAACATGTGAATTGTGCTTGCTTTCAGTTCAAACTGACCAGCATCATCTGGTAGAATGATGCAAGAGGGATGACTTGCCCTAGTGGGGTACATGTAGTCCTTCAGACTACGGGGTTGGTTCAATTCATCACCCATTGTCTCAGATTGGTCAGGGCTATTTACTTCAGAGCTGGGAATATTAACAATGTCCTCTTGACTGATTCTAACTAGAAGATTAGTTTGGTCTCTATAGGATACAATCATAGCCTAGTATTCATTCTAATCATGTTATAATACCCAGAGAAATAAGCAATTTGAAACAGGGAGAAAACACTCATGTAAACCACAGTCTAGCTTTTGGAATTAAAGCTCACAGATTCACTATGATGTATAACAATGAGTAAATCGGGGAAGTAAAGCTTGGATAGATGGCAAACAAATTCAGGGCCAAAAGCATATAGAGTCAAACTCTGCCAATTCAGATCACAGATGGTGTTTAGCAGACAAATTCAGAGATTCACAATCTTAAGAGTTTAGCACAGCTAACAACAAATTTAGCTAAAATACCAAAGAATCAACAAAGCATGTGCATGGTTTCACCCCTGCAGGTTTTGTTGAGGTTTAAGAAAACCCCAGTGAAATAGAAAACTGATTATTCACTCAGTTTTAGTGATTGAACACACAAAAGCACAAGTTTCAGCTAGCACGATTTTTTCTCAAGTGTTACAGAATATGCACAAAGGTACCAGGGCAGCTAGTTCAACAATTATTTCAAGGTGCAAAAGAAATGATTATGCTCACTCAAGGTGAAGCATGTGATGTGTGAATGTGATAACTCAGCTAGCAATTGGGAAAAATTACAGGGCCAAGTTGAGATTACTCCCCAGAATTTATCAATTTTAGCACGACAGAATATTATTTGAATGTCACAGGAATGTGCACAAACCGGATGGCATTTCAATCACATAAACACCTACAGTAAAAAAGAGTTGAAGAACAAACCGCCGTCGCAAAACCGGGTTTAGGAAATTCCACAACTTATCCTGCTCCGTGTTCTTCCTTTTCTTTATTTTATACAGCAGCACCACAGGCACCTGGTTACTCAGAAGAGTAGTTCAGTTCCCAGAATTGTACAACTTAAAACAATACTAAGCAATATTGATACTGGTATAGACAACTGAGAGGGATGTACATCACGACAGTAAGTTATTCCTCTTATTAACTATGATAGACTGAGTGATCAGTCCAACACAGTCACAAATATCGAGAGAAGCACAATGAATCTGTAAATTCAGCAAGCAAAGATGGCACTCACAGAGTCATGTTTATGAGAGTTACAATTAGTCTTTGAAATTGTACATGCACAACCAATATGATGCATGACTAGGTAGTAAACAGTACACAGATTCACCAGGTAAAAACAAGTATGCACTCAGATACAACAAGTTGTATTAATCATATAAGCAACAATATACAGATCAGGGCCTTATGCGAAGGGGAATCTAGACTAGGCAAGCATGCATGCAGTTCTCAATATTTCAGAATTTGACAGATGCACAAACAAATATGACAATTTCAGCCAGTGAAAAATATTATCCAGATATCCAAGGATTATGCTTAAATAGATACTTTATGTTGCAGGGATTAGACAAAGTTTTGTCAAGCAACTAGGTTAGCAGACAAACATGGTATATCACTTAAGACAGGTCACAAAAGGTGCAGAGAATCAATGGAGTAACAGGGTCAAAAAACTCAGTCAATAACAAACTCATCTAACCACAACAAAACTCAAATATCACCAGCTTATTGTTTTTGAGAATGAAAAACCAGTTCTCAGATGCTTGCACACAGATTCAAAGAGTGACAAATGATTAGCATGGAAGCTAGTGTATCAGATTATCATGGTTTGTCATTCATGCAGAATTAGAATGTAATGGGGTTTGAGAATGACCAACCGGTTTCAGCCAAAATGGCTATGTTGTTTTGATTCTTGTCCTTTCTTTCCTTGGCTTTTGCAGAAGTATTGCAGGTACCTGTGAGCTCAAAGGAAAGATTTAGTACATAGATTTGCACAGATGTAGCAAGGGTATAAAAACCAGCAGATGAGAGCTGCAGAATATTGATGAATACAACAACAAGATAAAAGTATCTGCAGAGGACAATGATGCTATAAAACTGAAAATCAAGAATTAATACTAGAATGCAGATTATAAACAAATAGATTATACAACTGAGATGAAATCTAAACACGTATACACAGATCTTAAATACAGTCCTAGCTATATGTAATTATACTAATGACAATGGAGTTACTAAAACTTTAACTTACAGCAAACCAAAAGTTTCAGCATGAGATGTAGAAAATAGTATATGGAACCAGAGTTGATATATATAACAAATGGATTTAAACAGTTAGGAATGAAAACTAATAATGATTAGATGCACTTAATGAACAACTACAAATTATACTCTAAAACAACAAACTAACAGGTTAACTTATCTAAGCTACAGATTGGCAAGTAAGCAACTAACCTAACTGAACAAGATGCAGTTTATGAGCATGAAACTGAAAATCTAAAACTACAGTTATACTACAATGGCAACTAAACTATAGTTAAACAAAGATGTTGGTATGATAATACAACTAAACTAACAATGACAGATACATATGAATGAAATACATGAGATGATTGCAACAACAACTAAACTAAAAGCTACAGAGTGCAAAGACTACTCAACTTAGTTATACTAACAATTTCAGAAAATACAAAGAATTCAAACTACTATTTACAAGACTAAACTAAAAATCAGTAAAGTGAAAACTTTAGAGCAACTACACTACCACCAAGTCCTCGGAAACGATGCAAAAAACTTGGTAGGCTTAAGGAAGTTACCTACAATGATACTGCAAGTGCACAGTGACAGTTTGTGTAAAGTGCAAGCACAAGTCGATCCACAGAGACTTGGAGAGTGCTAGGTTGATTCTTTGGTCTAACTAAACTGATTCAAAGCATAAGTAACACAAATGGAGGTTGTTTGAGTGTCGATACGACAAGATATAGCAGTGATTGTAGTTCTAAGGCAGAAAGTATGCAAAATAGATTGTAAACAAAGGCTAAAGAGCACTAGGGTGATTGAATTCACCTCCTAATCTTATACTAAGGTAATACAACTCAAATTATGCTCTTGTCCTTCCCTTGAAGGTCTCAAGTGGATAAATTATCAACTGAGTTCACTAATTCTCCCCTAGTATTGGTTATCTTCTTACAGTACAACCAATCACATGCTAATTTGATAAATCTAGCTAACTATTACTCCTATTTCAATTAAGCACAGCAAGAACACAAACTTGAATATGAATTAACTCAAAATATTGTTAAGGGTTTCATCTACACCCTAGCAAAGTGATTTAGAACATGGTAACAATAATTAAAACAGAATTGAATTAAGCTAACAACTAAACCCTAAAAATTCCGAGAGAGCTTCTTACACAGAGAACAATTCTATTTATACCTAGAATTCTCTTCTCACACTCAAAATCCAAATTAAATGCATACCATACAAGCCCAATTTTCTGAATTGCTTGTCCCCTCTTCCAATTCGCCTCTGCAACTTCATTAATTCGATGTTGGGAAACCCTAACTCCATCTGTTTCGAACTCAGCTTCTACGGTTTTGGGAGAACCTAAGATAGAGATAGCTAGGGGAGGTGAAGGTGGATGTGCTGGTGTTGGTTGGGATAAGAAGGTGATGATGGTGTTGTTGGCTTCTGCAAATGGTCGGGGGAAGGGGGACGAAGAACTGGGGTTTTTGCAGAAGGGAAAGAAAATGGAGAGGGGTGTTTGGCTGGGTCGAATAGGTGAAGGGGATAGATGGATAGTGTGTGAGGAGGATGCTTCGAATGTTGATGCATCGAGTGAAGAAGTCGTTGGATGCAGCTGCTTGATTAAATCTAACGGTTCAGGATGGAGGCAGGTTTGGATTCGGGTATGGGTTCGGATCTTGGATAGCTCAAGCCCATGTACTTATAAACATGTTGCAACTGATGCGCACGCGGGTTGTAACTTCTCTTCCACAGTCCCTAGTCTCCAATTTTCTGCTCTTTTGGCTCCTCAATTCATCCAAGCTTTATTTAGTACCTAAAAACACAAAATTAATTAGTACAAATATTTATTCTTGAAAACAAAGAAAATACAGAATCTGAGATAATATATGATTTTAAAGCGCAAAAGATGAGTTAAATGCCAATAAAAAGGTGTAGAAATATGAACTATTTGGCACTCATCACTAGACGACAAACTAGTCACGCATCATGCACATCATTTCAAGAGCTAAACTGGTTAAAAAGCAACTGAGACATTTCAGTCACGAGATAGAGGAGAAGATCAAAATGGAGGTCTAGAAATTTCTAACTTTTGGGTTTATCAAACCCATTAAACACACCAGGTGGATGGAAAACATCATCCCCGTCTAAAAAGAATGGTCAAGTTAGGTGTAGCGTGGATTTTCGAGATCTAAACAAGTGTTGCCCAAAAGATGACTTCCCAGCCCCAACATAGAGATGATGGTGGTGGACACAATATATTTTCATTCATAGATGGTTATAGTGGGTATAATCAGATCAATATTTTCGAATCTGATTCCCCGAAGACTGCTTTTCGAACCCGTATTGGGAACCTATACTACACTTCTATGCTCGGGTTAAAGAACGTAGGCACCTATGAACGAGTAATGATGGATATTTTTGATGACATGATGCACAAATAGTTGAAGATTATGTGGATGACATCGTTATCAAATCCAAACCATATACTGCAACTCCCCCCCCCCTCTCACTTAGAATCTTTTCGTCTGCAATTCTATGCAACTAAGAAACTCGAATCTCATGTATTTTGACTTCTCTTCTTAGACCAACCCTACCTTCCATCCGTGACTGAAGAAGTCTTTGAATGACCATTATCTTGATTTAGGTAAGGAATGATTGCCATCAGCCTCCCATCATCACAGTAGAACAAATAAGATTACTCGACTAACCCTCATATATTTTTTGACATATATATCATCTTTGAACGGGAGACACATATCCTAGATCGTTTGTCTAATTGACGCGTCCTTTTAGTATGTTGTAGACAAAACCTAGATGAATATTTTCTCCTTGTAGCAGGACCCACTTCCTCACCCATTGTTACCAGTTGAGACATCTTCGGGCGGTAGTGAACGACTTCCTGCTGAAACGAGGAATCCAAATTCTTCTCAAACTCTAGATCATTCTCTACTCCCAAGCATGTATAAGATTGAATTAGGAATCCACTAGAGGTATTTACTTAGCTTAGGTCATGATCCCTCCTCTTTGGTTGGTGTAGATTTTTTCACTTTTGATTGGACGTCCTTGATGCTCTATTTTTCTACTTGAAACCCTAATTAGCGAGGCACGAGTGTCTTGAGCCTTTGGGTATTAATCAAACGCCTATTCATGACCTATTAGGGTTAGTTGGGTAATCTGTTAGGGTTTCTTTCCTGAAGTCAACTTAGTTAGGTTAGACTTATGATATAGAAATGTCAAGATAATCTCTAGTTGCTCATTGAATAAATGAAGACGTACTTAAGAAAAACGAAGACATCTCCAGATCGAGGTTAGTAGATATTGACTTTCACGTGTTATATTTCAATCAAGTTCTTACAATCGTTTTCATTAAAGACATAACATGAAAAGTTTGTTTTATATGGATTTAGTTGTTTAGATGACTTCATCATTCTTATGATCTAAGTGTCAAAAGGAAGGATATACATTGGTTGTTTTACATCTTATTATATTGAGTTACGTAGTATAGTTTTCTGTACTTTTGTATTTTCGACATACACTAATATGACTCATATCATGGATTACTGTTGAACTTTCAGAAAGCTATATATCTAGTGGTGAATCCGGACTTTGAATTCATTTTAAGATTATTTTTTTGCCTTGACTTAAAGTTTGTTTAGACTCGAATACAGTTTCAAGTATAACATCATTCAAGACCGATCCTAACTTGCACATTTCAAAATCTCTATTTTACATTCTATATCTTTAAGATTTCAAAAGTATAAGCAAGTTAAACGAAAAGTTCATATATTAATAAATATCGAACACGTATTTAACTCAGATTTATTATCATTCGTATTTATTCCTTCGATACTCAAGGCCAAATCATATTAAAAATATTGAGAATAATTTTCAAATTCAATTTGGAATCTATATTGATGTGCTTTCCTTTCCCAAAAGATTACACATAACTAATTTTCTAATTTAGAAAAGTACATGAATTTACACTGCTAATATAAATTTCCTGTTGTAGGGCCTACGGCCCATAGATGTGCGGACTAGCTAGATATCTAGGGTTTCCCTTCTACATGTATATAAAGGACATTGTTCTATGTAACCCTGCTAATGATCAATAAGAAACTCGTCTCTTTCTCTATCATTCTCACCTTTGATTCTCCTGAATCACGTTATCAGACACGATGCTTTACCGGTTATCAAATCGTTAAATCAAGTGTTATTGTGTCGGATCCGCATTTCTGTCTTCTGCCCGATCAAACGCATCATGATGGTGAATTTGTTTTTTCGGTTTCCATCAAATCACCGGATACGTATAGGAAAGATCAATTACAACATGATTTTGGTACTTTTATCTTCTCTTAATCATTCGAATTAAGAAGGTAAACCTAATCCCTTATTTTTATTTTGTCTTCTTATACTTGATTTTTGTTTGTCACATGCCCCAATGGATAGTTGTCTGCCATTATTCTTGTCTCCATGCACATCATATATATGTATAGACATCCATATGGTTCTCATGTTCGATGGATGATTTTATTATTATTGTATTTCTCTTAAAATACCCTATCACATGTATGATATACTTTGGTAAGAAGAGTTGATCTTATTCCGATTTATTATTTTATCCTTCTCTCTAAAAGAAAATTATTTTCACCCGAATCTCTGATTACATTTTTTTTTTCTTCTGTTTTGTGCGTTGATATTCTCCATCGCTGTGAGGAGGAGAAGGAAAACTAGTTCTCTCTCCCGAGGAGAGTATGATCTGATCCAGCCTGTCCTGCTCTGGCCGACCCGGTTCCAGGTTCCGTTGCAGCCTTGTCCTGCCCGATCCAGTTCAGTCCTAGTTCCAGTTCGGGGTCATGCATGACTAAGGCTGTTCTGGGATTGCCTATATACAACGGGAACCAAATTTTGTTTTGAGGTATGTAACTATAATGTGGGTTTTTACGTTGAGTACTTACTAGGCCCATTTATTTGTTTATTAGAACATGTCTAGTTTTGTTTATTTTGTCTTAAGATAAGTCCAAATTATATAAATGGTCTTTAAATTATAATCGCTGATCTTGATCATTAAGAATTTTGGTCTTAATGCTATTTTATTCTCTTAAATATGATATTGGCTATAGTTGAATGGTGTCTTTTGTTCAATTGGTTGTACCAACTCCAATGTATTTATTTGGGGTTTAGAAGTATTTGGACCATTATTGCGTACTTGATATTATCTCCCCAAATTTGAATGTTTCGTGAAATGTAATCCACGTGCTAGACTATTAAAAAGTCAGTAGATTCAAAATAGTTGCAAATAAAATCACATGTATACCCATTTTTGTGGAAGAACTCACAAAAGATGATATGAGTTAGATAATTTCCATTACTCTACTTCATCCATGATACTAACGAACCAGTATATGTTGAAGTATGACAACAAGAGAACTATCTTTAGTAATATATTCAACCTAAAGTACGTGGTTGACATGTATAGTGAGATTCTTTTGGCATGTTGAGATAAAGAAATTTCTCAAATTAAGCTTAATGTAACAATTTTTTTGTGGAAAGAACCCCGAAGTAATGGAGGTTAGACGTACCGACTCATATAAAGCATGTGAAAAGGGACATATATATATCATGAGACAAAAATGTATTTTTTTTCCCAACAGTAATGACACCAAAGTACATGTATCAATTGAACATGGGATGAAGCTAAGATGTAATTCTAGATCTCACCAAAGAGTTGGGAATGAATCTTCTTGCCGGTATTGGTACAAGCAATGTAATGTGGGTACCATAGTAGCAACCAATTTCCATAGGAAGGTCATAATTTAGACATCAACTTTAATGACAAGAAGAACTTTTCCTGACCAATTGACTATTTAATTGAACTAGATCCAATATATGCGCTTATGGAATGAAAAGTACACCATTCCCAAGAAACATAAATTCTCTAAAGCACTTGAGATATATCTAGATGAAATGTAACATACATTCACTCTAAAGTAATTGAGTTGAAACTCACTTTTGTTACTAATAAGGCCACACCACTTATTTAATATCTCAAGACTCAATGTCTAACAGATAGTGGTTTCCCTCCCACTAGCTTAAGTAATTTAAACTAGTTGTTGAACTATTTCCTTAGAATGTGACTACGAGGATTGGATCATTGAGAGAAGCACTACTCATAAATTTTTTTCGATATAGAACAAAGACGTCACAAAATCTCTACATGTGCCGAGAGATAATCACACCTTGTTAAATTCCAAAGAAATCCATGCAAATGGATATCATGTGGAACCTCACAGTGATGAGAATGTAATTGATTGCATCTTTTATAGTCTCTAATATATTTGGAAGGAAATATATTTTTGAGAAACTAATGAGTCAATCTAGTGAAGTGTAAATCACTATAGTATTTGGATTATTGAATCCATATTGACTCTGACGATAAAATGTTGGGAATTGACTTACACAGGCTTTGGGCATAACCATAAAGCAACTTTGGTTGTGACATGATGATCGTTTTGAAAGGACTCATGCGAACATCACTTTATTTGAGTGAATAAAAATAGGAAAAATATTGACAGAATGCGAAGTAACGACATATCTCTCAACAAGTGTTTTCTAAAGTACTATATGCACAACCCCCTCCTCCCTTCCATTATGCTTTATGTAAGAGAGCATATCACTCATTTTAAAAAGTCTTCAGTAAAACAGGAGACCATCCTAAGATGCAAATGGTAAACAATCCCATATTACAAAGATAACAAGGTGAAATTTAGAAAAATATTCATGCATAATGCGGACCATTAAAGTGACTTATGGATCTGGTGAATGTTTTTACATTTTGGACTAGTTATAGTTCCCAATAAATTTGCGTTTGAAAACTACTAGCACATATCACACAATGCGAAGTGCAAAGGCTAACCACCCTTGTTAATGCTAGAGAATTTACATCAAAAGGACTTGATGAATATTGCATGTTTAATAGGATCAATGCAGATCATCTTATACCCAAAGGTCTCGCTACCATCAAAGGTTACAGATGGTGCCTAAATAATAGGTTATGCGTACCAACCTATCTTTTATTTCTTTGGGGATATGAAATATTACCCGCATCTTACTTAATTCGTTTTAGAACCAAATATTAGTCAACCTTTTCTGCGTACCAGTTGGTAACTGGATTTAAGCTTGACATTCGTGTTGTTACGCATTTTGGTTGCACTATATATGTGCCATTACGACTGCACATCTTACTATGATGGCTCTTAAAAACTGTTAAGTAGTTATGTTGGAAATGAGTTCCCAACAATTATCCGCATTTTAAAATTTTGGCAGGAGATCTCTTACCGCTAGATTTGCGGGTTATCACTTTGATGAGACAATCTTCCCATCGTTAGGGGGAGATAAGAAAAAGTATTTTCTAAGGGAATGACAGGAATTGTCATGGTGTGTTCTCACCGTATCTCATATTGATTCTTACTCCACAAATGTAAATGTGAAACGATAAAGAATATTCGATTTTTAGAATGTACATTGATGTTGATAAATTGATGAGATCACACATACCAGCTGCAAACCTACCTGCAAAGTTACAAATCCTCAATACGGGATATACACCATAGACTAAGGTGTTGCAACTACACTCAGTGGAAGTGTGGTTGAGGCCGTGGCTCCATAAAGGAAGTTGGAGATACCATTTCGTTCGATCAATCCTCACCTAGAAAGTAAGTAAGTGAGTAAGGCACAACTTATTTATATCATCGGAAATCATCTCATAAGATTGTCTCTGAATATGTCCATGAATCAAACTGGAGGACGCTCCAAAGTTTTAAATGATTCTAGAGAACAATGAAATCCTGACGGATTATGAGAATGCACATGAGTCAATGGAAGGATCATGCGTGCACATTGATGATATAATCTGTAAATAGTTGCTCCATAAGTAGAGCACAATGAGATTGAACCATGCTTTTATTTTGATTAATTTCAAATAAATAGAATATTTGGCCTACACAATCCAGGTAGAACTTAGTTCTTTGGCAAATATACGGGTACTTGGTTTGGTAGTGCTTACCAACCAAGTGTAAAGCCTATTGGACATACATAATTAATTTGTCATAAAGCATAATGAGAAGAAAGTAGTCTTAAAGTACAAAGACTCGCCTTGTGGCGCGAGGTTTCTCACAAAGCCCTGGAATTGTTCTCTTATAATGAACGGTATAGAGTTCCACTACTTAGTTAGCTTGGTGATTTCAAAAGGACTTGAAATGTAGCATATGTATGTGGTTGTTACGCATTTCTGAAAGAATCATGAGATAGCAGATATTTACAAAAGTACTAAATAGACTTTTGTTTTCCCAAATCAAGTGACTCTAAACCACATAGTGCGTTTACAGTTAGATATAACACTCACTTATAGATTGAAGCAATCAGGCGGATGTGGTATACCCGTCTAAGTGACTATTTGATTTGGAGGGGATAGACAAGTAAGTTATTTTTCCTTGCGTATTCACAACAAAGTTCCTAATTTGAATTGTATCTATCTATGTAGATGGTACGGACATGATGGGTACTCATGATGTGATAAGGGACCTTAAAATCTATTTGAGATCCGAATTTGAGATGAAAAATCTGGGGAAAGCTCCACCGAATACTGAGCTTGTGGTATATTATCCCACCAGTTTGCATTTGTCTAAAGTTGTCAGGAAATTTAACAAAGACATGCATACTGATAGCACTCCCATGATTAGTCGAGGTTCAAATGTAAGTAAGTGACCATTTCGTCTAAAGGAAGATGACGAAGATCTGTTGGGAGATGAAATTCCCATATCTAAGTACAAAATACGCATTGTTAGACTTAGTATAATAATGTACTCGATAAAATTTTGCATCCTCAAGGAACTTGTTAGATAAATATAGCTTAGCGCCAACGCAATGTCATTGGAATGGTATAGTGAATGTAATCATGTACTTAAAAGTAACCATTGACATAAATTTGTTTTATCCCTACAAAGACATAAAAAGGAATGCTAATGAAAGTGCAATCCAAAAGTTGTTGATTATGAAGGAACAATAATCTCTTCTCCAACTAAAGTAATCAGGGGGAGATATGGTAGACTATTTTCTAAGTCATTACCAATATTCAGTTTCGAAAAATACATGACTAAAGGAACTGTCTTGAACAACTCTGAAAGTAATCAGGAGGAGATGCCGACATCAGGGGGAGGATCCAAGGATATGATGTCGACATATTTTACTTCAAAATTGAAGATGTGTTGTACTCTTTTTCCCTTCGATCGAGAGTAGTTTTCCCCAAAGGGTTTTGTTACTCGACAAGGTTTTTAGCGAGACAACACAAAAAATATCAAGTATGTTGAACTTTGAAGACATAAAGATCGCGTTGATAGTACTGAGAATATATGGATCAAAGAAATGAAACACGATATTCTCTTAAGCAACGTAACTTCCAGAATCAACAACATGGTCTTATAAACATTCAACTCACCAAAGTAAAGTGTGATAAACTCCTTTTGACTGCATTAGACTAATGAAAATTGTCTGATATCAGGGGGTGCATCTAATGGTGTGTTGAACTATTTTCCTTCACCGAAGTTTCTTTTTCCCACAGGGTTTTGTTACTCGGCAAGGTTTTTAATGAGACAACAACAAACACCAGGAATGTAATTTCTTAGCTAAGGATATTGTCTTTCCCACGAGGATTTTTAGCCTTTAGAGTTGTAAGCAACTAGTAAACTTCAACGAAGCAAAGTGATCATCTGCACCGGATAACTTTTACTTGCATCTGTCATGTTGTACTCTTTTCCCTTCGTCAAGGTTTTATCCCACTGGGTTTTACTTGTCAAGGTTTTAATGAGGCAACATAATTGAATACAATTATGTTCTAAGTTTACTTAATATTGTACTCTTTTTCTTTAGTTCAGGTTTTGTCCCTTTGGGTTTCCCTGACGAAGTTTTAACGAGGCAATTAAATTAGACTCGTCGGTCTTTGAAGATTGTATTTCATGTGATGAACTACATGTAAAGTACAAGACGACATGTGAAGTACTACATGTGAAGAGTTGTACCAAGGTTTTATCCCACTGGGTTTTTCCTTGTCAAAGTTTTATTGAGGCAATTGATTTTGACACAAGTCATTAAGGAGAGGAAGACATTTGAAGAACTACATTCGAAGCACTAAATGTGAAGCACTGCTTATGAAGTTCTATTGGACCGCACAAGGGGGAGTGTTGTAGGGCCTACGGCCCATAGATGTGTGGCCTAGCTAGATATCTAGGGTTTCCCTTCTACATGTATATAAAAGATATTGTTCCATGTAACCCTGCTAATGATCAATAAGAAACTCGTCTCTTTCTCTATCATTCTCACCTTTGATTCTCCTGAATCATTGCCCTATTAGTAGGATTTCTCATATATTAGTTGGAATATATTCTAAATATTTTTATTATAACGTTATAATCAAAATAGTATACATAATATCTTATTTTTGGAAATGGTACTAACGAATTGCTGTGAGAATTTTTGAAAATATAATTTATTGTTCTCTACACAAGCATTGGTCATAATAATATAAATAATGGAGATGGTACTCTTACAAACTCATCCAAAACTACACTGTTTTGTGGTAGTTAGTTTGATAAGTCTGAATCATTTCTAGATGAACACACTACATTAACTAGTTTAATTTTTTTTTTTGGGATCAATAAGCCTTAGTAATATGGTTGGCGGGAAACTAATAATCGCACTTTAGTTTTCATGTTTATTTCTTGTTGTGGAACTAACTTCATAGTAATTTTCTAGATAAGTTTTTTTTTATGGTCCTTCTCTTATGCTCTAAGAGCATCCACAATTGACGACTAAAACCAAAATTTTAGTTCAGAAACCACACGCAGTCGAACGGATTAAAGATAAAAAAAAACAGACTAAAACCAAATATCAGATTATATTTGGTATGTAACCCGGACTAAAACCAAATTTAGTCGAGCGGACATTAAAAGTGTGCATGATACCGAGCGTAGGTATAATGTCTGTTTATAGAGGGGCGTATGTATAAAATCCGTATGATGGTGGGGGGAACATTATACTTACGTTTGAATCAAAAGAAAGTGTAAAATGGGTCGAAGGTATAATGTGAGCCTGATGAGAGGCGAACATTTAATGTGAGTTTGAGTGGGGCGGGGGTATAATGTGTGCCCGACCAAATTTTACTCGTGCACCGTAGCATAGCACCTCGGACTAAACCCAAATTTAGTCGTTTTTGTTTTTGTTTTTGGTCTTTGGTTTTGATCGTACCATTGCAGTTTCTCTAAGGATACTCAAGACTTTAAAGATTTGAGTATAACAGATTAGAGGGATTCTCAATCTGTTGATAATCTTGTTGATTTGTCAATGTAAGCAGGCGCCGCTCTGTGAGATAATTCGTTAGTGAAATAAAATGTATGTTGTTATTATTGAAGATTGAGAAGATTGAAAACTGTGAAGACTTGAAATTCTTTGTGTTTTGGAACTTGGCGTGATTATTTGCTTGACTTGATTGTCTGGAACAACAACTAGTTTATCTTCTATAAACATAACTTGTAAGACCTATTAGTTGTTGGTTTACAAACTTAACTTTTGTAATGAAGACTAATTATGTTGGTAATCGTGATCTTAATTGATATTGATCGAGGAGTTTCAGATATGACTATATGATGTCTATCTTGGTGTTTAGATCAAAACGAAAGATGTTTGACTTTGAAATAACAATATAATATCTATGACATTTGTGATTGGATATTATTAATTAGCAAACAGTAGGGTTCATTTGTTGTTTTTAAGATTTCCTAGAAGAATTGAGTTGCAGAAGTCTTTATGAAGGTAAAAAAACACCTGGCAGGAATTATGTTGGGTGACTCGTGTGCGTGGCCAAATTGCTTGTATGCGCAAGGATAGTGAGGAAGCTAAGTAACTAGGGTAGTTTATTCGGTTTCATCTACATAAGGTTGTGGGTAAGCATTTGTGTAGCAGCTTAATTCTGAGAGTATTCAAAATTGGACTTGGTCCCAGAGTTTTTTTACCATGTAATTTTTCTCGTTAATAAAATCTTATGTCTCTGTATTTTTACTTTGCTTCCACATATAATTATTTTATAATTAAATTAATTACATTTGTAAGTTAACAAAATCTTGGATCGATCCCCTTTAGTTTGTTCCGTGATCGGAATCTAGATTATTTTCAAGATCACCTTGTTGAGTAATAGTTGGTCGTTGTATTCTTGGTGGTGCAGTCGGTGCCATAGTCTTTTCAATTTTCATTTAGGGTTTTGATTATCTTCTATTTTGATGTTCTTGTTCATGTTGTAGATGATCATGTAATCAATATTTTAATTTGAATAAATTAAGTATGTTGGTTGACCCAAAAAAAAATAGAAAAAAACTTTCAAACAAGAAATGTAATAACACGTAAACTTATTAAATTTATGTGTTTGGGTATAAATGTTATCCATTTAAAATAAACCACCGTGGTAGAGAAATTCTCTCACTTCTAGTAACACGTGTTGCCATTGTGTACCATGGCTTATAAAAAATGAATATCCGACCAATCATGGTTGGGTGGGTATTTGGTGTCCGACCAAATATGTTATACTCCATTCGTCCCACTATTAAGTGACTTATTTGATTTTAGATTTTATCCCACTAATAAGTGATCTATATCACTAAACAATGAGATATTTTTAGAATTATCATTTTAGTTAATTATAAAAAATATAAGAAATATGCATAATTTGATAGGCATGTTTATATTCGTTACATAAGTGTTTTATAATACTTTTTAGAATTATCATTTTAGTTAATTATAAAAAATATAAGAAATATTATGTGTTTTATAATAGTAGTTTGAGAGATAAATCATTTCTAAATTTCACTAGTTATTATCCATAAGGGTATAATTGTAAAAAAAAATTAAAAATAATATTTTATTTGTTTGACTAAAAAATTGTACAAATTTAAACTAGGTGACTTAATAGTGGGACGGAATAAGTATTTTTTACATGGTTTACCTTTTTTTTAGGAGGAATATCTGAACTAAAATATATTGGCTACTCAGTTTCCGTTAAACTAAGTTTCAACCCCATGTGGCCTAGGTTTATCGTAGTTGCGTTCTTAAGTTGACTTAGTTACATTTGCAGGGTAGTGCTACATGCTATTTGGCCAAGAACTATGTGACCTTAATACATTTCTTAGCTTTGGCTCCATAGTAGCTACGGCCACCTACTGTGGCTCATTTCTTAGCTATAATGAGGCCAAAACCTTTGGCTTTGCCAATGAAGGAAACACATCTAATCTCTCTCCTAGCTAAGTAATGGATGGTGAAAATTTCCGCTGTGTAATAAATTTTTGAGTATATATATGCGCACACTCCTCTAAAGAATGTATATTTGACATATTTTTTTGATTAGTTGATACATTTACTGATTACCAATCATGTATTAGAATTATCTCGACTATTATTATATAACTCCCTAAATTAAATGAATGGTCAAAGTGGAGATTGAAATGCTACATGCGTTAAAAAAGCATGTTAACAAAATCAGACTGTGGCTAACAACTAAATTACTGTTTCTGCTTTTATGGATTGTGAGCTCAAAAATGCGGAAACATAAGCTAAGATATAAACAGGTCCCATAGGAAATGGTTTTTTGGTTTAATATTTTTTGCTGTAGTATAAGCTATAGCCAAGAAAAACGGTGAACCTCAGCTCACGCCAAAAGTCGCCGCTCAGAGCCAAGAAAATTTTCATTTTATATTTGAAGGAACTACTCGAAACTGATTGTTTATTAAGCTGATTTTTTATCTGAATTATGTCATTGTCTTTAACCATATTTGTATTAATATATGAGTGTGAAAGGTTAACTGTAATTCCTAAACAAACACCTTCGGCTCCAAAAAAATAATAATTTGCTACTTCTTGTACTAGTGCCGTTCAGCGACAGCATGCAAAGCAACATTCACATGTAATTGAGGAAATTAATATTGAATCCAACTTTCTTTCACCATTTATTTGCAATTTTTTTGATCATGCGCAGTGGCGACGCCTACAAGACTACAGCGATAACAACAACTCCGTGTTAAATATCATCACGTTTTTTTTCTCTTCTGTGGCGACTCCTACAAGACTACAACAACAACCTCTTCACTTACTATGGAGTTGGAAGTCCTTGACATATTTAAGAATTTTATTGGTTGCAATCGCAGGGTGGTAGGAAAATGCACGGACACTAATTTTGGCTCAGACGGAATCCCATGCCAACTCTCTTTTGGATTAGCTAGAAGATCCCCATCACTGGCAGCGAGGCTAAAAACTGCATAACACTTGTTAGTCCATGTCAACTCTAATGCTACTTCCATTAGTTCAACCATTATGTATGTATTTTCAAATGGATGTAGAGTCTAAAAACTAGACACCACATGGACAGGGACGGAGCTTAGTGTAGCTCAGGGGTGGCCCCGCCTCCCCTATTTCTCGTTAATTCATTATAAACCCTTATGAATTTCTGTTATTTAAAAGAAAAAATTGTTAATTAGCCCCTTTAAATTTATGTTTTACCTAATTAGCCTCTTCTGGAAAAAAAATCTGGCTCCGTCCCTGCACATGGAAATGACAGACGCCTGCATATTATTCTCTGTACAACGACTTATTTGATCGATCGATCAATTCTTTCTTTTTCTTTTTCTGCATATATCTCTGTCCTTGCCAAACCTCCTTGAAAATGAATTTATATAGTGGAGTACTATACAATTGACAGAAACCCACTTCTTTGAAACGATCAAATTATTCTAGCCAGTGGATGAAAAGAAGAGAAAATTCTCTCTAGGAATATATTTGGTTTCAATTACTGTCGTTGAGAATTCTTGTCATCACATTTTAAAGGGGGAAAAAGTGGTGACAAAGGATACTAAAAACCAAGGAGGATAAGGTCATGTCTAATGTAAAGTTTTCATAGGGACTTCAACGGTGGTGCCGGGGGAATGTCTAACTCTTAGGCCAAGTACTGGTGCCCCTTTTCCTTCCTTACCCTCATATGCAGGGAAAAATCTACTATAGTCTCCCATATCCCTACTTATGTAGGGATATTCCTTCCCTACTACTCAAACTGGATCAGATCTGATCCAGGTAGTAGGGAAAGGAAATGACACGAAAACTCAGTTTCCATTCAAATTTCCGCTTTACCAAAGCTGAGTATCCATTTGACAGTTGAAATGGATATTCAGTTTTCGTGACATTTTACACGGTAACTGAGTTACCGTTTTCGTAAAAAAAAATTGTTTGACCTTTTTTCTTTTACACATCTCTCACACCCCATCTTAATCATTCATCATTCACGACGGCTCTATCTTCTCCACCGTCGGATCTCTGATCGGTTGTCAAGCGACACAAATATAATTTACACTTTCTTACTACTCAAAATATAAATATAGCAAGGGCAAGAAAGGATCGATCTCACAGAGAGGTCTAGGTTGTCTCGTTGTTTCGGTTTCCTATATAAAATACTGGGAGTTTTCTGATTTTTATATACTAGAATAAAATAAAAGCAAGTAAAGAAATAAGCAAATCAAAGTAGTGAGAATATTGGTTAAGGATTCATCTTCATTCACAATAACTAGAATTGATATTTTTAATCTCTACGTTTATCAAAAGCCCTAGGATACCTTGATCGCAAGAATATCCCGCAAATCTCCTTTTGTCATCAACAAACACATTAAAAGATGCGAATATGAGTTTTATCTTAAAGAACAACCTAACGTGTAAAAGCACTAATCAAGTTTAATTCCCTAGATGCATTAAGTTCTATGAAATCAGGCCAATCAAAGCAATCAAACGTGGAAAACGCACTAATCCGATTTAACAAAGGTTATGGTTCACATATGATTATAAGGATGCATCACTACAAGATATAACCATATTCATGCTACTTGTAATCAGGAATCTATCACTTTTACGTATAACAAACCCTAATCTAGCGATAGAGATGAACACAAACTCAACCGATTCGCGACTCGACCGAACAAGCATTCAATTCATGTAACAATATAAACAGTGAATAATAATCGATAAAGTATGGAGACAAAACTAATTTATCATATCAAAAACCATATTGTGTGAAATCCAATTATTCCATAACCAATAATAAACTTAGGTACTCATGTTAATGGAGTTCATAACAAGAAGAAAGAGAAACCCTATCATGTTCACAAACCCTAGAAACAAAAGTAGAAGATATAAGATATTAAGATTTTGAGAAAAGACTTCTCTTTTATAGCTCTTCTTGTTCCAAAATTAGGTCTAGCCTTCAAAATCTTCAAGTCCACGTCCATCTACTAGTACACCAAGCCCAGGTGTGAGAAATATGTCTTTGGAAATTTTGGGTCCAAAACTGGTCGTCGGGCTGCTGACGTCATCGCCGGAATCCGGTCACCGTCGCCGGAATCCGGTCACCAGAAAACTTTCTCCGATCACTTGAACCATTGGAAGACGTCACCAAGTAATTCTGCACTTCCAGTAGCTCCACTTTGCTTCTCTGCAGTCCACACATTCACAAAAACCATTTTAGCCAATTCCTTGTTTCTTGCGAAAACGTACCCAAAAGCGTGGTCCGTAGCTCATATGTCCGGCCATCAATTCTTGCATCCGACTCATACCCCCCTCACGATTCACTGAAATATTGTAATTCACACTTCAAACTCCCGAAACTGGCAACCCGAGCTAGTACCACCGGCGCACCAATTATGCTCCGTTTTCTCACGATTTTGATCAACACCAGCTTACACCTTGTCCCACTTCCATTGCATCACTTGAACAACATCATCTATATCATCTCTTCCCGTAGCTCTTGCATAGCATCATCCATTCCGCAGATGCACTTGTACTCATACCACAAGCAGCTGCCACTCAATTCACGACTCCGCAGTACCAAACTAGTCCACCATCTCAGTTCCTATCAGCCAAAATAGCAACCATTCTCAGCTCATTGTTGCAAAATATTCTTCACCTGCAATCACCTGTAGCATCAGTTCCAACCCAATTTCAGTCCCATTGCTACCTAAATAATCATCACAGCCTCGACCATTCTGCAGCGACAACAACTCAGAAAATTCGTGCCACACAAGTCCCTGAAGCTCAGTCACCATATCCTTCTCTATCGAGTTCTCTTCTACCATACATCATTGGAAGCAACTTCATTCTGGTCTACTCAATATCGAACTCTCCTTGCCATCTTTATCGACTGTCAACCAAGACAACGTCTCTGTTAACCTTCCATACAATACTCCACCATTTCATATTACCACTTCCATACTCCACCTCAAACACCGGAAAACTTGAGCTCCCAGGACTTGAGCAACACTTCCGTCTTCATCTTTACCAACTGCGATCATCGTATCCCATCACAACCACCAATTCTTAGCTCCATAACCACTCTCACGCCAACACTCTGTTGAGTTCCATCTCCCACTGACTGCAATGAATCATAATCTGTCACTCTCCAACAGCAGCCTTTCCAAACAAACCACAGACCATTCAGCTCGTCAACTTCTCTTGCATACAACCTCTCTAATCGATCAACCAACATGTCACATCAGCACTACTGCCTTAGCTTCTAACTTCCTCAAGCTTTCTATCCAGTTCCAAACTGCATATGGGTCTTTTATCTCTCCCTTAACTCAGCACCAACCTCCCTGTCTCGCTGCAATACACACTTCGAGCCTCAATCCCAGCACACCGTCCATGTTCACTACCAACATCACCACCAATAATTCACTCCCAGCTGCTCCTTTTCTTGTTGTTTGCCACACTAATCTGCCTGTAGCCATTCTCCTTATGCACCACCAACATACATCTAAGTAGTTTCACTCACTGCAGTGCACCAGTCCATAGCAGCAGAACCAAGCAACACCATTGTAACTCAGCTGCAACCTGCGACTTCTCTTATATTCGGTCCCTATCCATTGCAGTAACCACCATGCCATCTCCTTGTATCACTGTGTCTCAGGCCAACCAGTCCACCTTCTCACATCCACTTCAGTTCATCCAGCTGCCCTCAGTTTAAGACTAAACTCAGCTGCACAACTTAAGCTTCTTCAACTGCAAATTATTGCAGCAACCCATCAACCAATGTCACGGCTCTGCCATCTTCTAGCGCTTAACAGATTCAATTCCAGAACAACATTACCTCAACCTCCTTCCATGACATTCTCATTAGCAGCAAAATGGCTCAGGAATTCTCACATACACCTTATATGCCAGAAGCTGGTGTTACAATTTGAACTTGTTGTTGATTCTTAAACAAATCACATCTCCTTCCCTGCAACATACACACAAAACCCATTCATAAATCATTCACAAATAGAAATAAAACAACTTTGAATCATCTTCTCTCAATTCCAGTCAAACCCATGAATATCAACATCTTCACTGCTTTCAAATCTCATTTCAAACCTATCTCTTAACTCTTCTTATTGATGGTATTTCTTCTTGATTCGATCAACACAACACTCTAATCTCTTCATCATCAGTAGCAGAGGCTTTTGTTTTATTTCTCAATTTCTGTTTCAGGTGAATTAAATGAATGAAAGAGATCTCTTGATTTTAGGGTAAATAATAATTTAGGGCAGGGCTCAGACACCCATGTCCCATAGTTTGGGATAAGAACCACCCCATATTGGGTGCCAATAACAGATGGTTACCCCTTAACCTCAGGTCGTCTCCATATAGTGTTCGCTCGTGAGATTACAATTTTATCCTTTTAGCTTAAAATACACGGATTCTTCTTCTTTCGCTTCAAATGGCTCCAAAGCACCTAATAAACTCAAAAGTAAACATAAGATACATAATTCACACGAAAACTCGCAAAGAAAGCATAAATACTAGATATAAAATTAGGTGTTTATCACACCTATCAAATTCCCCCACATTTAGACTTTGCTAGTCCTCGAGCAAATCAAACAAAACTAAACTAAAACAAATACATACAACTCCGTGACGTCGAGGCTACGGTTAATTTTAGCATAAATAACAAGCCTTTAAACCCCTAGGTGTCCCTAGTGGACGAGTTATAGTCTTGTGAAGGTTTACAAGAGGTCTACCTACAAAACCTATATTTCCAACTCCGTCTAATTGTGACAAATCAATGAACGAATCCAAAATGACTACAGGAGGAGGTACCTTGCACAAATTCAATTCATATATTAGTAAGATTTAATTAGATAGTCGAACAAGCCACAATACTCGGAAACTAACAAACCACAATCACAATGAAAAGATTAAGAAAATGGATATAGATGTAGATGTTGACGAATGTTCACAAGTGATCGATGTTTCCCATATCTGTCTGAAGGTCACTGCCAAGATGAACCTATGCCTATTGGATTGAGCTACTTGGTTTGAATTCTACATCAACTCACTGGCATATACAAGGGAACCAGAAGTGACTTTATTCAACCAAAATAAAACTTCCTTTTCTTTTTCTTTTCTTGTTCACTTTTTTCACTTTTTTTTTTCTTTTTTTTTTTTTTTTTTTTTTTTTTTTTTTTTTTTTTTTTTTTTTTTTTTTGTGGTGACAGCATGATTCAATCTTTTGGATCCAAGCGCATGCTTCTTGTTAGCAAGTAGATAGTTTCCTTGGATCCTGCATTCCACGCTTGTTTAGGCGACGGAGACAGGGACAACGTTTCACACATACTGCTATTCCCAAGTGTCATTTTTTATTCCGTTTTGGTCTAATTGGTCGGTCTTTTTTTTTTTTTTTTTTTTTCTAGTAACTCAATCACTCTATTTCATCCTAGCAGTAATAACACGTAGATGTTTAGTGACCCATCAAAACACTTAGAGAACAATAGAAAAATATGGAAAAATAAAAATAGAATGTGATATGGTGATATTCCGATATATGGTAACAACTATCATGTTAATTGTGATTTCTGAGCTATGTTCGTCCCCTTTTAGTTAATTGGTTCCTCAACTCCTGCATTCAAAATGGTTCCCTCCACTAATGGTGTCATCCTAAAGGCAAGAGTTTCTAGATTTTGGAGTTCAAAAAGCACAATTTTTTTTCTTATACAAACATATAAATGCTCCCCCACACTTAAACTTCACATTGTCCTCAATGTGTAAAACCGAAAGTTCTGAATTCTGACGTAATAGAAGATAAAACGCAAAAACTGTGCAAATTGGTAAGGAATTTGGAAAAAACTCCATTTCACAAAAGTTGTTCACCTACGTGTTTTCTACACAGTGTCAAAATTTCACAGTGTTTTGATAAACGGTCTGACAGTTATGGTCTCTGGACTAAACTACGCGCAGTCTAAAATTTTCTGACGAAAAGGTATTCATCATAATTCTCTTCTAAGATAGATTATGGACTTAATGAAATTAAACATGGGGATGCAAATATGAAAACAATAAAAAATAAATAAACAAAAATAAAATAAAAAGCAAAAGGATAATAGATACAAAACCGGCGGGTTGCCTCCCACTTAGCGCTTGTTTTAAAGTCGACGGCCCGACTTAGCTTCTTGAAAGATTCATTCCCCATATATTAACAATCTGAAAATTTGGGGATCCACCCATAGCACCTGTTTTGCAAACACTAGCTTCACACAAATATTAGTAATATAAAACAGAAACGAAGTTATTAACCGATAAAAGTTTCCCCCACACTTATTCTTGTCCACACTTGGAAGTGCATAAAGAATATAGGAGTCGGGTACTTCCTCGATTTCTTGTTCCAAAACCTGCATAGTATGAGAATCAAGTTTCTCTAATGGAGGAAATCGTGAAACAAAGTCATTCAACAATGTTTTCGAAGCACATATATTCAAACCAATAAGAGGTAAAGGAGAAGAAACAATATGCAAAGGGTTAGACAAACCTTGCACAATCTCTTTTAGCACGAAATCCTCTTCATCCTTGAAAAATTCAAGTGAACTATTCACCTCTTGTATATCATGGTCCTCTATCAAACCTTGCAACCATTCTTCGTCCGTTTCTGCCTTAACCAAAGTCTCGACATAAACATCATCATTACAATCATATGCAAGCTCAATTGGGTCTTCCATAATATTGGTCATAACAGTCACATTCTCAACATACTCCTCTTCATTAGACTCAAACCATGATGCAAAATCTTGGAAAACACTAGTTTCATCATACTCATGTACCTTTTGAATAGGTTCTTAATTATTATAAAGATCAAGGATTGAGTCAACTACACTAATGTCATCCAATATCTCCAAAGGTTGGTCCTTTTCTACTGCATCTTGATTACAAAGAGACTCCATTGTAGACTCATCGGGGATGTCACCATAAATTGGTTCAAGCGATGTACTTTCATAGTCATCGTCACTGTCATAAGATTGGCTACCACTTCCCAAAGCTTGGTCTTTCGCAGAATTGTGCATGTCCTCTTTGTATTCTTCAATGCTTTGTCTTAAATATGAAACACTTTGTTGAAGCTCTTGGAGTGATCCATCCAAGTTCTGAAAATAGCATTCCATTTGTTGGTAAAACTCATTCGACATAGACAAAGTATAATCACTTACCTCAGTATTTCTAGGCCAATTATCTTCCCTTTGAATGGGTGAATGATCATAACTACGATCAGAAATTGGGCTAAACATACTATGAGCACTTGCGGTCGATGAAATTGGTTCCACGCTTGGTTGTCTACAAATTGACTCCATGCTGGCCATAAATCGTTGCATCTCATCTACCAAACTAGAGGATATATTAAAAGAAGCACAACTATTCTCCCCTCTTTGTGGTTGCTCACTTACATAACCACCATAAGAAGGTTGATATGTATGAGAATAACTCAAAGGGTACGTGGAGTATTGACCATAACCAAAGGATTGGTTTTGATTGTACTCCCCATAAGGGTGATAGTTGTCATATTATAGTTGAGGTTGATAACCGTATCCGTTGTTCCAATATGCTCCGTCCATAGAAATTGGTACCTGAAATACGATTCTCAAAACTATGTCAAAATCAGAAAATAAGAAAAACTAAAAACAAAACAAAAAAAAGAAAAAAAAGAAACCAAAAACACCAAAATTTGATCGGTTGTCAAGCGACACAAATATAATTTACACTTTCTTACTACTCAAAATATAAATATAGCAAGGGAAAGAAAGGATCGATCCCACAGAGAGGTCTAGGTTGTCTCGTTGTTTCGGTTTCCTATATAAAATACCGGGAGTTTTCTGATTTTTATATACTAGAATAAAATAAAAGCAAGTAAATAAATAAGCAAATCAAAGTAGTGAGAATATTGGTTAAGGATTCATCTTCATTCACAAATATGTTTTCTTCACAATAACTAGAATTGATATTTTTAATCTCTACGTTTATCAAAAGCCCTAGGATACCTTGATCGCAAGAATATCCCGCAAATCTCCTTTTGTCATCAACAAACACATTAAAAGATGCGAATATGAGTTCTATCTTAAAGAACAACCTAACGTGTAAAAGCACTAATCAAGTTTAATTCCCTAGATGCATTAAGTTCTATGAAATCAGGCCAATCAAAGCAATCGAACGTGGAAAACGCACTAATCCGATTTAACAAAGGTTATGGTTCACATATGATTATAAGGATGCATCACTACAAGATATAACCATATTCATGCTACTTGTAATCAGGAATCTATCACTTTTACGTATAACAAACCCTAATCTAGCGATAGAGATGAACACAAACTCAACCGATTCGCGACTCGACCAAACAAGCATTCAATTCATGTAACAATATAAACAATGAACAATAATCGATAAAGTATGGAGACAAAACTAATTTATCATATCAAAAACCATATTGTGTGAAATCTAATTATTACATAACCAATAATAAACTTAGGTACTCATGTTAATGGAGTTCATAACAAGAAGAAAGAGAAACCCTATCATGTTCACAAACCCTAGAAACAAAAGTAGAAGATATAAGATATTAAGATTTTGAGAAAAGACTTCTCTTTTATAACTCTTCTTGTTCCAAAATTAGGTCTAGCCTTCAAAATCTTCAAGTCCACGTCCATCTACTAGTCCACCAAGCCCAGGTGTGAGAAATATGTCTCTGGAAATTTTGGGTCCAAAACTGGTCACCGGACTGCTGACGCCATCGCCGGAATCCGGCCTCCGTCGCCGGAATCTGGTCGCCGGAAAACTTTCTCCGATCACTTGAACCATTGGAAGACGTCACCAAGTAATTCTGCACTTCCAGTAGCTCCACTTTGCTTCTCTGAAGTCCACACATTCACAAAAACCATTTTAGCCAATTCCTTGTTTCTTGCGAAAACATACCCAAAAGCGTGGTCCGTAGCTCATATGTACGACCATTAATTCTTGCATCCGACTCATACCCCCCTCGAGATTCACTGAAATATTGCAATTCACACTTCAAACTCCAAAAACTGGCAACCCGAGCTAGTACCACCGGCGCACCAATTATGCTCCATTTTCGCACAGTTTCAGTCAGCACCAGCTTTCACCTTGTCCCACTTCCATTGCATCACTTGAACAGCAACATCTATATCATCTCTTCCCGTAGTTCTTGCATAGCATCATCCATTCCGCAGATGCACTTGTACTCATACCACAAGCAGCTGCCACTCAATTCACGACTCCGCAGTACCGAATTAGTCCACCATCTCAGTTCCTATCAGCCAAAATAGCAACCATTCTCAGCTCATTGTTGCAAAGTATTCTTCACCTGAAATCATCTGTAGCATCAGTTCCAACCCAATTTCAGTCCCATTGGCACCTAAATAATCATCACCAGCCTCGACCATTCTGCAGCGACAACAACTCAGCAAATTCGTTCCACACAAGTCCCTGCATCTCAGTCACCATATCCTTCTCTATCGAGTTCTCTTCTGACATACATCATTGGCAGCAACTTCATTCTGGTCTACTCAATATCGAACTCTCCTTGGCATCTTTATCGACTGTCAACCAAGACAACGTCTCTGTTAACCTTCCATACAATACTCCACCATTTCATATTACCACTGCCATACTCCACCTCAAACACCGGCAAACTTGAGCTCCAAGGACTTGAGCAACACTTCCTTCTTCAGCTTTACCAACTGTGACCATCGTATCCCATCACAACCACCAATTTTTATCTCCATAACCACTCTCACGCCAACACTCTGTTGAGTTCCATCTCCCATTGACTGCAATGAATCATAATATGTCACTCTCCAACAGCAGCCTTTCCAAACAAACCACAGACCATTCAGCTCGTCAACTTCTCTTGCATATAACCTCTCTAGTCGATCAACCAACATGTCACAGCAGCACTACTGCCTTAGCTTCTAACTTCCTCAAGCTTTTTATCCAGTTCCAAACTGCATCTGGGTCTTTTATCTCTCCCTTAACTCAGCACCAACTTCCCTGTCTCGCTGCAATACACAATTCGAGCCTCAATCCCAGCACACTGTCCATGTTCACTACCAACATCACCACCAGTAATTCATTCCCAGCTGCTCCTTTTATTGTTGTTTGCCACACTAATCTGCCTGTATCCATTCTCCTTGTGCACCACCAACATATATCTAAGTAGTTTCAATCACTGCAGTGCACCAGTCCATAGCAGCAGAACCAAGCAACACCATTGTAACTCAGCTGCAACCTGCGACTTCTCTTATATTCAGTCCTTAGCCATTACAGTAACCACCATGCAATCTCCTTGTATCACTGTGTCTCAGGCCAACCCGTCCACCTTCTCACATCCACTTCAGTTCATCCAGCTGCCCTTAGTTTAAGACTAAACTCAGCTGCAGAGCTTAAGCTTCTTCAACTGCAGATTATTGCAGCAACCCATCAACCAATGTCACGGCTCTGCCATCTTCTAGCGCTTCACATATTCAATTCCAGAACAACATTACCTCAACCTCCTTCCATGATATTCTCATTAGCAACAAAATGGCTCAGGCATTCTCACAGACACCTTATATGCCAGAAGCTGGTGATACAATTTGAACTTGTTGTTGATTCTTAAACCAATCACATCTCCTTCCCTGCAACATACACACAAAACCCACTCATAAATCATTCACAAATAGAAAATAAAACAGCTTTGAATCATCTTCTCTCAATTCCAGTCAAACCCATGAATATCAACATCTTCACTGCTTTCAAATCTCATTTCAAACCTATCTCTTAACTCTTCTTATTGATGGTATTTTTTCTTGATTCGAACAGCACAACACTCTAATCTCTTCATCATCAGTAGCAGAGGCTTCTGTTTTATTTCTCAATTTCTGTTTCAGGTGAATGAAATGAATGAAAGAGATCTCTTGATTTTAGGGTAAATAATAATTTAGGGCAGGGTTCAGACACCCATGTCCCATAGTTTGGGATAAGAACCACCCCAGATTGGGTGCCAATAACAGATGGTTACCCCTTAACCTCAGGTCGGATCCAGATAGTGTTCTCTCGTGAGATTACAATTTTGTCCTTTTAGCTCAAAATACACGGATTCTTCTTCTTTCGCTCCAAATGGCTCCAAAGCACCTAATAAACTCAAAAGTAAATATAAGATACATAATTCACACGAAAACTCGCAAAGAAAGCATAAATACTAGATATAAAATTAGGTGTTTATCACACCTATCAATCTCATCGGTTATTTTTTCATAAACTTCTCAAAAATCCTCTATAAATACAACTCTAATTCTCTATTCAAATCACTCCAAATCCTCTTCTTACAAATTATTTTCTTCACTAAAATCTCTTAAATTATCTTCTTTTCAGAGTTTTAATTATTTTTTTTTGCTTATCAATGTCGGAGACTCAAAGGGGAAAAAGGAAACATAAAGAGAGATTTAGTAATTTGGAAGATGTTCACATTGTTTCGACGTATTGTGCTCTAGATGAAAGTAGTTTTGAGAATAAGAATCAGTTTTATAAAACAGTTTTTCACAAATTTGTAGAAGCTTGTGGTGGGAATCCACACGAGAGTACTATAAAAAGCGTTCGTAATAGGTTTAGTGTAAATCAAATTGGAAGTGGATAACTTTTCTGAATGTGTTACAAGATCCGTTGCAAGTAATCCGGGATTGGACCGGGTATGTTATCTATATATGTTCATTATAGTTGTTGTATATGTTGTTCGTAAATAATTTAATTTATGTGTATCTTACTATGGGTTGTTTACATTGATGTAGATGATAGTGGCGAGAAGCAATTATATTGAAATGCACAAAAAAGCCTTCTCTCGAGATGTTGAGTATGAGATGCTTAAAGATGTTCCAAATGTTCAAGTAGGTGTAGGTGAAGATATGGATCAAGATTCTAATCCTATGTCATCTCAATATCATGGAAATTTCTTAAATATGTTTAATACTCAAACTTTATCTTCTCAGAATCTATATACAAGTCAATTCGTCGAAACTCCATTTGCAAATAAATTTCCAAACTCTTATAATGTCCCTTGCGGTATCCCTTTTCCAGTAGGATATACCCCCAGTACGAACCCAAATACAATACCTGGAACGTCGTCAGGTGGATTTATTGAAGATAAACGCAAGTCCAGAGCTTCGAAAAAAACCCAAGTTAATAAAAGGGGATCTGGACCAATAGGTACTCCAGTAAGTTGTGTGAAGTCTAATGGGGTAAACCTTATTTCAAAACTAGGTAAGTGAAATGTATTGGTGGTATGACACCACCGTTAAAATATACCATTACTTAGGCAGTTGTTTTGTAGTTTTCGAAAATGTATTTTGAAAATGGAACCAAACCCACAGTTGTATGCACTTTGTTTAGCATGCGGAAATTTGGAAATTGCGGTATATAATTCGTGAACATTGCTTACACTGTTTCGATGTCTCCTTGCTTTAGTCCTGACATCCAACGTAGTAGGACATTTAATTTGATGCTCACTATTAAGAAACCGGAATTGTTTCATCCATAACACGTTGCAAATTTTCGGAATACATCTACATCACACGTATACAGAAAGTTACATTCCAACACATTGGTTAATCACAAAACATATTGCTTCAAGAACATTATCCATTTCCATCACAATACAATGTCCCAATTTAAAATCCTAATAACATTTCCATCCTAATCACATTATCATCCTAATCACAATACAATGGCTCATTCCATATACAACATCACAAATCAATCCTAATCACCTGACAATTCAGGTTCAATCAACAATGAATCCTAAAATATCTATCAGTACAATTCTTCAACAATCAACCCTAAACCATACAATTCTTCAAAAATCTAGATAATTCCTCAATTCTCAAACATATTGGTTCAATCAACAATCAAGATACAAGGAGAGACATCAAAATCAACCTAAAATATCAACAATTTCATCAAAATAAAAATAAAAATTACTTTAAACCCTAAATTTAAAATCACTCACCTTTGATTATATTGTAGATGGAATTCAAAATTGAACCAGGGAATTAGTTCACCTAGGAGTTAGGAGCAAACCTTTTATTTCAGCTCATGAAACACGGTAAATCGACATGAGAATCAAATGGGGGTGGAGAGGGTTTAGGGGAGTAAAAAATAGAGAGGAAGAAGAAATGCGCGTTCTATTAACTTATACCTATAAAACGGAAACTCGGTTTCCGTTTGGTCAAGCACTATTTACACGGAGGCTAAGCTTATGTGTCATGTAGGGAAGGGATAAAAGTGCACCATAGTGAGGCTTCCTTGTGACCCATATCCCTTCCCTTCATTTGAGGGATAGGGAAGGGATGCCCTGCACCATAGTGCTTGAACTTATAGATCTGGACGAGGTTTTCAATCTTCACCCTAGAATATTTCATTTATACATCTCATCCTTGGTGCTGGGACCAACAAAGACTTTTCTAAAGCCAAATCTTTGAACCTTAAAAGCTTATTATCTGGAAGGAAAATATTGGTTGTAGATGATAATATATGGGCCGTGAGTTATAACCCCTAAGGTGTCACGTCACTATCCATAAAAAAAAAACCCATCAAAACAAAAGTAACACAAAAACCCCAAAGGTGTTTTTTCCACCACTAACTACCACTATTAGCAACCAACACCACATCCACCAACAAATACTAGCACTACCATCACCATAAAAAGCACCACCACTAACCAGAAACAATACCACCAAAATTTGGTTTCATCATTAAAATCTTTGTTTTCATGATAAAAAAAATAGGCTAAAATAAGTTGAAACCAAATTTGGTTTCATCGTAGAATTTGATGAAACCAATTTTGTTTGGGGTTTTTATATCAATTTTTTAAATTTTTGGGTTTTTGTATCAATTTTGTTTAATATGGAGTTTTAATGGATCCCAACATTTGAACGGAGTTTTTGTACTCCAAATTTGGTCACCTTGGTGTTTTACTACTAGTTTTGTTTATACATAATATTAAAAATGGGGCCAAAATTTTATAATAATATATTTTATTAAATTTTGTGGAGTAAAAACCTGATTAAAATGTATATAACAACTTTAAAATCCTAACTCATATAATCCCTGTGTTGAAAGGTGAGCGTCACCGTTTGCTTAGAGAAGAGTTTGTGCATTAAACCTGGAGAGGACATTTGGCGAGACTCTATTGGTCATGGGGTTAAAACTTGGAAAACACTCTATTTACAATCTTATTAGCATTAAACCTAAGTCGTAAACCTATATTGATGTTCACCATCTACACGTCCACCTTCTTCTCCACCATCTACACATCTGTATCATTTGTGTGGAAAATCTAAACCTAAATTTCATCACCATCTGTGACTCTCTTCCCCGCCACCTTTATCCTCTATGAGAAGTTTGACAAAAATCATGAATCCTTTGTGCCCTTTAAGGTATTCACCGGCCCAGGCATGAAAAAAATCAATAAGTGGCTGTCAAAACCAAATTAATCAGAGTTTTTTTTTTCTTAGGGTCAGAGAAGAAGAAATCAATTTAGGGTTTATTAAGAGAGTGAGAAATAATATGCCAAGAGGGATAGCAAGAGGTCTACTAATAGAAGAATAGAAAGCTTGGCTGTAAAAATCCTCATGTTTGTACTCTTCCCCCGCTCTCTGTTCTTTCACATTAAATCAAATTAATTTTACATGTTTTGTTTTCATTCTGTTTCTTTGATTTATTATTGTTATTATTAATAGTTTTATTCCGTAGGTTTTTGTTGATTCTAAAGATGGGCGCATTTTAACAGTTTGTTAAAATGCTTAGCAAAATTTCATCATAAATTTTAACTGTAAATCTGAACAATCAATGACTTTGAGGCTAAGATTCAGTAACTATTCTTCTTTCTTTTTGATTTTTGTTATTATTTTTATTTTTGGGTTTTATTTTGTGATTTCATGAAATGATATTTTTACTTTTTAACAAATCAATTTTACTAGGTGATGTTCAGCTCGGTAAAATCTTTTCTTTAAGAGGTTATTTCAATGGGCGTAAAATTGACTCAAGATCTTATATAAAGGCTGGTATTCTATTTGGGTTTAATTTTAGAATTGTTTTTTTTTCTTATCATTGTGGTTAAATCGTGTGCATTGTTTTGTTTGTGTTGAACTGTAGTTCAATTTTGTTCAACATATTTTTCTATTTGTATCACACCATCAATGAACATACTTTTTCCTCATTAATTTATTGTTATCAAATTGGATTCCAGGGAAGTATGCTCATACTGGGAGTTATGGTGATGATCTTAATGTTTGTATATGGAACTAAAGGACATGGAAACATATCAGCGGACTAGGGTTTGTAAAAAAAAATGAGGCTCATAGAGGATTCATGAGGCTCGTGGTGTTATTAGTTGTGGTATTTTGGTAATCTTTTTTTATACCGAGGTTTGGTTGATAAAGTGACTAAATAGTAGTATTGGAATGCAGTTTGATTTTCGGACATTGTGCTAATTGTGAGACTTCATAATTGAAGTTATTAGGATGCAATATATCAATTTCTCTTCACTATAAACACTTACCCCGGACGAATTGTAAAAGGTTTCATTGGTGTGTTTTAGGATGAAGCTGGAGGAGTTGGAGTTTTACAATTATCTTGCAAAAAGAGGGAACCTTCTTGGCAGAAAATTTGGTAAGTCGTCATGAATCTGTTTCTTCTTTCTTGGTACTTGAGAACTGCACTAGAATCATCCAATGACTTGGATGAATAAATTTAATGTGGCCACTGGCCATTGGTATAGTCGAGGCACTAATTTATTAACAATGAACAAGCAGTGATTCACAAAGGTATGAAATCATCGAACATCCTTCTGTGTAAATTTTGATCCAAGGGTACTTCGTACTTTTAATCAATGACTAATAAATGAATCATATGCTCAATCTATGCTTGATGTTGATTTCTTCAGTTGCTAGACGTTGGATTATTAGATTTTTAGAAACACTCTCATTCCAGGACTATTTTCGTGATCAATGAATTTTACTACTAGAAATTCTCTTTTGTGTTTAAATTAAATGATTGTGTTTATACTAGAGATTTGAGTTGTGCTTAGAATGGATTCTAACACGCTGCAGTTTCTTTTGGTGGTCGTTTCTATTGATCGACGATTGGGATTGATTGGTGTACATGTTGTTGATTGAAAGGAGGAGATGTTGCTATTAAAGGGGAGATAAACAATCAAATCTAAAATCTTGGGGAATTGCCGAGAGATTAAAAAAATTAAATTAAGATTTTCGATTTCAACTGTGGTGCTGATCCAGGTATGACATGTTTAAAATTTACTTTAGATGTGAAACCGAATATTCTAGATGTTTTAATTTTTCTAAGTGTTTATTGCAGAATTTTTCTTTAGTACAGAGGAATTTCTTCATATTTTGTTTGCTTTTGGTTTTTTGTCTTTACAGTATAGGGAGTGGTAATCTATTTATGCCAAGAACTCTTAGGGTCCTGTTTAAGGAAAGTATGAATCGTGGGTATGTTTTGGGATTGTAATGAAAATAGTTGTGGTTGTTCATTGTTTGTGTGTTAATCAATGTTTCAGTAAACATATTGGAAGGTTATTGTGTCCAGTATTGGAATGGGTGTATGGTTTACTTGCTACTAATAAAGAGATACTTTTTCCAACATGTTGTCCAGTAAGAAAACTTAGAGTACTAAGAAACAAAAAAATATTACAGACTCAGTTTTTCAACATTTCCTTTTTTGAATCCTAAAATACATTGTTAGAGCATAGCTCGGTTGAACCCACCAAGCGTTGGTATGTCAAGTTTGGTTATCATATTTTAGTGAACCAAAACTCATTTAAGAGTCACTTGATTTAAATGTACTAGAGTCAACTTCGTATAGGTTAGCTTGAAAGTATTAGGGTGAGACATTACAAGTATTGCGAAGACTTGAAGAAGTGAAGAAGTACGGAGCTACAACCATAACATTATCCTTCCACTTGAGGTTAGTGATATTTGAATTGAACTGTTTCATTCCATAACGTATCTTTCAAGTCGTGCATATTAAAAACATAAAACTGCGAAGCATGAACACTCTAGATAGACATAGTATTAAGGAATACAATATGAAGTTTCTTGCTTAACCATTAAACTTTGTATATGAGACATCGACATAATCGTTTGAATGCTATTGTGATTATGTATGGGTATGAGGTGAGGATTTCATCCTAGGAAACATGTTTTTACATGTGTTTTAAGGAAGTAAGTTCATGATATATGTTGTGAGGAATGTATTCATCTAATTACTAGGGTTGAAATTGAACACGATAAAAATTCAACATGCATCATTGGAAAGAAGGCTACTTGGGAAAAATGATAGATTACCAACAAAGGATATACCCTTTCATCTGAGGGTTTTTGGTAAACTTGTGTTTGTGGGAGAAAACTACTTCTGCCGGTTTGGGTAATTTTGGGTGTGTGTGGATGAGAAGTGAGTTTAAACCTTCAACAAATGTGCTGCACGATGAGCACTTTGATTCGAGAGGTAATCTATACAATTCTGGCCTAAACCGAAGACACGGCCGTTCTAGATTTTTTTCGGTCACAGGTGAAGGATGTGAGGTAGGTCTTAGGGAGGGAAGAGAATAAGGTGTTGAGAGTATGAAGGTGAGGGCTATTTGATGACTTGTTAACAGAAGGTTGAGCAGGCTAGCAAATGTTGCAGGAAGGCTCTGGATGTTGAATACGATTAACACTTAGTTTTCTGTGTTGTTCGAACTTCTGTCTTTTGGAAATAGGGAGGAGAACCTATTTATACAAGTCATTAAGACTTCTTCACGTCTCTCGTAGGAAGTGGAGTGAGGGAAGAGTGGAGTTGTGTGTGAGTGTCACACGATCAGAACTGCCCACTTCTCCTATCTTGACTTAACCGCCCATGTCTTCCTAACACGTTCTTGTGATGGCTCGTTGCACGCTGCACGCGGTAAACCACCAGACCAATACCCCAGTTTGTATCCCCCAGTTGTGACGTGATTAATGTCTCGAGTGTGTGGATCAAGGGACCCACATAAAATAGTACAGGGTGAACCATGAACTTGGTATAACATCCCATGCAGCCATCTTCGGGTAACCGTTTGGAGGATGTATAGATAGGCCATGCCTTGGTCAGTTACCCTGTGAAGAAGAGTGACTTATGGTGATCATAGTGATACCTTGTTTGCTGGTTGATTCGCACCCTAAGTCATTCATCCAAGCTTGCAAAGCTGGACGGATGAGATGGCTCGTAGCCTTGCTTGCGACCGTTGGATGGGAGGCGCGCATGCTGCCTCTTTCGGCCCAAACGTTTGCATGCTTAGAGAGTTCCAATGGAGGAACCGATCACCCATGCATGGAGGTAGTACAATGATGTTCACGCCCATGCCTGCTTGACTCGCAAAGATTTAATCTAAGCCACTCGACTCAGGCGGCAAAGATGAGTGGTCGAGATTATAATTTATGGAGGGGCTGTGACATATCACCTTTGGGCACGCGTACCGAGGAGCTTGATCACCGCCGGTCTTGGCGGATCAGCTAGGCGTGAAGACGGGCCCACGGTGGTCATGCTAGCATGCTCGGTTATTTCTAAGTCTCCATCTTGGCCTTCCGTCCGAGCCTGCGAAGATGGACGCTCGATATGTTTCTGCGCCGCAAACCCTAATTAGGGCTTTAGACCGGCCACTTTGAGCAATCGGTTTTGAGTTACGTGCACCTTTTTTGGGGAGACCGATCATGTATGCAGCATCTTGGGTCGACGGTGAGCATGTACATGCATGCTCTATGACCCTGGGCGCAATCTAAGCCATCCAACTATGCCGGCGAAGTCGGATGGTCGTGATCATTTGGATCTTCTCAACCTGCACAAGGCGTTAAACTAGCCTTGTTTGGGCAATCGTTTCTTGCACCACAGCTTGCCTATGAGGGAGTCGGTCATGTAGGTAGAAAGTAGGCCCGCCAATGGTATACCATCACTTCACTACTTGTTTTAGGGTATAATCTAAGCCGTCCAACTATGCCGGCGAAGTTGGACGCTCACGATTAAAGGAAACCCTAGCCGTGCGTCATGCTCACTTTGAGCGCACGTTTTGGAAGGACCAACCGTGGTTGGTCTTGACTGTTCGGTCATGTATAAAGGTGGGTCCGAGGTGATCATGGTAGAATGCTCAGGACCCCCTGAATCTATATCTACACCCTCCATCTATGCTTGCGAAGTTGGACGGGTGAGATATGTTTTTGGGTTTGTTTTCAGCAAGTGAGACTAACATGGATAGTCTTGCATGTGTTCAACGGGGCTAGTATAACCTACCGTCAGGTAGCTTATGGGTGTTTGCACGTCGAACACAAGGCTTTAATTAAAGCATAAATAGTAATGTTGTATACCTACAGAAAACCGGGATGGTTGCCACATGCTCCGTCGGGATGGTTGCCACATGCTCCGTTCTGGGTAGGTATGTTTAATTCTCAGGGATGGTTGGACATGCCCAATGAATTAATATGGCGAGAAGTATTCACCGCCTGAAGGCTTTATCCTTTTCAGGATGTCAGCTTACAAAAATTGGCTTTTTACAATTTTACCCTTTAAATAGAAATCCGCTATCAACATTAAGTCCCCTGCCTAGCATACAATGGTTACACTATTGTAGGGTAGGCATGAGATGGTGACAAATATACGTAAAAGAAATAAAGGTAACTAACCTCGGAAGGCAGCCGCTAGTGATTGTCCATGTGGATGTACCGTCGCAAGCATGAAATCTTGGGTGGGTCGGTTTCCCTTCTTGGTTTTTGGAAGCAGAAAGGAATCCTTTTCTAATCAGGATTCTTCAAATTTTGCCTATAAAAGGGAGAACCCTTTTTCCGTTTTTTCTTCACGAATTTTTTTTCTTTTTTCGAGTGGACGTCCAGCTCTCTCCCGCGCCGCCGTCACTCCAGTCTCCGGAGTTCACCGTCACCGTTGCTGGTTTTTGTCGCCGCCGACGCCGTTTGCCAGGTAGGTGCGATTTTTTTTTTTTTTTTTTGCAAACCCTAATTATTTAGTTAGAGTTTCTTTTGCATTTTGAGAGGATTGTAGGTGCAGCAAAACATACCACGATTAATCCCTTTACCGCCTGTTAGGGTTGCGTAGTAAAAGAAATCATAAACATGTCGTTTGTTCCCTTTATCCTCGCATGTCAAAACCCAGGTTGTAGCTTGGTAGAACCGCTGTCTTGAACTTGTAGATATGATAGAAAACTGTAGAAAAATATGTTGACATGTTGGCTTAGCTTTAGGGATACGCATGCAAACCTTAGTGTCCGCCTGCGTGATTTTGAGGTACTCTTGCGCTTGCGTTTACCGAAATTGCTGTAGAATCTTCATACAAACTCGGACTTCGACGTTCCGCATATGTAACTTCAAGCCCAGAAAATTTCCAAGCTTTAACAAAGAAGATTTTTGTATTTTGAGCGTGTTTAGGGGATAAAAACCGCGAAATAGTAAACTTCCAGGAGGTTTTCAGAATTTTTTCAGGTTGCGTGTCTTCTGATGTTTTGGCCACCCATTCTTGCCCTTTCATCCGATTGTCGTGAAATTTTGATATGTTGTAGGTAACTTCCATATGAAGAGAATGGCACATAACATAACATTAGATTCCATACCCATTGCTCCCAGATCATAATCGAACACAGGGTAGTGTAAATTTCCCTCAACTGAGTTTGTTTGGAGGATGCTTGAACCATCCCAATCCCATGTAATCTCTGTATTAGGTTCCTAAAAACGAAGTTGGGAATCATGAGAATCTTTTATTGCTGAACAACTCCTTGGAAACATGCTAACACTTCCAATCTTATTGCAGTTGCTCAATGATGAACGCGGAAGATAATGTTGTGAAGGGAGGTGTCGACTCTTTCAGAGATGTGCCAAATATAAATGATGGAATGCTTACCAAGTCTTTTCCAATCGTCAGGAGGCACCCAAGACATAATATAATCCTTATTACCGGTTCAGAAAGTGAAGAGAGTCTACCATCGTCTTTAGCAGGCGTGATGAGGCTTTGTATCCAGAAGAAAGAATATCCACCTTCCCCTATTGACTTCAGAATTTTCCAGAATCCACTTGACTCATACGAAGGATGGATGTGGCGCATGTTGGGTAATGAAGAGATTAGAGGCAACTTAGCCAGGGCGCGAATTCTTGATGCTGTTAAGGCGTCTGCAATTCTTCATGTCAAGAAGGATATCGCTTTTGATGCTCGATGGCGTCCTTCTACGAACACAACTTTATGCACGTGGGGTGAAATGACTATCACTCTTGAGAGCGTGTCTGCATTAATGAGCCTTCCTGTCGCTGGCAGTCTTAATTGCAAGCTATCTGAAGACGAAGACACCATCTATCAGGCTATAATTCAGAAGGTGAACGAATACGATCAGTTGGAGAAGAAGCCGAAATGTTTCTACACTTGGTGGGTAGGTGAATGGTCTTCCATGCAAGGTAATGATGATCTTAGCACAGCTGCATTCTTGTCCTTGTGGTTGTCCAGAGATATCCTTGATGACGGCTCAGTCACGAAAACTATCAGAAAGAAAATCATCGTATTCGCCATTAAGCTGGGCAAAGGTATAACTCTCCCTTTGGCTTCGTTATTCCTGGGCTCACTGTATGGTCACCTGAATTATTTAGTGGAGGATATGTATATTTCCAACGGGTACATGAAGGTGGAAACATATGTGCACGTCGCCTTTCTTCAGGCATTTTTATGGGAACACTTTAAGGATTACGCTCCCACTCCTACAACCTCAGTCCCCACATTGTATGGTGATTCAAGAATACTCCGTTGGCAGAATAGACGTCCAAAAGCTGGGGCGAGGCTTGTAGATTTGCTCGATAGTGTGAGTACCATATAATTTCGCCCTTGGGGGCCGGTTCATCCTTCTGCCATCGTCCCTATAATTGAGCTGCCGCCTGAGGGAAGAGATATGAGCCCTCAAGAAGTCGTTTTCCTGCGGAGCTGTATACCAGGGTATGTTCCTTCTTTTTGTGATGACAGGCTAAGCATTATTCCATATAATATTGATAGAGCCGCTCGCCAAATGGGTTTTGATCAAGGTGTCCCATTTCGTCGTCCCGCAACGCCTTCGGAAGAACTTAAGTCATCATGCCTCGATGTTGATGTTTTCTCGCCGGAGCTGAAACTTCCTTTTCCTTCCCCGGGGAGAAAGCCGGTAGCTACTTCTGGTTACAAATATTTTTGGAGGGGGCAATTACTGCTCTTTAAATCATTTGCTAGCGAAGCAGTAGCTGACCTTCGTGGTAAACCTCTTGATGACGTCTTGGCTGGTCATAGGCGATTGAAACCCCTTCCAGGGAAGCGAGGCAGGGTTAACGCCACCGACTGCGATCTTAAGTCCAATAAAAAGAAGCAAGCATGTAGTCCAATAATTCTCAACTCTTCCAATATGCAGGTATTCTGAATTCCTCACGCTTAATTTTCAGTTCCAACTTCCATGAGCAGCTTTTACTAATCCTTGTTGGTGATCAGGGGATTCCTGAAGAAAATGGCTTTGCCGCACTGGCCCGAGTTTACAATGAGGAGCGTGGAGGTAACGGGAAGTCTGGAAATCTTCACGTTGAGAAGCCTAGCAATAATGACCTTCATGTCAAACAGTCTGGGAACACTGATCCTCATGCGGAGAAGTCTGGCAACATCGATCTTCGTGTAGACGAGTCTGGTAACACTGATCCTATCATATACAACGATGAAGATGGTGCAAGCTCGATTGAAGAGAATGCCTTTCAGAGCGGTAATTTTAATGAGCTTGTAGATGAGGCTGTGTCAGCAATCCAGACCAGCACTTTGAGGAGTTTGGAAGGGACATCTGCTGCGATGGTTCCTTCTAAAGAGATGTTGTCTCCAGCAGTAGTTCCTGGTGGTATGTTCGACCTTCCCTTTGATAATCCACGTCCTGATCATGTGTTGGTTGGAGGGTTCAGCGTGCCGGCCCAGTTTTAGGAGTTGTACACCACAATATGGAAGAAATATGGCCACATTGCTACCACCACGAAGCTGAAGAGTCATCTTGCTTTGGTAAATCACGTTCAGGAGGCCTTACCCTCTATTCGGGAGATGAGTGTCGCAATCGGTCGTGATGTTTCTGAAGATGTGATGGAAGACTGGAAGTGCCACTTGGATATGTTTGCGCAGTATAACTTCAATGCTCCTTGGTTCTTCAAAGGGTTTCATGAGATTCAGAAGAAGCAAGGTACGGTGCTCTCCACTGAATGCGTCGTCCGTCAGAAACAAAAGGTTGGTATGTTGGCCGAGGAGTTGAAATCTCAGCAAGCCGTTCTCCGGAAGATGGAAGCTTCTCTTGCTCAGAAGGATGAGGTGTTGCTGAAAGATTTTCCCTAAAGTATTCATGCCGTCTACTTGTGTTTTCTCTTTAGATGCTTCTCGAGTGATTGTGAGGATTTCCTTTCACACAGTTCGATTTTAGGTTTTGAATTGATAGGTGATTGAATCTTGGACTGGTTTATTTACGACATGCTTTTATGAATGTTTGACTTTCGGAAAAGATTATTCTAAAATAGGGTCCGAATCTTATATTATGAGTGATCATACATGTCATGTGAAATTAAAAATGCAGTGTGAAAGGGAAAGGTGAGGGGTGGTGAGCATGTATGGTTCTTTCTCATTGAGTATCCTGTTCATATATGTAGGACACCAAGTCCCCAGTAGGATATATAATTATCTTACAGTAATGTTTGTTGTGACTTACTTGTCTTTCGAAATCCGTGTATGAGAATGAGCATTCCCGAATACCCTCTCCCCAAAGAGCGCGTGCTAATTTTTTGAGGGGAAATATTGCTTCTCTGAATTTATCTTATCGTGGAAAATGCGTGGCACTCGCTGGTGGGGTGATGGAGAAATCGATGGTAATGACAATACCTCGGGTTGGATGTCTCTTGATTGGTGGGTGGACGCCGTGCCGACGGCAGTTGTACCTCTCCATCACGTACCCATATCTCCAACAACTCCACAATCTTATTTACGGGAAACGGGAATCGTGGATCTTTTGAGTCTAAACTTTCCTGCGTCGACGTGTGTCGTGGCTCTTCCCTTGGGTTTCGGTGAGAAGCACGCTTTGGATACGGAATTGAGGCGTTGTCTCGTGTCACCGCATCCGCGGCCCTCTTGGTCGGGAGATTTTGCTGAAACATGGGGGATGTTGCGCTGGCGATGGGATTGTCATTGAGCTAGTGATTTGAAGGCTGCAAGCTCCGACGTTCATATGCTCTCTGATTGATTTCGCCTTCCTCTAGCGTTTCTTCCCCTGGATGAAGAGTCAGCACGGGTTGGGCATTATTCTGAGTTATGGAAAGAGTCTTGAGGTATAAATCTTCTAACAAGACTTCGTATGCAGTTGGTTCCCCGTTTTCATCCGGCAAGCGTCGTAATTCTTCATGCTGGTCGATCCGTATCAATCTCCCGTTGCTAGGTGAAAGGTTTTGTTCGTCTCTGAGTTCTCTGGGGACATGTGTTCCGCCAGTTCTTCTGAAAATATGACCTCCAGAACTTCTTGCGTTATTAATGATACTTCCTGGGTAGCTGCTTGCAGAGCCCTCATGTAATTGAGCTGATATGTCATTCATCAGACGGAAGGTTTCACCCTGCCTTCTGGCAATTCCTGCTTGATTTTCCAGGACGTCTTCCAGCATCCTGGTTACATTTTCGATGACACTTGAATTATCCATGGCTTCTGAAGGATTCAATGAACGGGAGCACATCTCGGGATGAACTTTGGGGATTTGGTGAAGAGTGAATTGATGATCAAATCAAATCTAAGATCCACCTCTCCAAAGTCAAATAAAAGCTGGTAGACTTTAAAGATTTGAGTTTTGCAACCGAGAGATTAACCCTCCCATTGTGGTCGCCAATTGTTTGTGGGAGAAAACTACTTCTGCCGGTTTGGGTAATTTTGGGTGTGTGTGGATGAGAAGTGAGTTTAAACCTTCAACAAATGTGCTGCACGATGAGCACTTTGATTCGAGAGGTAATCTATACAATTCTGGCCTAAACCAAAGACACAGCCGTTCCAGATTTGTTTCTGTCACAGGTGAAGGATGTGAGGTTGATATTAGGGAGGGAAGCGAAGAAGGTGTTGAGAGTATGAAGGTGAAGGCTATTTGATGAATTGTTAACAGAAGGTTGAGCAGGCTAGAAAATGTTGCAGGCAGGCTCTGGATGTTGAATACGATTAACACTTGGTTTTCTGTGTTGTTCGAACTTCTGTCTTTTGGAAATAGGGAGGAGAACCTATTTATACAAGTCATTAAGCCTTCTTCACGTCTCTCGTAGGAATTGGAGGAAGTGGAGTGAGGGAAGAGTAAAGTTGTGTGTGAGTGTCACACGATCAGAACTGCCCACTTCTCCCATCTTGACTTAACCGCCCATGTCTTCCTAACACGTTCTTGTGATGGTGTGTTGCACGCTGCACGCTGTAAACCGCCAGACCAATACCCCAGTTTGTCTCCCCCAGTTGTGATGTGATTAATGTCTCGAGTGTGTGGATCACGGGACCCACAGAAAATAGTGCAGGGTGAACCATGAACTTGGTATAACATCGCATGCATCCATTTTCAGGTAACCGTTTGGAGGATGTATAGACAGGCCATGCCTTGGTCGGTTACCCTGTGAAGAAGAGTGACGGATGGTGATCATAGTGATACCTTTTTTTCTGGTTGATTCGCACCCTAAGTCATTCGTCCAAGCTTGCAAAGCTGGACGAATGAGATGGCTCGTAGCCTTGCTTGCGACCATTGGATGGGAGGCGCGCATGCTGCCTCTTTCGGCCCAAACGTTTGCATGCTTAGAGAGTTTCAATGGAGGAACCAATCACCCCTGCATGGAGGTAGTACAATGATGTTCACGACCATGCCTGCTTGACTCACAAAGATTTAATCTAAGCCACTCGACTCAGGCGGCAAAGACGAGTGGTCGAGATTAGAATTTATGGAGGGGCCGTGACATATCACCTTTGGGCACGCGTACCGAGGAGCTTGATCACCGCCGGTCTTGGAAGATCAGCTAGGCGTGAAGCCGGGCCCACGGTGGTCATGCTAGCATGCTCGGTTCCTTCTAAGTCTCCATCTTGGCCTTCCGTCCGAGCCTGCGAAGATGGACGCTCGAGATGTTTCTACGCCGCAAACCCTAATTAGGGCTTTAGACCGGCCACTTTGAGCGATCGGTTTTGAGTTTCGTGCACCTCTTTTGGGGAGACCGATCATGTATGCAGCATCTTGGGACGACGGTGAGCATGTACATGCTTGCTCTATGACCCTGGGCGCAATCTAAGCCATCCAACTATGCCGACGAAGTCGGATGGTCGTGATCATTTTGGATCTTCTCAACCTGCACAAGGCGTTAAACTATCCTTGTTTGGGCAATCGTTTCTTGCACCACGGCTTGCCTATGAGGGAGTCGGTCATGTAGGTAGAAAGTAGGCCCTCCAATGGTGTACCATCACTTCACTACTTTTTTTAGGGTATAATCTAAGCCGTCCAACTATGCCGGAGAAGTTTGACGCTCACGATTAAAGGAAACCCTAGCCGTGCGTCATGCTCACTTTGAGCGCACGTTTTGGAAGGACCAACCATGGTTGGTCTTGACCATTCGGTCATGTGTGAAGGTGGGTCCGAGGTGATCATGGTAGCATGCTCAGGACCCCCTGAATCTATATCTACACCCTCCATCTATGCTTAAGAAGTTGGACGGGTGAGATATGTTTTTGGGTTTGTTTTCAGCAAGTGAGACTAACATGGATAGTCTTGCATGCGTTCAACGAGGCTAGTATAACCTACCGTCAGGTAGCCCATGGGTGTTTGCACGTCGAACACAAGGCTTTAATTAAAGCATTAATAGTAATGCTGTATACCTACAGAAAACCGGGATGGTTGCCACATGCTCCGTCGGGATGGTTGCCACATGCTCCGTTCTGGGTAGGTATGTTTAATTCTCAGGGATGGTTGCACATGCCCAATGAATTAATATGGCAAGAAGTATTCACCGCTTGAAGGCTTTATCCTTTGCAGGACTACAGCTTACAAAAATTGGATTTTTACAATTTGACCCTTTAAATAGAAATCCACCATCAACAACTTGCACTAGCAACTATCTTTGCAAGTACTAGAGATAAGTCAGTTTGGGACAAGACATTTGTTGAATTTGTCTATTTCTTGTTAAAAAGAAGATTTTCAGATAGATCTCTGTGGGATAATTGTCAGTCAAGTTATTAAATTGTCATATTTTATTTTGTCTTCTGGAATCAAGAGGCATCTCGGGTTTCCATGTATAATCACCAAAATTTGTGAAAATACTTGGGAAGATAACTTTACTGATATGAAAAACATCAGTACTGTTACTGATAAGGTTATGAGCCAAATGATAGGAGGACATGGCTCCAGGGATGTGGTTGAAATAATCCCACCTAAGTCTTTCAAGAAGTCTCTCGGTATTCGCCTTGAAAATATTGGTAAACAACTTGACTGTTTTAAAAAACAGATGACTTTTACGGCCAGAAAGAATCCGGAAACTCACAAAGGAATTCTAAGCATTGAGTCCGAGTTCTGGGATATTAAATCAAAAATTGAAGAAAAACGTCAAAAAGCTCTCAATGGGCAAACAAATGGATTTTGAGTTTTCATTTTCTTCGAAGAATAAGAGTATATATTAGTTGTTGATTTATTTCAAGCTTTACTTAAGTGTCTATTTATGAATAAAACTATCTTATTTTGATGAATAAATTTATTTGATTTATAATTTTTATTGTGATAGTTTTTGATTTACATAGCCGGTACTTTAATTCTTTATTTATTTTCTATGTATGTTTATGGGATGTTTGATTTCGGTTTTATTACCTTGATATTCGATCTCATAATATGTTGTGAACCCTTATGGTTTGGGTGACTTTTTGATTTAGCAGATTAAGTTCTAGCCCATGTTGGTAGCCTTTATCAAAGGATCATGAGGGGTTCCTGTAGAAACAATATGTGAAAAAGTCATAATATTTTGAATCGGTTTTGGTTTAGCATAAAAGCATATGTGTTTCGACGGTTTTCAACTTTTGCTTGCAATTGTTAAAACCTATTTTCAACCTTTCTTTGGTAAAGGTTGGTTATTGTTATCCTTTTGTTTTTGGCATAAGGATGACAACATAATGGTATTTCGATATCAATTCTCCCTGGAAGAAGAAGATGCTATCATATTGGAGAAGTTGAATGCGAAATTGAGGTAACAATCTTGTTAGTTAATTGTTTTCCTGTTTTAAGAAAAGCCTATTTTTATTTGATATATATATTGCTTTTGCTTAAACGAAATTGTCGGTACAATTAATGTGTTTATTCCATTATGTATGTGTGGATGTTTGTGTGATTCAATTGGTTCCGGTTAAGTAAAACTATTGTTATATTGCTTTATTGTGTGATATCAATCGTTTAGGCTTACGAACGTTTGGTGCAATTGCGGTGCTTTAATGTTTATGTTATTTCAATTGCTTCCAGTTAAGTAAAATAATTGTTATTTTTCTTTATTGTATAGTATCAATTGTTTAAGCTTACAAAATTTCGGTGCAATAGTGGAACTTTAATGATATATGTTGTTTCAATTGCTTCCGGTTGAGGTGAATAATTATGCAAGTTGATTTATTAGTTTGTATGAATTATTTATGACTTAAAGAATGAATATATTGACGGGATAAGTTGTTTAGTCCAATTCGATTCCGGATAAGCTAAACTAAGTTAATTCTGATCTTAGTTAGACTTATCAAAGCGGAGGTTTCGGTTATTCAAGTCTAGCCGAATGCATAAACAAGGAAATGCTAGTTAAATAACCTAGTATTTGGATTGTTTAAAATCTAAAGGTCTAAGTTATTTGGATAATTAGAACCTGATGAGAAAAATGGAGTTTATCTTTGTTTTGGTCTTATCGAATGAAGCGGTTGTATTTATACAATCGGTTTAGCAAAGGAACTAAGTTGCTTAGTTGATTTTTGGTTTGCTAAACTAGTTGGGAAAATTGCTTCAAGAAATTATTTCCATGATAACATATCAAAACATAATTACTTTGTAGTTTCGGTTTTGATATTGGATATCAAAAATAATATGTAAAACCCTCGTGCTTGACTCAACAGGTTGCAAGTCTATTTTGAGATTTGTAAGATCCTTTTCGTGTTGTCCTTTATTTTTTCGTTTCTTTGTCATTTTTGTGACAAAAAGGGGGAGAAATATATGGATTAAACAGGTGATGCTGGTTTCAATTTTATGTTGCTTGGTGTCACTAGGGAAGAGCACAATGGTGCTTGAAACATTTATCTAACGAATGAGGAAAAGCACAGACTAAGGGGGAGTAACATATCATATGATTGGGATAACAAAGACGTGCGGATTGAAAATCTACATATCTCACCTTTAGGGGGAGTATGCGCTTTGTTATTATAATGTCAACAACGGCACTTTAAGGATTGAATTAATGCAGGTTTTGTGTCGTTGAATTCGGGAATCAAGCGTATGTGTAATGGATTATTGTAATTTGTTTATCCGTATGATTGTAAGAGTTTTGTTACTAAAATTGACAAAGGGGGTATTGTTAGAGCATGGCTCGGTTGAACCCACCAAGCGTTGGTATGTCAAGTTTGGTTGTCATATTTTAGTGAACCAAAACTCATTTAAGAGTCACTTGATTTAAATGTACTAGAGTCAACTTCGTATAAGTTAGCTTGAAAGTATTAGGGTGAGACATTACAAGTATTACGAAGACTTGAAGAAGTGCGGAGCTACAACAACAACATCATCCTTCCACTTGAGGTTAGTGATATTTGACTTGAACTTCTTCATTCCCTAACGTATCTTTCAAGTCGTGCATATTGAAAACATAAAACTGGGAAGCATGAACACTCTAGGTAGACATAGTATTAAGGAATACAATATGAAGTTTCTTGCTTAACCATTAAACTTTGTATATGAGACATCAACATAATCGTATGAATGCTGGTATTGTGATTATGTATGGGTATGAGGTGAGGATTTCATCCTAGGAAATAATATTTTTACATGTGTTTTAAGAAAGTAAGTTCATGATATGTGTTGTGAACCGAAAAGGAAATCGCCAGGCATTATTGGGGTTGTTTTTCATTGCAAATCTTATGAACGACCAATATGTATGATTAGTATAACCGCTCATGACTTGTTTTTATTCTTGGTAAAACTATTCACATGAGGCCTGACTTTTATTAGTGAAACCGATCTTAAGTAATCACCTGGGGTATGATCGGGAAAGGGGAACCGATCCTATGAAGAGGTGGAGTATATCACAAGGGGGGACCGATCCTTGTATGAGGTGCATCAAGGTTTATATAAGAAAAGGAAACCGATCCTATGAACATGTGCAACACATTTTTAGGCAAGGATGAACTGATCCTATGGACATGTGCAGTGCATACAAGTTAGATACCAAATATATGTGGGGAACCGATCCTAGTACCAAGTCATATGTATCTTTGGTAAGCTAGTGTGACTATGCATAGTACTCACATGGAGGTAGAACCGAAACTTGTTTTGGTTAACCGTTACACCCATGGTTTGTGATTGGGTGTTACTTGATCAATCACATAGTTCTTGAAAGTCAGATGAACCAATTCTAAACTTATTTGGAAGTGTGGTAAATCGGTTTCAAGTGAGTAAGTAGGAAAAATGACTTGCAAGAGTAAGATGTCGACACACTTTGAACATGTGCATTAATGTGTATTCTTTTATTGTTCAAAGATATTCCTTAACAGCTAAGAAGGAAGTAAATCCCAAGATCGAATTTAAATAAGTTAAGAATCTTTTAATTAAGGTTTTTAATTATATATGGAAAATAAGAATTAGTAATGTGCATTTGCTAGTTAAAAATTTTCCAAGGAGATTTCGATCATTATATTTGGACAATGCATTCACAGGAATTATGAAAACCGAATTTGGGTTAATATGGAAAAATATCTTGAGAATATTTTCGGTTTTGGAAATTCCTTGGTGTCCAAACTTCCTTGTCTATAAATACTTTGAGTTTGCATTTCTAGCAAACTAATCTTTCGTGACAATAAACCTCCTCTGTTATACTATTACTGGTATTGAGATGAGAGTATTCTAATTAGGTGAAATCTCTTACGACCGCTCAATTTAAAGTCTTCTTTGGGATTGAGAAGCTCTAGCGCGACCCGTTGGTGGGAAACTAGATATTGAGGTTTATCTTTAGTTTTCATATTGATTTGATTGACTAACGGAGGTTGAACTTCTGATATAAGATTCACTTAAACTAGTTCAAGGTTTCAACAAGTATCTTTAGACTGTTGTTAGATCTAAAGATGATCTTGTGATAATACATTGTTAACAGACTCCGTTCTGTGTGTGATTGATCACAAGAGATTCAAGTAGTTGTGTGCAGGTGTTTATTGAAGATATAAGAAGATTTGAAGACAAAGAAGAGATAAAAGATTTCTGACTTGGATTTATAATCTTTGGTATGCAAATACTTATTTGGGTAATAGATGATCCAATTAATAATCGGTTTATCCTTGTGGTAGATTGGATTGATTAATTGAGAAGATCGAAATCAACACAGTTCTTTAGATTAAGAGTGTTGATTGGCTTAATCTTACCGATTGCCTTTTGGTGATTGAACATAAGATAGATCTTGGAACCTGGCAAAGTGGTTTATGTTAAGATAAACAAGGGAACCTTTGCGCAACTCATATCACTTGGTTGAAGATAGTTGATACCAAACATATTTGTTGTTCTTTTACTGTTTGGAATATGAACTAGAGGAATTGGTCCAAGTACGTGACTTGTTTACAGGTTGGAGGTGTGGGAATACATACGGAACTAGGTGAACTATAGGTTTAGTTGCTTCGTCTCAACTATACGAAGTTAGTTTATTTTGTATAGCGGCTTAATCCTCAGAGTATTCAATTCTGGACAAGGTCCCGGGGTTTTTCTGCATTTGCGGTTTCCACGTTAACAAAATCTTGTTTCGTCATTTACTTTATATTTCTGCATTATAATTGTTTTATTATAATTAATGTAAATTGCACAAACGTTAATTCCTATTTACTTGATACGTGAATCCTATTGTGTTTGGTTAAGTCCGAACCTTTGTATCGAGTAAACATTCTTCGTTGTTGTATTGTCTCGATCTCGTATCCATAGACGATAACACGAAGTGTGAACCGATTAGTTGCATTGTCTCGATTCAGTCTATAGACAATCACTTTCGAAGAAAGGACTTATAGGAAAGAAATTTTTTAGCTTGAGGTATATTGGGGTACCCTCTCCTTTTCAATTGGTATCAGAGCAGGCAAACACGAAAAGATATAACAATCTGTGTTTGGTGCGATCCATCCTATAAGACTTTAATATTGTTATGATTCAATTAATGTAATGGCAGGATTTAACTACTTCAGGAGTTCGTGGTAGAAAAAACTTATGGGGTATGTAACACCATTATTCCTAAACCTGTTAGGAATCATGCATATGTATGTCGTGGATGACTTACATAATCCTTTGATTATCATAGGATTGTATATCATTATGATAAATAATGATTTAATGGTCAATAAGGCAGACCGTATCTTGAAGATGTATAAGATTCTACTTAAGATTTTTATGAACCTCGGCTATTGTGTTCTTGTGAAATCTGGAATCTTAAATATATTTTGGATAGCCTATCAAAGTATATTCGTATACATTCAAATCAAAGACTGTTGATGTTTCGCTGTCTTGGATGAATTTTCGGAAAATATGTAATCCTCCAAGGATTGAGTTTTCAGTTAATAATTCCATTAACTTTGGATTGCTTCATACACCTCACAACTGTTTTAATAAAGCAAGTAATCTTTTAAAATTCTACAGGGTTTATGATTCAAATGGTATTTTTAACAAATATCATATTTTGTTCAATTATATATCTGTATACTCTATAAAATTCTTGAGCATATTTCAAGTGATATTATCAATCTCTGGTAATGAAAGAGTAAACAGACTATTGGACAAAAACATGGAATCAATCCAAAATAAAGATCCAGTCCATGAAAAAATGGTTTACCAAAAGAAAAACCTTGAAACAAAATCGGAATTGTGTCCTCACAAGTCTCGGTTTCCGATTTTGCTAGTATTTCTTAAATATAGTTATTTCCGGTTTTTGATCTCAAGTCTTCCTATAAAAGATAATCTCCTGCTATGTGTTCGAACATATTAGGGAAGACTAGTCAAAACCGTAACTAGGGTTTTTCATATTTTCGCAAGTATGGGAAAAAGGAAATCAAGGCCTAATTCCGCTGATAATCGGGTCAAAATTGATAATGTTGAAAGGATCAGATTTCCTAACAATATAGATGACAAGCATGAATTTGCTCGTTTCGTTGACAACTCATGCTTTAAGAAATATGAAATTCTCAAGGGAATAGAATTTACTGCTGAGAAAAGGTTTGATCCTGAAGTCAGAAATAAGGATTATGTGAAGTTTGTTCAAATTCGGAACTGGAAAACTCTTTTTGATTTTGAAGAATATTCACCTGATATGGCAAGATTTTTCTATGCCAATATGCACAATGTTGATCACAAAAAACTCATTTTTGCGACTCTTGTTGGTCGAGGAATCTATTACATTAATCGTTCAATAATTTCAAAAGCTATTAAGTACAATGAGGAATGTAATCATCTAATTACTGGGGTTGAAATTGAACACGATAACATTTCAACGTGCATCATTGGAAAGAAGGCTACTTGGGGAAATGATAGATTACCAACAAAGGATATACCCTTTCATCTAAGGGTTTTTGGTAAACTTGCACTAGCAACTATCTGTTGATGGTGGATTTTCATTTAAAGGCTAAAATTGTAAAAGCCAAAAAATTATGCGCTAACATCTTGTAAAATATAAGGCCATTAATAAGTGATGGATACTTCTTCACTTTACCAATTCACCTAGAATGAAGCATGTGGAAACAATCCCATTCTGTGAATAAAATACACGAAATTCATCCAGGTTGGAGCATGTAGCAACAATCCCATATACCCTGTGAATTTACATCATTATTAATTAATGCGCAACCAGCCTTGTATTTCCTGTACTCATTATCAGTGCGGCATGACGACTGAGTATTGCTCTCAGCAGAGCAACACGAATCTCCAAGCATTATAATGAAACATGTACGAAATACACGTACAAGCTGCAACTCTCAGTGTGTTATACTAGCCCGATTGAGCATCCAGGATGACCGTATCAGTCTGGATATGATCACGACCATCCAACTCCACCATCATGATTGGATGGCCCAGATCGATTCCATGACCCCCAAGCAGGTATGGAATATCCGTTGCCGAACCAATGCGGGCCCCGTATGGTCTACCTCCCAAAAATATTGGCCTAGCTTATCAAAACATCCAAACCATAGCAGTATGGACGGAAAACCCTAAATTAGGGTTTGCAGCATATTACATGTATCGCAAAATAGTCTCAACCATCCATCTTCGCAGGTATAGATGGAGGGTGTAGATGTAGATTTAGAGGGCCCATAACATGTCAAAACATCCACCGTGGGCCCACCTGCATACCTGACTGATCGTTAAGGACCAACTATAGTTGGTCACCTCGATTCGAACGCCCAAAACTGGGTGTGACACACGGTCGGAAATACCCTAACTAGGGTTTGTCTTGCGATCACGAACGTCCATCTTCTCCGGAGCGGATGGAGGGTCCTGGAATAGGCTAAGCAGGTCCGGTAAGTATCAACATGATCACTGCGGGCCCACCTATCTCCACACCCAACCGGCCAAGACCGAACTTGGCTATATGTCTCGATCCGCGCACCCAAAACAAGTGTGGTCGCACCTCCCAAGCTACAAACTAATCTTGACCACTCGATTTCACCGGACAAATTGAGTGGCTTAGATCATGTTTCTGTGGGATGTCAGGGTATAGACGTGAACTCCAGCCTACCACCTACACGCTGGGTCAATTGGCCAAGACCGACCAAGCCTGGTCGTCTTGGAACGCGCGCATGAAGATGGCATGAGGAGCGGATTTTGCGGCACCAGTTTTCTGTATCAAATTGATCTCAACCACACAACTTCGCAGGACGAATTGAGTGGCCCAGATCACACTTTCGTGAAACAATGAGGTATGGGCGCCTACACCGTCATGTCGTCTACACGCATGCATAACCAGCCTAGCCAAAAATGTGTCCCAAGCTTGGATTCGACCAAGCTGAAAAGTGATGTTTGCGTACCTTTTGATAAACCCTAATTCCATCAACGGTCTCAGATGAGTGTCTCAAATATCATCTCGTCCGTCCAACTTCACCGGCTTGGTTGTACAGCCCTGGTCAAGAGGTAATTGGTCGGTGCAGAGTCATGGTGACTACCATCCATCACTCTACCACACCATGTGGTCGGTCAAGGGAGGGTTTGCATGCGCAACTTCCAAACCATCGCATGAAGTAGGCTGGATATGAGGTTTTGATATGCTCAAACAGCGAAGCTTCATACATGCTGAATATACTCGATGCGGTACCTGCATAGTATACACACGATACTTCACAAGTATCGACCTCCTGAATAACGCAGTTATTCAAAATAGCACTACATGCTATTTTCTGTGGGTCCCACGATCCACACGTTCAAGACATCAATCATGTCACAAACTGGGGGATACATACTGGGGTATTGGTCTGGCGGTTTACAACATGAAGCGCACAACGCGCCATCACAAGAATGTGTTAGGAAGTCATGGACGGTTAGTGATGATGGGAGAAGTGGGAAATCCTGGTCGTTTGACACCAACATACTACTCCATCACTCCACTTTCTCCACTTCCCACGAGATACGAAGGTTAGGCTAAAAGACTTGTATAAATAGGTTCTCCGACCTATTTATCACAACAACAGAACAAGACGAGATAACAGAGGCAAGTGTTGATACAATCGTATTCAAACACCGGAACTGATAGCTTACATCCTGCAAGCCAGTTCAGCTTTCTGATACAAGTCATACATAGCCAACACCTTCACAATCTCAACACCTTCTTCACTTCCCTCCCTAAGATCAACCCCATCTCCTTCACTTTGTGACCGAAACAAGTCTGGAACGGCCATTTCTTGGTTTAGGCCGGACTTGCACAGATTGATCTCTCGAATCTACAAGCACTCACCGCGCAGTGCATTTGTTTAAGGTTTAGATTCATTCCTCATCCACGCCCTAAATTACCAACATTGTCAAGAATAGTTTTCACCCATAAACACTATCTTTGCAAGTACTAGAGATAAGTCAGTTTGGGATAAGACATTTGCTGAATTTGCCTATTTCTTGTTTAAAGAAGATTCCCAGATAGATTTTTGTGGGATAATTGTCAGTCAAATGATAAAAATATCAGATTTTATTTTGTCTTCTGGAATCAAGAGGCATCACGAGTTTCCATGTATAATCATCGGAATTTGTAAAAATACTTGGGAAGATAACTTTACTGACATGAAAAACATCAGTACTGTTACTGATAAGGTTATGAGCCAAATGATAGGAGGACGGGGCTCTAGGGATGTGGTTGAAATAACCCCACCTAAGTCTTTCAAGAAGTCTCTCGGTATTCGCCTTGAAAATATTGGTAAAAAACTTAACTGTTTTCAAAAACAGATGGCTTTTACGGCCATAAAGAATCCGGAAACTCACAAAGGAATTCTAAGCATTGAATCCGAGTTCTGGGATATTGAATCAAAAATTGAAGAAAAACGTCAAAAAGCTCTCAATGGGAAAACAAATGGAGTTTCAGTTTTCATTTTCTTCGAAGAATAAGAGTAGACATTAGTTGTTGATTTATTTCAAGCTTTACTTAAGTGTTTATTTATGAATAAAACTATCTTATTTTGATGAATAAAGTTATTTAATTTATAATTTTTATTGTGATAGTTTTTGATTTACATAGCCGGTGCTTTAATGCTTTATTTATTTGCTATGTATGTTTATGGGATGTTTGATTTCGGTTTTATTACCTTGATATTCGATCTCATAATATGTTGTGAACCCTTATGGTTTGGGTGACATTTTGATTTAGCAGGATTAAGTTCTAGCCCATGTTGGTAGGCTTTATCAAAGGATCATGAGGGGTTCCTGTAGAAACAATATGTGAAAAAGTCATAATATTTTAAATCGGTTTTGGTTTAGCATAAAAGCATATGTGTTTCGACGGTTTTCAACTTTTGCTTGCAATTGTTAAAACCTATTTTCAACCTTTCTTTGGTAAAGGTTGGTTGTTGTTATTCTTTTGTTTTTGGCATAAGGATGACAACATAATGGTATTTCGATATCAATTCTCCCTGGAAGAAGAAGATGCTATCATATTGGAGAAGTTGAATGCGAAATTGAGGTAACAATCTTGTTAGTTAATTGTTTTCCTGTTTTAAGAAAAGCCTATTTTTACTTGATATATATATTGCTTTTGCTTAAACGAAATTGTCGGTACAATTGATGTGTTTATTCCATTATGTATGTGTGGATGTTTGTGTGATTCAATTGGTTCTAGTTAAGTAAAACTATTGTTATCTTGATTTTTTGTGTGATATCAATCGTTTAGGCTTACGAAAGTTTGGTGCAATTGCGGTGCTTTAATGTTTATGTTATTTCAATTGCTTCCAGTTAAGTAAAACAATTTTTATTTTTCTTTATTGTATTGTATCAATTGTTTAAGCTTACAAAATTTCGGTGCAATAGTGGAACTTTAATGATATATGTTGTTTCAATTTCTTCTGGTTGAGGTGAATAATTATGCAAGTTGATTTATTGGTTTGTATGAATTATTTATATCTTATCGAATTAATATATTGACGGGATGAGTTGTTTATTCCAATTCGATTCCGGATAAGCTAAACTAAGTTAATTCTGATCTTAGTTAGACTTATCAAAGTGGAGGTTTCGGTTATTCAAGTCTAGCCGAATGCCTAAACAAGGAAATGCTTGTTAACTAACCTAGTATTTAGCTTGTCTAAAATCTAAAGGTCTAAGTTATATGGATAAATAGAACCTGATGAGAAAAATGGAGTTTATTTTTGTTTTGGTCTTATCGAATGAAGCGGTTGTATTTATACAATCAGTTTAGCAAAGGAACTAAGTTGCTTAGTTGATTTTTGGTTTGCTAAACTAGTTGGGAAAATTGCTTCGGGAAATTATTTCCATGATAACATATCAAAACATAATTACTTTGTAATTTCAGTTTTGATATTGGTTATCAAAAATGGTATGTAAAACCCTCGTGCTTGACTCAACAGGTTGCAAGTCTATTTTGAGATCTGTAAGATCCTTTTTGTGTTGTCCTTTATTTTTTCGTTTCTTTGTCATTTTTGTGACAAAAAGGGGGAGAAATATATGGAGTAAACATGTGATGCTGGTTTCAATTTTATGTTGATTGGTGTCACTAGGTAAGAGGACAATGGTGCTTGAAACATTTATCTAACGAATGAGTAAAAGCACAGACTAAGGGGGAGTAACATATCATATGATTTGGATAACAAAGACGTGCAGATTGAAAATCTACCTATCTCACCTTTAGGGGGAGTATGAGATTTGTTATTATAATGTCAACAACGGCACTTTAAGGATTGAATTAATGCAGGTTTTGTGCTGTTGAATTCGGTAATCAAGCGTATGTGTAATGAATTATTGTAATTTGTTTATCCATATGATTGTAAGAGTTTTGTCACTAAAATTGTCAAAGGGGGAGATTGTTAGAGCATAGCTCGGTTGAACCCACCAAGCATTGGTATGTCAAGTTTGGTTGTCATATTTTAGTAAACCAAAACTCATTTAAGAGTCGCTTGATTTGAATGTACTAGAGTAAACTTCGTATAGGTTAGCTTGAAATTATTAGGGTGAGACATTACAAGTATTGCGAAGACTTGAAGAAGTGAAGAAGTACGGAGCTACTACCACAACATCATCCTTCCACTTGAGGTTAGTGATATTTGACCTGAACTGTTTCATTCCCTAACGTATCTTTCAAGTCGTGCTTATTGAAAACATAAAACTGGGAAGCATGAACACTCTAGATAGACATAGTATTAAGGAATACAATATGAAGTTTCTTGCTTAACTATTAAACTTTGTATATGAGATATCGACATAATCGTGTGAATGCTATTGTGATTATGTATGGGTATGAGGTGAGGATTTCATCCTATGAAATAATGTTTTTACATGTGTTTTAAGGAAGTAAGTTCATGATATGTGTTGTGAACCGAAAAGGAAATCGCCAGGCGTTATTGGGATTGTTCTTCATTGCAAATCTTATGAATGACCAATATGTGTGATTAATATAACCGCTCATGACTTGTTTGTGTTCTTGGTAAAATTATACACATGAGGCATGACTTATGTATTGGTATGACTTTTATTAGTGAAATTGATCTTAAGTAATCACCTTGGGTATGATCGGGTTTGTGATTGTCTGACCAAATTTGGGAAGGGGGAACCGATCCTATGAAGAGGTGGAGTACATCACAAGGGGGAACTGATCCTTCTATGAGGTGCAGAAAGGTTTATAGAAGAACGGGTAACCGATCCTATGAACATATGCAACACGTTTTTTAGGCAAGGGGGAACCGATCCAATGGACATGTGCAGTGCATACAAGTTAGATACCAAATATATGTGGGGAACCGATCCTAGTACCTAGTCAGCCGTATCTTTGGTAAGATAGTGTGACTATGCACAGTACTCACATGGAGGTAGAACCGAAACTTGTTTTGGTAGAACCGTTACACCCATGGTTTGTGATTGACTATTACTCGATCAATCACATAGTTCTTGAAAGTCATATGGACCAATTCTAAACTTGTTCGGAAGTAAGATGTCAACACACTTTGAACACGCGCATTGATGTGTATTCTTTTATTGTTCAACGATATTCCTTAACATCTAAGAAGGAAGTAAATCCCAAGATCGAATTTAAATAAGTTAAGGATCTTTTAATTATATATGGAAAATAAGAATTAGTAATGTGCATTTTCTAGTTAAAGATTTTCCAAGGAGATTTCGATAATTATATTTGGACAGTGCATTCACAGGAATTATGAAAACCGAATTTGGGTTAATATGGAAAAATATCTTGAGAATATTTTCGGTTTTGGAAATTCCTTGGTGTCCAAACTTCCTTGTCTATAAATAATTTGAGTTTGCATTTCTAGAAAACTAATCCTTCGTGACAGTAAACGTCCTCTGTTGTATTGTTACTGGTGAAGCCGCCTATCAGAGAGGAGAGTAATCTAATTAGGTGAAATCTCTTACGGTCGCTCAATTTAAAGTCTCTTTGGGATTGAGAAGCTCTAGAGCGACCCGTTGGTGGGAAACTAGATATTGAGGTTTATCTTTAATTTTCATATTGATTTGATTGACTAACGGTGGTTGAACTTCGATTGCACTTAGTTTGTTTATGCTTGAGAATCTTCTCTTCTGAAATAAAGGTTTAAGTTTTCGACATGTATCTTTAGACTGTTGTTAGATCTAAAGATGATCTTGTGATAATCCATTGTTAACACACTCTATTCTGTGTGATTGATCACAAGAGATTCAAGTAGTTGTGTGCAGGTGTTTATTGAATATCTATGAAGATTTGAAGACAAAGAAGGGATAAAAGATTTCTGACTTGGTTTTATAATCTTTGGTGTGCACAATACTTGTTTGGGTAACAGTGGATCCAATTAATAATCGGTTTATCCTTGTGGTAGATTGGATTGATTAATTGAGAAGATTGGCATCAACACAGTTCTTTGGATTAAGAGTGTTGATTGGCTTAATCTTACCGATTGCCTTTTGGTGATTGAACATAAGAGAGATCTTGGAACCTGGCAAAGGAGTTTATGTTAAGATAAACAAGGGAACCTTTGCGCAACTCATATCACTTGGTTGAAGAGAGTTGATACCAAACATATTTATTTTTCCTTTACTGTTCGGACTACGAACCAAAGGAATTAGTCCAAGTACGTGACTTGTTTACAGGTTGGAGGCGTGGGAATACAGACGGAACTAAGTGAACTATAGGGTTAGTTGCTTGGTCTCAACTATACGAAGTTGGTTTATTTTGTATAGCGGCTTAATCCTGAGAGTATTCAATTCTGGACAAGGTCCCGAGGTTTTTATGCATTTTCGGTTTCCTCGTTAACAAAATCTTGTTGTGTCATTTACTTTATATTTCCGCATTATAATTATTTTGTTATAATTAAAGTAAATTGCACAAACGTTAATTCCTATTTACTTGATACATGAATCCTATTGTGTTTGGTTAAGTCCGAACCTTTATGTCAAGTAAACATACTTCGTTGTTATATTGTCTCGATCTCGTATCCATAGATGATCACACGAAGTTTGAACCGATTTGTTGCATATTGTGCTTTCACTGTTAACATTAAGGACAATGTTAGATTTAAGTTTGGGGGTGGGGAAGAAACTTTTTGTTAATTTTCTTTTTAGTTGAAATAAATAAACTCCAGAACCTAGAAATTTATGCCTATTAAGGATAGCACTAACCACTCTAAGTGGATGGAAGCATTTTGATTGTAGGAGTTGAGGAACCAATATGATTAGATGGCAACATCTAAAGAGTCTATTCATAAAAGCACAGAGCTCAGGTGTTAGAAATAACATGATAGTTTCACCATATCTCGTTGAGTCCTTTTCACTTCTGTTTTTATTTTATTTTGTTTTTAAATTTTGTTTCTCTAAGTGATTAGGTGGGGCTCACGAATCAAGTTGTTACCAATTCTAGGGTGAATTAGAGTGATTGAGATACCAAAAAAAAAAAAAAAAATTGAGACCAGACCATCAGACCAACCGGAATAAATTCAATTAAGTCGACCACTGGAACCCTTGTATATGCCAGTTGTGTTGACCTAGAGTTAAGATTATCGACCACTGGTTTCCTTGTATATGCCAGTTGTGTTGATATTAGTCAGACCGGTATCTCAGTCCATTAGGATAGGTTCATATTGGTGGAGGCCTTCAGACAGATATGGGAAACACCGTTCACTTAGTAAACATCAAAACCATCTATGTTTTTCTCTATATCCATCTTCTTGATCTATCCATGTGATTAGTTTTGACTATGTTATATTGATGTCCATAGTGAGACTAGCTAAGTAGAGCACTGTCACTTATATATGAATTTTAGTATGCTTGAGTACAAACTCGTGTACAACAATTGGAATTTCGCATCAGAGTACTTCATCTTGTAGTCAATAAGTATGCCAACCAATGAGATTCTTTAGTGCCTTCCAAGGTTCTGCGTAGATAGCTAGGGTATGGAGTGTAAAGGTTTTGTGGGTATACCCCTGGTAAGCCCTCCCGAGACTACACCTCGGCCACTAGGGCCACCTAGGGGTTCAAAGGCTTATTGCATATGCTAAATGCAATCAACGATGCCTGCGACAGTGAGTTAGGATTTTATTTCTATTTTATTTTTTTGCTCGAGGACTAGCAAACAATAATTTTAGGGGTATTTGATGGACACATTTTTGTGTCCGATTTGTCTCGATTTTATATATTGCTAGGGCTCATTTTTGTACTTATTATGGTGTTTTATGTGTGTGGAGGTATTTTTGTCCAATAAACATTTTTGGAAAAATCTGCTCGAAAAGTCGCTAAAGGCATCCGTAGGAATTGATTTTGGCACACATGTTTTGGATAAGGGGCACCTCCAGGGCACCCCAAGGCATCTAATATCGGCACCCCTACTCTGGATAGGGGCACCTCCTTCTTCACGATTCAAATGGAGCTTTTGGCGGGAAAAATGGCAGCAGCGAGTTTTGAAGTTGGATTTCTCTGCGAGTTTTGAAGAGATTCAATGGATTATTTTCGTTGGGCTGGACTCCCTAGAGCATAACAGGGTTGGTACAATTGATTGGACCCAACCAATTGGGCTAAATAAGCCGGGTAAAGCAAAACAGGGGATAGGAAAAATACTCGGGATTTTTGATGATATTTTTGGAAGTTGGGAAAGAATTTTACGTCGTATTGGATGAACCTAGTCTTTTTCAGGTCTTCAAGGAGTTATGGAGAGTTGCGAGAACTCAGAAGACGTGTAGAGGAGGTTATAGAGATAAATTATCGTAACTTGCCGTGAGGAAAGACGAGATATTCTCGAGATTTCATCGAGATATAATCGACATGTGGGATATAAAAGGAGTTGGGATAGGTCATAGAAGGGTTACGTGAAATTTGGGGAGGTTTAAGAGCATTGCAGAGCAAAAACACCAAGTTGCAGAGAACATACATGCGAGGAAGAAGAAGAACCAGAAAACAGCAGAAGAAGAAGGTCGCAGATCCGTGGCCTTTTCTTTCAAACTCAATACCATTTGTCACAATTTCTGTAACAATTACTTTCAGTTCGCAACAGTTCTGTGTTAGAGTTCTTTGTAACAGTGGTTCTGTAACAATTATATTTGTTACAAACACGCTGTTTGATACCTTCTCTTATTTTTAATCAACTTTTGAGCCATAAATACATATTTTGATATCATGATTAATATGAGGAGCTAAACCCCATTGCTGAGGCGATAGAGGAAGCTATTTTTCCAACAAAAAGTGGTATATTCTATTTTATCTATTTATTTGCAATTATTATATGATTATTTTCCTTGATTGAAAATTGTTTGAATGATTTTTGTTAAGCAATTGTTATTTCTTTTGATAGAGCATACTTGGACCTAGGTTTTTGATGTTCTATGCTTCAGATTTACACTTGTATTATGAGAATTTACTTGTTGCAATAGTTTAGAATCAAATTGAATGAGAAAATTGCATGAATATAAATTGGATTAAATCACTTTGAACTTGGAAAATAGTGGAATCTTAGCCTCAGTGTTCTTTTATTATTGGTAACATCTTTGCCTGAGTTTTCTATAATTATTAGTGAGTTTTTCTGTTTTAGTTTTAGAAGTTAAGTCTATAGTATCCGTCACAAGTCTGAGAAATGACACTCTTTTTACCACTATCTACAAATAACATCAATTTTTGGCGCCGCCGACGCGGACTTGTTTTTTGGGTTTTAGATTTATTTTTTAGATTTTTATTATTTTTGTTCTATTTTATATTTTTGGGTATTTATCTTTTGTCTACAGGTTCTGGATCATAAAGAAAGTTGAGCCAAGGAGTTTGGTGGTTTCGTAAAGACTTGGAGCTAAAGATTAAAGCGAAAAGAACGAAAAAGAAGACAATTTTATTTTAGTTTATTTTTGTTTTATTTTTAGGGTTTTGTTTATTTTTTTAGAAAAAAAATTGTATTAGGGTTTATTATTTTTGTAATTTTTCTTTTCTTTTTGGACACTTTTAGACTTTGGGACATTATTTTTATTTTTACCCTACGGAAGGGTACTTTAACTATAAATTGTTTGCAGAGAAGGAGGACAATTACGATATTGTCTTTGCACCTTGGGTTCGTACACTGACATAGGAGTCTGTGGCCCGATTCGAATGCAACCGAATCATCCCACGTCTGTAGCGGGAGGTAAGATTCTAAACACTCGCGAATCCCCCGTTAGCGAGTTATTGTCTTCCTTCGTATGCATATATGTTGAGGACTGAATACGGACATTTATTTTTCTAGTAAATGGCAAGGCCTGGACATACAAGATAAGGGTTCGGATTTCATCACCGTTCTCTTCTTGCACGCCTTAGGAACACGTAACCTACGCGAACCTAAGCCTTAAAATTTTGACTAGAACGAGACCGATAAGGTAACGAGCTTATATGAAAGTCGTTCAAAAGGATCGTATTGGGTATTTTGTTAGCATAAATCAAAGTTCAGGAAGATTACTAGAAGTCGATTAGAGCCGCCTTGTAATCCAGGGAAGTGTTTTCCAAAGAGGTGGGGGTGTCAAAGCTCCTATGAGCTTCTCCTACTTCTCTTCGACTTACTTTATTCGGATCGTCCTACGAGGTTTTCTAAAATTTTACCTAGTTACCTCTTGGAAGAGTAGAAGCTGGTCTAGAAACAATCTAAGTGGAGCCATCATGCTTTTTTTTGCTAGAAATCAATAGGTTTGATTTGGTTGAGTCAGCCTTGATTTGTGATTGCTTACCCTTCCAATCTAGGAAATATTCTTTTGTATACCTAAACGTAAAAGAGACGCTCTAGGTAGATTTATTAAAGAGAAACCTAGTGGTTTTAAGCGTCTCGATTACCTTAATTTAGAAAGTCCGATTTTTGAAAAGTCCAGTTTTGAACGTCCGTCTTTTACTGAGGAGAGAATCCCTATTACTCCAATAGCGCCAGAAATGGCAACTTTGAAAGCCTTGTTGAATCCGACTAGGACTACTCATCCCTCATGTATCAAGTTAGCTGAAATGGAAGCAAATTATGAACTTAGACATGGGACCTTACAGATGCTCCTAATCTTTTTAGGGAAAGAAAATGAAAACCCCTATTTCTATGTTAGGGACTTTGAGGAAATTTGTAGTACTCTAAAGATTAGAAACCTTGATGATGATGCTTTGAAACTTAGGTTATTCCCTTTTTCCCTGAAAGATAAAGCTAAAACGTGGTTATATAGTTTGGCTTCCAATTCAATTGAAATATATAAACAACTTACTTCTGCCGTTTTGAACAAGTTTTTCCCTAGGCACAAAACATCGTCTATTAGGACACAAATTTGTACATTTTCTCAACATGAGGGAGAATCTTTGTATATGTATTTGGAAAGGTTCAATGATTTATTAGCCCAATGTCATCATCATGGTCTAGAAAATGTTAGGTTAGTTCAGATCCTTTATGAGGGTTTAGATTATTCCACTACGACCACAGTAGAGTCTATGTGTACAGGTGGGTTTGAAAACCAAACAGTTGATGAGGCGATGACATTTTTGAGTGAAATCTCCGAAAAGACCCAACAATGGGAAAACAATAGGGGACCCCAGAAAATAATTCTTCTAGGTAGAGGAAACGTTAATAGGGTAGAAGGAGGTTATGAATCAGATGCCAAAATTGCTGCTATAGCGAAAAGGTTAGAAGCTTTAGAAGTGGGTCACACTAGTGGTAAATTGGAACCTTTTTGGGAAGGCCAGAATAATGAAGAACACGCCAATGCTCTTTATAATAACGCTAGATTTGATAATCGTCAAAAGTTTGACCCATATTCTCAGAAACCTATAATCCTGGTTGGAGAAACCATCCGAACCTTTCATGGTCTAAGGGCCAGAGTCAAGGTCAGTTTAGTAATTCTAATGCTCCCCCAGGTTTTGGTTCAAATAAGAACTCTTCAGGTCAATTTCAGAACTCTTCAGAGAATAGAATGACTAGCTTAGAGGAATCTCTTAGTATTTTAAGAAAGAGCCAGGATATGTTAGCACAGAGCCAGGACATGTTAGTAAAGAGCCAAGTTAGTTTTCAACAAGAAACCAAGTAGAACTTTCAAACTAATGCTCAGACTCTTGCTAAGTTAGAACTTTAAGTCGGCCAAATAGCTAAGAACTTAAGTGAAAGAGATAATGGAAGGTTCCCTCATCAGACTAATCCCAATCCTAAAGGAGTTCATAAAGTAGGTGCAAAACCATCGAATCAGTTGAATGCTATTAGAACCCTTAGGAGTGGTAGAGTAGTATATAATCAGGTAACCATGCCCGATAGTGAACATACTGTAGTTCACCCCTCAGGACCACCACTAGCTGATGAGGCTGATAAAGTTTCTGATGATATCAATTATATTCCTGAGAGGTCTGATTCTGTGCTTAGATCCCCATTTCCCCAGCTATTAGTACCAACAAAGAAGGAATCGAACTTTAATGATATATTGGAGGTTTTTAAGAAAGTAACCATAAACCTTCCTTTATTAGATGCAATTAGGAAAATTCCTTCTTATGCTAAGTTCCTTAAGGATATGGGTACGCGAAAGCGAAAACATAGCGTCCATAAGAAATCCTTTTTAGCTAGTCACGTAAGTTCAATCATTCAGAATACCACAACTCCAAAGTACAAAGACCCAGGTTCCCCTACCATTGCTTGCACAATAGGTAAATTTCGGGTAGAAAAATCATTACTTGACTTAGGAGCTAGTGTGAACTTACTGCTGTACCATGTGTACTACAACTAGGACTTGGTAAAATAAAACCTACTCAGATGACACTGCAGTTAGCTGATAGGTCTGTTAAAATTCCTCGAGGTGTTATCGAGGATGTTCTCATTGAGGTTGACAAGTTTATTTATCCAGTTAAATTTGTTGTGCTAGATACCCAACATGTGCCCGACCCAGAGAACCAGATACCTATGATTTTAGGTCGCCCATTTTTATCTACGTCTAATGCAATCATTAACAGTCGAAATGGTGTGATGAATTTATCTTTTGGTAATATGACTATGGATATGAACACTTTTAATTTCAGTAAGCTACCTTATGAGCTAGATGACACATGTGTTGAAGAGGTGAACATGATAGAAGCCTTAGTTCAGGAGTCATTACCAAATATTTTGTCTGAAGACCCATTAGAAAGTTGTTTATCCCATTTTGGTACAGATTTTGATGAAGATAGCACCATTGAACAAGTGAATGCTCTATTAGATTATTAGGAGATGTGTACCTGAGAGTGACCAGTCTAGTATTCTTTCCTTTTGTCATGAACATGCTTGTAGGGGTCATTTTAGTGCTAAGAAGACTGCTGCTAAGATATTGTAGTGTGGATTTTACTGGCCTTCATTGTTTAAAGACTCCCATAGTCATTATGTTTCTTGTGAGCGTTGCCAGAAGTTAGGGACCATATCCCATAGAAATATGATGCCTTTGAACCCTATTTTAGTGATTGAGGTCTTTGATGTGTGGGGCATTGATTTTATGGGTCCATTTCCTAATTATTTGGTTATCTTTATATAATTATCGTTGTATACTATGTGTCTAAGTGGGTTGAGGCAGTTCCGTGTAGAACAAATGACCACAGGGTCGTAGTCCAGTTTTTGAAAGAGAATATACTTACACGTTTTGGTACACCGCGTGCTACAATTAGTGATGGAGGTTCACACTTTTGTAATAGACCGTTTGCTCTTTTAACGAACTAATATGGTATTACCCACAAAGTAGCTACCCCATATCACCCACAGACAAGTGGTCAGGTAGAGGTCTCCAATAGGAAAATTAAGCGTATTTTAGAGAAAACAGTTAATCCTAATAGGAAAGATTGGTCATCGAGGCTTACTGATGCCTTATGGGCTTACCGTACTGCGTTTAAGACACCTATTGGAATGTCACCTTATCGTTTAGTATTTGGAAAGGCATGTCACATGCCGGTTGAGTTAGAGCATAGAGCCTATTGGGCTATTAAGCAACTAAATTTTTCACTTGACAAGGAAGGAGCTCACAGAAAGCTTCAGCTCAATGAGTTGGATGAGATTCGTAGAGATGCATGTGATAGTACTAAGGAGTATAAGAACAAAATGAAACTTGTGCATGATAAGAATATCTTACGAAAGTCATTTTCTTCAGGTCAAAAAGTTCTTTTATATGACACTCGTTTGCATCTATTTCCCGGGAAGTTGCGTTCTCGGTGGACCGGTCCTTTTGTGGTCCGTACTGTTTTTCCTCATGGCGCTGTTGAGATTAAGACACCATATGGTAGTAGTTCTTCAAAGGTTAAAGATCAGCGATTGAAGCCATTTTTAGAGCCTTTTCCTACAGGTGATGTTGAGGAGGTCCCTCTGGAGGACCTTGTTTACCTTGATTGACCATCGAGGCGGTTTTGTATGTTGTATATTATTTTTGTAGATTTTTGGTTTCACTTCAGCCAGGTACTATCTTTACTACTTCTCTCTTTACTAATTCCTCATGTGATTTATACTTTTGATATTGTGCTTTCACTAGAAACATTGAGGACAATGTTAGATTTAAGTTTGGGGGTGGGGAAGAAACTTTTTGTTAATTTTCTTTTTAGTTGAAATAAATAAACTCCAGAACCTAGAAATTTATGCCTATTAAGGATAGCACTAACCACTCTAAGTGGATGGAAGCATTTTGATTGTAGGAGTTGAGGAACCATTCTGATTAGATGGCAACATCTAAAGAGTCTATTCATAAAAGCACAAAGCTCAGGTGTTAGAAATAACATGATAGTTTCACCATATCTCGTTGAGTCCTTTTCACTTCTGTTTTTATTTTATTTGTTATTAAACTATGTTTATCTAAGTGATTAGGTGGGGCTATCGAATCAAGTTGTTACCAATGCTAGGGTGAATTAGACTGACTGAGATACCAAAAAAAAAAGAAAAAAAAATTGAGACCAGACCATCAGACCAACCGGAATAAATTCAATAAAGTCGACCACTGGAACCCTTGTATATGCCAGTTGTGTTGACCTAGAGTTAATATTTTCGACCACTGGTTCCCTTGTATATGCCAGTTGTGTTGATATTATTCAGACCGGTATCTCAGTCCGTTAGGATAGGATCATTTTGGCGGAGGCCTTCAGACAGATATGGGAAACACCGTTCACTTAGTAAACATCAAAACCATCTATGTTTTTCTCTATATCCATCTTCTTGATCTATCCATGTGATTAGTTTTGACTCCGTTATATTGATGTCCATAGTGAGGCTATCTGAGTAGATCTCTGTCACTTATATATGAATTTTAGTATGCTTGAGTGCAAACTCGTGTACAACAATTGGAATTTCGCATCAGGGTACTTCCTCTTGTAGTCAATAAGTATGCCAACCAAGGAGATTCTTTAGTGCCTTCCAAGGTTCTGTGTAGATAGCTAGGGTGTGGAGTGTTGAACTCGTGCCTTCCCAGGCTTTTGGGCTTTCGGCACTGGTAAAAGCTTCATAACTGGTAAATTCTTCTTCATTAAACTTATTTATACTCAGTAAAGTGGTTCCATGGATTTTTAATAGTTATTTCAATTCTGAAAATAATAAATTACTACATAGTCATGTTGGTGATATGCAAAATCATACGCATCGTGCTTGTACTTAATTGTTTGTTTATTTTACAATTGGAGACACAATTAGGACAAGTTATTAAGGTTTTATCGCTGAATGTAATTTGTCAAGACCATGGTTTAGTTCAACATCTTGAAAAAGAAAACTGTTTCTCTTTTCAGATATTGACCCTATAAAACCATATATCTTAAATACAGATTTTTAGTCCTTTGACACCTTTGGGATTAAGAATCTGTGGATGTAGAATTCTATGCAAACTTAAGTATGTGTAGTTATTCTTTCTCGAAACCCACTGAAATTATGGACCTGATTTGTTATATATCGTTTAGAGAGTGAATTGTTGTAACGGTAAATTGATTATTTGTCCATGGTGTTGGGAAAAGATGTATGCTACTACAGCGGGAGGTTCAGCGGATACTGACCTCCAAGATGATGTCAATTCCAAAGAATCTTTAAAGATAACTTCTGAATTTGTTGACCAAATGGGCTGTAATTCATCAGAAACCGAACCATAGTATGTTTGTTTCATTCGTTCTCATAAAGTCTTTTCTTGCAAAGTATTATTTACATATAAGATTTCAAGAGAGAAGATCCGTTTATATGGTTATTCTGACTCTATGTTATAGAAACTGAACGGTAATGAAATTGAAATTAATTAGTTGGTAATATTTTCTTCTTATAGTGCTCTATGATACTACCAAAGGCAACCAGTAAGAAATTAAGTAATAAAACCACTATCTACCACTTGGTAAATTTGTGGATGGTGAGGTTTTCCATTTGGAGATGCATTAATTTTTAATAGTAATGTAGATGATTGTAAGATGAACATATTACCAAAAGTTAGTTTTAGTCTTTTAGATTCATTAGTATTTGGGTTTTATAACTACACTGGTGTTGAAATTGTTAGATGGTTTGAGAATAACCCTGTCAAACAATCTTATTCCCTTTCACAATATTGTAGTTGTTGTATATCTTTGGAAGAAGCTGACTTGAATCATCTCATGTGTATAGCAAGTATGTTCACCTACATAAGTATCGGGGTAACTACCCGAGAGTAACAAATCACGCAGTTATGCAGCTAGTGTCCACGATCAAGGGTCGTTTGAGTGAAAAGGCTTACACAATATTTGCTTCAACGACAGTTGGCCACTTCCTAGATATGCCTGGAACCCATAACAGTAGTACAATTTTGCATTATCTTCTCTCATGGAAAATTATGAGAAAATATGATGGTGATCCATTTTGTACGAAATTTGGGGTTGGAGGCCATATCTTGAGGTTTGGGATGAAATTTTTTTCACTTGCTACGGGAATTAACTTCAAGTTGACAGCGGCAACAAAGGAAGATCAAGATAACCCACTCCCAAAATGTATAGCGGATTCACCAATCATGAAAACTTATTTCCTTGGGGAGAAAAAGGTAACCATAAGCAAACTCCAGACGCAATTCGAGAATGGAGATTTGACCACCTGCATTGACGATGAGAACGCTAAGTTGGCGCTTCTCTTTTTTGTGCATGTTTTACTTTTGGGCTACCCACGGGAAGCTTTAGTAAAGGGAGAATATTGCCATTTGGTGAACAACTTGAATAACTTCAATAAGTTCCCATGGGGTCATGTTAGTCTTTGAAAAACCATCCGCAGCATTTTATCAGCTTTGGTTGTAAAGTATGGAAATAAAACTAAGAAACCCAGTGTTGTCAAGAAAGACAGCGAACCAAAGAAAATTGGTCGGTTGGGCTTGCCGTCTCATTACAGGGTGTCTGGACTGTCATACGCTCTGACGGTAAGTTTGCATATTTTGTTTAAATGGACTTATTCATCTTGTATACTTGGGCGGTTTGTAGTTTGTATAGTTCAAGTTCTAACTATTGCTGCTATTTCAGGCTTGGGCATTGGCAAGTATTCCTGCAATTAGGGGTTTTAGTGGACGGGTTCCGTTCAAGCATACTTGTGGTCGGTGGCGCACTGTCATGGAGCGTGTATCCTGCACCAAAGAACCGAGATACAGTGAACTTATATCCTTGAGACAGGGGCTAATAGTGGATTGTGATGAGTATGAGCTATACAATGGTAACTGATGGATACATTTTTGTGTACGATTTTTCTCGATTTTATATATTGCTAGGGCTCATTTTTGTACTTATTATGGTGTTTTATGTGTGTGTAGGTATTTTTGGCCAATAAATATTTATGGAAAAATTTGCTCGAATTGATTTTGGCACCCACGTTTTGGATAAAGGGCACCTCTAGGGCACGCCAAGGCATCTGATATCGGCACCCCTACTCTGGATAGGGGAACCTCCTTCACGATTCAAATGGAGCTTTTGGCGAGAAAAATGGCAGCAGCGAAGCAGAATTGGAGTTGGTTTCTCGGCGAGTTTTGACGAGATTCAGTGGATTATTTTCGTTGGGATGGACTCCTTGGAGCATAACAGGGTTGGTACAATTGATTGGACCCAACCAATTGGGCTAAATAAGCCGGGAGAAGCAAAACAGGGGATAGGAAAAATACTCGGGATTTTTGATGATATTTTCGGAAGTTGGGGGAGAATTTTACGTTGTATTTGATGAACCTAGTCTTGTTCAGGTCTTCAAGGATTTATGGAGGGTTGCGAGAACTCAGAAGACGTGTAGAGGAGGTTAGAGAGAAAAATTATCGGAACTTGTCGTGAGAGGAAAGACGAGATATTCTCGAGATTTCATCGAGATATAATCGACCTGTGGGCTATAAAAGGAGTTGGGATAGGTCATAGAAGGGTTACGTGAACTTTGGGGATGTTTAGGAGCATTGCAGAGCAAAAACACCAAGTTGCAGAGGACATACAGGCGAGGAAGAAGAAGAAACAGAAAACAGCAGAAGAAGAAGGTCGCAGGATCCGTGGCCTTTTCTTTCAAACTCAATACCATTTGTCACAATTTCTGTAACAATTACTTTCAGTTCGCAACAGTTCTGTGTTAGATTTCTTAGTAATAGTGGTTCTGTAACAATTATATATGTTACAAACACGCTGTTTGATACCTTCTCTTCTTTTTAATCAACTTTTGAGCCATAAATACATATTTTGAGATCATGATTAATATGAGGAGCTAAACCCCGTTGCTGAGGCGATAGATGATGAGTGTCAAATAGTGCATATTTCTACACTTTATTATTGGCATTGAACCCATCTTTTGCGCTTTAAAATCATATATTATACCAAATTCTGTATTTTCTCTGTTTTCAAGAACAAATATTTGTACTAATTAATTTTGTGTTTTTAGGTACTAAATAAAGCTTGGATGAATTGAGGATCCAAAAGAGCAGAAAATTGGAGATTAGCGACTATGGAAGAGAAGTTGCAACCCGCTTGCGCATCAGTTGCAACCTATTTGCAAATACATGGGCTTAAGCTATCTAAGACTCGAATCCAAACCCGCCTCCATCCCGAGCCGTTATATTGGATCAAACAGCTTCATCCAACGACTTCTTCAATCGATGCATCAACAATTGCCGTGCCCTCCTAACACCTTAGCTCCTACTTCTTTTCCCCAAATCGAACTGCAAGCCAAACACACCCCTTCACGGTTTTCCCTTCTTCCTCTCCAGCAAAACAACAGAAGAAACATTTTTCTTCTGCAACTTCTTCTCCCCGACCATTTTTGCAGAGAAAACATCTCCCCTATCTCTGACCAACCTATCTGTCACCTTCGCAACCACCTTCTCCGCCTCCTAGATTCTATCTATCTCCATCATAGCTTCTTCTCCTCAAACAATAACCCTAGAAGCTAGGTTTGAGATAGATAGAGTTAGGGTTTTCATCAGCATTGAATTATTGGAGTTGCAGAGAAGAAACAATAGAGGGGACAAGGAATTCAGGCAGTTATGGTGAGTGGGTTTGCATTTCATTTACGAATTGAAGAGAATTGTGTATAAAATAGGAAGGAGCTTGTGATGTAAAACTTATGCCCGGATTAGCCGGTGCACCAAGCAGTGATTTTATTATTTTCATCATGTTCTAAATTTGCCTGCTAGGGTTTAAATAAAACTTTAATTTGCTACTTGTAATTCATATCATTGGCAATATACCTATTGTGCTTAAATTTGCATAATGAAATTCAATATTAGTGCTCGGCACTTTACTTTCACAATGTATGTCATGCATCCATTGTAGTTAGAATAATCATGTGTTGCAAACTGCAACTCATGCTTAACCTTATACATTTATCTTTTGATTAGCTGTGCCCTTAGAAGATAATTAATGCTTAGGAGAAATGCTTTAGTTGTGATTGAATCACTCATATCAAAGTAACCTTAGATACACAGAGAATTGACATCCCTTTTGTGATCAGTTATAAGGACAAGGATAATGTCATTGAATAATAACTTGTGTAAGTTAGTAGTGGACTAAAAGGCCCTAGTACTTTTCTCATCATTTGTTCTATTTACTTGCTTTGCATCTTGCTTTACTGTCTTTGTTACTATCAACTTCTTTGTCGTATCGACACACAACCAAAATCATTTTGTTACTCTTTGTTCGAAATTAGTAAAAACATAGCTTCAACATTACACCTGACGAGGCGTCAAATCTCGCAAAAATAATATTTCTCTACTTTTTACACTAGCAAGTAGTATAATGTAAGCAGGATCATCCCAAGGGATGTATGAAGTTTCTAGATGTTATGCAAATACTCTTAGCAAAGATGATTGTGTTGTAGAAAATTCTGAAATTTGTAAATTGTATTCAAATATGAGATGGAATTGATTAAAGGTTCATTCTAGACCACGGAATATAAACCAAATTGATATATAGTCAAGTTCTTTGCATTATCTCGTTACTAACAACCCTAGAATAATTAGTACGCTCAACTATTCCGTTACTATCTCCTAAGCTCACCGGATACGGAAGCGCTCGACTACTGGTTCCTACTTGCCAAGTTTCCTAGAGGTACGCTTACTAGGTGTGACTTAAACAAGTGCTCTAAGTTTTGTGAGATAAGGTTGCTCCTAGTGATGAACTCAAAAGCATGAATCACCTACTAGTGTTTATTTCTACATATGGGTACTTAACAAAGTCCCATCATCAGTACTCATATATTGCTACTTGTGTTTATCTTCTCTAGACAATTACGGGTCGAAGAAAATCTAAACTAGCAAATAGATTAAGAATTAATGATTCAATTTCGAACTTAAACCCTTAACAAATAATCCATAGACAATATTAGCATGGTAGAAATCAATCAATAACATAAATGAATGCAAGAGAACAAGTTATTTCATATCAAATATAGATTCATATTTCGGGCTTCGAAATCGCCCTTAATCAAAGAGAGTTTTAGTTACTAATAAATATGGAGTTCATCATCAAATATAATAAATGAAATAATGAAGATGAAAATAAAACAAGGAAGCAAACCCTAATTCCAGCTCTCTGCAAAACTCCAAGTAGAATAGAAAATACGTCATATCTTTTATGTGGAGAAGGGTTTCCTTTTATATCACCCAAAACTAGGCTTCCCATATCACAGTCATACTTCAAAACTGTCCAGCCTTGTAGCCCAAACACACAACTCCCATTCAGGCCTTAACCAAAGACCATAAATGAAGCACAGTCAACATATCCAAGTTCATCTGAGTCGTACCGGGTTGCCGAGTCATACCGAGTTGGACCGGTAATACTGAGTCGACTCACTAACAAAGAAATTCAACAGAGTCTCACCTGTTTCTGACTATTCTCCTGGTCAATTTTCAAGCCATTTCTTTGTTTCCCTTCATACCATTCTTCTGACATTCATTCCCTAAAACATTCATCTATCTATTATGCTGCACAGTTCTTGCGACATCTTCTCAATGCAAGCATATACGCAGACTTAAATAGCGACTCCAACTGCCCTGTAGATACAACTTCATAACCACCAACATCTCTGGCCATTGCATCATTAGACTCACTCCCTTTGCAGCACACTGCAATACTGCAATGCACAAACCCATGAAAACAGCATAGCTCCCTGCAATAGAAGCTCTAGCTGCAACTGTACACCATCGCCTGCGACTTTACCAATTCACGGCCATTGCCTTAGCTCCATTCCATTCTCAACCATCTATCCATGCTCGAACCTGTAGCTTCATTGCTAATTGCAATTTGTCTCTTGTTAGTTGCAGCCTCAACTGCCATTCACTTGTAACTGGGATTCCCAGAAGTAATAACCATCTACAGCTGCGTCATTCTCTTCCCATGCTCAGTTTCAGCTCCAACTACTCCTGTACTGCAAATGCCATATCAACCAGCTGCTGCTCCACCAGAACCAGCTTTGCATCACACTTTACCACATGTAATATACAACAGCACCAGTTTCATGTCCACCTGCAACATCAGTTAAGCTCACTGCATTCTACACATCACCCTCTCAGTTCTGCAGCTTCATATTCCATACCCAGCTGCATTCATCCTAGAATCATCATCAAGTAACCAACTGCATCACTACAAGCCTGCAATCTTGCCAATTCATGCACTACTGACAACACCAGATTCCACCTGCCATCATACACTCCCAGCTCCAACAGCAACATAACATGTAGCTCCATCCCCAGCTCTGCATTTCCATTCCATTCTCAGGACTGTAGTTCCATTCTCATTACTTGCATTGCCATTACCTGCAAGCAAGCACATCACACCCTTTCACCTGAGTCACTAAAATTTCATTTCAATTCCAACTCCCTTTCTGAGGTTGACAACACAAAGCCTCCATTTGGTTCATTCATCCCAGCACAGTTCCAACATACCACCACTGCCAATCCTTCTCAGTTGCACCACCTTGTCTTGAACCTGTAGCTTCATAGCTAATTTCACCAGTTCCCCTGTAATGCAAGCACCATCACTCATTGCATAACCACCTTGCCTATTCTTCATTTCCCAGAAACAATACAAACCCAGCTTGCAATTTCTGAGCCTGTAACAGCATCAATTTCACTCTTTTTACAACAGCTTCAAACCCCAGATAAACAGCATCTCAGAAACATTTATTCCCATCACCACTTTGCTGCCATTTGAATTCAGTCGTCCAACTCCTCCTACACCGGCAGTAAGCCACCACAACCAAGACCCATTCGATCCATGATAATATAAAATCAATACATCATCTGATACCCATTTGATAATTACCTTTGAAGTATCAATCTAAACCTTGGGTCTGTAATGAAACCCTAGCTTCAAAAGCATCTTCTAATAAGAGCAGTAACCTCACAATCACCACTCTTCCTCCTGATTTCTGCTGCAACTTCTTTACATCAACAAACCCCTTTGTAATCTCGATCTCAAGGCTGTTGTAGCATAAATTAGAACATTCTTGCCCCTATTTTTCTTCATCTAACCTTGAAACCTCTATTCTCACAGGGGAGGAGTAAAGCAAATGATTAGAGAATTGATTTTCTCTAACTTTTAGGTTTGTGTAGGAAAAGAATATGGATTTAGACACCCCAGCTACAGGCCACCACATGACAGCCCCTTATCCTCCAATGTGCTCCCGATAGCGCTTGTCTACGCAATGATGATTCTGCCCTCTTGCTCCAAATTGTATGCTTTGTCCTCCTTTCGAATTCTTTCACCAACAGCATCCACCTCCAAAAGCATTTGCACATGAGATGAAACTTTTGCCTTGTGTATTCTTCTTTAGTTCCAAGTGACTCCAAAGTACCTAAATATTCAAAAGCAAACATAAGATACATAATTTACAAGAAAACTAAGCAAAGAAAGCATAAACAATAGATAAATATATAGGTGTTTTAGACACCTATCAAATTCCCCCACACTTAGACTTTGCTAGTCCTCGAGCAAATCAAACAAAATAATTCTAAAAGATACATACAACTCCGTCTCGTCGAGGCTACGGTCACTTTAAGCATAAATAACAAGCCTTTGAACCCCTAGGTGTCCCTAGTGGACGAGTTTTAATCTCGTGAAGGTTTACAAGAGGTCTGCCTACAAAACCTATATTTCCAACTCCGTCTATTTGTGACAGATCAATGAACAAATCCAAAATGACTACAGGAGGATGTACCTTGTGCAAATTCAGTTCATATATAAGTGCATAAAGTTTTTCTTAGAAAGTCGAACAAACCACAATACTCGGAATCTGACTAACCACAATCACAATGAAAAGATTAAGAAGATGGATAAAGAGGTAGATGTGGCGAATATTCACAAGTGATCGATGTTTCCCATATCTGTCTGAAGGTCACCGCCAAGATGAACCTATGCATCCTATTGGATTGAGCTACTGGTCTGAATTCTAGTGTCAACACACTGGCAAATACAAGGGAACCAGTGGTCAACAAACTTATTTCTACATCAACTCACTGGCATATACAAGGGAACCAGGAGTGACTTTATTCAACAAATATAATCTTTTCTTTTTCTTTTTCACTTTTTTTTTTCCAAACGGCATGATTAAATCTTTTGGATTTAAGCGCATGCTTCTTGTCAGCAAGTACGTGATAGTTGCCTTGGATCCTGCATTCCATGCTTGTTTAGGCGACGGAGACAGGGACTACGTTTCACACATACTGCTATTCCCAAGTGTCATTTTTATTCCGTTTGGTCTAATTGGTCGGTCTTTTTTTGTTAGTAACTCAATCACTCTATTTCATCCTAGCAGTAATAACAACTCGATTTTTAGTGACCCACCAAAACACTTAGAGAACAATAGATAAATATGGAAAAATAAAAAATAGAATGCGATATGGTGATATTCCGAGATATGGTAACAACTAACATATAATTTATAATTACTGATCTATGTTCGTCTTTGTTAATTAATGGGTTCCTCAACTCCTGCAATCACAATGGTTCCATCCACTAATAGTGTCATCCTAAAGGCATAAATTTCTAGATTTCGGAGTTCAAAAAGCACAATTTTTTCTTTGTTTTTCTATTTTTCTGATTTTTTTTTCTAAAGGCATAAAACAAACTATACATACATATAAATGCTCCCCCACACTTAAACTTTACATTGTCCTCAATGTAAAATTGAATCGTCCAAAGAAAGTTCAAGGTGGGAAATTCCGCAAATGATATGCAAAAACAAAGAAAAATAAAGATAAAATGCTGAAAAATAAAAAGATAAAGGTAAAGGTAAAGATACAAAACCGGTGGGTTTCCTCCCACTTAGCGCTTGGTTTAACGTCGTCAGCCCGACGTTCAGCTCCAATTACTCCTCCAGAGGGAGTGGATCACTCAATGTGATCATATCCTGATTCTCCGTCACAAACTGCTCGTAGTATGGTTTCAAACGATGGCCGTTGACCTTGGAAACCAGCCCTGTTTTGGGACTAGTAATCTCAACTGCACCATGTGCAAACACATTAGTAACAACAAATGGTCCAACCCATCTGGACCTAAGTTTACCCGAAAATAATTTAAGACGAGAATGGAATAAAAGTACTTTCTGCCCTACCTCAAAACTCTTTCGGGAAATCATTTTATCATGGAAAGCCTTGGTATTTTCTTTATAAATGCGTGAACTTTCATATGCATCATTTCGTATCTCTTCTAACTCATTGATTTGAAGTTTCCTATGTTCACCAGCTGCATCTAATTCCATATTACATACCTTGATAGCCCAATAAGCTTTGTGTTCAAGTTCGACGGGAAGATGGCAAGGTTTTCCATAGACAAGCCTAAAAGGAGACATACCGATGGGTGTCTTATAAGCTGTCCTATACGCCCACAAAGCGTCATTGAGTCTATAACTCCAATCCTTCCTTGTAACGTTCACCGTCTTCTCTAAGATGGACTTAATCTCCCGGTTGGAAATTTCAGCTTGACCGCTCGTTTGTGGATGATACGGTGTGCCAACTTTATGAGAAATGGTGTACTTCTTTAGAAGAGCGTGAAAGGATCTCTTGAAGTGCGAGCCTCCATCACTAATCACCACTCGAGGCGTTCCAAACCTAGAAAAGATATGTTCCTTCACAAACTCACAAACAACATGAGAATCATTGGTGGGAGTGGATTTAGAAACATAATCTACAGCAAAAAGTATAAAAATTTTCCCATTGGAATTCACAAAAGGCCCCATAAAGTCTATACCCCAAACATCAAAAATCTCAACAACGAGAATTGGTGTTTGCGGCATTTGGTTTCTAGCACCAAGGTTGCCTGTCCTTTGACACCTATCACAAGCCTTGCAAAATAAATATGCATCCTTAAACAATGTAGGCCAATAAAATCCACTTTCGAGAACCTTGAGGGATGTTCTCTTGGCTCCGAAATGGCCACCACAAGCATATGAGTGACAAAAATTTAGAATTGATTGGAACTCGGATTCAAGTACGCACCTGCGGATCATTTGATCGGAGCAATGCTTCCACAAATAAGGTTCATCCCATATATATTTCTTGGCAATCTTCTTGAGCTTGTGTTTTTGGAATGTAGACATGGAACTAGGTACTTGTCCCGTCACCAAGAAGTTAACAATATCAGCGTACCATGGAGTTGTGCCACCAACCGCAAAGAGTTGCTCATCCGGGAAGCTATCATGCAAAGGAATCGCTTCTTCGGACACAACCAATCTGCTTAGATGATCCGCTACAGTATTCTCACTGCCCTTCTTGTCCTTGATTTGCATGTTGAACTCTTGAAGAAGGAGTATCCACCTTATGAGCCTTGGCTTAGCATCCTTATTTGTTAGCAAGTATCGAAGTGCAGCATGGTCGGAGAAAACAACCACCTTTGTACCCACTAAATATGATCTAAACTTCTCAAGTGCAAACACTATAGCCAGGAGCTCCTTTTCAGTTGTGGAGTAGTTGATTTGCGCTCCGTTGAGAGTTCTAGAAGCATAATAGATGGCATATGGAACTTTACCATCTCGCTGTCCCAACACGGCTCCAACGGCATAATCACTTGCATCGCAAATAAACTCAAATGGCTTGCTTCAGTCGGGTGGTTTGATAATTGGTGCGGTAGTTAACAACTCTTTCAAGGTGTCAAAAGCTTCCTTGCACTCCTTGTCACAATCAAAGGCCACATCTTTCTGCAAAAGTCTACATAGGGGCATTGCAATCTTGGAGAAATCCTTGATGAATCTCCTATAAAATCATGCATGACCAAGAAAAGAGCGAACCTCCCTCACATTTGTGGGGTATTGTAAGTTCCGAATCAAATCTATCTTAGCCTTGTCAACTTCTAACCCTTTAGAAGATACAACATGGCCTAGCACAATCCTATGAGTGACCATAAAGTGACATTTTTCCCAATTAAGCACAAGATTAGTTTCTACGCATTGTTTAAGAATAAGTGCAAGGTTATCTAAGCATTTGTCAAAAGAATCACCATACACGCTAAAATCATCCATAAACACTTCTATGATGCTTTCCACATAATATGAGAATATGCTTACCATACAACGTTGAAAAGTGGCTGGAGCATTGCATAAGCCAAATGGCATACGTCTATACGCAAAAGTGCCAAAAGGACAAGTAAACGTCGTCTTTTCTTGATCTTCCAGAGCTATTACAAGCTGGTTATAACCTGAAAAACCATCAAGGAAGCAATAGTAAGCACGTCTAGCCAACCTTTCAAGCATTTGATCAATGAATGGTAAAGGTAAATGATCATTTCGGGTGGTAGAGTTGAGATTTCGGTAGTCAATGCAAACTCTCCAACCGGTATGGATTCTAGTTGGAACCAAGTCATTATCTTCGTTTTTCACCACCGTGATTCCGGACTTCTTTAGAACGACTTGAATCGGGCTCACCCATTTGCTATCGAATATGGGATAGATAATCCCGGCATCCAACAACTTCAGGATTTCTTTCTTGACTACTTCCATCATTGGAGGGTTCAAGCGACGTTGAGCTTCTCTTGTTGGTTTTGCCCCCTCCTCAAGAAGTATTCGGTGTATACATGTGGAAGGACTGATTCCTTTGATATCGGCAATGGTCCATCCAATGGCAGACTTGTGCTCTCTTAGCACTTGAATAAGCTTCTCCTCTTGCACCTCGGTGAGGTTGTTGGCAATGATCACCGGTAACTCTTCATTGTCACCTAAATATACGTATTTAAGGTGATCCGGGAGAGGTTTCAACTCAAGGATAGGTGCCTGCACAATCGAGGGTAAAAGTTTCTCATTAGTAATCGGCAAAGAAACATAAGACGTATTATACTTTGGTGGAACTTCTTGTAATGAGTTAAGAGATAAAACAGCCTCTTTAAGCTCATCACAAATAGACAATTCACTTTCAATGTCTTTGTATTTCCCATAACCTAAACCTTCGACTATGGTGTTTTCTAAAGCATCATCACTATTCAATTCAAACATCTTTTGAGCTAGAGAATCAATAATATCAATAGAAAAACATGAATTCACGTCACTAGGATATCTCATAGCCTCAAAGATATTGAAACTTATGATCTCATCATCAAATTCCATAGTTAAAGATCCTTTGAAAACATTTATCTTGGTTCTCGCGGTTCTCATGAATGGTCTACCCAACAGCAAGGAGGTAGTCGATGGTGAATCCTCATCCATCATGTCAAGAACATAGAAATCAGCCGGAAATATGAGTTGATTAACCTGCACCAAAACATCTTCAATAACCCCTTTCGGGTAAGAATTAGACCTATCAGCAAGTTGTATAACAATACCAGTATATTTAAGAGGTCCAAGTTTCAATGATTCATAAACGGAGGCAGGCATAACATTAATGGATGCTCCTAGATCTAGCATAGCACGCTCAAACCTGATTTTACCAATAGTACATGGTATAGTGAAACTAACGGGATCTTTCAACTTAGGTGGGAGTTTCTTTTGAAGATATGCCGAAGCATTTTCCCCCACACTCATCACTTCATTACCGGTCAATTTGTGCTTGTTAGTACACAATTCCTTCAAGAACTTTGCCCAGCGCGGAACTTGCCTTATCGCCTCGATGAGTGGAATGTTCACTTCAATTTTCTTAAAGATTTCCAAAAGCTCTTGGTACAATGTCTTCTTGTTCGACTTTGCAAACCTTCTAGGAAAAGGAGGAGTAGTAACATGAGTAGAAACACGAGTTTTAGAGTTAGAATTTGTTACCAGATCAGCCTTTTTAGGGGCTGTTTCACCCTCTTCTCTCTCCAAATCAGGTTCATGGGACACCGGTGATGTTTCCGGTTTCTCTACTTGCTTCCCACTCCATAACTCAATAGCATTGGCATTCTCCTTGTGATTTACTACTTGCGAAGGAAGTTTTCCCTCTGCTTGTGCTTCCAATTTGCTCACTGCAGTAGCTAATTGACCCATTTGAGTTCGGATGTCTTTCATATCCATCTCTGACTTTTGTTTATCTTGCACCATTGTGTTGAGGATGAGATTCAACTTGTCATCTATACTCGTGCCTTGAGTTTCTTGACGTGGCTTTTGCAAGAAATGGTACCCACCTTGTTGATTGAAAGGGGGATTGGGAGATCTCGCCAACCCGGATTGTATGTGCTAGAGTACGGATCATACCTCGGCCTTTGCTGATTTTGGTACATGACATTTGCTTGCTCAACATCTTCGGTGTATGATGATGATGGTATGACAGTCGCTGCTATTTGATGCATCATCCTCTCCATGTTGCCCATCCTCTGTTCCAAGTATGAAGAATTGCCAACTTCATTCACCTTCCTTACCGCTGATTCATCTCTAGTGAAGAATTGTTGTGTATTTGCAGCCATGTTCTCCAACAAACTTGTAGCTTCCGCAATGTTCTTGTTGGCAAGTGCACCACCACTTGCGGCATCAATCAAATGTCTCTCAGTAGAAAGAAATCCTTCATAGAAATATTGAATCACAAGTTGATCGCTGATTTGGTGGTGTGGACAGCTAGCTAAAAGCCTCTTGTAGCGCTCCCAATACTCATGAAGAGTCTCTCCGAATATTTGCCTAATACCACAAATCTCCTTGCGAATAATGTTTGCTTTTGATCTTGGAAAATACTTCTCAAGGAACAATTTCTTCATCCCATTCCATGTGGTTATGCTTCCAGCGGGTAAGCAAAAGAACGACTCTCCTGCAGAATCTAAAAGGGAAAAAGGAAATGTTGTCATCATAGCCATATCCGCATCTGCAGTTGCTTGATTCATACTAGTTACAACATGATGAAATTGTTGTCAGTGACGATTAGGATCTTCTCCCGATAAACCTATGAATTTGGGCAGCAAGTTAATCAATTGCGGCTTCAACTCAATGTTTCCATTCAATTTGAATACATAAAGGTCAGCTTTGATCTAGGTTTGGAGAAGTGAGCTCCTTGAGTGTTCTTGGAGCAGGCGGTTGAGCTCCCATTGTGTTGTCTTCCTCTTGGTCCGAGTCCGAGAATTCACTTGGTGTAGAACTAGGAGGAAGTGGAGTATTCACTGCTTGAATGAAATCTCTAAGTAAAGTGCCCGAACGAAGACGTATACCAATAGGACTTGGTCTGCCCTCTCCACGCATTCACCAAAGAAATCGTACCGGAAAATCAGATTCTTAAAGATTGAATAAGTAAACTGAAATTTTAACCAAAATAAAAAATAAAAAACCAAGAATAAACAATAACAACTAAACTCGCCACGCCTCCCAAGAATCTGGCGCCAATTTTGACGAGGCGTCTAATCTCGCAAAAATAATTTTTCTCTACTTTTTACACTAGCAAGTAGTATAATGTAAGCAGGATCGTCCCAAGGGAGGTATGAAGTTTCTATATGTTATGCAAATACTCTTAGCAAAGATGATTGTGTTGTAGAAAATTCTGAAATTTGTAAATTGTATTCAAATATGAGATGGAATTGATTAAAGGTTCATTCTAGACCACGGAATACAAATCAAATTGATATATAGTCAAGTTCTTTGCATTATCTCTTTACTAACAACCCTAGAATAATTAGTACGCTCAACTATTCTGTTACTATCTCTTAAGCTCACCGGATACGGAAGCGCTCGACTACTGGTTCCTACTTGCCAAGTTTCCTAAAGGTACGCTTACTAGGTGTGACTTAAACAAGTGCTCTAAGTTTTGTGAGATAAGGTTGCTCCTAGTGATGAACTCAAAAGCATGAATCACCTACTAGTGTTGATTTCTACATATGGGTACTTAACAAAGTCCCATCATCAGTACTCATATATTGCTACTTGTGTTTATCTTCTCTAGACAATTACTTGGTCGAAGAAAATCTAAACTAGCAAATAGATTAAGAATTAATGATTCAATTTCGAACTTAAACCCTTAACAAATAATCCATAGACAATATTAGCATGGTAGAAATCAATCAATAACATAAATGAATGCAAGAGAACAAGTTATTTCATATCAAATATAGATTCATATTTTGGCTTCAAATCGCCTTAATCAAAGAGAGTTTTAGTTACTCATAAATATGGAGTTCATCATCAAATATAATAAATGAAATAATGAAGATGAAAATAAAACAAGGAAGCAAACCCTAGTTCCAGCTCTCTGCAAAACTCCAAGTAGAATAGAAAATACGTCATATCTTTTATGTGGAGAAGGGTTTCCTTTTATATCACCCAAAACTAGGCTTCCCATATCACAGTCATACTTCAAAACTGTCCAGCCTTGTAGCCCAAACACACAACTCCATTCAGGCCTTAACCAAAGCCCATAAATGAAGCACAGTCAACATATCCAAGTTCATCTGAGTCGTACCGGGTTGCCGAGTCATACCGAGTTGGACCGGTAATACTGAGTCGACTCACTAACAAAGAAATTCAACAGAGTCTCACCTGTTTCTGACTATTCTCCTGGTCAATTTTCAAGCCATTTCTTTGTTTCCCTTCATACCATTCTTCTGACATTCATTCCCTAAAACATTCATCTATCTATTATGCTGCACATTTCTTGCGACATCTTCTCAATGCAAGCATATACGCAGACTTCAGTAGCGACTCCAACTGCCCTGTAGCTACAACTTCATAACCACCAACATCTCTGGCCATTGCAGCATTAGACTCACTCCCTCTGCAGCATATTGCAATACTGCAATGCACAAACCCATGAACACAGCATAGCTCCCTGCAATATAAGCTCTAGCTGCAACTGTACACCATCGCCTGCGACTTTACCAATTCACGGCCATTGCCTTAGCTCCATTCCATTCTCAACCATCTATCCATGCTCGAACCTGTAGCTTCATTGCTAATTGCAATTTCGTCTCTTGTTATCTGCAGCCTCAACTGCCATTCACTTGTAACTGGGATTCCCAGAAGTAATAACCATCTGCAGCTGCTTCATTCTCTTCCCATGCTCAGTTTCAGCTCCAACTACTCCTGTACTGCAAATGCCATATCAACCAGCTGCTGCTCCACCAGAACCATCTTTGCATCACACTTTACCACCTGTAATATACAACAGCACCAGTTTCATGTCCACCTGCAACATCAGTTAAGCTCACTGCATTCTACACATCACCCTCTCAGTTTTGCAGCTTCATATTACATACCCAGCTGCATTCATCCTAGAATCATCATCAAGTTACCAACTGCATCACTACAAGCCTGCAATCTTGCCAATTCATGCACTACTGCCAACACCAGATTCCACCTGCCATCATACACTCCCAGCTCCAACAACAACATAACATGTAGCTCCATCCCCAGCTCTGCATTTCCATTCCATTCTCAGGCCTGTAGTTCCATTCTTATTACTTGCATTGTCATTACCTGCAAGCAAGCACATCACACCCTTTCACCTGAGTCACTACAATTTCATTTCAATTCCAACTCCCTTTCTGAGGTTGACAGCACAAAGCCTCCATTTGGTTCATTCATCCCAGCACAGTTCCAACATACCACCACTGCCAATCCTTCTCAGTTGCACCACCTTGTCTTGAACCTGTAGCTTCATAGCTAGTTTCACCAGTTCCCCTGTAATGCAAGCACCATCACTCCTTGCATAACCACCTCGCCTATTCTTCATTTCCCAGAAATAATACAAACCCAGCTTGAAGTTTCTGAGCATGTAACAACATCAATTTCACTCTTTTTACAACATCTTCAAACCCCAGATCAACAGCATCTCAGAAACATTTATTCCCATCACCACTTCGCTGCCATTTGAATTCAGTCGTCCAACTCCTCCTACACCGGCAGTAAGCCACCACAACCAAGACCCATTCGATCCATGATAATATAAAATCAATACATCATCTGATACCCATTTGATAATTACCTTTGAAGTATCAATCTAAAACTTGGGTCTGTAATGAAACCCTAGCTTCAAAAGCATCTTCTAATAAGAGCAGTAACCTCACAATCACCACTCTTCATCCTGATTTCTGCTGCAACTTCTTTACATCAACAAACCCCTTTGTAATCTCGATCTCAAGGCTGTTGTAGCATAAATTAGAACATTCTTTCCCCTATTTTTCTTCATCTAACCTTGAAACCTCTATTCTCACAGGGGAGGAGTAAAGCAAATGATTAGAGAATTGATTTTCTCTAACTTTTAGGTTTGTGTAGGAAAAGAATATGGATTTAGACACCCCAGCTACAGGCCACCACATGACAGCCCTTATCCTCCAATGTGCTCCCGATAGCGCTTGCCTGCGTAATGACGATTCTGCCCTCTTGCTCCAAATTGTATGCTTTGTCCTCCTTTCGAATTCTTTCACCAACAACATCCGCCTCCAAAAGCATTTGCACATGAGATGAAACTTTTGCCCTGTTTTTTCTTCTTTAGTTCCAAGTGACTCCAAAGTACCTAAATATTCAAAAGCAAGCATAAGATACATAATTTACAAGAAAACTAAGCAAAGAAAGCATAAATAATAGATAAATATATAGGTGTTTTAGACACGTATCAACACCCTCCAAGTCTCTGTAGGTTCGACATGTGCTTGTCCTGTGTTGCAAACCAACACTGTGCACTTGCAGTTATAATTGTAGGTAACTTTCTTTAGCCTACCAAGTTTTTGGCGCCGTTGCCGGGGACTCGTTGGAGGTGTAGCTGAAGCTTCCGTCTTTGCTTTACTGTTTTTAGTATAGCTCTTGTATATATATGTGTCAGGTTTTCTTTTACTTTCCTGCTGTTTCAAGCCTGCTGTAACTTTGTAGTTCTTCCATTAGTTATTTGTAGCTTAGTTCTGTAAGCATCTTAGTTGTAGTTTTAATTTTTATTCGCATAACTACATCAGTAGGCTGTATACATACTTTTTTAGATTTTAGTCATTAGCATAACTCAGCTAATTCATACATCTGTGCTTTCTGCCATATTTAGTATAAATTGCTCCATATCAAGCTTTCTGTGTGCATCTGTAGATGTAACTTAGCATTAATACACTTTGTCATACATTCTGCATCTTTTAGTTTTCTTTCAGCAAGTTTCCCTGCATCTGGCATCATATCATTCTTAAAAATAAAAATAAAAAATCTTGTTGAACTGTGCTAATTAGTTTAGGAAATCTGTAGCATGCCATTGTAATTTAACTGTTTATCTTTACTTCATCTATATAAACTGCATCATTAGCATAAGTTAGATTTAATCATAATCACCAGCATCATTATTTTGTGGCATACCTTTTCTATTTTCCTGCCATTTTTTGTAAATTCTGTAAAAGTAGTTCATCTGTTTCTATAATCTGCATCTCAGTACTTGTTTTAGCTGTAGGTTTAAGCATTTACATCATCTAATTTTTCTTCCCCTGTAATATATCAATCTTGCATTTCAGTTCAGTTTAGGTATTTTAGTAACATCATTGTCTATAGTGCATTGTTGTGTTGAATCCATTTTTGTTCTGTGCATCAATAGCTAAATTGTGTCCTGTAACTTAGTCTACACATTTATTGAAACTCTTAGTGTTGTAGTTTAAAGCATAGTAGATCTGCATCATAGTAATAGCCTGATAGGTAGTCATATAGTGTTAGCTCCATCTGTTTTATAACTCACTGTATTTTGCTATAACTCAATTTGTAGTCTGCATCTTAGTGTTCATATTTTCTGTAAGTTTTAAATTTCAAATCATCTCATTTGTATAAACTGCAAAAAAAAAATTTAACTTTCAGTCATTGTGTTTTAGTTAGTCTTTTCATATAGCTGCATTCTGAGTTGTTGTATTGCATAGCCCTGTAGCTGTATGTGTAGCTCATAGCCATTATCACCTTGTAATTTACCAAGCATTCTTGCATTTCACATGTTGTTTTCTCTTTACCCTGTTGAACTTCTTTGACCCCAGTCAGTCCAAATAAGCATAATCTTTCAGTTGAGCATCAGTGCAGTTCCCATCTTTTGTTCTACAATCCTAACTGTAGCTGTCAGCTCTAAAAAAATTTGCTTTACCTGCCCACTCCTAAGAACTAAAACTCTCCTTTGAGATCACAAGTACCTGCAAAGCTGTTGTGAAAGCCAAGGCAAGAAAAATCATACAAATGAGCAGAACAGCATAGCCATTGTGGCTAAAATCGGTTGGTCATTCTCAAACCCCATTGCATTTTATATCTGCATGAATGACAAACTCTGATAATCTGATACACTAGCTGCCCTGCTGATTATTATACCACTCTTCCAAGTTGTGACTGATTAGTTCACTATCTTTGAATCTGTGTGCATTAATTCCAAAAGCTAGACTTTGGTTTACATGATTATTTTCTCTCTGCTTCGAAAATTTTGGCTATCTGGGGTGTTATAACATGTGATAGGTATGTTTGTATGCTGAGCTGTGAGTGGTTCTGTGACCAAACTAATTGTCTAGCTAGCCCTCACCAACACTGCCTATCTGAGATCCCAATTTCTGAACTAATCCTTAGCAGCTGCAACAATCCTAGTGCTATCATGTCAGGATTTTGGTCTGCAACTGGGGATGAACACAAATTCATTAGAGAACTTGCTTACGGGCATGCTTCATGTTATGAGCCTCCCACAGACCATGATGTCACTAGTTATAGGGATTTTTATGGACATTTTCATAGTCCTGAGAATCAATACATGGACCCTAATAACTATTCACACATGTATCATCCACCACAGGTTGAAAATGAACACTTTTATCATGCCCAGATCACACACTCATCACTTTTGGATCAGTTAGAAGCTCAAATCACTGCTTTAGAAATGCATGTATATGATAAATCTGTCACATATATGTTATCTAGGCAAGTTGAACTTTCTGTTTGCGTCGTCTGTGGTTGCACAAGTCATTCAACTGAGCTCTGCCCTGAAATGCATGATTTTAGGCATGTAGTTGCAGGAAATCCTACACTACACCCTTGATAAAATCTTACAGTAATTAACACATATTTGATGATTAAAACAACACTTTTTTTATTTGATTCTCAGAAATGTTTACAAGTAATGGAAGAAGATCAAGAATACAACCGCTCTCTTGAGTTTTCTCTCTCCTCAAGACTTTCTCAACACTCATAAATGCATCATCCCTTTTCTGAATCTACTGGATCTCTTTATATAGGATAGTTACATAGTGGATGACAACTAAGTTTTCCTTTAATTTCGGATCTAGCTCGCGATGTTCTCGCGGTAGTTGTAATGCTAACTCTCGCAGGTGTTGTAACCATCGCAGGAAGATCACGCTCTTCTCGTGTTTCTCCATTCGTCAGCTATTACGTCATTTTTTGAATTATTCTGTGACACTTGCGAAGTGTTGTTGAAGAACTCGCGGTGATGATCGCAGAAGTGTTGTTAATCTCGCAAGAGTGTTATCATGGCGATATTTTGGTCCTATATCTTGCCTCTTCTCATGTTCTTTCTGCGAAGGAGGAAAGATCATGCGAATTGAATCTTTCATAATGTCGCAGCTGTTTATCTTTTTGCACTCTTCTGTTTTGACACGTTTCTATATTCTTCGCCAGCTGTTTTCTCGTACTTTCTTCTCCATTTAATTTTTGACACGTCCTCTTCAACCGCTGCGATTTGACCGTTCACGTCCTTTCTTTGCATTCATCTTTTCGAGAACTTTCTTCTTCTATAAATACTTCTTTCATTCTTTTCTTTTCCTCTTTTTACTTTCTTCTTCCTTCTCTCTGCAATTTTACTGTTCTTCCGTAAATTCCGGATCTGCTACTGTTATAATTTTTATTTCGATCTTTTACTCTTTCAATCTTTATTTCCATACTAAAAATGGTTGCATATGGTCATAAAAATGTTCTTGCCTTTGAGAAAATACAAAAGAAACTTAAAGATAAAGGTTTAACCTTATCTACTATTCCTGAACAAAACCCTAAGGCTGAACTCTCTGTTCCATTATTTTCTGATTTTCCATGTAACCGTGAGAAATCATAATCTCGCTAGGCCAACTTGAGGCTGGTCTTCCCATTCCTCTCTATGATCCTGAACTTCCTTTATTCTATGAAATTCTCTCTCACGCGAAGTTCTCGCGAGCGGTATATCAGTTGAGTGGGGATTGTATTCGCTTAATTCTTGAGTATGCTACTCGCGGTGCTGATAAAGAATCTCGTTACCCTGATACTCCAAAGAATCCTAAATTTAAAGATGTCCCAATCGTTCCCGTGAAGTACACTGTGGAGAACTTCTTCGCAAATTACGATATATTTCCTTGTAAAAAAGGATAACACTCGATGGGGCGTCCGCTTGCAAAATAAAGATAACATCGCTGAAGATGAAGTTCTTACGTCAGATATTGATTGGCATACGGGTAATAATCAAGGCCCTCGCCATTCCAATGATGACAAATGGTTCATTTTTCCATTATGTTTAGAGGGTCCCTACATCTCCGGTCCTCATGCATTGCCTGCGAATTTCACAGAATATCAACCGTGGATCTTCAACTTGTCTGAAAGAAATAAAGAGGTATCTTATTTTTCCATTATTTTTACACTGCCTAATTATCATTATTATCTTCCTCATGCCTTCATACTTTCGCTGACTACTCTAATTTTTTCCAGATTGACAAGTTGAAACTTCATTACCAGAAATTTGGGAAGCCCAACACCTTTTTAGCCCTAAAATCTCTCACAGATGAAGTAAGAAATACTCCTTTAGGATTCTTAACAATATATCGTTGCCTCTATTTCTTACCTTTATCTGTGTTCGCAGGTTATTGAGGAAATAGAACCTGTGAAGATTGTGAAAACTAAAGGAAAAGACAAAGATGCTTCTCGCAAGGAGAAATCTATTATTCCTCTCAAAGAGAAGTCTGCTGCTTCTCGCAGAGGAAAATCTGGTGCTCCTCCCTTAAAGAAAAGAAAAACCCAATTCTCTTCTTCTTCAACTCCTCAAGCTAATGCAGAAAACTCGAGTGGTAATTATGATGATGACGATAATGATGATGATTTTAATGCTAATGTCCCCTTTACAATGGAGTCTTCCCAATATGATTCTTCCATGAATCAATTGTCCAAGATTTTTGGTGATATTACATATGGTATCGCAAATGATTATGGAGACGAAGCTCTTAATGGAGTATCTCAAGCTCTCGCTAAAGTCTGTAATGCTCTAATACTGGTTGATAATGATTCCCTCCAAGGAATCTCAAGATCAATATCTCCCAGTCTCTTAAATTCTCTTGGTATTCTGGTACGTTTTCATTTCTTTACTATACTTATGTATTCATGTCCTCGCCAAGCTCTTATTTACATTGTTCTCTCGTAGACTGGAAGAGCTTCCTTCGCTGTTTCCTCAGACTTGGAGAGGAGGTGTGCATCTTTTCGCAAGAAGAATGCCATTCTTTGCAAGAAGAATATGAATTTGGAGTCTGAGTCCGCTAGTCTTCACGGGAAATTGGAATCTGGGTCAACTGACCTTCAAGAAAAAATCAAGCAGTTGGAAACTGATCTAACTTTCTCGCGAGAAAAGGTCGCAAGCCTCCAAGCTGCGAATGATCATCTTTATGGTAAGAAATCTTATCCTTTCTTTTTATCCTTGTATTCCTTTGCATTTTTTTCTTATTATTCTTCTTCGCATATGTTTATGGCCTTTCTGACGAAGCTTTATTCCTTCGTTATTTTCCAAACCCAATAGATGATGATACTCTTCTCAATCGCCTTAATGAATCCTTAGGTAGTTATTCAAATGAACATATTAACTCCCTTTCTGTAGATGATCTTAGATCCAAATTTCATCTTTTAGAAATTGATCATAGATCTAGCTTGAAAGCGGCCAATGCATCCAAGCGTCAATATCTTAATTCTAAAGAAGAAATCAAGATTCTAAGAGCCCAAAAAAGTGATCTTATAGATGAAAGGAACATATCTCTAGATAAGGAGCACAAACCTTAGCGGATTTTCATAAAACCCTTCTTGAAGTCCAAATTAAAAGAGATAAACTTATCCGCGAGAGAGATGATCTTGTTGAAAGAGAAAACCAAATCTGTTCACGTCTTCTTATTAACGATGATGATGAATTTGCTTAGGCTGCAAAGATTCTTGACAACGCCAGAGCAAACTTAGGTGTAGATGTTAGTCTTCATGTTGAACAAGCGGCCTTAATTGAGGACATGATTTCTGAAAGAGAAGGTTACTAATTGTTCTTCCTCATTAATTTCCTGTCATTAATCTTCTTATCTTTGCAAAATTTTCAATTTATTGTTATATATTCGCAGGAGTTGAGAAGAGATATACTGAAAGAATTGGAGAACTTGAATCTGATAAGAATCAACTCGCAAATACTTTTGATGCTCGCAATGAAAAATATTCAAGATTGAAGGAACAATTAAAGATCTCTACTTCGAATTTAGTAATATTCTTGTTGGTGTTCGCAATGACTCTATCAGGGGAGTTTGTGATGATCATAATATTCCTCACTCCTTGTATCCTTGCCTCACTGAAGAAGTTCCAAAGAATTCTCCAAATCTTGTTATCTCTGACAGTGAAGCTGAAGAATCTGACAGGGATGATGGTGAAGACAAAGAAGAAAAATTTGGCGAGGATGATGATGGGTCTAACTAGTTTTGTTTCCTCTTTTTAATCTCCTTGTAATATTTGTACATTCATCTCCTTCTTCTTGTGAAATTACTGCAAGATTCCTTGATGTATAATTTTTTTTGCTTCTATCTGTATGAATTAGAAAACAATTCCTTTCTGCAATATAGTTAATCAACATAATTATTAATCTTTACCTATCTGTGTAAATGTGTTATATAATAATGTCTACGTAAATTTATCATATGATGATGAATAACAATTTTATCATTCTATGCATTCCCATACTTGCCTCTGTTATTCATCTGCAATATGAAAAAATTGAGTAGAGCTTAGATATCAGTTGTAAATAAAATTGAGTTGCGAGCATCATCGCAAGTAACAGTTGCATACTTTTATGATCTATGTGCAAATATCGCAAATTTCATAATCTCTGCATAAATATCGCAGTCATTCAATTTTAATTTCTTGTGGTCTTATTATGCCTTCCTAGTTAAAGGTCTTACTTTGCCACCTTTTGTATTTGCGACAAAATCGCAGGACGTCCTTACACTTGTATGTAAAAACCCATTGATATTTCCTTATATGTATTTTTCCAATTGTTCTGCGACAATATGACAAGTCTAAGTTCCCTTGCGAGAACAAAGCCTTATGACATTGCCGTCTTGCGATGAAATCGCAGGACGTCTTTATACTTTCATATAAAAACCCATTGATCTCATCTTAACTTTTTCTTATGGCTTGTTGCCTCTGTATAATATTCATCATGCGACAATATGACATGCCTAAATGTTCTTACGATCGTAAATCCCCATGACATTGCCGTCTTTAGACACTTATCAGCTCCCTAATAGAGGGTGCCGCCCTTATCTTCCCTTTGGTTTCCCCTTCAAGGAGGGCACATCGTCCATACAAGACTAGCTCGTCCCATCCAGTCTTAACAACAACCAGTTGATTTCGCAGCCTCTTATCCTTTATGCTTATATGGATTATAGTTACGAGATTGCACCCTAAGTGGGGTTTTCTTGGGGCCGAGTGCATCATAGCCAAGACTTACCAAGAATGGCCAGGGTAGGTTCGTCTATCCCGGGCATCCTTGGCTCAACCGTGTACCTCGGCGCCTTGGTCATATTCTGCACCCCTTAGAAGAGATCCTCGGTCGTCCAACCAGGGTATAACCTTATATAGTTGGAAATCCAAGGCACCTCCCCCGGATAGGTTTTCTTTAACCCCAACATCTCCATGACTCAGGTTCCAGCAGCGGTATAACCTTATCCCTGAGTCATGCAAAGAGATCCCCCCTTATATGACGCACTTTAGGTCTTACATTTGCCTCTTGATAAATTGTATCCGCGAACTAGGGTGTACGCCATATAGGTTCGTCCCATTCTTATGTCTTTGCGAAATTTTATTCGCGTTTCTTGCGAGTATTGCAATTCTGTTGAAATATATTTTCTTTGATCTTCTTTTCATTTGCATTTCAACTTTTCAATTCCATCTTTTTCATTCAAATGAAATATTATTTTGAAACATTTTCTTCAACAAATCATTCATAAACTTCTTAAATTTCTTCATTTTACCTTTCTACTTACTACTTACTACTTTCTGCTTCTGCGTTTTTGTTGCATTTTGCATATGTGATCCGCTCTCCATTCATATACTCATGTTGATTTCGTAGTATTCCTTCCTCTTGTCGCTCTATTGTATCAACCATCAGCTTATCACCTATTTGTTTTTGCTTGATGTTTCGTTTCCAGTTTCTGTTCTTTGGTGCCCCTTCCTCGCAAGATTCCATATCAATTTCATAGCATTTCTTCCCATCAGCCCAGTCTCCCTTTATTATTCCAACACCATTCGGATGAGGAAATTTAATACATTGGTGAAAGGTTGACGCCACACCTAATATCCCATGTACCTAAGGTCGGCCAATCAGGGCATTATAAGGTGACTCAATATCCACAACGCATAATAAAATCTTAGAAGATAACCCATTTAATGGAATTCGCATTGTAATTTCCCCTTTGGGCTTGTTGGCAGTGCCGTTGAAACCATATATCTTATAGGTTGATGGTATTAGATCCTCGTCTTTTCCACCCATGGTTCTGTAAGTATGATAAAATAAGATATCAACTGAACTTCCAGTATCTATTAGAACTCAATTAATGGCCCAGGAGTCCTCAGTTTCATCATCATCATTTTCTTCATCTTCTTCTTCTATTTGTTTCGGATTTATTTCTAACCTTACCACCAGTGGGTTGTCATGCATCTCGCAAGGCTCTGGTACTTCTTGCGCAGTGAAGGAAATAGTTTGCTTTTGCCACTCCTTTAATGGCGAGACTCTCGCAATATTCATTATCTCTCTTCCATCTGCGTCTCTCGCGAAGACTCTGATTAGAACATTGTCGTGGAAATCCTCAATAGTTTTGTATGAATGTACGATGGAATTGTAGAACAAATTCTTCGCCTTGGCTCCAACCTCTATCACAAATGTTTCTGCCCCTTTTACAGTATTCACTCTGCGAATATATGGTGACGGTGGTAACTGATGAGATTGTGAATGTCCTATTAGAAAATGATTTAACTTTCCCTGATCAATCATCCTCAAAATTATTCTTTTTATATTTCTGTAATCGTTTATTGAATGTCCATGGAAATGATGATAAGGACAAAATTCTTGATTTCGATTATTTTGATGTGGCACTTTTCCCATATTCCAGGGTGATGGTATATTTTCCATCAAAATGATAGCTTCCCAAATTTTTTCTATGCTAGCATTCATGGGTGGCATCTTAATTTCTTCCCATATTACTCTTTGATTCCCTTGTCCTCTGAAATTATTTTGCCTATGTCCACCATAAGTTTCTTACGGCTGATCAAGTCTTTGAATTTTATTATTTCCTCCGCGATTGTAATAATTCATTTCTCTGTCGTACTCCTCTTGATCTCGACTTCCCATGGCTACTATCTTCTGTTGATTTTCAATCACCACTTTCTCTTGCTGTGGCTGCGAAGTGCTCGCCACATTGTTAATAATTTTAGGAAGTAAACTCATGTTCGCCGCTATTGAGATGGTATTTGCGACTGGATATGATTTCGTCTCATTTTGTTTTTCCTCCAAAGAAATGTATTCTTCTTGTAGTTCTCGTAGCTCAGTCATTGTGATGGTATTTTTGATTATGAAAATTTGTATGTACATCAGATTGGTTGCGAACATTGCATTAATGAAAGATAAAATGAGGTATCTCTCATCCACTCTTCCTGCCATTTCACTGCACATTGTCTTCCATCTTATGGTTAGGTGTTTCAGACTCTCGTCAATCCTCTATTTTAATCTAAATACATCTTCAATACCGGGTCGTGAAGAATTGTTGGTTATATATGCTCCCAGAAATGTAGTTTGCAAATGGTCTAAAGAGGTTATAGTATTTTTTGGTAAGCCTTCGAACCATTTTAACGCTTCGCCAGTTAAGCTAGATGCAAAGTATTTTCATAATACAACATCATGGTTTTCCCATTGTAGCATACACCTAACATAAGCCTTGACATGTTGAACAACACAGGTAGTCCCATCAAAGATACTGGTTAATGCTGGTAAATTGCATTTTGGAGGGATTCCTCTTAATTGTACTTCTTGAGTGAATGGAGTTCTCGCAGCTTCCTCAATAGCTTCATCAAGTTGCCTTCTGCCTCCTTCTCTTCTGTTATTCATTATTCCCCTCATTTCTACTAATTCTCTTAAAATTTGTTCATTCCCAGCTGAATTTTTCTCCATTGGTCTTTTCAGTGCAGCTTCTCTTCTTCTGGGTTCATGTCTTTCTTGTCTTGCGAGATTTTGTGTATCTTCATCTGCATCTTCATTCTGTCTTATTCTGCGACTTTCTACTTCAACTCCTTCTAGATTTCACAACTGATTATGCCTCCCAATTTATTCTCTGCGAGTTTCTTCAGTTCTCATCGCTTCTCTTCGTTGTCTTTCTATTCTTCTTTGTATTCTATCATATTCCTCATTGATACTATGGTTATGGAAATTTTGTGTGCGTCTTCTTTGTCGATTGTCATGATTATTCTGCCGTATTGCTTCTCAGAATTCTTGTTCTTCTACTTCTGCTCTTAATCTTTCTCTCTCGCAAGCCAGACGTGCTTGTTCAGCATAATGCCTCTAAATTTCTTCCTCAATGATTCTTTGATTTCTTTGGATTTCTCACCCATGTAATATTCTTCTACCTTCTTCTCGATTTTCTTCACCATCTTGGTTATTTTCATCCTCTTGATTTCTATTATCACGTCTACCATTCACAGTTTCTCCGGGTGGAATGTAGTGATCATGAATCATCTATTCCTCTCTATGATGCTACTCTTCATTTGGATTTTGCATTTCCTCTCGGATATTTGCTCCAGCATTTCTCATAGGGGAATTTTGCCTTGATTCTTCTCTAAATAATCTTGAACTTGATCTAGCAGTACTTCTTGATCTCCTACTTTGCAATCTCAAATTCTCCATTCTTAACTCGTGATTCTGTCTTGTTAGATTTGCACGTTCTTCTGCTTCTAACCTCCTTTCCTCTTATATTCCTTGTCTAAAATCATATGTTGTTTCATTTTCGCCTTCTTCATTAATTAATCTTTCAACCACTCCTTGATCTCTTTCTTCTCTTCTCTCATTTCTTAATTGTCGATCTTCTGCTTCTTCTATCGAATCTGATCGCCAAGTATGCACGCTAACTCTATCATAATCCATAACTCTATCTTGTATTGGTGTTTGCTGATTTGGCTGTTGAACTTGATTTTCTCCTTCATTCCTTGTTCTATTTCTTCTTGTTCTTATCCTTGAAGATTCTCCCATTTTATTTGTTTCTCCACCTGCAAGTATTTTACTCCTCCTTACGGTTGTTGGTGGTTCTGATGTGTTTCTTCTTCTTCTAGCCATGAATCTTAGTAATCTGTTGAATGTTGCGTAAGATCTTTCACTAATTATTCCAAATTCCTTCCAACCACAATGTCAATTTTTATATTTTTCTTCAAACAATCATCAATTCATCCCTGTTTCGGGCGCCAAAATGTAGTTGCAGGAAATCCTACACTACACCCTTGATAAAATCTTACAGTAATTAACACATATTTGATGATTAAAACAACAACTTTTTTATTTGATTCTCAGAAATGTTTACAAGTAATGGAAGAAGATCAAGAATACAACCGCTCTCTTGAGTTTTTTCTCTCCTCAAGACTTTCTCAACACTCAAAAATACATCATCCCTTTTCTGAATCTACTGGATCTCTTTATATAGGATAGTTACATAGTGGATGACAGCTAGGTTTTCCTTTAATTTCGGATCTGGCTCTTGATGTTCTCGCGGTAGTTGTAATGCTAACTCTCACATGCATTGTAACCATCGTAGGACAATCACGCTCTTCTCGTGTTTTCCATTCGTCAGCTATTACGTCAATCTTTGAATTATTCTGTGACACTTGTGAAGTGTTGTTGAAGAACTTGCGGTGATGTTCGCAGAAGTGTTGTTAATCTTGCAAGAGTGTTATCATGGCGATATTTTGGTCCTACAAGGCAGTCTAGAGAAGGCCATGATAATCCAATGTATGAATTGTCTACAAATTACTATGCTGGTAATCATTGGGTCCATAATCAACCTTTCGAAGGTTGCGATCAGTATTCTATAAACTCTAATAACCATGCACACATGCATCACCCATTACAGTGGGAAGTTGAACAATTTTGTACTTCCCTGCCTCCTTGTATGCAATCTGTGGAAATCATTGAACAACATAATATTATATTTGAATTTCATAATGAACCATATAGCATTGCATCTGAATCTCCTGTCTGTGATATCCCTCATGCGCAACCATGTGCTTAATATCAATATGCTATGGGGATACCCTCTGTTGAATACCCCCCTTACATTGAGAAACTTAATACAATTCTAAGAATGAATTTAATTCATCTACAAAATAAAGGAAGAGAGGAATGTCAACATGAAATGTTTGTTTCTCCAAAGGAATTCAATTCAGAAAATAGTGTTTGTTACCCTACTGCTCAAAATTTTAATACATATTCACCTGCTTTGGAGGTAGATGTACATGTAGAAAACACAAATAGTTTGGATAAGGTAGGATTTTCATGTATTTTTTATGATGATGATGATGATGATGATGACGTTATGTTAGATGAACATGTTTTTGTTGAAAATATTGTCGAACCTTTGGGTTCAGAGACATTAGGCTTCTCTACCTTGACCTTAATGAATAATAGTTCTTCTAGTATTCCATACACTTGTGATGTTGATACTGATCTTGGGCATATGCAACTAACCTGTGAAAAAGAGCATGACACACATCTTGTGTCTAACATAGGGAATGATGAGTTTTCTGTCGACACTAATGATTCTATGCATGAAAATATATTTGATGTGTCTGATTCCCTACCTATGTCAGAATATGATGTTTCTTCTGATATTTATATGCATGAGATGGAGACTTTGGATGATCATGATACTGATTTGGGTCTTGTTGATTTGTTCCATGAATATGAGCATGCTGCGACACTGGCAAATAATTTAGGAGATATTGATGTGACTAATAATGATGTGCCTTCCTCCCTGCTTAAGTCGCAAACTGAGACTCTTCCACCCAAACTAGATGTGGTTTGTAGCAAAATTGTAAAACCAACTTTTCTGAGAATACCTAATCTAGGATTGGAACTGTGTGCCTCCCAAGTCCTTTTGGACCATTTTTCATCTAAATATAACATCTCTAAGGAGCCACAGTTGGAATATTTTTCTCTGCCCGTTCCTAACATAGTTCACTTTGAACTAGACCTTGTGCACGATGCACCCCCCTGAAATTGCAAGATTTTGTGCTAAAAAACACATCTGTTGACAAGTTTAGGCTTGGGGGTAACTCGTTCACATATGCGGTCTTACTTGCACTCTCATGTTATATATGTGTAAGACTGTTGATGTTTCTGCACTCCATCTTTTGGGTTGATCCTCAACTCTTTAGATTGTTAATGTATGATGAATTCTCCTTGTATATAATCCAGTAGGTAATGTTATATTTTCTATCTTGAATCGATTGAGTCTTCTTTTGTATATATTGTGCTAATCCAATATGATCTCAGCTAAAAATGTTGGATTCTAACCTTGACTAGTGAAGCTCTAATCTTTCTTTCGTCGACATACCGGCAATCTCTTCCCTTTTCTCTACTCAGCATAGTTCTCATGGTATGTGGCTGTTTAAATTTCTTATCATCTGTTGACACATTGAGGACAATGTTAGATTTAGGGTTGGGGGAGTGTTTTGCATACAGAGTTTTTAGTCTTCTTGTTTTATTAGTCTTCTTATTAAAAAAAAAATTTATTTTCAAAACTCTTTGTAAATTTGTGCATAAAACCTCCAACTTTTAGAGATCTTAGAGTCACTAGCATGCTTCTAGCTATGTTTACATGGAGAGTCTGGCCGAAATAACTGAAATTGGAAGTACTAGAGAACACAATCGGGTTTCTTAGCTGTTAGAGCGTTAAAGTTGGATTTAACCATGCCGGAGGGCGAATTAGGTGCTGCAAAGATATTTGGTAGTAGAGTTATGATCACCCTTAGTGGGGACTACCCATTTTTACATCAAGCGAGGCACCAACCTTCATTTTTTTGTGACTATCTAAAAAGTCCTTTTAGAGTATGTGTCACCGTATGTAAATTCCGGGTAGGAATGGTGAGCTACCCAACTTCGCACCACCTTCAGCACTATTTTTGATCTCTTGAGTGCTAATTTTATCAATCATGAGGATGACGTCTAAAGATGAAAACTCCTTCTTGTAGTTTGATTTGTAGTTAGCACCACTCTTTCTCTCTCGACAACATCATCAGATCCATAGAAACACAACATCATCAGCGAGCAGAGCAACATCAGAATATTTGAAGAAAAGTTGAAATTGTCCAAGGTTTACATGAAACAATTCAAGGAAAAGAAAAAGTCTTATTCAAGTGAAGATACAGTACAAAAAGCAAAATTCTATACACTAGTGAAGACTTATTTTACAAGAGAAAAGAAAAGAAAATAAGATGAGAATTAGTGAAGTTTATGAAATCAAGACAATACAAGTAGTGGAATATTGAGTGAAAAAGTCTTTCATCCATGGATTTAGTAGTTTCATTATTTATTTTGTTTTATTGTATCATTAAAAAAATAAAATAAAATAAATTGTAGTTTATTTTCTTAGTTTGGTTTAATAGCACCATGGTAAAGAAGAAGAATTCAAGAAGAGAAATTCCAAGCAACAAGGAAATTGAAGAGAAAAGTTACAAATTGTCAAGTTTCTAAGTAGTTCAAGAAGTTCATCATCAACAGTTGAAGACCGGAGATTGAAGACATTTCTATGGATGACGTGAGAGTGGTGTTGATTGCCACTCGGATGTGAAGGTAAGTGAGTACTCCCATCCTTGCTAATGGTTGATTTCATTTCTTAGAGATCATCAGAAAAAGATTCTTTTTGTCCACAATTTTGTGGAGTCTCCAGAAATTATCTCGGAAGGTTCTCCTTCCCACCATTCAACGTGTGCAAGATTTATCTCTTTATTCCTATCTGCACACATGATAGACTAAAAAAGCGATCTTTTTGAATGCAATTATCATAAAACCCTATTGGTGAGGCAGAATTCGAGGCTTGTGATCACTCTCGAACCCGAATTTTTTTATATGGTATGGTTATTTCTCGCTCAACTCTTAAGGATGAGAATGCGTTCTTTGGTAGTTCTAACTTCATGTTACTAGCATGCAGAAACTCTATGTCCTCATAGCTCCTTGGATGCTTGAGACTCTTTTACGCTCTGAAGTTGGAGAAGGTTTTGTGGTACATCTCTGGTAGGCCTTCATGAGACTACAACTCGTCCACTAGGGACACCTAGGGGTTTAAAGGCTTAGTGCATATGCTAAATGCATCCGAGAGACCAGCGATAGTGGTATAGTTAGGATTTCTTAATTTATATTTCACTTGAGGACAAGTAAAATTCAGGTTTGGGGGTATTTGATGAGTGCTAAATAGTGCATATATCTACACCTTTTTATTGGCATTTAACTCATTTTTTGCGCTTTAAAATCATATATTATCCCAGATTCTGTATTTTTTTTGTTTTCAAGAATAAATATTTGTACTAATTAATTTTGTGTTTTTAGGTACTAAATAAAGCTTGGATGAATTGAGGAGCCAAAATAGCAGAAAATTGGAGACTAGCGACTATGGAAGAGAAGTTGCAACCCGCTTGCGCATCGGTTGCAACCTCTTTGAAAATACATGGGCTTAAGCTATCCAAGACCCGAATCCAAACCCGCCTCCATCCTGAGCCGTTAGATTGGATCAAACAGCTTCATCCAATGACTTCTTCAATAGATGCATCAACAATTGCAGCGCCCTCCTAACACCTTAGCTCCTATTTCTCTTCCCCAAATCGAACTACAAGCCAAACACACCCATGCACGGTTTTCCCTTCTTCCTCTCCAGTAAAATAACAGAAGAAACATTTTTCTTCTGCAACTTCTTCTCCCCGACCATTTTTACAGAGAAAACATCTCCACCATCTCCGACCAACCTATCTGTCACCTTCGCAGCCACCTTCTCCGCCTCCTAGCTTCTATCTATCTCCATCATAGCTTCTTCTCCTCAAACAATAACCCTAGAAGCTAGGTTTGAGATAAATAGAGTTATGGTTTTCATCAATATCGAATTAATGGAGTTACAGAGAAGAAACAACAGAGGGGACAAGGAATTCAGGCAGTTATGGTGAGTGGGTTTGCATTTAATTTCCGAATTGAAGAGAATTATGTATAAAAAGGAAGGAGCTTGTGATGTAAAACTTATGCCCGGATTATCCGGTGCACCAAGCAGTGATTTTATTATTTTCATCATGTTCTAAATTTGCCTGATATGGTTTAGATGAAACTTTAATTTGCTACTTGTTATTCATATCATTGGCAATATCCCTGTTGTGCTTAAATTTGCATAATGAAATTCAATCTTAGTGCTCAGTACTTTACTTTCACAATGTATGTCATGCATCCATTGAAGTTAGAATAATCCTGTGTTGTGAACTGCAACTCATGCTTAACCTTATACATTTATCTTTTGATTAGTTGTGCCCTTAGAAGACAATTAATGTTTAGGGGAAATGCTTTAGTTGTGATTGAATCACTCATATCAAAGTAACCTTAGATACACATAGGATTGACATCCCTTTTGTGATCAGTTATAAGGACAAGGATAGTGTCATTGAATGATAACTTGTGTAAGTTAGTAGTGGACTCAAAAGCCCTAGTACTCTTCTCATCATTTGTTCTATTTACTTGCTTTGCATCTTGCTTTACTGTCTTTGTTACTATGAACTTCTTTGTCGTATCGACACACAAACAAAATCATTTTGTTATTCTTTGTTCGAAATCAGTAAAAACATATCTTCAACATTACACCCTCCAAGTCTCTGTGGGTTCGACCTGTGCTTGCCATGTGTTGCAAACCAACAATGTGCACTTGCATTTATAATTGTAGGTAACTTTCTTTAGCCTACCAATAGAGGAATCTATTTTTCCAACAAAAGTGGTATATTCTATTTTATCTATTTATTTGCAATTATTATATGATTATTTGCTTTGATTGAAAATTGTTTGAATGATTTTTGTTAAACAATTGTTATTTCTTTTGATAGAGCATACTTGGACCTAGGTTTTTGATGATCTATGCTTGTTATTCTGAGAATTTACTTGTTGGCATAGTTTAGAAACAAATTGAACGAGAAAATTGCATAAATATAAATTGGATTAAATCACTTTGAACTTGGAAAATATTGGAATCTTAGCCTCAGTGTTCTTTTATTATTGATAACATCTTTGCCTGAGTTTTCTATAATTATTAGTGAGTTTTTCTATTTTAGTTTTAGAAGTTAAGTCTAAAGTATCCTTCACAAGTCTGAGAAACGACACTCTTTTTACCACTACAAATCACATCAGTAACTCCCTTAGATTGCTTGGCATAGTAGATGATAAGGAGGTGTTGGATTATACTATGGATCTGTCTGATGTTCTAAAAGAATCTAGCAAGTTATATGAATCCTTTTGGTCGGGAAAGACCAAGGAATTTACGCGGGAGGTTGGCGTAGGACATGGGTTATGTAGTGACCCTCAAGCTCGTCAACGCTATTAGACCGGTCAAGTGTCGATTTAGCCGATAATAACTCGATTAATTTAACACGAACGTTAATTGATAGAAATTAGTCTAACAATGCTTTAGATACGAAACTAGTATCGTTAGATTCATCTCGAAAAGTTACGCGGAATAGACTACTCGCACGCGTCATTCGGACATTGGGTGAAGAAGATTTATCATATTTATTTGAAGGGCAATGTTAACCGATTATGGATGCCCATATCATTTGCGAGAGTGCCTTTATCATTTTTGGTTGGTCTTATCCCAAACCGATCGAGAAGATATACCCAGATCTCTTTTCTCTTAACTTTCTTATTCTTCTTCTTCTTTCTTCTCATTTTCTTCCTTATTCTATTTTATTTTCTCTGTTCGACCTTCCACCGGTTTGATCGAGAGTTAGCGAAGGAATTAATCGAATGGATTTATTTGATAAGTATATTAGATGATAAAGGATATGGTGTATTTGTAATTCGTAAAGAAAATCAACTAGAGGTTGACGATTTAGAACAGAGAAACAAGTTAAGGTTTTGGTGATTATGATGAGTTCTTAAGAACTTTGATGAGTGATTTTGGTTGTTGTTAGATGAAAAACGGGCGGATCGAAGTTTAATTGAGGTTCTAAAGTTGTTTGGAGATGATTTGAGGAATTAGGGTTTCGTAAGAAAATACTTAAAAGAGAATTAGAAGTCGAATTTGATGTTTTAGGAAGAAGATTAGACATGGGTTTTGTGTATTGAGAACAAAGAAGAAGAATTGGGTATTCAATTTGGGTATTATTTACGGAGAGGAAGTTCAACTGAGAGTTGAAGGGATGAGGTTAGTATTGAGAATGATTTCAAGAGATTGGGGCTTGTGTTTGAGATGGTTTCTCAATTGAGTTGAGGGAAGGAAGAATATGATTTCAATTGCCTGGGTAAGGATATTATGAGGTAATTTTTCTTGTAAATCTATTGTTTTTGATTATTGAGTTTGTGTGATTTTGAATGAAGCTAAGTTTGGGATGAATTTACAATGAAGTTGTGGGTGAAATTTAGATTATAATCGAGTTACAGGGAGTAACTGGTGATGGCGATATTGTGTTAAGAATGGCAGTTGAAGTTGAGATGTTAATAATGCTGAAGTTAAAGATGTTGAATTAGTGAAGTTGAGATTGGATAGTGGTGCAGGCAATGTATGTTTGAGATGAACTCAGTTGAGATGGATGTTGTGGTCTGAGATGGTGGTTATCTGTGTGATGAATTTGCAGGTGTTGTGAATTGGTTTGTTGGTGAATTGTGATTGTGATAATCTGAATTGAAGTAGACATAATGTTTTGGTTGCAGCTATTGAATTTTGGATGTGCAGGTGGAAGTTGAGTAAGATGTATTGTAATGCTGAGGGTAGTATATGTGTGAGAGTTGGCCAGGGTGTGTATGTGAAATTGGAACTAGAGTCTGGAAATGTGGCACTGTGATGTTTAGAGGATATGGGATGATAAGTGTTATGAATTTGATCTCATTGAGTGGGGTGTTGTGTAATTGAATTGTTAGAATGGGGGTTGAATGAGTATGCTGAGTTGGGTTTCTATTGGAAGCTTAAAGCTGCATTTTGCAGGTAGGCTGTTGTTGTATTTATAAGTTGAATTTGAAGTTTGTTTAAGATTATATGAATTGAGGTTAAGTTGTTGAAAGAATTGATTTTGAATTAGAGCTGAAGTTTGTCTGCAATAGAAGTATGCATGTTAGTCATCCCAATCAGTATATCTGACTTACCTAACTCAAACCATCTGACTGAGTCGGATCAGACCTTAACTCAGTTGACTAGACTTGACCAGACTATAGCTGACTCAGGATGACCGAGTTAGACTTTGACCTTGGACTTGACCTTTGACTGACGTTTACCGTTATTTGACCCTTGACTGTTATTGACCGTTAGTTGACTCTACATGGGCCTTAGATTCATAAGCTGGAGTAGTGGACTTGGGCTTTAAGTCGGTTTCCGTAATTAAACATTTTGGACCTCTTATGGTCTGAATTAACATCCGGTTCCTTCTACAAAGTTGTAGATGTTCACAAGACTTAGCTATGGACTATAGAATCAATCTAATCGGATTAGTGAACTCTTAGTTATAATGAAGGTAGAGAATAAGATACCATAATGGGCTTGGAACCATTAGATAGAATTGTATGGTTTTTGTGTGAGCCTTTTGGCTAGATTCTTAGACTTCTTGTGTGATTAACAATTAGTCTGTCTTACCAAATGGTCGATTCCAAAGGATGAACCAGTGGATCGTGGATCTCGAGGTAGGCGTGGCTTGTCATAAAAATAGGTGGGAATGCATTTGACTCTGTAGTAATTATTATTATTGTTTTTACAAAACTTTATGCTTATTAAATTCATGCATTGTCTATTCGCATATTTCGTGCTTTGTTTGTCTTTATGATTATCTTTGGGAAATGAGAATTTCCAACTATGGTATATTGGATACGCTCCTTCATATTTTATGGTAGGGAGATACACCGCAATATTAATAATAGGTGTGGAATTGGCATCAATATTACGGGTGTGTACCTTTCACTCACAGACTAACTAGGTGGTACGTAAAGACCATCTGCATTACGGTGTGTAAATGTCACCACAGAAATTATAAGGTGTGTAAATGTCACCGCAGAAACTAAAGGAGGAGTTTAGGTCCATATACATGATTGTTTATTTCAGTGGTTTAGTTGTCTTCTAATGTTTGGGAAAACATGTAATGGTTTCCAAATCTGCATATGATTACTTAGAAGTTAAATGTTAATTATTCCCCATTTTCAGTTTCAGTGATAGAGCAGAGTTGCGCAGCGAAAGTTCCGAGAAGTTAACTTCGTTAGTTGATTATATTCTGATATGTTGATTTTGTTGTATATTCTTTTGTAAACCAAATGATTATTTTATATATATCATCGGAGAGGAATTCTTGTATATATGTTTCTGAACGGGGTTAACATTGGGTTAAGTTCTTTTGTAACAGATTTCTTAATTGACAGTTTAAGTGTTTAATTTGGTTTCGTTAGTGCTTTTGATTTAATTAAATTCTTGATCTAGTCAGCTGCTAGCTTAGGGGGCGCTACAAAGTTGGTATCAGAGCTCACTATTAGATCTTATATGGGAATGACCAGTGCCAGTTAGTGAACTAGATTAGTTAGAACTGGGTTGGGTTTGTGAGATAAATCTTAATCACTAAAAGCTATCAATAATTAAAAGATTTATCTAATTGATTGAATTGTTTGTTTATGTATTGAAGTAAAAATTGTAAGGTACACCAATGACTTTAGGATTTGATAATAATTAATCTAAAAAGTATGAACACGTAAACAATCTAATACTATAATGATAATAGTGAAATTAGTATTATTGATATAACTTGTAAATCAAATAGAAACTTATTGAACACATGGACTTATGTGAAGGATAAATAAATTATGGAGTAACCACATAAATGTTGATAGTAATTTTTGGGACGTATTAATATTTGTAAGAGTAGTTAGAATAATAGTTCGACCATCAATAGTAATAATTACTAATTGTAAATGATAATAATTTTAATAAGATAATGTTAGCACACATAAATTGGTATTATATTGAACTTAACTAAACTAAAATTTCATTAAATAAATATAACGATAAAATTAATAATTGTGATGAAACTGCTATGGAAAAATTATTTACACTTATCTACAATTAAGTTTTGTAAAGTAAACTAAAATACAAATTATCTTTAATCTAATAAATGATCCAGTGAATCTATAAAATGAAACAAATGTACATGAAATAGTGACAATAGTATTCAGATGATTAATTTAATATCGGAAATAAAAGAAAATAAATTCGTACATTAATAAGATACCTTACATTATTAGCAAAAATCTAAAGACTATGAGGATATATTATAAATTTTGTGTAGACTCAAATTTAAAGTATATTAAATTATCAACGTCAATATTTAACAAGATATAAAATATGAATTCAATATGAATAAATAAAAATCTATTATATCTTTATGTGGGTGTAGAATTATATTTAAAAAGATTAAAGCTTAGTGTATCAACCAGACTCTCAGCTTAAGGATATTGAGAATAATAACATAGTTGATAAAAGTAATTGAGTAATTAAACTAGTAGGAAACTTATAATAGATAATACTTGGGAAAATTTATATATAACTTTACAGTAAAGTTAAAATTATCAGATATTATAAATTCACCTGAAATCGAATTTGAATTACTTATGTTGATAAAATAAATAATTATAATAACAAATAACTAAATAAAATGAATTCATATGACTAAATTTCTTAAAATGATGTAAACTATTTGTATATTTTACGAAGTAATTTATCAGACTTACACCAGTTACGATAAAAGTTTAAAGACTAATTAATCTTATTACATTAATAATTAGTTAGTCTAGCACTGGAAAATAGTGAAGGTTGTGTTTTCTCTGTTCGTAGGAAGGCATTGTTGGGAATGGCCAACCTTGACAGGGAAACTGCATTCAGAGATGACCGATCATAGAAATTTGTTGTAATTCCTTTGGAAGCCGATAGATGTAATCTTACTTGGAAAGATTTGTAGGATTCTTCCCTGAAGTTAGAGACATATATCTCATAAAATAGAAATTAGCGTAAGAAACTTAAACTTCCCTATTTGATATAATCTAAATCATCATAGGTAACCTAGAGCTACAAATATTAGGTGTAGAAGCCATTTAAATTTGTGTTTTATTTTTTATTGGTTGATCTTAGTCAAGAGATAGTATTTCTCTAAAAGGTGGGGAGTTTCAAGACTAGAAGGCAGTTCGATTTTCGAGGACGAAAATGTTTAAAGGTGGGGAGAATGTAGTGACCCTCAAACTCGTCAACGCTATTAGACCGGTCAAGTGTCGATTTAACCGATAATAACTCGAATAATTTAACACGAACGTTAATTGATAGAAATTAGTCTAACAATGATTTAGATACGAAACTAGTATCGTTAGATTCATCTCGAAAAGTTACGCGGAATAGACTACTCACGCGCGTCATTCGGACATTGGGTGAAGAAGATTTATCAGATTTATTTGAAGGGCAACGTTAACCGACTGTGGATGCCCATATCATTTGCGAGAGTGCCTTTATCATTTTTGGTTGGTCTTATCCCCAACCGATCGAGAAGATATACCCATATCTCTTTTATCTTAACTTTCTTATTCTTCTTCTTGTTTCTTCTCGTTTTCTTCCTTATTATCTTTTATTTTCTCTGTTCGATCTTCCACCGGTTTGATCGAAAGTTAGCGAAGGAATTAATCGAATGGATTTATTTGATAAGTATGTTGGATGATAAAGGAGATGGTGTATTTGTAATTCGTAAAGAAAATCAACTAGAGATTGACGATTTAGAACAGAGAGAAACAAGTTAAGGTTTTGGTGATTATGATGAGTTCTTAAGAACTTTGATGAGTGATTTTGGTTGTTGTTAGATGAAAAACGGGCGGGTCGAAGTTTAATTGAGGTTCTAAAGTTGTTTGGAGATGATTTGAGGAATTAGGGTTTCGTAAGAAAATACTCAAAAGAGAATTAGAAGACGAATTTGATGTTTTAGGAAGAAGATTAGACATGGATTTTGTGTATTGAGAACAAAGAAGAAGAATTGGGTATTCAATTTGGGGATTATTTAAGGAGAGTAAGTTCAACTGAGAGTTGAAGGGCTGAGGTTAGTATTGAGAATGAGTTCAAGAGATTGGGGTTTGTGTTTGAGATGGTTTCTCAATTGAGTCGAGGGAAGGAAGAATCTGATTTCAATTTCCTGGGTAAGGCTATTATGAGGTAATTGTTCTAGTAAAGCTATTGTTTTTGATTATTGAGTTTGTGTGATTTTGAATGAAGCAAAGTTTGGGATGAATTTACAATGAAGTTGTGGGTGAAATTTGGATTACAATCGAGTTACAGGGAGTAACTGGTGATGGCGATGTTGTGTTAAGAATGGCAGTTGAAGTTGAGATGTTAATAATGCTGAAGTTAAAGATGTTGAATTAGTGAAGTTGAGATTTGATAGTGGTGCAGGCAATGTATGTTTGAGATGAACTCAGTTGAGATGGATGTTGTGGTCTGAGATGGTGGTTATCTGTGTGATGAATTTGCAGGTGTTGTGAATTGGTTTGTTGGTGAAATGTGATTGTGATAATCTGAATTGAAGTAGACATAATGTTTTCGTTGCAGCTGTTGAAGTTTGGATGTGTAGGTGGAAGTTGAGTAAGATGTATTGTAATGATGAGGGTAGTATATGTGTGAGATTTGTCCAGGGTGTGTGTGTGGAATTGGAACTAGAGTCTGGAAATGTGGAACTGTGATGTTTATAGGATATGGGATGATAAGTGTTATGAATTTGATCTCATTGAGTGGGGTGTTGTGTAATTGAATTGTTAGAATGGGGGTTAAATGAGTATGCTGAGTTGGGTTTCTATTGGAAGCTTAAAGCTACATTTTGCAGGTAGGTTGTTGTTGTATTTATAAGTTGAATTTGAAGTTTGTTTAAGATTATATAAATTGAGGTTAAGTTGTTGAAAGAATTGATTTTGAATTAGAGCTGAAGTTTGTCTGCAATAGAAGTATGCATGTTAGTCATCCCAGTTAGTATAGCTGACTTACCTAACTCAGACCATCTGACTGAGTCGGATCAGACCTTAACTCAGTTGACTAGACTTGACCAGACTATAGCTGACTCAGGATGACCGAGTTAGACTTTGACCTTTGACTTGACCTTTGACTGACGTTTACCGTTATTTGACCCTTGACTGTTATTGACCGTTAGTTGACTCTACATGGGCCTTAGATTCATAAGCTGGAGTAGTGGACTTGGGCTTTAAGTCAGTTTCCTTAATTAAACATTTTGGACCTTTATGGTCTGAATTAACATCCGGTTCCTTCTACAAAGTTGTAGATGTTCACAAGACTTAGCTACGGACTATAGAATCAATCTAATCGGATTAGTGAACTCTTAGTTATAATAAAGGTAGAGAATAAGATACCATAATGGGCTTAGAACCATTAGATAGAATTGTATGGTTCTTGTGTGAGCCTTTTGGCTAGATTCTTAGACTTCTTGTGTGATTAACAGTTAGTCTGTCTTACCAAATGGTCGATTCCAAAGGATGAACCAGTGGATCGTGGATCTCGAGGTAGGCGTGGCTTGTCATCAAAAGAGGTGGGAATGCATTTGACTCTGTAGTAATTATTATTATTGTTTTTACAAAACTTTATGCTTATTAAATTCATGCATTGTCTATTCGCATATTTCGTGCTTTGTTTATCTTTATGATTGTCTTTGGGAAATGAGAATTTCCAACTATGGTATATTGGATACGCTCCTTCATATTTTATGGCTAGGGCGATACACCACAATATTAATAATAGGTGTGGAATTGGAATCAATATTACGGGTGTGTACCTTTCACTCACATACTAACTAGGTGGTACGTAAAGACCATCTGTATTACGGTGTGTAAATGTCACCACAGAAATTATAAGGTGTGTAAATGTCACCGCAGAAACTAAAGGAGGAGTTTAGGTCCATATACATGATTGTTTATTTCAGTGGTTTAGTTGTCTTCTAATGTTTTGGAAAACATGTAATGGTTTCCAAATCTGCATATGATTACTTAGAAGTTAAATGTTAATTATTCCCCATTTTCAGTTTCAGTGATAGAGCAGAGTTGCGCAGCGAAAGTTTCGAGAAGTTAACTTCGTTAGTTGATTATATTCTGATATGTTGATTGTGTTGTATATTCTTTTGTAAACCAAATGATTATTTTATATATATCATCGGAGAGGAATTCTTGTATATATGTTTCTGAGCGGGGTTAACATTGGGTTAAGTTCTTTTGTAACATATTTCTTAATTGACAGTTTAAGTGTTTAATTTGGTTTCGTTAGTGCTTTTGATTTAGTTAAATTCTTGATCTAGTCAGCTGCTATCTTAGGGGGCGTTACAGGTTAGATACTTTATACAGTGTTACAGAGTCCTAGCTAACAAATATGATTGTTATTTTCTTATGAGAGAAGTTGTCTCTAGCCAGTGTTAGTTATGTGGATAAAAACACCGCAGCGGGGGAGACATTGAGTGATGGAGATCGGGGTAATGCAACAGTGGCTTCCACAGAGATGGACTCAGTCATTAATACTGAAGTACGTACTCCAGCTGATGAAAGTATAGGGATTAAAAAAAAATAAACCGATGTTGTCATTAATACTGAAGCAGTTTTAAAATCAAAAGAGACAGTAAAGAGAATACGTACTCCAGATGATGACGGTAAAGGGATGGAAGAAAAAAAAATCCAATGTAGGTCTCTATCCAAACACTAAAGTTGTATTTCCCATGGCCTCTGAAAACGAAAACATTGATGTGCCTAGTGAGGTGGATTATAAAGGAGATGAAACATCTAATTCTCCAGTGCATGCGGATGTAGAAACTGTGGGGAGGTGTAATGATGAAGACAAATCCCCTAACGTACTCAACTTAAAAAGGCGTAGAATTATAAAGGCGGGACCTCAGATATCATCACCGTATGCACCAATCACGTGTCTAAAAAATTCAAAAAATGACTATGATAGGGAGAAAATTTAGGATTCAAGTATCTTAAAGAATTATAAAAGGAAGCTGAACCTTTACATATGGAGAAGGCAAGTTTCTATCGCTTATTTACCGTATTTAATTCGAAAGTCATTGTCTCATGATCATTAAAATGCGCAGGGAAAATGTGGATCTAAAGGAAACCAAGAAGGCAAACGACCCACTTCCTAAGAAATCTCTGGTGGAGGAGACTGAAGAGACGGAAGAAATATTGAAATGGTATGAACATGTAAAGTTATTAGGAGGAAAATCACAACCACAGTTCGACTGGTTATCGGCACTGTCAGTAGATTGTTTTATTATAGTTTATGTTCATGATATTTTATGAATTTACTCGTCGGCTTATCTATTTTGAGACCTCTTGCAGAGTGTTAATTGTGTATTGCACTCGATGTTCAAATACCCTGGATTTACAAAGAAAACTCGATGGACCACCGTTGGTAGTTACTTCGCTGTGAGTATTATATGAAAACAATGAAACATATCACATTTGAACTATAAATATACTTTTTGTACATGTTTACGATGGCTTGTAATGTGCGGTTTCTCAAGTTCTATTAACCATCATCCTGAAAAACAACGACACGCTAGAGATCAAACATTGAGATCCAAGACCAAATAAAATGAATGCTTATATTACAAAAAATTACACATAGCGGGGAAATATCGCATTGAAGGCAAACCATGGTCTGAGCTTGATGTGGTTTACGCTCTGGTGCTGGTGAATAATAATCATTGGGTAGCAATTGAAATCCTCTTGAGGACACAGAAGATTTATATCTACGATTTCCTATATAATCATGAAAATCGTAAAAAAAAATCCACCAGGACAACAGGGAACCCATCCGAGGTCACCGCTATCTGCGATGTTCTCAGGATAATCCTAGAGAATGAAGAACGGAATTGCGACTACGCAGACTTTGATCAAGTGGTCCCTAAACAAAGCTCGAGGTTAGTTCTTTGAGATCTCGTTAGATGCGTGTTCTACATCGTAGATGGTGCAGTTGGTAATCTAAAATTGGTACTTCTATTTTTATTAGTTTAGTTTTGGTGATTGCGGAGTGTATACATTGTGCTTCATCATGTGTTTGATAAAGGGAGTTTCTTTAGACCAATTGCAAGACAAAGATATTATTAAGGTTTATCGTAGGAGGTTTGCTATTCAATTATACAACAATGGAATTATCGAGGTAAGTGCATGTAGAAGTGAATATTGAAACCCTTATAGTTTATATACAACAGTGACGTTGATGATACCACTTAGCCAATTTTTTTGGTGCAAGATTATACTCCGTGAATCGGGTAGAAATGTTGACCTAGAAGACACCCACCCCGAGAACTTTTGTAAGTTTGGCAAAAAAAATTTTTTTAAGGTTTGGGATTGTAAAATCACAAAATTCATTCGATGCTCCAAACTTCGTCCGTTCTCAACTTGTTGAAAGGTCTGAACAACAGAACAACTAACATTTCATACGTGCGTACTTATTTATACAATACAGATAACTTATTTATACAATACAATACAGTTAACTTTATGTTTCTCATGGTGTCTACAGGATTCAATGACTTCCAGTTCGCTCTTGGAGAATTATTTCTTCACCCTTTGAACACACTTTCTGTAAAGAGAATGGCATTCCATGTTATGGGATTCAACCGATATTTTATGATTAATGATTGATGTAACCTATTGACTTGTTGCATGCATATTTGGTTGAGAAGCCTACTACAAAGATCTTGCCCATAGATTAAGTTGTTTGTTTCTTATTGAATTAGGGTGAGATCCGTAAAAATGACGAATCTCACTAGTTTAAACATGTAATTGCACCAATTTGGAAAGTAGAAACATAAAGGGGATCCAACCTGCCCTAGTGGGAATCTATCCCCTACCTGCGGCCCGCACTATGGATGAGCATTGTGAACCTAAACATGCATCGCCGTGTCTATGATTACTCACAATATTTATCCCGAGACTCTAAATCTGGGAATGTAGGAAAATATATGTTTACTCATAATATCTACCTCGAGATTCTAAATCTAGCATTATACCAGGAGATCTGCTTTTTCTCGTATCTAGTATATCAGAATGTTTGATGGAGGTCAATCCGAGAAGTGTGAACCGGTACATGCCTCATCGCGTTTATGATTAGTCATAGTATCTATCCTGGACTATAAATTTGGCAATGTACCAAAGTATTCGGGCTTTGTCCAATATTTGGAACATCGAAATGTATGTCGAATGTCAATACCGAGTACTATGAACCTAGACATGCATCTTCGCGTATATGATTACTCATAATATCTATCTCGAGACTTTAAATCTGGGAATGTACCAAAAGATATGTTTTGTCCCATATTGGTAGATCGGAATGTACGATGGAGGTCAATACCGAGAAATGTGAATCTAAACATACATCTTCTCGTCTATGATTACTCGTAATATCTATCTCGAGACTATGAATCTAGTAATGTACCAAAAGATGTGTTTTGTCTCATATATGGTAGATCAGAATGTATGACTATGGTCAATACCTAGCAGTGTGAACTTAAACATGTGTGAACGCGTCTATGACTACTATAACATTTTGAAATACAAACGCTGCATCCGACTATCCCAATCTGATCCCAGCAAAAGACATCCGATGATCATGGTATTTGTAACCTCTTTCATTATAAACTAAAATTTATTGACCTTTAATTTTTTTTTATATATTTTTTGGACAATCAACATATTTTAATTCATTCAAATCAAAATCGTGATTACATGTTCGCTTACAAGAATAACAAAAACATCAAAATACAAAATAATCAAGACCCTAATACAAGTAGATCGCGAAGAGAAAGAGCGATAAACAACAAAGATATCCAAAATAGTTTGATGTATAAGGAAGAGATGATGGTATATCCGGAAATAAAATACGACCATTTAATCTGATTGTATTCTTCTTCTTCGGTAAGTGATTCTCCTAATACAAAGGAGTATTTTTCCCATAAATTTGTCGATCCACACGAACACGGATGCCGATTGAAAGCAATGTCGTGATGAATCGTTGATGTTTTTGAATCAAGAATAACAAGCCACGAACCAGCCATTAAAATTTGAAGAACTCGCCCCACAGCGACGAAGAAATATGTCAAAAGACACCAAAAACAATGTAAAAACATCTTATTCAATTACCTACTACCAAAACTTCAAAAGAAAACGAATCCTTGCCCAGATCTGGTCCAAAAGGAATAAATCTGAGCAAGACGGCTCTAGGGTTTTTTTTTCTTTGAGAAAGGGAAGAGGAAGAGAGAAGGATGAGAAAGAAAAAATTAATTGAATATTAAATACAAAAAATAAAATAGGTTAATGGTTTTATTTATAGAATATTATAATAACACATATATACGTATTAGTTGGATTTAGTGGCGGCAAGGTAAGTATGATGAGAAGTGATATACATGTATACGCTATTACTTGAATAACTCGGTTGTTGGATTTTGGGTGATGTATATGGCTAATTTTATTATGTTTGCATGAAAATTATTTTGTCTTGAAACAAAATAGAAAACTTTCTCGGAATTGAACGATTAAAAGTCTAGAAAAAAATTTACATCAGTTTTAGATTAAACTAAAGCAGTATCGTTACGGCGCGAGTTATTTCTAGATTAGATGTGTAACCTCCTTCAGTTATGGATATGTGCATATAATCCTTATAATAATTAGTTCCTCACCAATTAAAAAAAATGTGCAAACAAAAAATGCTTACCAACTAAATGTTACAACTATATAAACTTATATTTTTTATTCGAAAAAGAAAACGACTCATATTTTTTTAGAACGAATTACCCACCTTTATCAACCTACAAAGGAAAAATAATATTAAAATATTTGCAGTTACAACATGTAAAACCCTTATATCTGCCTTGAAATAAATCAATTGTCCTTCCCCAACCTGCAAAAAACGAAGAACAAAGAACATTATGTTAAAAAAAAACAAAAAATTCATTTCAATTTGACTCATTTTGTTTTTCTTGGAAATAACCGAAAAATAAAAATATGCAATTAAAATCTACTCAAATAATGAATCACCAAAACCTTTCACTTCAGTCATAGCCTAATTTTAATTTTAGAGAAAAAAGAAATGTTATTTTATAGCTTATAATTGGCCTAGCTAGGACACGTACACTCACAAGTTTGCATTCTTTGCAGACTTGGAAGTGGGACAACAATCTAGCTCGGAATAACATCCATTTTCAAAACGTGGAAATATCTGAGGAACCCATGTCTGGTTCCTCTTCTTCTAGAAACCCATCATTAAGATTATATATATGTGTGACCCAAATTATAAGAGCTATGATCAATAATGATAGTTTTATCTTAGATTCATATTTCCACATTTTCAGATGGACTAAGTTACCCCTAATTAATTAGGTATTATTAACAAAATTATTTTAAACCAATAAAATAAGGGCGTTTCTTTATATACCCCTGAAAATACTAACAATACCCCCATTAGTTAGTTATGTTAGTTGTAATTTGTTTTACATGAAAATCGTTGAATCATTAGAAATTTTTGATACTGATACCCCTTGTATATCCGTAGAAAACAAACTAGCAAAAGTAAAAAATAAAATCCCATATAAGTTAATATCCCTACAAAAATTTCCTTCCCGTGAAATTATACAATAAACAACTATGTCATAGAAGAACATACCATGTGGAGCCGTTAAAATTCCATTTGGAAGGTCTAAAGATTGAAACGTATCATACTGAACTGAAGGTATATATTGCACAATATTTAGATTTCTATCTTTAAATTTTTCTTTGAAGATAGTGATTCTTGTGTGCGGTGAAAATGATTTGAAATAGATATAGCTAGAATCATCTTTTTAAGCTCGGAAACTAAACTGACGATCATCCCATTTCAGGACCTTCTGTACTATGTAAGGAGCATCTCTTGTGATACATGACGGGGAAGTAGTTCAAATGTACAATTTGGACATAATTTTTTCTAGCATATTCTAAATACATCACCATTTCAATAACTAAAAATGAACAATAAAGTGAAAAACTTTACCTGGAGAGAAGATATATCATTGAACATGAAAAACTGATCATCATAATTATTTCCCATCAAGTTATTAAACCCTTACGAATACGAGTTTGCATCAAATAAACTGGGCTTATTTATTTGCATATTCTTTAACTCTAACTAATTATTAAAACCATCGAGTTTCAATTCTCAGTAATCTCTGCCTAGTACTAGATAACTTCCGTCCAATCTCTCATTTCCCCCGATTCATCACAACTACTACAGCAACATCAGATTTACAGCTGGTTCTTCTATCAATATCCGGGAGAGAAAACAATAACTCCATAATCTATACTCATATCAATTTCGGACAAGATGGCGGTTGTGTTGGTTTATCTGGGGGTATGCTAGTTTTGAAAATTTGATGGGGGTAGGTAGATAAATGTTGGGGGTATGCAGATAAAGAGGTATCGTTAGTAATTCTGGGAGTATATAGAGGAACGCCCTAAAATAAACAGATCATTGGATCTGGATTGTGGTCAAGTGAGCGTTTTTTGTGGGCTTCATTTGCGGGCAGTTTATCTGATATTTAGGCAAGTATTATTTATGGGGCGGCAATTACTGGTCTATCATCTTCTTCTCATTATCAAACTTTCATCACATAACTTTTCTTTCTTCTTATTATTATTTTTATTATTTTTTTCCCTCTTTCGTCTTTGGTAATTCGAATGGAATGAGAGTCTTTTCTCTTTACCACCATGTAGCACAAATTCTTTCGTATAGGCATCTGCATACAAGAAGTAGTGAATCGATTTGGTAGTGTGATAATGTAATATGTAGTTTTCTTTTTTACTCTTTTTTAGGGTTTACATTATCACATGCGAGTATTTGGATTGTGTACCCTTTTTTTTTTTCATTTTTCTTTTCTTATCGGTGATAACTTTCCCGTTACTTCGAAAATATTTTGACTGCATTCGTTTTGCTTTCTTTTTACTATCTATATGTTGCACTTATTCTTTGGTTCTTGTAAATATTTCTTCCCTCTTCAATAAATTCCTTTATTCTCAATCAAAAAGAAAAGAAATAAAAAAAACAGATATGACAAGTGAGTATTAGGCAGAGGATATATTCATTTTTCATCAAATGTGAAAACTAGAATTATCATTTGCAAGTTCCATAACGGTGATAATCCAAAATGACGCAGCCTATGATAAATACAATTTGCACAGAATGTGAAACTAAATTTTTTCATGTAACTCAACCACAAACAGAGGATACATTCATTTTTCATCAAATTTGAAAACTAGAATTATCATTTGCTAGTTCCATAACGGTGATAATCCAAAATGACACAGTCCGTGATAAATACAATTTTCACATAATGTGAAAAATAAAATTTTCCATGTAACTCAACCACAAACAGAGGATACATTCATTTTCACCAGAATGTTAAAATCAGAATTATAATTTGCTAATTCAGTAGATGGTGATAATTATAATTGTTGCAACCAGTGATAACTGCAACTTTCACCGGAATGTGAAAACTAAAGTTTTCCATGTAGCATTATCATCTGCTAGTTCCGTAGATGGTGATAATCCAAAATGTCGCAACCAGTGATAAATGCAATTTAAACCAGAATGTGAAAGCTAAAGTTTTCAGCTAGAATACGTTTTTGGTGAATATTTTCCACACAGCAATGTGGAGATTTTAATCTTCTATTTATATCAATAGCAAATACATTGTTCAAAACTGTTTAACAGAATATAAAGGAAGATCCTAAATAATAGTCGGAGATATTTGATGATGACCAGACTTAGTGTTTGCTCTATTGAACCGCTTCCTTAGTCTTTGTTGATGATTGAGACTCTTCTGTTACTCTTGGATAACTTGTGCTGACACCCTCCCGCAAGTTGAACCGGAGTTGACGGATGTTCAACTTGCCTCTGATAAAAGCAAATTTGGGTGAAGACAAACCTTTAGTGAATATATCAGCCATCTGATCTTTAGAACTAATAAACTTCACCTGAAGTTGCTTCCTAGCAACTCGTTCACGAACAAAATGGTAATCTATCTCGATATGCTTCATTCGCGCATTGAATATTGGGTTAGTTGTGATGTACGTGGTGTAGGATCAGAATATTGTCACAACAATATTCTTGCGAAATAAACAACGGTTTTGTGACACATCAATGATATTCTGCGACACATCTCAAAGTGACGTAAGGAATGACATATCATATGAAAACGACAGAAACATGAGTAAAGTGTGACATTTCTGCGACGAACCAATAAAACTTGCAAATGATTAAGGCGGCGCTAACTGCGATTTATCGCAAGAACTCAGATCCGAAATTAAAGGGAATCTTAACTGTAAATGAGCTGTCATGATCTGTAATCCATTATGTAAATGCCTATATAAAGGAAATGAATAGTTCCAGAGAGAGAGAGAGAGATTTTAGAGTGCTAAGAAAGTTTTTAGGAGAGAGAAAATCTTATTAAGTGAATTGTATTCTTGTTTACTGTAATTCTTTTAAGATCATATCAATAAAGAGGTACTTAATCTTCAAATTGTGTCATAAATTCTTGAGTTGGGTGTAGTGTGGGAATTCCTGCAACTACATTTTGGCGCCCAGAAATAGGGATGAATAGTTGAAAATCATAGCAAAAGTTAGGTAAAAGAAAGAAATTATTCAAGAGTTAGAAGAATATCAAGAAAATTGGTGGAAGAAAATATGGTTGAAGTCAAAGATAATCAAAAGAAATTGGAGTGTGATGTAATAACAAAGATGATGATAGATAAGTTCCATGAAGATATTATAGGAAGGATACACAAGCGAGATTTTGAAGGAAAGAAAATCATGTTGGAAGATGAGGCATTACCGCTAAAATATTGGGAAAAACAGAAGATCACATTCACGGCAGCAGAAATTCCTAAAGAAAATTTAAGTCATACATCTCCATTGGTGATCACAGTGTCTGTTGTACCAATAAGAAAAGAGAAATCAATAAGATCTACAGAAGAGTGGGATGTGAATAGGACTCGGTGGACGCAGGAAGTTCTGTGGATATAATGTTTTACCACACATTCAAGAAAATGGGATACAAAGATGAAGAAATGCTTAGTCCAACATATCATATTCATGGATTTGGAAAATCTCTAACAAAACCTAAAGGTGAAATCATAGTGCGAATTCCGCTGGGGGAAATAGAGACGCAGATAACTTTGTGCGTGGTGGACGTGAAATCACCATATAATATGCTATTGGGAAGACCATGGATACATGCAATCAAGGTTGTATCATCAACTCTACATCAGTGCATAAAATTTCCTATGCCTAGCGGAATTGGCGAGATTAGAGGAGATGCAGATTATGCAGCGTTGTGTTTCCAAAATGAAGTAAAGAATTGTGAAAATCAAATTCAATTGCGAAAACATCGCAGAAAAATGAGGAAAGAAGAAAGGAAAGAAGAAGAATTCAAGATTTACATGATAAGATCAGAAGAAGGAAAAGGAATATTTAACGATGTATCGCAAGAAAGTGATGAACCAGCGGAGATAATAAAAACACCAACACCAATGGGAGAACATGAAGCCAGTTATATTGCAGCAGAACCCACAAAAGAAGTAAATGTTGGCAGTGAAGAAGACCCAAAAATGCTGAAAATTGGAACTAAGATGGATGTGGAGGAAGAAGAGCAAACTGTAAACCTTATGCGAGAATACAAAGACATTTTTGCGTGGAATATGGACGAGATGCCTGGAATAGATCCATCTGTTTCGTGCCATAGATTGGAGATTAACAAAAATGTCAGACCATTCAAACAAAGAATAAGAAAGATTGCGACCACTTATCATGCCAAGATAGAAGAAGAATTGCAGAAGATGCTAGACGCAGGAATTATAAGGCAAGCAAAATATCCAGAATGGATCGCCAACATGGTAGTAGTTCCCAAGAAAAATAAGGGGATAAGAATTTGCATCGATTTTACTGATCTAAATAAAGCATGTCCCAAAGATAGTTTTCCCTTGCCAGATATTCCTCAACTGGTGGAATCTGCCGCAGGAAATGATCGAATATCTTCGTTAGATGGATACAAGGGCTATAATCAAATCCCACTTGCGGAAGAAGATCAAGAACATACTGCATTCTTTGCTCCCAGAGGATTATATTGCTACACAAAGATGCCTTTTGGGTTACGAAATGCAGGAGCAACTTATCAAAGGATGGTGGAAAAGGTGTTCGCGAAATGGATACATAAAACTTTAGAGGTATATGTAGATGATATGTTGGTAAAAAGCAAAGAAGCTAAGAATCATGTGCAGGATTTAAGGGAAATTTTTGATAAGATGCGGCTTTTTAATATCAAGGTAAATCCTGAGAAATGTACTTTCGGAGTATCATCTGGGAAATTCTTGGGATATATTGTATCAAAGGAAGGAATACAAGTTGATCCTGAAAAGGTGCAAGCAATTCGAGATATGCCAACTCCAGCAACAATAAAAGATGTGCAAAAATTGAATGGACTTTTAGCCTCATTAGGAAGATTCATTTAACGGTCATCAGATAAATGCAAGCATTTCTTCAACATACTAAAAAAGGGAACAAAATTTAAATGGACAGATGAATGTGAGAAAGCTTTTCAAGGAATTAAGGAATATTTGGTGAATATATCCATTTTACAGAAGGCTGAACCAGGAGAAGAATTGTTGATGTACCTTGCGACAACTCAACATGCTTTAAGTGCAGTACTTTTGCGAAATGACGCAGGAGTTGAAAAACCAATTTACTACATCAGCAAAACATTCAATGCTGCGGAGAAAAATTATTCAAAGATTGAAAAACTAATTCTGGCATTAGTTTATGCGGCATCTAAACTTCGCATATATTTCCAAGCGCATAAAATCAAAGTACTAACAAAAGTACCAATTGAATCGGTAATGAAAAATTCAAAAAGATCAGGCAGAGTTGAAAGATGGAACGCACAAGTGGGGCATTTTGAGATCCAATATGCAATTTTGTCCTCGCCAAAATCTCAAATTGTCGCAGATTTTCTCGCAGAATTTCCTTTGGAGGATGATGAAGCTGTAGAAGACATGATGGATATAGAAGAAGAATACGGGGATCCAAGAGATCTTTTAACAGAACCAAATAGATGGGAAATATTAGTAGATGGATCATCCAATGGGGAAGGAAATGGAGTGGGAGTCGTTTTTATTTCACCAGAAGGGGCAAAAATGGCATTTGCATTCCGGTTAGAATTTGAATCTACAAATAACGAAACAGAATATGAGGTTGTAGTGCATGCTCTAAGATTTGCAATAGAGATGAAGGTAGAGAATGCAAGAATTACCAGTGATTCGCAATTGATTATTCGCCAAATCGAAGGAGAATACGCAACTAATGATATAACTTTGAAAAAAATATAAGAAACTTGTTGAAGAATTATCTGCGAAAATTCCAAAACTCAAGTGGAGGCATATTTCAAGAAGAGATAATAGGCTCGCAGATGCTTTTGCGTTTATATCAAGTATGATGGTAGATCCAACTGCGAGAAATATAAAAATACAAACACTCATAGCACTATCAATTAATAAAGAAGATGAAGAGGAAGCTGAGGCAATGGTAGTAGAAAATAATGGCGAAGAATCAAGTCGAATTATCGCAGATTGGCGTGCGGAAATTCACGCATATCTAGCAAGAGGAGAGGTACCAAGAAACAGATTAGAAGCACACAAATTAAAAAGTAGAGCAACAAATTATGAGTTAAGAGATGGGATATTATATCGAAAATCTTTAAATGGGCCTTCCTTCAGATGTCTGACACAAGAGGAAGGAAAACGAATACTAAAAATGTTACATAGTGGGGATGATGGTAATCACAGCGGCGGAAGATCTTTAGCATATAGAACTAAAATGCAAGGTTATTATTGGCCATATATGCATGAAGATGCAAAGAATTTATCAAGAAGTTGCGAGGAATGTCAGCGATTTGCAAAAAGAATACATGCACCTGGTGAAACACTAACATCCTCAAAAAATGTTTGGCCATTTGGAAAGTGGGGTTTAGATATTGTGGGCCCATTTGTACCAGGAACATGGCAAAAGAGATATTTAATTGTCGCAACAGATTACTTCACAAAATGGGCAGAAGTTAAAGCAGTACAGCATATTCGTGATAAGGACATTTTTACATTTATATTTGAAAACATCATTTGCAGATTCGGAATTCCTGCACAGTTGGTGTCAGATAATGGAAAGCAATTTGAAGGACAAAATATAGAGATGCTACTTAATGCATTCAAGATAAAGTGCGGAAAATCGACTCCTTTATACCCACAAGCTAATGGTCAAGCTGAGGCAACTAACAAAACAATCGCAGATATCCTCAAGAAGAAGTTAGAAGGGCATCATAGAACATGGTGTCAACAAGTCCATAATGTAGTTTGGGCTTATAATACTACACGAAGAGAAGCAACTGGGGTATCACCTTTTTGTTTAACATATGGAGTTGAGGAAGTATTACCAACAGAAGTTGCTATTCCTACAACAAAAAGAGAAGCTTGGGAAAAGAATCTTAGTGCTGGTATGATTCTAGACAAACTTGATGAAGTAGAAGAGAAGAGAGAAAAAGCATTACAACATATGGAGAACTACCATCGCAGATTAGCTCGTGAATATAATAAGCGAGTAAAGAAGCGTGAGTTCCAAGTTGGAGATCTAGTTCTGCGAGAAACACCAGAATATCAGCGAGAAAATGGAGGGAAATTAGCGAAAAAATGGGACGGGCCATATATTATCAAAGAAATAATTGGAACTGGAGCATATAAGTTAATGGATCCAGAAGGAAGAGACATGGGTCAAAGACTGGGCAGACCATGGAATAGACAATATCTAAGAAAATATTATCAATAAAGGTTTGAAAGACTAAGATGATTGGATTATACGCAAGCAATTGCGAGAGAATAAAAGAAATAATTCGCAAGAACAAAATTGGCAAAATACAAAGCAATTTTTCGCAATAACTTGCGAGATAATTAAGAATTTTAAATGCAAATGCATAAGATGGGCGCAAATCGCCTAAAAACATATGAAAATGGGACGATCCTTTATGGCGTACATCTTAGTTCGCGGATTCTATTCCGTAAGAGGCAACGTCCTTAAAGTACGTCATAAGGGGGGTATCTCTTTGCATGACTATGGGAAAGGCTATACTGCTGTTGGAACCTAGTCATGGAGATTTGGGATTATAGAAAATCCATCCAGGAGGGATAACTTGGATTCCCAACTATATAAGGTTATACCCTGGTTGGGCGCCCGAGAGTTTCTCCTAAGGAATGCAACGTATGATCAAGGCGCCGAGGTACACGGTTGAGTTGTGGGTTCCCGGGACGGATGAACCTACCCTGGCCATCCACGGCAAGTCTTGGCTTACGATGTGTTCGGCCAGAAGAAAACCCCACTAGGGTGTAGTCTCGTAACTATAAGCCATATAGGCATAAAGGATAAGAGGCTACGAAAACAACTGGTTGTTTCTAGAACCGGATGGGAGGAGCTAGTCTTGTATGGAAGAAGTACATCTCCTTGAAGGGGAAACCAGGGGGAGAGATAAGGGCGATACCCTCCATTAGGGAGATGTGTATCAAAAAAGACGGCAATGTCATGGGACTTTATATTCGCAAGAGTATTTAGGCATGTCATATTGTCGCGTGACACAGACAGCAATGTCATGGGACTTTATATTCGCAAGAATATTTAGGCCCGTCATATTGCCGCATAATAGGCAAAAAAGCCAAAAAAGAAATGTTAAGATGAGATCAATGGGTTTTTGCGATAAGAACAAAAGACGAGATAAATGAAATCAATGATAAGAGGATATAAATCGCAAAAACGTCCTGAGATTTCATCGAAAAGACGCCAATGTCATGAGTCTTAAAAAGCAAAGAGAAATTAATCTCGAAAGATGGCTTAGACTTGTCATATTGTCGCATAGATCAAAATAAATGATAAGACAAGATCAATGGATTATTACATATGAAAGTAAGAATGTCCTGAGATCTTGTCGCATAAAAGTGGCATAATAAGACCTTTAACTAGGAAGGAGAAATAAGACCACAAGAGAGATTATATTTTCGAATCATATAACAGATTTTTCGCAGCATTATTCGCGACAATTCATTCATCATATTGCATAATGATAAAAAGAGCCAAGTATAAGGGATTTCTTACAATGGTAACATATTACATACTTCACAAGGAAGATTATGAGGGGAAAATATGGGGATTATAAAACAATATTTCATTATCTTCCTTGAGAAGAATCAAGATAGTAAAAATAATCAAGTTACAAGAATCAGCGAAGCTTAGATTCAGATTAATAAAAATATATAATCAGAAGAAGATGATGGAGTTACAAAAACTGAAATGTTTCGCAAAAGAGATTCAGAAATTACAATCATTCGCAGGACAAGGAAAAGAACAAGATATTTCGCAAGAATATAAAACTTCAGAGAATATTCTTCCCTAATTTTATCATTCTTGTTCGCCACTATTATCTTCACCAGCGATATCTTTTTCAGTTTGGGTTTCTCCATCACTAGCGATTATTTTGTGAGGAAGATTTTGTTCTTCTGCTTCTTTATGAGGATTTTCTTCCTCTTCTCCATCATTGGCGATTTCCTTTTGAGAAGGATTTTGTTCTTCTGCATCATTGAGAGGGTTTTCTTCTTCTTCTATTTCTTTAGGTGGGTTTTGCTCATCCTCAGAAAAATCTTCTTCGTTACTTGAATAATTTAGATCTTCATCTATGAGACGAGGGACTTCGTTATTATCTATCTCCAAGGGTTTGATCTTCATAGGAGGTAAGGAATGAGAGAATAGAACATTGTTTACGAGAACCTCAGCACCTAAATGAGCCTTACGGAGGCAATTCTTTTTCCGATTTCTGATCTCTATATCTTTGAAGTATTCAAGATAGTCAAATCTTCTTAATGCTCTGTTGCGGGAGTTAGAAAGCGCGATATTCTTTTTGCGAAGTTTGGCCAACCTCATAGACAGATCATAAATTGAAGCTTGAAGATGCTTCTCAGATTCTGCAGAAGAAAAATTGCATATTAGATGGAATTCTCGCAAGAAATAAGATGGGAAAATACAATGAAATAATTAATAAATGAGGCAGTCAAAATGACTACCTTCCTTTTGCGAGGATAAAGTTTGAATTATGTTAAGGAAGCAATTCTTCCATTGATTCATGGTATCATCGAAAGTATCACCAACTTTACCTTTCAAACGAGATTTTATACTTTTTTCTTTAGAAAAAATATGAGTATTTTCTTCTTTTAAGGAGGAATGGGAGTTCTTCAGTAGAGCATAGTCATCTTTGAGACTGTTGACTTTTACGCTCAGAGCTAATCTACCTTTTATAAGTTTCTCTTGTTCAGCGGAAGATGATTCGGTTATCTTTTTAAGCTCATCTTTCAATACACGAAGAGATTGTTTTTGGTTGTCACACAACTTTTGAAGATTACTCAATTGCTGCGAATAAACCATTGTTTTACTCACAAAGCTACGTTTCTCTTGAGATAGGGTTTTGTTTTCATCTAATAAAGATTCCACCCTCAAATTAGTCTGATTTAGCGAATATAAAAGTTGAGTGGCTTCATTACTTAGGCGATCTCGTTCACAAATTAGCTGATTATTCTCATTCTTAAGATTATTTATCTCGTCAATTGAATATGTGTGAAGAGTATTCAATCTATCAAATTGATTCTTCCAAGACTCTTTCCCAATGCGGGCCTCATCAGCGATTGTTTCCCATTCAAGTATCTTCAATAATTGGTTATGTTTTGAAGCTAAATATGCGTCAACAAATAAATAAAGAAAAATTGAGTACATAGAAAACAAAGAATTACTGAGGCAAAAATAGAGGCAAGAAATTTATACCTTTCAGATCATCATTTCTGCTGCGAAGATTTTCGCAGTCTAATTCAGAATTGCGAAACTTATGATCGAGAAGTTCACATTCTAAAGTTTTTGCTTGAAGATTCTTCTTCAAGGTTTCAATTTCACTTTCTAAAGCAGTTAGCTTAGACGAAGAACCGCAGGATCCAAGATGCTTGCTTAGAATCATACAAATATCCTGTCTCGCAGGGTCTATAGAAGATTTCATAGCATCATTCAAAACTTCAGATAATATTTGAAAAGCAGCTTCAACCCATGTTGATATTTCTTGAGAAGAAGGAAGAGAAGTAGAGGAAGAGGTTTTGGCGACAATAACTTGAAGATTAGAATCATTCGCGGTAGTAGGAGTGGAAGAAGGAACTTGGTTAGTCGCAGTTACAGTCTCATTCACCGCAACATCCTTCATCGCAACTTCATTCACCACGGCTTCATTCACCGCAGTTTCATTTACCGTGGTTTCATTCACCACATTTTCATTAATCGCAGGATCATTGGCTGCTGATTCATTCACTTTAGTTCCATTTATTAAAGATTCATCCATCGCAACTTTTGAAATATTGATGGAAATATTAGCATCAATAGTTTCATTTGGAATTGATGAAGAAGTAGTATTGGTGTTAATATTAGAATTTACACGAGGAGAAGGAGAAGATTTATCTTGCGGCGGAACAAGGTCTGCAGGCAAGAAATCAAGAATATCCACTTCATCTGGAAGAGCTTTAATTTGACGAGAACGCTTAAGAGGTCTAGAAATATTTTCTTCACCCTGCGAATAATAATGTAGATAAGAAACAGAGGCAACAATATTGTTATTTCAAAGAAATAAGTGTTTCTTACTACCTTATCATTCTCAGATCTTTTCGCCTTTCCAACACGCCTTTTTTGAGGAACTTTAGGGTTAGGGTTTTTGACAGTAATCTTAATCTGAGAAGTAGTGTTACTGAAAAGGATAATATAGAATATGGGGATTATAAAGAAAATTAGGCGATATAAATGATGAAACATGAACAAAATAAGGTTCAAGATAAGAACATACCTTTGAGTCTCCATTAGAGCAGCAGTAGGAAGGATATTAGGAAAGAAAAAGTTGCAAACGAAAAAGAAAGAAGTTGAAGAAAAGAGAGAAGGTGGAAGAAAATCTTTCCTCGAGTGGGACATCTATTTATAGATGAAGGATGGGTAACCGGGTTGATCGGTAAAAAAGTAAAGATTGACACGTGGCAACGGTAAAACGTAAAATAGGGAACTTTGTCGGGTAAAAAGTAAGGAGTTGCGACAAATCAAGAAACTTAAATTCTCATGATCTTTATCTTCTTCGCAAAAAATATATGAGAAGAGGCAAGATGTAGGATCAGAATATTGTCACAACAATATTCTTGCGAAATAAACAACGGTTTTGCGACACATCAATGATATTTTGCGACACATCTCAAAGTGACGTAAGGAATGACATATCAGATGAAAACGACAGAAACATGAGTAAAGTGTGACATTTCTGCGATGAACCAATAAAACTTGCGAATGATTAAGGCGGTGCTAACTGCAATTTATCGCAAGAACTCAGATCCGAAATTAAAGGGAATCTTAAATGTAAATGAGCTGTCATGAGCTGTAATCCATTATGTAAATGCCTATATAAAGGAAATGAATAGTTCCAGAGAGAGAGAGAGAGATTTTTGAGTGCTAAGAAAGTTTTTAGGAGAGAGAAAATCTTATTAAGTGAATTGTATTATTGTTTACTGTAATTCTTTTAAGATCATATCAATAAAGAGGTACTTAATCTTCAAATTGTGTCATAAATTCTTGAGTTGGGTGTAGTGTGGGAATTACTGCAACTACACGTGGCACCAAGGTTATCACACCATAAGGAGGGTGTAGGTGTGAGAATACCTAACTCCCTTAATAAAGACTGAATCCATGTTAACTCTGAAGTGGCGATGGCAACTCCACGATATTCGGCTTCAGTGCTACTCTTTGAGACCGTTTTCTACTTCTTTGCACTCCAAGAGATTAAATTCCCACCAAAGTAAATGCAGTACCCACTTGTTGACCTGCGATCATCTAAATTTCCTGCCCAATCGGCATCCGAATATGCATTAAGAGTATAGTCTTTGACAGGCCTGAAAAACAAACCATAATCGATTGTTTGCTTCAAATAGCGTAAAATACGCTTTACCAACTCCCAATGCTCTACAAATGGCTCATGCATATACTGACAAGCTTTGTTTACCGCCACAGCTATATCAGGTCTTGTAATTTGAAAATATTGCAATGCGCCTACAACACTTCGGTAAAGTGTAGGGTCTTTAAATTTCTCACTTCCCTGTCTTTGAAGTTTCCCACTTGCTTCCAGATGAGTGCAAACAGGTTTTATGCCTTCTAGCTTTTTTTGATGCAACAAATCAGCTATGTACTTGCGCTGTTATAGAACCAGATTGTCACTTTGTTGAAGTACCTCAACTCCAAGGAAATAAGACAACCTGCCCATGTCCTTTACTGCAAAAGCAACACCCATATCAGCGATTAACTTATCAATCAGGCATGTGTCAGAACCTGTCACGATGATGTCTTCGACATAGATTAAAACATATGTCATAGAGCTGCCAGTATTTTTGATAAACAATGATGAGTCTGCAACCGATGCCGTGAAACCTAGCTGTAAAAGATGATTTGTAACACCCCGAGTTCCGGATCATGGTCAAATCCATATGGAGACCCGAACTCGAAGCTTTACGGGTCGGAAAGAGACTTATGCATATATTTCTCTTACTTAAATTTTATTTAAGTTCTTACAATAATATAACTTAGCATTTCTAACAAGATTTTACACATATGAAACATGAAGTGATGAATTTGAATTTACTAGAAATCTTTAAAAACATTTAGTTCAAATTTACATTTCAAACAATTTTAAGAAAACAATGCGATCACTAATATACTCATTCCTAGCTTTCGTTGCGCCACTCTGATAAATCTGCAAGGATGTCAATTGGGGTGAGATGACAGCTCAATAGAATGCATTCCCAATTCTCCAAAGATACGCAAACATAATCATTTTATCAAGAAAAAACATATACCAAGAATCACATCACGACTTCGGCGAATCATTGTTATATTCGACAATCACGTTACCAATAATGTTTCTAATAAATTATCTTATTTAGATTCCAATCGGAATTCACAGCGCCAATAATATTTCCAACAAATCATCTAAATTCAGATTCAAGACATGAGTTCATAACACTAATAATATTTATATTGTCACAACAAACCATAAGTTTACAACACCAAACTAATTGTCAAGAAGTCATTCCTCAATGATTCAACACATCTGTTCACGTATTAATATCGTCACATAGAAACCATGAGTTCACTAATCATCCAATTGGGATTTAACACATCAATTCACAATTCATCCATTTAAGTTTCAACTCATGAGTTTATAAAATCAATTATATTTCCAATAAATCATTTAATCTATATTTCAATACATCTCACCAACAAATCTTGAGTTCACAACATTTATGTTATTATCAACAAACCATTTATCAAATCATCCATTTAGGAGTCAACTCATCAATTCACAACAACAATATTGTTTTCAACAATTCATCCATTTGAATTTCACAAATGAGTTCATAATACTAATTATGTTTTCAATAACTCATTTAGTTTAGATTTCGAACACATTATTCACATATTTATAAGTCACCTCAAACCATGAGTTCACGGTACGAAAACCTTGGTTGGTACACCACCTATCGTTTATCGTCACGGACAGCCTCCATCGATGGTCAATAACAAAAGTTCTTATGGGGATCATACCCATTTGCTCTTGGGGATCATTACCCATTTCATTAACAGTACGAAAACCTTGGTTCGTACACCACCTATCGTTTACCGGCACGGACAGCCGTCATCGATGATCGGAAACACAAGTTCCCATGGGGATCATTACCCATTTAACTCTCGGGGATCATTACCCGCCGTTAGCATGAAAGCATATTTCATCTAACGGAAAAAATGAACTCATTTCCTTTTTATAAATCGTTTTTACACACAACATAAGCAACCATGGCTTAACAACATGAATTTCATTCAAGCATTTAATCAAACACACTAGATGCAACCACATTACATTATATGTTTCATGCTTCTACCTTTATCAGATCATCCTAAAATTTTACAGAAACATTCTTCACACATTCATACATAACATATCTAAAATTCACACTAAACCAGCGGTTCAAACAAGATATATTGAATTTACAATGGAATCCCAAAAACTGGGAAGATTACATGTTATCACCAAAGAATTCACTATAAATTCATATTAGTCTAAAATTGAGCAAATCCAAAGCATATTGAAAGATAATATATTTATCTACAACTTTTGCTAAGACTTCAAATCGTTTCAACATCACTAAAATTTCCTAAGAACATCAAAACCACATAAACTCGTAACTGTCCAGAAATTTCAGAAACTGTCATCCAATTTCAAACACACATTCAACGGTGAATTTTTGTCATATTGTTCTCAAACTTTAACCATAGATACCCAATCATGTTATAAACCAATAATAGAAGTCTGATCATCAATAATGTGCATCAAATTAAATAGACAAATTTTAGAACCCTAATGATATAAAAATAAACAAAATTGAAATCAAAGTATATCAAAGAAAAACACAAAGAGAAAAGGGTTAAACATTCTACCTCAATTCCATTGGTCCTCCTATCATTTTATTTATCCTTCTTCTCTAAAAATCTCTAGCTCCATCTCATCTTCTTCTCCTAGACTTTTCTTTTCTAACTTTCCAAGTTCTTATTTTCTAAAACATTATATATAAATACTAACATTACTAATAATACATAATACACATTTTTATTATTACTTATTTTTATTTTAAATGTCTTTTGATTTTCCTCATATTTAGGTGATTATACTTTCACCCTAACTTTTTAGTTTCAATCAACCCCATCTGGACCACATAGTTAGATAAGTTGGGTACAACCCGACCTGAAACGGTAAATAAAAATACCGGGTATTACATGATTGCTGAGGCGGGAAAACCAAGCACGTGGCGCCTGCTTGAGCCCATACAAGGACTTATGCAACTTGCACACGTGAGTAGGAAAGTTTGGATCAACATAACTGGCAGGCTGTTTCATGTACACTTCTTCTTCCAATACACCATGAAGAAATGCGTTTTCGACATCTAGTTGACGCAAATTCCAGTGATTCATGACAACAATTGAAAGAACCAGACGAATTGTACATGGTTTTACCACCGGAGAAAAGGTTTCTCCATAATCGATGCCCTCTTGTTGAGTGAACCCTTTCGCCACCAAACGAACCTTGTACCGCTGGATAGTGCCATCAGGATTTCGTTTTATTCGATAGACCCACTTTGATCCTACTACATTCATCCCATCTTCAAACTTCACCAGTGAGTAAGTTCCATTATTGATAAGAGCATTTATTTGCGTATCCATGGCATCTCTCCACTGCGGAATCTTACAATCTTTTGAGTAACATGTTGGTTCCATAAAATCATCATCATGCAACGGATACTTTATTTTCGTGAGGCACAACTTCTGAATTGGCTTTGTAATACCAGCCTTAGATCGTGTCACCATAGTGTGACCAGGTTGCTGTCCTTGGTGTGACTATTCCACTTTAGGAATATTTGTCGTTGTCTCACCTGCTGACTCATCATGTTGCGATATATGTACATCAGAACTGGTTGTTGTAGTTGAGAAGTCTGGGGATGGTAATGCTGCTGTCATATCTGCAGAATGCTCTGGTGAAGGTGATGCAGTACGTACCGGTGAGTTTTGTTGTAACACCGCTGTAGACTCAGGTTGTTGAAGGTGCAACTGCGCTTGACGTGTTGGCATGAAAACTGAATATCCAAGAATACCCGTACTTGTAGCATGAAATGGCTGACAAACTTCAGGAGCTGGCTGTTGTAGAGGAGAGAATGGGAACGAGTTTTCTTCATAACGCACATGGCATGAAATATACTGCCAGTTTGTTGGCTGATGGAGACAAACATATCCTTTATGATCTGCACTGTAGCCTATAAATATACAAGGGAGATACCTAGGCTCTAATTTATTAGCATTATAAGGACGAAGGCAAGGATAAGCCAAACAGCCAAAAACACGTAAAAACTTGTAATCAGGTTGTTTATTGTATAACAGTTCAAGTGGAGTTTTTGTTTCCGAAGTATATTTGGGAATCCTGTTAATAAGATAACAGGCAGTAGTGAAAGCTTCTGACCAGAACTCTTTTGGCAGATGTGCATGAAACAGAAGGGCAAGACCACTCTCAGTTACGTGCCTAATGCGACGCTCTGCTAGACCATTCTGAGCTGAGGTATGTGGACACGAAAATCGATGTTGGATACCAGAATTGTTTAGATAAGAAGTAAAATTTTTGTACTCAAGAGCATTATCAGATTTGAAGATCTTAATCTTATGACCCGTTAGGTTCTCAACTTGTTTATGAAAGTGAACAAAAATTTGTAAAGCATCATAACGTTGTACCATTGGAAAGACCCAAGTATAATGTGAGAAGGCATCCATTAAAAGCATATAATAACGAAATCCATTTCTAGAAATTTGTGGAGATACCCAAATATCAGAAACAATCAAACTTAATGGTTTATCAAACGTTGTAGTACTAAGAGAAAAGGGAAGTTTCTTGCTCTTGCTAACATGACAAGAGTGACAGAAATCAAACTTCTTATGCAAAACAGGAAGTGAAAAATTGCTAATTATTTTTGAAATTGTGCTAAGCATTGGGTGGCCAAGACGCTGGTGCAAAACAGGTAGACTGGCAGAGAGATAAGACTGTGGAGAAATCAATGGATTTATGTCACCTATACCATCGAATATGTAAAGCCCATTCTCATTCCTCCCCTTTAGCAGCGTTGCTCCCATGCATTTTTCCTTCACAACAAAGAAGTTTGTGTGAAACTCAAAGTATACATGATTGTATTTGCAGAATTGATAAACTGAGAGTAGATTTGTTTTAATTTCTGGTACATGATATACTCGATTTAAAAGAAAACAACGAGCGAATTTAGCATTACCAATATGTGCAATTTGTAGAGCATTACCATTACCAATCCTAACTTGATCGGTACCATCATACTCATGAGGAATACACATATTCTTGACATCAGTGGTCAAATGGTGAGTTGCACCAGAATCAATCACCCACTGTTGCTCAGCTGGTCCTCCCGGAAGTGCAATATAAGCTGTTGGTGCTTTGTTTTGATTGGTAGTACCTTTTCATAGCGCCAACAACAACGATCTGCCGTGTGATTGCGTTTCTTGCAGATCTGACATAATATATCACTTTGAGCAAAGTTTCTCTGTTGCGGAGGACGACGATTGTTGTTGTTGTTTGGTGGAGTCGGGCCTCTATGTTGATTATTAAACCTTCTAGGTTCATTCCTTCTTGATGACGCTGAGCTAGAAGAGACAATATTTGCTATTGGTTGATGTATTTGTGCTAGCTGCTGTTCAAGTCTCATCTCAAAGGTTAAAAGATGAGAAGTAAATGTCTATATGTCAAGATCCTCATTGGTGCTTAAAGAAGTCACAATTGGATCATAGGAATGATTCAATCCATTACTTATGTATTGCTTCATTTCACATGAAGTCACCGTATAGCCTGATGCTGCAAGTTGATCAAACAAATTTTTAGCCTCATTCAAATAAGCCTTTAAAGTATTATTACCTTTGTTCATGCAGTGTAGCTGTTTTTTGAGACTCATCTGATGAGCCTTGGTTTTAGGTGCAAACTCCGTTTCCAAAGTATCACATACTGCTTTGGCTGTATCTAGCCCTGCAACCTTGCTAAGAGCTTCAGGAGTTAAAGTTGAGTTGAGCCATCCCACTAGCAGTGAATCTTGGGATTCATAGTCAGTAAAATCTGGATTTATAGCTTCACTGTTAGGAAGATTTCTGGCTGGTTTTTCTTTGGTTCCATCAATGAAACCGGTTAATCCATATCCTTTTAGGATAGGCTTGAACTGAGTTTTCCACAACAAGTGGTTTGTTTCTGTATGTTTCAAAGTGACGAGGTGATGAATTTGTATCCGTCTTAGATTGTTTGTTGTTGCTGCCATTGTTGTTGTTTAGGTTTTTTTTTTTTTGTTGTTGGCTGGGTTTTGTTGTTTTTGGAAGCTGCGGAAGCGTACGCTGGATCAAAGCCTGATACCAAGCTAGAATACGTTTTTGGTGAATATCTTCCACACAGCAATGTGGATATTTTAATCTTCTATTTATATCAATAGCAGATACATTGTTCAAAACTGTTTAACAGAAAATAAAGGAAGATCCTAAATAATAGTCAGAGATATTTGCTGATGACCAGACTTAGTGTTTGCTCTATTGAACCGCTTCCTTAGTCTTTGTTGATGACTGAGACTCTTCTGTTACTCTTGGATAACTTGTGCTGACATTTTCCATGTAACTCAACCATACACAGAGGATAGATTCATTTTTCACCACAATGTGAAAATTAGAATTTTCATTTTTATTTCTAAAATCTTATTTCTCTAGATACTTGAAAGCTGGAATTTTCATAAGTCTCGTCTAGACATTTGTTTTAAGTGAAAACTGAACCAATTTCTTAGGAGAGATGCCGAATAATCATAGTATATGGGGATAACTGACTATATAAAAAAATTCCAATTATCATAGATTGGTAGGGACCTACGGTGATACTCCCTCCGTCCCACTATTAAATGACCTATTTGATTTTAGATTTTGTCCCACTAATAAGTAACCTATATCACTAAATAATGAGATATTTCTAAAATTATCCTTTTAGTTAATTACAAAAAATATAAGAAATATGTATAACTTGATAGGCTTGTTTATATTCGTTACGTAGGTGTTTTAAAATGTTTTTCAATGGAATGAAGTTTGCGAACATCCGTGGAGTAGTTTGAGACATAAATCATTTCTAAATTTCACTAATTACTATCCATAAGGGGTATAATTGTAAAAAAATGTTTTAAAAATACTCTTTTCCTTGCTTGCCTTAAAAATTGTGCAAACTTAAACTAGGTCACTTAATAGTGGGACGGAGGGAGTACTTAATTGGAACATTGGTGGCATATGTTGATAATCCGTAAAATACTATCCTAAGTACGGGTGATAAGCTAGCTTATATGAGTGAAGAAGTTAGTAAATGGGGTGCGCCAACGAGTTAGTTTAGGAGGTATTTTAGGAATTATAAAAGACTACGGTTACAACTTCGTGAAGTAGTTAGTCAGTTAGTCAAATGGTGTCGTGAAAACAGTGAAAAAGAGTTATTATTGGAGGATTTTCAGGAGTCATCGAAATTTTAAAAATAAGATTTTTTTATTTTTATTTTAGGGAAAAGGTTATAATTGTAATTAAATTTATTTTTGACTAATTTTGGGTTGCTCAAATAAGCAATTTAAATGGTGGGTTTTAGATACAAAAAATTTCTCTTTTGGGCCACAATTATTTTTCCCAAAATCAAAGCTGACACTGAAACCCTAATTATTTCATAAACCTCCCTGGTTTTTATGGTGATTTCTTTTTTTCTTTTCATCTGCTAAGTTTATTTATTTTTATCTTCTTAATCCTGATTGTCTTTTCCTCCATAACAACACGATTGAGCATCGTTATCTAAACCTTAAATTATTGACCAGTCACCAAGTCTTTCTTTATTATCATGATTCACCTCTAGCTTCCCAACTCCTGATTTGGTGTTGGAAATATCGAATATGAAAAACATGCATAGTGGTGTTATATTTCATCCGGAAATGGTTGCAAATATCGATGAAGTTTTAACACAATATTATGAGAAGTTTCAGCATAATATTATGAATACAATACAACAGTATCACAGACCACCAATCTTTGGGGATCGACTAAATATTGTAAGTGAAATCTCTGAAGATCGAATAAAGGTATTTTAGGCAAATTATAACAATGTACATGGCATCTTTATCAGAAATTATTATTTTAATCAATTATAAGTGTAACGAATTTATAATTATCTGGATGACAAATATCTAAACAAGTTCTCATGGGTCAAAATAAGTCTTATTATAGCTTGTAGTATTTAGTTAAATCTCTATGACCAACTATTATTCCGTCTCATGCCGTGCCGTTACGGCACTGGTTATTTCTAGTATATATATATATATTTGTACGAAATTTAGTGATTATTCATTTATATTTTCATTGGGCCTTTAAGAACTCAATTTTTTTTAATTCATTAATGCGTTTAGCGAAGTTATTCATTTATCCCCTTTGCCCAAGTAGGAACCGAGAAAGATTATTCATTTGACGAGGTTATTCATTAGTTGAAGATTCGTTTATAGACTGTATCTCTTGTACGGAAATTTAATTAAAATAATCAACTATACGGAAATTTAATTAAGATAATCAATTAAAAAAGTAATCTTAAATTATGATTTTTTTAAGGATTAGCGGTTAAGGATCGCCTAATATCCTTTTGTCCTATATGGATTGGTATGAATCGTGCTAATAAGAGTCTATACCTACAAAGAGGAAAACTTAACGTGCACATAAGTTATTACGAAAGTACGAAGTGATTAGCTAATATTGCACATGAAAATACAAAGTGATAGGTTTATTTTGCACATTAAACATCAAATACACATGTAAGATTATAATGTAAGTGTGTATAACATTTCTATTTCTGCCCTCTTTTTTTTTAACCCTGAAATGATGAACGTGGATCTCCGAGTTCCAACTTCCCATCATCCATTGCAGCATTTTAAGGAACATGCAATTGGGGGATATGAAATAGTAATGTAATGTTCATACCGGCATGGTTTTTCAACGACGGAAATAAATAAAAAATCCATGCTGGTATGAACAGTAACATTACTATTCATATCCCACAATTAATCCTTAATTTTAAGGCACCGATGGAGGAGGCTTACATAATCATCCCTTATCAATGAAGAGGATAAGATGTGACATCCTTTGATTCTCTCTCTAAAAGTCTGTCAAATCCTAGACCTATTAGTTATTGACCAATGTTATCCCGCATAGTTTTGCGGGAAGCTATCCCGCTCAAGCTGCTTCTTTACCGTTAGATGATTAAATCAACGATTGGATCGCATTCAGGAAAGGACCCACCATTTTTCCTAAAGGGTTCAATGTTGTTGGATCTGGGTTTTAGCGTGATCTAATGGTAAATTAGCCTCTTGAACGGGATAACTTCCCAAAAAACGGGGCCCCACTCACTCTGAAGCTGCTCATATTAAGCAGAGCTCATTTATAGGGTCGGCGTAGGGAAAGGACTAGCGAAAATCAAAAAAAAAAAAAGGATTAGAGCAAATGTCTTTTCTGATGATTATAGGGGGCAGACTACGACCTCGAAATCTAATAAGTACTATGCTTGGGAGGGTCTTGTCGTCTCATCTAGAGAGAAGAGACCCTAGTATAGACTAGGAGGAAGCAGACATCAATCTATGGGTCCAAATACTTACTGTGTCATGATGGATTTCTCACACCACATTGGTTGTTCTAGTTGTACATGATGGATCTTAACGTAGTCAAAGGAAGAATTTACGTTGAATTTATGGAAATTTCAACTTAAAAAATCCATGTATCGAAAAGGCATTGTCTTATTTTATAATTTATTTGAATGAGAAAATTGGCGCATGCTTATTATGATATAGAGCACCTTCTAAACATAAATCTTGTTGGAGATCTTAGTTAGAATTTTGATCCCCAATATTACAAATATATTATGCAGATCATGTAATAACTATGCAAAATTATTAGTTTTTTTTTTCTTCTTTTGATCAGCTACAAAAATATTAGGTTTACGTTTGGATTTGATGTAATAACTATTGCTTTTCTATTGTTACAGATTTACAAAGAATACCGATCCATAAACCAAAATAAGTGTTTGTTTTACAAGTATTTCGTAATTTGGTTTTGATCTAAGAGGATATTGCGATGGAGGTGTCGCTTGATGGCCGGAATAGGGAAGAATTCGGAGAATGAGGAGAAGGGGAAGAAAATTGTGGCGCGGGTGGTTGCTTTTGCGACCCTATGTATGAACAACATGCACCTATGCGGATAGAGGGGACCGAAAGGTCTTGCCTGCAACATTTAATAAAATTCCATAAAGTATACAATAAAAACGCTATTTATTACACTATATTCCACCATTTTTATAATAAAGATTAAAGACGCTATTTATTACACTGTGTTTCACCATTTTTACAAAGTTTGTGTGTGGAAACTTATTTTTTAACCTATGTTACAGGTGAAGAATCGTATTTTCACATTTACTCGATCATTATAGAGGATAAGAATCTTCAGAACAAAGTTATAGAATAGCTGTGTAATTTCACCTAGAGAGGTAAGGAAAACACACTAGGGAATTGTTGGAAAGAAAAAGATTAGGGGATTTGACGTGTAAACCAAAAAAGAATCAATGATTTTAGGAAAAAATTACAATTTCTACAAGCTTAAATTGTAGGTAAAGTGTTTATTTGTTTTCTCTACATGAAATGTGTTATCTGGAAAATATAATATAGTTATACAGCGAATACGTAACTAACGAACTTCGTTAAATGAAATGACTATCTACATTAAGTAAGAAATATACACATTAGGAAAGATGACTAATGCAGCGTCATAAATACAAAAAAAATTCTTGGTGAATCGTGAAAACGGACACCATAAAAACCGCCCCCTCACACTCCCTAACTTAGTGGCCCCACTAAATCAAATCCACTGCAAATTCTCAGGCACATGGCCCACCATCATGAGCCTACACGGTTTTGTTGTGGTTTTTTGATACGTGGTTTTTTTATATATCAATTTGGGTATATAACTTCTTTTTTATGGAAGCATCTGACATATATGATGTCAATGATCAAGATTCAAAAGATTAAGAAACAAAATGGTTTGAAGCCATTATCAGGATGTCAATTTCTTCAGCAGAATGTAAAATTTTAGTACAATTTTTTTTTCTCCGTTTCTTTAAGTTTTGAAAATTGTAATTTAGTACTAATTGTTATTTTCTGTTTTATGATGTAATTGATCATGATGTAATCAAAATTTAATATAAATAAAATTATAAGGCCTTGCCTTTTTTCTTCAAAAAAAAAAAATAGAACTACTGAAAATCCCAATGGAGAGGCAAGTCATTAAAGAACATCAGAAGTGTGGTGATTTATCCACCATGCGTTTATTTGGTATTTTAACTTTCTTCTCAAATTTTGATCAACTGGTGCTTTAACTCTCTCACCAAAACGGGAAGGATGTATCACAAACATGAAAACCCTTAACCCAACATTTTTTACAATTCAGGTAATTCAAAACCCTAAATAAACTCGACTGAGATCTATGAACAGAAACTTCTGCACACCTATTTCGTTGATAAAATTCGACTATACAAAAAAAGGCATTACAATTGATTTAAGCACTTAACCACCGACTAATCCAATAACAGTATAACACTGAAAAATCTTATACCTATCATTGTAATCCAATTTAGTCGTCCCGTATCTAAATAAATCAAGCATGTTTAAACTTCCTAACACGAGTTCCTATTTAATAGTTATCACCTCAAGTCCAGTTGAAATGGGATGCGGTGTAATCCTCACAATGATGGAGGAACGATAAACGTAATACCAGTGTGGCATCCACTACGTGATTGTCGAAAATGCAGTGAGGGCACCATTGGGATCACGTCAAACGTTCCTCAGTTTCGTCGTGAGGTATAACGCTTCAATCGGACTTGGTCAGACAACATATAAAATAGGAAATGAATTGAGGGGGGCACTGGGATCACATCTGACTGACTCCTGTACATTTGACATAAAAAAAGGGGTGGGGGGGGGGGGAACACAATTCACTGAGATTTAATTTACTAAATACCTTAATAAGCTTATCTATGTACAGTTGAAAATCAAATCCAGTCATATGAAATATCAATCGCGGCAGGGTTTTAATAAATCCATTTTCATGGTAGATCATACCTAAAAAGTAAATGAATTTCACTCACCGATAAAAGACAGGCATCCAGCATCTTCATAAAGCCACTCTTCATAATAAAAATGCAAACTATTTCCATATAAAAAACAACAAAGTTTTTTCTCATACGATTAACGTAGTTCTTATGTCAGCAGGGAGTTAAACTGTGGAATATTATCTTCGTTCAAGAGATACAAAGCCGTGGGAGGATACAACAATGTCCTGCAAACTTGAACCAATATAATCTTTGGAAGTTTCTCTCTATTAGAGCATTGCTCGGTCGAACTCGCAAGCGTTGCTATCTCAAGCTTATTTTTTAAGTTTAGTTTCCAAAACTATAAGTCTTGATTTCTAGTCTACTTTTAGCTAAGTCTCGGATTAGGATATTAAGTGTAGTTGATATTTAGACTCCACGGCATTCATCGAATGAAGACGAAGAACTACTCAAGGGAACTTGTGGAACTTCATCAACAAAAGGTATGCGGAGACTTGAACTTATCTATCACTCAAAAGTCTATCTATTCTATCTTCTATTTTGAGACAAAAGTCGTATTGCTATATAGTCTTCAATTATACACATTTGTTATTTCGAGCCGATTTTATCTTGCTTATCTATTTCTCGAAATATGTGTTGGAAAGCTTTCGCTTTAGCCAAGTTCATCTTTACTGGTGACAAAAGTCATATTGATTATTTTAATAACTTGAAAATCGCTTTGATGAAAATAGTTTGTGGATAACAACTATTTCAACATCCTGTAAGAAAGTTTCAATGATTTAAATGAGAGTTTAGAACAAGTAACCATGTTTGGATATAAACAAAGTGTGTTCTCACATTTGTGTAAAAGTTCAAAACCGGGAACCTAAAGTATGCATACCCGTATGCATACTGGCGGAAGTTTCACGTCCGTGAATTTCTGTTGGAGTTTGGAAGTAAAAAACAAACTCAATCCGAATACTTACGTATGCGTAACCGTTTGCATACTTAAGGAGGTTACTTTCTAAAATTGGTTTGTTCATGAACTAAAATATTTATATAATAAGGAATGCAATATTTGCAAACCGTGGCTATAATGTTCGTGAATTGATTCGAGTGAATCAAAATTGATTTTGGTTCGATTATGTCTTGTATACTTCTATGAGATCTAAGCAATTGAACATCTCTCTAACTAGTTCATTTGAGTAATTTGAACTAGTTATGGTAAAGATGAGTAAGGTTGATATGAAAGTGCTCATATGGATAACCATTGGTTAACTATTGTTGAACCGACTAAGTGTACACGTTTAGGTACGGTTACTCAAACCTAAGTAAAGGTGCATTTCAATTGTGTATAACAAGCTAAGTTTGATCTAACGGTTGAAATATATTAGCTTGAATCTAATCAGGTTTTCATCTAACGGTGAATATTGAATGCTTTGTTACCAAGGTAACTTAGATTGCAAACCCTGATTTGAAATCTATATAAAGGAGAACTCTAACGTAGATTGCAAACCGTGATACTAGTTGTATAATCTAGAGTCGATTCTAATTTAACCTTAGATTTTTCACGAAACCCAGTAGGATAACGACTTAAAGACTTCATTGGGATTATGAAGCCAGACCCAACTATTTTCGCTATAGTTGCGTGATCAGATCTTGCTGTTTTCTATCGTGATTGAGCATAATTGTAAGATTGGCTTGAGATTTATATCTTTGATAGGCAAGATTGAAAAGTATTCATAAACACCTTCGTCTCATCATTTGTGATTCTACAATATCTTGTTTCGTTAATCGATTAAGATTATTGTGAGGTGATTGATAATACTAGGTTGTTCTTCGGAAATATAAGTCCGGGTTATCAATTGGTTCCTGTTCACCTTGATTTATATCAAAAGACGGAACAAAACTCGTAGGTATTTCTGTGGGAGACATATTTATCTATTCCAATATACTTTTCTATGTGAGACAGATTTTTTTATCAAGTCTTCGACTTTGGGTCGTAGCAAATATTAGTTGTGGGTGAGATAAGCTAAGGGAATCAAGTGCATAGTATCCTACTGGGATCAGATATGTAAGGAGCGTAACTGTACCTTGAATCAGTGTGAGATTGATTAGGGTTCAAATACAGTTCAGACCGAAGTTAGCTTTGTAGTAGGCTAGTGTTTTTAGCGGCTTAATACAGTGTGGTGTTCAAATCTGGACTAGGTATCGGGATTTTTCTGCATTTGCGGTTTCCTCGTTAACAAAACTTTTGGTGTCTATGTTATTTGTTTTCCGCATTATATTTTGTTATATAACTTTAATATCACAGGTTGTGCGTTGAATCGATCAATTGGTAAATCCAACCTTGGTTGCTGATTGAAATTGATTGATCCTTGAACATTGGTCTTTGGTACTGTTCAAGTTATTTCTCTTGTATTCAATCCAGCTCGCAAATTCCTATTTGTTTGATTGTGGTTTGATTCGGGAAACTGAGATATAACTCTTTGATATACTTTTTCTTAAGATTGAGTCTGACTGTATAGTTGATTCTATTGAAAGTATATTGGAGTTAGTCCATACAGATTTCTAAACAAAATATTGGGTGAGGATGTTATACCCTCGCTTTTTCAATTGGTATCAGAGCAGTCAAACACGTTCAAGACCTCATAAGTCTGTGTTTGTAGCGATCTGACTCTATGGAAGAAAGTGGTATCTCTGATAACGTAACACCAGTTTAGATTTACTCTGATTTGGTTCAAAATCATGAGTCATCTGAGATATCTCTCTCATCTTCTCCTTTGACTGAATCTGTAAAAAGGAAAGGGTACCCAAAATATACCTCAAGCTATTACTTTTCCTTCCTTTAAGTCCTTTCCCCGAAAGTGATTGTCTATGGACTGAATCGAGACAATACAACAAATCGGTTCACACTTTGTGTCATCATCTATGGATACGAGATCGAGATAATACAACAACAAAGTGTGTTTACTAGATACAAAGGTTCGGACTTAACCAAACTCAATAGGATTCACGTATCAAGTAAATAGGAATTAACATTTGTGCAATTTACTTTAATTACAATAAAACAATTATAATGCGGAAATATAAAGTAAATGATACAGCAATATTTTGTTAATGAGGAAACCGCAAATGCAGAAAAACCCAAGGACCTAGTCCATAATTGAATACTCTCAGGATTAAGCCGCTATACAAAATAAACCAACTTCGTATAATTGAGACCAAGCAACTAAACCTATATTTCACCTATTTCCGTCTGTATTCCCATGCCTCCAACCTGTAAACAAGTCACGTACTTGGACAAATTCCTTTAGATCGTATTCCAAACAGTAAAGGAACAACAAATCTGTTTGGTATCAACTCTCTTCAACCAAGTGATATGAGTTGCGCAAAGGTTCCCTTGTTTATCTTAACATAAACTCCTTTGCCAGGTTCCAAGATCTATCTTATATTCAATCACCCAAAGGAAATCGTCAAGATTAAGCCAATCAATACCTTTAATCACAAGGAATCATATTGATGCCGATCTTCCTCAACTAATCAATCCAATTTACCACAAGGATAAACTGATTATTAATTGGATCCTCTTTTTCCCAAACAAGTATTGTGCACACCAAAGATTGTAAAAACCAAGTCAGAAATCTTCAATATCTTCTTTGTCTTCAAATCTTCTTAGATCTTCAATAAATACATGCACACAACTACTTGAATCTCTTGTGATCAATCACACACAGAACGGAGTCTGTTAACAATGGATTATCACAGGATCGTCTTTAGATCTAACAACAGTCTAAAGATCTCTGTCGAAAACTTGAACTAGTTTGAGTGAATCTTATATCAGAAGAGAAGATTCTCAAGCATAAACAAACTAGGTGCAATCAAATTTCAACCACCGTTAGTCAATCAAATCAATACGAAAACTAAAGATAAACCGCAATATCTAGTTTCCCACCAACGGGTCGCGCTAGAGCTTCTCAATCCCAAAGAAGACTTTAAATTGATCGGCCGTAAGAGATTTCACCTAATTAGATTACTCTCCTCTCCGATAGGCGGCTTCACCAGTAACAAAGACAAAAGAGTAAGTCTAATGTTACACAGGCTTAGTTTGCTAGAAATGGAAACTCAAAGTATTTATAGACAATGAAGTTTGGACACCAAGGAATTTCCAAACCGAAAATATACTCAAGATATTTTTCCATATTAACCCAAATTCGGCTTTCATAATTCCTGTGAATGCACTGTCCAAAAATATTGATCGAAATCTCCTTGGAAAATCTTTAATTAGAAAATGCATATTACTAATTCTTATTTTCCATATATAATTAAATAACCCTTAATTAAAAAGATTCTTAACTTATTTAAATTCGATCTTGGGATTTACTTCCTTCTTATCCGTTAAGGAATATATTTGAACAATATAGAATAAGCATTAATGCACCGTGTTCAAAGTATGACGACATCTTACTCTTGCAAGTCTTTTCCATGCTTGCTCACTTGAAACCGATTTACCACACTTCCAAACATGTTTAGAATTGGTTCATCTGACTTTCAAGAACTATGTGATTGATCAAGTACCATTCAATCACAACTCATGGGTTTATGGTTCTACCAAAACAAGTTTCGGTGCTACTTCCATGTGAGTACTGTGAATAGTTACACTAGCTTACCAAAGATACGGCTGACTAGGTACTAGGATCGATTCCCCACATATATTTGGTATCTAACTTGTATGCACTACACATGTCCATAGGATCGGTTCCCCCTTCCCAAAAACGTGTTTCACATGTTCATATGATCGGTTCCCCTTTCTTCCATAAACCTTGCTGCACCTCATACAAGGATCGGTTCCCCTTGTGATGCACCGCACCTCTTACTAGGATCGGTTCCCCTTCTCCCATTAATAAGTTCAGACACTCACAACCCGATCATACCCCGGGTGATTACTTAAGATCGGTTTCACTAATAAAAGTCATACCAATACATAAGTCAGGCCTCATGTGAATAGTGTTACCAAGAACACAAACAAGTTATGAGCGGTTATACTAATCACATATATTCGCTCATAAGATATGTATTGAAGAACAACCCCAATAACGCATGGATATTTCCTATTCGGTTCACAACATATATCATGAACTTACTTCATTAAAACACATGTAAAAACATTGTTTCATAGGATGAAATCCTCACCTCATACCCATACATAATCACAATAGCATTCATACGATTATGTCGATGTTTTATATACAAAGTTTAATGGTTAAGCAAGAAACTTCGTATTGTATTCCTTAATACTATGTCTATCTAGAGTGTTCATGCTTCGCAGTTTTATGTTTTCAATATGCACGACTTGAAAGATACATTAGGGAATGAACAGTTCAAGTCAAATATCACTAACCTCAAGTGGAAGGATGATGTTGTCGTAGCTCCTTAGCTTCTTACTTCTTCACTTCTTCAAGTCTTCGCAATACTTGTAATGCCTCATCCTAATACTTTCAAGCTAACCTATACGAAGTTGACTCTAGTACATTCAAATCAAGCGACTCTTAAATGAGTTTTGTCTCACTAAAATATGACAACCAAACTTGACATACCAACGCTTGGGGGGTTCAACCGAGAAATACTCTAACAATCTCCCCCTTTTTCAATTTTAGTGACAAAACTCTTATAATCATAGGGATAAACAAATTACAAGAATTCATTACACATACGATTGATTCTCGAATCCACAACACATAACCTGTATTTATTCAATCCTCAAAAATGCAGCAGCTGCACCATAATAACAAAGCTTATTCTCCCCCTAAAGGTGAGCTGGGTAGATTTTCAATCCGCACGTCTTTGTTATCCCAATCATATGATATGTTACTCCCCCTTAGTCTATGGTTTTCCTCATTTGTTAGATAAACGTTCCAGCACCATTGTCCTCTTCCCTAGTGACACCAATCAACCATAAATTGATACCAGCATCACTTGTTTACTCTATATATTTCTCCCCCTTTTTGTCACAAAAATAACAAAGAAGCGAACAAAGGACAACACGAAAAGGATCTTACAAATCTCAAAATAGACTTGCAACCTATTGAGTAAAGCACGAGGGTTCCACATACCATTTTTGATAACCAATATCAAAACCGAAAATACAAGTAATTACGTTTTGATATGTTATCATGGAAATAATTGCATGAAGCAATTTTCCCAACTAGTTTAGCAAACCAAAAATCAACTAAGAAACTTAGTTCCTTTTTTAAACCGATTGTATAAATACAACCGCTTCATTCGATAAGTCCAAAACAAATATAAACTCCATTTTTCTCATCAGGTTTTAATTATCCATATAACTTAGACCTTTAGATTTCAAACAAGCCAAATACTAGGTTAGTTAACTAGCATTTCCTTGTTTAGGATTTCGGCTAGACTTGAATAACCGAAACCTCCCCTTTGATAAGTCTAACTAAGATCAGAATTAACTTAGTTTATCTTATCCGGAATCGAATTGGACTAAACACCTCGTCCCGTCAATCATATTCATTCGTTAAGCCATAAATAATTCATACAAACCAATAAATCAACTTGCATAATTATTCACCTCAACCGGATGCAATTGAAACAACACACATAAATTAAAGTTTCACTATTGCACCGAAATTTTGTAAGCTTAAACTAATGATATCACACAACAAAGTAAGATAACAAAAGTTTTACTTAACCGGAAACAATTGAATCACATACACATCCATACATACATAATGGAATAAACACATCAATTGTACCAAAAATTTCGTTTAAGCAAAAGCAATATATATATATCAAATAAAAATAGGATTTTCTTAAAACAGGAAAACAATTAACTAACAAGATTGTTACCTCAATTTCTCATCCAACTTCTCCAAATATGATTCCATCGTTTTCTTCTTCCGGGAGAATTGATATCGAAATACCATTATGTTGTCATTCTCATGCCAAAAACAAAAGAATAACAACAACCAACCTTTACCATAGAAAGGTTGAAAATCGGTTTTAACAATTGCAAGCAAAAGTTGAAAACCGTCGAAACACATATGCTTTTATGCTAAACCAAAACCGATTCAACATATTGTGACTTTTTCACATATTGTTTCTACAGGAATCCCTCATGATCCTTTGATAAAGCCTACCAACTTGGGCTAGAACTTAATCCTGCTAAATCAAAAAGTCACCCAAACCATAATGGTACACAACATATTATGAGATCGAATATCAAGGTAATAAAACCGAAATCAAACATCTCATATACAAACATAGCAAATAAATAAAACATTAAAGTACCGGCTATGTAAATCAAAAACTATCATAAGAAAAATTATAAATCAAATAACTTTATTTATAATAATAAGATAGTTTTATTCAAAATAGACACTTAAAACTTGAAATAAATCAACAACTAATGTCTACTCTTATTCTTATTTGAAGGTAAATAAGCCTTCATTTGTTTTCCCATTGAGAATTCTTTGACGTTTTTCTTCAATTTTTGATTCAATATTCCAGAACTCGGATTCAATGTCTAGAATTCCTTTATAAGTTTCAGGATTATTCCTGGCAGTAAATGCCATCTGCTTTTGAAAATAGTCAAGTTGTTTACCAATCTTTTCAAGCTGAATACCGAGAGACTTCTTGAAAAACTTATATGGAATTAATTCAACCACATCCTTGGAGCCCTGTCCTCCTATAATTTGGCTCATAACCTTATCAATTACAATACTGACCTTTTTCATATCAGTAGAGTTATCTTCCCAAGTATTTTCACATATTCTGGTGATTATACACGGAAACCCGAGATGTCTCTTGATTCCAGAAGACGAGGTAGAGTCTGATATCTTTATCATTTGACTTATAATTATCCCACAGATATCTATCTGGGAGTCTTCTTTAAACAGAAAATAGACAAATTCAGCAAACAATTTGTCCCAAACTGACTTGTCTCTTGTACTTGCAAAAACGGTTGCTAGTGCAAGTTTTCCAAAAACCCTCAGATGAAAGGGTATATCCTTTGTAGGTAATCTATTATTTTCCCAAATAGCTTTCTTTCCAATGATGCATTTTGAAATGTTATCGTGTTCAATTTCAACTCCAGTAATCAAATGACTACATTCCACATCATACTTAATAGCTTTTGAAATTGTCAAACGATTAATGTAATAGATTCCTCGACCAACAAGAGTCACAAAACTGAGTTTTTTTGTGATCAATATTGTGCATAGAAAACTCTTGCCATATCAGGTGAATATTCTTCAAAATCAAAAAGATTTCCCCAGTTTCAATTTTGAACAAACTTTACATAGTCCTTATTTCGGACTTCAGGATCAAACCTTTTTTCAGCAGTAAATTTTATCCCCTTGAGAGTTTCATACTTTTTTAAAGCACGAGTTATCAACAAAACTAGCAAATTCATGCTTGTTATCAATACTGTTAGGAAATATGATCCTATCAACCTTATCGATTCTAACCCGATTATCAGTGGACTTAGTCCTTGAGTTCCTTTTTTTCCATATTTGCGAAAATATGAAAAATCCTAGTTTCGGTTTCTATCAGTCTTCTCCAATATGTACGAACACATAATAAGAGGTTATCTTTTATAGGAAAACTTGAGATAAAAAACGGAAACAGCTAGTTTTAGGAAATACTAGCAAAATCGGAAATCGAGACTTGTGGAGAAACAAATCCGATTTTGTATATATGTTTTTCTTTTGGAAAACCGATTCTTCATGGACTGGATCTTTATTTTGGATTGATTCCATATTTTTGTCCAAAAGTCTGTTTACTCTTTTATTACCAAAGATTGATAATATTACTTGAAACTTACTCAAGAATTTTATAGAGTATACGGATACATGTTTGAACAAAATAAGATATTTGTTAAAAATACCACTTGAATCATAAATCCTGTAAAATTTTAAAAGATCACTTGCTTCATTAAAACAGTTGTGAGGTGTATGAAGCAATCCATAGTTAATAGAATTATTAACTAAAAACTCAATCCTTGGAGGATTACACATTTTCCAAAATTGTACCAATAAAGGTGAGTCATTAACAGTCTTTGATATGAAAATGTTTACAAATATACTTTGATAGGCTATCCAAAATATATTCAAGATTCTAGATTTCACAAGAAAATAATAGTCGTGGTTCATAAAAATTTTAAGTGGAATCTTATGCATCTTCAAGATACTACCTATCTCATTGACCATTGAATCATTATTTATCATAATGATAGACAATCCTATGAAAGGATTATGTAAGTCATTCACGACATACATATGCATCATTCCTAACAGGTTTAGGAATAAAAGTATTACATACTTCATAAGTGTTATCCACCACAAACTTCTGAAGTAGTAAAATCCTGACATTACGTTAACTAAATCATTAACCAAAATCAATTCTTATAGGATGGATCGCACCAAACACAGATTGTTAGATCTTTTCGTGTTTACCTGCTCTGATACTAATTGAAAAGGCGAGGGTACCCCAAATATACCTCAAGCTATTACTTTTCCTTCCTATAAGTCTTTTCCCCAAAAGTGATTGTCTATGACTGAGTCGAGACAATACAAAAAATCAGCTCACACTTTGTGTGATAGTCTATGGATACGAGATTGAGACAATACAACAACAAAGTGTGTTTACTTGATACAAAGGTTCGGACTTAACCAAACTCAATAGGATTCACGTATCAAGTAAATAGGAATTAACATTTGTGCAATTTACTTTAATTATAATAAAACAATTATAATGCGGAAATATAAAGTAAATGACACATTAATATTTTGTTAACGAGGAAACCGCAAATGCAGAAAAACCCCAGGACCTAGTCCAGAATTGAATACTCTCAGGATTAAGTCACTATACAAAATAAACCAACTTCGTATATTTGAGACCAAGCAACTAAACCTATAGTTCACCTAGTTCCGTCTGTATTCCCACGCCTCCAACCTGTAAACAAGTCACGTACTTGGAACAATTCCTTTAGATCGTATTCCAAACAGTAAAGGAACAACAAATCTGTTTGGTATCAACTCTCTTCAACCAAGTGATATGAGTTGCGCAAAGGTTCCTTTGTTTATCTTAACATAAACTCCTTTGAAAGGTTCCAAGATCTATCTTATATTCAATCACCCAAAGGAAATCGTCAAGATTAAGCCAATCAATACCTTTAATCACAAGGAATCGTATTGATGCCGATCTTCCTCAACTAATCAATCCAATTTACCACAAGGATAAAATGATTATTAATTGGATCCTATTTTTCCCAAACAAGTATTGTGCACACCAAAGATTATAAAAACCAAGTCAGAAATATTCAATATCTTCTTTGTCTTCAAATCTTCGTAGATCTTCAATAAACACATGCACACAACTACTTGAATCTCTTGTGATCAATCACACATAGAACGGAGTCTGTTAACAATGGATTATCACAAGATCATCTTTAGATCTAACAACAGTCTAAAGATCTCTGTCGAAACCTTGAACTAGTTTGAGTGAATCTTATATCAGAAGAGAAGATTCTCAAGCATAAACAAACTAGGTGCAATCAGAGTTCAACCACATTTAGTCAATCAAATCAATATGAAAACTAAAGATAAACCTCAATATCTAGTTTCCCACCAACGGGTCGCGCTAGAGCTTCTCAATCCCAAAGAAGACTTTAAATTGATCGGTCGTAAGAGATTTCACCTAATTAGATTACTCTCCTCTCTGATAGGCGGCTTCACCAGTAACAAAGACAAAAGAGTAAGTCTAATGTTACGCAGGATTAGTTTGCTAGAAATGAAAACTCAAAGTATTTATAGACAAGGAAGTTTAGACACCAAGGAATTTCCAAACCGAAAATATACTCCAGATATTTTTCCATATTAACCCAAATTCGGTTTTCATAATTCCTGTGAATGCACTGTCAAAAATATTGATCGAAATCTCCTTGGAAAATCTTTAATTAGCAAATGCACATTACTAATTCTTATTTTCCATATATAATTAAAAAACATTTAATTAAAAAGATTCTTAACTTATTTAAATTCGATCTTGGGATTTACTTTCTTCTTAGTCGTTAAGGAATATCTTTGAACAATATATGATAAGCATTAATGCACCGTGTTCAAAGTGTGATGACATCTTACTCTTGCAAGTCTTTTCCATGCTTGCTCACTTGAAACCGATTTACCACACTTCCAAACAAGTTTAGAATTGGTTCATCTGACTTTCAAGAACTATATGATTGATCAAGTACCACTCAATCACAACTCATGGGTTTACGGTTCTACCAAAATAAGTTTTGGTTTTATATCCATGTGAGTACTGTGCATAGTTATACTAGCTTACCAAAGATACGGCTGACTAGGTACTAGGATCGGTTCCTCACATATATTTGGTGTATGCACTGCACATGTCCATAGGATCGGTTCCCCCTTCCCAAAAACGTGTTGCACATGTTCATAGGATCGGTTCCCCTTTCTTCCATAAACCTTGATGCACCTCATACAAGGATCGGTTCCCCTTGTGATGCACTACACCTCTTACTAGGATCGGTTCCCCTTCTCCCAGTAATAAGTTAAGACATTCACAACCCGATCATACCCCAGGTGATTACTTAAGATCGGTTTCACTAAGAAAAGTCATACCAATACATAAGTCAGGCCTCATGTGAATAGTGTTACCAAGAACACAAACAAATCATGAGCGGTTATAATAATCACATGTATTGGTCGTTCATAAGATATGCAATGAAGAACAACCCAATAATGCCCGACGATTTCCTTTTCAGTTCACAACACATATCATGAACTTACTTCCTTAAAACACATGTAAAAATACTATTTCCTAGGATGAAATCCTCACCTCATACCCATACATAATCACAATAGCATTCATACGATTATGTCGATGTCTTATATACAAAGTTTAATGGTTAAGCAAAAAACTTCATATTGTATTCCTTAATACTATGTCTATCTAGAGTGTTCATGCTTCGCAGTTTTATATTTTCAATATGCATGACTTGAAAGATATATTAGTGAATGAAACAGTTCAAGTCAAATATCACTAACCTCAAGTGGAAGGATGATGTTGTCGTTGTAGCTCCGTACTTCTTCACTTCTTCAAGTATTCGCAATACTTGTAATGTCTCATCCTAATACTTTTCAAGCTAACCTATACGAAGTTGACTCTAGTATATTTAAATCAAGCGACACATAAATGAGTTTTGGCTCACTAAAATATGACAACCAAACTTGACATACCAACACTTGGTGGGTTCAACCGAGCAATGCTCTAACAATCTGCGCTCAACTGGGAAAAATGTCTAGGTGAACAGTTGAAAGATTTTTCAGATGAAATTGATTCATAAGAATGACAAAGTATTGACGAGGGAGTATCTCAATATATCAAGCTCTTTGACCATGTATTAAAAGGAAAGAAGTCAACAACTCATTTGGATGAATATCTGGCACCTCTCTATCAAGAAAACATAAAACTAAGTAAGCTCTTTAAAGGTTATGATTGTGGCTACAAACTCTTACAATCCACCGTTAAATATCGAGAAGAATATGTATATGAACGTGATAATATTCTTCGGAATCTCTTTGTGTTGAGATAAAGACTTGCATAATCTGAAGCAAGATATAACTCTCAACAAAAATGTTTTAATGACAGAGAAATCAGTCTTCTCGCCAAAGAAAAACTATTGGAGACTGATCTTTCTATTGCTCTTGATACGGTAAATTCACTGGAAGAGAATCTAAAAAGATTCATTTCTAGCTCTATAAAATTATCTTCTATGCTGGGAGCATGTAAAGAACATCGTGATACACGTGGTCTGGGATATAAAGGAATAAACGTTCCAAGTACTAGTAAGATCAATTTTGTCCGTGTTAATGACAAGTTTCTATGTGAAAAACCTTCTTTAACATCTGATGTTCCTAGGAACAAGGATTGTCCACCTTCGAAATCAGCTCACATGAGAACAGTCAAGAATAATTCCTTCAACTGTTATTATTGCCAAAACAAAGGACACCTTGAAAGGAGATGTCGTTTTCGACTGAGGAATGAAAAACTTCATAATATTCTTGTATGGATGTCTAAAGAAGTAATTAAACCTGTTTCTCATCTAGCTAGAGTAAAAGGTCATGTCTGTAATCAAGAAAAATATTGTGATGAGCTAACTCTTGATTATGATTATGAGACAAAAATCGCCTACAATTGTAGAAGAAAGAATGTCAGGTGGACAACTGACTCTTTAAATTAATTTGAGAAGAGAAAAAGTCATAGGAGGAAGAAACAATGTTTAAACTCCTTTTCTCTCTCTGATAAAAATATTGAATCCAAGATGTCTGCTCCAGACTTTATTCATATCAATAATCGAGTCTCAGAGCTTAAGACAAGTATAAACAGCCTCAAACAGAGCATTAAGAAGGCAAGGAAGGCAGCAGTTTCAGGTATCCCTTGTTTTCCTCTGTAAATCTCTTTATACCAACCCTATTGATTTTTCTGAAAAACCTTCATGAAGGAAAGAGATAAGAAGTTAATATTATTGCTCATAAAAATACAATTTGATTTCTCAATGTTGTATCCTTCTTGTAACTGTGGAAAGATGCTCATAATTCTCAAGAATATCTTTTGTCTTGAGAAAGTAGTCGTCGTTGTATTATTTTTTTCATTATTTTTTCTCTTTTACATAATGATGATCATAATATTGTTGAGCCTTGCTCCAGTATATTACATGGTGTAATATTTATGATCATTAACTTTTTAGAATTATTTCTTTGTTGATTGCCTTGACGGATTCTTGTTTTTATGCCCTTTGACCAATTAGTTGTTGTTCATCAACAATTATCTTAAGGCTGTCGTCAATTTGTTTAGAATGTAAAACTACTTCTAAATTTGGCTCCATTACTCTCTTGGTCTTGTACCAAGTTTGTAACCATACATATACGAGTAACCATAGGGTTTTCCTATGAAGCACTGATATATCATACCCTTTTTGATACATACACATTCCGTATTGTCAAAAAGTTCCATTGAACATTTTTTGTGTGAGAACAATGGATGGATGCAACAAGGAAGACGAAGTTGAGAAGGGCAAGGATATCGAGTTTCACGAGAACCCTGTTTTCATAACCTGCTATCATGTTGTTGATCATGAAAACAAACTGGAAGTGCAGATGTTATCACAATTGGTAGGAAATCTTCTTTGAGATTTTGGTGTCGTACGTGAACAACTTGGAATTGCAACAAATAATATTGAATTTCTGAAAAATGAACTGAAGAAATCAACTGATGAACTAGTCTAGGTTCGATCCCCTGGTTGTTGGTCGTGTCTGATGTTTTTCAAATTATGTTCTCTAAGAGTTGTCTTAATTCTAGGAAACTTCTTATGAGAATTTATTCTTATGTTTTAAGAAGGATAACTAGGGTTTGGAATAGCAATTAGTGTGAGTACGCATAGCTATTTCCAATGATTTTTCATCTTGCAATGTTTTTAGATTTATTTATTTAAATTATAAAGTTTATTTGGAAGATGATTTTGCAGTATTAATCTTTATGGTTTTATATATTACAACTTGTTATGGGATATCTATCACTCAAAGTCTATCTATTTTATCTCCTATTTTGAGACAAAAGTCGTATTGCTATATAGACTTCAATTATACACATTTGCTATTTCGAGCCGAGTTTATCTCGCTTATCCATTTCTTGAAATATGTGTTGGTAAGCTTTCTCTTTAGCCAAGTTCATCTTTACTCGTGACGAAAGTCATATTGATTATTTCAATAACTTGAAAATCGCTTTGATGAAATAGTTCGTGGATAACAACTATTTTAACATCCTCTAAGAAAGTTTCAATGATTGAAATGAGAGTTTAGAACAAGTAACCATGTTTGGATATAAACATAGTGTGTTCTCACATTTGTGTAAAAGTCCAAAACCGGGAACCTAAAGTATGCGTACCCATACGCGTACTGACGGTTGTTGGATATCCGGGTAAGTATGCGTACCCGTAAGCATATTGGCGGAAGTTTCACGTCTGTGAATTTCTGTTAGAGTTTGGAAGTAAAAAGTAAACTCAATACGGGTACTTAAGTATGCATACCCGTTTGTATACTTAAGGAGGTTACTTTCCAAAGTCGGTTTGTTCATGAACTAAAATATTTATATATTAAGGAATGAAATCTTTGCAAACCATGGATATAATGTTCATAAATTGATTCAAGTGAATCAAAATTGATTTTTCTTTGATCGTGTCTTGTATACTTCTATGAGATCTAAGAAATTGAACAGCTCTCTAACTAGTTCATTTGAACTAGTTATGGTAAAGATGAATAATGTTGATATGAAAGTGCTCATATGGCTAACCATTGGTTAACTATTGTTGAACCAACTAAGTGTACACATTTAAGTATGGTTTCTCAAACCGAAATAAAGGTACATTTCATTTGTGTATAACAAGCTAAGTTCGATCTAACGGTTGAAAGATATTAACTTGAATTTAATCAGTTTTTCATCTAACGGTGAATATTGAATGCTTTGTTACCAAGGTAACTTAGATTGCAAACCATGATTTGAAAACTATATAAAGGAGAACTTTAACAACTGGAAAACCTAATCCCCACACCTCCTGTGTGATACTAGTTGTATAAGCTAGAGTCGATTCTCCTTTAACCTTAGGTTTTTCATACAACCATGCAGGTTAACGAATTAAAGACTTCATTGGGATTGTGAAGCCAGACCTAACTATTTCTATATAGTTGTGTGATATGATCTTGATGTTTTCTATCGTGATTGAGTACAATTGTAAGATTGTCTTGAGATTTATATCTCCGATAGGCAAGATTGAAAAGTGGTCACAAACACCTTCGTCTCATCGTTTGTGATTCCACAATATCTTGTTACGTTAATCAATTAAGATTATTGTGAGGTGATTTATACTACTAGGTTGTTCTTCGGGAATATAAGTCCGGGTTATCAATTGGTTCCTGTTCACCTTGATTTATCAAAAGATGGAACAAAACCGTTGGTATTTTTGTGGGAGACAGATTTATCTATTTCAATAGACTTTTCTGTGTGAGACAGATTTGTTTATAAAGTCTTCGACTTTGGGTCGTATCAACTCTTAGTTGTGGGTGAGATCAGCTAAGGGAATCAAGTGCGTAGTATCCTGCTGGGATATGAGACGTAAGGAGCGCAACTGTACCTTTAATCAGTGTGATATTGATTATGGTTCAACTAAAGTCCAAACTGAAGTTAGCTTTGTAGTAGGCTAGTGTCTGTAGCGGCTTAATACAGTGCGGTGTTAAAATCTGGACTAGGTCCCGTGGTTTTTCTGCATTTGCAGTTTCCTCGTTAACAAAACTTTTGGTGTCTGTGTTATATCTTTTCCGTATTATATTTTGTTATATAATTCAAATATCGCAGGTTGTGCGTTGAATCGATCAATTGGTAAATCCAAACTTGGTTATTGATTGATCCTTGAACATTGGTCTTTGGTACCATTCAAGTTATTTCTCTTGTATTCAACCAGGCTCGCAAATTCCTGTTTGTTTGATTGCGGATTGAATCGAGAAATTGAGATATAACTCTTTGATATACTTTTTCTTAAGATTGAGCCTGACTGTCTAGTTGATTCTCTTGAAAATATATTGGAGTTAGTCCATACAGAGTGTTAAGCGAAATATTGGGTGAGGTTGTTGTACCCCCATTTTTTCACTCTCATCTCGTCACCACGACCGCGGTAAGTAAAAACATGCCAAACTCTAATGAAGAGCAGTTTATAATAAATCTTATACCTTGTTTTACAGTATCCAAATAAACCGAGGTTGATGAAGGATACTAATACATGTTTGCTTGATAGCGCAACGCCAGGTTGTCTCCGAGAAAACACATGAAATTTCTTGCATTTGCAATACAAGCACTATTAATATAACCCGTTAAAGGAGAACCAAAGTATAACTTTAATCAAAAATAAATGTCTCACCAATTCATGGGCCGTTCGGAAACGATAAATATAAAAATGGAAAGTGCCACAAAATAACCTAATGATTTTATGTAAAATTGAAACCGAATTCAACTTAACATGGTAAATTTGAACCAGAATTTAATCCATATGATCATCATGTTAAAATAACTTAACATCATTACATTTCAAAGTCATTGATATTTTCCATTGGAGTTATTATTGAGGAAGGTTAGATTAATATCATAAATTAAACTCCGTTGGAATGCAATACCTTACACTCGAAACTAAAAAGAATCACAAAACTAAAACCCCTAACCAGAAATGAATGAAACTTCCAAAAAAAAAATTACAATAAAAAAACTAACAATCTGACCTTCCAATACCAACATATGTTGATTGAATTATTATTGTTAGTTCTCTTAATTTGTTGACAGAGCTGAGCAATTTCAGATCTCGTGATTAGGATAATAACAGATGGATCAAGATTTTGACGATCGGTTTTCTATGAATTATTCCTGGGTTCGGATATGGAGACCTAGTTCAGTGTTTTTGAACTTCAGAGAGTTAGTGTGTAACACCGATAGAAAAGGAAAAAGAAAATCAAGAAAGTCTAGGGTTTTAACTTTAAGTTTGTATCTACCTCGAGATTTTAAATCTAACGTAGTATCAAGGGATCTGTTTTGTCTCGTATCTATTATATCGGAATATATGATGGAGGTCAATCCGAGCAGTGTGAACCGGAACATGCCTCGTCGCATTTACGATTAGTCGTAATATCTATCATGGACTATAACTCTGGCAATGTACCAAATGATTATGGCTTTGTCCAATATCTGGAAAATCATTAGCTTGAATCTTGAATCAGGTTTCATCTAACGGTGAATATTAAATTCTTTGTTACCAAGGTAACATTGATTGCAAACCCTGATTTGAAGACTACATAGGGGATAACTCTAGCAACTGGGAAACTTAATCCCCACACCTCTTGTGTGATACTAGTTGCGACTAGAGTCGATTCTCCTTTAACCTAGGTTTTTCTAAAACTATTATATGTTAACGACTTAAAGACTTCATTGGGATTCTGAAGCCAGACCCATCTATTTTCTCTGTAGTTACGTGTTCTGATCTTACTTTTTTCTACCGTATTGAGTACTATCTTCTCTAATATTTGCTCTAGATTTAATCTCCGATAGGTAAGATAAAAAGTAATCACAAAGCTCTTAGTTTCATTCTTTGTGATTCCACAATATTTTGTTCTGCTACCATACAATTAAGTTATTGTGAGGTGATTGATATTACTAGGTTGTTCTTCGGGAATATAAGACTGGTGTATCAATTGGTTCATGTTCACCTTGATTTATCAAAAGATGGAACAAAACTCTTAGGTATTTTTGTGGGAGATAGATTTATATATTATAATAGACTTTTCTGTGTGATACAAATTTGTTTATAAAGTCTTCGACTTTGGGTCATAGCAACTCTTAGTTGTGGTGAGATCATCTAAGGGAATCAAGTGCGTAAAGTCCTGATGGGATTCAGAGGCATAAGGAACGCGACTGTACCTTGATCAGTGTGAGATTGGTTATGGCTCAACTATATTCTAGTCAGAAGTTAACTTGTAGTAGGCTATAGTCTGTAGAGGCTTAATACAGTGTGGTATTCAAATTTGGACTAGGTCCCGGGGTTTTTCTGTATTTGCAGTTTCCTCGTTAACAAAATTTCTGGTGTCTGTGTTATTTCTTTTCCGAATTATATTTTCTATATAATCGAAATATCATTGGTTATGCATAGTTCAATCAATTAGATAATCCAACCTTTGGTTGTTGATATAAATTGATTGACACTTGAATATTGGTCTTTGGTACCGTTCAAGTTGTTTCTCATAATAATCAGGATCACGGATTTCTATCTATTTGATTTGCTGATTACATTGATAAATAAGGATATAACTCTTAGATGTATTTTCCTTGATTGAGTCTGATTGTCTAGTTGATTCTCTTGGAATTATATTGGAGTTAGTCCGTACAGATTTTCGAACGAAATATTGGGTGTGGTTGTTAGACCCCCATTTTTTCACAAACTCTAATGGCTTAATAAACTTGGCGACTACGCATAGACACATTCCTAACATAAACCAAACTCTAAATAAAGAACTCTTCTAGAACCAAACAACTTGTTTCTCAAGATAACTCGACTTCCAAATATGATCCGTTCACAAGCAGGATCAACTTCTACTAGTTTCTTCTCATAAGCGGCGTTAAATTTTTACTGGTTGCTTCACTGAAAAAGATCAACTTGTACTAGTTGCTCCCAAAAAAAATATCTTGGTTTACTATTTCCAACATCCTCCCTTAAACCAAGACTTCCTTTAATAAACTATTAACAAGCTAGAAACACCATTGTTGTGCTCTTGCTAACCAAACACGAAACCAAATTCTTTACCTACTTCACTTGTAGGATTTCCGTCCTTTCTTTTTTTACCCACTTCACCCGCAGGATTTCCGTCCTTTATCTTTTTTACCTACTTCACTAACATGATTTCCTCACCGAGCATTATAACTCTACCTCACTTCTTCACAATCACAACCTTGTGACGTCTCTTACATAACTCATAGGCTTCTCTCACCTACCTCTTGTTGATCTTATGTTCTCAAATTCCACACTCGAGTTGCTTCACTTACTTCAAAACCTTGTTGTGTCTCTTCTTCTCTTGTTCCAGTTACGCTTTTGTTGCAAAACCTTCACACTTCTTTGATTTTCAAGATTCTCTCACAATCTTGTCACGCTTCTGCCACAAGCTCTAACTCTTCTTGTTATAGAACTCTTGACTGTTGGTGAAGATCCACATAAACACGGCTTGACTGACAACAAGTTAGCAGAGCATAGGCATTCATCTCAGCTCACAACTTTCTGCTTAACTGTCGCATCCCTTTTTTTTTTAACCTAAACTATTTTTTAATTGTTCTTCTCGACTGAAATCAATTCTAACCTTTCAACAGAATCCACCATAACCAACTAGATTGGTATCAACAAATCCCTTTTCTTTAACTGAGTTTCGGTCTTGCAATTACACCAAATCCTCGCCACTTTGAAACCAATTATTTCAGCATCACTAGACCACCTTCTTTGTTGTTTTGTCTCATCTTGAACATATCTACCATGACTCTTGATACAACCACGTGATTAAAAACTTCACATAAACTCCCTCTTTTTAACGGAAAACTATGAATTTTATCTAACTTTCTATATGTCTCCTCTCTCCCTCTGACATTGCTCTTCACTTTCATAAAACTCCACAGTTATCTCCTTGTTACTGACAAGATATCTAATGTAATGATACTTGATATCAACGTGCTTACTTATTCTATGAAGCACAAGATTCTTTGTCAGTGAAATAGTTAACTTATAATCACAGACTGTTGTAGGTGTTTTCTGTTCATCAAATAATAACTTGTGCATCATTCTTAACCATACAACTTGTGTAGCATAATTGCTAGCAACTATATATTCAGCTTCTATTGTAGATAGAGCAACAACGTGTTGCTTCTTTGATGACCAAGAGGAAAAACATGTTCCCAACTGAAATTGATAGGTGCCTTAAACACCTAATTTTATATCTAGTATTTATGCTTTCTTTGCGAGTTTTCATGTAAATTATGTATCTTATGTGTGAGTTTGAGTTTATTAGGTGCTTTGGAGTCAGATGGAGCAAAAGAAGAATAAAACACTCATTTAGAGCGGAAAGCGCAGAAAAGATAATTCATAGGCAAGAGATACTTGGAGCGGGCTAGGTTGCGCAAGAAGGAGGTGAAAAATGTATTGTCAGTTCCCCAGAACTGACAGTCGAGTTGAACAAAGATTTAAGTTGTCGGTTATTCGGAACCGAAAAGCCTAATATTTCCGGATTGCCCTTGTCCAACCTGGGGTGTCTAATAGTGGGGCGTTTAAATCCATCTCTACACTATACCCTAAATCGAGAACCGGTTGTCTCTTTATTACAGTCGACCTAAGATAAAAATGGAGACGGCTGCATAGCTTTTGTTGCAGAGAAATTCAGAGAAATCAGGGGTAGAGCAGCGATTGAATCCACTGAGATTGTAAGGAGAAGTGGAAGGAAGAATTAAAGGGTTCCGGTTGAATCAAAGGAGGAAATTGATATGGGTATGATCGAAATAAGGGTTTGATAGAAGAAAATGATGAATTCAAAATCGACAGAAGAAAAAGCTCACAGAGATCTGTTGACTGAAATAACAGTGAGGAAATTAGGGTTCGATTCATCTCTGTAATTCAAGAACAAGAATTGTTGATTAAATTGAGTTTAGAAGCTATGGTTTCGGATTGTTGCAGATATGAAATCGAAGATGATAAAAGAGAAATTGATGAGCTTCAATGGGTGCTTACGGTTGTATGACGATGTGCCTGAGTTGGGTTTTAATTGTGAGAACTCATATTGACTCAAGAAATCAGGGAATAGAAAATGGGTTCTGTGTAGGTGGAACTATTGGTTGAGCCTGGGTTTCAGGGTTAAGGTGGTTATGGATATGAGGCGATGTTATGGCAGTGGTGGTATGGTTGTGTCACAGGGAGAAGTGCAACTGGAGTTATAACAATTGCAGTATGATGTTGTGAAGTTGCAGGTGCAGTTCAAGGAGGAGATTGAACAAATGGTTGGGTGATGTTTCTGAAGTGAAGGGATTTAGAGCTTAGAAGTTGAATGGAGATGTTGCTCTAAAATGGTGGTTGAGAGATAGCTGCAATCTAATGATACAACTCTCTGGTTTCGTAACTGAAGCTAAAATTGCAGGTGGAATCTTGTGTTGGATTATGAGATGGTGAAGGTATTGCTGGAGGAAGCTATGTATGATGCTGTTATAGATGATAAACTGCGAAGAATTGAATTAGTGGGCTGTTATAGGAACTGAGAGTTGGTACTGTTGGGAGAACAAAACAGAAATGGGTTTTAGTGGCTGTGAAGGCCAGGTGGTGGACATGATTAAGAAGCCAACATGGTGAGAGTGTTCTGGTGCTATTAAGGTGGATGTCTGGGATTGATGAAGAGTATCTGGTGGGTGTTTAGACTGGCAGAAAATACTCAGTGGAGGTTGAAGATGGCTTGATTTAAAAGGTATATGATGATGAAGAAGGTGATTCAGCTGGGTAGCTCATTGTTCTTTGTTTTGAATTGTATAGATGAATGCTTAGGCTTGCAGTAAATGGGTTGGTGAATTTAATAGAGATATGTGGAGTCTATGATGTTGTGGTGTTGATGTGTTGCAGCTTATGATAGTTTGAGTGTAATAGCTGAAGGAAGTGGAATTGCAAAGCATTGCAGCTTGGGTCAGGGAAGGAATGAAGTTATGATTTTGTTGGAGTTACATCCAAGGAGAACATGCCAAGGAATTGAAGGTGCAATTGCACAAAATTGGTGGCAACTGAGTTACAGAACAAAGAAGCTATAGGTGCAGGAAGCAGGGCCATCATGGCTGAAGCGCAATGATTGCACTACAGAGTTTGGGTTGTGCAAATGGCCTGGTCTTGGTTAAGTCAGCCGAGTTAGCCAGCTGACTCGTTTTTGAATCACTCAGCCTGACTCGGTTAAGGTCGTTAGTGTCCATTAAGACTGACTGTTATATTTAATGGTTGATTGTTATGTTTGACCGGTGACCGGGTGGACTTTTCCGGTCACCTGAGCTCCGTTCCAGTGCCGAATTCCGGCAATTTTTCGGTGAACGTTTTTTTAACATAATTTTACAGGGGTTTTCTCACACATGGGCTTGGTTTTCTCATAAGATATGCATTGAAGAACAGCCCCAATAACGCATGGAGATTTCCTATTCAGTTCACAACACATATCATGAACTTACTTCCTTAAAACACATGTAAAAACATTGTTTCATAGGATGAAATCCTCACCTCATACCCATACATAATCACAATAGCATTCATACGATTATGTCGATGTCTTATATACAAAGTTTAATGGTTAAGCAAGAAACTTCATATTGTATTCCTTAATACTATGTCTATCTAGAGTGTTCATGCTTCGCAGTTTTATGTTTTCAATATGCACGACTTGAAAGATACGTTAGGGAATGAACAGTTCAAGTCAAATATCACTAACCTCAAGTGGAAGGATGATGTTGTCGTTGTAACTCCTTACTTCTTCACTTCTTCAAGTCTTCGCAATACTTGTAATGCCTCATCCTAATACTTTCAATCTAACCTATACGAAGTTGACTCTAGTACATTTAAATCAAGCGACTCTTAAATGATTTTTGTCTCACTAAAATATGACAACCAAACTTGACATACCAACGCTTGGGGGGGTTCAACCGAGAAATGCTCTAACAATCTCCCCCTTTGTCAATTTTAGTGACAAAACTCTTATAATCATAGGGATAAACAAATTACAAGAATTCATTACACATACGATTGATTCTCGAATCCACAACACATAACCTGTATTTATTCAATCCTCAAAAATGCAGCAGCTGCACCATAATAACAAAGCTTATTCTCCCCCTAAAGGTGAGCTAGGTAGATTTTCAATCCGCACGTCTTTGTTATCCCAATCATATGATATGTTACTCCCCCTTAGTCTATGGTTTTCCTCATTCGTTAGATAAACGTTCCAGCACCATTGTCCTCTTCCCTAGTGACACCAATCAACCATAAATTGATACCAGCATCACTTGTTTACTCCATATATTTCTCCCCCTTTTTGTCACAAAAATAACAAAGAAGCGAACAAAGGACAACACGAAAAGGATCTTACAAATCTCAAAATATACTTGCAACCTATTGAGTAAAGCACGAGGGTTCCACATACCATTTTTGATAACCAATATCAAAACCGAAACTACAAGTAATTACGTTTTGATATGTTATCATGGAAATAATTGCCTGAAGCAATTTTCCCAACTAGTTTAACAAACCAAAAATCAACTAAGCAACTTAGTTCCTTTTATAAACCGATTGTATAAATACAACCGCTTCATTCGATAAGTCCAAAACAAATATAAACTCCATTTTTCTCATCAGGTTTTAATTATCCATATAACTTAGACCTTTAGATTTCAAACAAGCCAAATACTAGGTTAGTTAACTAGCATTTCCTTGTTTAGGATTTCGGCTAGACTTGAATAACCGAAACCTCCCCTTTGATAAGTCTAACTAAGATCATAATTAACTTAGTTTATCTTATCCGGAATCGAATTGGACTAAACACCTCGTCCCGTCAATCATATTCATTCGTTAAGCCATAAATAATTCATACAAACCAATAAATCAACTTGCATAATTATTCACCTCAACCGGATGCAATTGAAACAACACACATAAATTAATGTTTCACTATTGCACCGAAATTTTGTAAGATTAAACTAATGATATCACACAACAAAGTAAGATAACAAAAGTTTTACTTAACCGGAAACAATTGAATCACATACACATCCATACATACATAATGGAATAAACACATCAATTGTACCAACAATTTCGTTTAAGCAAAAGCAATATATATATATATATCAAATAAAAATAGGATTTTCTTAAAACAGGAAAACAATTAACTAACAAGATTGTTACCTCAATTTCTCATCCAACTTCTCCAAATATGATTCCATCGTTTTCTTCTTCCGGGAGAATTGATATCGAAATACCATTATGTTGTCATTCTCATGCCAAAAACAAAAGAATAACAACAACCAACCTTTACCATAGAAAGGTTGAAAATCGGTTTAACAATTGCAAGCAAAAGTTGAAAACCGTCGAAACACATATGCTTTTATGCTAAACCAAAACCGATTCAACATATTGTGACTTTTTTACATATTGTTTCTACAGGAATCCCTCATGATCCTTTGATAAAGCCTACCAACTTGGGCTAGAACTTAATCCTGCTAAATCAAAAAGTCACCCAAACCATAATGGTACACAACATATTATGAGATCGAATATCAAGGTAATAAAACCGAAATCAAACATCTCATATACAAACATAGCAAATAAATAAAACATTAAAGTACCGGCTATGTAAATCAAAAACTATCATAAGAAAAATTATAAATCAAATAACTTTATTTATAATAATAAGATAGTTTTATTCAAAATAGACACTTAAAACTTGAAATAAATCAACAACTAATGTCTACTCTTATTCTTATTTGAAGGTAAATAAGCATTCATTTGTTTTCCCATTGAGAATTCTTTGACGTTTTTCTTCAATTTTTGATTCAATATTCCAGAACTCGGATTCAATGTCTAGAATTCCTTTATAAGTTTCAGGATTATTCCTGGCAATAAATGCCATCTGCTTTTGAAAATAGTCAAGTTGTTTACCAATCTTTTCAAGCTGAATACCGAGAGACTTCTTGAAAAACTTATATGGAATTAATTCAACCACATCCTTGGAGCCCTGTCCTCCTATAATTTGGCTCATAACCTTATCAATTACAATACTGACCTTTTTCATATCAGTAGAGTTATCTTCCCAAGTATTTTCACATATTCTGGTGATTATACACGGAAACCCGAGATGTCTCTTGATTCTAGAAGACGAGGTAGAGTCTGATATCTTTATCATTTGACTGATAATTATCCCACAGATATCTATCTGGGAGTCTTCTTTGAAAAGAAAATAGACAAATTCAGCAAACAATTTGTCCCAAACTGACTTGTCTCTTGTACTTGCAAAAACGGTTGCTAGTGCAAGTTTTCCAAAAACCCTCAGATGAAAGGGTATATCCTTTGTAGGTAATCTATTATTTTCCCAAATAGCCTTCTTTCCAATGATGCATTTTGAAATGTTATCGTGTTCAATTTCAACTCCAGTAATCAAATGACTACATTCCACATCATACTTAATAGCTTTTGAAATTTTCAAACGATTAATGTAATAGATTCCTCGACCAACAAGAGTCACAAAACTGAGTTTTTTTGTGATCAATATTGTGCATAGAAAACTCTTGCCATATCAGGTGAATATTCTTCAAAATCAAAAAGATTTCCCCAGTTTCAATTTTGAACAAACTTTACATAGTCCTTATTTCGGACTTCAGGATCAAACCTTTTTTCAGCAGTAAATTTTATCCCCTTGAGAGTTTCATACTTTTTTAAAGCACGAGTTATCAACAAAACTAGAAAATTCATGCTTGTTATCAATACTGTTAGGAAATCTGATCCTATCAACCTTATCGATTCTAACCCGATTATCAGTGGACTTAGTCCTTGAGTTCCTTTTTTTCCATATTTGCGAAAATATGAAAAATCCTAGTTTCGGTTTCTATCAGTCTTATCCAATATGTACGAACACATAATAAGAGGTTATCTTTTATAGGAAAACTTGAGATAAAAAACGGAAACAGCTAGTTTTAGGAAATACTAGCAAAATCGGAAATCGAGACTTGTGGAGAAACAAATCCGATTTTGTATATATGTTTTTCTTTTGGAAAACCGATTCTTCATGGACTGGATCTTTATTTTGGATTGATTCCATATTTTTGTCCAAAAGTCTGTTTACTCTTTTATTACCAAATATTGATAATATTACTTGAAACTTACTCAAGAATTTTATAGAGTATACGGATACATGTTTGAACAAAATAAGATATTTGTTAAAAATACCACTTGAATCATAAATCCTGTAAAATTTTAAAAGATCACTTGCTTCATTAAAACAGTTGTGAGGTGTATGAAGCAATCCATAGTTAATATAATTATTAACTAAAAACTCAATCCTTGGAGGATTACACATTTTCCAAAATTGTACCAATAAAGGTGAGTCATTAACAGTCTTTGATATGAAAATGTTTACAAATATACTTTGATAGGCTATCCAAAATATATTCAAGATTATAGATTTCACAAGAAAATAATATCCGTGGTTCATAAAAATCTTAAGTGGAATCTTATGCATCTTCAAGATACTACCTATCTCATTGACCATTGAATCATTATTTATCATAATGATAGACAATCCTATGAAAGGATTATGTAAGTCATTCACGACATACATATGCATCATTCCTAACAGGTTTAGGAATAAAAGTATTACATACTTCATAAGTGTTATCCACCACAAACTTCTGAAGTAGTCAAATCCTGCCATTACGTTAACTAAATCATTAACCAAAATCAATTCTTATAGGATGGATCGCACCAAACACAGATTGTTAGATATTTTCGTGTTTACCTGCTCTGATACTAATTGAAAAGGCGAGGGTACCCCAAATATACCTCAAGCTATTACTTTTCCTTCCTATAAGTCTTTTCCCCAAAAGTGATTGTCTATGACTGAGTCGAGACAATACAACAAATCAGCTCACACTTTGTGTGATAGTCTATGGATACGAGATTGAGACAATACAACAACAAAGTGTGTTTACTTGATACAAAGGTTCGGACTTAACCAAACTCAATAGGATTCACGTATCAAGTAAATATGAATTAACATTTGTGCAATTTACTTTAATTATAATAAAACTATTATAATGCGGAAATATAAAGTAAATGACACATTAATATTTTGTTAACGAGGAAACCGCAAATGCAGAAAAACCCCAGGACCTAGTCCAGAATTGAATACTCTCAGGATTAAGTCACTATACAAAATAAACCAACTTCGTATATTTGAGACCAAGCAACTAAACCTATAGTTCACCTAGTTCCGTCTGTATTCCCACGCCTCCAACCTGTAAACAAGTCACGTACTTGGAACAATTCCTTTAGATCGTATTCCAAATAGTAAAGGAACAACAAATCTGTTTTATGACTGGAGATCTTTTGTGGTTTGTGAATTCAAGTGATTTTAAAGGAGGTCCAATAAAATTCGAAGATGGGAGTTGTTGCTACATAAGCAAGAAGGGAACGATCAAACTACCTGGCGTTCCTGAAATCCATGATGTAGTATACGTTAAAGGTATGACTGCTAATCTCCTTTCTCTTAGTCAAATTTGTGACAAAGGCCATAAAGTTATCTTCAATGCGATTGGATGTGACATTGTAGACAAGACTGGAAAAGTAATTTTCAAGGAACTCATGGTAAAAATAACTGTTATCTCTTAGATACTCAGTTTAATAATTGTTATAATTTTACTAAGGTGGAATCTACACATCTTTGGCATGAACGTTTTGGTCATATAAATGTTCGCCTTCTAACTAAGATCATCAAAAAAGAACTTGTTAGAGGTGTTCCCAAAATCAATGCTAAGATTGATGGTGTCTGTTATGCCTGTCAAAAGGGTAAACAAACGAAAGTTCTACATAAATCATCTCGAGATATTTTCACTAAAGCTCCACTTTATTTAATTCATATGGATCTCTTCGTTCCTATTCAATAACCCACTATTGTTGGGATGAAGTATGCTTTAGTTACAGTAGATAATTACATTAGATTCACTTGGGTGGAATTTTTATCTCATAAGAATGAAACCTTTGGTGAATTCAAGATTATTGTTAATAGAATCCAGAACGAACAAGGTCACAAGCTAAAGAAAATTAGAAGCGACCATGGAACTGAATTCAAGGACACTAAGGTGTTTGAATTTTGTGATAAACTGGGGATTATTCAACAATACTCACCACCCATTACTCCACAAGCAAATGGAGTTGCAGAAAGGAAAAATAGGAACATTCAGGAAATGGCAAGGGTAATGCTCCATAACAAAAACTTACCGTTAAATTTTTGAATACTCCATATGAATTGTGGTACGATAAGAATCCCATCTTACATTATCTCAAAATGTTTGAAAGTAAGTGTTACATTCTAAAAGATCGAGAACAGAAATAGAAATTTAATTCTAAAAGCGATGAAGGTATCTTTCTTGGCTATGCATCTGACAATCGTGATTTTCGAGTATTTAATCTCACAACCCAAGTTATGATGGAATCAACAAATGTTACCATTGATGATCTGAGAAATTTTTGTCATGATAACTCTCCTGTTGAATTGTCCCCAATGGAAACAATCGAGAAAGTCAAAGAAATCCCAGAATCAGTAGAAGTTTTTCTAACAGTTGTTGATCCTGATGTTTCTAGTGACGAGGAGAAAATCCCTAGTTAGGATATCCCCGTTGAATAAGAACGTGCTCCTCCATGACACCTCTGGGTTCAAAGTGTAATACCCTGTATTTTTTAGCTACTGTTTCGGGTCGAGTTATACCCGGATTGGTTAACCTTGTGCTTATATTGTTGTTCCTTAGCCTTAGCCTAAGTGGGTGGATTTAACAAGAAAGGCTACAAGTTAGGGTGGAAATAGAGCCAACCAAATAATGAATATTAGTTATGATTATTAACATTAATGTTATTAAGGTTTTATAACTAAAAGTTTAGGAACAATTCCTTTAGATCGTATTCTAAATTTATATACGTGTCGTAACCACAACAAATTAATTAATATTTTACTACCTAATTAACAAGTAATATAGGGTAGTCAAGATCGATCCCACGAGGAGCACGAGATTCTAGTTGTAAAATTGTCACACAAAGGGGGGTATTGGTTAAGAATTTAAGAAAGTAGATAAAATAAACAAAGCAATTAAAAGTGTAAATTGAAATCAATAAGAGATAATAGATCAAGGACTCCTTCTTCGCTGCAAAACAATGATTAAAGTTATGTTCTTTTCCACTTCTTATTAGTCACAAATTATCACCAACCGTATGTATAGCAGCTAGATCAGTGCTAACCCCAAAATCCCTTATATCACCGGATACGGAAGTTCTCGACTACCAAATTCTATTCACCAAACCACCTAGTAGTAGATCACTCAAGGTGTAATTTAGTTAAACGCATTAAGATTTATGAATTTATTAGGTTGATATTAGTAGTTATACTCTTAGATCAAGGTCCACTTGCTAACGTTGTTTTCACACACAATTGCTCCACGGAATCCCTCCGCAAGGTCTCGTGTTTTCTACTTATGTAAATAGTCAAGAAACGATTACTTATCCCCTAACTTTCACTAGATTTAGATCAATTAACAAATCAATTTAGTTGCGCACCTAAACAATATATCAATCAACCATGAATGTATAAACATTCCTAATAGTAAAAATAAACGATAATCATGTGAAAACTTCAAAGTAGATTTAAAACAAAACTCAAAACATGTTAAGAACTAGGAATTCATCCTCAATCAATAAAATTAGTTACTCATGCTAAATAAGTTCACACAAAGAATAAATAAAAGAAAAGTGTTGTGTGTGTAAAAGGTGTATGGAAGTGTATCAATGTGTATGGAAGTGTGTATAGAAAAGTAGAGAACTTCTCTATTTATAGGCTTCAATGTTCTCCATATCTTCCAAGGAATAGAATCCCTTTCCTTTTGTAGCTCAATTTCCAAATCCAAGCCTTTCTCAAATCTTCCATCTCCTCTTTCCATATTCCAACCAAATTCTTCATTCAATTCCAAGTCCAACTCTTCACATCCCATGAGAGAAATCCACACAAAATTCTGCAACTTTTGCTCGCCGGAAAACTGGGTTTTTGGCCGGAAATAGGCCGGAATCCGTCGCCACCGGCCACCTGAAAATTCTCCTCCGGTAAGGAATATTTTGTCCAAGATTCCGTTACAGTTAGGTCAAACTAACGGTCTTAGTTAGTCAACTGGGTCAAGCGGGGGACTGAATCAGCCAAGTCAGCTTTCTTACTCATGGCTTACTCGGCTGACTAACCGAGTCAGGTTAGCGAGTCGCTGGGTCGGATCGGTCAGACTCGTCTGGACCGCTCATCGAACTCGTCATCGGCGTCTACCGAGTTAACTCGCCGGAATAGAAATCCGGCTAGAGTTCTGTCTGTTTCTGGGTGTTCTCCCGGCCAATTTCAGGCCTCAATTTAGCTCCCGGCCAATTTCGTACTTGGAACCAAGTGATATGAGTTGCGCAAAGGTTCCTTTGTTTATCTTAACATAAAATCCTTTGAAAGGTTCCAAGATCTATCTTATATTCAATCACCCAAAGGAAATCGTCAAGATTAAGCCAATCAATACTTTTAATCACAAGGAATCGTATTGATGCCGATCTTCCTCAACTAATCAATCCAATTTACCACAAGGATAAAATGATTATTAATTGGATCCTATTTTTCCCAAACAAGTATTGTGCACACCAAAGATTATAAAAACCAAGTCAGAAATATTCAATATCTTCTTTGTCTTCAAATATTCGTAGATCTTCAATAAACACATGCACACAACTACTTGAATCTGTTGTGATCAATCACACATAGAACGGAGTCTGTTAACAATGGATTATCACAAGATCATCTTTAGATCTAACAACAGTCTAAAGATCTCTGTCAAAACCTTGAACTAGTTTGAGTGAATCTTATATCAGAAGAGAAGATTCTCAAGCATAAACAAACTAGGTGCAATCAGAGTTCAACCAAATTTAGTCAATCAAATCAATACGAAAACTAAAGATAAACCGCAATATCTAATTTCCCACCAACGGGTCGCGCTAGAGCTTCTCAATCCCAAAGAAGACTTTAAATTGATCGGTCGTAAGAGATTTCACCTAATTAGATTACTCTCCTCTCTGATAGGCGGCTTCACCAGTAACAAAGACAAAAGAGTAAGTCTAATGTTACACAGGATTAGTTTGCTAGAAATGAAAACTCAAAGTATTTATAGACAAGGAAGTTTAGACACCAAGGAATTTCCAAACCGAAAATATACTCCAGATATTTTTCCATATTAAACCAAATTCGGTTTTCATAATTCTTGTGAATGCACTGTCAAAAATATTGATCGAAATCTCCTTGAAAAATATTTAATTAGAAAATGCACATTACTAATTCTTATTTTCCATATATAATTAAAAAACCTTAATTAAAAAGATTCTTAACTTATTTAAATTCGATCTTGGGATTTACTTTCTTCTTATCCGTTAAGGAATATCTTTGAACAATATATGATAAGCATTAATGCACCGTGTTCAAAGTGTGACGACATCTTACTCTTGCAAGTCTTTTCCATGCTTGCTCACTTGAAACCGATTTACCACACTTCCAAACAAGTTTAGAATTGGTTCATCTGACTTTCAAGAACTATATGATTGATCAAGTACCACTCAATCACAACTCATGGGTTTACGGTTCTACCAAAATAAGTTTTGGTTTTATATCCATGTGAGTACTGTGCATAGTTACACTAGCTTACCAAAGATACGGCTGACTAGGTACTAGGATCGGTTCCTCACATATATTTGGTGTATGCACTGCACATGTCCATAGGATCGGTTCCCCCATCCCAAAAACGTGTTGCACATGTTCATAGGATCGGTTCCCCTTTCTTCCATAAACCTTGATGCACCTCATACAAGGATCGGTTCCCCTTGTGATGCACTACACCTCTTACTAGGATCGGTTCCCCTTCTCCCAGTAATAAGTTCAGACACTCACAACCCGATCATACCCCAGGTGATTACTTAAGATCGGTTTCAATAAGAAAAGTCATACCAATACATAAGTCAGGCCTCATGTGAATAGTGTTACCAAGAACACAAACAAATCATGAGCGGTTATACTAATCACACATATTGGTCGTTCATAAGATATGCAATGAAGAACAACCCAATAATGCCCGACGATTTCCTTTTCAGTTCACAACACATATCATGAACTTACTTCCTTAAAACACATGTAAAAATACTGTTTCCTAGGATGAAATCCTCACCTCATACCCATACATAATCACAATAGCATTCATACGATTATGTCGATGTCTTATATACAAAGTTTAATGGTTAAGCAATAAACTTCATATTGTATTCCTTAATACTATGTCTATCTAGAGTGTTCATGCTTCGCAGTTTTATATTTTCAATATGCACGACTTGAAAGATATATTAGTGAATGAAACAGTTCAAGTCAAATATCACTAACCTCAAGTGGAAGGATGATGTTGTCGTTGTAGCTCCGTACTTCTTCACTTCTTCAAGTATTCGCAATACTTGTAATGTCTCATCCTAATACTTTTCAAGCTAACCTATACGAAGTTGACTCTAGTATATTTAAATCAAGCGACTCATAAATGAGTTTTGTCTCACTAAAATATGACAACCAAACTTGACATACCAACACTTGGTGGGTTCAACCGAGCAATGCTCTAACAATCTGCGCTCAACTGGGAAAAATGTCTAGGTGAACAGTTGAACGATTTGTAAGATGAAATTGATTCATAAGAATGACAAAGTATTGACGAGGGAGTATCTCAATATATCAAGCTCTTTTACCATGTATTAAAAGGAAAGAAGTCAACAACTCGTTTGGATGAATATCTGGCACCTCTCTATCAAGAAAACATAAAACTAAGTAAGCTCTTTAAAGGTTATGATTGTGGCTACAAACTCTTACAATCCACCGTTAAATATCGAGAAGAATATGTATCTGAACGTGATAATATTCTTCGGAATCTCTTTGTGTTGAGATAAAGACTTGCAGAATCTGAAGCAAGATATGACTCTCAACAAAAATGTTTTAATGACAGAGAAATCAGTCTTCTCGCCAAAGAAAAACTATTGGAGACTGATCTTGCTATCGCTCTTGATACGGTAAATTCACTGGAAGAGAATCTAAAAAGATTCATTTCTAGCTCTATAAAATTATCTTCTATGCTGGGAGCATGTAAAGAATATCGTGATACACGTGGTCTGGGATATAAAGGAATAAACGTTCCAAGTATTAGTAAGATCAATTTTGTCTGTGTTAATGACAAGTTTCTATGTGAAAAACCTTCTTCAACATCTGATGTTCCTAGGAACAAGGATTGTCCACCTTTGAAATCAGCTCACATGAGAACAATCAAGAATAATTCCTTCAACTGTTATTATTTCCAAAACAAAGGACACCTTCAAAGGAGATGTCGTTTTCAACTGAGGAATGAAAAACTTCATAATATTCTTGTATGGATGTCTAAAGAAGTAATTAAACCTGTTTCTCATCTAGCTAGAGTAAAAGGTCATGTCTGTAATCAAGAAAAATATTGTGATGAGCTAACTCTTGATTATGATTATGAGACAAAAATCTCCTACAATTGTAGAAGAAAGAATGTCAGGTGGACAACTGACTCTTTAAATTAATTTGAGAATAGAAAAAGTCATAGGAGGAAGAAACAATGTTTAAACTCCTTTTCTCTCTCTGATAAAAATCTTGAATCCAAGTTGTCTGCTCCAGACTTTATTCATATCAATAATCGAGTCTCAGAGCTTAAGACAAGTATAAACAGCCTCAAACAGAGCATTAAGAAGGAAAGGAAGGCAGCAGTTTTAGGTATCCCTTGTTTTCCTCTGTAAATCTCTTTCGACCAACCCTATTGATTTTTCCAAAAAACCTTCATGAAGGAAAGAGATAAGAAGTTAATATTATTGCTCATAAAAATACAATTTGATTGCTCAATGTTGTATCCTTCTTGTAACTGTGGAAAGATGCTCATAATTCTCAAGAAGATCTTTTGTCTTAAGAAAATAGTCGTCGTTGTATTATTTTTTTCATTATTTTTTCTCTTTTACATAATGATGATCATAATACTGTTGAGCCTTGCTCCAGTATATTACATGGTGTAATATTTATGATCATTAACTTTTTAGAATTATTTCTTTGTTGATTTCCTTGACGGATTCTTGTTTTTCTCCCCTTTGACCAATTAGTTGTTGTTCATCAACAATTATCTTAAGGATGTCGTCAATTTGTTTAGAATGTAAAACTACTTCTAAATTTGGCTCCATTACTCTCTTGGTCTTGTACCAAGTTTGTAACCATAAATATATGAGTAACCATAGGGTTTTCCTATGAAGCACTGATATATCATACCCTTTTTGATACATACACATTCCGTATCGTCAAAAAGTTCCCTTGAACATTTTTTGTGTGAGAACAATGGATGGATGCAACAAGGAAGACGAAGTTGAGAAGGGCAAGGATATCGAGTTTCACGAGAACCCTGTTTTCATAACCTGCTATCATGTTGTTGATCATGAAAACAAACTGGCAGTGCAGATGTTATCAAAACTGGTAGGAAATCTTCTTTGAGATTTTGGTGTCGTACGTGAACAACTTGGAATTGCAACAAATAATATTGAATTTCTGAAAAATGAACTAAAGAAATCAACTGATGAACTAGTCTATGTTCGATCCCCTGGTTGCTGGTCGTGTCTGATGTTTTTCAAATTATGTTCTCTAAGAGTTGTCTTAATGTCTAGGAAACTTCTTATGAGAATTTATTCTTATGTTTTAAGAAGGATAAATTAGGGTTTGGAATAGCAATTAGTGTGAGTACGCATAGCTATTTCCAATTATTTTTCATCTTGCGATTTTTTTAGATTTATTTATTTAAATTATAAAGTTTATTTGGAAGATGATTTTGCAGTATTAATCTTTATGGTTTTATATATTACAACTTGTTATGGGATATCTATCACTCAAACTCTATCTATTTTATCTCCTATTTTGAGACAAAAGTCGTATTGCTATATAGACTTCAATTATACACATTTGCTATTTCGAGCCGAGTTTATCTCGCTTATCCATTTCTTGAAATATGTGTTGGTAAGCTTTCTCTTTAGCCAAGTTCATCTTTACTCGTGACGAAAGTCATATTGATTATTTCAATAACTTGAAAATCGCTTTGATGAAATAGTTCGTGGATAACAACTATTTTAACATCCTCTAAGAAAGTTTCAATGATTGAAATGAGAGTTTAGAAAAAGTAACCATGTTTGGATATAAACATAGTGTGTTCTCACATTTGTGTAAAAATCCAAAACCGGGAACCTAAAGTATGCGTACCCATACGCGTACTGACGGTTGTTGGATATCCGGGTAAGTATGCGTACCCGTAAGCATATTGGCGGAAGTTTCACGTCTGTGAATTTCTGTTAGAGTTTGGAAGTAAAAAGTAAACTCAATACGGGTACTTAAGTATGCGTACCCGTTTGTATACTTAAGGAGGTTACTTTCCAAAGTCGGTTTGTTCATGAACTAAAATATTTATATATTAAGGAATGCAATCTTTGCAAACCACGGATATAATGTTCATAAATTGATTCAAGTGAATCAAAATTGATTTTTCTTTGATCGTGTCTTGTATACTTCTATGAGATCTAAGCAATTGAACAGCTCTCTAACTAGTTCATTTGAACTAGTTATGGTAAAGATGAATAATGTTGATATGAAAGTGCTCATATGGCTAACCATTGGTTAACTATTGTTGAACCAACTAAGTGTACACATTTAAGTATGGTTTCTCAAACCGAAATAAAGGTACATTTCATTTGTGTATAACAAGCTAAGTTCGATCTAACGGTTTAAAGATATTAACTTGAATTTAATCAGTTTTTCATCTAACGGTGAATATTGAATGCTTTGTTACCAAGGTAACTTAGATTGCAAACCATGATTTGAAAACTATATAAAGGAGAACTCTAACAACTGGAAAACCTAATCCCCACACCTCCTGTGTGATACTAGTTGTATAAGATAGAGTCGATTCTCCTTTAACCTTAGGTTTTTCATACAACCATGCAGGTTAACGACTTAAATACTTCATTGGGATTGTGAAGCCAGATCTAACTATTTCTCTATTGTTGTGTGATATGATCTTGATGTTTTCTATCGTGATTGAGTACAATTGTAAGATTGTCTTGAGATTTATATCTCCGATAGGCAAGATCGAAAAGTGGTCACAAACACCTTCGTCTCATCGTTTGTGATTCCACAATATCTTGTTACGTTAATCAATTAAGATTATTGTGAGGTGATTTATAATACTAGGTTGTTCTTCGGGAATATAAGTCCGGGTTATCAATTGGTTCTTGTTCACCTTGATTTATCAAAAGATGGAACAAAACCGTTGGTATTTTTGTGGGAGACAGATTTATCTATTTCAATAGACTTTTTTGTGTGAGACAGATTTGTTTATAAAGTCTTCGACTTTGGGTCGTAGCAACTCTTAGTTGTGGGTGAGATCAGCTAAGGGAATCAAGTGCGTAGTATCCTGGTGGGATATGAGACGTAAGGAGCGCAACTGTACCTTGAATCAGTGTGAGATTGATTATGGTTCAACTACAGTCCAAACTGAAGTTAGATTTGTAGTAGGCTAGTGTCTGTAGCGGCTTAATACAGTGCGGTGTTAAAATCTGGACTAGGTCATGGGGTTTTTCTGCATTTGCAGTTTCCTTGTTAACAAAACTTTTGGTGTCTGTGTTATATCTTTTCCGTATTATATTTTGTTATATAATTCAAATATCACAGGTTGTGCGTTGAATCGATTAATTGGTAAATCCAACCTTGGTTATTGATTGATCCTTGAACATTGGTCTTTGGTACCATTCAAGTTATTTCTCTTGTATTCAACCAGGCTCGCAAATTCCTGTTTGTTTGATTGCGGATTGAATCGAGAAATTGAGATATAACTCTTTGATATACTTTTTCTTAAGATTGAGCCTGACTGTCTAGTTGATTCTCTTGAAAATATATTGGAGTTAGTCCATACAGATTGTTAAGCGAAATATTGGGTGAGGTTGTTGTACCCCCATTTTTTCACTCTCATCTCGTCACCACGACCGCGGTAAGTAAAAACATGCCAAACTCTAACGAAGAGTAGTTTATAATAAATCTTATACCTTGTTTTACAGTATCCAAATAAACCGAGGTTGATGAAGGATACTAATACATGTTTGCTTGATAGCGCAACGCCAGGTTGTCTCTGAGCAAATACCTGAACTTTCTTGCATTTGCAATACAAGCACTATTAATATAACCCGTTAAAGGAGAACCAAAGTATAACTTTAATCAAAAATAAATGTCTCACCAATTCATGGGCCGTTCGGAAACGATAAATATAAAAATGGAAAGTGCCACAAAATAACCTAATGATTTTATGTAAAATTGAAACCGAATTCAACTTAACATGGTAAATTAGAACCAGAATTTAATCCATATGATCATCATGTTAAAATAACTTAACATCATTACATTTCAAAGTCATTGATATTTTCCATTGGAGTTATTATTGAGGAAGGTTAGATTAATATCATAAATTAAACTCCGTTGGAATGCAATACCTTACACTCGAAACTAAAAAGAATCACAAAACTAAAACCCCTAACCAGAAATGAATGAAACTTCCAAAAAAAAAAATTACAATAAAAAAACTAACAATCTGACCTTCCAATACCAACATATGTTGATTGAATTATTATTGTTAGTTCTCTTAATTTGTTGACAGAGCTGAGCAATTTCAGATCTCGTGATTAGGATAATAACAGATGGATCAAGATTTCTGACGATCGGTTTTCTATGAATTATTCCTGGGTTCGGATATGGAGACCTAGTTCAGTGTTTTTGAACTTCAGAGAGTTAGTGTGTAACACCGATAGAAAAGGAAAAAGAAAATCAAGAAAGTCTAGGGTTTCAACTTTAAGTTTGTATCTACCTCGAGATTTTAAATCTAACGTAGTATCAAGGGATCTGTTTTGTCTCGTATCTATTATATCGGAATATATGATGGAGGTCAATCCGAGCAGTGTGAACCGGAACATGCCTCGTCGCATTTACGATTAGTCGTAATATCTATCATGGACTATAACTCTGGAAATGTACCAAATGATTATGGCTTTGTCCAATATCTGGAAAATCATTAGCTTGAATCTTGAATCAGGTTTCATCTAACGGTGAATATTAAATTCTTTGTTACCAAGGTAACATTGATTGCAAACCTTGATTTGAAGACTACATAGGGGAGAACTCTAGCAACTGGGAAACTTAATCCCCACACCTCTTGTGTGATACTAGTTGCGACTAGAGTCGATTCTCCTTTAACCTAGGTTTTTCTAAAACTATTATATGTTAACGACTTAAAGACTTCATTGGGATTCTGAAGCCAGACCCATCTATTTTCTCTGTAGTTACGTGTTCTGATCTTACTTTTTTCTACCGTATTGAGTACTATCTTCTCTAATATTTTCTCTAGATTTAATCTCCGATAGGTAAGGTAAAAAGTAATCACAAAGCTCTTAGTTTCATTCTTTGTGATTCCACAATATTTTGTTCTGCTACCATACAATTAAGTTATTGTGAGGTGATTGATATTACTAGGCTGTTCTTCGGGAATATAAGACTGGTGTATCAATTGGTTCATGTTCACCTTGATTTATCAAAAGATGGAACAAAACTCTTAGGTATTTTTGTGGGAGATAGATTTATATATTATAATATACTTTTCTGTGTGATACAAATTTGTTTATAAAGTCTTCGACTTTGGGTCATAGAAACTCTTAGTTGTGGTGAGATCAGCTAAGGGAATCAAGTGCGTAAAGTCCTGCTGGGATTCAGAGGCATAAGGAACGCGACTGTACCTTGATCAGTGTGAGATTGGTTATGGCTCAACTATATTCTAGTCAGAAGTTAACTTGTAGTAGGCTAGAGTCTATAGCGGCTTAATACAATATGGTATTCAAATTTGGACTAGGTCCCGGGGTTTTTCTGTATTTGCAGTTTCCTCGTTAACAAAATTTCTGGTGTCTGTGTTATTTCTTTTCCGAATTATTTTTTCTATATAATTGAAATATCATTGGTTATGCATAGTTCAATCAATTAGATAATCCAACCTTTGGTTTTTGATATAAATTGATTGACACTTGAATATTGGTCTTTGGTACCGTTCAAGTTGTTTCTCATAATAATCAGGCTCACGGATTTCTATCTATTTGATTAGCTGATTACATTGAGAAATAAGGATATAACTCTTAGATGTATTTTCCTTGATTGAGTCTGATTGTCTAGTTGATTCTCTTGGAATTATATTGGAGTTAGTCCGTACAGATTTCAGAACGAAATATTGGGTGTGGTTGTTAGACCCCCATTTTTTCACAAACTCTAATGGCTTAATAAACTTGGCGACTACGCATAGACACATTCCTAACATAAACCAAACTCTAAATAAAGAACTCTTCTAGAACCAAACAACTTGTTTCTCAAGATAACTCGACTTCCAAATATGATCCGTTCACAAGCAGGATCAACTTCTACTAGTTGCTTCTCATAAGCGGCGTTAAATTTTTACTGGTTGCTTCACTGAACAAGATCAACTTGTACTAGTTGCTCCCAAAAAAAATATCTTGGTTTACTATTTCCAACATCCTCCCTTAAACCAAGACTTCCTTTAATAAACTATTAACAAGCTAGAAACACCTTTGTTGTGCTCTTGCTAACCAAACACGAAACCAAATTCTTTACCTACTTCACTTGTAGGATTTCCGTCCTTTCTTTTTTTACCCACTTCACCCGCAGGATTTCCGTCCTTTATCTTTTTTACCTACTTCACTAACATGATTTCCTCACCGAGCATTATAACTCTACCTCACTTCTTCACAATCACAACCTTGTGAAGTCTCTTACATAACTCATAGGCTTCTCTCGCCTACCTCTTGTTGATCTTATGTTCTCAAATTCCACACTCGAATTGCTTCACTTACTTCAAAACCTTGTTGTGTCTCTTCTTCTCTTGTTCCAGTTACGCTTTTGTTGCAAAACCTTCACACTTCTTTGATTTTCAAGATTCTCTCACAATCTTGTCACGCTTCTGCCATAAGCTCTAACTCTTATTGTTATAGAACTCTTGACTGTTGGTGAAGATCCACATAAACATGGCTTGACTGACAACAAGTTAGCAGAGCATAGGCATTCATCTCAGCTCACAACTTTCTGCTTAACTGTCGCATCCCTTTTTTTTTAACCTAAACTATTTTTTAATTGTTCTTCTCGACTGAAATCAATTCTAACCTTTCAACAGAATCCACCATAACCATCTAGATTGGTATCAACAAATCCCTTTTCTTTAACTGAGTTTCGGTCTTGCAATTACACCAAATCCTCACCACTTTGAAACTAATTATTTCAGCATCACTAGACCACCTTATTTGTTGTTTTGTCTCATCTTGAACATATCTACCATGACTCTTGATACAACCATGTGATTAAAAACTTCACATAAACTCCCTCTTTTTTAACGGAAAACTATGAATTTTATCTAACTTTCTATATGTCTCCTCTCTCCCTCTGACATTGCTCTTCACTTTCATAAAACTCCACAGTTATCTCCTTGTTACTGACAAGATATCTAATGTAATGATAATTGATATCAACGTGCTTACTTCTTCTATGAAGCACAAGATTCTTTGTCAGTGAAATAGTTAACTTATAATCACAGACTGTTGTTGTAGGTGTTTTCTATTCATCAAATAATAACTTGTGCATCATTCTTAACCATACAACTTGTGTAGCATAATTGCTAGCAACTATATATTCAGCTTCTATTGTAGATAGAGCAACAACGTGTTGCTTCTTTGATGACCAAGAGGAAAAACCTGTTCCCAACTGAAATTGATAGGTGCCTTAAACACCTAATTTTATATCTAGTATTTATGCTTTCTTTGCGAGTTTTCATGTAAATTATGTATCTTATGTGTGAGTTTGAGTTTATTAGGTGCTTTGGAGTCAGATGGAGCAAAAGAAGAATAAAACACTCATTTAGAGCGGAAAGCGCAGAAAAGATAATTCATAGGCAAGAGATACTTGGAGCGGGCTAGGTTGCGCAAGAAGGAGGTGAAAAATGTATTGTCAGTTCCCCAGAACTGACAGTCGAGTTGAACAAAGATTTAAGTTGTCGGTTATTCGGAACCGACAAGCCTAATATTTCCGAATTGCCCTTATCCAACCTGGGGTGTCTAATAGTGGGGCGTTTAAATCCATCTCTAAACTATACCCTAAATCGAGAACCGGTTGTCTCTTTATTACAGTTGACCTAAGATAAAAATGGAGACGGCTGCATAGCTTTTGATGCAGAGAAATTCAGAGAAATCAGGGGTAGAGCAGCGATTGAATCCACTGAGATTGTAAGGAGAAGTGGAAGAAAGAATTAAAGGGTTCCGGTTGAATCAAAGGAGGAAATTGATATGGGTATGATCGAAATAAGGGTTTGATAGAAGAAAATGATGAATTCAAAATCGATAGAAGAAAACGCTCACAGATCTGTTGACTGAAATAACAGTGAGGAAATTAGGGTTCGATTCATCTCTGTAATTCAAGAACAAGAATTGTTGATTAAATTGAGTTTAGAAGCTATGGTTTCAGATTGTTGCTGAGATGAAATCGAAGATGATAAAAGAGAAATTGATGAGCTTCAATGGGTGCTTACGGTTGTATGACGATGTGCCTGAGTTGGGTTTTGATTGTGAGAACTCATATTGACTCAAGAAATCAGGGAATAGAAAATGGGTTCTGTGTAGGTGGAACTATTGGTTGAGCCTGGGTTTCAGGGTTAAGGTGGTTATGGATATTAGGCGATGTTATGGCAGTGGTGGTATGGTTGTGTCACAGGGAGAAGTGCAACTGGAGTTATAACAATTGCAGTATGATGCTGTGAAGTTGCAGGTGCAGTTCAAGGAGGAGATTGAACAAATGGTTGGGTGATGTTTCTGAAGTGAAGGGATTTAGAGCTTGGAAGTTGAATGGAGCTGTTGCTCTGAAATGGTGGTTGAGAGATAGCTGCAATCTAATGATACAACTCTCTGGTTTCGTAACTGAAGCTAAAATTGCAGGTGGAATCTTGTGTTGGATTATGAGATGGTAAAGGTATTGCTGGAGGAAGTTATGTATGATGCTGTTATAGATGATAAACTGCGAAGAATTGAATTAGTGGGCTGTTATAGGAACTGAGAGTTGGTAATGTTGGGAGAAAAAAGCAGAAATGGGTTTTAGTGGCTGTGAAGGCCAGGTGGTGGACATGATTAAGAAGCCAACATGGTGAGAGTGTGCTGGTTCTGTTAAGGTGGATGTCTGAGATTTATGAAGAGTATCTGGTGGGTGTTTAGACTGGCAGAAAATACTCAGTGGAGGTTGAAGATGGCTTGATTTAAAAGGGATATGATGATGAAGAAGGTGATTCAGCTGGGTAGCTGCTGTTGCTGTTTTGAATTGTATAGATGAATGCTTAGGCTTGCAGTAAATGGGTTGGTGAATTGAATAGAGAGATGTGGAGTCTATGATGTTGTGGTGTTGATGTGTTGCAGATTATGATGGTCTGAGTGTAATAGCTGAAGGAAGTTGAATTGCAAAGCATTGCAGCTTGGGTCAGGGAAGGAATGAAGTTATGATTTTGTTGGAGTTACATCCAAGGAGAACATGCCAAGGAATTGAATGTTAAATTGCACAAAATTGGTGGCAACTGAGTTACAGAACAAAGAAGCTACAGGTGCAGGAAGCAAGGCCATCATGGCTGAAGCACAATGATTGCACTACAGAGTTTGGGTTGTGCAAATGGCCTGGTCTTGGTTAAGTCAGCCGAGTTAGCCAGCTGACTCATTTCTGAATCACTCAGCCTGACTCGGTTAAGGCCGTTAGTGTCCATTAAGACTGACCGTTATATTTAATGGTTGATTGTTATGTTTGACCGGTGACCGGGTGGACTTTTCCGGTCACCTGAGCTCCGTTCCAGTGCCGAATTCCAGCAATTTTTCGGAGAACGTTTTTTTAACATAATTTTACAGGGGTTTTCTCACACATGGGCTTGGTGGACCACTTGGAGATGGGTTTTGAGAAGACCTAATATTGGAAGGAGTATCCTTTATGGAAATTGAGAAACATATAAAAGAGAAGAATCTTTATTATATCATTATCTTTTACTTTTTGTTTTCTAGGGTTAAGAAACATGATAGGTTTTCTCTTCCTTCTTGTTATGAAGTCCTATGCCATGAGTACTTAATTTTATTATTGGTTATGGAATAATTGGATTTCACATAATATGCTTTTTGATACGATAAATTAGTTTTGTCTCCATATTATCGATTATGATTCACTATTTATATTGTTACATGATTTGAATGCTTGTGTAGTTGCAGGAAATCCTACAACACACCCCTTATCATATCTTGATATCAATTTCTAGATCTACATATAAAAATGGTAGTAAAAGTGCTAAAATTATAAACGGACACCAAGATTTTTTATATGGTTCGATCAATATGATCTACATCCATGGTTCTTCACTATGATTATTTGAATTTACATTTGATTTACATGGAGACTCCATTAATGAGTATTTGGAGCTCTAGATTTAATTTTAGGGGAAGAAGATGATAAAGAAAATAAACTCTCTCTGAAAAATATCTCTCTCTCTCTTAACAATTATTCCCCCCTTTTCTCTCTTCTGTTCTCCTCTTTATATAGATATTTACATAGTGGATGACAGCTTATAAACACCTAACCTAACCTTTAATTTCGGGTTTTTCTTGCGATATTATCGCATGTATACAAATGTTAAATTCGCAACATTCCTAAATCTCTCTCAATCTTTACATTTTTCTCATATTTAAATTATCGTCATTTGTCACGTAGTATTCTTAGTCAACTTGCGACGCTCGCAAAGTGTCATTGGTAAGAACTTCACAAGTGTGTTCTTGCTGCGATATTCAGATCCTACATCTTGCCTCTTTTTTCTTGAATATTGCTTGAAGAGCGATCTTTAAGAAAAAATATGTTATTGTAGAAGTCTTTGATTTTTATTAATGAAGGAATAAGCGAAAGAATACTTTTCCTGAAAAGTACGTACTTGCCTCTATTCTTTTGCGAAGTTCCAAAGCATTGAGAAGTAATTAGAAGCATTGTCCTGAAGTATAAGAAGTACTCAATCCTCGAAATATAAGAAGTATCTGTCCTTGAATGGGAGTAATAAGTATTGCCACTATTCATGCGAAATTATTACTCCATTTTTGGTGAGGATTCTTGCCGAGAAGATAAAGAGCATAATTTTTTTTCTTGGTAATCCATATTGCCTCTGTTCTTTATCTGTGAAGGTAGAATCCTTGTGAAAATGTTGAATGAGAGAGTTGTTTATTCATTCTTATCTTGCCTCTGTCTCATGCGATAGTATAATCTCTTTAAGTTGCTTACAATTGTGCGATATAATCATATTCTGCGAAATAATCACATCTCCTGCGAAATTTTGTATGAGTCTGCGAAATTCTAAATGAGTCTGCGAGATTATGAATGATCTTGCTAATTTCTGAATATTCCTGCTAGTTTCTGAATACTTCTGCGAGATTCTGACACATTCTTTAAAATTCTGAGTAATTCTGCGAATTTCTAAAGTACTCTGCGAAATTATGAAGTATTCTGCGAAATTCTGAATAATGCTCCTGAAATAGTGCTGCAAATAGTACTGTGAATAGTGCTTCGAAATTCTTACATATTCTGCGTAAATTTTTGTAAAATACCTGTGCGAATCTAATGCTTACCTAATGATTATGTTATGAAATGTGTATGCGATGTTTATGCCATGAAATTTTTATGCGATGCTTTTATGATGCGAGTATGATACTTTTATGATGAGAATACTTATCTATTGCAATGTATATCTAAAGTTTGTGTTACTTAGCTCATTTTACTGCGGTAAAATTGATGTAACTTTAAATCGCTTCCATTCTTCATTTCTCTGTTTTTGTATCTAGTATATGCATTCCTCTTTGCATATTTATTGTTCTCGCAAGTTCATTTGCTTGTGCCTCATTTTTTTTGCTCATGGTATCTCATTGTTTTATTGTCTCCACTATTTATTCCTGCACTATTAGTTTCGCATAATATAATATAATTAAAATATCAGAGGTGCATAATCTCAATCTCAATCTCAATTTCATTTTAATATATATATTTGCAAGCTTGTTTGCTCACATATAATCATTTTTGCTAGCTTATTTGCTTACTTTCTTATGTGGTCTTATTTTGCCTTCATAGTTAAAGGTCTTATTTCACCACATTTCTTTTTTCTTTGCGACAAAATCGCAGGACGTCTTTACACTTTCATGTATTGACCCATTGATATTGTCTTATCTCTTGTATTATTGCCTCAGCGGGATATTTTTCACGCGACAATATGACAGGCCTAAATATTCTTGCGAATATAAAGCCCTATGACATTGCCGTCTTGCGATGAAATCGCAGGACGTCTTTACATTTTCATGCAATGACCCATTGATCTCATCTTATCTTTTCTCTTGGATTTTTGCCTCTTTCTATATTTGTTTCACAAATATGACAAGCCTAAATTTTCTTGCGAAAATAAAGCCTCATGACATTTGCGTCTTAAGACACTTATCAGCTCCCTAATGGAGGGTGACGCCCTTATCTCCCCCCTGGTTTCCCCTTCAAGGAGGCGTATATCAACCATATAAGACTAGCTCCTCCCATCCGGATTTACCAACAACCAGTTGTTTTCTCATCCTCTTATCCTTTTTTTCCTATATGGCTTATAGTTACAAGACTGCACCCTAAGTGGGGTTTTCATCAGGCCGAGTGCATCATAGTCAAGACTTGCCAAGAATGGACAGGGTAGGTTCATCCGCCCCAGGCACTCTTGGCTCAACCGCGTACCGCGACGCCTTAATCATATTCTGCACTCCTTAGAAGAGATCCTCGGTCGTCCAACCAGGGTTTAACCTTATATATATAGTTGGAAATCTAAGGTACCTCTCCCGGATAGGCTTTCTTGAGCCCCACATCTCCATGACTCAGGATCCAACAGCGGTATAACCTTACCCCTGAGCCATGCAATCAAATACCCCCTTATATGACGTACTTTAGGTCTTACATTTGCCTCTTACGAAATTTTATTCGCGAACTAGGGTGTACGCCATAAAGGTTCGTCCCATTCTTATGTCTCTGCGAAATTTTTGCGTTTCTTTATTCTCTTATTCATTCTTTCATTTCTGTCATTCTCATAATATCATATCATTTGAAGCAAAGTAAATATTCAAGAGAAATTCTAAGACATTGTAATTCTGAAATCTTTGTAGTTCTGAAATTTTTGTAATTCTGCGATTGTATCGCATTTTGTAAACCAAATCATTTTTTTTATTTTTTATTTTGAAATCTTAGAAACCTTAAAAATCTTCTTTGAAATCTTGCGATTGTATCGCCTTTTGGAAATTAAATCAATTTTTTTTATTTGTTGTAAGTAAAATGTTCTAGGTTGGGGTACTTAGCTCTTATGTGAGTTGTCTGAATGTCTCAGAGAAAAAAGAAGAATGAGAGATAAGACTTGAACCCTTGACCTGCCTCTTGCATTTTCTCGCACCATACCAACTGTGCTAACGCTCTCTTGCGAATTAATCAAAGATCTTACGAAGTAATTAAAGTTTAACTGTTCGAGGTACAATTATGTAGAAATTTCGCATAACAAAAATAAACTTGCGAGAAGCAAGAATTGATCCCGCGATCTGCTGCTTGCATTCAAGCCTCCTAACCAACTGTGCTAGTTCCCTTGCTTGCGAAATTTATCTGCGAAATAATCAAAGGCTGTATTGCGAACCTCGCGTAACAAAAATAAACTTGCGAAAAACAAGAATTGATCCCACAACCTGCTCCTTGTGATGTATCACACTGAACCATCTATGCTAACCCTCCTCTGTGAAATGTTTGTGCGAAATAATTATCAACTTTCTTATGTGTGAAATACACCTGCGAAATTATCAAGGATTTCGCGAAAAAATATGCATGTGTTGGGACTTGAACTCGCGACCATAAACTCATTAACTTCGCATATCACAAACTGTGCTGCCTCTTGTTTGCAAAATAATGAAACAATGATGCGAAATTATCTATTTTTTCACCCTTTGTAAAAATAAGAAAAATATGTTCGCATGCGAATTCGAACCTGTGACCACAAACTCACATATTGTTCTCTGGACCAACTGTTCAAGAACCTCTCTGCGAAGTTAACGCATAACTTTTTTCCTTATTCTTTTATTCGCCAATGAGAAGAAAATGAAAAATATGTGTCTCTGCGAATTTGAACCCGTGACCTCTTGTTTGTTCTTTGAACCTTGAACCAATTTTTCTAGTATTTATTTGCAAGATCTTCGCATAACACTTATTACTTGTTCTTTTATTTGTCCTTGGTATTTCATCAAAAATATGCGAAAATATCGTAGTTAGGAAGAATTGATCCCGCGACGTTAAACTTGTATGCTTCTGGTTTGACCAAATGTACTGTCTTCAACTTGTGAAAGAGTGGCGAGATTCTCATAACTTATTCTTTTTAGCTGTCCTTTGTTTAAGCTTTATCTTTGTCCCTTTCTATTTTCTTTTCTAGCCATGCAATTTTATCTTTCTTTCTTGCGAGAGTTCATTCCCTGCGAGCATTCACCATGAGTAATGCAAGTTTTATATCAACTTCATAAAATTGAAAACAAGGATAATCATCAATTTTATTTTATTTTTAAAATCGCATAACCTAAAAAGTATGAAATTTTTTTGATGCTCTGAAATTCGAGAAATTCGCACAATCTAAAAAATTTGAAATTCGCTAGGCCTAAATTTTTTCATACATTTTCTGTCTAATTTTTTTATTTAACCTCTAAACTCATTATTTTAAAAATCAATCCAATGGGTTTGTAAAAAAAGTTTTATATGTTGCGAATCTATAAACCAGACTTACGTTTAACTAGGTTTTTAAGAGAAAATCAAATTTCATTGAGACAGATTGTAGTTTTTTGTGAAATTTTTTGAAGAATTTTGCTATAAATAATCAGATTTAAATGTTAAGAGAGAAAGAAATAAGGTTATAAGAAGGAATTTATGTTTTTTAAGATGTAGATTCTGCTGATGTAGAGATTTGTCCTTTTGACATAGCTTTGCATCTTCATTTTTATCTTTTTCTTTTTCTTTCTTTCACTGTGTTGTCGGTGTTTGATTGAAGACACAATTTCTCCATTGAAATTTCCACTTTTCCTCTCAAATTTTTTAGATCCCACGAATTCTAACTCTCCCAGTAGCTAATTTCTTTGAATCTTCTTTAATCTATCAAATATCAGATAGTGTTTCTAGCGCCAAAATGTAGTTGCAGGAAATCCTACAACACACCCCTTATCATATCTTGATATCAATTTCTAGATCTACATATAAAAATGGTAGTAAAAGTGCTAAAATTATAAACGGACACCAATATTTTTTACATGGTTCGATCAATATGATCTACATCCATGGTTCTTCACTATGATTATTTGAATTTACATTTGATTTACATGAAGACTCCATTAATGAGTATTTGGAGCTCTAGATTTAATTTTAGGGGAAGAAGATGATAAAGAAAATAAACTCTCTCTGAAAAATATCTCTCTCTCTCTTAACAATTATTCCCCCTTTTCTCTCTCTTATTCTCCTCTTTATATAGATATTTACATAGTGGATGACAGCTCATAAACAGCTAACCTAACCTTTAATTTCGGGTTTTTCTTGCGATATTATCGCAGGTATACAAATGTTAAATTCGCAACATTCCTAAATCTCGCTTAATCTTTACATTTTTCTCATATTTAAATTATCGTCATTTGTCACGTCGTTTTCTTAGTCAACCTGTGACGCTCGCAAAGTGCGTTGGTGAGAACTTCGCAAGTGTGTTCTTGCTGCGATATTCTGATCCTATAGCTTGTTTGATCGAGTCACGAATCGGTTGAGTTTGTTTTCATCTCTATTGCTAGATTAGGGTTTGTTATACACAAAAGTTATAGATTCCTGATTACAAGTAGGATGAATATGGTTATAGATTGTAGTGATGCATCCTTATGATAATATGTGAACCATAACCTTTGTCAAATCGGATTAGTGCGTTTTCCACGTTCGATTGCTTTGATTGGCCTGATTTCATTGAACTTAATGCATCTAGGGAATTAAACTTGATTAGTGATTTTACACGTTAGGTTGTTCTTTAAGATAGAATTCATATTCGCATCTTTTAATGTGTTTGTTGATGACAAGAGGAGATTTGCGGGATAAACTTGCGATCAAGGTATCCTAGCGCTTTTGATAAAAGAGAGATTAAATATCAATTCAAATTATTATGACAAAAGCATGTTAGTGAATGAAAACGAAATCCTTAACTAATACTTTCACATATTTGAATTGCTTGCTTTATTTCTTTGTTTTGCTTTTATTTTATTTTAGTATATAAAAATCAGAAAACCCCTCATTGTTTTATGTAGGAAACCAAATCAACTTGACAACCTAGTCCTCTCTGTGGGAACGATCCTTTCTTGCCCTTGCTTCATTATATATTTTGATTAGTAAGAAAGTGTAATTTATTTTTTACGCCTACAACAGCGATCAGAAATCCATAACCAGAAGTACTATTTTTTTCTTATGTATCACCAGCCCAATCACTATCTGAAAAATTATATTAAAGGAGAAATACAGCGTAGGAATCGCAAAGATAAGTATGAAAGGGGAAAGCAGGAAAATGCAATTGATGTGCTTTCTGGAAGGAGAAAAGCTTGGTGAGGGAAGCTCGTAAATAGATAGAGAGAGAGAGATGCAAAGCATGCAAGGTTGAATATTTGTAATAAGCAAAATAGTGAGACAAAAAGTGATTCTGAACAAGAAGATGTTAAGGTAACTGATGAAGAATTTGAGGAATATGTGGAGAGTAATTATGAGACTGAAAGGCAGAGAAAGAGACGTGCTGAGAGAGATGAGGATGATTGGTATGAGCTTTATATGTATGAGAAGGCACATCCTTCAATCTTCTCCAGGACCATATGAGAGTGTTTAGATATAGATTCGGATGGAGAGAAGATAGAGGGCATTGATGTTAATGGAAATCCATAGATCGAAGGATCAGATGAGGAAGAATTTTAGGAGGATGAAGATGTGTCTGACGGGTATGGTTATGCTGCATCCAGAAATAGTGATGAAGAATATAATGTTGAGGAAGAAGGTTTTGGAAGTGATGATGAAGATGAAGATGAGGATTCTGATTAGTGTTCTCCAGAGAATCAGAAAGATTGAGAATTTGTGCTTAGTTTCAAGCTTAAATATAATTAACAATTTTTTCAATAAATAGTCTTTCTGGTTCTTATGTCTGATCTTTTTGTTGTTGGTAAGAATCATCTTGTTCTTGTGTGAAGTTGATGTAAGTCGTCCGGTCCAAGTAGTTATTTTCATTTTGTTGTCTTGATGAACTATATCAGTGTAGTTATGGTAAGTATGGGTGTTTTTCTTTTTAGGAGTTTTAAAAGGGTGTGAATGGATATTTTGAATGCTATGTTGTAAATGCTAGTAATTAGTAACTAGGGCTTCTTTGCAGAGAGTACTGTAAATGCAGATGTTGATCTCGGATGTAATGAACTGGGTCTTTTATGCGCAACTAGTGTTCTTGTAAAAAATCCAGTTAGAAATGTAATATTGGCTTTGTAAGAACTTTTAATGGATGTTTTTTGAAATGGATGTTTAATGAGGCTAACAAGGTAACTTAATCTCAGTAGATCAAACTATAGATATTGTTGAAGGTAGATTCAATCAAGAGAGAATTTAATTTTGCAGGATATTGTAGCATTGCAGGAGAAAAAAAAACTTGGGAGAACATGCAGAAAATGCATACAATTTCAGGATTTAATATAGTTTGAAGGTAGTTACCCTTCTGAAATTTTTTGCGAAACGAGTTTTGCACTCAGATTAAACCATTTTCTTTGATCAACCAATCAAAATTGAGGATTTTGTCCACCCACATATTTACTCTTTTATCTTACAAAATACCACTAAATATGCGGCACATGTGCGACTCATTTGCGAAATGTCAGTAATATTCCTAGCAAAAATTAGCACTGAATACGCGATTCCAGTGAGATTGATTAACGACACTCAAAATAATGTGCGACTCCGAGCTGACCAGCTCTTAACTTAATAACACAGTTTTAGCGTTTTTTATTTGATGGATGTGCGACACATGAACTATGTGGGGCCTAAATCCGTTAAAGCCGAGTAAACGCCTGCAAGCTCTTAACTTAATAACACCATATTCGCGCCACCCTTGAGATATGTCTATGACATATATGTGACTGTTTGTAATGGCCAGATTAAGGAATATTAATAACTAATGGATACTGTTTCTAATCGCATTAGGGATTCTACTATTTCAAGAATAAGTAAAACTAACTGAAACAACATCTTATTGAAATCTCAATAATAGAGATTTGAAATCAGTTACACAAGATACCGTTTCTTAGATTGACATGAATCATCATAACTAATCAATTTTAAAAATTCTTATACTATTAGAGCATAGCTCGGTTGAACCCATCAAGCGTTGGTATGTCAAGTTTGGGTGTCATATTTTAGTGAGCCAAAACTCATTTAAGAGTCGCTTGATTTAAATGTACTAGAGTCAACTTCGTATAGGTTAGCTTGAAAGTATTAAGGTGAGACATTACAAGTATTGCGAAGACTTGAAGAAGTGAAGAAGTACGGAGCTACAACCACAATATCATCCTTCCACTTGAGGTTAGTTATATTTGATTTGAACTTTTTCATTCCCTAACGTATCTTTCAAGTCGTGCATATTGAAAACATAAAACTGTGGAGCATGAACACTCTAGATAGACATAGTATTAAGGAATACAATATGAAGTTTCTTGCTTAACCATTAAACTTTGTATATGAGACATCGACATAATTGTATGAATGATATTGTGATTATGTATGGGTATGAGGTGAGGATTTCATCCTAGGAAATAATGTTTTTACATGTGTTTTAAGGAAGTAAGTTCATGATATTTGTTGTGAACCGAAAAGGAAATCGCCATGCATTATTGGGGATGTTCTTCATTGCAAATCTTATGATTGACCAATATGTGTGATGAGTATAACCGATCATGACTTGTTTGTGTTCTTGGTAAAAATATTCACATGAGGCCTGACTTATGTATTGGTATGACTTTTATTATTGAAACCGATATTAAGTAATCACCTGGTCTATGATCGGGTTTGTGAGTGTCTGACCAAATTTGGGAAAGGGGAACCGATCCTATGAAGGGGTGCAGTACATCACAAGGGGGAACCGATCCTTGTATGAGGTGCAACAAGGTTTATAGAAGAAAGGGAAACCGATCCTATGAACATGTGCAACACGGTTTTAGGCAAGGGGGAACCGATCCTATGGACATGTGCAGTGCATACAAGTTAGATACCAAATATATGTGGGGAACCGATCCTAGTACCTAGTCATTCGTATCTTTGGTAAGCTAGTGTGACTATGCACAGTACTCACATGGAGGTAGAACCGAAACTTGTTTTGGTAGAATCGTTACACCCATGGTTTGTGATTGAGTGTTACTTGATCAATCACATAGTTCTTGAAAGTCAGATGAACCAATTCTAAACTTGTTTGGAAGTGTGGTAAATCGGTTTCAGGTGAGTAAGTATGAAAAAGGACTTGCAAGAGTAAGATGTCGACACACTTTGAACACGCGCATTAATGTGTATTCTTTTATTGTTCAAAGATATTCCTTAACAGCTAAGAAAAAAGTAAATCCCAAGATCGAATTTAAATAAGTTAAGAATCTTTTAATTAAGGTTTTTAATTATATATGGAAAATTAGAATTAGTAATGTGCATTTGCTAGTTAAAGATTTTCCAAGGAGATTTCGATCATTATTTTTGGACAGTGCATTCATAGGAATTATGAAAACCGAATTTGGGTTAATATGGAAAAATATCTTGAGAATATTTTCGGTTTTGGAAATTCCTTGGTGTCCAAACTTCCTTGTCTATAAATACTTTGAGTTTGCATTTCTAGCAAACTAATCCTTCGTGACAGTAACCTTCTTATGTTGTACTGTTACCGGTGAAGCCGCCTATCGGAGAGGAGAGTAATCTAATTAGGTGAAATCTCTTACGGTCTCTCAATTCAAAGTCTTCTTTGGGACTGAGAAGCTCTAGCGCGACCCGTTGGTGGGAAACTAGATATTGCGGTTTATTTTTAGTTTTCGTATTGATTTGATTGACTAACAGTGGTTGAACTTTGATTTCACCTAGTTTGTTTATGCTTGAGAATCTTCTCTTCTGATATAAGATTCACTCAAACTAGTTCAAGGTTTCGACAGGGATCTTTAAACTGTTGTTAGATCTAAAGACTATCTTGTGATAATCCGTTATTAACAGAATCCATTCTGTGTGTGATTGATCACAAGAGATTCATGTAATTGTGTACAGGTGTTTATTGAAGATCTAAGAATATTTGAAGACAAAGAAGAGATCGAAGATTTCTGACTTGGTTTTATAATCTTTGGTGTGCACAATACTTGTTTGGGTAACATAGGATCCAATCAATAATCAGTTTATCCTTATGGTAGATTGGATTGATTAATTGTGAAGCCGAGCTTTACCAAATAAAATCAGGATGACACAGGGCGAGGCAAAGCCGAGTATTACCAAATAAAAAATATGGTTCAAAGAAAAAGATGCCTGATGCGTAACACGAGCATACAATCTAGTTTTATTAATTTTTTCTTTCCATTTTTTTCAGGCAAAGACTGAAATCTCGTTTTCCATCTTTTTCTGGAGAGGATTGAAACTTCACTTTACTTTAGGTTCTTTCCATCATTCCTCACATTCGAGGAGAGAGAATATGAACCACATTTTAGGCCTGGGTTTTCTGTCGCTTTTTTTGCACCGAATCTCTCCATAAGACTTAGCTTTAGAGGTGGAGATACTTTTGTAAAGAGGAAAGTTGACATACTCAGACCAATTTTAATAAAAGGACAACAATCAAAAAGCCATAATAGTTTTCACAACACATCAGCGTGTGTTTGGGAAGAAACCTGTTAAGTTAGGAGAATTACACTAACTTAATCTGCATCATTCGACATTTAAGAGAAATATGTTATTAAACATTTTAGTGATTTAACCGTATGCCTTGTTTATCAAAATTCCCTTATGAGAAAATTAAAGGATATGAAATCATAACTCAGTTAAAAACAAATAATCTTACTGAACACCTTAATTGCACGTTCAAATATCTTATATCTATAATGGCTATCAATTAATAAAACAAACACAATTAATTTTTATGAGTTTAATATAAACCAATTCAACCTCTATCTGTTATATAACAATATAGGCTTAAAGTGTGAATATTAAATGTGAACTTCATCCACTAATACATAATTGAAGTTCATGGTGCAGCTAAATCACTAGAATGTTTAATAACATATTTCTCTTAAATGCCAAATGATGCAGAAATGCAAGAATAACTCATGTTTTTAACAGAATAGCCATATGTAATATTTTTTATAACAATTATTAGTATCCATGTGCAAATGTTGGTTACTTCCAGATCAACATGGGTTAGCGATTGAATGATTTAAAGTGCAGTAGATATAGTTATTAACAACTAACGATAGTTTTGTGTCGCAACCATGAATTTTCTTAATTGATATATACTTTTCACTGCTTATATAGTGACCGATACTCCTCTGGTATTTTCCCACTTAGCCAATGCAATCATTTGACAATGCGGGTTTCTATCATCACTGCAGTCATCAAACAACATCTTCCCGTAAGGTCACTCATCCCTGGATTACTCATGTCTAAACATGATTAACTGCAGATTCTTTATCTAATTCTGGAGCCAATTTTTCTGTAAAGGCTTTAGTATAATATAGACGTCTCATGCCTTTCGTGACACCAATATCTAACGATGCTCTAGCATACTCTCTCACCCATGCAAAAACAAAATGTCCCTAGTTGTAATGATCCCAACTATCACCATTATTGTTCCCACTTACATATTATGGTTATCCTTCTATATGAGATTTTTACTGGCACTACTGCAGTTATCCAATGGAAGTCTCCCGAGAGATCACCAGTTCTATGATTCTTCCCGGTTGATAACACTTAACTAATAATTTTTTCGTATAAATTGGTCAAGTGTACCTATTGGGCCTTGGTGTTAGTAAATATCAAATTATTACTTATATTTCATTCGACGAATTTCAACCATCCACTATAAATTGGAACCATCTAAGATTCCAGATTATATGACCCATATATTCGACGTTTCCTTCCACTCATAAGACCGTTACTTAGCCAACCCATCCAACATACTCTCTCACACTCAACAGGTGACCCGTCGTCGGCTCTGTTACCATTTGTATGGATATACCCTCCATCGATACTATCTCATTTAGTCACTGTGTTCATCTGACAATGTAAGATTTTCTATGACAACTAAGTGGTCATCCATCAGCAGCTTCCTAGGAGGTCAACCCATCCCTGGTTTATTCATGCCCTTGCATGCTCAACTGTAGAGCTTTTTGGAAACTCTGGAACTAATTTCACTAAAAATATCTCGGTACAATATAGACATTCCCTGCATCCTATGAGACCAGTATCTAGCACATCTCTAGTAGACTCTCTGAATAGGGCATCATTGACTCATTCCTAGCTGTATTGATCCAACTATCATCGATATTTTTCCCACTTACCCACTACGGTCATCCAACTGTGTAATTTTTTTATCAGTACCACTATGGTCATCCAACAACAACTTTCCAAGAGGTCACCCATCCTGTAACTGCTCTCGACCGAGCACCTTTAACTAAGAAATTTTTCTTACAACTAAGTCCAATGTACCCATCAGGCTTCGGTGTTAGTAAATGTCAAACTATTATTTATATTCCATTAGGCGAAAATTACCTTCCAAATCGGAATATTACATGTGAACTCATCAATTATTTGTATTTGAGAAATATTAAGTCCATTAGCCATTATTAGCTCCAGTTAAGTGAACTCACAAGAATGAATACTTGATACGGGCTTCAACAAAAAGAAATACAATAAAAAACATAATGCAATATCAAAAATGAATGAAGATGAAAAAATAGAAGAGAGTTATATGTTTTGAGAATATTCAAACAATCATTCTTAGTCTGCAGATAGTCAAGGTGCTTGGTAAAGTACAAAATGTCAGCTAACAATTTTCCAACGGATTTTGGTTAGTCTACGACCTTCATGCATTAAATGCATATTCTACGAGCCAGATTCTAATTAGGTACAATCTTACGATCCCTCTACAAAATAACTCTATGAGGAACACCTTAATAATAATTTTATTTTAAGTATCTAAGTTTGTATTATCAGAGTTAGATAGTTATACAATTCATGCACATATACTTGAGTGAAGTAGTCACTGTAGTTTTGTAAGTTTTTTTATTCTATTTGTTATATTTTTCGGTTTTTAGAAATAAGGGGATGTTGTTAGATATTTTTAATAATGTCGTTATCCACCATTTATGCTTACTAGAGGTATCTGTTGATAATGAACATGTATCTCTGACAAATGCAAAACCCTAATAAGTAATGGTGAATTGATTCTAGACATCAAAGCATTCTCTTTTTTTTCTCTCTAAGGATCATCATAAACTTGTATGTTGCTTGTTGAATTAAGGGGTACAAACCTTGAATTCATTTAAGTTTTTAAATGGCTTCATTGCATCTCGACGATATTATTTCATATGCCCATTTGTACTTGTTAATATTTTGGAAGGATCAAAATAATTGTCTAAAAGAATCTTAATCGAGCCTTGAAACCGGAAGGTGAAGGGTTAGGTGGTGAATAAATTGGTGATAGTGGTCGTGTAGGTGGATTGGTGTACGAAGGTAGTAATGCTAAAACGATGCGATGGTGAATGGATTGGTACCGCGGTTGAATTTCAAAATGAGCTAAAATCTCCTCTCTGAAGAGTTTTATCAAACACTTTAGGTGAAAGGTATTGTATCCCATTTTTTTTATAGCTTAAACATCTTCTATACCTGAATTTTCCCTTGCAATTTCGAATTCACAACAAACCCACTTCCCTAATCCATTTCAAACTCATAAATATTCACTAATCACCACTATTCATCCACTCTTTTAACGGTTGCAACATCCACTCTTTCAAAGGTCTGGGACTATTTCGATGGCAACAGACTCCATCTTCATTGGTTTCTAATACTCAAACTCTATCCACATTCCATTTTAACACAAACCCAACATTCCTAATCACTATAGGACTCTAAAAGCTTCAAAAGCATGCAATAATTTTCAATATCTACTAGCAACATCAACAACACTTCAAATTTATCTTAACTCAAATTGGGAAATCGAAATTAAAACCAGTGATGTTGATGAGATCGAAATTACTAATGTGGTGTAACATATAATAAATTGTGTAACGTATGAGATTTGATGGATTTGATCAAGATCCGAGAGAAGAGAATCAATATATCTATGCAAAATATGAGGGCATTTTCGGCAGTGAAACGCCACATGTTTATTTTTATCCACTTGTACGCACCTGGTGACTCAGCTAATTGACCTATGGACGGAATATATAACGAAAAGAGGTTTTGCTAATTTTATTTTTGTAGAAGAGGTGATGCAAATTACAAATCTTTTCAGGGGAGGTAATGCAAATTACCCCAAAAAAGAAAAAAGAAAGAAAGAAATCGACATAAAAGGGTATTATTAGCATATTGAAAATATCATTGATAACGTGCACTTTATTTTCACCACAAGTGTCCTTATTTAGGATCACTTTGGTATTGCACCACATACACTAATGAGCCGTTGAGGTGTTATGCTAATTACCATTAAATCCATCATATAATATGGCAAGTCGACTTTGAATGCCCACATATTTAAATCCTTAGCCTAAAATATTTTGAACGAACGTTTAGGTGAAAATAACGGGTACTAGCGAATATAATTATTGAAAATAAAATAACGAAGTTGCCTAAGATGATTTGGACTAATACATACCAGAACAATAATCTGGTTGATGTGGTGATAATGGTGGTCAGATCTACCTATCTTGGCTAAAGCTTTTTCTCATAAGCCTTGTCTGATAGTTTCTTTAGGGTTTCTATGGTATTTCAGGAGATAATTCATCATGGGGACATTCTTATGTTGAATTATTGCTGATTTCATTGTTGTTTATTGCCAATCCATCTATTTTACTTCTTCATCTTTCGATCAACATCAAAGCAAAATTGCTGATTTCGTCAATCTAAGATACATGTTTATTCTGACGAAAGAAGTTGTGATGGATTTTGAGATGATGGTTTGTTATAGAATTCAGCGAGCTTTTATGAGGGTGGATTTGGTGCAACAATTTCGGTGTTTCTGGCGACGTAGTTAGGGTGGAGGCATTCTATTAGAGCTCTTCTTGGGATGCTTCTAGGACTTGTATGTTTTATATGGACTCTCAGAAATTTTTGTGAGTTGCATTTAATTGTGACTTCTCACAATCTTAAGTGGGAAGAATTTCTTTGAAGTTTGTGCTTACTATTTTCATTAATAAAATCACTTATTTATCGAGAAAAATAAAATGAAATAATATGGGCTTATATACGAAAAAAGAGTTCAAAAAAATTGATTCCAACAATTTTAAGACTCACAAGCAAAACTGTAAGAGCTTGTACGTCATAAGGATATACATGTTTTTAGAGAAAAAAATGAGATTCAAATTAATTTTAGACACGTTAATGTGCCAACTAATCTAATCTACAAATTAGCATTAGTTTCATGGAAACTTCTTCAACAATGGAAGGTAATACTGATATAACACATTGTATTAACTATGCGCTAATTGTTATCTCTTTCTTAGGTAGTATGTGGGAAAAAGAGGTTTCATAGATCCTGGATGCAGTATAAAAAGTGCAAGCAGATGAGCTGATCTAGCCATCAGCTGGGCCAAAGAGTTACAAAGGGCTAATTAGGACTTTCAAACTGAAGATAACGCAATTATGGAGGTTATCAAAGAAGCTTATTAGAGAGATATACAAGGTAAATTCAACTTTAGTTTTCACCGGAAATCTGGCCAGATAAACGACATTAACTTTGAAGAAGTCTTTTTTGTGCTATCCAAGTTGGTTAAGTTTCTCCGTCATCAAAATAAATCGTTTTTGTGCTAGGCAAGCTGGTTAAGGTTCTACGTCATCAGAATACCACTGCAGCTAACGGGCTAATTTAGTTTCTACTTCAAACACTTTAGAAAATCTAAATTGGAAAGGTCCAACTCTTTCATTTTTATTACATAGTTTACAAATTTTTAGAAATAATGCAACCCTTAATATGTCGTCTGGAAGCACCATGGAGCTGCATGAGGCCAATCCTAGATCATCAGAGCATCACCTTGTCATTAGGTAACTATTGTAGCAGTCTATTTTTGTTTTCTTCGTATATTATAGAAAAAAGAAGATGTCTAAACCACCTAAGTTCATATACGGAGTACCATGTTTATCATGAAAGGTTCACCCTTAATTTTTCTAGTTCACTGACTATCTATGTTTAGTTTTTAATTATTCTCCATCTATTTTATAAAATTTAACATTCCATTTTTCCTTGACTAATATTAAAAGGCATTTTGAAACATTTTTTGTGTACTAGGTGAATTATTGTTGAAGAAAAATTCAATTCATTCTTTTGTATTTTCATATGTTGTTAGGGTTTTTTTCATGTTTTAGGTGCAAATGAAATTCGCTTTTACTTTTTTTATTTACATTCTCAAAATGTTCATGTTCATAATTTTTTTTAAAGACTCAGCATACCATATTTTATACTTTTCAGTTCTAGGAAAAAATTTAGAACATCAATTTGTTGCTCAGATCAGGTCCATTTGGGGCTAGATCTGAGCAAGGATCTTAGTTTTTTTTTGTGTTTTAGTTTTAGAATAAACGGATTATTTCCTATTAGGCTTATTTTCTTCACCTTCATGGTTATTTTTATCTTCACCTTCATGGTGATTCTTGTCTTCACCTTAATGGTGATTCTCTTTTATTTTAATGGTTACTTGATCTTGATTATATGTTTGTTCAAGTACATCACCGGATCCAGATTACTCTCTATTCTATGGTCAACAAATTTGCAGATCACTCCTATACCATTGGAGCATTACTTCATCAGGAAGACGATTTATCAAATGGTCCATGAATATTATTAAGACCATCTTCTCTCTGATTCTATCGGTTCTTACATTCTTGTATTAGGTCGGTATTTGGAATTCCTTCTCTTTTCCTTGTCGGAATTTTCAATCATGTACCGTTACAAGCTTGTTGTTTCTTTTTTCTTTTTCAATTTGATGTACTTGAGATCTATGTAATCTTGATTTCCATTAATAAAAATTGAATTACCAAAAAAAATAAAAAATTATTCAGTACAAAAAAAATAAAATAAAATTCTAGGAATAGGAATAGGATTACCATGGTTTTTGGTCTAAAATAAAAAAGTGATGGTAACTATTTTCCTGAAATGGGGAGTATTTATCACCACTCATCTAGGAGTATTATAGGTAGAAAATTTTGTTTGAGTGCTTCATAATTTTACTTTTCAATCCGGGTCTTGCATTAACGTGGATTCTGTTGTGATATGGAAGACAAAGAACGAAGGAGACACAAAATAGAGGGGAAGAAGAAGGGAGAAATTCTATTCATTAGGGTATTAGACAAACATTAGAGCCTCTATTTATAGGGCTAGACACAAGGGCATCCCAATCATAAACAAGATTCACCCTAGATATTCTTAACATAATTACACGTTTATAAGACTCCCCCTGATGACATTTGTGTCTAAGATAATTGCCTCGTTAAAACCTTGTCAGGAAATTCCAAAAGGACAAAACCTGATCGAAGGGAAAAGAGTACAATTAACAAAACTTAGAAAAGATTTAGACACGCAAATGTTTCCTCACTAAAACCTTGACAAGGAAAACCCAGTGGGAAAAACCTTGATGAAGGAAAAAGAGTACAACACAATAAGTCCAACAGAATGCACCTTATGTGATGGTGCTTGATTAAAGATTTTTCTAAGTTTCCGTAGTAGTAATTAAGATTCGTTATCTCGGAAGTTGTTAAGATTAAATTAAAAGGTTTAAATAAAATAATAAATAGAAGAGAGTCATTGGGTCTTAGATTCCACCAAATTCACAACACGAAGTTCAATTATTCATTCTCAACAATTATCGCTTAGTGAACAAATAAAACATCAACTCTTGTTTTGCCAAAGTAGATCCTCAAAACATTAATTGTATCCTCTAAGCATAGATTATCTAAACAAAGCATAACCTATCTAATTGAATCACAACTAATTTTATCGAATCATAAATCAATTCAAAATAAGTGCAAAAGTCAAATAGAAAATAGAATTAATTCACCTATGTGTGTAGTTCGGTTTCCTCCGTCGACCCAGTATAGGGGTTTAGCTTCTCATGATAAATACACACTCAAAATATTTTTTTATAGCTCAAATGGTGTTTTTATTCAAGAAAATTAATAATACAATAAATATGCAACGCTGAACCGACGTTACAAAATTCACTGTTACAAAAGATGTTGCAAATTTGTAATAAACGTGCCAAACTGACTGTTACGAGTACTGTTGATAAACAACAGTTCTTTGCGACAGTCAGTGGACGTCGAATTTCTTCTTCTTCTCTGCAGCAGCAGAGAAGTTTCCCTGCAACCTTCTATTCTCGCCCCCAACTCTCGATAATTCCCTCTCTGACTTCAGCCACTCTATTATCTCGAAGTAAAAGCAAACAATCTTCCCAAATCTTTTCACAGCCGAAGTATTAGACACAATGTCAGAGAGGGAATTATCGAGAGTTGGGGGCGAGAATAGAACGAGTTTATAGACTTTTAAACAATAATTAACACAAAAAGCACTGGTAAACAACTACCAATAGAAAATTTTAATTGAATAATTATATTTTAATATAAAGTATATACAAAATCAAACAAAAACCAATCAACAGAACTTTGGTCAGAGAATTACCTATGGGAGAACGAGGTTGGGCGCGAACTAGGTTCGAAGTTCTAGTTCGGAATAATCATTCGGATTCGGTCAGTTCGGATACGTTCGCGAATCATTCGTGAGGTCCATATAATCCGGGAACTAGGTTCGGAGTTCAAATAGTTCGGAAGTATCATTCGGATTCGGTCAGTTCGGATACGTTCGCGAATCATTCGGGAATGATTCGGAGAATTACTAACTAGGGGCTAGACACAAGGACATCCCAATAATTAACAAGATTCACCTTAAATATTTTTAACATAATTACACGTTTATAACAGATTCATATTTTTTTTGCTTGTGTTTATTCGTCAAGAACATATTGTATTAGTCGTTGTCATGTAACCATTAATAGCAACATGTATATACATCAGTGACTATTCTGTCATGAGGCCCGAAAAACCAAAAAGCGATGAATAATATATACAGATAACTGTGAGTATTATTGATATATTCTTTCATCCCAAACGTATATCCAGGGAATCAAGCAAAGCTATGATACGTTGACAGCTTCGAGATTTGGCATCTGAAACGGTAAAAAGGTGACTGATTTTCACTGTTTTAATCTAAACAAGAAGGAGATGTTCATCATCAACTTGCGGATGGTGAGTGCTCAGTTCCCATAAGCAGACACTTCACATCCTATTTGGTCCGGGTACTCCATATCTAATTGTAGCCTCAACATCAAGCCCAACCTACAAGTGGGCCGTAATGGACCTCTTCCAGAACGTTTTCTTTTGATAAAGATCACTTATGTTGTACTGTACACCATTATGACTTAGATGCTGACCGATCTTTTATGTTGTCCCCCTCGGTCTTGGAGGTTCCCTAAAACACAGAACAAAGTCAACCCGCTATTTGTCAAATCTTGAAGTAGTGCTCGACAACAAACTTTCACAAATGATAATCGTCTCAACACACTAAGGCAACAATGCCAGCACCAATGACTACTTCAAAACATAAAGTGATAGATTCAACTATTTCATTGTCAAAACGCAACAGCTTGTATGAACGATTATGAAAGCTTTCTTAACCTTCTTAAGTTTATGAGGCATATATTTATAGTGTTGTATACACCCGTATTAGGGTTACAAGACATAATAGACTTCTAAGTACATGAACTTGAATATACATACAGACTGGACTTACATATATATTCTTCAGTGTACCCTGAAAATCAACAGTTTCAGCAACAAAGCTCTAGAAGGAACAGCGCTAGCACGGCTCAATTCATTTTGAGATTCTCCAACCATATAATTCGGTTCATGATTAAGGCGCGTAGAACCAGCTTAATTAGTATATTCACCTTAATTATCATTCAATAAACATATTTAAGCACATACTTGGTAGCATGTACATCCTAAAGAGTCGAGACAACTCACATTACTCATATATATTAAAACTAGAGCCGATCTGATACTTTTGAGATCCAAATCTAGTGATCGATCAATCAAAATGGTAGAAGCAACGAGTCATTCGAAAATGCAGGAGAATAATCCTTATGTCGAAGACGTTGATCCTCAAGATGACAAATTATCTACTAGTGGTTTAATTAACCGGATCACTAGTCAGAATAATAATGTAACAAACAATAGCAATATTGGAAGGGATAATCCAAATATTAAACGGAGTATTAGTAACAGAGAAGGTTCAAGCATTAAACATGGAACTCCACCAACAATTTTTGAAGAATTTAAAGGTAGTATGCGTGTTAATTCGTCGAGAACAGGTGAACGTTACAAAATATATGTAGCAATTGGGAAAAGTAAATCAAGCAGGGATGCACTTATATGGGCATTGAAACATCTTTTACATGACATTCCTCCTTCTTCGTATTCCTCGACTTTTATCTATCTTATTCATGTCTATCCTGAAATTCTCTACGTTCCAGTTCCAGGTACGTGTGTATATATATATAGGTTTCAGTTTTCTCTTTGAATGACATCTGAATAAGTTTATTAATAAATTGCTTTGCCATTCTACAGTTGGGATTGGGAAGTTGCATAAGGATACAGTGAATCCCGTACTGTATGAGGATTACAAACATAAAAAGATTGAACAAAGAAAGCAATTCCTTGACGATATCTTGAAGCTATGTTCTGGTTGCAAGGTTAAGGTGGATACTTTGTTGATCGAGAGTAACGACATAGCAAAGGCTCTCATAGATCTCATTCCCATTCTCAACATCGAGAAACTTGTCATTGGCACTAAAAAATCAAGTTACAGGTACTTAACCTAGTTAAAATTTATTCATACTATTCCAAAAGTATATCTACGAGAGTTCTCTAAAGAAATGTTTTAAAAATGTAAACTATACTTCTAAACATATAATGTTGAAACATTGGTAGTACTATTCCGTACTAATATGGATGACTTGTGATGCCCAGAAAGCTGAAGAGACCACATGGAATAGCTGATCAAATATTGAAGGCTGCTTTACCCGATTCTTGTGATATTAAGATCATAGGCCATGGCAAGGAACTGATTGATATCGAGTACCCAATAGACATGTTTAAGGACAAATCGCCCTTTTCTTCGTCACGAATGGGAAGCAGTCATAGTAGGAGCACCAGTGGCACGATTATAGACAAGGCCTTTTCATTATCGCGGATGTTCAGCAGTCGTAGTAGTAGCAGCAACGACGGTAGCATTGGCAATCTCACTGATTTTGAACTCTAAACTCCTAAGTTTGAACGTGGTCACCGGGTCATCCATTTATATTTCGCTTCAATCCTAATATTTTTGTCGTATTTTCCTAAAATTTGGATTCAAAATGCATTTTGCTGTGTTTTGGTCTCTTTTCTGGTTCAGAGAGTACGACTTACAAAATCCATGTAACAACTTGTACACAACAATGATTAGACACCGTGAATGTTACTTTTATTTTTTTTCTTAGGCCAAATGTGTATTTAGAGAATCGATTAATATACGAGATAAGAGATACAATATGAAATATGAACTCTGTGTCGGCCTGTTTGGAACATTTCACGTACTGTCAGGTAATAAGAATCATATTATCTCCCTTGCTAAGAGGGTTGTTTTTGGGCATACCAAAAAATTATCGGACATACATTTTGTTTAGGTTCGGCTCACAAGTTGTGAGCCGAACCTAGGGAACCTAGGCAAAAAATAAGTTGTGAGCCGAACCTTGAGTATGCCCGGTAATTTTTTGATATGCCCAAAAACATGTCTCCTTGCTAAGGGATACTACTACATTTTCATTTTAGCCCAAAAATAGGCTAAACTGAAGGAGTATATAACCTTAACTTGAAGCTAAACATATAATTTTATGAGCCCAATCCAACCTAAACTGGGCTACCATGAACCTTGGTAGTTTTATATTGTCCCTTGTAGTCATAGGGTTGAGACGCGGATGAGATCCAATGATCAACGGGTACATCCACGAGGGGCAGAGCATTTAGAGTCCACTCCGCCAACTTGACAGATCCTACCTACTATTTTTGCTGGGGATCCGTGCTCAAGTGGATCGGATGCGGGTGCCATTTTAGAAATTCAGTAGTTAGCGAATTGAACGTGGGTGTCAACTTTGCGATCCATCAGACACCCATACCCGCTAGGTTTAGGGATAAATGGTTATTATATATAACGAATTTTTATTATACGTTTTTTAGACAAGAAAATGACAAATTTTATAAAAGAGGGCTTGTTGTTGTAAGAAAGTGACAACAACAAAATCAAAGTTACACGATTTTTGTTGTTGAAAATATCAGTGTTTATAGCCGGGTTGAACAACAAGCACTTGGCTGCAATAATGATCAGCTTAACAGTCCTTGTAGTGCTATTATATAATCAATCATTTCTCTTTTTCCACACACTCCACCAAACAACAAATGGAAGTAACTCTAGATTTTTTTTCACTCTTCTTGAGCTCTTCTTCTTACCTCATTCCCATAAATTCTTCTTCACATTTTCAGCAAAGACCCAGTTAACACCAAAATTGTCTATGAAGTAAGTCCAAACTTTAAAAGTGAACTCACAATGAAGAAATAGGTGTTCATTGGTTTCAGTATGATCTCCACACAGCAGACAAACATCATTTTGAACTTTACCAGCATTGTAAAGGTAATCCAAAGTAGGTGCTCCGTTATAACATAAAGACCAAGCTAAAAAGGATACTTTAAGAAGTAACTTTGAATTACAAATTTGCTTGTCAGTAAAGCTCAGAAATCCCCAATCCTTCAGATTGGTATAAGCTTGTGCTACATAGAAATCATCCAATTCCTCTCATCTTCATCATCAAAGAAAAGAGACTCACCAACTGAAAAAGCGGGGGTCTAACAACCACACCCAATATTTCGCTTAGCAATATGTTATGGACTAACTCCAATATACTTTCAAGAGAATCAACTAGACAGTCAAACTCAATCTTAAGAAAAGTATATCCAAGATTTATATCTCAATTTCTCAATTCAATCTGCAATCAAACAAATAGGAATTTGCGAGCCCGATTGAATATAAGAAATAACTTGGACGGTATCAAAAACCAATATCCAAGTGTCAATCAATTTAATCAACAAACCAAAGGTAGGATTCACAAACTGATTGAACTTACGCACAACCTGTGATATTTCAATTATATAGAAAATATAATGCGAAAAAGAAATAACACAGACAACAAAAATTTTGTTAACGAGGAAACCGCAAATGCGGAAAAACCCCGGGACTTAGTCCGGATTTGAACACCACACTGTATTAAGTCGCTACAGACACTAGCCTACTACAAGTTACCTTCAGACTGGAATGTAGTTGAGCCCTAACCAATCTCACACTAATCAAGGTACAGTCGCAGTCCTTACGCCTCTGAATCCCAGCAGGACTATGCGCACTTGATTCCCTTAGATGATCTCTCCCACAAATAAGAGTTGCTACGACCTAAAGTCGAAGACTTGATAAACCAATCTGTCTCACACAAAAAAGTATATTGAATAGATAAATATATCTCCCACGGAAATACCTAAGAGTTTTGTTCTGTCTTTTGATAAATCAAGGTGAACATGACCCAATTGATACATCGGACTTATATTCCCGAAGAACAACCTAGTAATATCAATCACCTCACAATAATCATAATCGTATGGTAGCGAAACAAGATATTTTGGAATCACAAACGATGAGACGAGGATATTTATGACTACTTTTTATCTTGCCTATCGGAGATTAAATCTTGAGCAAATCTTAGAGAATATAGTACTCAATCATGATAGAAAACAGCAAGATCAGAACACGCAACTACATAAAAAATTACTTGGGTCTGGATTCACAATCCCAATGAAGTCTTTAAGTCGTTAACCTACAGGGTTTCTGGAAAAACCTAAGGTTGAAGGAGAATCGACTCTAGTCGCAACTAGTATCACACATGAGATGTGGGGATTAGGTTTCCCAGTTGCTAGAGTTCTCCTTTATATGGTCTTCAAATCAGGGTTTGCAATTAATGTTACCTTTAACAAAGCATTCAATATTCACCGTTAGATGAAAACCTGATTAGATTCAAGCTAATATCTTTCAACCGTTAGATCGAACTTAGCTTGTAACACACAAATGAAAAGTGACTTCATTTAGATATAAGGAACCGTACATAAATGTGTTCACCTTATTGGCTCAACATTAGTTAACTGAATTTAGCCATATGAACACTTTCATATTAACCTTATTCATCTTAACCATAACTAGTTCAAATGACTCAAATGAAACTAGTTCTAGAGTTGTTCAATTGTTTATATTATCATAGATGTATACAAGATACAATTGAAGCAAAATCAATTTTGATTCATTCGAATCAATTCATGAACATTATATCCACGGTTTGCAAAAGATTGCATTCCTTATTATATAAATGTATTAGTTCATGAACAAGCCCATTTTAGAACATAACCTACTCAAGTATGCGAACGGGTACGCATACCTAAGTGGCCAGACCAAGTTTGGGATCGCCGGTATGCGAACGGGTTCCATCCAAACTCAGTTAAATCCCGAAACTTGAAACTAACGCCAGTACGCATACCGGATTGCATAATGAGTTCCCGGACTTTCATAAACCAGTAAGTACGCATACAGGTATGCATACTATGGTTCCCGGACTTGGAATATCTTGCAACAGTTAGCATACAAGTACGCATACTGTGCTATATCCAATCATGATTATTTGTTCTAAACTCCCATTTTAATCATTGAAACATTCTTAGAAGACGACAATAACTGTCTCATATAAACTATTAGCTTCAAAGCAATTTTCAAGTGATCGAATGATCAATACGAAATATTCTGAATCTACATCAAATGAATGTCTCACACAAATCATGTAAGATGATACAAGGCGATTTTCACATGATCATCTTTTGACTTTCGTCAAGAACATAAGATGAACTTGGTTAAAGCGAAAGCTTACCAATACATAATTTGAGAAATATGTAAGCGAGTTAAACTCAACTCGAAATATCAAATGTGTATAATCGAAGTCTATATAGCTATACGACTTTTGTCTCAAATAGGAGATAGAGTAGATAGACTTTTGAGTGATAGATGAATTCAAGTATCCACACACCTTTTGTTGATGAAGTTACACAATCTCCCCTTAGTAGTTCTACGTCTTCAATCGATGAACGATGTGAAGTCTAAAGCTCAACTACACTTTTTATCCTAATCCGTGACTTAGCTATAAGTAGACTAGAAATCAAGACTTATAGTTTTGTAAACTAAATTTGACAACAAGCATGAGATATCAACGCTTGCGAGTTCGACCAAGCAGTGCTCTAACAATCTGCCCCTTTGTCAATTTTAGTGACAAAACTATCAGTACATATGGAATAAAAAATAAATAAACTTTGCAGCTTCTCTTCCACATGCATGATCTCCTTAGTTCTTCAACATTACTCGAAATCTTCGTCACTTCCAAGTACTCCAGTGATTCTGAACGTGTTCAACTCAGCATCATAGTTGTTGAAGATCCGTATCTATAACAATGAGAAAACAGTAGCTCTCAATCACTGTTATACAGTGTCATAATATTATTACAAAACATCAAAGTCCAATTGTATCACAACTTTGACAACAATACTATGGTGATATGTATCACTCCACCTTAGTTAATACTGCATCTCACATGAAAACCACTCCACCTTACATAATGATCCGTAAACCATATGTATTTGTAGTGTGAACTACACATTAATTCCCCCCTTTTTTGTCAATATAAATTGGAAAAAGTACGAAAACTAGTGGGATCATAATGAAATTTTCACATAGATACTTCATGACTAAAAGAGAACATATCAACTTTGTTTCGATGATTTCACATAGTCGAAAATAATGTATTTATCAAGGAGTTTATAAAGATACAAGAAAACTCCTACAATATTCCACAACTGCACTCCCTAACAAAGATTTGGCAATTAAGCACAAGTTCAATTAAGAACTCCCCCTCATAAAATGTCATTCCCGAAAGAACAACTAGAGCGACCTTACTTTTACAAGAAAAGAAGGATTTCTTTGGACATTAACAAATCACATGAAACATGAATTTGTATCCAAAATACTCAATTAAATTAACCACAATATAACCCATGATTAATTTAATCGAAAATACTCAACATAAGAGAACTTACGGAGCCACACAGTACTTTCACATAGAAGTGGATCAAGACCAATACTGCAGAATATTCAAAGATTCATTCTATTTTTTATCAACATTTGCATAATGACATATAATAGACTTAATCTTTGCAATCAAAAGTTCATCCTATCTTCATCAATATTTGCATAATGACATAATAGGCTTAACTTTTGACATATATGGGACAATCATAGTTCAGAGCCGCCACTCCACCATTTTAAGGATATAGCAACATACAATAGTTGTTGCTAAACGGGGTCGCAACGGGACTTCGCTGTTGCTAAACACGGTGTCGCAATTTTTAGCAACGACATAAGCTTCGTTGCGAATCTTGGTCAGCAACGGACATTCACAACGGCCGTTGCTGTTGCGAAATTTTTTATTAGCAACAGCAGGCTATTGTTGCTAATATGTTACTAATTACAAGAATACGACTACCCAGAACCAGATACTGTTGGTTCTGGTTCTACTATATTGGTTCTGGTTCTAATTTAGCAACAGAGCCCTAATGTTGCTAATCTTTTGCAACCTCAAAAAAAAAGGCCAAGTCTCATTCTATTGACCTAGTCAAAATTCATTACCCCAAATTTCCCCCTGCAATTACCCAGTTCCCCATATTCAACATCCAAACAGATATACAAACTACAATGGCAATACAAAACAGATACAAATGTAGTTGAGAATCACCACCAGATAATTTTATTATAAAATAAAGGATTCTTCAGTTGATACAAATGTACACAAGTAACTTATGTATGTTGTGACTGACATAAAATATTTGATCTATGTTGATGTTTCTAAATGGACGGGTAACCTAGTTTTTGTAAACTGACAGAGGCATTGAAAAACAGGGAAAGAAAGACTAAATATCACCAGAAGTATCACCAGACTCCGCTTGCTTAACCAATATCCTCAACAAAGATTTCAACTGCTGCTAGAGTACTGCTTTTTAACTTGAGCCCAAATACCTGCAAAATAACCAATTTTATGTTTCAGTACTAAGGTCAAAAATAAAATACTAACCATAGATTTTGTATAATCTGCAGAGACAAGTCAAAACCATGTAAAATCAACAAACTCTGCTATAAGTGAACTAAATGGAGATGTATGTAGAAGCAAATCCAAACACTAAGGATATACACTAGTGAATGAAATGATTTTTCAATCAACTAATTCTCTAGTTTGCAAGGTCTAGCATTATAATCTTATGACTTATAGACAAAAACTTTCAAAAGAAGTTTGTTTACCTTAGTTTCAGAGTAGTTTTTGATCATGAACATTCCGAAACAACTGCTTCTGTGAGTGCATTAGCTACATCATGTTGAAGGACAACAAAGGGAATTTGAAATGCACAGGTCGGTGCAAAATGGGGACCCAAACAACACATGACATAATTAAGCTTGAAATGATTCCTGCAAAACTTTAAGAGTGTTAAAATAACTCATACATCACATAAAAATATGACAACATATTGACACAAAAAATCTAAGAGTAAGTAGTAACATTACCTGGATCTATCATCATATTTTGTTGTTAATAGATGTACTGAAACTGCGAATTACACAAATATGAAGGAATTAGGAAGTTGTTGAATTATGAACCCACCAGACCTAATGGATAAATGGGTGTAATGAAGATTAATGCAACAAAGACTTAACGGAGAAAGGTGAGCAACATCATAATCCCGTAGCAACAAATCGAACAACATATTACCTCAAAAGCAATTATAAAGTGAAGATTAGTATCCATTTGAACTCAATATGATAACCATAAACAAGAGGGAGTGTACTTACCAGGGATTGATATTCCCCCGGGTGGATATTATTTCTTCAATTGACCTGCACTGCAGTCACCTGTGCAAAAATGTACAACATAACCCAAACCACACACATCCATAAAGAAAAATCCGATTATATTAATACTGTCCGATCATATAGATACATTACGATTCAAAGTATGAGAGTTTTCCTTATGCACAACTGCATAAGAATGTGCCTGAGAGTATTCCTTATGCATAACTATATAAAAACAATCAGACCTGCCAGTCTGTTATATTTTAGAGACATCACATTCCCATATTATATCAGACCTGCCTTGTATCAGTTTTTAAGACCACTAAATAACCAGAAGAAAAAAAAAACACGAAGGTTGAAATTCATTCGCATACATGACAGTCTTGCCTAAATAACCAGAATCCCTGGCAATAAATAAAAAATCACATAGAATGCATTTTGTATGACCTGAGCACCAATCTTCTGGTCGAGGTTGTTTGTTTCCAGTTTATCCAGCTCCCTTGATGCATATAACAGTGCAATACCACCTCCTGCAACGAAGTATTGCAGTCAAAAACATGTTAGTCACCAAACTGAAGCTTCCCGTAGACAATTTATCAATAAGGATAAGTGCAATATGATACCAGGAACAATGCCCTCCTCAACAGCTGCTTTGGTGGCATTTAGAGCATCAGTTACTCTGTTTTTTCCCACCAAAATGCATTTAGAATGCATTTTGTATGACATGAACACCAATATTCTGGTCGAGGTTGTTTGTTTCCAGTTTATCCAGCTCCCTTGATGCATATAACAGTGCAATACCACCTCCTGCAACGAAGTATTGCAGTCAAAAACATGTTAGTCACCAAACTGAAGCTTCCCGTAGACAATTTATCAATAAGGATAAGTGCAATATGATACCAGGAACAATGCCCTCCTCAACAGCTGCTTTGGTGGCATTTAGAGCATCAGTTACTCTGTTTTTTTCCCACCAACTTCAGCTTCACTAGATCCTCCAATCTGCACATTGAGAAATGTTAGTATTTATGGCATAAGTAACAATTGCATACCATAAAAAACAGTAACGATAGAATAAGAAGACGATGACAATGTTATGTCTTTAAGGAATGGTGACAGACCTTTAAAACAGCAACACCACTAGAAAGCTTAGCTAGCCTCTCTTGCAACTTATCTTTATCATACTCAGAAGTGCTCATTTCAACTCCAGCTCTTAGCTGTTCACATCGTTCCTCAATGAATTTCTTGTCACCAGCCCCGTCAAGTACTACAGTATCATCCTTAGATATTATCACGGTGTCACCTATACACAATACATATATTAAATATCAACAAAAAAAACAAAAACACTTAGTGAATATAGAATCACTGGAACAACTCCTAAAACAACTAGATGGTTCTACAGTGACATCCTGATGTAGTTATAAACATCAGAAATTTCACAATCACTCACCTTCTTGCACATGCCAAGCATCTCCAACTCAAACTTCTCAAGATTCATGCCTAGTTCTTCAGTTATGAGCCGCAATACACGAATAGGACAAATTGTTGTTAAAGGAAGAAAGAACAAGCTTACCCTTACAATTTAAGTGACACGTAGAGGAAACATCAGTGCTTACTTGACCCCCATTCAAGACGGCAAGATCTTGCATACTAGATTTCCTGTTCTCTCCAAAATCTGGAGCCTTAATAGCAAAAACATGTGTAACATATAAAATAATCCCTCCCAGTTAAAAAAAGAGTACAACGTAAACCCAAAATAAGGAAAGTGCATTCCAAAATAATCAAGGTAAAAGTAGAGTACAAATATTGAATTAAACCATGATTCCAGCTCTAAGTTTATTCAATATGAGAGTTGCAAGTGCATCACTCCAATGCCATCTTCAAATACATAATGACATCACTTGTTGGGAACAAAATGACAGCTGCTCATATTTTGTTGAAAGCAAGAGAACTTATGGTAGAATATACAGAATACTCCACACTTACAGTTATAGTGATAACGCCCTCTTTGCCAACTTTTTCCATAGCCTTGGCAATAATATCACCAATGTCTCTGTCGCCATTTGCTGATATAGTACCAACCTTTTCAAACAACAACAAAATAATATTCCAAAAATTAACCTAACCATCAGTTTCTTTAGTCTTGGGCTAGTTTATCTCCAACAAGAGAAATAAATTGGAAGGAATATGATAATCTAAATGGTACTGCCTGTAACAACAATATTCTAAATTGACAAATAAACCTGAGCTATTTCTTCCGATGTACTGATCATTCTTGTTATGCTCTTCAAATTTATCACCACCGAATCTATTGCCATTGATATTCCTCTCCTTAGGTCCATTGCATTCATACCAGCTGCAACAGATTTGCATCCCTCGGAAAAAATTGCATGTGTGAGGACTGCAGCACAAGTCGTACCTGCAATCATTATAAACAAGGAAGGGCGAAAGTCAGTGTCCTTGTAGTGCAACTATGCATGGAAACTAAAACCTAGCATACACAAGTGTAAATGTTCCTTTAGAATTACTTAACCTACTGATTCATACCTAGCATGCACAAGTGTGTGTTTTTTTTCTAATTATTGAAGTAATAAATACAAATACCTATGACCCATCTCCTCACTAGACTCAGCTAGGTGTTTGAGCAGTGGTAGCCAACTGCAACCAAAGCCATAGGTATTTTTATTTATTACAAATACCTATGAACCATCTGCTCAAACATCACTGCAACTACACCTACTACTTGATGCCTACCACTTTGCTTGTTAGTGGTAAACGTGGACAACTGCAACCAAAGCCATTACCTGTAGCTGCAATACCAACCCCACCTGCATCCATTCCATAATATCCATCACCTACAATTCCCCATCTATCTTCAACATCTCTTGTTCAGGCATTAGGCTCAGTTCATATCAAGTTCAACCTGCAATCAATCACTGCAAACTAAACCAATACACTCAGCTTCACCAACATTCCTTCTTTAGTTCATAACACAAGCAACCATTTCTCTCAGCTCCACCATTATTTGCACCTGCATTCACCAGCATCTCAACAGCTCTTGCTTGCAGTAATCAACACTTTCCTTTATATTCTCTTCAGTTCAACATCAACCCCTCATCTCAGCTTCATAGACACCTTTTTCAGTCCATACCAACACCACCACAACACCATCATTCTATTGCAGTCTCAATACCTATCTGCATCTCAGATTCAAGCTCCTTCCATACATTTCTCTACTGTACTTCTCAAACCCACCAGCATAAACTCAATTTCAGCTTCTCCACTACAACGACATCTTCTCCGATGCTTGATTTCACTCAAAACTACCACAAACCTTTTTCAGTCCATACCAACACCATCACCATTGCAGTCTCAGTACCTCTCTGCATCTCAGATTCAAGCTCCTTCCATACATTTCTCTACTTCACTTCTCAAACCCACCAACATGAACTAAATTTCAGCTTCTCCACTCCAACGCCATCTTCTCCACTGTTTGATTTCACTCAAAACTACCATACACCCAACACAATTTAATCTCCGGTTCCAATAGTAACAAAACCATGCAATTATCAATCAAACGCACCAACTCCAACACAACATAGAGTATGGCATCACCAACAACAAATCACTGCCAAGACCCAGTCCATATCAAACCCATCTCAGATTCAGAAACAAATGCATTAGCAATTTAGTCATACCACCTGAATTTCAACCATGTCCTAACAAGCATCTAAACCCTAGAATTTACAATGAACCCTGAACTCAACCACCAAATCCATCTCATTTTCTTTCTGAAATTAACAGAAAATCAAAAACCCTAAAGTCTCTTTCTGCATCAATTTCACCATCAACAACGGAATCATCATTACTGATCTCATTTCTTATTCATAACTCATCTCTTCCATGAGCTCAAACAATAATCCAACTCTCAGAATCATCTCTATTTCTATTTATTTCTCTGAGCAGCAACATCTTCTCAATCTCAGAAATCCATCTTCACCATGTCTTATTCTTTATCTTCTATGCCTGATCTGTAATTTCCGGTAGCAGCCAACACAACCACCACTCGTAATCTTTCAATCGCCGCTGGTGCTTCTCTAACCCTGAACACCCAAACCCTAAGGGATGAAACCGAAACCGAAATACTAAAATCAAAATCCCGAAAATAAAAAGTAACAGATTCACAGATGAAACCAAAAAATTGATATACTAAAATGAAAAAAATAGATTCAACTGAAACCCTAGAAATCAAAATCTCTAAAATAGTAAAATCTTTAAACCCTGCTATAAACTGAAACGAAAAGGTTATGAAAGAGAGTTCAAACTTGGTCGAATTCGGATGAAAAAGAGATGACATTCTTCAGATAGATGAAAAAGAGATTTTCAGAGCTTCTGTGGAGAGGAGATGAAAAAGAGCTGTGGCGGAGAAAAAATGAGGAGGATATCTCGACAGGGAAGGATATATGGTAGATGTGAGTGAAGGGTGGAAAAATAAAAGAGAATACTTGATCGAAGGTTGACTTGGGCGTAAAAAGTAGTCCTAGTGTTCCCGACCACACACACATTTCGCATGCTTAACCCAACAGCAGTTGCTATTCGCAACCGAGACATTGAGGTTGCAAAATTAGCAACGTAATTTTGTCGTTGCGAAAGTTTCAGAAATTAACGAATTTTATAAAGAGATTAGGGTATTACATCTTCAAGAGATGAACAACTGATGTGGGAGATAATCAACATACAAAAACGAAAGCAGGGATAATAAAGTACAATCAGAATGAAAACCAGCCAAAACCTTCATCAACAATCAGTCTCCAGGTGACATCTCTCTTCTCTATCTATTTAATTTCATTATTAAAAATTTAATTCTGATGAACCAAATTTTGAAAAAGTTTTGGATAATTTCGCTTTTTCTTTGATGAGGGTTTGATTTTCTTTCAAAAGCTTCAGTTCAAAAGAAATTTTAATTGCAAGTTTAGTATTAGTGTATCATCATTTACTAACCCGTTTGATTGATTTTGAAAACGTTAAATTGACATTTGATTTGGGGGAATCACAAAAATAAATAAATTAAAGTCCATTTCATCTTTCTGCCCCTTATTATACAGCAAAGAAAAATGAGCATGCGAAGTTAAGAGCAAGAATTATCAACATCTTAAGAAAATAGAAGGAAGATAAAAATATACTTTGTGCGGTCATCTTCGCAGGTACATAAACGATGTTGAAATAATAAACTTAAGCTGCTAGCGAGGGACTGAACTTCAGAGAGGGATCCATCTAAATATTTATGATAAACCACAAGCTGCCAAGCAAACCAACCAAAGGAGAAGCCATATATAATTGCGAGCAACAATAGGATACCATTATCAAATTTATTTTGTCAGCAATATTCAAAGGATTACACATGTCAGGCTCACATCATCGCCAACTCCAGGCATTAGCAACAGAAAATTATCAACGTCGCTTTTTACGTTGCTAAACTGAGTTGCTAATTCCTTAAAATGGTGTAGTGCGCAAACACACATATCCCATAACAAGTTGCAATATATGAAACCATAAAGATTAATACTGCAAAATCATCTTCCAAATCAACTTTAGAAATGTACGGCCGTTATCGTTTTAAGACTGACATGGGTAGTCTATATTAAATTCCTTAAGGAATTGGGTGTGTCGACCAACCAACTTCGAACTTTAATCAAAAGTGCATGTGGCGCATTTAAAGCGATCTGATTGGTCGATGGGAAAGAGGGTCGGCAAGAGGAAGCATGGGGCGTGGCCGATCGGCCACAGTGGTGCCTGCTGGAGCACATCGGTCAGCTGAGTGGCGTGGCCACGCCTCCCCCTTTCTACTTCTCTTATTTGCCGCAATTCCTCTTTATTTCTTGTTTTCAACTTTTAGCAGGATTTTGCTCCTACTAATCCCTGGTGGATCAATTTCCTAACTTGCCTAGGTTTATTTTCGACCAACAGGGTTCGAGATATTGCGGAGGCCGCAAAAACCTAATTTTTTGCAAATTAATTAGGTTAAAATTTGAATTTTGCGAGCTGTCGCAAAATTGGTCAAATCTGGTGAATTCTGTGTGTTGACACAAAATTCTTAATTTTATTCTCAAAGAGCAGTCAGCGCGTCTTCTGACTAAGTACTTTCATGCAGACCTTAATCTTGATACTTCGGGAAATTCATGTTACTCAGCTGTGAGTGAACACTAATTGTCATGTCATATCAATATTAATGGTTCAGCCGGGGAACATAGCATAGGAAAAATACTCAATAAAAAAATACTAATGAATAATGCGGGCGAGAGATTAATAAAATTTATAGAATGTTTGGGATTGTTGCTACATGCACCATTCCGAATAAATTTTATATATAAGTATATTGAATTGCTCAATATATATGTAAGTAAAGAGGCCTAGGCACTCATTATTTTTAAATGGCTCTATTTATTTGCAGAATGATACCACATTAGATACATGGTTTCACAATTTTATCCCTGAACTAAAAACCACCATCAACATTAAGTCCCATGCTTAGTACGTAATAGTGACATTATTGTGGGGTAAGCACTAGATGGTGAAAAACAAAGATAAAACTTATGAGGCAAAGTTGACAAATGTTACCAGGAGATATGGGTCGGAATGTCCTTAGAACATGGCACGTTAAAATGGCGTCCAGGTGAGTGTTCCCCTAGCATGATGTCGGTTGGCCCCAGGTAGATTAGGAATACGGTTGGTTGGGATCTCAAACCGTATTCCAAGTCCCTTGTACATCTGAGCATCGTCCGAGAGCGTGTCTAAGCTTTCCTGGCTTCGGTTGTCATGGAGGAAAAGTGAAGGCGCGATGAAGCATATCATCTAACAAGTTCTAGGGATGAAAGGTTTGTTGCCCGGCTAAAGTGAAGGAGGGTGGAGCATAACATGAACTCTTGGATAAGCATGAATACCCTATTCATGATGGCGTCATAATCCTCGACTCTAATGTGGAGGATCCCTATCATGAGGAATATCTTTAAAAGGATGCTGAAGCAATTTTCGAAAAGATGTTGAAGCAGCTCCAAAGAGGACGTTGATGTAGCTTCCGAAAAGGATGTTAAAGCGGCTTTTGGAGAGGAAGTTGAAGCGGCTTTTGGAGAGGACTCCGGTGAAAGCGCCATTGGTACTGGCGTTGATGACACTTCTTTGATGTTTAGTAGTCTTTTGTTTCATGCGGCTGGAGCCAGGGCTTGATCGAATATCTCACAATGAAAACCACTCCCCCTTACATAATGATCCATAAACCATATGTATTTGTAATGTGAACTACACATTAATTCTCTCCCTTTTTATCAATATAAATTGGAAAAGGTACGAAAACTAGCGGGATCATAATAAAATTCTCAAAGAGATACTTCATGACTAAAAGAGAACATATCAACTTTGTTTCGATGATTTCACATAGTCAAAACTTAGTGTATTTATCAAGGAGTTTATAAAGATACAAGAAAACTCCTACAATATTCCACAGCTGCACTCCCCACAAAGATTTGGAAATTAAGCACAAGTTCAATTAAGAACTCTCCCCCATAAAATGTCATTCCCGAAAGAACAACAAGAGCGACCTTACTTTTACAAGAAAAAAAGGATTTCTTTGGACATTAACAAATTACACGAGACATGAATTTGTATCCAGAAAATTCAATTAAATTAACCACAAGAGAACACATGATTAATTTAATTGGAAATGCTCAACATAAGAGAACTTACGGAGCCACACAGTACCTTCATATAGAATTGGATCAGGTAAAGATCAATACTGCGGAATATTCCAAGATTCATTCTATTTTTCATCAATATTTGCTTAAAGACGTATAATAGACTTAATCTTTGTAATCAAAAGTTCATCCGATCTTCCATCAATATTTGCATAATGACATAATAGGATTAACTTTTGACATATATATATGGGACAATCATTGTTCACGGACGCAAACACACATATCCCATAATAATTTTTGCAATATATAAAACCAATAAAGATTAATACTGCAAAATCATCTTCTAAATAAACTTCAGAATTTAAATAAATAAATCTAAAAATATTGCAAGATGAAAATTGTTGGAAATAGCTAAGTGTACTCACAATAATTGTTATTCCAAACCCTAGTTATCCTTCTTAAAACACAAGAAAAAATTATCATAAGAAGTTTCCTATACATTAAGACCTTTGAAAAATTCTTTATCATCCCCGAACTCCTTGTTGTCAACAGCCTTTGGAACATAAAGTTCATGAAGAAAAGAGTCAATTTCAACAAACCTTCTTGACTGATGCCGAACCATGGCCTTCTGAATTTCAAGAGTCCTAAGAACAATATCCTTTATTTGATGTATCTCCATTCTTGTTTCCTTCAACTCTTCAAGAAAACCAGAAAACTTCTGAAGATTTAAATGGACAACCCTTGGTTTCCTCACATTTCTCCTTTTTATTTTCAAAGAAAAGGGTACCGGAGATATAGCTTTTTCCTTCATGATTGATGGCTTAACAATCATATTAACCTCTTTTGCATCATAAGTCATAATGCTTGGAGTCCCCATTCAAATATGGGTTTTTGAGAGAAATTCATAAAGCAAACTTATGATAAAAAGAGTTTTTCAAGGAAGGAAAAAGGAATGTAGGGTTACGGAACCTTTATACAAGGTAAGAAGATTCACGTACGCACAACACAAAACCCTAAAAAAGGCAGAATTATCGATTTTACCCCTCTTTTATTGAACAAACAAGGAAGCCTCTTTTCAATACCAATCTAGGATATGAAAAGATCAATCTGAAACCCAAATAAAACAAACAAAAAGAAATAAAAAACTTTTTCTTTTTCTTAAGACTTGTAAGTGCTTAACTCTTTTCTATTTGGGAGAAGGCACTTGAGACAAGATGCACGGCCAACATAATTAAGATGTATTGGGGTGAACAATAATCTGTCCACCGTGAACTTTTTGGAAAGAGTTCCTAAAATCCTCTTTCACAGAATGTTTAGACCGTTTTCTTTTCTGAAGTGGTCTAACTTTTTCTTTAGAAATTAACTTCTTCGGAGAAGAGTTAAGTTTACATAATTCAGGTGACTTCTGAACAAGTTTAAGCTTGTTTGCTAATCAATTTGCTCTCCGTTGAAGTTTATTGACATATCTTATTTTATGTTTGTACTTATAACACTTCGATAGTTCATGACCCGTAAAAATACAATAAGAACATGTCAATGTGGAGGACAGCTCAGACACCATAGCGGAGAGAGCTGCTAGACAAATAGTGGTACCTGAAATATTAGAAATATAATTTCCAGTAGATTGAGAAAAATCCACTTTATCCTCTAAAGTGGTTGAAGAAGTTTCTTCAGGAAAAATATCAAGATTGATGTGAGTATTTCTATAATTATAAAAATTAATATTTTAAGCAAGGAACGCAACACTTGATTTTTCATCTTCATTTGAATCATAGTGATCAGACATTTCATCAAGAATTCAGCTAGACATTTGTTTCCAGTGTATTTTCTATGATTTGGACGCTCATTGGCAAAATGACCAAAACATTTACACTTAAAGCACTGAGGCGTATCCTCATCATCAGTATCGACTGTATCCCTGTTTTTAGGAGGAACATGGTCATGAGGTTTAATTGATGATCTAGGCTTATCTCTGACAAACCGCTTACTTCTCTTCAAAAGAAGATCTCTAAATTATCTTGTGATTAGTGAAACTGAGTTATCAAGATCTTCATCTGATGAATCAGTAGCACTAGGATCATCCACGGAGTTGCCAACACATTTACTTTTGTCAAGTAATTTTGTGTTCTTTTGTGCTTTGAAAGCAATATCCTTTCCCGATTTGGATGTATGCTCATGATCAAAGATCTTTAACTTCCCAACCAGAGTATTTCTGGATAAAGTATTAAGGTTATTTCCTTGAACGATGGCATGTTTCTTAGAATCGTATTTTGCTAGCAACGATCTGAGAATTTTCATCACAATATCCTTTTCAGGAATAGTCTTACCCAATGCAAAAGATGCATTAACAATTTCAGACACTTTTTGATTAAACTCATCAAAAGAATCTTCATCAGCCATACGAAGGTTTTCCCAATCAGAATTTAGGTTTTGAATCCTAGCTTCCTTTTCAGAGGTATTCCATTCGAATACAGTTTCTAAGATATCCCACGCAACTTTAGACCGAGTGCACGTAGTCACATTGTGTTGAAGATCTAGGGTAATGACATGAATGACACTATACCATTTTAAGGAATTTGCAACGACACTAGTTCTGTTGCGAATTTTTTGTTGCTAATCCCCGTTGCTAATTTTTCGCAATGGCGGTTATCTGTTACGAATTTAGCAACTTCTCTTGGTTCAAGCATGTGAAGCACGTGTGTGGTCGGGAACACTAGGACTGATAACTATGCCCAAGTCAAACTTCATCCAAGTATACTTGTTTTTGTTTCCACCCTTCATCTAAAGTCATCCCATATCCTGCCCCTTAATCGATTTTATTTTTATTTTTACTCTGCCACAACCACAGACTCACCCAGTCTTTCCTCTCCTCTCCTCTACATCTTCACCTTCATCTCCATCGCGATCTGCTCAGCTGAGCTCTTATTCTCTTCTCAATCTCTGAACTCTATCATCATGTAGAAGTGTATCATCAAGTATAATCTTTGATGAATTTTTTTAGGGTTTACAGATTTTGATATCTAGGGTTTCAGTTGCGATTTTTAAGGTTCAGAGACTTTGATTTATATGATTTAGAAATTTTGATTTAAGTTTATCGAATCCTAGGGTTTCATTTAAGTTTATCGATTTTAGGGTTTAATATTTGATTTCAGTTTTATCGATTTCATTTGTGAATCTGATTTTTTCAATTTCAGTTTTTCAATTTCTTATTTCTCTTTGGGTTTTAGGGTTTCATATGTGAATCTAATACGATTTAGTTTTTCCATTTCAGGGTTTGTCAAGGTTGAAGAACTAAAGTACTTTGGAGTTCTGAAGAACATTGAAGGTATATTGTTTTATGTTAAGATGTTTTAGGGATTTTGATTTATTTTCAATTAAGGGGGTTCAATTTATATTTTTGGTTTGTAAATTATAAACTAATTTTTATGGTTTGTTGTTTATATTTCAGTTCATCTGAGTTTGACGAACTGGTCAGAGTTAGTTTAGGAAGAACTAAGTATGTATATGTTTCTAAGAAATAGTTTTGATTATTTTGGTTGTCCTTTAATTATTTTTTTATCTGAAGTTGTATGATAATAGGATGTTTGAGATTTGGGTGTTTTATATTGTACATAATTTGTTTCATATTATAAAGTCATCTGATGAGAACATTTATTCGTGTTGAGATTATGGTGTAGCTGATATCGTCTCCTTAAGATCCTCTTATTGATGAGAATATCTGAAGGGTTTTGTTGTAGTTGCAGTTATTACTAATTGCACAGTTTCAGGTACTTCAATTTTTATTCCGCCGTGTAGTTTGTGAGATTATTTGTCAGTACAATTATATTCTGTCATGACCAGGAACAACATGAAATTACTCATCTCAGCAAAAAATTTAGTAACTTAGCCCGACCAATAATTATTTTACAAGAAGCGTTTGGTACATAAAGTAAAATACGTACATATGTATATAATATAATCTTTGGCTCTAGCTTATTGAATTTTGGCATTCTTCACGTACATATATATAATATAATCTAAGGGTAAGCTGATACCTATTAGTTTGATTGAAATGGAAATGCATGTTACGTATACAGTTACTTTAGATTCGTGTTTAAGGTAATAAGAAGCATCATATGCCTTTCTCAGGAGGTAATGAAGAATGTGAATGAAGTTGAATTCATACCTGGAAGATATGACATTGTTCTTCTTGCATCCCAGGCATGTAATTATGTTGGTCATATTTTTTTTCACCTTTGTTATTTACCTTCATGCATTGGGTTTGTTAATATGATTTTGATTCGTTTTCTTATCTCCTAGGTCCGGAAATTAGCATAAGAGATCAGGGAGTTGACATTGTCCCGGCCTGTTTCCATTTTTAATAGAAATTCTGATTCCAACGGTATGTACAATGATACATAGGTAAATGCACTTATTTGTTTGGTTCAAAGGGAAACCCTTGGAAATCTCATGTTCTGACAGTTTCTGCGGTATTCATACTGGATTGTGTTTAACGTAAAGTTGCTCCCATCCTGTAGGAACGGGAATTTAAAATATGCCAGCTCTATGCTCTATAGGCACTATAGTAAGCGTCGGAAATGAATGTGTTTCTCTTATTGGCACATGGGTTGAATCTTACTTTGTTTCATATGCTACAATTGGTACAATGGGATATTGTTACAAGTGGTGGAAGGCAAGGTTCTATATAAGTCATTTTATTTAATTGAGTATTGCTTGTAAAGTCTGAATTTTAGGGATTTTTTTCTATGTTATTATAACTGTACTTTTAAGTGTTTACTCAGGGATTGTCATTTTCTGATGTTATGTATTTCACAAAGCAAAATATGGCCAGTGCATTTTCAAGTGTGTCAAAACAGTTATAGCAAGTATCTGGAGCATTGGCTGTGCGTTAGTAGTTAAAAGAATTCAAATTACTATTCCACGACTCCGCACCAAAGCAAACACCTTCGATTTTTGCGTTTCAGAGAGATGGGGAAAAGGAAAAGGATGGAAGAAGAAGAAGGTGGTGCTGATGGTGGTAGAAAACGACAAGCATATGGTATACACTCACCTTCAAAAAATTGGTTTATTAATGGGTTACGATTGTTCAGCAATTTAGCCCTTATAAAGGGTTCCTAATTATGAAATTTTCTTATAGGTTGTGAAAACATTTAGTTGTGTTGGTCTTGGTCCTATTAGGCATTATTTCATGGTTACGGAAAAAGGAAAGTAAAACCACCTTAACTATTTGCAATTGAGTACTACATCAAATATTTTAGCGGATGTATTTTTATTGAAATTGTTTTGTGAATTGTGTTTTTTCAGGATCAAATGTTTATCATGGGGTTGGGTTCGTTCAGTTGTAAGATTTGTTCTCTTCATCTTAATTCATATTCTGCAGCGGCACTTGATTTTATAGATGACCACCTTTGAATTTTAGAGAAATAACATCTTTTAATTTAAGGTAGTAAAGTTTATGTTCCTTTTCTACGTAGGTGACTCTATGCCTAATAAATTATCTGTAATGTTTGCAGTTTATTTAGTGACGATGCCAAACTTGCCACTGAGCTGAAAAATGGAGCATCTGTTGGTGGTAAGAATATTGCAGTAAAACTTTCCAAGTGTCATGCTCCCCTTGAGCTTCGGAGGTTGAAGACAAATCAAGGTTTCACCTTCTTGTATTGTTAGTTGCTAACTTATTCATACATTGACAAGCAAAATGTTGGATTTTTTCCCACACTCTTAGTGTTTGTGTTGTGTTATAGTTAATTCAGATGGCTCTAAGAAAAAAGGTGACAAGGGAACTGGTAAATATCTTGTTCCTTTCAATATTGTTTCTACCAAAGGGGTACCATCAGAAAAACAGAGGTAATTTTTTCTTGTCATACCTCTACTGATTTATTTACTTGGACTTTGGATGAAATAAAGATTGTCATCCAGTTATTAGGCAACTACTTTGTCGATGCACAAATTAGTCGAATATAACTTTTTATTTCTGGTTGTTTTCTAAATGGTAAATGCCTTAAGAGTTCTTATAAACACTCGACGGTTAAAGTTTGTAATTAGCTAAACTTTGTTAACCATGTCGTTATAATAATTAAGCTATACATGATTTTGAACCAGTGGTGTCGAGGAACTAATGCCAAGATCTGCTTTCCGTGGACATCTTATTAACTTTTTGCAGGCAACAAAGAGGCATCTATCTCAGAAGCTTGAGGTATTGGATGGGAAGGTAGAGGAGCAGAAGGAAATGTCCAAACTTATCATGAATGAGGTAGGTTTCATGATATCTGATCTTGAACCGGTAATATGATCTCATTATTGTTGTATAACTAATAAACCGGAAAGTAGGGACACTTTATCTAGGCGGTCAACGTGTCTTATTTCCCATGTCCATTCGTCTTTGGATTATTATATTTTACTAATGGGTCTTTCTGTGTTTCTTAGATAATGACTATTTCTCACCTCGCATCCGTCGAGTATGAAGATAGATTACGAGTATAGAACCCTAGAAACTAAAATGTGTACATCACTGTGAGAAAGATTTTGCAACTGAACAAATCTTTCTTTATTTTGATTATTATTATCTAGTACGTAGAGTCACATAATTTCCCTTGATTTTGGGGCCCAAAATGCATATTAACATGCCTCCTTCAGTTGATATGCCCACTTCACTAAGTAATATTCAATTTATTCAGTTTCGTCCTTGTCTGGTTACATTAAATACCATATCTGATTTTGATTTATTTCCTTGTACAAAGATACTTCTGTTGTCTCAAAATTTTATAATTTTCTACTCTTAGTGAACATTAAAGTGTTGTTGTTAATTGTCTGTCACCAGTATTAGTCATGTATGCAAGTAAGCCATGGCAGAGTTTGATACTTTATTAGTTCATCTATGATGGGTTTGCTGCAGATATTGCCGAAACTTGAGTTTGCTAGCTAGCATGACTTTCCCGAAACTTGAGTAATATTTCTGTTTTGCCTTCGGATGATGCTTATAAGTGATAGTTATAACTTATAACTTTCTAACCAATATTTTAATGCATTCATCAGAATTCAACATGTGATAGTTTTGAATTTATTACACTTTGTTATATTGAAATTTTAACTACAAAAAAGCTTAGTCCTTACGCATGTTATCCTGTGTTGCTTATAGCTTACACTTTCATTAAGATTTGGTCATCTACCAGGGGATATAGGAATATGTGACATGACTTTGAGAAAAAAAAGAACAGAATATGTGAATTGTAATGCCCAAGTGACATTATTCAAGCTGCTATTACTAGCAATTCTTTTCTTGATTGCAATGCCTGGATAACAACTATTGTTAATATGGTACAGCATATGCATCTATTGTTAATCACTTGAACTGCCGATATTCTGGTGGACATGACAAATTCCTTTGATACTAGTAGATCCTTAAGTGGCTTAATCACTTGTTATTCTTGAAATCCTCTTATTCATTGTTTGTTTACGATGGTTTTCATTGAGATTATTGATTCAGAAATAGCCACTGTAGAGGCATACATGTTTCATTAAGTGTAATTTGATACTTTCAATCTCTTGCATAAGCTATGTGTTAGTGTGAAGTATGTGGGTTCTTTTGATTTGATTATATAGCCTATTAGTCTTCGACTCAATCATTATAAGTATATTGGATATTTGATTAGAAGAATCTGTGATGCTTTGTTTGCAGGTTAATTGAATAATGCTCTGTTGTGAGATCATAAAGGTTGGAGAACAAAGCAGCAGCCATTAGGTCCCTTTGCAGCTGCAAGATTTGTAAGTTATAATGTAGTATCTCCTTATAGAGATTTAAGTTAGAAGAACTTAGGAATTTCAGAACTTTATACAAACTGAACTTAGGAACCAAGTATGTTTATGTGTATATCCATTAAATGAATGACATAGTTTGTATCAAATACTCATACTTGTTAACTTCAATTGAAGAATTCTTTTTTCATAATGGTAAATGTGGAAATGAAAGTGAATGAATGTGTAAAAGTTTGTATATCTATGGAATGCTGAATATGGGGAACTAGGCAACTGCAATGGGGTAAGTGTGGGGGCATGGATTTAGACCAGGTCAATGAAGACCTGACCTTTTTTTTCTGTTGCAAAAGATTAGCAATGTCGATGTTCAGTTGCTAAATTAGAACCAGAACCAATAAATTAGAACCAGAACCATAGTTCCGGGTAGGGGTATTCCTGTAATTAGTAACAACTTAGCAACGACAGACCTTGGTTGCGAATAAACAAAGTCACAACGACACGGTACGTTGCGAATCTCCGTTGCTGACCAAGATTCGCAACGGAGCTTATGCCGTTGTGAAAAATGCAACACCATGTTTTGGAACGGCAATCTGCCGTTGCGACCCTAGTCAGCAATGGCCAGGATCCGTTGCTAATTCCTAAAAATGGTATAATGACTGTAACCATTGAAGGATTATAGCCATTAACAACATCTTGAAGAAAGGCACGCATAACAATTTTCCAACATAAGTAATTCGAGCCATCGAAGACTTGTGGTACGTTTATAGAGATAACACCTATGTCCATAGAGTCAGATCGCTACAAACACAGAATTATGAGGTCTTAAACGTGTTTTTCTTCTTTGATACTAATTGAAAAAGCGGGGGTTTAAAAACCACACCCAATATTTCGCTTAGCAATATGTTATGGACTAACTCCAATATACTTTCAAGAGAATCAACTAGATAGTCAGACTCAATCTTAAGAAAAGTATATCCAAGAGTTATATCTCAATTTCTCAATTCAATCTGCAATCAAACAAATAGGAATTTGCGAGCCCGATTGAATATAACAAAAACTTGGACGGTATCAAAAACCAATATCCAAGTGTCAATGAATTTAATCAACAACCCAAAGGTCGGATTCACAAACTGATTGAAATTACGCACAACCGGTGATATTTCAATTATATATAAAATATAATACGAAAAATAAATAATACAGACACCAGAAATTTTGTTAACGAGGAAACTGCAAATGTAGAAAAACCCAGGGACCTAGTCCAGATTTGAACACCACATTGTATTAAGCCGCTACAGACACTATCCTACTACAAGTTAACTTCAGACTGGAATGTAGTTGAGCCCTAATCAATCTCACACTGATCAAGGTACAATTAATTGGTGGGTAGAGGAGATGGAAAGTCAAAATTAGCTGCTTTGAACCAACTAAATCCCTAATTGGATCACCACAGGAAACCTTCTTTCATCTTCATATACTGAACCCTTTACGAACTACTTGTCATAATTAGTTTCATTAGATATTATGGAGTTTCCTTCTGTCAAAGAATTTAACAATATAGTGGGGAGAGTTTGAAGAGAGGGTAAGAAAAATAGAGAAATGTGAGTAAACTGGTGCAAGAGAAACTTGTTGCAATAGACAATATCTATTTATAGTCACCAAGATATCCATAACACATGTGTAATACTACACCAACGATTTACTAAGGCGAGTCAAAGAAATCCAACAACCAAGATACAAATTTTAGCAGAGCAGAAAGAAGTTGTACCATAATTCCACGTTTGGAAATTAAGTGTTTCAAATTATTCCCATCAATATATCATCAATCATGTTGCAATGGTCCTACCAAGTTAATCCAATCAATCTAAATAAAAATATTGATGAATTACTATAAGATAAAAATGCGAATACATGATATTACGAATACCCTATTGTCTCTATTTATAGAGGACGGATGAGATTTTCTGGATGCCTTCCAAAGGTTTTGATTGGAAACTGTGATTCCTAATGTAAATCAGATTCCTAAGTTAGGCGTTTCCTAAAAAAACTCCATACTAAGAAATAGACTCTAAGATTCAAACATGTACTTCAGTTTGTTTGAATGCTATACTCATTTCAAAATAGGAATAGAGATGTACACTGTACTCCAACAACTCCTTTTCGTTTCATATCTTCTTAACAAATTTATAACCTTTGACTCCAGTTTGTTTGGATAACATGACCTAAACTAATGTCACATGAATAAACACACCAATTGATAAATCAAATTCAACCTCCTGATGGACTGAGAATAATACATCTCAAAAGAAAAATAAACAAGTCGAGTGTCGCACTCATAAGCAAAAATATTAAAAATTATATGTGATATCATTCCCGTAATCACCCTCATCTTGTTAATTAGACAGCATAAAATGCAAACAAAAATAAAATACAAGGCTTGGGATCCTGATTTTTGTCAGAAATATATCTTTTGCAAAATTCTTCGACTTTGGGTCGTAGCAACTCTTAGTTGTGGGTGAGATAAGCTAAGGGAATCAAATGCGTAGAGTCCTGCTGGGATTCAGAGGCGTAAGGAACATGACTGTACCTTAATCAGTACAAGATTGGTTAGGGCTCAACTACATTTCATTCTGAAGTTAACTTGTAGTAGGCTAGAGTGTGTAGAAGATTAATATAGTGTGGTGTTCAAATCTGGACTAGGTCCTGAGGTATTTCTGCATTTGCGGTTTTCTCATTAACAAAATTTCTGGTGTTTGTGTTATTTCTATTCCGCATTATATTTTTTATATAATTAAAATATCACAGGTTGTGTGTAGTTCAATCAATTAGATAATCCAACCTTTGGTTGTTGATTTAAATTGATTGACACTTGAACATTGGTCTTTCGTACCGTTCAAGTTGTTTCTCATAATAATCAGGCTTGCGGATTTCTATCTGTTTGATTTGTTTATTACATTGAGAAACAAAGATATAGCTCTTGGATGTATTTTCCTTGATTGAGTATGACTGTCTAGTTGGTTCTTTTGGAATTATATTGGAGTTAGTCCATACAAATTGCATAAATGAAATATTGGATGTGGTTGTTAGACCCCACGCTTTTTCACCCTTACTATCTTAGCCACGACAATGGTGTCGTGACCTATCCAATCTTGGCCATGGCCACAATTTTATGGCCTTTCCCTTTCTAGATCGGACACGACCATAGTGTCATGGCCTCTCTAAGCTTGGCCACGACCACGGTGTTGTGACCTCTCTAAGCTTGTCCATGGAAATGGTGTCACAAACTCTTCCCTTATACTACTACTTCACCATGATAACAAGCCATGACATCTATTATCATGCATGGCCATCACTCCCCTGGTCATGGTCACTATGCTACATACTATATTTCCTTGGCCATGATCACGATACCATAACCATGGATTGTCTTTCCATCTTTGAGTATTAGTTTTCCATAGCACAACTCAATGCTCTAGTCATAATAATATGAATTATTCTTAGGTAACTAAGAAAATGAATTATCCAGAGATTCAGTGTCACTCCACTGAGACTCGATATTAATCAGGTTATTCAAAGCTGACACTTGGTTGAAGCATATCATAGTCGTGGCTTGGCCAAGATAAGAGGTAGTCCATGACTCTGCTAATTTCAATAAAAAAAATCAAAACATGTCACATGTGGGATTTTTATGGAGTATTGTTTTGGTGGTTTGCAGCAACATGTGGCATGGAAAAACACCATGATGAGGAAGTAAAGTAGTGGGAACGGTTAAAAAGCAGTAAGAAGAGTGACGGAGTGGTGGTCTACGGTCTTCCCTAACATAACAAACATGACTTCGTCATTACCTCCATGATTTCGCTTATCAATTCCTTCGCCATCTCCACTACTCACGAGGAAACGGTAGGTGTTCATCATAAATGTAAACAGATTCATTCGTCTATTAAAAAATAATCAAAATAGAACAAGCTTATCATTCATAGCTCTAGTTTTTCATAGTTTGTGGCAACTCCATACATATAAATACATCACCTCTGATTTTCTCAACTTTCTATGTTTTTCCTCCCCTAAGATCAACCCATAATCTATCTTTGTGACCGAAGCAAGACGTGAACGGAAATTTTCTTGGTTTATGCTCGTCTTATATGATTTTGATTTTCAAACCTAAAAAAAGTACTTTGAAAGTATATTGTTTACCCATAGAATCAATTTTTAGGTACTAACAATTGGCGATCACAACAGAGATCAACCAATCGGTTACAAATTCAATTCCTCAACCGTCTGAAAAATTGTATATCTTAGGTATGGTTCATTAACTAACTACAATTCATGTTCAACAACCAATCTCAATCTCGATAACACCAATAGTGGAACATCAGAGACCATTCCTCAAAACGCTTCAACTTAAAACACCAACACCCTTCTTTCTGGCATTGATTCTAGAGACATCGAGGATGAACAAGCAATACCAATCCTAGTTGATCTGATGAAGAGATAGGAAACCCTTGCTGAAATACAAGAAGACATGGAAACCACTCAGAATGAGATACTCACTTCTCTTAAGACTCGTATGGAATAACTACCTCTACAGCAACACAAGTATCATATGCATCAAGCCAGAAATGCCTCCAAATTTATTGATGATGCTAACACCTCAAGGGATCATGTCCAAGGATATGAAGAAGTTCACATTATCCCTAATCCGGTACCAGAAAATGGTCAACAACAAAATTTCAACATCGATGGAGATCTGGAAAGGTCCCTGCTAAATCGTGGAAAGAAAGGATTATCTTCCTTCCACCAGCACCAGCCTCCCTGTCTACTTGAGATCCAGAGGATTCTATACTCTCAATCCCCAGAATTATTATCAGGTCATTAGAAAATTTACACCGCCAGAACTTCTCTAACTCAGTGAGATAACCAAGCAATCAGCAACGACTGCTTCTGCATGCATTAATAAGATTGTCAACAGTAACCAAATCTATATGACGACTTCTCCGAAAAGGTCGTCACTTTTCTTAAAACTATCATGGAGAACTGACTACATAATACATTTCATTAGACATTAATACTTTCTCTCTCTTCTCTCCCAAAATACTTTCCCCCCAAACCTTTCTGAAATCCTAGACGTTTTTTCCTGCTCAGATCAACTCCAACTTATCTACCACCATTACTGCATTTTTTTTTTGTTAAAATCATAGTATTTCAAATTGATTTCTATTCTTGAACAACAATTACTCGTCTTCCTCTTTATCTTCTTCAATTGATCTTGTTGTTTTAGTTTAAGACCTATCTTGTTTGATTTTATATTCACTGCATTTTTTTTGTGATCTGTTTGCATAGGAATCTCTGCTGAAAATTTAGATCAGGATATATTTTGTTGATTATTGTAACTTTTCAAGTCCTTGTTGATAATTTTTCCGATCCAACAACACAAGATCTTCTTTTCAAGGAAGCCTACATCATCTTCAAAAGATTTTCAGGGCAGTAGCAACAACGAAAATTCTCTCAGCATCATCAACGATAGGAATCATAACTCATGTACGGTTTCTCCCTCCAGCATCAACAACTTACCCAAAGACTCAGACATAACTAGTTACAATGGCATCAAAGACACCATGACCGATTTTGAAGAAAACCCGCACTGATCCAGACCGATTCAGTTACCTACGTTATCGTTCTAATGAAAAGATCATTGACAAAAGGATGAATCTTTAGATTTTACTATAACTTTGTCTGTTTTACTGTGATTTTAAAATAAAAAAACCATTGAGAAATGGTTGGATCCTTGGACCCTAACATCACTATTGTTTGTGTTTTGTTATATGATTTGGATGAGTCCCTCTTAATCCAACCAAGACCATGTAAACTTGTCATGATACCGTAGGAATCTGAAAAGGGGCTGGGAATATGATGTACAATGGTATAAATGTTTATGTTGTTTATTTGATTTCTTTGAATTTGTTTTAATAGCTAGAGACCGAGTCAGTTGTGTAATTTCTTTTGATTTTGAAACAAAGATTTATGCTCAACATATACGAGGCTAACCTCTATTCCGACAAAAAAAAAAGAAGGTTAAATATGGAAAAATAACATTAGCACTATATTCATTACCGGGCACTTTTTTTTTTTTGCTAAGAAAACAAACATGGCATTAACAGAGAAGAAAGTTACAAACGTCTGAAATGGGATCTTTCCTTAACAGATAATTCAAGAAAGGAGGAATAGAATCCCAAGAAGTTTTCAAAGATAACTTTCTTGACCGACGAGCAAGCCGGTCAGCCAACTTATTTTTGAGTCTCCTAATATGCACAATCTTAAAACTACAATTCTTTAAAAGGGAAATCCGACAATCTTCCAAGAGATCGCTACTACACCAGTCAACTTCTCCATTGCCTTCCTTTACAAAGTTCACTAATTGAAGGCAGTCAGAGACAAAACATAATTTAGATAGGTTCTTCTCTTCTGCCCAAGAGATAGCCAAAATTAGTGTTGTTGCTTCCGCTTCAGCTACACCTGAGACCAGTCCAAAGTCCGCTTTTGATTGAATTACATTTCCTGCAATATCACACAAAATGAGACCAACACCTAGGTTAAGATCCTTAAAAGAACCATCAAGAAAAATGAAGAAATCAACTTCCTTCAACGGCATTTTGATATCAGGCTTACTTAAAGCTGGGGAATTAATAATAGGGGTCATATAAGTATTTAAAGCCCTTCTTGTGTTCAGAATGACTTTGTCCAGGTCAATAGTGATGTGCTTAAACATCACTTGACATCTTAATTTCCAGACAGACCACATTACAATAGCACCTATACTTGGCCAGTTTACAGTATATGGAGAAGTACCAAAATCCTTGTCAAACCAAGCCAGAAAAATATCATCAACCCATTGATAGTTGACATTAATCAAGTGTTGTAGAGAGAGAGAGCAAACCAGATACGGGAAACAATCGGACATTGAAAAAACAAGTGCAACTCTGTTTCAATGTCATTGTTACATAAACAACAACAGTCATTAACCGCAGGGTTATACAGTTTGAGCAAATTGTTCACAGGGAGCATGTACGAAAAAATCTTCCAAATAAAGAATTTAATCTTCGGCAATACATTTAAAGACCACACCTTCTTCCAAAAGGAAGTGTCTTCATCACTTATGATTTCTTTTCTATAAACCTTATAAGCAGATTTTACAGTGAAGTTCCCATTTCTTGTGTGAGCCCACATAATTTCATCCTGCTTATTTACGTTTATTCTAATAGCAAGAATTTTCTTAATGTCATTCTGATTAAATAAGGAAGTAATAAGGTTGTAATTCCAGGAGTTTTTCTGCATATCTATAAGATCGTTTACCAACTTGTAATTAAAATAGTTTGGATTAGTAGCAACTGGGGGAGCACTGCTATAAGGCAACCAGATAGAAGTCTAGATATTTGCAGTCCTACCATCATTTATTTTATATACTAAGTTATCTTTTATGATTTTTAAGCCTTTTACTATGCCCTTCCAAATCCAGGATGCTGAGTCCGAAGCCTTGTCAATTTCCATCATATTTTGATTTGAAAAATACTTATCCTTGAAGAACCTTGTTAGCAGAATATCTGAATTTTTACACATTCTCCAGCCAATTTTTGCAATGAACACTTTGTTAGTAACATAAGAGTTTTTAATACCTAAACCTCCATTAAGCTTTGATTTACCAATGTCATCCCAAGGCCTGAAGTAAGCAGCTCTTTTCGGATCTTTCTTAGACCACATGAAAGATCTTTGAATAGAATCTATCTTAGAAGTAATCTTTTTTGGAAAAGGAAAATAAGACAAGTGGTAAACCTCTAAACTGGATAAAACATGCATCGTAACAACTGTTCTTCCTGCTACATTTAAGTTTGATTTCTTGCAATTGCTCAGTCTAGAATAAAAAATTTCTATTAAGAATTGGAAAGACTTAGTTTTGTTTTTGATAACAAATAAGGTTGTACCCAAATATTTTTCAGCAGTGTTTAAGAATTTAATTCCTAAAGTCTTGGCTAGAAGTTTAACATGCTTATGATGCATTTTTTTGCTAGTAAAGAATCCTGATTTTTCGAAATTAATTGCCTGACCTGAAGCTTTTGCAAAGGAATCAATGATCTTCATAAGATTTCTAGCATAGACCAAAGATGCTTTCAAGAACAACATACAGTCATCTGCAAAAAATAAATGAGATATCGAGGGACTGTTTTTTTTTAAGTTTGAAACCCTGAATAAGTTTGTCGTTTTCTCCCTTTAACAAGAGTTGGGAGAGCGTTTCCATGTAGAGAATGAAGATGTAGGGAGATAGACAATCTCCCTGCCTAATTCCTCGGGTTGGGTGAAAGATGTCTGCCGGAGACCCATTAACCAAAACCGAATAAGACACAGTAGTAATGCATTGTGATATCAGTTGACACCAATCATATGAAAATCCCAATTTTTTAAAAACAACAATAATAAATGGCCATTCAAGTCGATCAAAAGCCTTGGAGAGGTCTAATTTTACCACCATGAAGCCAAATTTATTATTCTTCATATTCCTGGTTCGAAAAGAGTGAAGTATTTCTTGAGTAATCAGGATGTTGTCTTGAATCTGCCTATTCGCAACAAATGCTGACTGAAAAGGCGAGATTAAAGAATCTAGTAAAGGCTTTAATCTATTAGTGAGAATTTTGGAGATAATCTTATATATAGTATTTATAAGACTGATAGGTATGAAATCATTCGGACGAGAAGGATTCTTGACTTTAGGGATAAGCGTAATAAAAGTATGGTTAAGTTGTTTCAAAAGAAATTTATTTTTAAAGAAAGATTGAATGTGATTTACTACTTCCAAAGAAACTTCATTCCAATTATCTCTGAAAAATCCTCCTGGAAAACCATCCGGTCCAGGCGATTTCCAAGGAGCCATATAATTGATAGTTTCATGAATTTCATCAGCAGTGGGGATAGCAGTTAATCTGACATTAGTTTCATTTGTTATAAATGGTTGAATATCCTTAAGCACTTCATCAATAGAGATATTTGGTGGCTGAGAGGAGGTAAAAATATCTTTAAAATGCCTATTAAGGATATTTACCACTTGTTCCCTGCATTCCAACCAGTTTCCTCTGTCATCTTGAAAAGTATGTATAGTGCTATACATATTTCTTAACTTGACAGAATTATGAAAGAAACTAGTATTCTTATCATAATTGTGGAAGTAGTCAATCCTAGATTTCTGTTTATAAAATTTATTTTCAATCTCATACCAATAATCAAGTTGTTTCGAGTAATTCAGAATGAAAGTACTAGTCGAACCATAATATGGTAATGATTGAAGCTTCTCGATTTCAGAATTAAGTTTTCCTATTGTTGTTGTAATGTTCCCAAAGGAGTTTCTATTCCAGATTGTTAGATCATTTTTGAGGTTCTTAAGTTTACCTGTAGCAATGAAACTTGGAGAACCCCTCACTTCTTTAGACAAGAGCTATTCAGAATATTCTTAAAATCTGGACTGAGTTGCCAACATTTGAAGAATTTGTATGGAATATGTAGTTTATCTTGTTGATGAAAACAGTTTACAAGAATTGGACAGTGGTCAGAGAAAATACGACCTAAATTTGTAACTCTAGTCTGAGGAAGCAAAGAAACCCATTTATCATTCATGAAGCTTCTATCCAGTTTTTCAAAAATTAATTCTTCTGGGACTTTAAATCTTCTGTTACACCAAGTAAACGGGTTTCCTAAAGAAAAAACTTCATTCAGTTTTAGATCCAACATCTTGCTTCTAATGAAATCCGGCACAAGAGAGTTGATATTATTAACCAACCAACCCCCCCCCCGCTTCTCAGATTCATGCATTATGAAATTGAAATATTCAAGCATTAACCAAGGTCTACTGTTATCTTCGTTTAAAAATTTCAGAATGTTCCATTGTGTTTTCATACCATTTCGAGTTAAAGACCCATACACAAAAGAGACCATGCAGTTCTTAATGCAAGGAGTAACATCACAAACTATATGTATCATATTTAAGGAAGAGTTTATTATTTCAATACTGGAATTTTTAAAAAACCCTAAAGCTAAACCCCCCGATTTTCCTATTGAAGGTATAATGCACCAGGCATCAAATGGAAGATAGTGACAATATTTTCGAACTGTGTGTTCATCTACCATAGTTTCAATCAGGCAAACTGCATCGTATCTATGTTTCCTATAAATATTTAAAACATGCAACCATTTCTTATCCGAACAACATCCGTTTAAATTCCAACACAAGAATTTCATCATGAAAAATATATAATCTAAGCAAAACAGCGAAGTAAATCAATGACCAAAGAAAATAAACTAATTTCAAAATGAGCAAAGCAATCAATTAAAAAACTGAAAATATTAATTAGGCGAAATAAAGGGACTTACAAGATCACGGGCAGGAGAGGTATTCGCTGCCGCAGGGTCCGAGTCGATCATCATGCGATCAATCTCCCTCTCAAATTCTTCATCTGAAACAACTGGTTCCGGGGGCAAAGTTGCAATGGGCAGAGGTTCCAGAATCATTCTGTCTAATCTCCTATTATTATTATCTAGTCCATTCAAAGTGTCAGTACAATGGTTTGACGGCATAAATTTTTCTGAGCTAAAATTCATCTCTGAGGCAGCACCGAAAACATAGCTTGAAGATGACACAAAAGTTTGAGTAACCGTTGAACTTGACGAAGACCATAACACATTTCCTTCTACCGATCCCATACTCGACGATTCTCCCACATTTCCTAAATTGAAAACCATTTCTGATGGAGGGGTGAAAGGTGGTAAAAAAGAAATTGGAGGCCAGCGTGGGGTTGGCATGAAAGAAAAAGATTCCTGATGGTATTGCTCAAAATCAGTTCTAGGTCTCTTCCCTTTCCTATCCGAAGGGTTACCAAGTACACCATTTGTAAAAGGTAAAGTTGACGGTGGAGAGGCATTACCAGCACAACTTGGTTCTATTATGGTTAAATCCGGGGTTGAGGGTCTCACTGAGGGCCTTACAGATCCGAAATTAAGAGTAGAGAGGGAAGAAGATCTGTTACCTAAAACACCCACAGATTGAAGACAAACCGAGAAGGCCGAAGGCTTGGATTTTTCTTGCTGGGTGTTCTGTTGTGATCCAATAACAGCTGACGAAGTAATCACGGAACTCCTTTTTCAGCAATATTATTTCTCGGATTTGCATTCATTATTTTCAGCAATATTATTTCACGGAACTCCTATTTTCAGCAATATTACCGGGCACTATATTCATTACCGGATTACTTTGCATTATAAAAAATGACACGCGGCACACTCCTTCAGTACTGAAGTAGTGCTCAACAATAAACTTTCACATCTGGTAATTAGTTCTAGAATTTGGAGAATACTTAAAGACTTACAAACTGAGGCACCAATGCTGCCAATACTAATGACTACTTTAAAACTCAAATACATTCAACCATTTCGTTGTCATTACAATGTGCACAATAGGTGTCACAATGTTATTCATTCCGCTAGGTTCTTTAGTTATTTTGGGTTTAATCAAAAAGATAAACTTGTTTGTTAAAAATTGATTTCAATTGTAAGGTTACCCATGAGGCTCGCTGGTAGGCTAACACAACAACATGTTCAATTAATGTAGTAGTATGTCGTTGGAGCTTAGCTTGTTAGGCTTCCAACTAGTTTCATGTAATAATATTTATCCAATAACATTAAATTATAATTAATTATCTTCCCCTCTTTAATGAGCGCAAGCCAAACAACGCTTATCCATTTTAGTGTATGCACGTATTTTTCGTTGGTGAACGTACTTTTGGTTCACACGTTTTAAACGTAGCGTCCGCTGGATTATCTCAATCTCCAGTCCACAGCCGTTGGATTCTACCAAGTCAGGAATTACAAAATTACGCCCTCCACACAAACAGAAACTTGTCTTTCCTCTTCGACTGTTGTTGTTTTTCTTCTTGAACTCTCACTCTTTCTTCTACACAGCAGAAATTCGTTCCTACTGCTGAATCGTCAACTATTTTTCAAGTAATTTCAAAATATCAAAGAAGGAGATGAAGATTTAAACAAACTGTTCTTCTCTTCTACGATTAGGTGTGATTTTTTTTTTTTTTTGTGTAATCTGAAATTGTAGGGTTTTATAAATTTAAGGGTTTTATAACTTTAGTAAGTTTATGTGTTTATCAATGATTTTGGTAGGTTTGTCATTGAATAAAAATTCCGACATTTGGAGGGTCTTATAAATTTATGTGTTTATTTGTCCACAAATTAGGTGAAGAGGTTTTGTTCATCTGAATGTTTATGTCATTAAAGTGAATGTTTATGTCATAAACCGGTTTGGAATCGAAAGTTACTCTGTAAGGAAATAGTTAAAAGGGAAAAGGAAAAGCATGATTTTTTTTTTCTAACTAAAAGATTACCCAGACAGAGATAAAAGATGAATTAAAATTTAGATAGAGTAATTGAAGAAGATGGAGATCTTTTTAACTAAATGTATGTGGATTAGGAGTTATATCGACTACTGGTGTTGCTATGAAAATGCGAATGTGATTCGTTTTGTTGAAGGTCAATGCTAGTCTGCGCGCCACCAACGGAAATTAAAATCCCTAGCAGAAAAGCTTCCCCAGTCCACCCATCCTTTTTCAATGAGCGGAAAATCTTTGCTCAAGACCCAAGAGGGTCAATGCTCACTGTTTGTGTTGGTTGGTGTTAGTTATCTTTCTTTGATGATAGATTTTCCATTTGCTAAATTAGTTTAGTCTAATCTAAATCACTCAATTGGAATGTGTCCATCAAAATAAAGTAGTCGATGGAAGTATTTTTATGTCCGCTCCGATCTATTACTTTAGAGGTTACACCTCTTCCTGTATTTGCCGACGTGCACTCAACTTGTATATTGTAAGGTAAAACAAGAAAAAATAGAATTTGTTGCATTTCTTAGTCTTAGTGGAAAACCAAGCAAGGACATCGAAAGGAAAGAAGAAAATGGGACTTGTTTGAAAGGAATATGCTGCATCTTCTTATAGAAAACAAAGATTTGAAGAATTGTGACATCTGAATGCTATTTGTACAGGGTCGTCAAAAGGATATATACCAGCGTACAGATATGGTTCCGACTTAATTATTCATGGTTAATTAATGTAATCATTAAGCAAAGAATTTTTAATTAATACTTTATACAACCACCTTATGCCACACCTCACATTTAATTGATAATTAAAACATAAGCCTTGCAATTACACCTGGATCAATCTGATGATCGTTTTTATGCAGTGATCAGTTGAAGTTGCGTTACAAGCAAATTAACAAGCAATCATCCCAAAAATAATGCAGAAGAACAATCCTGATGTCGAAGACGTCGATCTTCAAGACGACAACTTATTTACTCATGGTTTTAACCGCATTGCTAGTCTGAAGAATAATGAAGGAAACAATATCATCGGTACGTATGATCCATTCATTAAACGTAGTATTAGCAACAGAGAAAGTTCATCGAGCATTAAACATCGAATTCCAGCAACAATTATTGAAGAATGTAAAGTTAGTATGCGTGTTAATTCGTTGAAAACAGGTGAACGCTACAAAATATATGTAGCAATTGGGAAGAGTAAATCAAGTAAGGATGCACTTATATGGGCATTGAGACATCTTTTACATGACATTCCTCCTTCTTCGTATTCGTCGACTTTTATCTATCTTATTCATGTCTATCCTGAGATTCTCTACATTCCAACTCCATGTAAGTTTGAATTTCCAGTTGAAAAACTTCGAGAATTTATGTTTTTGATTCATATTTAATTTGCTAATTACATTCATGATGTAGTGGGGGGGAGGTGTCATAAGGATTCAGTGAACCCTCTGCTATTTGACGATTACAAGAACGAAATGATTGAAAAGAGAAAGAAATTCCTCGATGAGTTCTTGAGTCTATGTTCTGTTTGTAAGGTTAAAGGGGAGACATTGCTGATCGAGAGTAACGACGTAGACACGGCTGTCATAGATCTCATTCCCATTCTCAACATCAAAAAACTTGTCATTGGCACTAGCAAATCAAGTTACAGGTAGTCGATCAAATTTTATTCCTACTTGTGCAAAATTTACTTAATTGCTCAACTAGAACAACATTAGGAGGCACAAACAAATGAAGAAAAAAACACGTTATAATAGACAAACGTGATGGGAAATGGCTATCTAGACTTGTTATTTTTGCTTCCAAATTCCGTTCATGTTAATGGTAAGAAAAAAGAAAGAAAAAAAGGCAGTAAAAAACACCTAAAAAGATAAGAAACTGGTTATAGACTTATAGCAGCCATTGTAACAGTCATTAGTGTGAGGGCCTGACAGTTAATGGCATTATAGTAGCATTCCAAATATAGGCAGTACGATTTATACTAATGTGGATGATATATGATAAACAGAAAGCTGAAGCGGCCACATGGAATAGCTGATCAGATACTGAAGGCTGCTTTGCCAGATTCTTGTGACATTAAGATCATAGGCCGCGGCAAGGAACTGATCGGCATCGAGGATCCAGTAGCTATTTTTAAGAATAAGTCCTCCTTTTCTTCATCACAAATGGGCAGCACTTCTAGTACTAGCAGCAGCGGCACGCTTATGGATAGGGCCTTTTCACTGTCTCGAGTTTTCAGCAGTCGTAGTAGCAGCAGCAGCAATGATAGTAGCGATGGCAATGCCGCTGATCCAATCCAGTATATCTCAAGTCCGAAGATGTTCACTGGTCACCCATTCGGTCTTATATAATTACAATTTGCTTAAACTGATGTAAATTTGTGCTAATATTTTCTTATCTCTAGGTTACAACTTGCACGTTATTCTTTGATACTTAAATGAAGAAGAAAGTTGTTGTACATGTAGTGTGTAGTACTGTAGTGCTATAGGTTACTGGCAGGCCCAATACAAAGTCATTGTTGACAGGGCTTATATGTGTATACTACAAAATCACTGTTTATGTAACTTGAAGGTATTTGGCTATTTGCATCCGGGGATGAATCTATTGAAACTTTGAAAGAACCGATCCAAATAAATCCTAATTTGGGACAGACCCAATAATTTTGGGGCATACACCCTTAACAGTCACCCCACACAAAATTATAAGGGCTGCCCTAAATCTTGTTAACTTACTATAATACCCCTACCTAGTTTAAATTACAATACTACCCTTCCACTTAATTAAATTCTAATCTTAAAACAATCCCACTAATTTAACCCATCTCACTAATTAACCCATCCTAAATTCTAATCTTAAAACCGTTATTTAACCAAAAAAAAATAATATTTAAAGTTTTAAAAACCCAAAACCCTTCTCTCTCCCTCTTCTTCATATCTTCTTCTCCAAAATTTCTGAAGATTTCCTCGATTAAGCGATGCCCTAGAAATACGGTGCCGAATCCTTCTCTAGCTTCCGTAGCATCTCAATCTAGGGATTTTGAAAAAGATGGAGATGAAGTGGATACCGGTTCGATTGGTGTTGGAGAGGGAGAACTAGAGGATGATTCTTTAAAATTGCACATAGAAAGGTATTTCTCACAAACCCATTGTTTATTTTTGCGTATTTCGTTGATTTATGACCTGTAATCGATGATTCTTCTAGGTTATTGTTAGTCTCAGGGTGATGTTCGGCAGAAATGTCGCATACGAACTTGTTTTTTTTTACACAGATGAAGAACAGTTCGGCTCTAAATTAGTAATATTTTGAATATCGTATTAGCCGAACTTTATTACCCTTACTTCTGGTTACATTGTTCGGCTCATTGTGATAAAGTTCGAATGTGCCGAACCTATGTCTGACCAAGGCTAACACTGTTGTGCATTTTGTTCGGCTCATATTGATTAAATTTGTATGTGCCGAACTTTACACTGTTTATGGCCAATATGTTCCTCTAAACATGTCCAGTTATAGGTGAGTTATGAAAATGTGTGGTAGAATCATATTTATTTAATTTGAAAAACTAATTAAGGTTTGTCATTTGTTTTAGCACCCATCCGGGAAAATTCAAAGACAAGCTCAAAAGTAGAACAATGGAAGTGACTCCTTCTAACTCAAAAACTCCCAAACCTCGGGATGGTGGCACAAAGAACTTACATGCATGCAAAAGGGGTATTGACACGACTTGCTCTTTGCCCGTAGAAAAAGAGGATCACAATGATGATAAAGGTCAAGAAGAAGAATAACTAGAACAAGAACAAGGACAAGAGAAAGTTGTTAAATCAAGGGAGACAGGTAAGCACATTCCTCATCCGGATAATGTTATACGTCCTCGCAGGGATGGTTTGCCCCATGGTCTCCCTGAAGATGGTGGAAAAGTGTTGATTGGCTACAAGGAGTCATGGGTCAAGAGAATTTACGAGACTCCGGATCACAGGGATGCAGTCCGCGTACTTAGACACCAAAGCGCTGCACATTGGGATATTTTCAAAGAGGCTCCTGAGGTGGTGGCTTTAGTACAAGGCTCTGGTTTATGGCCTGCTATTTTCTATGCACAAGAGAAATTTGATGCAGTTACAAACTCAGCCTTTTGTGAGAGATTCTGTCCAGAGACTTACACATTTCATCTCCCCTTTGGCGAGATGTCAATTACTCCAGATGATGCACAGAAGATTAGTGATCTTAGAACGCATGGGAAAAATGTGTACTCAGTGGTTTATGAAATGACTTGGGATGAGTTGTATGTACTTGCTGAGGAAACTCTTGGTTGGCATAAAGACAAAACAGAATTGGAGTTTGCATGCGCTGCTAAAGAGGTGAAGTTTGTGGATTCTAGCACAAAGAAGTTGAAGAAAATCAAGTTGGCCACTTTAAAAAGCCTGGCTTGATTGGGGTATACTCAGATTAATTGGGGTATACCCAATTTCAAGGGGACATGGTGTGTCATTATTAAAAAGGGTGATTTTACTTTAATACCCTTGAACTAATTAAATCTTAAAAATAAACCCATTTCTTAATTTCATTAACCCTAAAATTAAAAAACTAACCAACTCTTAATCTTCTCTTCTTCTTCTTCATCTTCTTCTTTCATCAATCAAAACCATATAAAAAATTTCAACATTGATTTTCCAAAAAAATTATCGATTTTACGGGTGAAAAGAAGACTATAAATGATGTTTAAACTCAAACCCATCATTGTGTTGTGTGATTTGACTGTTATATTAGGTTAGAATTCGAAAATTGTGATTTCTGTGTTTTTAGCCGGCAAGGTCGTAACATGCATATCTTGCCGACTTTTCATAACAGCCATGGCGTCGACTGTAAATTTTTTCAACAGCCGGCAGGGTATTTTTTGAATACCTTGCCGGCAAAAAAACAGCCGGAAGGGTATTTTCTAAATACCTTGCCGGCCAAAAAACAGCCGGAAGGGTATTTTCTAAATACCTTGTTACCAATATTTTTTTCAAGAAATTTTGCGGGTTTTTTTTTTGTTGACCTTACCGACTAATATTTTTCAATAGCCATCTCCTGTGTGTCAAAAAAAATAAAGTCGGCATGTTCTTCATTTAAATACCTTGCCGGCCAAAAAAATGGTCGGCGTTTTGTTCATCCAAGGACCATGCCGGCTAAACCCGATCGGCATCTTATTCAAACGTATACCATGCCGGCGAATTATAGCCGGCACCTTATTCAAACGTCGACCTTGCCGACCTATCACATTTTTGAAAACCATTTTTTTTTATCTTAATCGAACTCATAAGACGGATTAAAGGTTTAACCTCATCGAATTTTCATTTTCAAAATTTTAATCTAAACTCAATTAATTAGCCTAATCAGTTTTTTTTGTGTTAATTAAACAAGGACATTTTTGCCATTTTGAAAATATTTGGTTAAGGGGTGACCACTTTTACTTCAAAATGACCATATTTTGTCTCATTTGGTATACCCCAATTAATCTGGGTATACCCCAATCTCGCCAGGTTAAAAAAGTGTTTTGGAGACACAAAGGAGAAAATTTCAAAGGGGGAGTTGGTTATGGACGAGGTCACAGCTAATCGCACTGCTACCGCGTATTTGTTGTATATTTTAGGAAGTGTTATATTTCCCGATAATAGTGGGAACAAGGTTAATGCTCAATACCTCCAATTGTTAAGGGATTTGAAAAGCTGCCACAAGTACTCTTGGGGAACCGCGACCCTTTCTTTCCTATTTGAGCAACTTGGAACTGCGTCTAGGTTAACAAGTAGAAACATTAGAGGTTATTTGACAATGCTTCAGGTAAGTTTACACATTGTAGTTCTATTTTCAAGAAAAACTCGGCTTTCAATTTTGTTTTTTGGGTATGCCGAACCTATTTTTCAAACGGTTCGATTGTTTCGAATTTAATTTACTTAGCCGAACTTAGTTGGTTCGGCTTTAAACGTTTTTTGAAAATAATCCGAACTTGCTTCTGTTTCCCAAAGTTTACAACCTCCATGATCCAATTCTACTGAACCTAATAAATAAGTTTTGTGTTTTGTTTTTTATATTGTTGGTGTAGGTATGAATATATGACCATTTTCCGGATTTGAATTTATCCAAGGAAGATGAGAAATGGGTAAACACATTCCCTACCTCGGGCAAATGGAGTTTCAAGGAAAATAAGAAGAGGAATAAAAAGGAAATCTTGATAGCTTTGAGAGAAAAGCTAGACTCTTTGACTGTTGAACAAGTTTTATTTCAACCATACAAAAAGGATGAAGAAGATGATGAAGTTGTTGAGTATGAGGATATGCCATTGGGGATGTACTATGGGCCATTGTTTTATCCCGAAGGCTTTATAGTGTTTGATCCCCGTCGAGTACTCCGTCAATATGGATTTATCCAAACGATTCCGGTGCTAGAGGAATCAAAGTTCAAGTTATTTCCCAAGTGTTCTAAGGGAACAAAGAGTACGAAAAGTTCATGGAATGCCGAATATGATCCCGATCCTACCATTGATTGTTGGAATAAATTGGAAGATAACAAATTAAGTTGGGTTGACTTAGAAGAGTTGCGTGAGGATCCTTGTGAAGTTTACCCGGCTTATATAGATTGGTATAACCAAATTTCACATCCTTTAATCATTAATAGGGAAAGTCAAGCTTTGGTAGACGGTAAGAGGGGAAATCAAACACAAAAGGAAGTCGAGCCGAAGACGAGGAAGAACACAAAGGGCATGGTTGAATATGTTTCGAAGTCTTACCGAACTATGGTATATTGAGTGCATACTTTTAAACTTGTTTTCACTATTTTGGTCTATTTTTACTTACATGTTTTATATAAATTTTATCAAATGGCTGGGGGTAACGACGTGTTGAAGGCTATGAAGAAAAAAATTGATTGCAATATGGATATGGCGATGGAAGAGCAAGAATATATGTACAGTCGTTGGGATGGAATAATCAACAAAGGTGAAGGTGCGAGTGGAAGGGGTGCTAAAAAAGGTCGTGGTGGTGGAAGAGGCGGTCGTGCTCAATAGATGATTATGTTCAAATTGACACTAGGTTTTAATGGTTTTGTTTTTAAGTAATGTTTGATTTTAGCACAATTTTATTTATTTGAAGAAAACAATGTTATGTGTATGGTTTTAGATACAATGTTTTGATGTTTAACTACAATGTTATGCTTTTATGTTTAAGTGAAATTCTAAGCTCTGAGTGCACTGCGATATGCAAGTTACAGTCCCAAGTTCGGCTTATTAATATGTTATACGTATTAGCCGAACCTGATACTGACCTACAACAGTTTGGTTAGTTAAAATCTCGGCTTATAAATGTTTATCGCGTATCTGCCGAACCTTATACTATGACACTCCATTATTCTCTCAAGAGTAAGTTCGGCAGTAAGTTCCATCTTAGTAAATAGCCGAACCAAATAGCAAAGTATTAGAATTCTCTAGAAACTTGTAAATTACTATACTACCCCTAAGTTGATATAAAAGCAAAAAAAATCTCTTTGGGGTCAAAGCATAAGGAACATCGAAAGAACCTTTTCGGTTCTTCTCCTCTTCGCATCTTCTCTATTCAAACTAATTCGGAGAAAATCGGTTAAAATCATATTTCATCGCCGAAATTGATCGTCGATTCATAAAAATTTGATCGTCGATTAAACACAACTATAAAATAGCTCGTAAGAAACAAAAAGCAACTGGTAGGCGGTCCAAATCTTCTTCTAATCCGTCAATTGAAGACCAACAACCGTTAGAAGGAGTTGAAACTGAAATTGGCAAAAAAGTTCAATCAAGTGAAGAAGAAACCTCGGTAATGAGGATTAGAAGGTATGTTATACAAACCCAACCATTTAATTTTTTAATTAAAGCATTTTATTGTATTCTTAGATTAGGTTTAATTGAAAAAACCTAGGTTTTTAGAAGATTTTTCCGAAACACAGAGAAAGGTTCGGCTCATATAGTGTAAGGTATGATAGGCCGAACATTTAATTTAAGAATAGTTCAGATGGTTTATATAATCGCCGATCTTTGAGGATTAATTAGTTAGTATTGGTTCGGCTGTTTCAACTGGCGTTCGTATACGCCGAACTTTGTGGTAGGATTATGCTTATTTATGTTTTTGTACTATGTATAGGAACCTAAAGGGTAAAATGAAAATCCGGGAAGATCAACCTGATGTGGAAGATCAACCTGAAGTGCAACAAAAACAACAACAACAACCAGAGAAGCAAGAAGCTACACCTCGTGTTGTTGGGTTTCACATTCCTGATGATGATGATGTAATATATCCAAGAGCCGATGGTTACCACACGGTCTTCCAACCGACGGATGCAAGGTGTTGATTGGTTACCGAGAGTCTTGGGATAAAAGGATATATGAGACTCCTGACCATTGTCGTGCGGTAAGAGTTTTGAGACATCAAAGGGCTGCACATAGGGATTTGTTTAAAGAGGTGCCTGAGGTGGTTGCTATAGTGAAAGCCTCTGGTTTATGGCCTTCCATTAAATATGGTCATCAGGAATGTGATAGAGTGACAACCTCCGCCTTTGCCGAGAGATTTGCTCCTGAGAATTACACATTTCATCTCCCTTTTGGCGAGATGACAATCACTCCTGACGACGCTTTTAAGATTACGGGCCTTAGCGTCACCGGCGAAAGCGTGGATGTCGCGTTTTATAATATGAGTTGGGATGAGTTGTATAAGTTGGCCGAGGAAACTCTAGGTTGGCAAAAATCGAAAACCGAATTAGAGTTTTGTTGTTCTGTGAGAGATGTCACTTCCACCCATGATGATAAAGGTGCGCCTAACAAGAAAAACAAGAAGTTCAAGTTGGTGAGGTTGAAAACCTATTTTGAGAAAACAGCGGACAGGGTTAAAGATGGAAAGTTGGTGATGACTTAGGAGTTGGTGAAACAAACTGCAACATCATATATGTTGTACACTCTTGGAAGAGATATCTTTGCAGACATTTCTGGGAACAAGTTGAGTGCTCAATATCTCTAATTTTTCAAGGATGTTCACTCGGTTAATACTTATGCTTGGGGGACAGCGTCACTTGCCTACCTACTCAATCAACTCGCACAAGCATCTAGGTTGGCGAGTACAAACATTGGAGGAAATTTTACTATGCTTCAGGTAATAATCTTCATTAAATTTGATTTTCTTGTTCAAATTATACTTATTGAAAACAAAACTTTGGTTTCTCAGTGCCAAGTTCGGCTTAACATTTTGCATATGTGTTAGCCGATCTTTCTGAAGAAGGGGTTCGGCAGGATTTTTAATTTTAGTTATCTGTCGAACATTCATAGTTCAGAGTATATGTTGAGAAATCTTGAATTGTTTATGTAGGTGTGGGTATATGACCATTACCCGAAATTAAAATTGGCCAAAGTACATGCTAATTGGGATAAAAGAACTCCAACAGCGAATCGATATGATATGGAAGCCAAGAAAGAAAGAAATACGAAAGATGTGTTTATTAATCTCAGAGAGAAATTAAACTCTTTGGATGAGAGTGATGTCGTATTTGACCTATATTTGAGAGATGTTTGAGAAGATTATATTGTTCAAGATCATTTTGTGCCGATAGGTATGTACTATGGATCTTTATTTTATTCGGGTGGTTATGTAATATATGATCCTCGTCACGTTCTACGTCAGTTAGGATCTGTCCAAACACTCCCGGTAGTTAACGATAAGTTCAGGTTGTTGCCATTGGGTAGCACTGGGACTAAAAGCACCACCTCTTCGTGGTTCCCCAAATATGATCCAGAACCAAGCTTACAACAATGGAGAACGTTGGATGCCAACAAGTTAAATATGAACCACTTGCATATTTTTGCTGACGGTCCTCCACGAGTAGAGCCAGGCAGGCTATATGGATTGGTATAATAAAATTTCACATCCGCTTATTATCAATAGAGCAAGTCAAGTTATAGCTGACAGGGAGAAGGAAAAGGTTGCCAAAAAGAAGTCCAAGGCCATTGTCATTCAAAAGGCATATAAAACAATGGTAAACGATGTCATCAATTTACACTTGTTTAAGCGTTACTTCTTAAATATTAAAGTTCTTGTTTAACTGACCTTTACCTTGAACTAGGTTGCGGCGGGTAAGGAGTTGTTGAGAAATTTGAAGAAAAGAATTTCTGGCAAAACTAAGATGACGGTGGAGGAGCAAAAGGATTGGTACAACCAGTAGGATGCAGTCATAAACAAAGGGAAAGGACCCAATAAACCAGAAAAAAGGCCGACGAGCAAGAGGCCACGACAAGAAGGTGAAGGCTCAAGTCAACCTGCTAGGGGCAGGCCAACCGGTGAAGAGGACGAGAATGTACGTCCGAAAGGGAAAAGAGGCCGTGGTGAGTGAACTATAAGTTTGGATGGATGTGTCCTGAAGTACACTTAGTTTGTTATATTTTCTTAGGAGTTGTTAAAAACACTTTGTTTGTTACGAGTTGTGAAGTACACTAGTTAGGTACCTTAAATCACATGTTTTAATGTAATTTTAAATGGTTTTATATGCTTTGTTCGAATGTTAGGTGGTGTTTGAAACAACACGAAAGGAACTGGTTCGGCTTAAATTATAATTTGCGAATTTGCCGAACCTAGGACCTTCAGCCAACGCACTCGACCAGATACAAATTAGCTGAACCCATAAATCAATAGGTTCGGCTAATAAAGAAATCGTTCACATGCGCCGAACATTAGATTGTCTTCTCAAAAAAATAGATCCGTTGTGGAATTTACTATATATAGTGTTTCTATTCATAGCATTGGGTCTTCTTAACTCATTGTTTCCGTCTATACTAATTCATGGAACCATTTACCATAGAAGATGATAAGTTGCTTGTTAGAGCTTTCATTCGGACTTATCATATTTATGGTGAGCATTATTCGATGTTTTGGAAAACAGTTAAAGAATACCATTTACGGTTAGATGGAAATCTTAAACATCGTACGCGTTCGAAATTAGCCGAAAGATTCCGACAAATCCGTTATACGATGAAAGATTACATCAGAGTATTGGGTTGGGTTAATCAATATCATCCCAGCGAAACTAATGAAGAAAAAGTGAGTAATCCAAAAGCTTAGTGTTCCATTATAGAGTTGTTTAGTTTTCTTTTTATATAACTAACCTTGCATTCAATTTTATTTAGGAAGCTAGAATTCAAAGGCTTTGGGCTATACGCCATGGAGGAAGAAGATACGAGCTCGGAATATGTTACACATGGATGAAGAGAAGAATTCCGAGATTTATTAGAGACCTTTGCTCTGATATACACTAGATTGTCGAAATTTATTCAGGTTCAGCATTTAAATCAAAATGTATGTCTGTCGAACTCATAGTGTTTTTTAAAATTTGAAAAGTAGCCGTTGGGAATGGTACGTTATGTGTAGTTCGTCTTGTAATATAAATGCCGAACTTGCCGAACTAGATAGGTTTAATCAACATTTTAAAATATAGCAGTTACAAATAGTACAATCCGTCACTCATATATATAGACACATATGATATCTCATTATCAAAGCACAAAATGGCAGCGACTAGTCCTAAGTATACTCTAGAAGAAGATTTATCTCTTTGCAAACATTACGTAACTTACTATCCGGAGAAGGGTGCCGAGCGACGAGTAAAGTTTTTAATGAGTATGTACTACTTGGTCAATATTAATGAACCATTCACCAATGAAACAGGTAATCCATACAACTGGGATAGCGCTTCCATGTTTTGTCGAATATAAACAATTAAAAAAAAGGTTAGGGACTTCATAGCTATGATTCGGATTGTGAATCGATATCGGCTTAAAGGTGAAAAAAATTATGAGGTTTTTGTTCGAGCTCTAGAGGAATGGCGAAGATGGAAAGGAAAAAAATTTAAATACCAATCTCACTACAACATCCTTAGAAAGTTTGTCATAATTCGTTTTGGTTATTAAATCCTTGTAATTTTTACTTTGTAATGGTTAATTTGTAATGCTGATTTTATGATTTCAAACAATTGCAGGGTATACATTATTGGTTCGGCTGTTTAATTAAATTATCTATTAGCCGAACCATATAATATACGACATGTTATCAGGATTGGCTGATTAATCAATATTTCGAATAAGCCGAACCTTACACTGAAGTTTGAATACATTGCAGCACCAAAATTCGGCATAAAAAATCATAAATTGTAAGCCGAACCTTACAATATATAAAATCATATCAGGATCGGCTTATTATTGAATATTTAGAATAAGCCGAACCTTTAACTGAGTGTTGGATTACGTAGAAACACTAAAGTTCGGCACACACAAATCGTCAATTGTAAGACGAACTGTTAACTGAAAGTTCTTTTTCTTCAAATCTTTGCACCAAAAAACAAGTTAAAAAACCACAAAATATTTTCAATTCATAAGATGCGCTTTAGGATACATTATGTAGCATTCATAATCTCATATCAACCTAGGCATCTGACGAAAACAAAATGCAAAACAATTATACATATTAGAACAAGTACTAGGGTGATCCTAACCTCACAACATCTTCTTCATCATCCTCGGAAACAATTTCTTCATCCTCATCATCCATTACAAACACTAGTCCGGGTGGAAGAGGTGGATGCAAACTTATCTAAAGCTCCATATCCGTAGCGTAATTTGCACACCAATCCATAGCATAATTTTCTTCAAAAACAGGCCAAAAGGATTCAGGAGACAATGGAGGTATTGGGCAACCGGGTCTAAGCTTAAGACCGATATAATGGCAAACAAATGCAATGACAAGTCTTTTATCTTTCACACTCTTATTGCAAGGCTTTGTTGGCAGCGCGTAGGTGGAACAACTTCCGTCCCTCGAAAAAGAATGAACAACACAATTAAAGGTCTCCGCGATTAAAAACCCACATATCGGCATTTGCATCCAATGATCACGTGTGATGACGGCATCCCCATGTAAATGCCGTTCAAAACTAATGAACTCTTGTGCGAACTCGTGGTCTCCGCCACCTCGCATCATTGACTTGTAGAAGTCCCTGTTTATGAGTAGAGTTTGTAACAATCTTTGACGAATATGATTTACTTCATCCCCTTGGGCAACCGGTTGGTTCCCATCCTTAAAAGGTCCTAGTTGTTCCATGGTGACATGGAAACCACAATTTCCATCCCCTTCGACATCGTCCATGGATATAATAAACTCATGAATGGATTCGAATAGGTTCTCCAAGTAGTTTCTGTAAATCATATTAGAAGGTCTCAAATACTTCCCCAAACTATCTCTTTTAGGACCCTTCATTTTCCCTTCCGCATATATGGTTTTTTTCTCCTTTTGCTTGGGAAGCGGCGTGGTCTTTTTTGTTTTCATTTGTTGAGATGGAAACATCTTACCTTTAAGCTTTACGTTTCCTTCCAATGGTGGAGGACATAGAGGACCACTATTCTTAACATCTTTGTTACTTGTTTCACCTTTACCCTTGCTCGGTCGAACAAGTTTCCTTGATAGCTTCACTTCATCCATCTTGTCTAACTTCTCTATTGCCTTATTCTCTTCTTCGTACTTTGCATCATGGTACTCCACCCCGCAAGGATCCCTTGTGGTAGGTGTTTGTTTTTTGGTAATAGCATACGCTCTTGCTCTCTGCTCTTGTCGGTTTTCTTTCGTGGGTGGCCTACCTTTTTGTGGACCCTTTTCCTGTTCTAATATACCTTGTTGGGTGTGAGGATAGAGGATTGGCATCATGTTTTCCCATAAGATTCGTTTATGAGGTCGCAACATCCCACGATACATTTCATCCAACCTTTTGCCGTAAGGTGTGTCCCAAAACATCATCGTCCTCGTCGAGCATAGGACCACTACTCAATTGTTTCCAATGAGGATCAATAGCCTCAAAAGGTATCGTACAATCCTTGTACCGAAGTAGTTCATGCCGACACGGAAGTCCCATGCTTTCTCTCATTTTACAAACACACTCTTCTTGGGAGTTAGCGTCCATTTTGTCCATCAAATCCACTTCCTTCATTACAAGTTCAATGCACAAATGAGAGACCATATGGGTTAGTCCCCGGAGCCACTTATCATCCGGGAATTCATCATGCTTCATCATTAGATTTTTTTCGAATAATGCTATAATTCTTATAACGTCACTCATGAAATAGTCTTCAATTGCGTCAAAAACCGTGAGGAATGTGTCCACGCACCCAAATAAATTCTTCTTCAAACGATAGTGAGCCGACTCTACCATACTTGTAGATTGGTTGTCGAAGTGCTTGTGGTGATTTTTAAATGCACTAACAAATCTATGTGCGTTCGCATCCAAGAATTGCTTCCGTAAATATATAATGATTTCCGGGTATTTGACGCCCCAATTCACAATGATCTTTGCAACATTTTATTCAAACACTTCTTCGGCGATGGACCAAGTCAAAGATTCCCAATCATTGTGGAAACATGGCCACATCCTTTCATTAGACTCATATGCTTCCTTGAATTATTTCTTCTTCACTTCTCGTTTTCCATCTGGTAATGTAGCAATCTTCTCTAGCTCTTTCAACTTGCGCGGTTGGATTATCCCTTGGCATTTCTTCCTAACATTATTCCATACATGAAAGGTACAGAGAAAGTTTTGCGTGTTCGGAAATACCTTCCTTATAGCAAACATCAATGCCGCCTCTTGGTCGGTTACCATGACCTTTGGAAGTGCATCCTCCCGGAAGATTAACTTCACTTGTTCCAATGCCCACGCATAGCTTTCTTTCAACTCATCATGCAAAAAACAAAAAGCTACGGTGAAAGGTGACTTGGTTGACGTATGACCAACAACGTTCATCAAGGGCATATCATACTTATTGGTCTTGTAAGTGCAATCCAATATGAGAACTTATGGGAAGCATAACGCCAACTTTACGCATTCCGGATGCACAATAAAAAGGTGCGTCACATGGCCGAATTCATCCAATTTCTTTTGGCAAGCATAGTTCTTCTTTTGCACTAACCACAATAATTGTTGCATCACCAACCTACCTTGCAAATCCTTTCTTCTCAAAGTATTTCTCGCGTTATAGATTTGTTGCAACGTAGTCTTGTTATTCTTATCATCCGCCTTCAACTTGCTAAGAATTTTAGAGGGAGCCATACGTGCTCGTGTCATTTTATCTAGCTCCGCATATTCATGAGGTTTGAGTCGTCCGGCTCTATAATGTCCATGAAGATCCTTTGGACGTGGGTGGTTATGACGGCAATCCATATCTTTATTCATTGGTGAAAATTTCTTCATCTGCGTTCCAATTTAAGACGATCTTGAAAGGACAATTTATCTTCCTTGTTTTAGTCTTATATTATTTCCCAGTCTTCCCAACATATGGCATACCTTTTTTCTTCTTGCTTACTTTCTTCCCGCCCCTATCACAAACCATCTCAACCCGCTTCTTTCGGATATTTCTACCTTTAACTAGGACGCAATTGATTTTCCAAGCATGTTCCTCAACCCATTTAACAGCTTCTTCTTTGGTTTTCCACGTCTACATATCCACAAGTACAAAACTTAAGTTTTATTAATGATTTTTCATACAACATACTTGAAAATTAATAAAAAAATAAACTACGTTATTGACCTACCAAGTCAGTTTGGAAGTGATCTCTAGTATCTTCATGAATGACATAAACAGGCGGTGGTTGATCCTCCATAGTTTCCATTTCAGCAATAATCTACAACAATATCGCACAGGTTTTGGGTAAGGTTCGGCTGATTCGCGTTTGACTTATAAAGCCGAACTACATGTCTAACATGGATTCGGCCTATTTGGGACTAATATTATAAGCCGAACCATAACACTTGAAATTTCTAAAAACAAAAATTATGGTTCGGCTGTAGAACGAGTAAGCCGAACATTACACTGTAACTCGTATGTTTTTTTAGATATGGTTCGACTTACAATTTTACCTCACATTTGAGCCGAACCTTGGAAATTATTTGGCGCAAAAATAATTGAATGACAGTTCGGCGTACAAATTTCTCAATCGAATAAGCCGAACTGTTCTTGTTTACTATGGTTCGACATATATTATTAGCTGCCGAACATTACTCTGTTGCGCCGAACAAGTTGCAAAAATCATAACTTTTGGTGAAACCAAGCTACAAAACGGACATTAAACAACTTATACAACCATACATGTGTATTATTAGCATTGGGTTCTTCATCTATGTACTCATCTTCGGGATTTGGCTCCATAAATGAATCATCTTGAGCTTGAGAAAAAAGTTGAGTTTGGGTAAAATCATTTTCATAATCCAACAAATGAGCCATTTCCGGATCTCCATCGTAATTGATATGTATTTTCCTAGCTTTACGTGATGAAGATTCACCTTCCTCACTCGAATTTGTATCACACATCTCTCAAAGATCACAAACAAAGAAAAAAAAAGTTTTTTTTTCCTCCTCTCCTTCTTTCCTCTTTCTTTTTCTAAACTCACTCACTAATTTAAACAAAAAATTATTATCATTAATTAACACTAAACTAATTTAAATCATTAACATTTAATTAATTAGTATTATCACTAATTAAACACTAATCTCATGAGGGGTATTTTAGTATTTTTGAAAAATGCATGATAAGGGCCACCCTTGATATACTATTGGCACCCATATTTTTGTCCTATATGTATGCCCCCAAATTTTTGGGTCTGCCCCCAAAATAGGGTTCATCCAAATTCCCTCACAGTAACACATCATTGTTGACGAGTCGGGATATATCAAAAATATTTTTACAGACTTTTCAAAAATTCAAAACAAAAGGTGTTTTAGAAAATTTAAGTTGCAAAGGCCATTTTAAACATTGTTTTGTTTTGTTTTGTTTTGATGACATCTATAATCTCATGCTAATTTGTTGGATGACATTTAACTCCAACTTCAACAAGTTGCATCGCTGGAGTTGGACTTGGGAATGCTGGTAGATAAGATAATGATATGAATCCGCGGGATTCCCTCAGGATATCCAGATTCCTGCAAAAAAAAATTATATCTTTGAAGACATAACTTGCAACTACTACTTACTCGGGAGGAATTCAATTATTCATATTCTTTATTCAAAACTTTCTCCTTTGAAAATCATACATTATGACATCAACATAACTTAGCTAACATAATATATTAGCAAGGGATAAAACGCAAGAGAAAGAAAAGATCATTGTAAAACCTACAAGAAGTTTTGAGAGCTTGTAAAAAAAAAAGCAGTTAAACGTTAGATCTTAAAACATGTCGAGTGATGTGTCAAATTCGAAGATTAAGATCTGTCCAGGTTCTTACGTCTCACTTTCAGTTCTCGATTTGTTTAGACTTTCTTCTCATTCACTGTATATGTCTCCTTGGACAGTGAAGGAAAAAAAAATCAAAGCTCTTGTGGAGCAGCAGAGGAATAGTCAAACGAAAATATCTGTCAGGGATTTGGGTGGTAGCCACTCCCAAACAAATAATTGCCGCACCACCGTACTTAAAAATTATTCGCATCATTCTATTGATGAAACCGCTGTTCAAAGCAGTATTTTCATTCTTTATACATACATAAAAATACAAGTCATAGGTAGAAATCAAAGAAACAAAGTGTTGGAATTAATTACAATAATCGAATGCAAATGGGAAAAAATACTTAGATTACACTGATAGTAGTAACAAATAACTCAATAAACTTAGTAGAGGCACGTATGAGATACGCTGAGCTAAAGGTAATATTGCCTGCTACTCCTCTGAGATGCTATAGCAATTAACAAATTACCTCCAGGATACAACTATTGTTAGTTCTCCTCTATGTGTAGCATACACAGAGAGAACCCTTAGAACTTGGCAAAAAAATGAAAAACAAAAACACAAATCGAAACTACAACCAGTTTCGGATAAATATAAAAACTAATTTATGTTTTCGTAAACTATGATGTTTCTGTAAACTAATTTCTGTTAAACAAAGTTTCTGTAAACTATGATGTTTCTGTAAACTAATTTCTGTAAACAAAGAAGTAGTAATACAAAATTATGTTTCTGTAAACTACAACTTGTTTAAGATAAGAACTCGATTTTATGTTTCTGTAAACTTAAAAAGAAATTGTTTCGAAAGCATAAGAAAAGAAGAAGAATTTTAAGAGAAGAGTTCGAAAGGTATGGTGTACAAATGAAGTTTACAACTCGTATTTATAGCAAGAAAATGTTCGAACGTTGGAAGAGAATCCAAAGCACGACAGACTGTCCGTGATTCACGCATCTCGAACGTTGCAAAAGTAAGGTAAAAATCGCGTTAAAAGAACAATGCACACGCATTCAAAATTTGTGAGATTCTTCTCGAGGAAAATAGTGTGTACAGGTGTCAAGAAAACCGTGTGACACGCGTGAAAGAAGATGCCAAAGAATAAAATTATTTACATGTGTGGGAGAAGCGTGTGGTAAATTTCAGTAAAAAGAAAGGATGGGTCGGATACACCCACACCCACACCCTCGCCCTCGCCCTCGCCCGAGCCGAGAGAGCGTGCGTGCTTATGTGCGAAGCACCGCGCGAACGGGAAAGGAAATAAGAAATGCAATAAGGTTTAGGAAACCTTGCCATAGTCTAGGGCTTTCCCCATACACAAAGGTCTAAAGACCCAAAGGGCCATGCCCTTAAGGCTAAACCAATGCTATTTAAGTCTAAAACTCTAAATGTTTTAGTCTATATGGGACTAATGTTTTATTCATTCACATGACAAAACATCTAGGGAGCATAAGGTCTTGGGATCAAAACATGGTTCATGCATTTTTAATTAAATTTTTAAAAACGTTTTTTCTAACAATCCCCCACATGAATAATAAAACATGTCGATAAAACACGAGAAAACATAAGGCAACAATATAGGCTAAGGTGTCCCAAAGATTGAACCTTAACTTAGTGAGAGGTTACCCGAATCGCTTGTTGATACGGTGAACGCAATGTCTTGAACCGCCAACAATGAATGCAATTCAGAAATAACATCCACACTTGATGCCTCAACCGATGAAAACAACTGCTAAGCTCTTGCGGTTGTGCCCATTTTGGCCGTGGGCTAAAATCCCGGACTTAATGAATGTCTCTAGAGAATCAGCTCAAATTCTCATAGGAAGCGGCCCCACTTCCAACATCCACAAAGGTGAGTCCATAAAGAGTGTCATGCCACACCCCGCTTTAATCAAAGCCATGGTACCCATTAAGATCGCAAAAGATCATCCTTTATTTCAGCAAAGACTATCACACGATTACACCATAGGGAGGGACAAAGATAGTGCTTTCCCAATATCACCATAAATTAGTTGTCTCATTGAACCTTGATCTTGGAAATCCAATCACAAGGTTGAGTATCCTTCATGGTGATTTATTCAATGAGCTTAAGTCCCATCCCCTCGATGTAAATTTAACTTCCTCTCTCGGTTAAGCCTTTCGTCAAAGGATCTGCAAGATTATCTTTGGATTTTACAAAGTCTATCGAGATAATACAAAGAGAGAGTAGTTGTTTCACCGTCTTGTGTCTTCTTCGTATATGTATAGACTTCCCGTTGTATACATTGTTCTTTGCGCAACCAAGAGCAGCTTTACCGTCACGGTGGATTGCGATTAAAGACACAGAGCTTGTCCCGAGTGGAATTCCTCCCAGAAACATCATATCCATTCAGCTTCCTCTCCATCTTTTTCCAAGGCTATAAATTCAGACTCCATAGTGGATTTAGCTATACATGTATGTTTGGTAGACTTCCATGAGACACACGCACCTCCAAGTAAGAAGATGTACCCACTAGTAGACTTGCACTCTTCTCGAGTCCGATATCCATTGGCATCACAATACCCTTCCAAGTCTGAAGGATACTTCCCAAAACTTAAGCAATAGTTTGAGGTCCCTCTCGGGTAATGTAAAACTCGAAGAGAGCATTCCAGTGATCCTGCCCGGGTTGCAAGTATACCGCTTAATCTACTCACGAGTAAGCAATATCGGTCTTGTACAGTTCATCAAATACATAAGACAACCAATAATGCGAGAATACTCAAGTTGATCAATACCCTTACCCTTGTTCTTTTTCAATTTACAAGTGGGATCAAAAGGAGTAGATGCGGGTTTAGCATTTTCATAATTAAATCTCTTTAGTACGATTTCAAAGATAATGAGATTGACTAAGACTATATCCATCAGACATCTTTTCGATTTTCATCCCTAAGATTACATCAGTAGGGCCTAAGTCTTTCATGTCAAAATTATCTCTAAGCATGCTTTTAATGGTATTAATAATATCAAGGTTACTGCCTAATATGAGCATATCATCAACATATAGGCATATAATAACATGTGAATCATTCACAGATTTAATGTAAACACATTTATCAGATTCATTAACCTTGAAGCCATTAGTTATCATAACATGATCAAATTTTTCATGCCACTGTTTAGGTGCTTGTTTTAAACCGTACAGAGATTTGTTCAACTTGCAAACTTTGTTTTCACAACCTTTTACAATAAAGCCTTCAGGTTGGTCCATATAAATTTCTTCATTCAAATCACCATATAAAAATGCAGTTTTAACATCCATATGATGTATATGCAAATCATAAATTGAAGCTATAGCAATCAACATCCTAATCGAGGTGATTCTAGAGACTGGTGAATAAGTATCGAAGAAATCTAATCCTTCATGTTGTCTATAGCCTTTAGCTACCAACCTAGCTTTATATTTATCTATAGTTCCATCTTTTCTAAGTTTCCTTTTGAACACCCATTTGCAACCTATGGATTTACTTCCAGGAGGCAAGTCTACAAGCTCCCAAGTTTCGTTTTGCTGAATGGACTCCCATTCATTTAATGAAGCTTCTTCCCAGAAAGTTGCTTCTGGAGAAGTCATAGCTTCCTTGTAGGTTTGGGGTTCAGACTCTACCGTAAGAGTCAAAAAATCTGGGCCAAAACTTGTTTCAGTTATAACCCTCTTACTTCTTCTTGGTTCAGTCTCATACTCCAAAGTTGGAGTTTGACTAGTCGATGGAACATCCGGGAGGTCATCATGGACCCTTTTCCGAGGTCCAGACCTTAAAGGAAATATGTGTTCATAAAACACATCATCTCTAGATTCCAATATGGTGTTCTGACCAATATTATTATGGTCAAAACTGATGACCATGAACCTGTATGCAATTGTATGCTCAGGATACCCTAAGAAAACACAATCGACTGTTTTAGGTCCTATTTTAGTTTTCTTGGGAAGAGGAATGGCCACCTTGGCCAAACACCCCCACACTTTAAAGTATGCATAGGAAGGTTGTTTACCATTCCACAATTCATAAGGATTTTTATCATATTTTTTAAATGGAACTCGGTTCAAAATATAGCAAGCAGAGAGGATAGCTTCCCCCCACAAGTTCGAAGATAACCCTGAACTTGTCAACATAGCATTTACCATATCTATGAGTGTTCTATTTTTTTCTTTCAAGCTACACCATTCGATTCTGGTGAATATGGTGCAGCTTGTTTCATGAATGATTCCATTATGTTTACAAAACTCACCTATGGGTATCACATACTCACCGCCACGATCCGACCTAAGAGTTTTAATTTTAAATCCTTTTTGGTTTTCTACTTCAAGTTTATAAAACTTGAAAGCCTCTAAGGCCTCATCTTTACTTCTAAGAAGATGAACTGAATGATAAAGATCGTGAGTAATCATCTATAAAAGTGATGTACCATTTTCTACCACCTCTTGTTGGTGTTGATTTTAAATCTCCTAAATCCGAGTGTATTAGTTCCAAAGGAACTGTTTTACGTTCAATCCTTTTATTAAACGGTTTTCTTGTATATTTAGATTCAACACAGATTTCACATCTTTGATTTTTATCAAAGTTTATTTTTGGTATGCAACCTAAATTAGCAAGTCTTTCTAGAGATTTGAGATTAACATGTCCAAGTCTATCATGCCAAACATGTGAAAAGTCACAAACATAAGCAGAAGAAGATGCATTAACATTCAATTTCAAATCAGATACACTAAGCTTAATCATGTTATCGGTAACATAACCTTTTCCTATGAATTCACCATGCTTAGAAATAACAACAGTATTAGATTCAGCAACAATCTTAAAACCTTTTCCTAGTAAGATGGTTTCGAGATAAGGTTTTTGCATATGTCCTGGGACGTAAAATACGTCATTCAATGCGAGAGTTTTTCCTGAAGTTAGCTTCAGTTCGACCTTGCCTTTCCCCACCACTTTCGCGGTGGAAGAGTTTCCCATGAACAGTTTCTCATCATCTCCTACTATGGCATAGGAGGAGAAAGCATTTGAATTTACTGAGACATGCTTGGTGGCTCCAGTAATCAAGCCACCAGTCTCTCACATTAGTCATACTAGAGACAAGGTCGACTTCGGACACCATGCCAGTGAAATATCCAGAGTCCTCTACTATGTTTGCCTTATTTTTCTGTTTTGGATCATATTTGATCCTTTTAGGGGCCTTACGGTCTTTAGCCATATGTCCAGGTTTACCACAATTAAAACAGTCGCCTTTGATGGTGTGCTTAGTGACACCACCCCTAGGCTTAAAATTGTTACCTCTGGGTTTTCGACGTCACATTACGTCTATTACCCATTTTGTGGATTCTCCAGGAGTTTTCTTTGAAGAAGCTTTATCGTCCAAAACATGAGCTTTGTTGGACATGTTTTTGCTCAAGCATCATGCTCTTGTCCTTGCTGCACATAAGCTCCTCAACTCGCATCTTTTTGCCAAGCTCCACCATGGTGATTTCACGAGTCTTGTGTCGCCGACCTCCTCTTGTATTCGCTCCATGAGGGTGGAAGCTTTCCAATCACAGCCGATACTTGTAGAGCTTCATCAAAAGTCATGCCTTCAGCAAGAATCTCACTGATGAGGAGTTGAAGTTCGACGAACTGTTCTACCACAGCTTTTCGTCGGGTCATGTTGTATTCTAAGAACTTAGCCATCAAGAACTTCTTACTTCAAGCAAACAAAGATGATATTTTTCTTCTAGAGCTTCCCATAAATCAAAAGAATTAAAATCTTCTTTTGCATTATAGAAGTCATACAAGGAGTCATCAAGACAGTTAAGAATATGATTCTTGCACAAATAATTCTTCCTATTCCACATGTCCAATTTATCTTCATTACCACGGCGATGAAGTTTTCTCGAGGGTTTTTCTAAAGCATATCCATCTAACCTTTGGTCGTTTAGGAAGAATAGAATTTTAGACTGCCATTTCTTAAAGTCCTTACCACTGAACTTTGGTGGTTTCTCTACAGTATTCTTTCCCATGTTCTTACAACAACGAATATTACAGTATTACAATATTACAATAAGGCACGATATTACCTTTAGATTGTTGGAATTAATTACAATAATCGAATGCAAATGGGAAAAATACTTAGATTACATTGATAGTAGTAACAAATAACTCAATAAACTTAGTAGAGGCACGTATGAGATACGCTGAGCTAAAGGTAATATTGCCTGCTACTCCTCTGAGATGCTATAGAAATTAACAAATTACCTCCAGGATACAACTATTGTTAGTTCTCCTCTATGTGTAGCATACACAGAGAGAACCCTTAGAACTTAGCAAAGAAAAATGAAAAACAAAAACACAAATCGAAACTACAACCAGTTTCAGATAAATATAAAAACTAATTTATGTTTCTGTAAACTATGATGTTTCTATAAACAAAGAAGTAGTAATACAAAATTATGTTTCTGTAAACTACAACTTGTTTAAGATAAGAACTCGATTTTATGTTTCTGTAAACTTAAAAAGAAATTGTTTCTGAAAGCATAAGAAAAGAAGAAGAATTTGAAGAGAAGAGTTCGAAAGGTATGGTGTACAAATGAAGTTTACAACTCGTATTTATAGCAAGAAAATGTTCGAACGTTGGAAGAGAATCCAAAGCACGACGATCGTCCGTGATTCACGCATCTCGAACGTTGCAAAAGTAAGGTAAAAATCGCGTTAAAAGAACAGTGCACACGCATTCAAAATTTGCGAGATTCTTCTCGAGGAAAACAGTGTGTACAGGTGTCAAGAAAACCGTGTGACACGCGTGAAAGAAGATGCCAAAGAATAAAATTCTTTACATGTGTGGGAGAAGCGTGTGGTAAATTTCAGTAAAAAGAAAGGATGGGTTGGATACACCCACGCCCGCGCCCGAGCCGAGCGAGCGTGCGAAGCACCGCGCGAACGGGAAAGGAAATAAGAAATGCAATAAGGTTTAGGCAACCTTGCCATAGTCTAGGGCTTTCCCCATACACAAAGGTCTAAAGACCCAAAGGGCCATGCCCTTAAGGCTAAACCAATGTTATTTAAGTCTAAAACTCTAAATGTTTTAGTCTATATGGGACTAATGTTTTATTCATTCACATGACAAAACATCTAGGGAACATAAGGTCTTGGGATCAAAACATGATTCATGCATTTTTAATTAAATTTTTAAAAACGTTTTTTCTAACACAAAGTGAATAAGAAAACATACGGTCAATCCATAAGTGACCTCGTCATTAGATCAGAAAATCTAAAGGAAAAAAAAAATACAGAAAAAGATACACGATCTCTCGGTGGGAATTCAGAAATGAATGGAACAAAACCAAATGGCAAAGATCATGAAATTAAGAACGACGAATACGAGATTGATGATAAACTTTATACCAACGGATTTAACATCATATTTGAAACAGTCAGTAATAGTAGTAGTTGCAGTGAGATAGAAGAAATCGATGACGATAATAATAATAATTCAAGTATCCGTAGAGAAACAAACAAAATTGGATTTCTTTCATTTAACGATAAGCACCGTGGAATACCAGCAACAATCGAGGAAGGATCGTTTGAAGGAGTTAGTGTAACTTCATCTTTATCTGGAGCACAAAATATATATGTAGCAGTTGGAGGGAAATTGAATTCCAGCTTGGATGCACTCAGATGGACTTTGAGACATCATCCTTCGACGATGAGAACCATCAATCTTATTCATGTCTTTCCTGAAGTCATCTTTATTCCGAGCCCATGTAAGTATGCAGTTCCTCTTTTCTTTTCTTTTCTTTTCTTTTCTTTTCTTTTCTTTTCTTTTTGGTAACTGTGGTGTCTCCCTGACAAGTCCATGAGGATCATATAGAAGTACCATCCAGTGAGCACGAGGGAATTAGTTACGGTGACCTCCAGAATTAAGCTAGTTTTCCATGGGAACCCTGAGACGAGTAACTGCTTAAGTAATCCTCCAGTGGCCTCGAGGGAAAGTTGGCCCACAGTTGCACTACCCGAAGGGTTTTTCCTTAGTTTCTTTTACTGCTTATGGGGTGTATTTCTAATGTGACATTATCTGCTTTTGTGGACTTCTATGCATGCTGATAGTTGGTGGGAGAGTTCCTAAAGATCAAGTGAGTCCAGAGGAGCTGGAAAACTACATGTCCCAACAAAGCCATAAGAGAAGGGAATTCCTTGAGAAATTCTTGGATGTCTGCTCTGTTTTTAAGGTACATAATTTTGCGATATGAAATGCTTATATGAGCAGCGCCGTTGGCCAAGGCTTTTTGGATTACTGAGATTAGTCATATACACGGAAAGCTTATTGGCTTCACATTTCCGTGTCCATGATCTCAATCCCACTTGCCTCTTGAGGTCTGAATCCAAAAGTGTGCCTATAAAGGCATGGCTGTACATGTTACTCAACTCCGCTTAGATAGTATTGGTAAGGGTGTTGTATTGTGTACTAGGTTAACGCAGAGACGCTGTTGATCGAGAGCAACAATGTAGCCAAGGCTGTGGCTGATCTCATTCTCATACTCAACATTAAGAAACTAGTTGTCGGCACTTCTAAATCCAGTTACAAAAAGTTGAAGAAAGCAAACGGAATTGGAGAAAAGATACTCAAAAGTGCATCAGATACATGTGATATTAAGATAATAAACAATGGCAAGGAACTAGCAATCACCGAGGAGACAACGACACCGGCTGGTGAATCCCCCGCATCCACTCCAAGGAGCAATAGCGGTGTCATTCATGAGACGAAGACAATAACAGTTAATGGTCAATCTTCGGCACCCTCTTCGCGACGTAACAGCAGACCCTCTTCACGTCGCCACAGCAGCAACAATGTTATTGCTGACTATGACCTTGACGACCTTTTAAAAAGTTCAGGCTCCCTTTCTCCATTTAGCTGCTTTGCTTCCAAATTCTGTTTAAAGCAATGATTTCACTCATCGGTGTGGAACTGCAAATATTGCATTGGTTAATAATCGTGTGGGTAACTTAAAGGTTGGCAACCTCAGGAAACCCAGCAATTTTTCTACAGTGTATTCGTGTTCTGAAAAACACTGCTTTGTTGGCAGAGAGTACAGTGTTGTATTTACCACAATATATACAGAGTAGGCCTATCGCATTAAGGCAACATTCCATTCTAAATTGTAAAAAAAAATATACTAGTTTGAAGCTTGTTTACAGTTGAAGACAATAATAAGTAACCGGATGATTATAGATCTGAGAAGACTTCTTTTGAACATTTTTAGCTTCTGCAACTACAATTTCTTTTCAACATTATGCTCAACAACAATAACAAGGAACTCATCATCTTCTAACAGTATAAGAAGAACCCTTGGCCACTAAAACGTTAATAAAAAAACCCCCCTTCCCGTTCCCCCACTACTACAAACAAATACAACGTCATTAAGTTTATAATTCACTAAAAGAAATCAAATTCAAGATAATTATCATTACTTTTCTCCGTTGGAGCAGTGGGAACCACAGGCTTTTCGCTTGTTGATGCTGTAGGAACAACCGGGATCCTCTCCAGCTCAACCGGTTTCGGAATCTCTGGTGGACTGGCACAACGTATTAAAGCCCAATTCACACCTTCAAAGAAGGGGTGTTGCTTGATTTCAGTTGCACCACGCTTGTACGCCAGACGGTGCTGGGGCTCCTTCACAAGAAGCCCTCGGATAAGATCTCTTGCTTGGAAACTAACCCCAGGCGACTCTGGAAAACGAAGTGGCTGACCCACGACATTGAATAATGTTGCTCGATTTCCTGATCCCTTGAATGGAGTTTTACCAAACAAAAGCTCGTATAGAAAAATACCATAAGTCCACCAATCTACTGCACTCCCATGGCCCTCACCTTTGATGATCTCTGGTGCCAAGTATTCATGGGTGCCCACAAATGACATTGACCGGGCCCCTGTAGGCTCCGCAATGAGCTCGGGCAAGGGACTGACTTGGTTACCAATCTCATTTTTAGGCTTGCGCTCTTTCTTCGATTTGCTAGAGAAGAAACGGGGGCCAAAGCATGTTGTGGGGGCTACACAAGATGGCTGGATACATGATGGTTCTATGCAAGCTGGTTGAACACAATAGGCGGGGTTCTTGCGAAATGGATCAGATGACTCAAGAAATGCAGTTTTCACGAGAGTTGGGCTGACAGAACAGCGAAGGGAAAGGTCAAAATCTGAAAGCATTATGTGACCGTCTTCCCTCACTAAGACATTTTCTGGCTTGAGGTCACGGTAGATAATTCCAAGCATGTGAAGGTACTCCAAAGCAAGAAGGACCTCGGCCACATAAAACCTGCACAGTGTAATCAGAATAATATCAATTCACTCCATTTGCGATATATACGATTTCGAGAATTAAAACTTCAAAATTTTTGGCTCTAGACTGGAATCAAGCTGCAGTACCAGAGAAGATAAATCAAAGAGAGACCCATTATCTAAGTCGCATGGTATACCCTTCTCATGGTACTCCTCCAACATTTATCAAAAGAATGTCAATGCCTTGAAACAGTTTAACAAGTTAAAGTCAAGGCAACGGCCACAAACTCATTATTCAGCTTCAAGCAGGTGCTATTGTTTATTTGAAACAGATAAATGAAGCTAACAACCTATCCTTCATGGTCTGCTTGTGCCGTGATATTACTAGGAAACAGTATTAACCTACCTTATCTCAAAACAACATGTTACATTCAACATAACATTCAAAGATTAGATATTCCTAAGAGGGAATAATCCACGATACACCCCCCATTTAGCTTTAACTGATCATGTCTTTCAAAAGGCTCATTGTTTCAATTACACATGCATGTTATACTCTAGAAGATTCTCCTTTCTGCTCTCATGACATATTTACTTTTCTCGGGTAGCTCACTGCTCTCAGAGATGTTAGTACACTCTCTAACATCTAAAATATGTGATGATGAACATTTAAAGCAGGATTTATGCAGGGTATAACACGTTGATCTAAAATATAGCCAGGTCTTCTAGGTTTCTAACCAATTAATTAAAAAACAAAAACAAATTATCACGAAGGAAAGAACAATGTGGAAACATACTTCACAGCCTGTTCAGAAAAGTGTTTTCCAGGTTGCCTCTGCCGAAGGGTATGCAAATCACCACCAGGGCAAAATTCCATAACCAAACACGAAAACTTTTCTGTCTCGAAGTGTGTATATAGTGTTGGAAGGAATGGATGGTCCAGACATTGTAGTATTTCCCGTTCCGTTTGTGCTCGAAGAAGCTTCTTACGGCTTGCTAAAGATCCTTTGTCCATAACCTTCATGGCAAAATAACTTTTCGTTCCACTCAATTCTGATAGATAAACACTTCCTATATCTCCACATCCCAATCTTTTAAGCAATCTAAAATGGCTTAAACCCAAGGCTCCCTCTCTTACTCGGACAACTTGAATTGCTTCCCATCTCGAATCATTTGCTTTGTGAGGTTTGCTAACACTGCTGCTCATGCTGCTACAACTGCTTTCATCACTTACATCACTACTTGTGCTTCCTCTACACATACTACTCTTCCCACTCTCAACTAAATCGGTGCGGTCACTGATCTTGGCACTTCCACTAGTTTTGCTAAGACTGCTCGTTCCATCACTCACTTTCGCTGACCCAGGAGGGGTATCTTTCGCACTACCTAGTTCAGAATATTTTTTTTCTTGATCCTCACTACCACTTTCTAGTGACATCCTTGTTTCTTTTACTCTAGGGTCTACTCGGGGCAGTGATTGTTTGAGACCATCTAAAGAAGCATTTAAACCTATTTTATCAGATATAGGATCAGCAACCTCCTTTCGTAGAGGATTTGATTTTGTTTGGTCTTCTACTACCTCCTTAGTAACCTCTTTTCCCGCAACTTGCCTGACAGATCTTGGTGATTTTCTTGGCGTAGCTGGTTCTGATTTACTCATTGGTTTAGCAACCTGTAAAGGCGCTGGCCTAAGAGAGTTCAGCTTAGGCTCTACTGCTTGTTGTTTAATAGCTGTTTTCTGCTGTAGTTCAGAGTGAGCTCTGGCACCAGATTTCGAAGCCATAATATATGTAACAATACTAAGTCTTTTCTACATAAAATTTGATAAAATCCCTTGTTTACTAGCCAGTTTGCTCTCCATGAGCTGCACAGAAAGAGCTTTTGTTTAACCCCATAAACAGAAGCTTTGACTTGGCTAAGATGATATCTGCAATTAATCAGATAAGAGATAATAATAACAATTAGTTTGAATCAAAAATGAAACAAAATAATACAAATTAATCATACCATATAATCAGATCAAGAAAATAGAGTTCACCAAATAAAAGTAGATCTAGAAAACTGACAAGTAACCATATATTCCAACATTGAACTAAAAATTAAAAATGATCATAGAGTTCATAAGGACTCAGAGAAGCCATGTTCCTAAAATATGAACAATAGATCCATCATGTATACAAGAGATCAAAAAATTCAAAATCTCCCCTTAAAAAATCAACATAAAATTAAAAACTCACCTGGGAAAACCAAGATTAAACAGTGTAATCTTAGAATAGGTTAATAATACATGACGTTTGAATGAATGTCCCAATGAGAAACAAAAAAGCCATAAAACAAGAAATCTTAACTACAAAAATTAAAATAAAGAGAAAACCAAACAGATGAACAAGATTCAAGGACCGATGAAGTAACTAATCTAGATCTCAAGCATCATAAACCAAAAAACGATAATCTCGTATAAAACCCTACCATCATAACTCAGCAGATCCAAAAATCCCACAAACAAACAAAAAATGCAGAATTGAGAAATACTTAATCACACTAAACTGATTAAGCAAAAGATTTTCAGAAAAAGATTAAAATGAGTACCTGAACTTGAAAGATCAGAACTTTAGGATTTGCTTTTCAAAAAAAAGGGAACCCAGAGCTTAAAAATTAGTGATTCAGAAAATTAAAGAGAGAGGGAGGGGGGAAAGAAAGCAATGAAGTTTGTGTTGGTTCTCACTGAGTTCTCCTCCTCACCTGATAATATCTCTCTTGTGGTCAGAAAGAGAGAGTTGTCTGTGGGAGTTCTCAAAGAGAGAGAGGGAGAGAGAGAAAGGGAAAAACTAAGCTCAAGCTTTTTTGATTCATCGTTGTTGGTTTTGGTTCCCAAAACAAAAGGGTCCGAATCAAGCTATTGGATGTCTCTTCATTTCATGTCCCCAAACTGTTGTCATTCGTATCCTAGTTATATCTTCGTGTGCCCTACAATTTTAAGCCAACTTGAAAATGTACCGATACAAATTCTATCCAGAATTTTTTTTTGTTCTTGTACATATCACTTTCAAACAAAATTTTCAACTATTTTGCAGTGCGGCACGGGGCTGATCGACCAATGAAGATTGTTTTGTTTCGTATAAATCGGGTAACATCTAATAAGATTTACCGATGTCATTGTAGTACAGTGTTAAAATCACTAGGTGATGATACCCATAATCTGAGTTCGAAATTTATCAGCACTAAATTCTTTACCGATCAATAAAAAACAACATTTGGTATCCCTCTAACCTGTACGATAGTTTAAAGCTATTATGGTGTCCAAGAAATTTTGAGAGTTTGGGTTAGTATCAAAGCCTAATCTAGTTATTGAATAAATAGAAAAATGGATAGATTATTCGATGATCCTGACATTTCTACTTCGTGCGGATTTTATTTTAGTACAGTGGTAGAATCATTGGATGACGATACGAGTGACCTGAGTTCGTCAACACCAATTTCTACCTTTTGTATTTGTGTTAAATTGTTAGGTTTTTTTTTTAGAGAGAGAGGATCCACTCACACTTCTATTTTCGTATTATCTCAAACTTTAACGTCTTTTTTCATCAACAATCACAAACAGCAGCGGATTTGAAGCTTATATTTTCGGGATTTATTACTCATATATAGATCTACGTTTCTACCAAAAATGAGCACATTTTGAAACGCACACCAAAATCTACTACATTGAAAATTAGCAGTCGAAAATTAAAGGATTTTCAACCGTTAAAATTAAGATCGATAAATTGCGAGGTTTGGTATTTCAGAATGTGCTCATTTTTTGTAGGTATGTAGAATTTTGTAAGAGTAACATATCCCAAAATATTAGCTTCAAATTCACTACCATTTAGGATCTTTTAGGGGGGAAAACCTGGAAAGTGTGAAAATAAAAATGTTAGTGGATCCTTCTCTTTTTTTTAACTTATTTTTATGTACTTTCCTGAACATTAAAATAAAAAGATTATATTGATTGAATTTTCTGATCCCTGGAGAGACCCTAACGGTAATGGTAGTAAACTGGTAGTCTAAACTTATAACGTTATTGGTCAGATAATAATTCGATTCCAATCCTAGATTAATATATCTTCTCGGAAAAAAAAATAATAATAAAAAGTGATTAACAATAGCAGATTTATACCTAATTTGCTGCAATGTCAGTTCATGATTGTTATCGTTCATTTTAAAATTGCACAATTTGCTTCAGAAAACTAAAATGTTTGATGAACCGAGAAAAATAAACTCCACCAAAATCGATAGACACACTAAACATCCTATGTTGCTGGTTTGGGGAAGATCACACAATTTGTAGGACAGTACAAGGAGGAAGCAAGGACAGGAAATAACAATAGTCCAAGAACAAACTGAAAATGACAATGATACCCGTGAGAAAGTACACATTATACCCGAAATACCCTCATTAACAGGTTGTTGTCTCTATTCTATTTTATTCTGTTTTTTCTTTGGATGGTATGTTCAGAAATACATTTTATCTCCAACTCCTTAAATAATTCCATTTTTGTTATTCATAGAACGTACACTGTTTTTCACAGATAAATCCACTTAACAACTAAAAACTTATAACTATTTTTAGGGTTTCACTGCAAGAACAGTTGGGTAATGGAGTTCCACTATGAGTCTTTTTACCTTTAAAATGTGAAACCAAAATCTGTCATGTAATTACAACTACAGAGCTGCAATTCCGTTCTATTTATGGATAATTGAAGAAGCTTTATACAGCTAAACCTATTAAATGTCGAGTTTATGGTTATGGACCCTTCACATCATGCAAGAAGTGTAACACAAGTATTATTGTGTACTTGAATTGTATTTAACACATTTTTTCTGTCCGAACAAGTAACCACAGTGCCAAAGCCCTAAGAGCGTCTGCAGCGGTACGACCAAACCAAAGACCAAAGAGTAAAAAAAAAAAAAACCATATTTGGGTTTAATCCGCTGAGTGACGCAGTGGGAGGCAAACTAAATTTTGGTAGAGCGTAAAATTTACGAACGCCTGGTGTGGGGCGTGAAGTATATCAACGCCTGATGTGAGGCGGAGAGAATACGTACGCCTGGTACCGAAAAGTTAAAAAAAAAAAAAAAAAAAAACAATGGGCCGTTGGTATAATCCACGCCCCATATATGATTTCAAAATTTTTGAGTGGGGCGGAGGTATAAACCACGCCCCACAATAAACTTAAAAAAAAAAAAAAAAAAAAAAAATGGGGTGGAGGCTTTATTAACGCCTGGCGTGGGGCGTTAAGTTTACGTACGCCCGTAATGAGGCGTATACTTTACGAACGCCTGTGGTGGGGCGTAAATTATATCAACGCCCGACTAAAATTTGGTTTTGGTCTTGGTCGCGGACCAAATTTATTCTGGAAATTTGGTATGGTCTTGGATTTAGTCTTTACTCCGTCCCACTACGCCTCTGCTGCAGACCAAATTTATACTATTGGTCGTCCGCTGCAGACGCTCTAAGGCCCCTAAACCTTGTTCTTGCATTTTTTAAGTGTTCGTTGAATTGATTTCGTTCCTATAGCAGAGTAATAAGGTTGCTGATCAGAGATAGTCATGACCAAAAATTGAATGAATAATAAATATGCATCCGATATGTTTACAGGGTTTAATGGGTTACTCATGAAAAAACTAGCAGTCTGTATGACCATGTCTATGAAGATGATATCCTTTTGAGTGCTACGTGCTTGGCATATTATCATGGACTCTACTACCCGTTCTACCTATACCTTGTGACCATTATGATCTATGACGATAATTAGGACTCTTTACTTGCATGAATCGATGATTAATGTGAAAATATAACTACTAGTACTACACTCCTATTAGTGTTGCTACCTAACATTTGGACAAAGCTTAATTATCTACAGTTTTTTTCTGCTAATGAGTTAACTCAGTTTGACCCCACTACTTAATAGGCATGACTTTTTTTCTTTTGAATGAAACAGAAGAAGACCTTTCTTGGCCTTGTCATCAACATATCCACGGATCACTACAAGTAAAAAAAAAATGGTATTTATAGAGCGTTGCACCTACTTCCTTTTTACAGTGTTTTTCACGAGCAGCAGTTATGCGCCGGTACCAACAGCGGCCGAGCTTGCAAATGGTACATGTTCTATTCCAAATTTGGGTGCAATGCCAATGGGATACATATTAGCTCTAGCAATTCTTCTTCTAAATCATCAACCGCGCCCTAGTCTATATACACACTAATGGTATCCATGTGTCATTTTGCAAGATCGATCTTCGAATCCTCACCATGTGAAGTCAGTGCAACCAACATACACTATTCTCTAGCACATGTTAGACATGTCAACGGATTCAACATCTGCGATCCAATCTTATAGTATTCTTCCCTTTTTAAGTGCAGGAATGAAAAAAGAAACCGAAAGAAGTCGAAACAAAACAAAAATACAGTCGCTCAATCCCAATAAGTTAAGCAAGCTGCACCTACACCTATATATGGATGGACTATGGTTAGAGAGGGTTGATCAACATAACCTCACATGCACTATCATGGCCCTAGTTAGCAATTCTGGGTACGGGTAGTAGTTCGGGACGGCATACGTACGGGAATTATAAGGATTCGGGTATATCGGATTCGGTCAAAAATCCGGTCAACGGTTCGATGTTCGGACAGTAGTTCGAAACGGCATACGTACGTGCATATTCGTTTTATAAATGTGAGTTCGACACTTAAAATTCGGCTTACATATATGATAAATTGATAAGTATTATGTCCTTATTACGAGACTAATTTTATTTGTATATCATTTATAAGATGGAAAAAAATATTTTAGCGTGATTATTTAACAAGAAGTAAACAATTTAATCGCATAAATGTATTAAAAAACGAGTTTATAAACTTTTAAAAAAAATCAACACATAAAACACTGGTTAAACAACTACCAATAAAAAAAATTAACTGAATAATTGTATTTAAATATAAAGTATATACAAAATCAAACAAAAACCAATCAATCAACTCGGTGAGAGAGTTACCCATAGGAGATCTAGTTCGGAAATATCATTCGGATTCTGTCAGTTCGGATACGTTCGCGAATCATTCGTGAGGTCCATATAATCCGGGAACTAGGTTCGGAGTTCAAATAATTCGGAAATATCATTCGAATTCGGTCAGTTCAGTTACATTCGCGAATCATTCGGGAATGATTCGTAGAATTACTAACTAGGATCATGGCTCGAATCTATCAATGTACTGTCTAATTAATTTATTCTTTAGATCCAAAGCTTATGTTTTGAGTAGAGTAGCATTTTGTTTGCATAGAGATAGTTGATTGATCACTAGTGATCTAAAATGGCATTTGATTATTCTTAATTTCTTGTTAACTACTTAAAAGATATTGGGGGTGTATAAACTACTAATTCCTTAAATTCCGGCAGTGAAGAAGCAAGAAATTATGACATCTAAATCCAAAACTTTGCAATGGTCCCTACCACGACGAGATCATTATGCTGCTTATTATCATGCTTTTTCTTTCTAAAGTAGTAACTAATTAATCCAAGAAACTTTAATTAAAGCTCATCTACAAGAAAGCTAGTTTGGTTTGCCTAGCTAGGCAGCGAGATTAACACTTAAACTAACTACTTGGAACTCAATTAAGCCCATCGATCAATCTACAGTTCTAACTTCTAAGTAACAAAAGAGAGATTGAAACGCGCTATGTCCGTAGAGTACAAAAGTCCATTGCCTAAATGAATAATAATTTATGAAATTGTCCAATACTCGTATATATTACGCCTATAAACAATAGTAAGATTCCTATTTGGAGAGTACAAAGCAAACGGCAACCGCTGAGTAAGGAGCCACACACAATGTATTTGCGCATCTTGTTTGATGGAGGTTTGTTCTCCATATTGCTTACCAATTCTTCTGGAAGTCACTAACTGGCTTCTTTAGCAACGGTGATTTTACACGGCTTTACTGATTAGATGAACTGTGAGGTCGGCACTTAAGCCGGAAACATTGAACATCAAAGACAGAACTCAACAAAATGATAATAATGAAATCCAAAAGAACGGGGTCGCAAATGTAAAAGAGTTTATTACTTACTATTGCTTACTATAACAAATTAGCTACAAGCTAGTTAAGGTCAGGTGAAAACCTTAGAGTCCCTTTAAACAATTTTCAATTTCGAGATTGTGTTGTAAATGTAAATCACTCTGCTGCTCTATTTAATGAGGAGTCGGAGATTCAAATCAATGAACGAGGGCTTTCCTCCTTTTTGGAAAAAAAAAAAAAAAGAACGGGGTCGCAAATCTTCCCCTTTTGCGGTTTTGTCAATTCCTGCTGAAAACACAACTACAGCGGGGCACAGGCGTTCCGCGTTCCACAGCCATTGTCCATACCCATTGTGAACACAAGAATGACAAAATTAAGGAAGCAAAGGTTAGAGGGAATATTCGATAAGGCGATGCCTTAACTCTCCTACTTGAAAATGGGCAGCCCCATGTCGCACTGCTTGAAGTTTTCATAGTACATCTTTTTCTATTCCTTTTGATTTTGTCAATTAAAAACAAAAGATAGAGATAAAGAAAAGCAACGAATCATGAATTTGCCGAACTCGATATATAATGGGGGTACTGGGAGAGAAACAGTGCCAGTGGAACTAATAATTTAAGCCAAAGTGCGTGTCTACAAAAATATATCTATGCCTCTGCTTGTATAGTGGCAACCTGGGTTGCACGGACGCTGCAATATTGGCCTCGTGTCCGCGTCCGACGCGCTGGGACGCCGACGTTAACGCTAAAATATGCACTGGGACGCTGCAATATTGGCCTCGTGTCCGCGTCAGTGTCCTGTCGTGTCCACGTCCGTGCAACCCAGGTGGCAACTAGGGCTGTCAACGGGTTCGGGTCCTCCCGGGTAGTACATGTCCCAGAATCGGACCCGGCATATCAGCATCGGTTCCGGGGCCGGTTCCATAATGTGTTGGCCCAGAACCGGACCCGTTTAAAGTCTCGGGTATCCGTTGGGTATTAAAAAATCTTAAAATCTTAATTTTTTTTCTCTTTTTAACTTGAATATAAATTATTTTTATAAAAATTTATTATTATTTCTTTATTAATGTACTAAATAAAGATTAAATGTAAGAAAAAAAATCAAAAATAAAAAAAAATCAAAGCTGAAACTTGCAAAATATCTATAATTTTGCTAAAAAGATGATTAAAAGGCTAAATAAACGGGTACCCATTACCCGTCGGGTCCTAAGTTGCTAATTGGTCCAACTTTAGGACCCAAAACCGGACCCAATTAAGCGGGTCCAGTAACGAGTAGCGGGTAACGTGTACCCATTGACATCCCTAGTGGCAACGCTTTTATTCATTTTCAAGCATGGTATTTTATTAGGCCGACTGACCGAAACGAGAGATGATTTTATATATAACTTTGTGTTACATGGGATATGATTTTTTTTTCCAATTTGACAAAAAAGATTGGATTTGGTGTCATACTCCCGAAATTTCCAAATTGTCCCTCCATTTTATTCCAATTACTATAACTCCTTGTGTATCCTATTTTTTTCAAGGGTGTAATTGACAAACAAACTTTAATATAACATATCTAAAAATCCATGCCTTAGAATTTTGTAAATTTTATCCCGTTGAATGGTATTAAAATACTCTACGCAATGAGTACAAACAACAATATCAAATTTTGAGTTTTACGAAAAATTCGGAGATGTTTATCATTTTAGGTACAAATTCGAAAATTAAATGTACATTCATCATGCAAACCACCACAAAGGATACATAATACTTTATGTAGCCATATTTTGGTTTATGCATCAACTTTTTCTCCGTTGCAACTAATAAAACGATGTACTTACTCCATCTCAAGAAAAGTGATACTTTCACTTTAGGCATAATTTTCGAAAATTGAATGCATAGTCATTATTAAAGTTGTAAACCACCATAAATGATGCATAACACATTATGTAGCCATATTTTGGTTTATACATCGGCTAATTTTCCGTTTTAGGAAAAGTGATACTTTCAACCGGTGTCAGAAAAAATGATACTTCCATGCCATGTCAGGAAAAATCATATTTTTGCGCCGTTTTTTTCGGTCGGCCTTTCCACCATGGCAGCGGTCATCTAGTTTTCGTATGAGTTAGTAACATTGTTAAGCTTTTCTTTTTTCAACATGGAAAAAATAAAGATTTCATCCAAGAAACTTACTGGCAGTAAGCAAAACACAAACCCAAATGCAAATCAAATTGATTAGGGGAAACAATTCCATCACCCAATTGAAAACTGACAATTTAGGCAGATATTGCATTATCTAGAAATATTCCCTTCAATGCATCTAATTTGAGCGACATTGTTAATCTTTGCCTGAATTTTAATATCTTTCGCCACACTAATAGGATGACGGATCTCTCCCAGAAGCTGAGTTATAAAATTAACCACACAGTTTTTGTGCTCAGGACTCTTTTAAGTCTTTGTGCAACCGAAATGCAACTATACCATGGCATGTAATTTCATACTCTACGTGTTGAAAACTTTAGTCTTATCACCATGAATGATCATGTCCAGGCAGGAGCGAAGCCCGGTAAAATCAACAGTCAATCATGTGTGAGGCTTATGAAAAAGCTCAGATCTGGATTAGGTTAAGTATCAAAAAATATTAAGGGCCCTCTAATTTGTCTTATCCTTAAACTGCAACTCCCAGTAAAAGGGTTTGGTTGGTGATCTTTGTTTATTTATTGGTTTTCATTAAAAAAAAAATTGCATATAAAGAGAGAGATTCCTAGAGATGAGTACATTGAGACATTGAGTAGTGTTTTAACATGCTTCTCGTTCTCGATAGAATCGTAACACGTTATTTTGGGCAGAAGGACATGGAACGGAACACTTCGGTTTTAACGCTTTGCTGTTCAAAACAATTAAAAACAGACAGAAAAGCGAAAGGCATCCATATCGTACTACACTACTATGTTTAGAATTCAGATTAGCAGTTAACTATTGCTTGCTTACTATACTATACTACGTACAATACTTTTTTTTTAATAGGAAAAAAAGGACTTTATTGATCAAAAGAACTACAAATTGTTCTGGTCACTTTGGATCAAAGAGTTAATCCAAGTTGGCCTATTAACATCCCAATTTGTTTTAACTAAAAGGGTTCTTGCATACTTTGCCAAAGAGTCTGCAATGTGATTTGCATCTCTATGGACATAGTTACAAGTCCAGAATTCAAAATCTGATAAACTAAATAAAACATCTGTAATTATTCCACTTGTAGTCCACTTCACAGCCGTTGAATGACCCTGGATAACTTTAACCACATTCATACAATCTCCTTCAAGACACAGTCTCCTGATTCCACGTTCTTTAGCCCACAAAACTGCCTCCAGTGCACTCATCGCCTCAAGCTTGTTCGATCTACAAGATAGTTTGGGATACATCGCACTCCATTGCATTCACCGCATCATTCCTTAAAATTAGACCAGTTCAACTCTAACATTTTTATCAATAAAAGAGGCATCAAAATTAATTTTTTCTTCATGAAGAGAAGGTGGGTGCCAAGAATGAGTAATATTAGTTGCAGTTCTCAGATTAGATTGAGAGTTTGCCAGATAGTTTCTCCATTCCTCTAAATGTTTCTGAATGTTGGAGGCTATTACTCTAGCATTAACCTGCACATTATCAAAAACCTTGGAGCATCTTGCTTTCCACACATACCAAACAATGAAACCAACACACTCAATCACATTATGGTTAATCTGTATACCTGTAGCATTAACATTGAAATAAGAGCACAACCAATCATGAAAATTATGATAACTGATAGACATATGCAGATTATTATTCACAGAGTGCCAAACTTCATGAGCCACAGGGCATTCTATAAACAAATGATGCATAAAATCATTACTATTATCACAGAGAGGACAAACAGAGCATTGATGACTAGTAAATCTGGATAACTTGTCCTTGGTGAGAAGACAAGAGTGAAGACACTTCCACAAAAGGTGTTGAATCCTGGGTGGAAGCTTGATATTCCAAAAAGCTTTCCAGTTTATGTTGAGGTTGTTCTTAGTAGGAATGTGAACCAAAGTTTCATTCAAAATGACTCTATAGCCTGATTTCACAGTGAACAAGCCATTATGAGATGGTTCCCATCTTAGCCTATCATTACCAAACAAGGGGATCCTAATTCTGGTTATTTTTTGAACTAGACTTTGGTCAAACAGAACCTGTAAAGTGTCTAACTTCCAGGATTTAGTATCCTTTTCAATAAGCTGGCTAACATGGCTCATATTTGTAGAGTAATTAGTAGAGGGAGGAGGACTGTTACTCTCTGGGATCCAATAATCCTTCCAAATGGAAATGGAAGCACCATCACATATTTCCCAAACATAATGCTTTCTAAAAATTTCTATGCCATGATATATTCCCTTCCACACCCAGGAACCCTGTTGAGATACAAAATCAGTTAAAGGATTAGATTGACCAAAATATTTACAAGATAAAATTTTAACCCAAAGATCATCTTGTTGAGTAATCATCCTCCAAGCTAACTTTGTAAGAAGAGATAGATTTAGAATGTCATTTCTTCTAACATTAAGGCCACCTAGAACTTTAGGAAGTGCAATGTCAACCCATCTCTTAGGATACACACCTCCACCAGAGTCTTTTTTTCCCCAGTAGAAATTCATTTGCAGAGAGTCCATTTTATCAGTGATTTTCTTTGGCATGGGGAAAACAACCAAATGGTGATTGGCCAAATTACCAAGCACAGATTGATTAAGCACATTTCTACCAGGAGGAGCAAGATAAGTAGTTTTCCATAGGGGAAGATACTTTTAATAACTATCTATTAAATGAGCAAAGGACTGGGATTTATCTCTCTGCAAAAGTAAGGGAACACCTAAGTATTTCTCTTGAAGAGCCATCCTTTTAATGTTCAGAATATTTGAAATAGTTAACTTTATATTCCCTGGAACTCAAGAGCTAAAAGCTACAGCAGACTTCTCAAAGTTTACTGCTTGACCAGAAAACTTGCTAAATTGGTCAATTATAGAAGCTAAATGATTATCTTCTCTAATTCTAGCCTTAATGAAGATGAGGCAGTCATCAGCAAGAAATAAATGGCTGATAGCAGGACTATCTTTAGTGACTTTAAAACCATGAATTAAATTAGAATTTTCAGCAGAGGTTAAAGACCTAGATAAAGCCTCCATGCACAAAATAAATAGATAAGGAGAGAGAGGGTCTCCCTGTCTAATACCTCTTTGGGGGTAGAAAAGTTCACCTGGTGCACCATTTATAAGGATTGAGGTAGACACAGTAGAGATGCATTGTTCAATCATATTACACCAAATATCAGAGAAACCAAGAGCTTTCAAATTAGCAATTAAAAAAGACCATTCAAATCTATCAAAAGCTTTACTCATATCTAATTTGATAGCTAATCCACCATCTCTAGCTTTAGTTTTCTTAAGAGAATCAATCATTTCATGAGCTATGATAATGTTATCATGAATCATTCTACCAGTTATGAAAGCTGCTTGAGTAGGAGCTATAATTTTATGTAATAGTTTCTTCAATCTAGAAGCAAGAAGTTTAGAAATAATCTTATAAGCAACATTACATAAACTTATAGGTCTAAAGTCAATAGCACTTTTAGGACAAGAAGATTTTGGAATAAGAGTAATAAAATTATGGTTTAACTGTTTTAATATATGTTGTGTCTCAAAGAAATATTTAACCACATTCACTACATCATTCCCTACTGTGTCCCACATAATATGATAGAAACCTGCAGGAAAACCATATGGACCAGGGGTTGTCCATGGATTCATCTCAAAGACAATCTTTTAACTTCATCATAAGTAGGAGAAGAAGTAAGCATAATATTATCAGCATCAGAGATACAAGAGTTGACATTCTGCAAGTAGCTATCTGGTTTTTCAGGATTAGTTGTTTTACTCATGCTAGCAAAATGTCTTAAAAGTTCAGCTGCTATGTCTTCTCTCTCAGAACACCAAATACCATTACTACATTGTAGAGAGTCAATTTGGGTTCTACGTCTCCTAAAATTAGCTTTCTGATGGAAATATGATGTGTTTCTATCATCAAATTTCATGTGAGAATCTTTCCCTGACCTATGTTCTTGCCATATAGTACGTACAATACACTCTTAATGGTTGGCAGTGCCATGCTTAGGCGTGGACCGTTGCCTAGATACCTTCGCATCTTTCTCTGACCTATGTTCTTTCCATATTCATTTATGAAATGGGCGAGAGCCCGAGACCCTCAAAACAAAAATGATTGACAAATCGATAAATAATTTGTCGTAAAAACCGTCCCCTCACAAAAAGCATATATAAAACCAAGTTAATCCAAGAACATGGTTTATCTTTATGAGGGGGCGATTTTTTTTTTTTACGGTTTTAACGTCATTATGATAAGAATGTTTTCTCTCTTTATGTCGATCATTAAGATAATAAAAAAGACAATTAGAGATTTTCTTTGGAATGTCGTTGAAAAAGTTAAAAAACATAATTGGGTTAAATGGAAATCTGTGTATCAACCTTTACACAAAGGCGGACTCGGAATTAAAAAGTTGAGGCCAACTAATAGAGCTCTCCTGAAGAAATGGTGGTGGAGATTTGACAAGGAAAAAAACGCTTTATGGGTAAAGATTGTTTCTGAGAAATATGGAGTGGATGTCATGGGTTGGAGAACTATATATTCAAGGGCTAGTTATGGAGTGAGTGTGTGGAAAAACATCTGCAACATAGCTGATGATTTTTTTAAGAATCCTCAATTCAAGATTGGTAATGGGATTTCTATTAAATTTTCGGAAGACAAATGGTGTACTCAAGGCCCGGTAAAATCTATGTGCCCTTAACCTCTATTCAATTTCAACTTCAAAACTTAGCTCCTTGGCTAGTGTGGTTGGGTCTTATGGTTCTATCTTTTCATGGGATTTGGGAATTCATAGTCGCAGACTTTACGATACCGAAATAGCCGAAATGGCGGTGCTTTTGCCTATCCTCAATGCATTTTCCATCATCTCTGAAGAGTTAGATGAGCTCATATGGATTGGAGACAAGTCATGTACTTTCTCTGTTAAGTCTGCTTACTTGTATGATGTGTCTAACCCTTATATCTTGGAATTCCCTAATAAGAAAATATGGTCCAGGAGTTGGCCTTAAAAAGTTGGTTTCTTTTCATGGCAACTTGTGATGGACAGACCACCAACCATCTCAAATCTTCATAGGAGAAGTAGTGCTCTGGTAGACTCCAATGGACAACCTATCTTAAACATATATCCCTTTTGTAATTGGCTCCCAGAAACTTGTCAACACTTGTTTTTGGAGTGTCGTTTTATCCTTCAGATCTGGCATTTCTTCACTTCTTCCACGAAAATGCCTTATATTAGAGGTTCTTCTCCAATGGAAGTGGTTAAGAATTGGAGTAAATTCTCTTTCAACTCTAGAGGTTCAAAAATTTGGAAACGGTTATATGCTGAAATTTTCTGGGTCATTTGGTCAGAGCGCAACTCAAGAACTTTTTCTGCAAAGAAGAAGAAGAAGGTGGAGGACTTGATAATCGAAATAAAAATCTGTGCGTTTCATTGGGCTTCCTCTTCTCTATCTTCGGCTGGTATATTCGTAGACGCTGTTATTGTCAATTGTAAATAACTCTTTTTTAGAACCTCCATAATTTACTTGGTGTGTCTCATCTCATCCTCGTAATTGAGTAGGAGTGTTTGGTCTTTCTTACTCTGTTTGTAATATGTTCTCTCTTGTATTTTTGGGGCTTTCCCTTTGTATACTCTTGTATTCAGCCTCTTCTAATATATCCATATCTTTACTAAGTAAAAAAAATGATTTCTTTTAGAATGCATTATGATTTTTCCAAAAAGTGAAAAAAAAGAAGAAGCACCAAACAATCTTGCTTCGGAGTTCCGAGGCCATAATCAATGAGTTCTAGGCTATTGGGTGAGGTAATGGACAAAGGTTATGAAACGCTTGTGCCCTTTCTCAGTTGTGTTCTCGGCAGTAAACTATCCACCACTATCACCATGTCATTGTGGCACGAGTTATGCTCTATCTAGTAATAATGAATAAGATATGGTACTACATCAGTTTCTGCAAAAGTATTACTATTACTTTTTATTTTAGCCCAAAAACTATTGCAGAAACGAAAAGAATATTTATTTATTACTAATATAATTTTAAAACCCATAACAACCGGAAATTATTTACCCACAGAGAAATCGGTAAGTTTTTATTAAGAAAGCAAATAAACTAAAAAACCAAAATTCCCTTTTGTTTGGTAATAGATATCATTACTTGGGAAAGCAGGTAAACACCTATTTTGAAAATCATATACGTAAGTGGGTAAAAACTATTTTGTTATATTTAGGAGATCCTTATGCTTGGACTCATCAACGCTATTTTGTTCTGGTATGTGAGGACAGGTAATTTCATGATTAATACCAAAATAAGATAAAAATAAGTCTAATCCATGATTAATAACTTCACCACCACCATCAGTTTTGTTGGCTCTGATAGTGCAAGAGAGTAAATTTTCAGGATAATTCTTAAAGTTAATGAAAACAGTTCTAGAATCAGACTTGACAGTTTAAAAGAAAGACCCAACAAAACTTTGAGAAATTAAATATTGACATAGAATCTGAAACTTGTTACAGAAACGACAGGAGCAGAGCCCCATACTTTAAGATGGAGAAGCTGTAAAAGTGTAGCAAAACTAGAATTTGAGACATTGAATGAAACTTAATGACATCTGCCTAGTTTGGAAGCAGTACATAACAAAGACTTTTACATGATATTGGCAAGCATTATTGACCTATAGACTTTACTAAAAGACTCATAAAAAGGATGAGCCCATCTCTTATGCTAAACTTCAGATAAAGCTTTAACACAAAGCATGGCGGTAAGAAATGCTTGAGTTCTGGGAAAGGGATACAGACTATTGTCATTGATCCCTAGAAAAGTATCCTCCCTGAATTGAGGTCATTAACAACAGAGATACGAGCTGGAGTGAAAATTAGAGAACATTTCTTGTCATGAGAAAATTTATGAATACATATAAAATTTCATGTGCGGCTTTAGGAACATGTAGACATTCCTTCTCACCAGCAGTGTCAATAGTTCCATGACCATCATAAAAAAAAAGCGGTATTAATTGCGTCCAAATTACTCACATCAACAGTCAACTAGTTGTTAGCACCGTAAACCATATACCAAGAATTTCCCCAAAGATATTTGCAGCAACAAGCATAGCTTCCAGATATCTATGAGGTTCTCTTCCTTGATAGGAACAATTAAATATATTCCAGCATTCATCATCAGAGTGACCATGTACATGTAGGTCTATCATTTGAGAATTTTTTTTGGAGGACATCTAAAAGTACTAGGTGATTTTAAAATGCCTGAATCTCTGCTAGAATGAGAAAAAAAATAGAATAACTCTTGACCAACCGGAAGCAGATTCCCTAAAGCTCAACTAGAATGAAAAATACTAGATTTACCGCCTCCTCTAGAAAAATTAAAACTACATCCTTTATCTAAAGGCCAAAGTTATCTATTTGTGCAACAACGACTCGCTTATTGAATTCAGTAAGAAGAGTTTTATTTCTCCCAGTAATTACATAATCTTAACTAGTAAGAAGATTATGGAGTTCAATACTAGACACATGTGGATTTTGAGTTCTCATGGTAGTAGCAAAAGGTAGATAAGATAACTACAAAAAGTTCATTATCAGATATTATCACATTAGCAGCAATTTGATCTGAAAACAAATTGATTTCATTAATTTATCAACTTATTTCAGAGATTAAAGCTTGGTACACGTGAATTGAGTACTTGTCCAGGGATGATGAGAATTAGTTGATCTAAAAATATAAATGGAAAAAAAATCAGAAATTGTTGAATTTATCCACATTATAATTGTTGCATCTTTATCGATCTAATCATTATAAATAAGATTTTCAATTCTATTTTCTTGATTTCATCAATTCGTAATTGAATTGGACATGGATGAGATCCATCCAAGAATTTTATCAATTTATAATTTTTGATAACATGAATCCTTAGAGATTTCCATGTATTTTAGGTATAAAAGAAATAAAGTAAAAATGAGGGGTAAATTGAGTTTGAGAGATCAAAATGGTATAAAACTCGCCTAAACCAAGAAATGGTCGTTCGAGTGCTCGGACACAAAAGGAGTAGATAATTTATCTTAGGGGGGGATAAAGAAGAACGCAGAATTTGGGGATATTCAATCTAATTAGGGGATACATCTACAGGACAAAAACGGTGTCCCGGTAGCATTTTTGGGTGACCCCCTATGTAATTATTTTTTTAATTCCTAATCTAGCCTCACTAATCCTGATTAGTGATTAATAATAATTAGTAAAATGTTAAGATTTTTGATAAATGATTAGTGTGTATTATTATTTGTGTTTGGGTGAGTGAGGTGAGAGTAGAAGGAGGGAAAGAAAATTTGAGAGAGAACTTTTATTTTGGGAAATGGAGGATGATTGTGAAGAGAGAATTGTTGCTGCTAATTCTTTAGCTCAACTACAACAAGGAGAGTATCTTGAATCTTCACAATTGCAAGTTTTTGTGGAACCAACACCATTGAATGATGATTTTTACGACCAAGGAGAGTTTTTGAAGAACCTACACAATAAAGTATACTTTCCCACCATACAAGCATCCCAACACACAGGTAAAGCTGCTGATAGGTTGAAATTTTGATTTTTTTCTTTGAAATCGCCATTTTTTCAACTGAAAAACCTCTGTACCGTCATTGTATTCGTATGAATACAATGCCGGCTCACTTAAAGCCGGCATGGTATTCATGAATCGTCTATGCCGGCATTCGATATCCCCCAATTCGAAACCCATACCGGCATACAAAGCAAACAAACAACTATGCCGGCATGCATGTTAATTTTTACCTACCAAGGAATATTCCACAGAATATGATACCGGCATTGTAAAATTAAAGGTTTTTATGCCGGTATTGCATGAAAAACATACAGCTATTAGTGCCTTCCGTAGCTAAACACCGGCATAGAAAACTTAGTTAACCACTAAGCCGGCACATGTACCGGCACAAAATATAACAATGCCGGAACTTGATATCGGCGTAGATTGCTAGATAACGATAATGCCGGAACTTGGTACCAGCGTAGGTTTAAAAATTTGTCTTCAGTCCTGTTTTAGTTCGACAATGCCGGGACATAGGTCGATAATGCCGGAATACCGTGCCGGCATTGTTTTCCAATTCTGTTTTCACTGATATTCTTTCCATCCGTAGGTGGTGAGATATATTGATCCAACAAATGCAAAGCCTCTTGGTCGGGATACGTCGGAATACTATAAAATGCCTCTGGTATGTTACCAAAGTATACTTTTCACCTAGTATCTTGACCTCAATAATGGAAATTGCTTGTAATGAACCTTCTAATCTCCCATGGTTGTCCTTGTGTATGGAATAAAAGATCCAAAGGAAGCAATCGCTTGGGCTAAAGAGACGGCTCTTAAGAACATGTGTGTGTTGGTGAGGAATACCCAACGTTCAAAGACTCGTTTTGAGATGGTTTGCGAGAGAAGTGGGGTGTACAATGAGAAAAATATCCACAAGAGAAAGGGTAATGTATATCCAAAGAAGACTAATAATGTATATCCAAAGAAGACTAAAAATAGCCACAAAAACGGTGTCACAATAGCATTTTTGGATGACCCCCTATGTAATTATTTTTTTTAATTCATAATCTAGCCCTCACTAATCCTGATTAGTGATTAATAATAATTAGTAAAATGTTAAGATTATTGATAAATGATTAGTGTGTATTATTATTTGTGTTTGGGTGAGTGAGGTGAGAGTAGAAGGAGGGAAAGAAAATTTGAGAGAGAACTTTTAATTTGGGAAAATGGAGGATGATTGTGAAGAGAGAATTGCTGCTGCTAATTCTTTAGCTCAACTACAACAAGGAGAGTATCTTGAATCTTCACAATTGCAAGTTTTTATGGAAGCAACACCATTGAATGATGATTTCTACGACCAAGGAGAGTTTTTTTAAGAACCTATACAAGAAAGTATACTTGCCCGCCATACAAGCATCCCCAACACACATGTAAAGCTGCTGATAGGTTGAAAATTTGATTTTTTTCTTTGAAACCACCATTTTTTCAACTGAAAAACCTTTATACCGGCATTGTATTCGTATAAATACAATTCCGGCTCACTTAAAACCGGCATGGTATTCATGAATCGTCTATTCCGGCATTCGATATCCCCAATTCGAAACCCATACCGGCATACAAAGCAAACAAACAACTATGCCGGCATGCATGTTACTTTTTACCTACCAAGGAATATTCCACGGAATATGATACCGGCATTGTAAAATTAAAGGTTTCTATGCCGGTACTGCATGAAAAACATACAGTTATTAGTGCATTCCGTAGCTAAACACCGGCATAGAAAACTTAGTTAACCACTAAGCCGGCACATGTACCGGCACAAAATATAACAATGCCGGAACTTGGTATCGGCGTAGATTGCTAGATAACGATAATGCCGGAACTTGGTACCGGCGTAGGTTTAAAAATTTGTCTGCAGTCCTGTTTTTGTTCGACAATGCCAGGACATAGGTCGATAATGCCGAAATACCGTGCCGGCATTGTTTTCCAATGCTGTGGTCACTGATATTCTTTCCATCCGTAGGTGGTTAGATATATTGATCCAACAAATGCAAAGCCGCTTGGTCGGGATACGTCGAAATAGTATAAAATTCCTCTGGTATGTTACCAAAGTATACTTTTCACCTAGTATCTTGACCTCACTAATGGAAATTGCTTGTAATGAACCTTCTAATCTCCCATGGTTGTCCTTGTGTAGGGAATAAAAGATCCAAAGGAAGCAATCGCTTGGGCTAAAGAAATGGCTCTTAAGAACATGTGTGTGTTGGTGAGGAATACCCAACGTTCAAATACTCATTTTGAGATGGTTTGCGAGAGAAGTGGGGTGTACAAGGACAAAAATAACCACAAGAGAAAGGGTTATGTATATCCAAAGAAGACTATTAAGGTATACAAGACTCGTACGAGGAAGGATAATTTCCCCTTTAAGCTTGTATTCCATCTAAATGACATGAACAAGGAATGGGATTGTGAGGTTTCGTTCGGTTGTAATAACCACCGGAATCCGAAAGATTTTGTTGGTCACTCCCTAGTTGCGAAGCTAAAACCTCATGAATTCGAGGATGTAAATATATTGAGCAAATCATTTATCAAACCGAGACAAATTCTGAGAGGATTCATGGAAAAGGATAAGACTAATGTTTCTTCTCTGAGAAAAATTTATAGCGCACAAGCAACCATTAGAAGGGAGGAATGGGATGGGAGGACCGTTATGCAAGAATTTGAGAAGATAGTTTGGGATCACAACTACACGAGTATCATTAAAATAGGTCCGGATGAGAAGCCCCTTCAAATATTCATTTCGCATCCTTTGCTTTCACAATTGGCAAATACATGTTGTGGTGTTCTTTTGATGGACTGCACCTACAAGACAAACAAATACAATATGTCGTTGTTCAACATCGTGGGACAAACATCGGACAAGGTAACATTCACATTGGCTTGGTGTTTAATGGAAAATTAGAGGGACTATAATTATCATTGGGCATTACGACAATTGAAATTATTCTTCCGGGAAGATAAACTTCTGAGGGTCATCATAACCGATCAAGAGGACGCCTTAATGAATGCAATATCTGACGTATTCCCTGGAGCACAAAATTTCCTATGTACATATCATATACGTCAAAATGTTATCAAAACTTGTCATGCCTTGTTTGAACCCACCAAGGCGGATATTAAAAAGAGAATGATTGTTCAACTAGAAGAAGATGTTTGCAAGAACAAACTATCCCTCGAAGAAGAAGAGGATGAGAGAGGAAAGATAAAAGAGCGAGTGAACAAAGAACATGCAGAAAATCATAAAAGGTGGTTGGAATTTCTAAGAGATTGGGAGAAAGTTTATTGGTCTCTCACCGAGGATATGTACGAAAAGAGGTTGGGCCAGTTTATTGACGATTGGAATGAGGTTTATCCGACTGCCGTCTGGTATTGTCACACTCAATGGTTGGATAAGTTTAATGAGAAATTTGTGCGTGCATGGACAAACCGGTATAAACACTACAAGAATGAAGCAACCAGTATAGCGGAGTCCGCACATGGGAGATTTAAAGATCTCATCGAGTCCGGCCAAGGCAACTTGGTTACGGTCACCGAGGCAATGGAGCTATACTTTAATAGTGATATCGACAGGATCAAGCACTCATTTGAGAAAAGCTCAATGGAAAGGCTGACCCAATATCTTCCCCATGGTAAGTTTCTCCAAGGAATTTGGTTCAATGTCTCTCACTGGGCAATAAAACATATGATGAGACAAATGGAATATGAGATAAATTATGGAAAACCAGGTGATGTGTGTATTTGTCCCGACATGTTTTCATTGGGGCTTCCGTGTCGTCATATGCTTGTGAATTAAGAATAAGTGATACCTATTGAAGTTATTGATCCGTTTTGGAAGCAACTATCTTTCGACCCTCCCCATACGGAAGATCCCGGACAATCACCATGGGATACGAACGAAGCAAAGGAATTCTATGAAGCTTACTCACGTGGCACCTCGGTTAGCCGGCAAGTCTTGTTGAGCCAACTAAGGCTAATTACACGGCCATGGATTACACAAAGTGAAGAGCAAACAAAGGGATATCTTCCCGGTAGACCACAAACTAAAACGGCAAGGAGAAAACAGAGGAAAGAATTGAAAGCAATGACTGAACATGAAGAAGAATTCGCGGCAATTAAGAAACGAGATCACACCGGATGTGAGTTATCGGAAGCAAGGTTCGCTAAAGCACCGGTTGAAAACAAGAGGGGTAGGCCGTGAAAGGAACCAACATCACGTCAACAACAAACGACGGATTCGTTATCCTTGCCAACAGCCGATGGATCAGAGGTTCCAAACAAAATGGGTCGGCCGTCAAAGGTACCAACATTAATCTACCAAGAACAAGACGGTGAGAATTCTGAAGCCACACCTTTAGTCGATGTAGCCGAGGTTCCAAGGAAAAGGGGTAGGCCGCCAAAGGTACCAACATTGAGCCACCAAGCACAACAAGGTGAGCATTCCGAAGCCGTGCCCATAGTCAATGTAGCGGAGGTTCCAAAGAAAAGGGGTAGGCCACGAAATGTACCAACATTGAGCTACCAAGAACAACAAGGTGAGCATTCCAAGGCTACACCCATAGTAGATGTAGCGGACGTTCCAAGGAAAAGGGGTAGGACGCGAAATATACCAACATTGAGCTACCAAGAACAACAAGGAGACGTTTCGGTGGTGCCAAAGAAAAAGGGAAGGCCAAATAATGTACCTACATCAAGTCAACAACATGAAAAGGTTATTGATAGAAAAGGTAAAGGACCCATATCTATTCAACAACAACACGAGGGTGACAACTCCATAGGCCCCATAGAAGTTGAGTATTTTCGGTTCAAAAGCGAAGAGGTAGGCCAAGGAAGTACGAACTCCCATCACATACTGAAGACACGGGAAGCATAGGGATTACAGAGGATGGATTGGATATAATTAAGCAGCAAAAGGGTTATATGGAGATGTTTAAGAAGCTCAAAACAGGTAGGACCATTAAGTGTTATCATACGAAGATACAGTCTTACATAGACCAACTTCTCGAGGTTATTCGAGAGTATATTGTATATACGTATGATGTCGATGGAGATGGAAATTGTGGGTATCATTCCATAACCGAACAATTAGGCATCTTTGAGACGGCAGTTAGTAGAGGGATGAAACCATGCCGATATGCTAGAAATAGGATGGCAACCCAACTTATGAACAAGATGAGCTTTTATGAGCAATTGGTTGGTGATGAAGAAGGGTTTGATGATATGAACGCTTGAGTGTTAGGTCCCGAGCAGGAGATGAAGTTCCTTCCTTCTCAATATTGGATGAGAATGCCTCTTTGTGGGCATCTAGTGGCGGATACATTTAATTATGTTGTTCATAATTTTACCCCCACCGTAGAAGTTATGTTTACACCAAAGTGACAAAAATGCGAAGGATCCCTTAAGAAGAGAAGAGTTGTTTTGGCGTTCGTGAACGGTAATCATTTTATTATTCTAAAACTTAAGGAAAACTGTCCATTGCCACCTATTTGTGGGATGATGAAAAACAAGGATCTAGATCCCAATATCTGGATGGGATGGATGGCATTGTATGAGGAGAATCACCAATTTTGTGATGCGCTGGCTTTATCAAAAAGACCTCTCCAAGAGGAGAAGATGAAACTTCATACGTGTGGAAGCGATGATGAGTAATTTGGATATATGTGGTTCACTAATACTTGTGGAATAAATGTATCAACATTTTGTTTTTTGGGAAGTGTGTATTGTAAACACTTAATAATATTTTGATGCCTATGCCGGCGATATTTTATTTAATCGTTTCTATGCCGGTATTTTTAATCCGGCATTGACAAAACTGTATTCACTGTGCCAGTTAGTGAGGAACAACATCCAGTAGAATGAGTGAAAATCCCGGAATTAAAATTTAAACTACGAACAGTGCCGGTAGTATGAACATATTGTTTTGTTCCTTGCAAATTTTCTATACCGGCATCTTATCCAAATAACACTCCATCCCGAATTTCTATTTTTTTTTTGTTTTTAGAAGATTTAGAGTTCCGGCACCATCGTTCCATCCTATACAATGCCGGAACCTAATTCACACTTCTAATATCAGGTGGTATCGGCGCGTTCAAAGAACATTTAAAGATAAACTTGGTGAAATGTTTAATTTGACACCGGTTTGTCAACATAATAAATATAATAAAAAAACTTGATTGTATAAAAAAAACATACTCCAAAGTTTAGAGATTCCAAACTGAAAACAAGTTAAACATAAGGTAAATCAACCAAAAAGTTTAGCAAGACACGCAGATTGTTCAAGACATAAACATAAACAGACCTAGACCAATACCCCATTGTTCCAGACGTAAACCTAAACAGACACAAACCAATACCATATTGTTCAAGACATAAACATAAACATAAATAAACCAATGCCACATTGTCAAACAAACACACGATCACTCGGTCCTTGGCTTCTTGTGCACCCTCTTCTTATTTTCGTCCCACAATTTTTTGGCCTCTGGATCTTCAATTTTGTCTATCTTTTGCTCGACTTTCTCCAATTCTTTCTGGGTCAACACCTCTCTTTTCTTGTTCTTTCTCCTAAAGAAATTTCCTAAATTTCCTATCCTCTGACGTTGTTATCATATTTTTGAACATGTTCTTAGTTTGTTGGCCTATATAAGTTCATAGATGTAGACTAAAGGAATAGGAAAATAAAACGAAATACGTACCAACAACGTGAGGATCTTAGTTAGTCCGGGTACAGTCAATTCATACGCAGTTGTGGCTGGATGTGGTACTTGTAGAGGAACTTCTATGATATCCGGGCAGACAATATAAGGATGCGAGTACTTTTGATGACCTATGAGAAACGTTGGTTCCATCTCATAACCGTTTTCCACCAAATTCCAACCAACCTTAACAAAAACCAGTCCCCGTTCTACCCTTTCACTCCAATGTGCAAGAATTGGACTGGGGTTGTAAACTACCATAGTATTGTTCTCATTTCCTTGGCATTGAGGAAAGTCATGAGAGAATTTCTGATGGGATGTATCCCTAAGATCTTTCTGATTGTACCCAAGCTGGCGCATCACACGGTGAGGGTTGTGCATAACAAATCCTTTTGAATGAAATAAGGGTCCATTGTAAAATGAAACATCGTCATGCCTTTGAAAGTGAACTCCTATGCCATTCCTATATGGGTCAAACACAACATCTTGGAAAGCCATGGAGTCGAAATCCAATCTAATTGCGCATAATTGTTTCCTGTTATTGGGCTTCGGGCGAGAGTTGAAGACGTATTTATTAGCTAGAGCCTGACACTCTTCATAATAAGGAAAAATACTCAATCCTTTATACTCTTTGAAGAACTCCGGGAAGTGTTCATAAGCCCACACTTATGTCAATGCAATGTATAAGAAAAAAAATTACTGACAAAGTAATTGGAAACAAACCAAATAAGCCCACAAAAAAAGTTACCAAATAAATAGTTCACTGTACCTGAATTAAAGTGAGAGGGCCATTAAATTGACGGGCATTCGTCTTAGAAGCTCTACGCATTTCTGCCAAGAAGTGTGCCAAGAAAGCAGTTCCCCATGAATACTCATGGACACTATCCAAGGGATCCAAGTATTGAAGGAGGCTGAGATGAACCCTGTTACCATTATCATCAGGGAATATAACGGAACCCAAGGCGTGCAACAGATAAGCATCGGCGGTTTTCTCAATTTCTTCGAGAATCAATTCCTTGTCCTTCATATTCCCAAACAATCGAAGGAGATTGACAAATGTGACGGTCTTTTTATTTGAACAGGTTGTCTTGTACACATTTTCCAAAGTCGTATCCCTGTCCCAACCTAACACTTTTTGGTCAGCTCGAAGATCTTGTCCCATCCTAGTTCATGATACTCATCTCCTGTCTTGACGGCTTTCCCCAGAACCCCTAGACCTATTATCCTTTCGACATCTTCAGGGATAATGGTCATCTCGCCAAATGGAAAATGCATGGTATCAGTTTCACCAAAAAACCTCTCTAAAAAGCAGTTCGCCGTGATGGGATCCGTGGCCATAAAATTTTTTACCGCGGGATACAACCCAGATGCTGCGACTATTGCTCCAACTTGGGGACACTCTAACTCAAGGGGCCATGCTTCACTATATTGATGGCGGCAAACACGGAATGCTTTCTTGTGGTCCTATAGAAACACAACAAACTAAATTAAATTCACTTGATCATAGATAAATAATATAATAACAGGATGCCAAGGTCTTACATAAGTCTGGAATATCCAACGATCCCAAGAGTGCTTGTATCCAAACAACAGTTGGGGATTGAGTGGTGATAGGTGTAGAATACACCGTATTTACTATCCATAGAGTTTATGCTTTCTTTGCTATTTTTCTTATGAAATATGTATTTTACGTGTGTTTTTGAGTTATTAGGTACTCTGGAGTCGCACGGAGGAAAGAAGAAGGAATTTCCCAAATTTGAGCAAAAAGGGCAGAATTGTCATATAGGGCGAGCACTATCTGGAGCCCAGCCGCAGTTAAGGGATAGCCCAGAAGAGTTAAACGCATTAGCTTAGTTGATCATGGCACCTATATAGCTAAATGTGGTATGTCATTATGGCCCATAATATTACTCGGACCAAGTCATTGTGCGGCCCATAATACTCGGATTCAAAACCCAGTTGTCTAAATCCCAAACCCAATAGTATAACCCTAAATCGTATTCTCATTCAATCATTCACCTGAAAATTGAGAAAAGAGAAAGAACAGAAACTGGGTTTTGTTGCTGCAATCAATTCAGAGAGGTTAGGGTTTTCGGTGCAAGAACGATATGGGTCAGAGATGCATAAATTGAGATGAGGAAGCAGAGAAGAAGCGGCTGCTGCTGAATCTGAAATTGAGAATTGGAATCTGAAATCGAGAAACTAAAAGATTGAGAAGGAGAGATCAAGAAATGGGTGACTTCTGTTGTCAATGGTTGAGATGGGTGTTTAAAAAGGGGATCTGTGGATTTTTGAAATCAAAGCAGATGGAAGAAATTGAGAAGAGTATCACGGGATATGAGGCTGAGCAGTGAAACAAGAAAGATGGGTTCGTTTTGTGGGTAGCTGAATTCAATTTGGAGCTGTTGATTTTCAAGGGTTCGGAAGAATTGAAAGAATGTGTTGTGTACTTATTTGGCTTGATGAATGGTGAAGAGGGTTTAGTTTGGATACGGGAAAATCAGCAAGAAATGGAAAGATGGTGTTGAAATTGAAGAACCAATTACTTAGAAGATGGAGGAGTTGACGGCGAGATTCTAAATTGGGAGTATCTATGAAGTCGAAATAATGTGTTGGTGTTCTTGAGAATAAGAGGTTTGATTCGAAATGGGTTTTAGGGTACTGATTGAGTTCAGGGATGAAATTGCAGTTTGTTGTTAGAAGAAGTGTTCAAGACAAAGAAGCGGAAGAAATGAGTTTGAGAATTAGATGAATGTTAGGATTGTCACAGGGAAGAAGAACGTCCTGAATTTGGCATGGGAAAGTCCTGTAAAGAGCCGAAACTCGGCCGGTTTTCCACTCCGGCGAGTTGACTCAGTGCCGGCGATGACCGTTCTAGATGACCGATCCAGCTATAGACCCAGCTCAGCGACTCAGCCAATTCAGCCCTAACTAAGAAAGCTAACTCGGCTAACTTACCTCCTCCTTGACTAGTTGACTAACGGTTTGACTCCTTGACCGTTTAATTTAATGGCACATGAACGGAATATTCCCTAACCGGAGGAGAATCTCAGGTGAACGTCGGTGACGGATTCCGGCCTATTTCCGGCAAAACACAGTTTTCCGGCGAGCCAAAAGTTGCAGAATTTTGTGTGGATTTCTCTCATGGGATGTGAAGAATTGGATGAAGAATTTGGTTTGAATATGGAAAGAGAAGATGGGAGATTTGAGAAAGGCTTGGATTTGGAAATTGAAGTGCTAAAGGAAAGGGATTCTATTCCTTGGAAGATATGGAGAGCATTGAAGCCTATAAATAGAGAAGTTCTCTACTTTTCTATAGACACTTTTGTGCACACTTTTGCACACTTCTACACACACAACACTTTTTATTTTCTTTATTCTTTGTGTGAACTCTTAGCATGAGTAACTAAATTGATTGAGGATGAATTCCTAGTTCTTAACATGTTTTGAGTTTTGTTTTAAATCTACTTTGAATTTTCACATGATTATCGTTTTTTTTTACTAATATGAGTGTTTATGATTGATTGATAGGTTGTTTAGGATGCATACTAAATTGATTTGTTAATTTGATCTAAAGCTAGTGAAAGTTAGGGGATAAGTAATCGTTTCTTGACTCTTTCCACAAGTAGAAAACACGAGACCTTGCGGAGGGATTCCGTGGAGAAATTGTGTGTGAAAACAACGCTAGAAAGTGGACCAAGCGAACCGAGTCTAACTACTAGTACTAAACCTAAGTTCATAAATCTTAATGCGTTCGGGGAATTACATCTTGTAAGCGAACCTCAAGGTGGTTCTTTTGAATAGAATCTGATAACTAAGCGAACCTGTTAGTCGGTGAAATAAGGAATTTTGGGGTTAGCTAAGCGAACCTGCTATCCTACGGTTGGTGATAATCTGTGACTAATAAAAAGTGGAAAAGAACATAACTTGAATCATTGTTTTGCAACGAAGAAGGATTCCTTGATCTACTTTCTCTTTATTGATTTCCTTTATCTTTTTAATTGATTAATTAATTTATTTTATTTACTTTATTTTGCTCTTAATACCTAAAACCAAAACCCCCCTTTTGTGACATTATAAGACAACTAAAACCTCTTGCTCCTCGTGGGAACGATCTTGACTATCCTATATTACTTGTTAATTAGGTAGTAAAATATTAATTAATTTGTTGTGGTTACGACACGCATCAAGTGATTGACCCCACTCTTTACCATCAATGCGGTCTGGAATCATGTCATGTATTGTAGGAAGATGGGCTGGCGGTTCCTTTTCCTTTTTCTGAGTGGTTTGAACTCCGACAGCAGATTCTTCTAAGCCCACCGCTGGTGAGGATGACCCACCTGCTCCGCCCGTTTGAGGAATTTTTTTCCACTCCTCACTGCTGGTTGTTTCCCCCGTACGCTGTCGAATGACGACTTTAGCACGATCCGGAACAGAACGACTACGTCGACCCCGATATGACTTGGGTTTTCGTTCTTCAACAGCTTTGCCCTTTTCTTTTTCAGTTTGTGCTGCTCTAGACCTACGTCCCAATATTTTAACCAAGTTATTTAAATGATTCCGGCATATAAAGATAATATATTATTCTGCCGGAATAGAGTGCTGGCGCTAAACATACCTAATATACACAGCCGGTTTTGTTCGATTTCATTCATAAAATTGAAAACTTTGTTGGATCAGATACCGGCACAGATACCAACCTTCCCGATAATGCCGGAAATTGTGCCGACTTTGATGGATAAAGATAACACTATGACGTAGATCTATTAGTTTTGTACAGAAGTTTTAACTCAAGAACCCAAACATACGGCATAGCATTGTTCAAACAGACAAAGCCGGTACCTAGATTCCGGCATAGTATTCAATAGAGATTATAATGTCAGTAGTTACATGCAATAAAATAGGGTTACAAGACATACAATCCGCCACGGTTTTATACTTGTATTCTACCGCCAAACAATCAGGTTACTGAATTGATGTTGACTAAATGGCAGATTGAGAATTTAATTTCAGGGTAGTGGAAGTACTGAACAACCAAATTTCAATTTGTGTTTTCTAGTATTGGATAAACCATTAAAATACTTACCGCATCAGATTTTCTATTTGCGCCTCACCAACATACTCCTCAGCCTCTTCTTGTGCTTTTGATTTCAATTTACCACCATCATCAACCGGTTCTTCTGGATTTGGTTTTCCATGAGGCTTGCGACGACCATTCTCTTTGGTTTATAAGATGAAACAGACATGGAGATTGGATGGAAAGAGAGATTGAATAGTTTCAATTATATAACCGCCACTTAAATACAATTAAGGATTTTGTAACTGTAAAATGGTATTAAGGAATTTGTAACTGTCAAATAAGTGGGATGAAGGAGTTTGTAACCGTCTCTCAAGTTGAATTAATGACTTTGTAACTGGCCCATAACTCGAGTTCGTAAGCGATTTAATTCTAGATGGCACTAGTAAAACCCGAAACTGCCGGCATTTTCACATCCAGTTTTGATTGTGAAGTTTACACTACCGGAAACAAACGTTGATTTAATTCAACGCCGATACATATACCGGTATACTCAAATGAGACAATTTAATGCCGTCAAAAACGTTAACCATAAAATATAAGAACGTTGATAGCAACAAACGCTGATTTAAGCAAACAAACTAGCCCAAACTTAACCTAATAAACATTAAACACTTGAACAAGAACATTACACATAAAATATAACATCTGGAGATAATTGAAATCATCATCATTTCTCGGATCGGGATTCCATAAACAAAGCGGCTTCGAAATTCCTAAAAGGATATTTTCTCCACGCCAAATATGTAGCCTGATCTTGATACCTATTCCCTTTGTATCTTGCGAGATACTCGTTGTATTTGCGACATAATTTGATGAGGGTCATTGTTCGATTCGCTACAAACACATTCCCGTGTTTCATTTTGCGTTTCTTGCACTTACCATCCACGAACTTCAGTATATAAGGACCATCCGCAACAAGACCCCAAAAAAGGTTTAAAGGGCGGTGATCTTCCGGGAGATCCGATACTACGTAGTAGTTTTTAATCCATTCGATTTCTTCCTCAACATCGGCTTCTATCTTCGCTTGTTTTACACGTTCGTATATTTCCTTCGTTTCTTTGCGATATTTCTCTTCTTTTGCTGCTTCTTCCTTTTCTGTTTTCCTTTTAAGTATCTCTTCTTCCATGGTGGAAATAGACTTGGTGGTGCTTTCCTTACTTCTAAGTTTATCTAGTATAATGGCAATTGAGTTGGTGGTGGATGATGATTGATTTCCTATCGGAGTCGATAGTTTGTTCTTCGTAAGTTTTTCTTTTTCCATGACAAAGATGATGGATTAGCCAATATAGATATGTGTTGGAGCACAATTATTTTCCTGGGGTATCAAGTTTAATGGGGAGTATCAATTCCTTTAAAAAGATGAATCCACAACGGCTATTTTTCTACTTTATTGTACCTGCATTGTTAGTACACGACTATTGACGCCGACGTAAAAGGTTTATGGTTTATGTTTTGAAAAAAAAAGTCGTTGGGCATTGAATGTTAGTTTCCGACACTGAAAAATGGTTCTTAATGTGGGCGGAATATACTACCGGCAGATAAATCCATATAAATTCTGTGCCGGTACCATTTACCGCCTAAAAAGTGTCAAAGATTTCAATGTCGACATACAATAATACATTATATTCTACACCTGGATAGATACGCATTCGAATATGTTAGCATATTATACCACAACTATAATTTATTTCGAATGTAAACCTTGTTGAGGGTACATAGATATCTAGCCACAAAACCTACACTAAATCTTTTAAAGCCTTCAATCTTCGTCCGAAGAAGATACACCCTCCATCATCTCCTGGCCATACTCAGGGATTTTATCTTCCATGAATTTATAGCTTGCATCGAATGCGAATGCCTCCCCTTTTTCTTCCAAGTAGCGCGCTTTGATGACTTCATGCTACATAAACATAACAAAAACTTAGTGAGCGGTGTTTAGTAGGAAGATCAAAGTAATGTTTAGTAAACCACAAAAACACTTACAAATTGTTCAATGGACAAGTTAAAGTTGGCAGCGTTGAAAATTGGTTTTTGGATTGCTAAATAACCAAGTATCGCATTTTCTATGACTTGATGCCTATCATGAATCTGTTTAACACTTCTTATTTTTGGATTCCCAAACTCTTGCCTATATTTGTTGAATACCCGACCCCAAAAGGTTTCAAAATCCACCCTTACATAAGACTAGCTTCTAAATCAAGTTTTCGCGTACCAAACTTTGGTGATTGCCAAATCTTCATGTGAATCAAATGATGCCATTGCTTTGTATTTAGAGGTATTGAGATAGCTAGAAAGAGTATATAATGATATTAGCTTTGGATAGTATATGGAACCAGTTGTGTGTTGTTTTGTAGGGAGAACGTGTGTATTTATAGGATGGTGCCCAAATCTAGCCGTCATTGTACTAAATCAAGGTAGTTGTACTTGCACAAATTTAAATTTTAAAAAAGCCGGCATTGTAATTAGGATTGATATCAGCCGGAATATTATGGCAGCAGTGGTTCACCTATATAACGAATGCCGACATTTGGTTTATTGTATCTAGAAACCATAAAACTTCGATACAGTAAACATGCATAGTCTTAATCAAAAACACTGCGTCAGTAGTTATTACCGGAGTCGAATTATGTAAACATAGTATGCCGGAACTAAAATTCATTTCAGATGTAATCCTTGTCGACGGAACAACGAATGCACTTAGCACGTGCATCAAGCCTTTAAACCAGTTGGTGACCTAAGTGGACGAGTTATAGTCTCGTGAGGGTTTACATAGAGATCTACCCACAAAACCTTACAAAAAAATACGATAAAAACCTAACCAAAATGCAATAAACCTATCAATCTTATTAAGAAGAATCCGTCTCCGATTCACCCAGCTGGTGGTACTCCGTGACTTTGGTTACCATGTGGTTCACGCTTTCATCAAACATGAATGCTCCCCCCTGTTCCTATAAGTAACGTTCTTTTACGGCAACATGCTGCAAAAACAAGACACATACTTAGTTTGTTACATAAAAGTTAAAAAGAAGGGATTGTGTCGAACTAATAGAAAATATACTTACGAGTTGTTCAGGAGTCAATCTATTATGTGTAGCGTTAGCGATCCGATGTTTGATTTTTAAATACTCAACCATCCCTCCCAGGATTATGTCGTGCCGTTGCTTGATTTCTTGAGCAGTTCTTCCTTTCGGATTCCCACAATCGTGAGTAAATATGTTAAACATCTTCAACCACATTGAATCCCTTGTATATATACATATAGTTGAAGGACGAGTTTCGGCATACCATGCTTGGGTGATTGCTAAATATTCCTCGGAGTCAAACGATTCCATTTGGTGTATGTGCGATTAGTTTCTATACTAAGCTATGTATAGATAAGACTTTTAGGGTTTAGGGTTTCGTAAGTTTAGAGTCTCATGGATAGAATAAAGAACACACAATTTTAGGGAGATTAGGTCCAAGTATTTGCTCTCTATATATAGAGAAAAATCTCAACGGATAGTTATTTTGAAAGCAAAAGTGCCGGCTAAAAGAATAAAGTTAATGTATACCGGTACTTAGTTCCGGCATAAATCACAAATAACGTATTTTGCCAGAAACCTTTAATCTCACGTTCAGATTTTGTGGACTATGTGCATGATACCGGCGTAGTTTTTAACGAGGATTCAAACGCCGGAACAATCAATATAAAACCCCCAATTTCATTTGCAATAATCTACACAAACCACCCACCAAATTCGAAAAATACTTCTCTGACGAAACCAAGCCTCAAAAAAAAGATCAAGCTAGCACGGTTCAAGGTTAAAAAGCGATGGGAGATTCATCAACAACCTATACCTGCAAAGTAAGTAGATTCAACATTACTAAGGATGAATTGGACAATTAAAATCTTTTATGCTAGGACGAATCACTAATATAATATTCTTTTACAGAGTACTAATTGCAGCTGTCAAATTTGCAAGTCACCTTCACATCTATCCTTGAATTGTCCTTTTATTTATTCTAAGTATAGAAAGTGTGATGGGACACGTCGGTTTTGGGTTGCAAAAACTGATGATGCCGAAAATGGAAGAATGTTCCTAAGTTGTTTGAATCACTCAAAGTGCAAAGAGTTTCAATGGTTTGACAAAGTTGTTACACTAGCCGAAGCAAAAGAAAACCACAAGGGCCAATGCGATCCTATTGATGGGTGTGATGGGGGTTATATGAAGGGAAAGGAATATGTCGAAAGAGAGGATGAACCAATGAAGCTGGTCCTTGACACCGAGCTTCCAGACGATATCTTTGAAGAAATTTGCGAAAGGCTCAAAGGATCTGTAATTGTTGAAAAAGGATGGAAATAGGTTATGAGATCATTTTTAGCCTAAATTACTCCATTACATGTTTTTTAGTATGTTTTAATTTAAAGTTTAAAACATAATGTAATAGATTACTTAGGAATGAAATAAAGGTGCATTCGGAAATACTATGTAAGTTCCAAATCCAATACCGGCATTGTAGTTTTATGAAAACCAATGCCGAAATTATGGAAACAAATTCCAAGTTTACGAAAACAGATTTCCGGAATGGTTGACATCAATATTTCAATGCCGATACGGTCCAAATTCTTTACAAAAACTTAGTACATTTCATCCCATTGTTCCGGTATGGTTGTAGAATAACCAATCAATGTCGGCACCTATGGTGTAAACAAAACATGCATTTCAGTAGAAATCTAAACATGTTCAACATAAACAGACAACTGGATTCTTCTTAAATGTTCTTAAGAAAGCTATCATTGTACCGAAAGTAAACCAAACAACTAAAGAGTTAATCCAAAAACATGTTCGGAATTGTTTAAAATGTAACAACGACCATCGAAATAAAACACCACAACTGAAAAGTTAATCACTTGGTCTTTTGCTTCTTCTGGGACGGCACCTTCCTTGTTTCCCCGAACAAATCTTTTGCACCTGGATCTTCAATTTTATCAAGCAACTGCTCGACTTCCTTCATTTCTTCAATTGATAGCACCTCTCCTTTCTCGTACTTACAACCAAACATCTTCTTCATCTTGCCAAGCCGACGCCGCTGGTTTCATACATCCCACGCATAATTAGTATATATATGGTAATATAAGATAATGTGTGCATTAAATGATTAAGGAATTAACAATACTTACTGGAAATCCAAGAGTCTTATTAAGTTTGACCATTGTTAGTGGTGCCTATGTAGGAGTTGGAACCAGAGGGTTTTTCTATGGTGGAACTCCGCCGTCATCTGGGCGCACGATAAAAGGATGTGACCATTCCAGGTAATTATCAATGTAGGAGGAATCGGCTTCATCACCATTGTTCACAAGCTCCCAATTACTGATATCTACCAGACGACTTGGTTCCCTATCCCTCCAATGTGTTGCTTCTGGAACTGGATCATACACTACCCTCAACTTTGAGGAAGTTGTAATGCACTCACCCAAGTGAAGAGTGTATCTTGAAGTAGAGGCTGTCATGAACCTAGGTAATTGCTTATATCCAAGTTTCCGCATCACACGTCGAGGATCGGCCATAACGTATCCCTTTGGGTGGAACAACAGTCCATTGTAGAATGCAACGTTCGGATACCTCGGATAATTCCGGTTTTCTCTAGCCTCCTTATAAGGGTCAAACACAACGTCTTTGGTAGTCATCGTGTCCAGAGCCAATCTCATATCTATTAGTCGACAATTTTTACCGGGATTCGGAGTATTGTTGAACTGGTATCTCTTAGCTCTAGGCGCATCAGGTTCAAGAAGGTCTATAATCTTCAATTAGGGGTAGTCCTTGAATAAGGTTGGGAAGTGTTCATAAGCCCACACTTATACCAATGTGGAATCATACATATAAGAATCAATAAATTTTGTTTTTGACTTCATAAAAAGGGTATGATATGCAACTGTACCAGTTGACTCAACCATAATGTCTTCTTCCTAGTATGGTGGTTTATTCTTCAACAGTATATGTAAACAATATACATAAAAACATAAGTTTAAAAACAACATTACCTGGAGCAAAGTGAAATTGCCGACAAATTGGTTTGTAACAGCCTTAGAGGCCCTTCTCATCTCCGTCATCAAATGTGCCATTACCACGGTGCCCCAAGAATAGGAAAAGACCTCTTCCAACGGATCCAAGTATTGAAGGAGGCTTGCGCAAACCCTGTTACCACTGGTGTCGGGGAATACCTTAGTGCCCAAGATGAATAAAAGGTATGCAGCGGCTGTATAACGAATTTCTGTAGGGTCCCATCCATCCTTCGAACTTCTTTCCTTCGTTTTTTCAAACTTCTTCTTAAGAAGAGTCAACTTGATTTTCTTTGTCCTACTAGCCTTGGATACATAAAAGCTTCCACGAAAGTTTTGAAGTCCCAACCCAATAGCTTGTTAGTCATAGCGTGAAACTTCGACCATTCTAGGTCCGGACAATGATCTCCTTCTACTATTGATTTTCCAATAACATTCAAGCCCAAAATGTTTTGAGCATCATCCGGGATCAAATTCATCTCTCCAAATGGGAAATGCATGGTATCAGTTTCGCCATGATACCTTTCGAAGAAGCAATTGACTGTCACAACATCACACTTCACATAATTTTCAACCAGAGCATATAGACCAGAATCTCTTACTAATGTTTGTACCTCTTCATATTCCAAAGCCAAATCCCAATCCCCCGCAGCTTGGTTTCGGAAAACACGCACAACCTTCTTGTGATCCTACAATTATGAGATAGTACGGTTAAAATATTTAACACAAACACACAAGAATACATATGCACAAGATTAAAAAATCTTACATATGTTTGATAGATAGTACGAGCCAAGAGTGCTTGTAGCCAAATAGAATTCTCGGATTGTGAGCTTCACCCCAAATTCTACCACAATTAAGGTCGGGTATCATGTCATCAACATGAGGAAGGTGGGAACCTTTAACTTTTACTTTGCCCTTGGCTTTGGCTTTGAATTGTGTCGGTTGTTCACTTGGCCCACCAACTTCGCTTTGGATTGTAAATTGACTTGGATGAACCTCATTATCTTCCTCCTCACTTTCCTCTTCTTTTTGCTCATACTGCTCAATTGTTGCAATAGTTTCATTGATTACAAGTTGACTACGGTCACCACCACTCTCCCCTCTACAACGGCGACCTTCTTCTTTGCCATGGGGAGGCAGAGTCTTTGGAGTATCAAGACCGTCCTTCCTCCTTCTCTTAGACACATCATCTTTACTTTTTCTTTTCTTAGCTTCTTTGGCTTTTGACCTATATCATAAGCACACAAAACGAATATAAGATATCTCATTTTTAGTTTTAGTACCGGCATAGAAACATAGTAAACAAATTTTTCCGGTACCAAGTACCGGCATTCAAAATTAACTATAGACAATGCCAGTTATCATATGTAATTCTCCTGGATACCAAAGGAATAATACCGGCACTTTCAAAAGAAATCTAACCATGCCGTAACTATGTACCAGCATACAATGTAACCCAAATATCAATGCCGGCACGGGTGAGAAATTGATAGATGTTCCTATAAGTTTTAAGTCTAGTACCGGCATACACGAATTATCATTAAGCAATGCCGTACTTTTAAACTGGCATAGTATTCAACACATATTTATGCCGGTACATAATATTGAGTTTCAAGGTTCGAAACCGGCATTGCATTCATCATAACATCTAAGCCGTAACTAAAATCCGGCACTGTATTCAACCTAGATGGAATGCCGTAAATAAATACCGGCATAGTTCGCATACTCAATTCAATGTCGGAATCAACTGAAACTCAACTGTTTCTTTCATTATTCGCGATTTTAACCTAAACCCATTGCTATAAATCGATTCAAACACTCATAAATGAGTTCAAAAGCACCTACCTTCTAACAGAAGCCATCTTTGCGAGCGGTTGATTGTCCGAGAGCATTGCTTCTTCTTCTTCTTGCTCTTGAGCAATCTTAGTGATCGCTATCGTATGCGTCAAAAATAATTCAATTTCTTACTCAACAAAATATAAATAAAGTATAAAGTAAGGAAGAGTTCGTATCCACAGAGAGGCGATTGTTGTTATCAAATTCTAGTTTCTTAGTAACCAAAAGGGGGGATTTCTGATTTTTGTAAAATAAAAGTAAAATAAAAGCAAAGTAAATAGTTGGAAGTAATCAATGAGAGAAAGATATTGGTCAAGGAATTCATCTTCAATCTTAAATAAGTGCTTGCAATGATTAGAATTATAATTTAATCTCTTTTTTATCAAAAGACTAGAATATCAAGAGAGCAAGATAATCCAATAATTTCCTAAGTTCACCAACACACACATTAGAGCTGCATGTGTGAATTCTACCTAAAGAATAACCTAATGCCTTGCGCTAATTAAGTTCAATTCCTATGAGCATTAAGTTTGGCAAATAGGCTAATCAATGCAATTGTCATACATTGCGCATGACAATACAGACAATGGTCAAACTCTACATATGATTACAAGAGTGTATCACTACAAACTGAAATCATATCATGCTACTTGTATTTGGGTTATCGCTTGATGAAAAACCCTAAAATAGCTATAGAAAAGGATGCAAGTTCAATTAATTTTCTACTTAACTAAACAAACATCTAAATCCTATCACAATACATCAATCATGTGATTATAAAAACAGTAGAGATATGAACGATAATCAAGGGAGAAAACTAATGCATTAATCAAGCATAAGTTATAGATATAGGACCACATCATTAACCAATAATATAAGATTTAGCTACTCATAGCTATGGAGTTCATCATAATCATTAATCAAATAAAGAAGATGAAAAATAAATACGAAAGCAAACCCTAGTTGCTACTATCCTCCAGAGTTCCAAGTAGAATACGTGATATCAAAGTTGTAAAAGTTTTCCTTTTGTATGTTTCCAAAACTAGGTCAAATATTCAATACCCAAGTCCAAATAGTCCACCAAGCCCACATAAAGAAATACCCATGTAGAAATTATGCCAAAAACATATCGCCGGAAAACTGGTGCCACGCCGGAACTTGGCCGGAAATAGTCATCGGGGAAGTAGTTCAGGTGACCGGAAAAGTCCACCCGGTCACCGGTCAAATCTCAGGTCAACTGAGTTAACTCGGGTCAAGCACCGAGTCATATGAGCTCGACTCAGTAATGTAACGAGTCAGAAATGAGTCAGCATCTAACTGGCCTGACTGGACTGAGTGGTTTTGCACATGCCAAGGCTTTGTTGTATAATCATTGTGCTTGACCAGTTAAGATCCAGCCATGATGGTTGTTCCATATCCTGCTATACCTCTCAGTCAGTCATTCACTGCATTACCTCCAACAAACCAACATCCCTGTAATGTTCTCAGCTGCAATTCGTCGAACCAAACCACATGAAACTTGAGCTCTAACCATCAGAAGCGCCACTGCAATCTCATTTTATACAGCCCTGTAACACCATTACAAATGCATCTCTGCAAGTTCAATACAAATATCAGCTGCTTCTTTTGCAAATCCAGTTGCAGCTCATAATCAAACTGCACTCAACCATCTGCTCAGTTCCCAGTGTCGCCGCAAATGTAATTCCTAGCCATTCAAGCCCTAATCACTCATCTAAGCTCATTTGGTAGCTTCATAATTGACTGTATAGCTACAGTTCAGTCCCAGAATTCCAAAAAAATGCAACAACAATACTGCTCTCCAATATCCAGCAAGATCGGCTCAATATGAGTCATAACAACCCTGTAACCTACTTCTCCTCTAGATGACAACTCTAGACCATCAATCCGAGCCTCTACTGGAAACAAATAACCATTTCAGTTCATCCATTCCCATGTCATCTACAGCTTCTAAATCACGCCATACTTCGCAACTCGGTCGAGCATCACCTACAGCTTATTTTCTGTCACTTCCATTTACAGCAGCACTATCATCTTCCTCCCTATTCTTGTCACTATTAAGATACGAACCCATCAAGACAGTTCATTATTCAGTCACGGAAACAGCTAAAATTCAGCTCAAGAAATGACCCCAACAGTCTCATCTCCTTGTAGATTTCAAGTAAAACTATCTACCCTTGTCACTACCCATCGTAAACTCCCCAAAGTCATACCAGCAACATCTTATTCCAGCAAGATCCCTTGTGCAGGCTTAATCAATATCAGCTGAGCTTGAAGTGGTGATGAAAAGTCGGTTCAGGCATTTACTCGAACACCTCATGTACAAAATTTGGTGATGCTGTCATCAGTTAAACAAACATCTTCTATACTCTCTATTTTCCTTGCAAATCCAAATTCAAAGCAAACCCATTCATCCATAGACCTTCACCAATCTTCTCTAACTCGAGCTCTTAAAACTCCACCAGGTGTTCGTTATTTCGGAACCAAATCAACCTGCAACTTCTCATTCATTCATTCACAAAACATAAACACACTCCATTTATTCCCCATGATCAACAACAACATCATTATTTTCTTTGGCAACTTAGTCTTCACACTCTACCATCTGTTTATCATTTTGAACCCCAACTCAGCCTGTAATCTTCACAGCAAACAGACCCCATATCTTCACTGATTTCTTCCCTGAATCTCAGTATAAGTTTCCATCTATCAGCAACAACTTGAATCTGAACTTGAAACCCTTGCATCAAACAAACCTATCTCTTACAATGACAACATTCATTACCATCTTCAATTTCTTCTCGATTTTAAACTCAGCATCAATTTCTCACAACCCCATGAAACTCTCTGAATCTCGCATCTCTCAATATGCTTCTCTGAATTTTATCTCTCAGATAACAACCGTTTCTCTCTGAATTTTAGGTAGAGTTCAATGATAAGAGAAAATACATATCTCTTGAATTTAGGGCTAGGTAATGAGAATAGTGTATACAACCACTCTGGTGATCCAGATAAGGGGTACATAGTGACTGTAGGTACCACTCTTCAGATAAGGGCCACCAGTTACCAATTGGCATGTTATTTTCAGAAAACTGAATGGCTATTCTGCTTCCTTGCTCAACTGTCAGTTACAGGGAACTAACAGCTCATTCTTCGCCTGCGACGTGGTCTCTTTGCTCTTTTTTGCTCCAAATGAACACCTTCTTTCGCCTTCCACCAACAACAGTCGTCTTTTACTCCTCATATTCACTTCTTCTCTTCAATGAGAGTCATCACTAAAGTTGTCGTGCTTTTCAGACAGAAAATTTGCATCACTAAAGCCGACATACTTTTCAGATAGAGATGAAGAAATAAAAGAAAATAATGAGAAATAGTTATTCTCCAACAGCAGTTGCACATTTTTGCCTTTAAAACGACGTTTCTTCTTCTTTTGTTCCAAATGACTCCAAAGTACCTAGATACTCAAAAACAAACATAAGATACATAATTTACAAGAAAACTTAGCGAAGAAAGCATAAACAATAGATAAATATCAAGGTGTTTTAGATACCTATCACTTAGCAAGTCATTGTTTTAATCTCTCCTCAACAGGCGATTGTGACTTCGATGGGGCTTTTGGTTTATTTCGTGGAGCCATTGTTATGATTCGGGTAAGATAATCAACGATTTTTTTTGGAATCGACGAAGAACAGTTGAAGAACGATGAAGAAAATAAATAAATTTTGAAACCTAAACCTAAGTCTCTGCCGGAAATCAAATAGAAATGGGGGATATATGTTTTGGATTTTAGTTTTAATGTTTCTAGGGAAAGGGTATAACAGTCTTTTCATAAACATTTTTAATTAACCAAAGGGAATTTTAGTACATTCATAACATTTGGTTACCCCTTAGCAAAAATCATGGGGTGGGGGAAGTAATCAATATCCCCCAATTCCGCGTTCATAAAGAATGAGAGATCACGGTGGTGATGTAGATATAGGTGGTACTGTCAAAATGTAGAGATCAAGTTTTTAAACTTTGTTGTAAAACTACTATATTGAGGATTCTCTGTGTAGAACTAAGAGAAGTATCGAACTCCCTAAGATCAATTGGTATTTTTCATATCCATTATAAATAGGTCGAGTTTCCTATTTATAATAGTCGTAGCAAAAGTCTCCCTTAAAAAGTGGAAAATTTGTTGAAAATAGAAGAATCGAGAAGATATGGGAAATGTGGTAAAATCATTTCCACATTATTGGGAACAATGATCACTACATGTTCACTTATCCCTTCTTTCCATTAGCATTAATCATGACTCATTTTATTTTATTTACGTGTGGTATTGGCACAAAATATCTACCATATACCAACAGACCAAACCCCTAAAGAATATCCTCTTATTTGACATAATTGATGTCTCGTAGAAATCAACAACATAGTTAAATATGCTATTATTATTGAGTTGACATAGTCATGTGAGACTATTTAGTCAAGTAGTTGAACCAAGAGTCAACTCGAAGACTAACCGTTTAGACCGAGATTATCAAGTCCATCAAGTAACGAATATTAGTTAAACTCGGTAATCTTTAACAAGTCAAGTAAAGTAAACTACCAGATGTTAGAGCACTGCTCGGTCGAACTCGCAAGCATTGCTATCTCAAGCTTGTTGTCAAGTTTAGTTGTTAAAACAATAAGTCTTGATTTCTAGTCTACTTATAGCTAAGTCTCAGATTATTAGGATAGAAAGTGTAGTTGAGCATTAGACTTCACGACGTTCATCGATTGAAGACAAAGAAATACTAAGGGGAGCTTGTGGAACTTCATCAACAAAAGGTATGTGGAGACTTGAACTCATCTATCACTCAAAAGTCTATCTACTCTATTTTCTATTTGAGACAAAAGTCGTATAGCTGTATAGACTTCGAATATACATATTTGATATTTCGAGCTGAGTTTAACTCGCTTACATATTTCTCGAAATATGTGTTCGTAAGCTTTCGCTATAACCAAGTTTATCTTATATTCTTGATGAAAGTCAAAAGATGATCATGTGAAAATCGCCTGGTAACATCTTACATGATCTGTGTGAGACAGTCATTTGATATAGACTCTGAATGTTTTGTGTTGATCATTCAATCACTTGAAAATTTCTTTGAAGCTAATAGTTTGTGTGAACCAGTTATTCCCGTCTTACAAGAATGTTTCAATGGTTGAAATGTGAGTTTAGAATAATTGGATTTAAGCATAGTATGCGTACTTGCATATATGTAATCCATGTCTGAGAACCATGGTATGCATACCCGTATGCATGCTGGTTGGTTTTTGAAGTCCGGGAACCTGGTATGTGTACCGGTACGCGTATTAGCGTAAGGTTCAGGTCGGGAATTTCTGCTGAGTTTGGAAGGTATGCGTACCAGTTCGCATACTGGAGAAACCCAAACTTGGTACGGCTACTTAGGTACGCGTACTCATATGCATACCTAAGTGGATAATATTCTAAAATCGATTTATTCATGAACTAATACATTTATATATTAAGGAATGCAATCTTTTGCAAACCATGGATATAATGTTCATCACTTGATTCGAGTGAATCAAAATCGATTTTGCTTCAATCGTGTCTTGTATACTTCTATGAGAATATAAACAATTGAACAACTCTAGAACTAGTTTCATTTGAGTCATTTGAACTAGTTATGGTTAAGATGAATAAAAGTTGATATGAAAGTGTTCATATGGCTAACTTCGGTTGACTATTGTTGAGCCAACAAGGTATACACCTTTACATACGGTTACTCATATCTAAATGAAGTCACTTTTCATTTGTGTATCACAAGCTAAGTTTGATCTAACGGTTGAAAGATATTAGCTTGAGTGTAATCAGGATTTCATCTAACGGTGAATATTGAATGCTTTGTTACCAAGGTAACATTGATTGCAAACCCTGATTTGAAGACTATATAAAGGATAACTCTAGCAACTAGGAAACCTAATCCCCACACCTCCTGTGTGATACTAGTTGCGACTATATTCGATTCTCCTTTAACCTTAGGTTTTTCACGAAACCCTACAGGTTAACGAATTAAAGACTTCATTGGGATTGTGAAGCCAGACCCAACTATTTTCTCTGTAGTTGCGTGATCTAATTTTGCTATTTTTATCATGATTGAATACTATCTTCTCTAAGATTGGCTCGACATTTAATCTCCGATAGGCAAGATAAAAAGTAGTCACAAACATCTTCGTCTCAACGTTTGTGATTCCACAATATCTTGTTTCGCTACCATACAATTAAGATTATTGTGAGGTGATTGATATTTCTAGGCTGTTCTTCGGGAATATAAGTCTGATATATCAATTGGATCATGTTCACCTTGATTTATCAAAAGAGATCAAAACTCATAGGTTTATCTGTGAGAGACAAATTTATCTATACAATAGACTTTTTTGTGTGAGAGAGATTTGTTTATCAAGTCTTCGACTTTGGGTCGTATCAACTCTTAGTTGTGGGTGAGATCAGCTAAGGGAATCAAGTGCGTAGAGTCCTGCTGGGATTCAGAGACATAAGGAGCGCAAATGTACCTTGATCTATGTGAGATTATTTAGGGCTCAACTACATTCCAGTCCGAAGCTAACTTGGAGTAGGCTAGTGTCTGTAGCGGCTTAATACAGTGTGGTGTTCAAATCTGGACTAGGTCTCATGGTTTTTCTGCATTTGTGGTTTCCTTGTTAACAAAATTTTTGGTGTCTGTGTTATTTCTTTTCCGCATTATATTTTGTTATATATTAGAAATATCAAAGGTTGTGCGTAGTTTAATCAATTAGAGAATCCAACCTTTGGTTGTTGATTATATTGATTGACACTTGAACATTGGCCTTTGGTACCATTCAAGTTATTTCACACAATAACCAGGCTTGCGGATTTCTATCTGTTTGATTTGCTGATTACTTTGTGAAATAGAGATATAACTCTTGGATATATTTCCATTGATTGAGTCTGACTGTCTAGTTTATTCTCTTGGAATTATATTGGATTTGTAAATACAGATTTATAAGCGAAATATTGATTGTGGTTGTTAGATCCCCACTTTTTCAATTGGTATCAGAGCAGGCAAACACGTTTAAGACCTTATAATTCTGTGTTTATAAGCAATCTGACTATATGGACAGATTGGCTATCTCTATAAACATACCACCAGTCTTCGATGGCTCAAATTACTCATGGTGGAAAATTATTATGCGTGCCTTTATTCAAGCGCGTGATTTTCAAACATGGGTTTATGTTGTTAATGGCTATGATCCTCCAATGGTTACAGTATACGGTGTATCTATTGCTAAGGATATTGGTAGATATGAACCTAATGAGATTCTCGCTGCAAAGAAAAATTCTGATGGTTTAAATGCTATCATACATGCCATTACCCAGATCTTCAGCACCATGTGACTACGTGCACTAAGTCTAAAGGTGCTGGGATATCTTACAAACTGTATTCAAAGGAAATTCCTCTGAGAAAGAAGTTAGGCTTCAAAACCTATGTTCTGATTAGGAAAACCTTCGTATGGCTGATGAGGATTCATTTGATGAGTTTAATCACAAAGTGTCTGAAATTGGTAATGCATCTTTTGCATTAGGTAAGACTATTCCTAAAAAGGACATTGTGATAAAAATTCTCAGATTGCTGCCAGCCAAATACGATTTTAAGAAGCATGCCATCGTTGAAGGAAATAACCTTAATACTCTTTTCAGAAACACCTTGGTTGGGAAGTTAAAGATCTTTGATCATGTGCATACATCCAAATATGGAAAGGATATTGCTCTCAAGGTACAAAATAACACTAAATTACTTGATAAAAGTAAGAGTGTTGGCATCTCTGAAGATGATCCTTCTGAGACTGATTCATCAGATGAAGATCTTGACCAGTCAGTCTCTTTGATCACACGATAATTTAAAGATATTCTTTTGAAGAGAAGTAAATGGTTCACCAGAGACAAACCTAAGTCATTAGTTAAACCTCATAATCGTGTTCCTCCTAAAAACATGGATACTGATGATATTGATGACGAGGATATGCCACGGTGCTTCGAGTGTAAAGGATTTGGTAATTTTTCAATGAGAGTCCAAATCATAGAAAATACACTGGAAACAAAGGTCTTGCTGCAACTCTAGATGAAATGTCTGATCACTATGATTCTAATGAAGACGAAAAATCAAGTGTTGCACTCCTATGTGAAAATATTGATTTTGATAATTGTAGAAATACGTACATCAACCTCGATATTCTTCCGGGAGAGACCTCAACCACTTTGGAGGATAAAATGGATTTCTCCTTGTCTACTAGAAATTCTTCTTCTAATGTTTCAGATAGAGCAGCTTGCACATCCATGGCGTCTGAATCACCCTCTCTATTGACATGTTCTTATTGTAATCTCAAGGGTCATGAACTCTCCAATTGTTTCAAGTACAAACATAAGATAAGATATGTCAATAAACTACAACGAAGAGTAAATTGATTAGAAAACAATCTCAAATTTGTTCAGAAGTCGACTGAGGTATGTACTCTTATCTCCTCTCCAAAGAAGTTAATTTCCAAAGATAAGTCTAGCCCACTAGAAAAAAGAATACGTTCTAAACAATCTGTGAAACGAGGTTCTAAGAATTCCATTCAAGAAGGTTATGGTAGACAGATTATTGTTCACCCCATCATAACTTAATTATGATGGTTGTGTATCTTTTCTCATGTGCCTGGTTCAAAAGAGACAAGAGTTTGCACACTTCATGCTTTAATAAAAATAAAAATAATTTTCTTTTTCTTTTTCTTTTTGTAGTCTTGGTTCACCATTTTTGGAATTCTTTCATTCTTTCATATCTAATTGATATTGTGAGTTATGCGTACATGAATCCTTTTTTTAGTGTATAAAGGTTATGTAACCCTACATTCCTTTTTCCTTCTCTGAAAAACCTTTTGTCACAAAACTGCTTGTTGAGTCTGATTTGTGAATTCCTCTCACAATCTCATACTGGTATGGAGAATCCAAGCATTATGTCTTCTGATGGAAAAGGTGTTAATATGATTGTTAAGCCATCAATCATGAAGGAAAAAGATAAATCTCATGTACCTTCAATTTTGAAAAGAAAAATGAGGAATGTGAGAAAACCAAGAGCTGTCCCGTCTAATCAACAAAAGTTCTCTGGGGTTCTTGAAGAGTTGAAGGAAAAAAGAAATGAGATTTAGGAAATAAAGGCTATTGTTTTTAGGACTCTAGAAATTCAGAAGGCCCTGGTTCGGCATCAGTCTAAAAGGTTTGTTGGAATTAACTCCTTTCTTCATGAACCTTATGTTCCTATGGTTGTTGGCGACAAGGAGTTCGGGGACGATAAAGAATTTTTCATAGGTCTTAATGTCTAGGAAACTTCTTATGAGAATTTATTCTTGTGTTTTAAGAAGGATAACTAGGGTTTGGAATAGCCATTATTGTGAGTACGCATAGCTATTTCCAACGATTTTCATCTTGCAATATTTTTAGATTTATTTATTTAAATTCTAAAGTTTATTTGGAAGATGATTTTGCAGTATTAATCTTTATGGTTTTATATATTGAAACTTGTTATGGGATATGTGTGTTTGCGTCTGTAAACTATGATTGTCCCATACATGTCAAAAGTTAAGTCTTTCATGTGTCATTATGCAAATATTGATAAAATATTGAATGCACTTTTGTCAACAAAAGTTAAGCCTAATATGTCATTATGCAAATATTGATGGAAGATAGGATAAACTTTTGTTCACAAAGATTAAGTCTATTATATGTCTCTATGCAAATAGTGATGAATGAAAGATAGAATGAATCTTTGTCTATTCTGCAGTTTTGGTCCTCCCTGATCCACATCTTTGTGTAAATACTGTGCGGCTCTGTAAGTTCTCTTATGTGAGCATTTTTGATTAAATTAATCATGGGTTCTCTTGTGGTTAATTTAATTGAGTATTTTGGATACAAATTCATGTTCATGTGATTTTTTAATGTCTAAAAAAATCCTTCTTTTCTTGTGAAAGTAAGTACGCTCTTGTTATTCTTTCGGGAATGACATTTTATGGGGGGGGAGTTCTTATTTGAACTTGTGCTTATTTGCCAAATCTTTATGGGGAGTGCGGCTGTGAAATATTGTAGGAATTATCTTGTATCTTTATAAACTCCTTGCTGAATGCATTTAGTTTCGGCTATATGATGGCATCTAAACAAGTTGATATGTTGTTCTCTTTTGGTCATGAAGTATCTCTATGGAAATTTCATTAGGATCCCACTAATTTTCGTACCTTTGACAATTTTTATTGACAAAAAGTGGAGAATTAATGTGTAGTACACACTACAAATACATATGGTTTACGGATCATTATGTAAGGGGGAGTGGTTTTCATGTGAGATGAAGTATTGACTAAGGGGGAGTGGTACATATCACTATAGTATTGTTGTCAAAGTTGTGATACAATTGAACTTTGATGTTGTGTAATAATATTATAACACTGTATAACAATGATTGAGAGCAACTGTTTTCTCATTGTTATATCTACGGATCTTCAACAACTACGATGTTGAGTTGAACACGAGCAGAATCATTGGAGTACTTGGAAATGACGAAGATTTCGAGTAATGTTGAAGAGCCAAGGAAATCAAGCATTTGGATTGATAGATACAAAGTTTATTTATTTTGTATTCATGTAGATGGGGAAAAACGATCTGCTGGTTTTTGCGGAATTGAGGACGACCGTGCGGAGGAGATTCCTTGAACCGAGCGAAATGTTCAACCTCACATAGATGCACCGCTATGAAGGGGGTGCTTTTTAGTTCGAGAGACCAATCTGTAGTACTCCAGCCTAAACCAAGACAATGGTCGTTCCAGAGTAAATTCGGTCACAAGAGAGGATGGGTTGGTCTGTAGGAGGGAAGCTGAGAAATGTGTGATATCAATGGTGATCTGAGATTGTAGGTGTGTTATGGTTTTCGTGTAATACTCTGAATGATTGAATATTGCCTGATTGAGAGTGATTTCTGTGAGTTCGTGTAGACGAATGAGCGTCTGTATGAACTTTGTTGAGAAATTGCTCATTCAGACGATTGTTGTTCGAATGTTTGAGAACTCTTCGAATCTTTTTTTTCAATCGGGATTCAGAAACATTATATAATGCCGGAGTTGAAAACACCATGATCCCATGAAGTGTGACAGTTGATGGAGTGAAGGAGTGGAGAGATGGAAATAATGCTCAAAACCAGTTGCGCTCATCGTGCGGGGACTTGGTTGATTTTCCACCCACTACTTTTCTAACTTCCTCAACTGATTGCACGACTTGCTCACATTTCATCGTGTGTTTGAACACACGTGTCGTAGACCGCCAAAACAAAACCCTAGTTGATATCCCCCCAAGTGACACGATTGATGTCTCGTGGTTAATTAAGTCAGTTGCTGATTTCATGACTTCGTGGGACGATGAGTCCACGTATTTGCTGAGTTAAACATGGTTTTGTAAAATGCTCTGCAACTCATGAATCGAACGTGTCTGCTGAGACAGTGATAAGATCCTCACGTTGAGGAGATAAAGTGTTGCTCGCTAATTTATTTAATATTGATAGTTCCGTTAATTTGAGTAAATATTGCTCATCTGAGCAAGTGTTGCTCGTCTGATGAAATATTTGAGTAAATATTGCTCATCTGAGCAAGTGTTGCTCGTCTGATGAAATATTTGTAGCGTGACCAAAATAAAATATTAATTAAAGCACTGGTAATTTAACCGAGCATAATTAATAAGAATATTGATCATGAGATCAGTGTGAAATTATTAGTGTTTGAATCTGGAATCATGATCCTTGGATTCAGAAACCCTAATTTGATCAATTGATGACCAATTGATGATTTATTTGAAATTAACCATAGAATGAAGGAGAACCGGCTTCATGGGACCGTGGATCAACCATGAAATTCTCATATGCTCACGTGAGAGAAATCCAAGACCTCTTTGAAGAGTTGGTGAGTTTTTGAAAGAATGATTAAATGCTGATTTAATCATTTACTGAATTACTGTTGGGTTCAGCATTAGGTGATATAACCTAATTAATTATTATTAAAATATGAGGGACCGACCAAGGGGTTGTGAAACCATCCCTGGGTGGTCACGAGATCAAATGACGATCGCTCCGTCAAATTCTGAAATTGTTTGGAGAGTTTTGGACCTAATACGTGCAATTGTGAAAATTAGGTCAGATTGTGAGAAACACGTGGGACTGGCTCATTGCGAGCCACAAAGCCAACCCTGGTCGGTCAAGGTAACATGCTTTCGTCGTCGAGACGTCCGTGTCTCAGTTCTGAGAATTTTGATATTTTCTGGTGCTCGTTTGAGCGACCGTTTGAGAAAATATGACAAAATTAAGGTTTTCTGATAAAACCGTCAAAACTTCATCGGATGAAGGAAAATAATGAAAAGTGAAGGAATTATGAAGAGGTGAGGGACCGACCAAGAGGTCATGAAACCGGCCCTGGGTGGTCACGGGATCAAATGTTGATCGTTTGAGCACTCCCAGATTGGTTGAAACCCTAATCAGCGTCCTTTGGTAGAATCAACATAGATTTCTCATACGGATTCGGATTTTGCTGGTCCTCCCCTCCATTACGTACGGAAAAGAATTTCCTATCTCCCAACGCAAGAATATTTAGGTTTTAAGCTCTTTCGGGAGGTGAAAACAGCCAGAGAGTAAAACTCAGGAAAAATCAAAGGGGCCGGTCCCTTAACATTTTTCCTAATATGATAAAACGAAGGAGTTTTGCTGAAATAAATGAGTTTCCATGAGATGAAGGAAACATAAAAAATCATAAATAATAAAATAAGGGACGTGTGAGCGTGTGGGACCAGCTTGGAGCATGACTGGCCGACCAAGGCCCGGTCCCGTGCGTTTTCCCTATTTTATGCACTATTTCATGATTCTAAGGAATTTTCATAATTTGAAGGAAACATCATGAAATCAGGGAATTTTCTGTAGTGATCTACACTACAAATCAGTTCAGAAGCAACTCAAATCTCTAAGGATAGAGATTTAGAATGGGTAGAAGAGAAATTTGGGAGAGAAGAACAATTTTGATTAATTCTCAATGGTTCAACATCATCCAAGGCAACAGCCTTTTACACCACAACTCACACGTGCGACGCACGTGTGAAGTGTCACTAACAACGGCTAACAAATTTAAATTACAAAATAACCTACTTGGGTGCCCTTAACCATGGAGGCTGCCCTTAACCGTCTAAGAGATACTTGGGTCATGACAAACCCCCTTACTTCTCCAGATCCTTGTCCTCAAGGATCAGTTTGGGAAATTGAGCTATCATGAAATCTTTGTCTTCCCATATCGCCCCTGTCTCAGTCATGCCCTCCCAATGCACTAGAACTTGAGCTACATCTTGGTTATTCTTCATGATGTACCTGGAGCCCAACACTTGCAATGGTTTAACCTTCATTTCTCCTTCCTTGGTCAGGGTTGGCAATGAAGTCTTAGGAATAACTCCCTGTCCCAGTTTGGGCTTAAGCTGAGAAACATGAAAGGTGGGATGGATTCTAGACATAGCTGGTAACTTCAGTCTATAAGCCACTTGCCCAATCTTCTCTTCAACCTGATAAGGACCAAAAAACTTGGCTGAAAGTTTCAAGTTTCTCCTTAGTTGCACAGAGGTTTGTCTGTAAGGTTGCAACCTAAGGTATACCCAGTCTCCCACTTCAAAGGACCTCTCAGACCTCTTCTTGTCATCCTGTTGCTTCATTCTATGTTGTGCTTCTTCTAGGGAATCCTTGAGTAAGAGCTTCATAGCTTGTCTCTGCTCAATGTAATCATCCACTGCATAGTTGATTCCTTGATCACTAGAAGTAATGCCAAACTGTGGAGGGTCATATCCAAACAATACCTCAAAGGGAGTGAGCTTTGCACTAGTGTGGTAACTGGTGTTATACCACCATTGTGCCATTGGAATCCAGAAGACCCACTTGCTAGGTTTGAAGCTGGTCATACACCTCAGATAAGATTCCAAGCAGGCATTCACTCTCTTAGTCTGGCCATCTGTCTGCGGGTGGTATGCTGTGCTGAAGTGTAGAGATATACCCAGTCTGCTGAATAGGTCTTGCCAAAAGTTTCTCACAAACACAGCATCTTTGTCTGACACAATGGATTTAGGAAGTCCATGAACTTTGAATACTGAGTCTAGACATACCTTTGCAACAGAAGCAGCAGTGTAAGGGTGGCTCAAGGCCAAGAAATGACTGAATTTAGTAAGTCTGTCCACAATGACTAGGATAACTTCCCTGCCTTCAGATTTTGGAAGTCCTGAAATGAAGTCCATGCTAATATGCTCCCAAGCTTGCTCAGGAATTGTGAGGGGTTGTAACTTCCCAGCTGGAGTAGTGTTGAACCCTTTGTGTTGTTGGCAAATATCACAGGTCTTGACAGCTTCCTGGATATCCTTTTTCATTCCCACCCAAAAGAAGTATAGCTTTGCTCTCTGATAGGTGGCTTTTGCACCAGAGTGTCCCCCAATAGCAGAAGAATGGGTTGAAGTAATGACCTTCTGCCTAAGGTTCCCAGTCTGACCAATGTAGATCCTCCCTTTATACCTCAATATGCCTTGCTGATAAGCATAGCTCTCCACAGAATCATCCAATATAGTCAGCTGGGTAATTAGTGACTCAGCATGTGAATCTCCATGGTAACTCTCTTGGATTTCAAGGTACCAGCTTGGTTGTAACTGAGTTAAACTATTGCAGTGGGATGTTTCATTCAGCTGGATTCTTGATAAGGCATCTGCTACTTGGTTTTCAGACCCTTTCTTGTACTTAAGAACATAGTCATACCCCAAAAGTTTAGCTAGCCACTTCTGTTGTAGCAAGGAGTGAATCCTCTGCTCCATAAAGTACCTGATGCTCTGGTGGTCTGTGTAGATGGTGAATTGATTTCCCAGTAAGTATGACCTCCACTTAGTTACTACCATTACCACTGCCATTAGCTCATTCTCATAGGTAGGCATAGCTAAGAATCTTGGCCCCATTCCTTTGCTGAAGAAGGCTATTGCTCTTCCCTCCTGCATTAATACTGCTCCTACTCCAATGTCACAAGCATCAGTAGACAGCTCAAATGGTTTACCAAAATCTGGTAGTACCAAGACTGGGGTAGTTGTGACAGCCTTCTTTAGCTTCTCAAAGGCCTCCTGAGCTGTGGAATCCCAGAGAAAACTATTCTTCTTAAGTAACTCTGTCAGTGGCTTAGCAATGAGTCCATAGTTCTTCACAAACTTCCTATAGTATCATGTCAGGCCTAAGAATCCTCTTAATTCTTTGATAGTTGTAGGTACAGGCCACTTGGTCATGCATTCCACCTTTGCTGGGTCTGCTGCTACTCCTTCTCATGATATAATGTGCCCTAAGTACTCGAGCTTCTCTTGTCCAAAGGAGCACTTATTGAGATTTGAAAACAGATGATTCTTTTGGAGAGTACCCAGAGTTAGATGCAAGTGCTCCTGGTGTGTCTCCATATCTGGGCTATAGACCAAGATATCATCAAAGAATACCAATATGAATTTCCTCAAGTAAGGCCTAAACACATCATTCATGAGGGCCTGGAAACTGGCTGGGGCATTAGTCAAGCCAAAGGGCATGACCAAGAACTCATAATGCCCTTGGTGAGTCTTGAATGCAGTCTTTGGAGTGTCCCCTGGAAATACCCTGATTTGATGATAACCTGCCTTCAAGTCAATCTTGGAGAATACAAAGGCTCCTTTCAGTTCATCCAATAGCTCCTCAATTACTGGAATAAGGTACTTATCTTTCACAGTTAATTCATTCACCTTCCTGTAGTCTACGCAGAACCTCCAACTCCCATCCTTCTTCTTTACTAACAATATTGGGGATGAAAATGGGCTGTGGCTGGGTTTAATCACTCCAGACTTGAGCATTTCTTCCACTAACTTTTCCACCACCTCTTTCTGCACATATGGAATTCTGTAGGGTCTTTGGTTAGGAGGTAATGCATTAGGCTTAAGAGGTATGTGGTGATCATGATTTCTGGGAGGTGGTAGGGTTGTGGGTTCTTGAAATATGGAGGAGTATTGTTTCAGAAGTGGATCTAAAGCCTTTGGAGCTTCAATTTTGGATTTCACTGCTGTAATGGAGAATAAATGGCCTGTTAACCCATGTTTGTGTTTCTTGATGTATTTTTGACAGGCCCCTGCTGACATAGAGGATATCCTCATCTCTTCAGTTATCCCTTTGAGCTCCACCTCCTTGCCTTCTTGTTTGAATGTGATAGTCATCTCTTTGAAATCAAATTTTACAGGGTTGATGATCTTAATCCAGTCTACTCCCAACACCATATCACATCCACCCAACTCTAAGACCCTCACATCAAAGGTGAAAGAGTGCCCATGCATCTGCCAACAAAACCGGGGACATTGGGCATCACTGAGCACCTTATTCCCATCTTCCACAGCTACTTGCAAGGTTGCAGTTGGCCTAATCAAGGCCCCACTAATTCTAGCCATTTCAGGGTCTATGAAACTATGGGTACTACCACTATCAATTAAAACAATAAATTTCCTCTTATTCCTAGTGGTACCTTGAATCTTAATGGTATTATGGGATACATTACCAGAAATATCATGTAGTGAGACCTCCACCTCTTCCTCCAATTCCTATATGACTGGAGTGCTGCTAGGGCTTTCTTCTTCAGCTGAAGTGGTTTCTTCCTCTTCTTCTCCCACCAACATGTAGAGCTGCTGTCTAACACACTTATGCCCATACTTGTACTCTTCATCACAGTTATAACACAGTCCCTTCTCTCTCCTTTTCCTCATTTCAGCATACTTTAATTTTCTGATTGGGGGTATATTTGAAGTGCCAACTCCTTTGGGTGATGGAGAATTAGACTTTGGAGGGGTTGTAAAGCCTTTAGAACTGCTACCACTGCTCAAGGATAGTGGGGGAAGTCTTGAGACAAACTTGGCCTTCTTAGTGATCTTTTCCAACACCGCTTCCTGCATTCTGGCTAAGTACATGGCATGGCTTAGTGTAGATGGTGAGTGCATTTGAACTGCCAACTTAATCTCCTCCTTTAGCCCACTGATGAAAATGGAAGTGAAATAGGCTTCATTCAAATAGCGATTTCTAGCAATCATCAAGGCCTTGAGCTCCTCAAAGAGATCCTGATACTCCAACACAGTACCCTCCTGAATGAGCTTGTTGAATTCCCCAACTACATATTCATGACCCAACTCTTGAAATCTAAAATTAAGGTCATCACAAAACTCTCTCCACTGTACCACCCCTTTCCCAACTTGATAATCTTGATACCATACATCAGCTCATCCTTCTAAATGCATCGAAGCTATCATAACCTTCTGGTCTTCATCCATCAGGTGTAGTTGGAAGAACTTAGTGCATTTACGGATCCAAGATATTGGATTATTACCATCAAATTTAGGGAAATATATCTTAGGTTTGTGAGCAGAAACGAACTGATTATTATGGAGTTGATAGTTACCTCTCACAAATTCATTTACCCTTGGTTGATCCTGAGATTTTTCCGGGGTCTCCAAAACTCCATCTCCATCATTGGTTTTACTCGACATTCTTGCTTCAAGAACTGCCATCTGAGATTCGAATAACTTTATGAGACTGTTTTGAGAATCATCGAATTTCTTCGCCATTTCTTTGAAACCCTCTGATTGCTCTTGAGATAACTCATTCACTCACTTCTGCAGTGCATCATACTCCTTCTGGGTAACCATTTTTTTAACAGGAACACTCGGATCGAGTGATCTGATACCAATTGTAGTGATCTACACTACAAATCAGTTCAGAAGCAACTCAAATCTCTAAGGATAGAGATTTAGAATGGGTAGAAGAGAAATTTGGGAGAGAAGAACAATTTTGATTAATTCTCAATGGTTCAATAGCATCCAAGGCAAGAGCCTTTTACACCACAACTCACAAGTGCGACGCACGTGTGAAGTGTCACTAACAACGGCTAACAAATTTAAATTACAAAATAACCTACTTGGGTGCCCTTAACCATGGAGGCTGCCCTTAACCGTCTAAGAGATACTTGGGTCATGACATTTTCATGGGATTATGAAAACATGAAAAATATGCTAATAAAAGAGTAGGACGTGTGAGTCATCTAGGGTTTGGCCGACCGGCCATGACTCGTGCACACGGGTTTCCTAAGTTTTATTATTTTTCATGGGACGAAGGAAATATCATGAGATTAAGGAGTTTTCATGAAATTAGGGCAATTAATAAAATAATGAGGAAATATGAGGTGTGGGGCCGGCTAGGACCAGGCATGTCCGGTTGGCCAATGGTCACGCCCCCCTCATGATCTCCTTGATTTTATATTATTTCCTCCGCGCGGAGGAAGCACCATGAAGTTGAGGAGTTTCCTCAAAACAAAGGATATTTGTTCAAGCGAAAGGTTTTTCATGAACTCAGAGAAAACAACAAAAATATGAGACTGGTGTGGGATTGACCACGGCACGATCGGCCGGTCAGTGGGTCCATGCTCCCAGCGCCTTGGTCAATTTTTATTTATTTGTTATTTTCGTCCTATTTTGCATAGGTTCATCGTTTCGTCGTATTTTGAAATACTTGCTCGTGCGGTGGTTGTTAATGTATCATTGTTGAATACAATTGCACCATCTGAGACAGGGCTTGATCAGGCGGTAGCCCTGATTCCCGTGCATCCAATATTTATTACTAATCCATGGACTTCTGCTGGGAAGAACCATGGTTTGCGTAATGAAATATTTGCGAAAATATTTGAATATTTTCAGCAATTCTGCGGATGAACTCGAGAATTTATGTTTAAGACAGGGCTTGCTCAGGCGGTAGCTCTGATGCCCGTGCGTCCAATATTTATTACTAATCCATGGACTTCTGCTGGGGAGAACCATGGTTTGCGTAATTAAATATTTGCGAAAATATTTGAATATTTTCAGCAATTCTGCGGATGAACTCGAGAATTTAAGTTTAAGACAGGGCTTGCTCAGGCGGTAGCTCTGATGCCGGTGCGTTCAATATTTATTACTAATCCATGGACTTCTGCTGGGGAGAACCATGGTTTGCGTAATGAAATATTTGCGAAAATATTTGAATATTTTCAGAAATTCTGCGGATGAATCCAAGAATTTAGGTTTGAGACAAGGCTCGCTCAAAGTGCGAGTAGCATTGATGCCGTCGTCCAATATTTATTACTAATCCATGGACTTCTACTGGGAAGAACCATGGTTTGCGTAATGAAATATTTGCGAAAATATTTGAATATTTTCAGCAATTCTGCGGATGAATCCAAGAATTTAGGTTTGAGACAAGGCTCGCTCAGCAAAGGTAGCATCGATGCCCGTGCGTCCAATATTACTAATCCATGTACTTCTGCTGGGAAGAACCATGGTTTGCGTAATGTGATATCTGCGAAAATATTTGAATATTTTCAGAAATTCTGCGGATGAATCCAAGAATTTAGGAATGATTAATTTATGACTTTATACTAGCAGAGCAAGTTTTTCGGGAGTTGTTCATCCCGTAATAGAAATTATGACTGAAGTATTCAGTACTCATGAGATATGTCGTTGTCCAGATGTGAGACTACATTTATATATACACTCTGAGAGAAAGTATTCTCCGTCAGAGGATTCGATGAGAGACCCGTGTCTCCATATTCACGCCTAATTGTTGAGTCAGCGGTTCATGTAATTATGGGTTTACGATTTTAGCCTTTGTCGAAAATCCACCATCTACATTAAGTCCCCTGCTTAGTGAGGAAAGTTGTGTTCCTCAGTCAGCATTGAATGGTGATTTTCCGGTCATAACAATACAAGTAATTGAACTCAGTCGTAAGTTAAGATGTTACCGGATTTCGATTGTACGAGCATACCATAACTTGAATGAAGATTCCAGCGGCATGCTAGAGCGTCATTTTATGAGCATGAATTGGTGTTGAACCTCTAATTTGGACGACGGGTCCTTGGTCGTTTAGTATTCGCGGGATGAGACCTATCCGTCACCTTCACGCATGCATCAAGAGGAGGAAAAGTTGCCGGACCACCAGCGCCGCCGCCACCATCCGGCCGTTTGCTGGCGGCGCCGACAGGTATGAGTCCGAACTTTTTTTTTTTTTTTTTTTGCTGATGTTTGTTAATGTTCATGAGTTCTATGGGTTGTTCACATATTTTTCATGATAAAATTATATACCCGTGTATATATGAGTGGGTTTCATCGAAAACCCTCGTTTTTGAAAATGTATGTTCGTTTGATCGTTAGTTTTTGAAAACTAGTAATAATCCCTGATTTAGGAGAGGTTTTCCTTCATATGTGAATATTTAGGTTAAATGATGAAACTATGTTGATGAGCTTTCACGTGAGCCAAAGTTTTATCACAAAAGTGAATTTTTCACAAAACCGTAGTAAAATCTTCGTTTAAAAGAATAACGATGATGCGGAGAAGAGAGTTCTCCTCTTCATGTATATATGAACTTGTGTCCAGTGATAAAATTTTGTGTATGAGCTTTCATGTAAAACTTTATCATGTAATGCGTGAGTTCTCACAAAATTGAAATAAACCTTCATTTCAAATACGTATGACGGCACGAAGGAAAAGAGTTTTCTTGTAAAAACATGGTCGGTTCATGGAAAAGTTCTTTTTTCTTTGAAACCGTGGAGTATCCACGATTTATTTTTATGAGCTTGGCTCACGTTGAAAAATATTCATTTATTTACGTGAGTAAATAAACGTTCTGTTTATATATATATGCAGATATATATTGTTTCTCTAAAATCAAAACTTGAGTTTTGTGTGATGTTGCTTAGAGATAAAATTATTTATGATGAAATAATGTTTTAGTTTCTATAATTCTATGGTGAATGTTCACTCAGTAGAAAAGTTGATGATTTTATGAAAAATCTGAGTTCTTGAACGTCTTTTGTAGGTCTTGAACAAGCAAACGATTTTGGAGCATTAACTCTAGCATTACTCTCACTACTGTTAGTGGAAGCGTAAAAAGGTAAGAGTTAAGAATTACCATTTTTGTAGATGCTGGTGTGAGCATCCTGATCATTTCTGTTGTGCTTTAATTCCACTGCTTTGATGAAATCTGCATCTACGGATGATATACTGAAGTAGGAATGTTGTATGGACGTCATAGAAACTTTGCAAGAATGACCGGTTCTCATGACGATGCTTCCAAAGATGATATTTCCATAGATGATATCTCTACAGATGCAGCTTCAAGAAATGGTGCTTCTGGGACCTCTGAGTGATGGTGAGTGATCCTTAATTTTGAGTTGTACTTCGCTAATTTCATTAGATTTTCCACAGGATGATCGTATAGTGGAATCCTGGATAGATGTTGACTCCACAGAAATGGAAGAAAGTCTACAGGAGTGGAGAACCCAGAAGTGAGGACTACATGATGCTAGAAAATGACGTGTAGTCCCCAGCCGTTTCTTTGATGAGTTGTTAGCGCTCCTTGTGTCATGAATTTGCCCGTGCAATTAGGATTATGAGACCAAGATTTGTTACTTCTTCTAGACTTTTTCTCCATCGATTGATGGTCTTCAACTTGTTCCCGGACAAGCAATTCATGAATCCAGCACTGATGAAAAAGTTGATGTAAGTATATTTTAAATGCGGTGTTCTTGGAATCTCCTTGAATGAAGTAATAATAATTGTTGATGATGAATCCATGAAGAAATCATTGTAGATTAGCATCATGCTGATGAAGCGTGCTCTTCTTTGGGATATGGCAATATGGAGAATTCCCGAAATCCCGAACCGAATGGAGATAACGGCTTTGCTAATGGAAATTCCAGTATTTCCGAGCCTTCAAATGATTTAGAGATTCCCCAGTAAGTATATCTCCTTTGAATCATTCTAATCCCATGTAATCTTCGCATTAGGTGCCAAACGAAGAAGTTGGGAATCATGGATCCAATAATGATGATTTGGGCAATCCAGGAGTCGTTGGTGACAAGACTTTCATAGTTTCACCTCAGGATAATGAAGTGTCGGTCGCTGATGCCGTGGAGGTGGTGGAAACTTCAATTGTGCCTCAGACGGTGGAACCCGAACCCGACATAGCAGAAGATACTTCCCCTGAAGTTGTCTCTATGACACTGCTCCAGTAACTGGGAACCAGATGATAGTGCATGAGTATCCTATTGCAGGGATTTCCTTTATCCTCAATTTAGTGAGTTATATCACCATCTTGTTGGAGGTTTTAGCGTTCCCATCAGATATGTTGCTATATACAAGGAACTATAGGAAATGTATGGACACATTGTTGTTACTCGGGATCCAGGACGTAGTTTTTTCTTGACGAAACAAGTAGAGGCCATCTTGCGTGTTATAGATGATATTAGGATTGCAGCCAGAGATGTTGTTTCCCAAGATTTACTCTTTGATTGGGAGTGAAACTTGAAGAATGTTGAAGAACTTGTCTTCAATATGAAGTGGCTCCGTGAAAGACTTGAAGTTATCAAGAAAGTAGAAAAGGGGTGGCGCTCCTTTACCTACTAGTGATGTCGTGTTGAAGAAGATGAAGTAGACGAGCTAACCAGGAGGCTAGAGGTACCTTGATGAAGGACTTAGCGAAAGACCTGGTGGACATCGATCGACTGTAGATGTTATGAATCCCGTCCATGAATTCTTGCATTTAGTATGTTCTGGGAGCCGTAGGAACCTCACATGACGTCGGAATTCAATGCTTGACCCCAACTTTTGAGGCTAAGAGACTGAGTTATTAAATGATAGAAGAATCACTCAATCTGGAGTTGTAGAAGTCCGCCAACGAAGCGTGCACATTTGCAATTTGTAATCCCGTACAAATTTCTTAGGTTTCGTAGACTTGACGGTAAAGGCCATAACTTTCAGCTTGTATGTCCAATTAATGCGCCCTTTTGGTATGTTGTTGAAGAGACACAGGCGAACATCTTTTGTTGAGGAATTATTATCCCATTCCTCACCCATTGGCACGTTTTTTGCAAACCCATGACCTGAAGTGTGTTGTACCTCATCTGTATAGGTGACGAGAACATATTGTAGAAGACTTTGGATAATGCCCACCAGTCGTGCCAGCTTTGGGAAGACTTCATGTGAGCATGTTATCAGGTTTACACATCTTGATATGAATCATTGGTTCTTAGAGAAGTCCGCTTCATGTGTACTACTTCAGAGAATGATTAGTTGATGAAGCTTTGAGGATGTTGCTCCTGAGACCGTTGTTGGTGTTGAGACCATGAATGATCACGCTCCAGAGATATTTGTCGATGTTGAGATAATGTATGGTTTTCCCTTATAGATTATTGTTGATGCTGATACCACGGTTGAAGTTGCTTCAAAGACCGAAAAGGATAAAACCATGGTTATAGACACAGTAGTTGCTCCTCCATCCAGCGAGTCTTTTGGTAGGTTGAGCATCTCTAAGATGAAGGTGTTCTGGGAGTTCAACATGAATTCTCCTGAAGTATGATTTTACTGTGAACTGGATTCATCAGTGAGTCGACGATGTTGCGGCGAATTACATCAGTAGCCTTCATTCTGGGTGTGATCGGTGAAGAGAATAAGTTTCTCAGTCGTGCAGGAGCTTGTGATGTAGGGAGATCCCGTTGATGAAGTTTCATGGAATCACATTTGGTTGCAATAACTTGTTATGTGGATAACATTTATTAAAATAAAACCGTTTTCTCCAGTAACATCAAGTCCCCAGCGTTGTTGAAGGAATTCGTGCCTTCCTTGGGTGAATGATATTGCATCTGCTTCAGAAGTCTTGTCATGGAGATAGTGAAGACTCGGCGATTGTAGTTTAGTTGCACTTCAATTGCGCTGGTGGTGGATCAGTATGTCATCCTCGATTTATTTATGCTGAAGGTAGAGGCGTCATTATCGAAGGTGTACTCTTTGATTGGGAGTACAATTTGAAGACTCCTTAGATGCTCTAGCGTTGAAGTGTCAGATTCAACCACTTGGTAAAATGATAATCCGGTGAAGCTATCATTCATAACATCTTGCGGATTTTCTAGCAGAATTGAGTCCCCGTGCTAGGATGGCATGTGAGGAAATAAATGACATAGACATGAAGTGAATGAAACTTGCCTGAGTGTGGAACCTCTTGACGAATATCTATGTATCTTTTGCAGGTTTTTGCTTCAACCTCGTCGAAGTTTGAAATTCCTCGAAGTACTCTGATGATGGAATGTCCGTCAAACCTTCTGGACCAGAACTTCCTTCGTTGGAGGAATGTGTAACCAAAGATTCTCCGTAAGTATCCATATTTTCAGTGTGGACCTACGCTCGTCTGAAGGATATGTCATATCCTGGATCTTCCTGATTATGCGAAACTTGGTTTCTGTCTAGGTTGGGCTTATGTTCACTTTGAGAGTGATGTATCCATGAGTATTTCCGAGCGCTCCTTCGAGGTCTTCTGATTGAGATGGAGAACGAGTACTTTCTTGCCGATCGATGCATGCGGATCCGATGGTTTTTACTGGAATGTTGTTGATGGTGGTCTCAATATCGATCAACGTTCTTCCAAATTCGTTTCTTCTGAGATTGACTGTGGTAAGAAGTCCCCAGTCGTACATCTCTTGATATGTGAATGGAGGCTCAAGAAGTATTTTCGGTATGGACTTCTTTACACGATGTGGTTCAGTACTGTGAACATGTTTCTCCTTTGTCCCTTCGACAGATAACGCATGTTCGTCTTGAACTGCTTCTCTGATAGGTTGTCCAAAAAGTGTAAAGGTTCTGACTGGGAGAGGATTCTTGTGTACTCCTTCAGTCCCCAGTTTAAGATATTGCGGATCAACCTTCTCTTTGAGAATGTGTTTCAAAAAATGCGCAGTTGCTTTGTGGGATGATTGACGAACCTGTGGAAGTGGCAGTAACGAAGACTTTACATGTCTTCTTCAGTTGGTTCTTTCCGGACATATAGCAACTTGATTGCACCATCTTGGATCCATTCATATAGGAGTTCGATCACCTCTTCAATGGAAAAGGAAAGTCATGTGCTTTTGATCAACAACTCTTGTGTGTTGGTCATAGGCTTGTGCATCTTGATTATTTTTGCTTTGTGCCTTTGAAGGAGCTGAGGTATGCTTGCGCGGAAGTTTGGATTTCCATTTGCTCCCTTCTTCAATAGTGTTTGTGGAAGGTTGGAGGTTGTACTGCTTGTTGATCAGATGCCTACTTCCTAAAGTGTCTCGCGATTCTTCAGTCTTTGTGGATTTTGTTCTTTCCAACAGAGCAGGTGCAGTGGTTGCTGATCTCTTCGCGGCTTCATGGAGCCCTGAGAAAGTCTGGAAATCATAATTTTCCAGTAAGGCACTATAAACCGGGAGCATGCCATTGATGCACAAATCTACTAGCTGTTGTTCTGTGACATTTAGATCATAACAATCCAGGGCTTGGACTCTGAATCTTTTCACATAATCATCAGGATGTTCGTTGCTCCTTCAAAACATCCTTTATAGATCAGAGAGAGTGATTTGCTCTTACACAAAGAAGTCAATCATCTCTCTCCAATCGGTGATATTTCCCGGTGCGATGTTGTTGTACCAGGTGTATGCTCTTCCTGTCAGAGACTTTGAAAATTCCTTCATACGGACGACATGTTGTGCTCGTGTTCGCCCCATAATTCCTTGGAAGAGGAATCATATGTATGGAAGCAGGATATGAAGGTTGATGAAGATGGGCAGATGATGCCTTGTATTTTCCTCGATACTCAAATAAGTGCTCCAGGTCTTCACGTGTGATGAAATATGCGGGTTCCATTGCTGGAGAGTCATCTGCAGCTTTGCGGAATTCTTCATCATGTACAACATGGATTGGAGAGATTTCAGGATCATCAGTTGAAGATGTTTCTTTAGCTTTTCCTTTCTCGTGTTGAGGCTGAGTTCGTTTAGACGCAATCTTGTTTGTGAGAGTTTTGAGATGAGCAAACAACTATTTCTGTGATGCAACTACGTCAGTCTGAACCCTCATGGGATCAACTATGGTAGGCTGATTTCCTTTGGTTCTTCAAGAGATCAACCGAAAGGAGGATTGTTGATGGCGCCAGTGCCGTCACTTGCAGGGGTGATCACTAGAGCATCAGTGCTTGGAGGAGTGATGTTAGAGGTAGGATAGAGAGGTTGGTGACGATGGACATGCGGTGTCTTGTCTTACCCATGACTCTCCAAAAGGCGCTCCAAGTCTTCCCAAATGATAAAACTTGATGACTCTTTGCTGATGAATTGCCTGTAGTTTTGTTGGTTTCATCTTCGTCCACGGTGTAAATTGGAATTACCTCAGGGTTAGCAACATCTGAGGATTTTTTCTTCTCTTTCCCTTTGTCTGGAGTTTTCTCTGACAGCTTGGCGGTAAGAGTCTTCAAGTGATCAAATAGCTTTTGTTGTGACGCGGCCATATCTGTCTGATTTTTTGCAAGAGTTTCTTGCGCTTTGACGAGATCAGCCATAGTTTATGGTGGGTTTCCTCTGACCTCTTCGGGCTGTCGGCCGAACAAAGGATGACCTTCTGCGTTGTTGTGAGGAGGAGCGATGTCACCACCGTCAGTGTTAGTGGCCGGAACGGTTTCCGGGATGTCTTCATTGTTGCTAGTACTAGCGATGTTTGCGTTAGGGTTTGTGACCGATCCTGACCTTAGACCAACCATCTTGTGAGAATGGGAGATTGCAACCGAGAGAATGATCTCCCACTGTGGTCGCCAATCTGTAGATGGGGAAAAACGATCTGCTGGTTTTTTCGGAATTGAGAACGACCGTGCGGAGGAGATTCCTTGAACCGAGCAAAATGTTCAACCTTACACAGATGCACCGCTATGAAGGGGGTTCTTTTTAGTTCGAGAGACCAATCTGTAGTACTCCATCCTAAACCAAGACAATGGCCGTTCCAGAGTAAATTCGGTCACAAGAGAGGATGGGTTGGTCTGTAGGAGGGAAGCGAGAAATGTGTGAGATCAATGGTGATCTGAGATTGTAGGTGTGTTATGGTTTCCGTGTAATGCTCTGAATGATTGAATATTGCCTGATTGAGAGTGATTTCTTTGAGTTCGTGTAGACGAATGAGCGTCTGTATGAACTTTGTTGAGAAATTTCTCGTTCAGACGATTGTTGTTCGAATGTTTGAGAACTCTTCGAATCTTTTTTTTCAATCGGGATTCAGAAACATTATATAATGCCGGAGTTGAAAACACCTTGATCCCATGAAGTGTGACAGTTGATGGAGTGAAGGAGTGGAGAGATGGAAATAATGCTCAAAACCAGTTGCGCTCATTGTGCGGGGACTTGGTTGATTTTCCACCCACTACTTTTCTAACTTCCTCAACTGATTGCACGACTTGCTCACATTTCATCGTGTGTTTGAACACACGTGCCGTAGACCGCCAAACCAAAACACTAGTTGATATCCCCCCAAGTGACACGATTGATGTGTCGTGGTTAATTAAGTCAGTTGCTGATTTCATGACTTCGTGGGACGATGAGTCCACGTATTTGCTGAGTTAAACATGGTTTTGTAAAATGTTCTGCAACTCATGAATCGAACGTGTCTCATTGAGATAGTTGATAAGATCCTCACGTTGAGGAGATAAAGTTTGCTCGCTAATTTATTTAATATTGATAGTTAGTTAATTTGAGTAAATATTGCTCATCGAGCAAGTGTTGCTCGTCGATGAAATATTTGAGTAAATATTGCTCATCCGAGCAAGTGTTGCTCGTCTCGATGAAATATTTGTAGCGTGACCAAAATAAAATATTAATTAAAGCGCTGGTAATTTAACCGAGCATAATTAATAAGAATATTGATCATGAGATCAGTGTGAAATTATTAGTGTTTGAATCTGGAATCATGATCCTTGGATTCAGAAACCCTAATTTGATCAATTGATGACCAATTGATGATTTATTTGAAATTAACCATAGAATGAAGGAGAACCGACTTCATGGGACCGTGGATCAACCATGAAATTCTCATATGCTCACGTGAGCGAAATCCAAGACCTATTTGAAGAGTTGGTGAGTTGTTGAAAGAATGATTAAATGCTGGTTTAATCATTTTTATCAATTATCTTTGGGTTCAGCATTAGGTGATATAACCTAATTAATTATTATTAAAATATGAGGGACCGACCAAGGGGTTGTGAAACCAGCCCTGGGTGGTCACGGGATCAAATGACGATCGCTCCGTCAAATTCTGAAATTGTTTGGAGAGTTTTGGACCTAATACGTGCAATTGTGCAAATTAGGTCAGATTGTGAGAAACACGTGGGACTGGCTCATTGCGAGCCAAAAAGCCAACCCTGGTCGGTCAAGGTAACATGCTTTCGTCGTCGAGACGTCCGTGTCTCAGTTCTGAGAATTTTGATATTTTTTGGTGCTCGTTTGAGCGACCGTTTGAGAAAATATGACAAAATTAAGGTTTTCTGATAAAACCGTCAAAACTTCATCGGATGAAGGAAAATAATGAAAATTGAAGGAATTATGAAGAGGTGAGGGACCGACCAAGAGGTCATGAAACCGGCCCTGGGTGGTCATGGGATCAAATGTTGATCGTTTGAGCACTCCCAGATTGGTTGAAACCCTAATCAGCGTCCTTTGGTAAAATCAACATAGATTTCTCATACGGACTCGGATTTTTCTGGTCCGCCCCTCCATTACGTACGGAAAAGAATTTCCTATCTCCCAACGCGAGAATATTTAGGTTTTAAGCTCTTTCGGGAGGTGAAAACAGCCAGAGAGTAAAACTCAGGAAAATCAAAGGGGCCGGTCCCTTAACATTTTTCCTAATATGATAAAACGAAGGAGTTTTGATGAAATAAATGAGTTTCCATGAGACAAAGGAAACATAAAAAATCATAAATAATAAAATAAGGGACGAGTGAGCGTGTGGGACCAGCTTGGAGCATGACTGGCCGACCAAGGCCCGGTCCCGTGCGTTTTCCCTATTTTATGCATTATTTCATGATTCGAAGGAATTTTCATAATTTGAAGGAAACATCATGAAATCAGGGAATTTTCATGGGATTATGAAAACATGAAAAATATGCTAATAAAAGAGTGGGATGTGTGAGTCATCTAGGGTTTGGCCGACCGGCCATGACTCGTGCACACAGGTTTCCTAAGTTTTATTATTTTTCATGGGACGAAGGAAATATCATGAGATTAAAGAGTTTTCATGAAATTAAGGAAATTAATAAAATAATGAGGAAATATGAGGTGTGGGGCCGGCTAGGACCAGGCATGGCCGGTTGGCCAATGGTCACGCCCCCCTCATGCTCTCCTTGATTTTATATTATTTCCTCCGCGCGGAGGAAGCACCATAAAGTTGAGGAGTTTCCTCAAAACAAAGGATATTTGTTCAAGCGAAAGGTTTTTCATGAACTCAGAGAAAACAACAAAAATATGATAAAAATATGAGACTGGTGTGGGATTGACCACGGCACGATCGGCCGGTCAGTGGGTCCATGCTCCCAGCGCCTTGGTCAATTTTTATTTATTTGTTATTTTCGTCCTATTTTGCATAGGTTCATTGTTTCGTCGTATTTTGAAATACTTGCTCGTGCGGTGGTTGTTAATGTATCATTGTTGAATACAATTGCACCATCTGAGACAGGGCTTGCTCAGGCGGTAGCCCTAATGCCCATGCGTCCAATATTTATTACTAATCCATGGACTTCTGCTGGGAAGAACCATGGTTTGCGTAATGAAATATTTGCGAAAATATTTGAATATTTTCAGCAATTCTGCGAATGAACTCGAGAATTTAAGTTTAAGACAGGGCTTGCTCAGGCAGTAGCTCTGATGCCCGTATGTCCAATATTTATTACTAATCCATGGACTTCTGCTGGGGAGAACCATGGTTTGCGTAATGAAATATTTGCAAAAAATATTTGAATATTTTCAGCAATTCTGCGGATGAACTCGAGAATTTAAGTTTAAGACAGGGCTTGCTCAGGCGGTAGCCCTGATGCCCGTGCGTCCAATATTTATTACTAATCCATGGAATTCTGCTGGGGAGAACCATGGTTTGCGTAATGAAATATTTGCGAAAATATTTGAATATTTTCAGAAATTCTGCGGATGAATCCAAGAATTTAGGTTTGAGAAAAGGCTCGCTCAGGAGGTAGCACTGATGCCCGTGCATCCAATATTTATTACTAATCCATGGACTTCTGCTGGGAAGAACCATGGTTTGCTGAGTTTGGAAGGTATGCGTTCCAGTTTGCGTACTGGCGAAACCGTACCCGTATGCATACCTAAGTGGATAATGTTCTAAAATCGGTTTGTTCATGAACTAATATATTTATATATTAAGGAATGAAATCTTTTGCAAACCATGGATATAATGTTCATCACTTGATTCGAGTGAATCAAAATCGATTTTACTTCAATTGTGTCTTGTATACTTCTATGAGAATATAAATAATTAAACAAATCTAGAACTAGTTTCATTAGAGTCATTTGAACTAGTTATGGTTAAGATGAATGAGGTTGATATAAAATTGTTCATATAGATAACTTCAGTTAACTATTGCTAAACCAACAAGGTGTACACGTTTAGGTATGGTTACTCATATCTAAATGAAGTCTTTTCATTTGTGTGTAACAAGCTAAGTTCGATCTAACGGTTGAAAGATATTAGCTTGAGTCTAATTAGGTTTTCATCTAACGATGAATATTGAATGCTTTGTTACCAAGGTAACATTGATTGCAAACCCTGATTTGAAGACTATATAAAGGAGAACTCTAGCAACTGGGAACCCTAATCCCCACATCTCTTGTATGATACTAGTTGCAACTAGAGTCGATTCTCCTTTAACGTTTGGTTTTTCACGAAACCTTGTATGTTAACGACTTAAAGACTTCATTGGGATTGTGAAGCCAGACCCAACTATTTTCTTTGTAGTTGCGTGATCTGATCTTGTTGTTTCTATCGTGATTGAGTACTATCTTCTCTAAGATTGGATCGAGATTTAATCATCGATATGCAAGATAAAAAGTAGTCACAAACATCTTCGTCTCATCGTTTGTTATTCCACAATATCTAGTTTCGCTACCATACGATTAAGATTATTGTGAGGTGATTGATATTTCTAGGATTTTCTTCGGGAATTTAAATCCGGTATATCAATTGGTTCCTGTTCACCTTGATTTATCAAAAGACGGAACAAAACTAATTGGTTTATCTGTGGGAGACATATTTGTCTATACAATAGACTCTTCTGTATGAGACAAATTTGTTTATCAAGTCTTCGACTTTGGGTCATACCAACTCTTAGTTGTGGGTGAGATCAGCTAAGGGAATCAAGTACGTAGAGTCCTGCTGGGATTCAGATATGTAAGGAGCGCAATTGTACCTTGATCAATGTGAGATTGGTTAGGGCTCAACTACATTTTAGTCCGAAGTTAACTTGGAGTAGGCTAGTGTCTGTAGCGGCTTAATACAGTGTGGTGTTCAAATCTGGACTAGGTCCCGGGGTTTTTATGCATTTGTGGTTTCCTCATTAACAAAATTTCCGGTGTCTGTGTTATTTCTTTTCTGTATTATATTTTGTTATATAATAAAAATATCACGGGTTGTGCGTAGTTCAATCAATTAGAGAATCCAACCTTTGGTTGTTGATTATATTGATTGACACTTGAACATTGGTCTTTGGTACCGTTCAAGTTATTCACATAATAATCAGGCTCGCGGATTTCTATCTGTTTGATTTGCTGATTAGTTTGTGAAACAGAGATATAACTCTTGGATATATTTCCATTGATTGAGTCTAGCTGTCTAGTTGATTCTCTTGGAATTATATTGGATTTGTCCATACAGATTGATAAGCGAAATATTGGGTGTGGTTGTTATATCCCCACTTTTTCAAGTCGAAATATTTAATTACTAAACTTTTGCAGCTCATGTCATCAAATTGAAGTGCTTGCAAGTGCACGTCTGTCGATAAGACAGTATACAGATGCAGTTCGTTTCACATGGACTAAAACTGTTACTTTCAATTTTTAAATAAATAAAATGATAAGAGGAATAATTAAAGATAATAAAAATATAAAATAAAGAAAAGAAACATAGGGTTCCAAGAATCCACCCTTATTATGCGTAAATCATTCAACATTTCTCCATAATACTTTACTTATTAGCACAAGACGATTTAGGACACGGGTACGTCTCGGATGATCAAACTTTATAATCAACAAAATTCTCAAAATTTAATAATTCTACCCATTTAGGTGCTGGTCTCTAATTAGAAAATGATTACAAAGAAAGCAGGCACAAGGACATATGAATAAAACTATTATCGTTAATGCTCGAGAATATAAGACCAAGAAAAAGTATTATTAAAAATGAGTTGAAATCTCTAACACATAATAGGGCTTCATTAGTAACCCAAGTGGGGAGATTACATTACTCCGTTACCAAAGAAAATAATAAGAAAAGAAATATAAAAAAAATGCTACTATTTAGCCCTCGGCTACGGACCTCCCTCCTCTTTTTCCATTTGCTTTAACCAGTATTTATAGTTTTCAAAGGAAACCACTTTCCTTTCCCATATCCACTACCACATCATCATCCAATGAAAGTATGCCACGTGTCAAATAATATAAAAATCCTCCAATCAAAATGCGCCATGTGTCAAATACTGCAATCAATATCTTAATTATTATTTCCAACCATAAAGAATAATATTATTTCCCAAATTTCATATATTCCATTACTCCTCATCATAAAGAAATATTTTCTTCATTAAACAAAATATCTTCAAATATCCTTTATCATAATATCTTGCACATGGTCTACACACTTCGTGGTACATTTCTACACACGCCATATCCAAATAATTTGCCCAATAATTCTTCATGTTTCCTTTTGGGCTTAACCAATCAAATCACTTCCTTTCTCCAGCAGGATTCCGCATTTTAGTCCATAGAGCTTTATTTTCTAAAAACTGCAGAAATAAATAAAATCATCAAATATGTACAAAATAAAGAACTAAAAAATGTAAATTTGAGTAGTAAATATGTAAGAATTAAGCAATTATCACACCCCCAAACCTACATATTGCTAGTCCTCGAGCAATACTAAAAAAAAAAAAAAGAATCCTAACTCACAGTCGCATGCATTGATGGTATTTTCAATGATGTTGTAGTAAAAGGTTCTTTAAGACTTGTGAAAGCAGATTTTTTTAGACTTAATTTTTAAAGCAAAAAGAAAACAAACTCAAAATAAAGTTTTGTAAAAATTATGGAGAGGCTGGGGCTAGGATTCCACCATTGGTCGATATTAGTGATTTAATAAAACAATAATTACGCAACTCAACATTCAAATTGATTCTAATAGTATTGCCTAGACGTGTAGATTTTCAAAAGAATAGATGTTAATCCAAGCATAGAATATCAAAACCTAAAGCAAGCATATTCTATCAAGAGAAAACATACCTAACTAATCAAAATCATATAATCAATTTTTAGTTCAATGCAAAATAATCATAATAGAGTTGTTATAATTAATTAAAAACAGAAATGTATCACTTTTACCGAAACGACTACTTCCTCCATCGCCCCAAGGATTAGGTTTAGCTCATCTTGGTGGAAACACGCTCAAAAATTGATTTCATTGCTCAAATGGTGTTCACAAATGATTAAATGGAGAAAATAATGATTAAACCAGTTTGTAACACTTGTATTTGTTACAAATTCGGCTGTTACAAAGAACGATACATATAAATTGTTGCGGCTACTGTAGCGATACGACCCTACAACCTCTGTCGTTCTCACTGTTGCATAAACGACTGTCTGTAGGGGTCAATGTTATTCGTGTTCTTCAGCTCATGCAGCAGCAGAAACATATTTTGTAATTTCCCTCTTCGGCTCTGTTGAGGCTCCGTAACTCTCCCAAACTCTCTGTCCCTCTCAGTGAAACCCATAGAGTCTATTTATACTCAACGGGGCGAAGAAAATCCTCGTCATTACTTCAAATAATCTTCATAACTCGGATGTAAAGAAAGATATTCTAAGAATATTTTCTTTCCCTAATATATCTCATGATGCTGTTTTCTCGTGTTAAAACACTCCAAACATGCTCAGTCAACATCCAAGAAGTGGTTACACACGCTGTAGGCATACACAAACTTCTGTCACCAGCTCAAATGACTCGAGAAGAATAACCGAAACCCGTGTTGCTCTGTTTACTTCAATCTTAATGTTCAGCCAATTTCGATCAATTCCAACAACCCTACCACGTCTGTTAACCGTAATCAAGTCTCCCCCAACAATTTGAGCCATTGAGTCTTTCTAGAATGCCCTCAAATCTCGAACGAAAATTCTGCAGGTGAGAAACAAACTTTCCCGCCATTTTTTCTTATTTGAACTTTGAAGATGGATGCCCCATATCCAGAGACGGGGTGCGAATAGTAGCCGGCCCCCTGGGGGTGCCCTTATACAACATGAGGGTGCCTTTAGTAATTTTCTCCGGGGGGGGGGGGTCAAATAGCACTTTTTGAGCAACTTTTTTCACACAAGTGTATTCCTCCAAAAACACCTACACAAACCTAAAAACACCATAATAAGTACATAATAAAGCACTAACAATAGAGACACTGAGGACAATTCAGACACAAAAATGTGTCTATCATGCATCCCGATTGCACTTAGCGTGTGCAACAAGCCTTTAAACCCCTATGTGACCCTTGTGACCGAGTTATAGTCTCGGTAGGGTTTACCAGAGGTGTACCCACAAAACCTTTAATCCAAATTGGTCACAAGTATTCAAAGAGCTATGAGGACATATATATTATCAACCTGTCACCAAGTAACTAGAATAAAGAATTGGGGCGACACATCCGCTCTATAGCTGGATAAAGAGATATCCGCTCTACAGCTGGATAAACATTATGAGACGCATCCGCTTTACAGCTGGATAAGATTAGGAGAGAGATAAAAATGAGAGGCACATCCGCTCTACAGCTAGATAAATTACGTGTGATGAGTTGAACCAGTGCTATAAATATCTTGTGTCAGATGAAAAGAGGACTAACAAAGCAACCAATATACATTTTTTTGTCGGCTCTCTCATAATGCTCACTAGAAACAACGTCTTCTTCGGCTTCAACTATTGATGATAAACTCTCGAACCTCTTAGAACCTTGACAATTAACTATTCTCCTCAATTTCTTCTTACTTGAAACTTCTTTATAGATTTATGTTCTTCCCCATGGCCGTATTGAACAAAAAGGTAACTGCAAAATGTGACTTTTTTTTTTTTTTAATTTAGGACCACAATAATAACAAGACTAATATTTACATAGCCATGAGAGAAGCACTTGGATCTTTGAAACTTGTAATGTCTTGGTATCATGAACTTCAACAACTTACATCGTTGTTTTTTTTTGCTCTTGTAACTTCTTGTACCTAAATCTTCAACTTTGATTTTGAATTCTGTTTTTCTTTATATTTTTGCTTATAAACCTTAAGCGTCTTCAATTTTGTTCTTATATTTTGATGTCGCTTCGCTTGTTGATGATAATTTTCTTCTGAGGGAGAGTCGTAATCCAGTAACTAAGACTACATGGGAGGTCGCTTTGTATTTCTAGCATTTCCTTCTGACCTAATTGTCTTTCTATCATGGATGGTTAGGTCCATCACGATTACCCTCTAAAAGGTAAATTTTTTCTCCTGAGTGTCAATGATCTCAATGTCTTTTTCTCTAATGTCTCACTAGAATGTTTTCCATAGCGATTCAAATTTTAATCTTTTCGGTGAGAAATAGTATGTAAACTTAGCTAATTGAATACTATGTGACACTATAAGTTTTAATAATGCAACTAAAATATTCTTCCATACCCCCAAACTTAAATCTAACATTGTGTCCTAAATGTTCTAAAGATGAAATTAAAAGTACGAAGAAGGAGAAACTGTTACCACTTTGAAGGAAAAAAGGAATGATATTACCGTGTTGCATGAGCATGGGTTACCTCCCAAACAGTGCTAAGTTTAAAGTCTTCAGCCAGACATCAGAAGAATTAGTCACCACATAAAATCATAAAGCAATAGTCGGAACAACTATGGGTCATCTGAATCAAATAATGTTAACAAAAATAGAAAAAACTGCAGTAGACTAGGAAAGTGAACCAACCAAATACACCTTTATCAAGCTTTCTATTTAAGACTACTATATTTAGTTGTGGTTCAGGTTCAGGTTCTATAAAAGGGTATGAATAAAATATTTTCATGGGCCAGGTTTCCTCAGTGGAAGGATCCGGAGGATCAGGTTGCAGAGTATGGAAAAACTCAAATAAGAACTTAGAAGCACATAATAATAACCCGAATAATTGGGGATCCTCTAAGTCAATCAGATTTGACTCACGCTGCTGACCACGATGAAAGCGGTGGTCATTCTTAAGAAGATGTGTCAACGATTCTAATTTCCTAAAATAATTATGTTGAGTTCTAAAAATTATATAATGACACATTTCAAATTGAGATACTCCCACATTTGGTAAATAAAATTTTGGTGGGACAACAAAGTCAATTATGGTATCATGGACCGGATTAGCCACATCAACCAGAGGATGGGTTTCTATGAACTGAATTTCTTTCTGGACATAACTAGCTTCAGTAAAACGTGCATGAAGATAGTCTCTAAATATGGTAGAGGCACATGTGTCAAGTCCCAAGTTAGGGACCTTTATAAGAGTTAAAGGTATACCACGGGGAGAATGATATTCACCCCCAAACCTAAAATTGTCAATATCCTTGGATAAACTAGTCAAAATTTCCCTAGTTTCTAAATTCTCAGATTTAGGAAAATGGTCTTTTATTTCTTCTAGGTTGTAATCATGTGGTTCTACATTTCTATAATCCTCAGAAGAGACTATTGTTTCTGAATCGCTAGACTCTAAAACATTATTCTCAGGATAAATCCTTTCCTCTAAACCATCATCATCTTCATAATTACAATGATATACTACACCATCTAAAACTATGGTGTCTCTAGTCAAATCCACTGCCTTTTGAATAGGTGAATAATCAACAATATTATTAGGATTTAAACTAGAAACACCATTATAATCATAAGGATCAATTGGTGTAACAATTTCTTCGTCATTATGACTACAAATTTCAAATTCTTCATCGACGTTATCATCATCATCATAACGATACGAGGATAGTTGAACCTTATCAAAACATGTAATGTATTCAGATCTAACCTCATCCTCTAAATTAGGTGAATAATTATATGTATTATCAAGGTTAAGATTGGAAACACTAATTTTGAATTCAAGTTCATTATGAGCAATAGCCTTAGATGCATTTTGGTCCTTCGGCTTATTAAGAGTCTCACACAGGTTATCCATGATTGTTTTAGATTCACATATAGATTTATTGAACTTTTTAAGTGATTCCTGTAAAGAAAGACTTGTCAATTGAAACTGTTTGAGTGCATCTTCTATGGAATGAGTTTTATATTCATTAGGAACTGGTGGCAATTGTTTGATAAAATCCTCTAAAGATGGAGAACTCTCAATTTTTTCGTTATAATATTGCTCACTTCCCCGTTCGTATGATTGGTGGACGTGCGAATAGTAACTGGGATCACCATGGTATGAACCATAACCCTCAGAAGGTCGGTAGTGGTCCCAAGTACTATCCACACTACGGTCATAGTACGGATACATTCCATTTAGATGCTCAGTTGAATAATCATTATATTGGTCCTTATAATACCAGCTCGACTTTTTCTTTTGTGCACGTGCAAATGCAGGGTCGACTAAAATTGGTAGGCTCAGGTTATCTTAAGATGAATATACCTACAGTCAAAGACTCGTTAACGGTACTGGGCTAAGGTTTGTGGAATTTCGGCTGGTAGCTCCCATAAGGCCCAAGGCACGGGTTCGGCGTACTTTTCTATGGGTTTTCCTAAAATTGGTTGTTTGACGATGCAATTGGTGTGTGCAACATGTTTTTTTTTTTTAGGAAAATAAATAAATTCTTAATCTAATTATGTACAATAAAACAAAATCTAGAAAATCCTAATCTAAATATTTACAAAAATAAATAAAAATTAAAATAAAATATGGAATTATCTTACTTACCTTTAGGCAACCAATTTTTTTTAATTTCCACTTTCAATGCACTTAAACCTGCACACCAAAAATAAAAACATACCCACAAATAAAATCTAGAAAATAAAATAAATAAAATATAAAAGATATATAAAAAAAATCTAATCTATCTTAATATATACAAATTTAACAGAAACTAAGAATAACAACTTTTTTTTAGTCCCGGCAGCGGCGCCAAAAACTTGATGGGATATTTTATTATGCCGCAAGTGCACGGCTGGTGATAAGACAGTATACATATGTGGTTCGTTCCACAGGGACTAAAACTGTTATTTTCAATTTCTTAATAAATAAAATGATATGAGGAATAATAAAAGATAATCAAAATATAAAATAAATAAAAGAAACACAGGGTTCCAAGAATCCACCCTTATTATGCGTAAATCATTCAACATTTCTCCATAATACTTTTTTTTATTAGCACAAGACAATTTAGGACACAAGTACGTCTCGGATGATCAAACTTTATAATCAACAAAATTCTCAAAATCTAATAATTCTACCCATTTAGGTGCTGGCCTCTAATTAGAAAATGATTACAAAGAAAGCAAGCACAAGGACATATGAATAAAACTATTATCGTTAACGCTCGAGAATATAGGACCAAGAAAAAGTATTATTAAAAATAAGTTGAAATCTTTAACACATAATAGGGCTTCATTAGTAACCCTAGTGGAGATATTACATTAATCCATTACCAAAGAAAAGAATAAGAAAAGAAATATAAAAAAATGCTACTATTTAGCTCTCGGCTACGGACCTCCCTCCTCTTTTTCCATCTGCTTTAACCAGTATTTATAGTTTTCAAAGGAAACCACTTTCCTTTTTCATATCCACTACCACCATCATCCAATGAAAGTATGACACGTGTCAAATAATATAAAAATCCTCCAATCAAAATGCGCCATATGTCAAATACTGCAATCAATATCTTAATTATTATTTCCAACCATAAAGAATAATATTCTTTCCCAAATCTTCATATATTCCATTACTCCTAATCATAAAGAAATATTTTCTTCATTAAACAAAATATCTTTAAATATCCTTTATCATAATATCTTGCACATGGTCTACACACGTCGTGGTACATTTCTACACACGCCATATCCAAATAATTGGCCCAATAATTATTCATGTTTCCTTTTGGGCTTAACCAACCAAATCACTTCTTTTCTCCAGCAGAATTCTGCATTTTAGTCCATAGAGCTTTATTTTCTAAAAAACTGCAAAAATAAATAAAATCATCAAATATGTACAAAATAAAGACCTAAATAAATGTAAATTTGAGTAGTAAATATGTAAGAATTAAGCACTTATCAAGTAGATTGCATCGTACTCCATTGGTGTTTGCCAGATGAGTTGGCCACATCGATAAAATGGTTATGGAGCATGAGTACTAGTGGTAAAAGACTAACACTAGAAAGGCCGGTGTCGAAACAGATGATGCTGATGAAATATGTATAAATGAAGGAATGAATCTAACGTTTGGAAGGTAGTAATGCTGGTGTAATATGCACCAGTGAAAGAATGGCCCCGACACAAGCTTGACAACCTAGAATTGTGATGTTTATATAAAGGCCCCGACGCTGGGATGATGCCCCTGATTTTGGGATAAGCAATGATGACGGCGTCGTGGCCACGCCAACGCCATTAACACTTCACAATGACATATTTAAGATGAATATGTGCTTGTACGAGTAGTATTTATGTTGAACCATTCATGAAAGTAGATGTAGAGGAATTCATCTGATGAATTTTCGCACTCAAGATTGATTCAAATTGTTCTATACTAGTGGACAATTTATCTAAGAGATGGATAATTATTCGAGAACAATGTTAAGGAACAGAGCATCACAATAACATGTGATGAATGTATATTTTGTACAATCTGCGAAGAATTGCAATGAGCATCAATGTTACTCTGGGATTTTCTATGTGTCGCATACTACAAATATATAGAGATATAGATACTAAGAGCTCAGTAAATATTTTCTTATACGTATAAAATGCTAAGAGTTCGGCTGATTGAAACTCTAGATCGCATGTATATTTATAAATACGCTATAATGATAGTACATAGTACCTATTACCATTGAAGTATGTATTCTTAATTTCTGACGTAATATATATATATATATATATATCTTTTTTATGATATAGGACTTGAGGGATTTTACAATTTTCGCCTTCAGAAAAAACCCACCATCAACACCTGGTAAGCTAGTATCTTCTCTTAACTTTAGAAAAATGAAATTGGTTAAATGATTTAAAGGAACTTTAGTTATTGAATTTGAAATCGTATTTCTGTAGAAGATGATTGAGATGAGAATTCTTGAATCATCAACAAAGATTATTTTTTATTAGGGTATTAGGAAAAATATGGCCCCGATACCATCACCAAGCAAAATGAATTGATTTTTATTATCCCAAAGAAACACAAAATTACAGCTACAATTTATACTCTAAGAGAAACAAAAGATTAAAGTAAACATGGACATATCATAGATAGCTGAACCAATATGCATGAAATAACCAATCAGCACATACTAGGTGTATTGTCTGTCTTACCAAACACAACAAATAATAACTAGATGTAATAAGAAATTATACTATTCTTGTCATTACGTTGATGGTATTTGTACATATGATTCTTTTTCAGGTTGTCCTGTGAATTTGATTTCTAAAAATTTGTGGTTAATTGGATTTGGGTTGTGACTTGTGAGCAAGTGAATGAATAATGTTGTTGGAAAGTTGGGTTAAAACTAGAGGATGAAAACACATAAATAATTGGTGTACTCCTGACCTCAAGAATCTTTCGATTTTTTTAGACAATAATTCGACCTTTCTCAAATAATTGGTGAGTCAACAGGTCAACAAACTATGCCTCCGGGATTCAATGAAGCTTTAATACCGTAATCGAATTCAAGGATTGTAGTTCCTTGACCCAATTTGTAAAGGGTTTCATGTCCATTGGAGATGTCTTTTCATCTCCAACATATACCTTTATGAGACAACAATGGAGACTACTGGGAAGATATGTGGCCATATGTTTTTAAACTAAGACCATAAAAAATTCTACGAGACAACACTCTAGTAAAGTCAAATATTAACATAATAATCAGCCTAGTTAGTGAGTCAAATAGGATTTTTGATCTTCGCGCTCCCAAGGTTGACTCTTATGGAGAAGGTAAGTGGTGAATTCAATAGTGTTGCGGTAACATCTAGGAGGAAGGTCTGAGCATAGTGGTGAGGAAGGGAATTTCAGTATATGTGAGGTTGAGATCCTCATTTGTCAGAAAACCTAACAAAAGCCTAGTGGGGAAAGGATCTTCTTACAAGTAATAAAGAAAAACCCCGACTCGTTTTCTCCTCTAGCATTCTCATGTTTTCTTTCTTTTCTTTTATTCCTTTATTTTGAACAAAAACATGATGCCCTGGGATAGATTTTGATTTTGTAATTGTTGGTTATGAATCTGTTGAATGGGGTTGTTCTAGATGGAATTGTGATCACATGCAAAGTGATTGTTTGATTTTAAACACCAAACAAAAGTGAGGTATGAAGTTAAACCAAATCCAATTTTTTAATTGTAGTAGTTGTGTTGATTGATTATTATTGGTTTTGTTTTCAATAATATAACTATTGGTTAATTGGCGTATGTTGTGGTAGCATTTTGATGATCAATTTCATTTGATTTAGAATATTGTTGTTATTTTTTTTATTTTTCTTATGAATCACATATTTTTGTTAATTGAAAATAAGGGTTTTAAAGAATACAACCTAAACAGAACCAAACCAAAAACAAGCCAACTACATAGGACCAAAAATTAAAAAAAATGAGAAAACAAAATGAGCCCATTATTTTTGCAGAATCTATAATACTCCACTTCTGGCATTTCTACTCTTATTAAGAAATTAGGTCTTCCAATAATCATCTGTCTTTCACCTATTACCAAACTAGCTCCCTTTTTAGCAACAATATCAACAGAGATGTTAATTTCTCTGAAAAAATGTTGAAAAATGATTGAAGATATCTTACTTACATCCTTTTGTCATCTCATCTTTATGAACCATGGAACCTGCCCTTTGATAAAACCATCAATTACAACTCTGGAGTCTAAACATATAATGATATTTTGTAATTCCCATTCTCCTGCCAATTCTACAGCACACACAACTGCATAGTTTTCTGCTACATAATTAGTTGTAATGCCTATGCCACCTGCTAATACACCAAGCACCTGACACAAGTGATTTCTAATCACAACACCAAATCCAGCTGCCCCACCAGGATTACCAAAAGAGGAGCCATCACAACAAAACATGGTGTATCCCATTGTAGGTGGAGACCAATAACAATTTTTAATGTATTGAAATTTACTGTATCTAGGACCCAAATTGAAAAAGACTATTACCTGGTGATCATAGATTTGATTCCACTTGTTACCCTTCATTCTGTTTCCTCCTTCAAACACCATTTTTTTTATTCTGTTTTTGAAATGTTGCTTATTTGGCTTGACTTCTTCAAAGAATCTTTTATTTTCTTGAAACCAAAGTTCTCTAATGACAGAACAAGCTGCAGTGATCCAAGCTTCTCTGAGTCTCTGACTATTGGACTTTTGTTTCTTGCATTGTTCCATATATACTCAAAGGAATTTGGAAGTTTAACATCAAACACAGCACACAACCATGTCCATATTCTAACACTGAAAGGGCAGTTCTAAAGAAGATGACCCATGATATCTTGATCTTTCTCACAGATACAATATCTGGAGGCTAATTCATATCCATTCCCAACCATGACAGTATCATCCACAAAAATCCATTGAATTACCTTCCAGGCATTACTTTCTATACTTGGATGAAGAAATGTATTCCATATATGAGATGCACAATTCCGTTTAGGCTCTTTATGTCTTAACAAGGTTATTGCCGATGAGCTTATAAACTTACCCGTTAATTCACCAGTCCATACTAACAAGTCCTTCCCTCCACCTATCTTTGGTAAACACAATGAACATATCAATTGCTGTATTTCAGAAGGAATAAACTACCTACCATTTTGAATAATATCATCCACCCTTAGATGCACATTGTTTTTTACATAAGTGTTAATCTCAGTTCTTTCAATTAGAGGAGCATCACAAATCCAGGTATCAAACCAAACATTAACATTATGGCCATTGTTAGTGCACTATCTCAGATTTTCTTTTAATGCCTATGTAGATGGGGCAAAACGAGTTGATGGTTTTTAAGGAATTGAGGAGACTACCATGCGGAGGAAACTACTTGAACCAAGTGAACTATCTAACCTCACACGGATGCACTGTAAGGAGGGAGTGTTTTGAATTCGAGAGATCAATCTGTAGTACTCCGTCCTAAACCAAGACAATGGCCGTTCCAGAGTAAATTCGTCCACAAGAGAGGATGGGTCGATCTGTATGAGGGAAGCTGAGAAATGTGTGAGATCAATGGTGATCTTGATTGTAGGTGTGTTGTGTGTTATGCGTAAGAAAGATCTGAATGATTAAATTTACTCAATTGAGAGTGATTGCTCAGACGATGAGTTCGTGTAGACGAAAGATTGTCTGTATGAACTTGTCGAGAAATTATTGTTGGTTTCAATCAAGATTCAGAGACCTTATTATATTGCTGTAATTGTAAACACCATGATCCCATGAAGTTTCACAGTTGATGGAATCAAAGAGTGGAGAAGTGGGAATCATGTTAAAACCAGTTGCTCAATGTGCGGAGACTTAGTTGATTTTCCACCCACTACTTTGTTAACTCCTCCAACTGATTGCACGACTTTCTCACATTCTCATCGTGTGTATGAACACATGTGCCATAGACCGCCAGACCAAAACCCTAGTTAATATCCCCCCATGTAACACGATTGATGTATCGTGTGATTGTGGAGTCTGCAAGGCAGACCTGTATTTAGTTAATCAGTTGTTGACTTCATGGGACGATGATCCCTTGTATTGTTGAGTCAAACGTGATTTGAAAATGTTCTGAGACTTATGAATTGAACATGTCTGTTGAGACAGAGGTATGATTCTTAAGTAAACGTTAATAGTTAAGGTGAGCAAATATTGCTCATTCGATGAATTGTTGAATATTGATAGTTGAACCAATATTACTTGGTTTGAACAAATATTGCTCATCTGAGCAAATGTTACTCGTTTGATGAATTATTGGTTGCGTGACCAAATAAATTATTAAGTTAGAATAGTGGCAACTGAACCGAGTATAATTAATAAAATGTTGGTCATGAGATCAACGTAAAATTACTAGCATTTGAATCTGGTATTATGAATCTTGGACTAGTGAAGGAAGGACCGGCTACATGGGATTATGGGTCGACCATGTAGCTCCTAGATTCTCACGTGAGAAAATACTAAGGTCTCCTGAAAACTTGTTGATTTGTTGATGAAAGGACGATTAAATGCTGGTTTAATCATTAAAATAATGCTCGTCTGAGATTTAGGCGATAAAACCTAATAATTTATGAAGAGATGAGGGACCAACCAAGGGGTCATGAAACTGACCTTGGGTGGTCGCGGGATCAAATAATGATCGTCTTATGAAGTTCCAAGTTGTTTGGAAGAGTTTTGGACCTAATACGTGCAATTGCGCAAATTAGGTCAAATTGTGAAAATACGTGGGACCGGCTCCTTGCAAGCCAAATAGTCAACCTTGGTCGGTCAAGGTAACTTGCTCACATCACCAAAGTCTTCGTACCTCAGTTCTGAGAATTTTGATATTTTCTGTTGTGCGTTTGAGCAACATTTTGAGAAAATATGAAGAAATCAGGGATTTTTGCTGAAACCGTGAAAACTTCATGAGATGAAGGAAAAATAATAAAAATGAAGGAATCATGAAGTGTGGGACTGGCTAAGGCCAAGGCATGGCCGGCAGGCCAAAGAGCCCGATCCCACGGTGTTTTCCTAATTTTATAAAAAAATCATGATTTTAGGGAAATATGATAAAACCAAGGAGTTTTTGTTGAAATCAAGGAGTTTCCTTGAAGTGAAAGAGTTTCCATTAGATGAAGGAAAACAAAAATATTATTAATAATAAAATAAGGGCGTGTGGGACCGGCTTGGGCATGGTTGGCCGGCTAGGGCCCGGTCCCGTGAGTTTTCCCTAATTTTATGTATTATTTCATGATTTGAAGGAATTTTCATAATTTGAAGAAAATATCATGAAATCAAGGAATTTAATGGAATCAAGGAAACATTAAAATTATAATAATAAAATAAAGGGCGTGTGGGACCGGCTAGGGCACGGTCCCATGAGTTTCTCTAATTTTATAGTATTTTCATGGGATCAAGGAAATATCATGAGATTAGGGAGTTTTCATGAGATTAGGAAAATAATAATAAAATACTGAGGAATCATGAGGTATGGGACCAGCCATGACTAGGGCATAGCGGCCGACTAGTAGACACGGTCCCATGACACCTTTCCCAATTTTATATTATTTCCTTGATGCGAAGGAGACACCATGAAACTGAGGAGTTTCCTTAAAACGAAGAATATTTGTTCAAATGAAAGGATTTTCATAAGCTCAAGGGAAATAATAAAAAAATATGATAAAATATAAAATTGGGCATGTGACTGGTCACGGCACGACCGGACGGTCGGTGGGCCCAGTCCCTCAGCGCCTTGGTCAATATTTTATTCTTTCTTTCTTTCTTTCCTATTTTGCATAGGTTCATCGTCCCGTCGTATTTTTAAATACTCATTTATGCATTCAGATGCTCGTTAGTGCATTATTGCTAAGTACACTTGCACCATTATGGTCGGGGCTTACTCGAAGGTACCTCAGATGCCCGTGTGTTGAATATTTATTACTAACCCATGGAATTCTGCTGGGAAGAACCATAAATTGAAGTAAAGAAATATTATAAAAATTATTGAATATTTTCCAGGGATTCAGTTAATGAATCTATTGATTTAAGAATAATTAATTGATGGATTTATGCTAGCACGATCATCAAGGAGCATTAATTATTCAGGAATTGAGTGATATGAGCTTGTTGAAGCATCATATTTCTTTTATATAGTCAGGGAAAACATTGTTACATCCCGAAGACGTCATTGCTCTATACTAGCAGGCAAGTTGTCTAGGAGCCGTCCAATATTTCGATTCTATATAGAAGTAAGTACTGAAATTGCTCAATATTCATGAGATATGCCATTTCCTTAGCTGAGAGACTACATATCTACATATAATCTGAGAGACAGTGTTCTCAGTCAGAGATTCTTGTGGCATGAGCTTTCATGCTTTCGATGGGAGACATGAGCCTCAATACTCATATGACTGCTGGATCAGGAGCATATATAATTATGGGTTTATGATTTTAGCCCTTGTCGAAAATCCACCATCTACAGCCTCCCAAGCCCACTTTAGTCCAGGCCAAATAGATGATAGTTTCCAATTTTCACTCAATTTCCCATTTTTATTCAAACACTTTTCCTTAATGAATAATGCCCATTCATCTTCAGAATTTATTATTCTCCACATCATTTTCATAAGTAATGCCCTGTTGATGATTTCCAGTCTTTGAATCCCCAAGCCACCTTCATTATAAGGAGTGCATACTTTCCTCTAAGATAATATAGTGTATTTTATCACATCTCCATCACTAGACCAGGGGAAATTTCCTATAACTCTTTTACAAACTTTGATTACTGATGCAGGCCATTTATACACAGCCATATTATAAATTGGAATGCTAAACAATACTGATTTAATTAGAACTAGCATGTCTTGAAAAGATAGTAGCTTCCCTTTCCAAGCTGCAAGTTTTTTCTGAATTAATTCAACTATAGGCCACACTATAGAAACTTTGACTCTGCCAAGAGATAAAATAACTCCAAGATACTTGTCAGGAAAGTCACTTAGCTCCATTTGCATTATCTCTTAAATTTGAGTTTTTATTAGAACTGAAGTTCCATCAGTGAACAACTTCTTTTAGACTTGTTTATTATTTGACCTGAACCTTTTTTTATAATCATCCAGCTGCATCATTATACTATTCACACTTTTCTTGGATTCATTACAAAAGATGAAGACATCATCTGCAAATAACAAGTGGGTTGGATGAATTCCTTTCCTTATAGCCATTGGTGATATCAATCCTTCTGCCACCTTCCTATGAATGCATATGCTTTGAATATCCTCCATAATAACAAATAAAATTGGATACAAGGGATCTCCTTGTCTTAGTCCCCTTCCAACAGATAAAAAACCATGAGGTCCACCATTAACCAAAACTGATATTCAAGCAGATTCAAACAAAACCCTTAACCATTGACATCAGGAATTAGAAAAGCCATACTTGCATAATACCTGAAATAAGAAATCCCAACTCAAGGAGTCATATGCTTGTGATATGTCAAGTTTCAAACCTACATTACCTCATCTTCTCTTTTTCTTCATTTCATTGGCAATTTCAGAAGCTAACATACTTTTTTCTTGTATACTCCTACCTTTAATATAAGCTACTTGTTGTGGTGTTAAATTTTTTTTCATAAGTGAGCTCATTCTTATATTAACGATCTTTGTAAATATCTTGAAACTCACATTACTTAGACCAATTGGTCTAAAGTGATTATGAGTTTTGCATCTTCTATTTTAGGGAGAAGTACCAAAAAGTTGGAATTGAGGCCCTTTGGAATGAATTTCCTTTTCCAACAGAACTGCACTGCTTGAAAAACATCATCATGTATGATCTTCCAGCAGGCCCTATAGAAGCAACCAGAAAAACCATCAGGACCTGGTGAACTGTCAGGGTCCATACTGAAAATTATAAACTTTATTTATTCTTCTTTTGGAATAGCATCAAGCATCCGTTGATCCTCCTCAATAATCACATTTGGAATGACTTCCAGGAGAGACTCCACATTTTCCGTTTCTTTAAATTAAAATTTTTGTTTAAAATGTTGCACAAGAGTTTCTGCAATGTGTTTCTGATCTGATAGTATATTTACACTGGAATCCTCCAGCTCACTTATAATTTTTTTTGATTGCCTTATCTTCAAATTTGTATGGAAGAACCCAGTATTATCAGATCCTTCCTTAACCCATTTAATTCTAGCTTTTTGTTTGAGCATGGTCTTTAGTTGAACCTCTTTACAATTGTAATCATTTTCAGCAGCTACAAGTCTGTCCAGAGCTTCAGTATCATAAGGATTTTTATCAGAGATAGTCATTGCTTTAAGAACTTTTTCTTCGGCTTCTTTGATTTTAATATGCACATTACCAAATACTGACCAGTTCCACTGCCTGAGAACATTCTTTAAACTTTTTAATTTTTGTTGAAAAATGTAAGCAGGATCACCTGCAATTTCTTCAGGGCAACATTGAGAAACAACTTCCATAAAACCAGGGTGAGTTAACCATATTTTCTGAAACTTTAAAGGAACATTTGAAGGTTTGGGAATACTTGCACAACCACCTAACAAGGGAGCATGATCAGAAGCAATCCTCAATATCACTTTGTAACTCCAACTTTCATGCAATTGGAACCACTTATGATTATAAACAGCTATGTCCAAATTACAAAAAATTCTCTTGTTCCCATGTTGATAGTTAGACCAAAAATGCATTAAACCAGATTTAGAAGCTTGTATCAATTCACAATTGTTAATAAAATTGCAGAATTATTGCATTACTCTTCTATTAGCTGCTCCCCCCCCTATTCTTTCATCTGAAGATATAATAGAATTAAAATCACCTATAGCCAGCCATGGTTGATTCAAATCACTAATTAGCTCCATTTCAACTCATAAGAATCTTCTTTGAACAACCCCTACATGAGCATGAATTCCAGAAACAAGAATTGAATTCTAGAAACAAGAATACCCCCCATATTCACTGTGATCATTTGGCTAGACATAAACACAACTTTTGGTTATGGTAAGGTTTTATTCCAGAATAACCAAATGTTCCCCTTTTTATTAGATATTAAATTGTGGATCACTTTATTCTCTATCCCAGGCAAATTTATTTTATTACAAAAACAAGCACTACATACTACTTTTGGTTCAGCCACAAAAACTAAAGAAGGTTTAAATTGATTTATTAAGGTCCACAACTTATCATGAGCCCTAGTCCTCTCAAATCCCCTAATATTCCCAAAAAAAAAACTTTCATTGCAAAGATTGGACGCCTTTAGTGCCTCCCTTTACATTATTTTTCCTAAAATTGTATTTACCAGGAACAAGTTGAGATGTTACCTTTGATATCACATTATTTTGTTGGTCACCAGAAGTAGAAACTTGCTTAACTGCTGCTGGTTTTTGAATGACTCTAGACCAGGAAGTAGTAGGAATTTTTTTCTTCTGAAATAGACCCATATTTGCCATTAATATACTTGATCAAATTTTTTTCTAAAGAATTATCTTCAACAACTTGTAATATCTTTGCAGGAGTAATATTTTCCTCATTCGTATTTTTGTCATTTCCTTCATTAGTTGCATTATGTAAAGAACCAAATATTCCTGTAGTAATTGTAACATGATTCTCTTTCTGCTGAATAATAGCTGTTGAAATATGAATTTTAGTGACTGGAGTTTGGAAAATATCAAAAGGCTCTCTGATACTTGTTAATGTTGATTTTCCTCCGACTTGATTACTAGTACCATTGACAGAAGATAAGATGTTTAAATTTGACCGTGGAGAACTGCCATTTTCTCGTGGAGTCTTTGTTTCATTTGAAGTGGCTTGAAACCTGCATTCAGCTAGTACATGACCAATTATTTTATAGTTATTGCAAAATTTAGGTGGCTTGGTTAGTATTACATGAAAAAATGGGGGTATAACAACCACACCCAATATTTCGCTTTGGAATCTGTATGGACTAACTCCAATATACTTTTAAGAGAATCAACTAGACAGTCAGACTCAATTTTAAGAAAAGTATATCAAAGAGTTATATCTCTATTTTTTAATGTAATCAGCAAATCAAAAAGATAGAAATCCGTGAGCCTGATTAATATAACAAATAACTTGGATTCTCTAATTGATTGAACTACGCACAACCCGTGATATTTTTATTATATAACAAAATATAATGCGGAAAAGAAATAACACGGACACCAGAAATTTTGTTAACGAGGAAACCGCAAATGCATAAATACCATGGGATTTAGTCCAGATTTGAATACCACCATGTATTAAGCCGCTACAAACACTAGCCTACTCCAAGTTAACTTCAGACTGGAATATAGTTTAACCCTAACTAATCTCACACTAATCAAGGTACAATCGCGTTCCGTACGCCTCTAAAACCACGCCGGATTCTGCGTACTTGATTCCCTAAGCTGATCTCACATACAACTAAGAGTTGCTACGACCCAAAGTTGGAGACTTGATAAACCAATCCGTCTCACACAGAAAAGTCTATTGAATAGATAAATATGTCTCCCACAGATATACCTATGAGTTTTGTTCTGTATTTAGATAAATCAAGGTAAACAGGAACCAATTGATATACCAGACTTATTTTTCCGAAGAACAGACTAGAAATATCAATCACCTCACAATAATCTTAATCGTATGGTAGCGAAACAAACGATGAGACGAAGATGTTTGTGACTACTTTTTATCTTGCCTATCAGAGATTAAGTCTCGAGCAAATCTTAGAGAAGATAGTACTCAATCACGATAGCAAACAGCAAGATCAGAACACGTAACTATAGAGAAAATAGTTGGGTCTGGCTTCACAATCCCAATGAAGTCTTCAAGTCGTTAACCTACAGGGTTTCATGAGAAACCTAAGGTTAAAGGAGAGTCGACTCTAGTCGCAACTAGTGTCACACATGAGGTGTGGGGATTTGGTCTCCCAGTTGCTAGAGTTCTCCTTTATATAGTCTTCAAATCAGGGTTTGCAATCAATATTACCTTGGTAACAAAGTATTCAATATTCACCATTATATGAAAACCTGATTAGACTCAAGCTAATATCTTTCAACCGTTAGATCGAACTTAACTTGTTACACACAAATGAAAAGTGACTTCATTTAGATATGAGTAACCGTACCTAAATGTGTGCACCTTTTTTCGCTCAACAATGGTTAACCGAAGTTAGCCATATGAACACTTTCATATCAATCTTATTCATCTTAACCATAACTAGTTCAAATGACTCAAATGAAACTAGATCTAGAGTTGTTCAATTTGTTTATATTCTCATAGAAGTGTACAAGACACAATTGGAGCAAAATCGATTTTGATTCAATCGAATCAATTCATGAACATTATATCCACAGTTTACAAAATATTGCATTCCTTATTATATAAATGTATTAGTTCATGAACAAACCAATTCTAGAACATAATCCACTCAAGTATGCAAATGGGTACGCATACCTAAGTAGCCGGACTTGGACAGTGTTGGCCAGTATGAAAAAGGGTACGCATACTATCGTACACTTCCAAACTTCAGTTGATTCTAGTACGCATATAGGTACGCATATTATAGTACCCGTACTTCAACTGACTTTTCCAGTACGCATACATGTACTCATACTCTAGCTCCCAGACTTTACCTAACCTCGCCAGTACGCATACTACATTCTGGTCTTGGACCAATCACATATGCAAGTACGCATACTGTGCTTAAATCCAATTATGGTAAAGTGTTATAAACTCCCATTTAAATCATTGAAAAATTCTTAGAAGATGACAACAACTGTCTCACACAAACTAAGCAATTTTCAAGTGATCGAATGATCAATACGAAAGATTCTGAGTCTACATGAAATGACTGTCTCGCACAAATCATGTAAGATGTTACAAGTCGATTTTCACATGATCATCTTTTGACTTTCGTCAAGAATATAATATGAACTTGGTTAAAGCGAAAGCTTACCAACACATATTTTGATAAATATGTAAGCGATTTAAACTCAGCTCGAAATATCAAATGTGTATAATTGAAGTCTATATAGCTATACAACTTTTGTCTCGAATATAAGATAGAGTAGATATACTTTTGAGTGATAGATGAGTTCAAGTCTCCATATAAATTTTGTTTATGAAGTTCCACAAACTCCCCTTAGTAGTTCGTCGTCTTTGATCGATGAATGACGTGAAGTCTAAAGCTCAACTACACATTCTATCTTAATCCGAGACTTAGCTATAAGTAGACTAGAAATCAAGACTTATAGTTTTGGAAACTAAACTTGACAACAAGCTTGAGATAGCAACGCTTGCGAGTTCGACCGAGCAGTGCTCTAACAATCTCCCCTTTTATCAATTTTAGTGACAAAACTATCAATACATATGGATTATAAAATAAATAAACTTTGTAGCTCTCAATCCAAATGCTTGATCTCCTTGGTTCTTCAACATTACTCGAAATCTTCGTCAATTCCAAGTAATCCAGTGATTCTGAATGTGTTCAACTCAGTATCGTAGTTGTTGAAGATCCGTAGCTATAACAATGAGAAAAAGTAGCTCTCAATCATTGTTATACAATGTCATAGTATTATTACACAACATCGAAGTCCAATTGTATCACAACTTTGACAACAATACTATGGTGATATGTATCACTCCACCTTAGTCAATACTGCATCTCACATGAAAACCACTCCCCCTTACATAATGATCCGTACACCATATGTATTTGTAGTGTGAACTACACATTAATTCTCCCCCTTTTTGTCAATATAAATTGGAAAAAGTACGAAAACTAGTGGGATCATAATGAAATTTTCACATAGATACTTCATGACTAAAAGAGAACATATCAACTTTGTTTTGATGATTTCACATAGCCGAACTATCAAGGAGTTTATAAAGATACAAGAAAACTCCTACAATATTTCACAACCGCACTCCCCTACAAAGATTTGGTAATTAAGCACAAGTTCAATTAAGAACTCCCCTCATAAAATGTCATTCCCGATAGAACAACTAGAGCGACCTTACTTTTACAAGAAAAGAAGGATTTCTTTGGACATTAACAAATCACATGAAACATGAATTTGTATCCAAAATACTCAATTAAATTAACCACAAGAGAAGCCATGATTAATTTAATCGGAAATACTTAACATAAGAGAACTTACGGAGCCACACAGTACTTTCACATAGATGTGGATTAGGGAAAGACCAATACTTCAGAATATTCAAAGATTCGTTCTATTTTTTATCAACATTTGCATAATGACATATAATAGACTTAATCTTTGCAATCAAAAGTTCATCCTATCTTCATCAATATTTGCATAATGACATAATAGGCTTAACTTTTGACATATATGGGACAATCATAGTTCAGAGACACAAACACACATATCCCATAACAAGTTGAAATATATTAAACCATAAAGATTAATACTGCAAAATCATCTTCCAAATCAACTTTATAAATGTACGTCTGTAATCGTTTTAAGATTGACATGGGTAGTCTATATTAAATTCCTTAAGGAATTGGGTGTGTCGACCAACCAACTTCAAACTTTAATCAAAAGTGTGTGCGGCGCATTTAAAGCGATCTGATTAGTCGATGGGAAAGAGGGCCGGAAAGAGGCAGCATGGGGCGTGGCTGATCGGCCACAGTGGCGCCTGCTGGAGCAGATCGGTCGGCTGAGTGGCGTGTCCACGCCTCCCCCTTGTTACTTCTCTTATTTGCCGCAGTTCCTCTTTATTTCTTGTTTGGGTTATTTAGTTTTTGGTACTTATATTTTGACTAGTGTTAATATTTGGTCTAATATTTGTCCAACTTAGTAGTTGGTACCTGGAATTCACGTTGACTTCCATTGACTAAGTTAAGTCTAACTTTAATTAATTGACCCAAATAATAAAAAGTTATTTTATTTAAACCATTGATTTTAAGTAAGCGTGGACGGTTAAGAATCCAACATTATATTTGATGAAGTTGCACCTTTCTAATTTTTATCCAACGGCCTTAGGTACTTCATCATATACTAACCCTAAAATCTATTCTTTCCTCTTTGATCTTCTTCCTCCCCGTTCGCCACCAAAATAACCAGTGACCATTTTTTTCCTTCCCCGCTACCACTATCACCTTCTTATATCAATACTTCCCAAAAAAAATAAAAAATAAATGGAAGCAAAAAACTAACCCCTTAAACTACACCACAAACCATCCAAATCCAACAAAAACCCAACAACTACCATCTTCAACCATCACCACCACCACCGGAAGAAAACCCCACCACCGACGATGAAGATGAATTCAAAACAGCAGCTATAACTAACTACTAAAACCATTATTCATAAACCCACACAAAGAACAAGGAAATTAATCGAATCAAACAACAAAATAACCATCATGAAAATCTGGAAACTAAAGAATCCACTATCGATCTAAATAAGGAGAAAGAGCCGAAAAAACAACAAAATTGAAGGCTAAAACCTAGCTGTTTACCTTATTAACAATCAAATCTTGCTCTCTTAAATACGAAAGCGCACCAAATCGATCAAGAGATGACGAACACATACTAGGTTTTTTTTTTCTATAGGCGGAGGCGGCGATATGGGAACGTACTATTCTGATCAAATATGATGGTGTAAATGGTTAACAACTAAAGGGTAAAATGGTAAATTCTTAAATATGGTAAAAAGTAATTCGATCATAATTAATTTAAATTTGACTTGACATAGTCAAAACAGTCAATGAAGTCCAAGTACCAAACCCTAAGATGGACAAATGTTATACCAAACACTAAAATTGGACAAAATGTAAGTACTAAAAACCAATTAACCCTTCTTGTTTTCTACTTTTAGCAGGATTTTGCTCATACTAATCCATGGTGGATCAATTTCCTAGCTTTCCGAGGTTTATTTTCGACCAACAGGGTTCGAGATATTGCGGAGGCCGCAAAAACCTAATTTTTGCAAATTAATTAGGTTAAAATTTGAATTTTGGGAGCTGTCGCAAAATTGGTCAAATTTGGTGAATTCTGTGTGTTGACACAAAATTCTTAATTTTATTCTCAAAGAGAAGTCAGCGCGTCTTATGACTAAGTACTTTCATGCATGCCTTAATCTTGATACTTTGGGAAATTCATGTTACTCAGCTACGAGTGAACACTAATTGTCATGTCATATCAATATTAATGGTTCAGTCGGGGAACATAGCATAGGAAAAATACTCAATAAAACAACGCTAATGAATAATGCGGGCGAGAGATTAATAAAATTTATAGAATGTTTGGGATTGTTGCTACATGCACCATTCCGAATAAATTTTATATACATATACTGAATTGCTCAATATATATGTAAGTAAAGAGGCCTAGGTACTCATTATTTTTAAATGGCTCTATTTCTTTGCAGAATGATACCACATTAAATACAAGGTTTCACAATTTTATCCCTGAACTAAAAACCACCATCAACATTAAGTCTCATGCTTAGTACGTAATAGTGACATTATTGCGGGGTAAGCACTAGATGGTGACAAATAAAGATAAAACTTATGAGGCAAAGTTGACAGATGTTACCATGAGAGATGGGTCGGCATGTCCTTGGAACATGGCACGTTCAAGAGGCGTCCAGGTGAGCGTTCCCCTAGCATGATGTCGACTGGACCTAAGTAGATTAGGCATATGGTTGGTTGGGATCTCAAACCGCATTCCAAGTCCCTTGTATATCTGAGCATCGTCTGAGAGCGTTTCTAAGCTTTCTTGGCTTTGGTTGTCATGGAGGAAAAGTGGAGGCGCGATAAAGCATATCATTTAACAAGTTATAGGGATGAAAGGTTTGCTTCCCGGCTAAAGTGAAGGAGGGTAAGCATAACATAAACTCCTGGATAAACATGAATACCCTATTCATGATGGCGTCATAATCCTCGACTCTGATGTGGATGATCCCTATCATGAGGAATATCTTTAAAAGGCTGCTGAAGAAATTTTCGAAAAGATATTGAAGCAGATCCAAAGAGGACGTTGATGTAGCTTCCGAAAAGGATGTTAAAACGGCTTCTGGAGAGGACTCCGGTGAAGGCGCCATTGGCACTAGCGTTGATGACACTTCTTTAATGTTCAATAGTCTTTTATTTTATGCGGCTGGAGCCAGGGCTTGATCGAATAATAATCCTTCATTCATGTTGCTTTTATGATTTTATGTTTCCAGTTAGATGAATGAATGAAATCCCCCGACTAAGAAATCCAAATTCTTAGAAAGATCTCACAATATCTTTAAACTTTAGACGTAGCGCTCTTCGGTAGGGTTATAGTAGAGCCTGTGTACATGATATTCATTTCTCGAACGTGATTTTGCAATATGAGCTCTCCCATTATTATGTTCGATATCCCCCTTAAAGATTACACGCTTCTTGAAGATTTATGGCGTGCCAGATAGGTATGTAGAAGCATGGACGTTGTGCCACGAATATAGAGACCCAATAAGCCGCATATTGTTATCTAAACGGATGAGAGGGGCCTTATCTTCAATTGAAGACATGTGCATTGTGATTTCTGAAGAAGTAATTGCAAACTGGGAGTTTTACTGGGTATGTGCGCCACCTTCAGATTCATTGCTTCCCAGTCTGTGAAATGATTTCCAAAATCCGAAAAATGCATACTGAAATGGATAGAACCTCCTCTAGGGATCATGTCAGTCAAAAGAGGTGGTGGTTGAGAAAACCATCTCAATGTTGAAGCAGGCTACTCTTTGGGATACGGGAGGTGCTTTCTAGGAAGAATGTGTTGTTATCAATCCTCTAAGGACTTCATTCCAAGCGACATCCTTTGAACCGTCATCTGAATCTTGGATGGTTGTATAGAATGGGATGCGATGAGCAGTCCCCAGTTACACTTTAGATTAGATGGCGAGGCCGGATATGTGAAAATATCTCCGTGGCGTACTTTTGGAGTCATTGATGCACATGTACGTCTTCATGTTGAGAAATTTATGCAACTCGTAAAGCTTTGACAATGATGATAATGATATCAGAAATAACCTGGTTGAGGGACGTGAAGGCATCCTGTGCTGGCAGTCCCCAGGTGTAATTATCCTGATCCTATTTCCTCCTGAAAGATGTACTTCTATTGCACTTACTGGTAAGATGGTTGACAAATTAACGGAGGCGACAATATTTTGGATTCGTCATTTATTGATCAATGGATGGGAGTCGTACTTGATAGACCTGTATTGTATCCAAACTTCTGGAAGCCCATGCACCCTTTCCATAAGGAATTGGAAATTTAGAAACACCGAATCTGACTTTGTCGGAGATGTGGTTGTTGATGTGCAGCTTCGTGCATACCTTGGGTAGGCGGTACTGAGTTCTGAGTAGGAAATGTGACAGACATGATGTAGTTGGTATGTGTGGATTGATAAGGTGCGACTTTCCTCTTTGATTCTTCACTGACAACAACGCTTATGAATGGCTGATCCAAATACTGCTTGTTGGTCAGGCGCCTTCCAGACAAGGAGGTGGTGATATCCTTGCGCTATATCTTTGAAGAGTGGTGACCTTGTCACATTTATGACTTCTTGGTTGATTGTCTCTCGACAGTGAAGGGATTCCATGTTGAGCCTCAGTCCCCAAGTGCGGTTTTTGTAATTCTATCTTGTATGGTCGGTGGATTAACCATGATAAAGATGTCACCATCTTTCCTCCGTATTGGTGACTCTATTACTTCCTTCATGGGAAACTAAAATATGCACAAGTTCGGATTACCTTTGTTCATAGTGGTTGTTGCTATGATGAAGCTCTGGCTGGTATCAATAAACGAGCAGCAACGGTTCTTAGCAACTATGATCAAAAGAGACTGCGTTTTAAAGTTGGTAGGAGCTAGGATGGCTACAGTCATGATCCTTGATAGGGAGGAGTGGTGACTACGGGAACAAATCTCGGTAGAGACGAGTTGTGGCTATGACCATGGATCTTGGAAGGAAGGAGCGGCAGCTACGAGCACGAACCTTGGACAACTACGGCCATGAATATCAATGGGCTTTAATAACTCATGTATGTGAGTTTATTCCCTTTTTTTTCGGTAAAGCGGCTCCTCCCTGATTCCATGAGTGCATAAGCTCTCCTATTGTTTCTGGCCTGATTGTAAGTGCGACCTTGGTATATTGACTTGATAAAAATTTCAGATTTGTATTTTCTTGCCAGAACGACCACAAAACCTTCATCCGATGTAGATTTTCAGCTGTCACGTAGTCGAGATATTCGGCTTCCACTTATAGTTTACTCATTCAATTAACGTACGCTCTTAGTATGATGTAGAAGACTTCCATGCGAATCGTTCGGTATATTCTTCCAGAAGGCAGTTTAAAAAACGTTTCTGACAGAGTTTTTGCAAAATGACCCGTAACATTGCTGAACTACATGCCATGTCTCTGGGTGGCGTTCTTTATGTGTTAGCACCAGTATTAGACCTGGAAGTCGAGGGCTTCAATTCTGGACTACTTGACGTAGTCATCGATATGCCTATTATTTTGCTGGAACATCCTGTCCAAGTCTTGAGGGCGATCAGCTTTGGAATGAAGAGATATTTAGGGTAGGGAGTGTCACCATCTGGAACCTATCAGAGGTGTTGTTCGGCGCATTTCTGCTGAACCTGGTATAGGCTCTTCCGTTTCCATAGGAAAAAGAAATATGTGAGACGTAGGTCTTTTAGTGCAGCAACTTCTCGGATCTCCTCTGCGTGAGGTTATCTCGGCTGCGGATTCTTTCCTGGCATGATGACGCGGGCATCGTTATTTTCTTAAGGATGTTCTCTTGTCGTGTTGGCTCCAGTGGATCTGAAAATGTCTTGGGCTTGCTCTTTATTCGGTTGGCATAATATGCGGACTCCTTTATGATGATTTGAAGATGTGTCAAACCTCCTTTGTTATTGTAGATGTACGAATTCCCGGAATTACGCCATGGCCTGGATCACATGTTTTGCGGATGGAGCGATAGCGGATACTCCTAACCATAAAATGGTAGCAGTGGTGGAATAGAGATAGACCTTTGTTTTCTTGATCTCTGCAGGTGCCTCTCTAGGACTCCACTGGTTTCAAGATTTGTTTTCGACTATCTCCATACTGGAACATCGGCTACGTGAAAATCTTCCCTTTTGTGTGGACCCTGGCGATATTAATATTAGTCATAACTTTGAGGAGTTTTCGGCTTGCTCCATATAACACTTATGGTATTGCAGAAAAGGCGGTTGCTTCATCCGGATCTCGAGAGAAGCCATTGTTCCCTCTTAAGTAGTTCTCTTCTTGTGTCTCCACGAGGCTTTATGGTCCTTTCATCTGGGAGATTTACTGATGCTCGGCCATCCAAGGAATTCCCGGTAGCATTGCTTGAAAAGCATTTTTGGAAAGCTTCTTAACGACGGAACTCCATAATTGGAATTGGTTGTTGAAATTTTTCACGAGACCTCCCAAAAAACAAAGCTGGACTTTCCTAGATAATTGCTTCAAATCCAGGTTCATCGTGTGACGCATCTCTAACAATGAGAAGTCCCCAGACATTTTTATTGTCTTTGCAACGTCTTTATGTCGATCCGCGGTAAAGCGGAGAATCTTCAGTTCCCATGCGCAATTTTAGTCTTCATGGATGCCTTGGTAGATTTCCACTTCTTTAGGTGCTTCTATTTTTAGTTAGAGCGGTTATCGCCGTGAATTGTTGGACAACTCTCTAGACTTCTGCAAGGTTCTTAAAATATAAGTTTTCCAACAAAGCTTCATAAGTTGGCTCCTTACCCATGTCTTGCAGATATTGTGACGCACCTGGTGGGTTCCTATTTGCTCTCGTCCAATACGGATACATACTCTGTCTTCCACGGTGATTGGATTTCGCGCGGATTTGGGAGAGTTTGGCTGACGGGGGTATATCATAAAGTGGAAAGTTGGGATGGGTGAATGAAAATGAATTCTGGTTAATGGCCGAATTTAGACCTAAAATCAATACTATTCTCAAATGGTTGAAGAAACGATTTTTGTAACCAATAGATCAATCTCTCACTGTGATCACCAGTTGTTTTGGGGTAAAAAATGATTCTGCTAGTTTTGGTAAAGGGTTATTTAACGTTTGGTACCCAGCAATGTCCAACACCTAGCTTTGATACCCAATATTTGAAATATTTATGGTTGGTACCTTGACCATACGTTGACTATCAAGCGGAATCGTTGACTTGACTAAAATACTAACTCTGTTACAAAACTTACACTTTCACCTAATTAGCCTTACCACTGATAAAAATGGCTTGAATTGTCCTTAACTCCGGTAGTTATAATACACGTGTCTAAATATGGCGTAGTATTTAAATAAACTGCCATGATTAAAAAACAAGCTAAAACCAAATGTATATGAATTTCATCTTCTTCGTCTCTCTGCAACTCGATCCAATTAAGAACAGCGAGAAGGCATGCCTGGGTTACAAAAACCACATATCAAAAATAGCGATTAAGGCATGCTGATCATGATTCTCAAACCCCCCCTTTTTTATTATTATATATCATTGTGAATATGAATCGGTCACTAATAAAACTTGCAGAGAAACTCTTAATGTTTCTACTCCTGTGTACAAGATAGTACTTGGTATTTCTGTTTTAGGGTACAATAGAATTGAAATCATGATCGTTACCTCCTAAATAACAGATAGAGACATGATTATGGGAAGGTTCTATGTGAAATTATCGGAAGATACTATCAGGAGCCACATGATGTTTGTCTTGTTATTCTGGGATTTTATGAAGTTGTTGTGATTAGGTGTTTGATCAATTAGAGAAACATCAGAAAGCGTACTATGAAGGCAAGAGGCATTTTATGTAGAACTGCGTACTTTGGCATTTATCTTAAGTTTTTAGCCCATAATATCTCAATTTATCTTCCAGTTTCAGCAACTCAACTTATATTTGAGATAATCCAAAGTTGGTGGCGAGTTAATAAGAAAAAATAAGAAGCAGAAAATATTGAGTAATATTGCCTCGTAAAACCAGTAACGAAATTCCTGGCCATAAAGAGAAAACTCCCGTAACAGGTGACAAGGTATATTGGGCACAAGAAAATCTGTAATGTTGAACTCCTTTTTCTTTTTAGTTTTACAGCAAAGAACAATTACAAAGATCATCTATGGCATATTAAATAAGCGAACCCATAGCTGCTGCCAAGGTTCAAGATGGGGAGAGCAACTTAAAGGACAACAATGAGTCCATCTAGGAATGTACTCAAATTGAAAGGCCAAGTCTCATGGATCCTAATACAAAGGTTAAAATGTTCTTTTAGTCTTCATTTTCCTTGACAATATTACCTCTTCACCAGCAGAAAATCGTGCACACAAGGTGTTCGACAAAAAATCTAAACGAGTAAAACAACACTAATATAAACTTGTAGTTGTTGGATTAATTAAGTTGGAACCGTAAGATTAAAATGAATAGAGACGCATATTTTTTTTTTATAGAAATCACGTGCTGACGGAAAATTAACGTCGTTATATAATTAATTTCTATTAATAATTAAAATTTAAAGTTAACATCAAGTTAGGTCAACGGTTTAACTTGACAGTCATCGTTAATCAAGGTACCAACCCTTAATATTTCAAATATTAGGTACCAAAGCTAGGTGTTGGACACTTGCTGGGTACCAAACGTTAAATAACCCTTTGGTAAATTTGGGTGTTTGATGAGAAAAGAATCTAAACCGTAAACAAATTCACTTCACGTGAGTACTTTTAGATTCGAGAGATCAATCTGTACCCATGAAATGGCCGTTCTAGTCTTGCTTCAGTCACATAGTGAAGGAGAAGGGTTGATCTTAGGGAGGGAAGCGAAGAAGGTGTTGATATCATAATGGTTAACTTTGAAGGTGTGGCTATTTTTATGACTTGTATCAGAATATGGAACTGGCTTGCAAAATGTAAGCTATCAGTTCTTGTTGTTTTTTGGATATTGTATATGTTAACCAAAACTCTGTTGTTGGTTGAAATAGGTTGGAACCTATTTATATAAGTCATGGTTGAACGCACCCTGATCTCATAGGAAATGGGAGTAGTTGAGTGATGGAGGAGTGGGATCGTGTGAAAATGTTGAAAACCACGTCTTTCAATGAGAGAATACGGGTCGATACACACCCATTACTTCTCTGCTGCCACTAACTGTCCGCTTTTCCTGACACTTTCTTATAATGGGCGTGTTGCACGCCACACGCTTTAAACCGCCAGACCAATACCCTGATGAACATCCCCCATTTTGTGACATGTTTGATGTCTCGAATATTTTCGTGGAAAATATGCAGCAAGTTGTTGAGTGGGTCATGTTTGCAAGACCTAGTTATTCTGACCAATCACGTGAAAGCTAGGCGACGGGTGGTCATGTGTGGCGATCCAAGTCATGAGACTCGCCTCTAAGAATAGCATGTGGCGTTATTATGTTAAATAACTAAGTTATTTGTGAAATCGATACTTATAAAATATTATACTCGATGCATGTAAAACATCACTTTTAAGCAAGCAACTCAATATAATCGATGCATGTGAATCATCGTTGCATAGAGCCTATCTTGGTTGGTCGCGGAACCTAGTGTCTTAAAATGAGCGTGACCGGTGATAGACACGTTTTTATGTCTGAATTGTCCTCAGTGTCTCTATTGTTAGTGCTTGATTTTATACTTATTATGGTGTTTTTATGTTTGTGTAGGTGTTTTTGGAGAAATACACTTGTGTGAAAAAAGTTGCTCAAAAAGTGCATTTTGGACCCCCGGAGAAAAGTACTAAAGGCACCCTCAATTTGGATAAGGGCAACCCAAGGCACCCCAGCTGATAAAGTCACCTGTATTTTGGATCGGGGCACTCCTTCTTCTTCCACATTTAAACAACAGTTTTGGCGGGAAAAGTTATTTGAAAGTGCGAAAATTCTGTGGAAGATTTTGGACGTGTTTAAAGGAGATTAAATAGCTGGATTTGACTCAGAAGATCCTGTTTTGACAAAACAAGGATGGTAAGATCCTTGGAATCAATTAGATTTGGCCGAATAATCGTGTGGAAGCAAAACAGGGAGTGAGGGAAAACTCGGGTATCCTGTGAAGATCTGTGGAGATATTTGGCGAGATTTTGGATTGAATTTGACTGGGAGTGACCTGTTAAGACAAAACATGGCTGCTAACGTGTGTAGTTTCGATAAAAAGGGTTAGAACGTGCAACCACGAGAAAACAGAGCAAGCCGTGTGTGGGAGAAATACTCGATATATTTTCTAATATATTTTGGGAATTACATGAGGCTAAAATGTGTGTTGAATCATTGTGGGACATGTTTACCACGAGTTTAGCGTGAGTTAAGCAACAACAGATGCGTTAGAGGGAAGAAAAATAAAATTATTCTCGTATTTTGCTGTAGAAGGAAAGAGGAATATTTTGGAGTTATTGCAGTGATTTGGAGGGGTAGTTGGCTATAAAAAGGAATGACAGAGCTCATAGATGGGGATCGAGAGTTGGGTGAGGCTACAAAGAAGAATAAGAAGCTGCAGAGCAGATTTCTCTGATGCTGCAGAGAAGGAGAAGCTGAAGAACAATAAACCGATAAGAACTGTCGTTCTTGACTGTCACATATTCATCCCTTAAATGATAGTTCTTCTGCGACACCACATAACTATAGTTCTTCGCAACAGTTGTAACAGTGATTTGTAACGACCATTAAGCGTTGCAAACTTCTGGTTTATATTATTTTCCTCCCTTTTCTTCTTTGTAAACACCATTTGATCTTTAAAAATATATTTTGAGTGTGTTTTTCACTATGTGGATCTAAACCTTTCTCTGAGACGACGGAGGAAACCAAAAATCATCATGTGGTAAATTCATTTAATTCTTTATATGACTATTTGCATTAAATCAAAATTAGAAAAAAAATATTCTTAATTAGTTGTCATTTCGTTTGATGGTTTATGCTTAGGATTAATTCTTTTGATATGCCATGCTTAAGATTTATAATTAATATTTTAAGAATCTACCTTAGGCAAAGAAATAGAGTCGAAATTCTTATTGAATGAGCTAAAATGGTTTAGAATAAATAGGTGAATCGCATGAATTTGAATATTTGGTGGAATCCTAGTCCTAGCACCTCTCGAACATTTTTATTATTTTGTAGATACTTGCTAGTTTTATAATTTAAATCTAAAAATCAATCTCAACATAGTCCGAGTGAACGATAACCCTTACTATTACTTTCTACAACATTATTGATTCATATCAACCGACCACTTTCAAGAAGCTGCTGGGAGCTGTTCATGCATGTCAAATGTAGGTCGGTCAGTCCCTATTGGAGAGTGATGGCTGGTAGCCATTTCGACATCCTATTGGTCAGTCCAAGTTAAATCTAGACCGGTTAAATTGGCTAGCCAAATTGAATGGCTGAGATGATTTGCGGCAATTATTGGTTGCCGCTAATTTATTTAAGATTTTAATAAGGAGCGCGGCCAGCCATCTTTGGGCGCGCTTTTAGGAGCCATATGGGTGGCCAAGGCTTGGCCAATTACTCCTAATGGAAGAGGGGCAGCCAATGGTCACGACCACAACTTGTTTGGCGCCTAGAGTAGAAGTTTGGTCGGAAAATTCGTCTGGCGAAGGTGGGCGGTCAAGATGATTTGCAGCAGTTAATGGTTGTCGTTGATTTAATTTAGGTTTTAAAAGTCGTGTGGCCAACCTATTTTGGGCTAACAGTTTTTGGTGCTAGCGGCATGCTGGGAGTTGTTCGACTGGACATCACTGTGGCCGAGCTGCTAGTGAGCATATTTGAACCTTGCTCGTTGATCGAGATTAAATCTAGGCTGATCAATTCGACTGGCGAAGTTTGGCGGCCAATATCGTTTTGCGGCAGTAATGTAATGTCGCTTAATAAAATTAGGGTTTTGTTGCTCGCGCGACCAACTATTTTGGGCTAAGCGTTTGGTGGCTCCGCTTGCGAATTAGAAGGAGTCTGATCGTCCTGGGCATTAGCAGGCCCGCTAGTGTACATAATGGCACTTGTCCGACCATGTTAGGAGGCGGCAAGGTTTGATAAATCGACTAGCCAAAACGTACGGCCGTGATCGTTTTAAGACTGACATAGGTAGTCTATATTAAATTCCTTAAGGAATTGGGTGTGTCGACCAACCAACTTCGAACTTTAATCAGAAGTGCGTGTGGCGCATTTAAAGCGATCTGATTGGTCGATGGGAAAGAGGGCCGGCATGGGGCGTGGACGATCGGCCACAATGCCGCCTATTGGAGAAGATCGGTCGGATGAGTGGCGTGACCACGCCTCCCCCTTGCTACTTCTCTTATTTGTCGCAGTTTCTCTTTATTTCTTGTTTTCTACTTTTGGCAGGATTTTTCTCCTACTAATCCATGGCGGATCAGTTTCCTAGCTTGCCTAGGTTTATTTTCGACTAACAGGGTTCGAGATATTGCGGAGGCCGCAAAAACCTAATTTTTGCAAATTAATTAGGTTAAAATTTGAATTTTGCGAGCTGTCGCAAAATTGGTCAAATTTGGTGAATTTTGTGTGTTGACACAAAATTCTTAATTTTATTCTAAGAGAGCAGTTAGCGCGTCTTTTGACTGAGTACTTTCATGCAGACCTTAATCTTGATACTTCGGGAAATTCATGCTACTCAGCTGCGAGTAAACACTAATTGTCATGTCATATGAATATTAAGGGTTCAGCCGGGGAACATAGCATGGGAAAAATACTCAACAAGCCATACATTAAGGAATAATGCGGTCTAGAGATTAATAAAAGTTATAGAATATTTGGGATTGTTGATACATGCACCATTCCAATAAAAGATTATATACATATACCGAATAGCTCAATACATATGTAAGTAAAGATGGCTCTATTTCTTTGCATAATGACACCACATTAAATACAGGGTTTCACAATTTTATCCCTGAACTAAAAACCACCATCAAATGGAAGCAACCAATTTCTCCTTTTCAACACGAAGGTTGTCCAGATCTGATGAATGAGTCTCAATCAAACTTTTTCTCTAATTGAATCTTCTTTAACAATATCCTCAAGACTACTAATCTTTTCACGTTGTAGAGTAGTTTCTTGAACAAGTTTTTTGATATTGTTAGAGAAGGATTCAATAATGCTATAAAGTTCCCGTTCTCGACCAAGAGACTTCTCAAGTTCATCAATGAGCTGATCATGTTTTTTTCAAGAGACATTATCTTAGCTCCTTGAAAATCAATGAACTCAGCAGATTATTTTTGAGTTCTGGTGAGTTCCATTTCAGTTTCAGACATAGTATTAAATGTCATATTCTTACCTCGGGATTCGGAAGAATCTGCAAAGGAGTTATCCTTGGAGGTAAGCCCAAGACATTTAGCATAGTCGAAACTTTTGGAACACATTTCTAAGGGTGCAAGTTTGAGATAAACAACTATCCACACAAATCAGATTGCCACAAACACAGACTTATGAGGTCTTAAATGTGTTTGACTGCTCTGATACCAAATGAAAAAGCGTAGGTCTAACAACCACACCCAATATTTCACTTAGCAATATGTATGGACTAACTCCAATATAATTTTAAGAGAATCAATTAGACAGTCAGACTCAATCTTAAGAAAAGTACATCAAAGAGTTATATCTCTGTTTTTTAATGTAATCAACAAATCAAACAGATAGAAATCCGTGAGCCTGATTAATATAAGAAACAACTTGGACGGTATCAAAACCAATATCCAAGTGTCAATAAATCCAATCAATAATCAAAGGTTGGGTTCAAAATTGATGAACTTACACACAAGCTGTGATATTTCAATTATATATAAAATATAATGCGGAAAAGAAATAACACAGACACCAGAAATTTTGTTAACGAGGAAACCGCAAATGCAGAAAAACCCCGGGACCTAGTCCATATTTGAACACTATAATGTATTAAGACGCTACAGACACTAGCCTACTCCAAGTTATCTTAGGACTGGAATGTAGTTGAGCCCTAACCAATCTCACACTGATCAAGGTACAGTCATGTTCCTTATGCCTCTAGAACCACGCAGGATTTTGCGCACTTGATTCCGTTAGCTGATCTTAACCACAACTAAGAGTTGCTAGGACCCAAAGTCGAAGACTTGATAAACCAATCTGTCTCACATAGAAAAGTCTATTGAATAGATAAATATATGTCTCACGGAAATACCTAAGAGTTTTGTTCCGTCTTTTGATAAATCAAGGTGAACAGGACCCAATTGATACATCAGACTTATATTCCCGAAGAACAACCTAGTAATATCAATCACCTCACAATAATCATAATCGTATGGTAGCGAAACAAGATATTGTGGAATCACAAACGATGAGACGAAGATGTTTGGGACTACTTTTTGTATTGCCTATCAGAGATTAAATCTCGAGCAAATCTTAGAGAAGATAGTACACAATTACGATAAAAAATTGCAAAAGTGGAACACGCAACTACAGAGAAAATAGTTGGGTCTGGCTTCACAATCCCAATGAAGTCTTCAAGTCGTTAACCTACAGGGTTTCGTGAAAAATCTAAGGTTAAAGGAGAATCAACTCTAGTTGCAACTAGTATCACACAGGAGGTGTGGGGATTAGGTTTCCCATTTGCTAGAGTTCTCCTTTATATAGTTTTCAAATCAGGGTTTGCAATCAATGTTACCTTGGTAACAAAGCATTCAATATTCACCATTAGATGAAAACCTGATTAGACTCAAGCTAATATATTTCAACAGTTAGATCGAACTTAGCTTGTTACACACAAATGAAAAGTGACTTCATTTAGATATGAGTAACTGTACCTAAATGTGTGCACCTTTGTTGGATCAACAATGGTTAACCGAAGTTAGCCATATAAACATTTTCATATCAACCTTATTCATCTTAACCATAACTAGTTCAAATGAAACTAGTTCTAGAGTTGTTCAATTGTTTATATTCTCATAGAAGTATACAAGACACAATTGAAGCAAAATCGATTTTAATTCACTCGAATCAACTCATGAACATTATAGCCATCGTTTTCAAAAGATTGCATTCCTTATTATATAAATGTATTAGTTTATGATAAAACTGATTTTAGAACATAACCCACTCAAGTATGCAAACGGGTACGCATACTTAAGTAGCCAAACTTGGACTATGTTCGCCAGTATGCAAACAAGTACTCATACTGTCGTACACTTCCAAACTTCAGTTGATTCCAGTATGCGTACAGGTATGCATACTATAGTATCCGGACTGCAACTGAGTTCACTAGTACGCGTATAGGTATGCATACTCTAGCTCCCGGACTTTACCTGACCTCGCCAGTACGCATACGGGTATGCATGCTACATTTCGGTCTTGGACCAATCACATATGCAAGTACGCATACTGTGCTTAAATTCAATTATGGTTAAGTGTTCTAAACTCCCATTTCGATCATTGAAATATATTCTTAAAATACGACAATAGCTGTGTCACACAAACTATTAGCATCGAAGCAATTTTCAAGTGATCGAATGATCAATACGAAACATACCGAGTCTACATCAAATGACTATCTCACACAAATCATGTAAGATGTTACAAGGTGATTTTCACATGATCATCTTTTGACTTTTGTCAAGAATATAAGATAAACTTATTTAAAGCGAAAGCTTACCAACACATATTTCGAGAAATATGTAAGCGAGTTAAACTCATCTCAAAATATAAAATGTGTATAATTGAAGTCTATATAGATATATGACTTTTGTCCCAAATAGGAGATAAAGTAGATATACTTTTGAGTGATATATGAGTTCAAGTCTCCACATACCTTTTGTTGATTAAGTTCCACAAGCTCCCCTTCGTAGTTTTTCGTCTTTGATCGATAAATGCCGTGAAATCTAAAGCTCAACTACACTTTCTATCCTAATCCGAGACTTAGCTATAAGTAGACTAGAAATCAAGACTTATAGTTTTGGCAACTAAACTTGACAACAAGCTTGAGATAGCAACGCTTACGAGTTCGACCGAGAAGTTCTCTAACATTACATTCTGCATAAAGGCCCCATATTTTCTTTTAAACCAAAGTTTACTTGGTATTTTCTTTGACAAATAAATGTTAACTAAAACTCTTGCATAGTATCCACTCTCATAGTTCAAAATTGCTTCATCAACTTTAACTGGATCCCCCAAAGCTCTGCAAATACTGAAGAGCGTTTTCTCATACCACTACTCCAAACTAAGTCCAGGTAAACGAACCCAAATTGCTGCTGATGATGTTCTATGATTTTCTGCATGAAAGTTAGGAATCTAATTCCTAATCCATAAGACTTGATTGAAAACTTCCCATCTACCAGCTTTGATGGAGTTCTTAGCACGCTCATTGTCCAATTTGATAATAAAGACCTTTTCCTAATGGAATCATCTTTCATTGCCCTACCAAACTCCATTGATTTTTCAAATTCAAAACAACATCAAAAGAATTCAGACGAAGTAAATCCAGACGACTAATAAGAGAAAATTGCCAAACCGCACAACTATCATCAGTATCGTTGATAAGATCGATCGATGGGTTTTCTTTATAAGGATTAGTTAGATCTATTACAGATAACTCCATTTCTGGATTCTTATTTTGCTCCATGAAAATTAAAATATAATGACATAATTAATTGTAACAAAGATCTACAGAAGTAGAGTTAACCACCAATCATTTAAGATAATAGTAAAAATTTCACCTGAATTAATGATGTTGTACGCAGAAATCTAAGAGATGATAAAAAAGGAACTGAGTCAATCGCCGATCCTCAGAGCTCAAATCAGACTTTTTTTTAAACACAAATCTTTCTAAATATTGTTGTTAGTGTTCCATGATGAAACATAGACAATTTGGGTTTTTATTTTCAATTTAGATGAAACTTGATAATTTCTATCAGCTATGCATATAAATTGTCACTGATTTTTGTATGTTATAGTATTAATTTCATGTTTAAGTTCAAAAATTGTGCTTAGGGTTCCATTGAATGAAACATAGAGAATTTAGGTAATTTTTTTTCATTTTTTAAATTTAGATGAAAACTTATAATCATAAAGAAGCATATGAGCAAAATTTTATTGATTGTTCTATGTATTAATTGTAGTGCCTTATGGCTATGGAAGAAAGTGAGATTGTCTACGAAGGGTGATGATGATCATAGAAAATCTAAGAAATTAAAAGATGATAAGAGGTTACAATTTAAAACAAGGTGGGTTCAAGTGAACAATTTTGATAAAATAAAAGGGTGAATAATAATCCACAAGCCTTGAATGTGTTACAAAACTGTGGTTTTTCTTCGGTGTTTGAATTTGATTTCTCTTGTTCCGACTGTAAATTAATCGAAGGTGTTATGGAGAGATGGTGAAAGTAGACTATGACATTTCACTTCCCTAAGTACGAGTTAGGAATAACACCTTTAGATTTTGTAAGACTGGCAAGTATTCCAAAAGGTGGTGTTCGTATGATGCCAAGTATACCTAGCTTTAACAAAAGAGATTACATGGGATATGACAACACTTATTTTCCTGGTGTGATGGAAAACCGGGATGCAATAGCAACCGAGGGTAGAAGATCGTTCTTATGATAAAGTTGGTGCATGAGAATCCCAAGCGAGCTCTATCCCATTAGATTTTCTTGCACGCTACATTAAGAGTAGACAACACATGAACAACGAGTGTGTTTGGGAAGAATTGACCAGAATATTTTATTGTGGTGTATTGGTAGATTTTTGATAGGATACGCTACAACAAGAGTAAATAAGGGATGGTTAGTATAGTTGGAAAATTTGAATAATCTCGGCCAATATTATTGGGGCAGTGGTGCATTGGGAAATTTGTATGATTGCCTTAACAAATGGAGTTCTACAAAGCCAACGGAAATAGGTGGGATGTGGATGATTATAGAGTATTGGTACTAATTTAATTATCGCAGTTGTCAACCACTTTTAGACTAAATACAACTATTATCAACAATCACTGCTGCTATCCTACCATTTTATTATTTAGGAAAGAGAATAAAGTGGGTCGAAGTCAAGTTGATAACTACAAGCATTCAATTGGAACAACTCGTGAACAACTTGACATGAGAACCAAAGAATTGGTTATATGTCAACCATGGAAAGATGATTAGTACATCGGTATCGAACAGGTAGTGGAGGAAAGGGAAATATCTAAGAATAGAGTTGTATTTTATGATTTTAGGGGTCAGCGGCTGAGTATGTACCATGGTGAGAGATGTGTGCGGCATACTACATATCAAATAACTATGACATGTGATCCCCCAGTTTTAGAATCAATTGAGTCGGGAGAAGTTGTACCCATATATCATTACTGGTTGGTGGATCAGGTAAATTACGATGAAATGTGGCAGCAGAAGAGTATGGAATTTTTACTACCTAAGAAAGTAGTACACATACGGAACCATGATGTGATAGGTTTGTCTAGAAGTGACCACCGACGCAGACCTAAATGTCCTCTACAGACATGATGTCAGTCATATGATGTTGATCCTGAGGGTGACCCAGTGACACAACTACCACCAGTAGAGTGGTCTATCCATATGTATATTAATGAGGAACTAACAACTTTGGACGTGCCTAGGTCTACATCTTATGCCTATAATTGTGATCATATTACTATCGACGGGTAAGTATATTATATTTCCTAAATTAATTTTGAAATAGAGTTATGAGTACTATTATTTGTTATAAGCATTGGTATTTGACTAATTGTTGTTATTTTATCCTTTTTAGGAGGAACTGTTGAATTTATATTTCGAGCAACACATGTATATTGGTCAATCAAAAAAAATAAAATTGTTTGGGATTGTACTAGAAGGTCTTATTTCCGTGGGAGCTCTTGTTCTTTGGGTTTTATCCTAGGTGGGACACCTAATAGTCATTGTTAGAGCACTGCTCGGTCGAACTCGCATGCGTTGCTATCTCAAGCATGTTTGTCAATGTTAGTGATCAAAACCTATGTAGTCAATATCGGCCGATATATTGGGGATATTTCAGATATCGGCCTTGGAGCGGTAGGATAAGAATTGTATCGGGGATACGATATTTTGGCGATAATATCGTCCAATATAGTCAAATATCGGCCGTATCGGCCGATATATCGGGGATATTCAAGATATTCTTGTTGAAGTTACTTTTTTGTTTCTAGTTTGAACTTTGAACTTGTTTAATTACAATTTTAGGCAGTAAATTTTTGTTTCTAGTTTGAACTTTGAACTTGTTTAATTACCATTTTAGGCAGTAAATTTTATAGTTGTTGAAGTTACTCTCCTGCTTCTAGTTTGATCTTGTTTATTTATCATTTTAGGTAGTAAACTTTAAAGTTATTGAAGCTAGTTTTGTGTTTTTGATAAAATTGATGGTAGTTATAAAATTATAGTCTCTAAATTTGGAACCGATATTATTCCGATATTTGAACGATAATATCCCAGATATAAATTCGTACCAGTGTACCGGTCCTGGCCGAGATGATCCGATATCCGATATTAACTACATTGATTCAAAACTATAAAGTCTTGAATTCTAGTCTACTATAGCTAAGGTCTCGGACTATGATAAAAAGTGTAGTTGAGCTCAATAACTCCATGGAAATCATCATACAAGATGAAGGAGTACTCAAGGAACCAGTGGATCTTCATTGACTAAAATTTATGTGGAGACTTGAACTTATCTATCACTCAAAAGTCTATCTACTCTATCTCCTATCTTGAGACAAAAGTCATATTACTATATAGACTAAGATTATACACATGTGATATTTCGAGCTGAGTATATCTTCCTTATCTATTTTTCGAAATGTGTGTTGATAAAGATTTCGCTTTATCCAAGTTCATCTTTACCTAGTGACGAAAGTCATGTTATGTTTCAATCATTTTGGAAATCGCTCTGACGAAAAATAGTTTGTGAATAACAACTATATAACGCCCTCTGAGAATGTTTCAATGATTGAAATGAGAGTTTAGACAATATAACCATTAGAGGATATAAGCATTGTCGTGGTAACACATATATGTATAAGTCCTTATTGCTTGAACCGAAGTTTGCGAACTTTGTTGATCAAATGAAACCGGTGTAGTGTGTGAGCTCAGTCCGCAAACTTAGCATACAAGTTCAGTCCGCGAACTGGCGTAGTTCTCGAACCTGAGAATTTCTGCTAGAGTTTGTGAACTCCGTCCGGGAACTTGAGTCCGCGAACTTGAGCAGGTTATGTCTAAAAACGATGTTTGTGAACTTATCTTAATAAACTAAGGAATGCTATTGCAACCCGTGGCTTTATAGTTCATGAATCGATTCGAGTGAATCACATCATTTTTTCTTCGATTGTGTCTTGTGTAGTACATGAGATTTCCTTGCAATTGAACAACTCTCTAACTAGTTTATTTGAGTCATTTGGACTAGTTATGGTGAAAAAGAATATGGTTGATATGAAAGTTATCATATGGCTAACCATTTGGTTAACTATTGTTGAACCAACTAATGTACAAGTTTGGGTACGATTTTCACAAGCCTACAAACGTCCATTACATGTGTGTATAACAAGCTATGTTTTCGATCTAACGGTTGATAAATATTAGCTTGAATCTAATCAGGTTTTCATCTAACGGTGAATATTGAATGCTTTGTTAGTAATCTAACATTGATTGCAAACCCTGATTTGAGAGACTATATAAGGGATAACTCTAGCAACTGGGAATCTGAATCCCCACACATTCTGTGTCATACTAGTTTGCTAAGATAGAGTCGTTTCTCCTTTAACCTTTGGTTATCTTCTTATAAAACCAGGTTAACGACTTCATTGAGATTTTGAAGACAGACCGATACTATTTTTCTTGTAGTTGTGTGATCTGATCTTGGTGTTTCTATCATACGAGTACATTTGTAATAATTGGCTTGAGATTTCTATCTCCGACATGAAATATATAAAAGTATTCACAAACACATCGTCTCATCGTTTGTGATTCCAAAGGATCAGACTCGCTCTGATACCAAACTGTGACACCCCAAATTCCGGGCCTGGATTTCGACCCAAATCCAAACCCAAAATCTTAAATGCTACTTTTAATAACAATCCTAGACTTCCACACTTTGTCCAAGTTCAAACAACTAATTCTTTGTCTAATCTTTATTTATGTTCAATTTAGAAATTCTGTCGCAGCGGATACATAAAAATTCTTTTTAGGAACATCTAACCGTTAACTTGTCGTGATTTTTAACCCACATGAACTAAAAAGAACTATAGTTTACCATAAAAATTAATTTCACTGTTAAACGTTCTAGATTTAATCCAAAAGAATCGCATGTTTAAGAAAGAATCATAAAACCAAAACAGACTTCAGTTAACTCCAAGAATTTTACTGAATCAAATTCAAACCCAATATTTTTTATGATCATACTATCTGAATCCTAACCTAGCATTGTTCCAGTCATAAAATTTCAATAATTTTTAGTTTAATTTAAGGGCCTTTTGACCCCAGTCAAACGCGTTGTTGACCAGTACTGCAGGAACGTAAAACAATGATGGTTCATTTTACAAAATTCATATCAATTCGCTCACAACTTTAAATTATCTTTGGTTTACCAATTTGAAAATACAAAAGAATTATCTTCAAGTTTACATAAGACACCAAAGACTAAAACATGCCATGGAATATTTTAAAAACAGAAAAACTTCAGTAAAGTTGAATCTGTCAGAAAATGTCTGAATTTCTTAAAGTGAGAAACAATTGTTTGAAAATACTTTTGGAATTCAGAAAATTCTAATATTTTAACAACTTCATAAACCGTGAGTTTTACGCATACAATAAAATATTCGGTCATAAATATCTTATGAAATAATTACCAAATAAATTTTTTTTAATAACATATTGTTCTATTGGTTATACATTAATCCAATAATCTCCAAGGTATTAGTAATCAATACATACTCAATAAATCATCTAAAAGAGAGTTTGATGATATTTTATTACAATAATTCAATCATAATATGCAAACTACTGATTAAAACACCAAAACCGATCTCTATGCTTTTCCTCCATTAGCTCCTTGTGGTGTCATAAAATCTGGAATTTTTGTCATGAAACGACGTGAGTTGTGACACCCAGTAGGAAAAGAAGCAACAAAACATTTTATTTAAACATTTTTCAATTTCTTTTTAAAGCAATTAGCGTGATTAATAACACCGTAATTACGTGGAAACACCACATCCATAACAACAATAAATTCAATCAATCCGCTCGCCCCATGGAGCCCCACGTGAGTTTAGGAAACAAAACCGTTCCCAAGGATATCTCGTATCCCGTCATAAATTTCTTTTTAAGAATCACAATCTATGGACCTCAGCCCGATAATCATCATCAAAACTTGTAAATATGAATTTAATTAACAAAACCATCAATAAAAAGTCTTAGATTGTGTTGCGCCTACCTCGAATCGCAAATCCAAAAACTATCAACAATACAAGAAAGCGCTTTATCACTGTAGAAATCGTCTTGATAATAAACTAAAAGAATCTCTAGCTATTTCTACTAATTAAGATTTCAGTTTCCATTATATCATTCACGACTACAAAATAATAATGGAAAGCAGAAGAAAAGGTTGCGGCTAGGTTACCTTTTTCTTTTCTGTATAAGATATATATATATATATACAAGGTCTGTTCAAGCCCGTGCAAATGCACGGGCTAAGGTCATAAATTTGCTTCTGGTTTTTCAATTATCAAAAAGGGATTCAATTTTAATCAATTTCATCTTTCATTAGAAATTCCTTGCTCCATTGCTCACTTAACACACATAATCCAAATTAAGTGATCAGCATATAATCTGCCAAATGAAACATGAGCTAACTGATATAAAAATTTCAATGTAAGTGGTCCATCGTTCAATCCTAGAAAAAGCTGAATGATAGAATATAATTGGTGAAGATATTGTGAAACTAAAGATGCTTCACTCTGTAGTATATTTTGGGTTGTCACATATTCCATCATCTCTCGGTATTGATATAATTAGTAACCGTTAATTATTTACTGCACATACAGATTAACATCATCAAGTTCGCGCCATACATGTATCTGCACCAGTGATATTTCATTTTGTGTGGTCAACTAATTAATGGCTTTAACTGCCATTACAACTGAACACAAACCAATTATGAGAAGCCGTAGCAATACCCATCAATGACTACTTAATGTACTTGCCTACTGAAATTCACTAGTAAAAAATATCTTGCTCCGAACAAAATGGGACCTCCGGATATAACTTCATGGTTCCGTTTTGTAACATTCACTTACCTGTTGCATGACCAATACAATGATGATAGTGCATAACACACATTTCATGACTCCCGTAGATGCCTTTACAAACCAAGACATATGACATTATTTCGTTGGATATTCAAATAACACGGACAATATGTGAGATAGGTGGGAGTGAAAATTAATGCAAAACATACACATGTAACAGTGAGAGTAAAATTGTGAAAAACTAAAAATTAGTTCAATAACAGAATCGTCATTGTTCTGCATCCAACTTTCTGTTACAGACTTACAGGATTGAAGGAGCATTCGATGTATGTTGGTGGTTTTAGTTGTGCTTGGTATCACAACCACACCTGCAAACATAATGACAACTTAGTGGAACAAAGTTTCAATGGGGAATTTTGGCTATTATTTAAAATCACATCATCACGAAAATTATGTTGAGAATATATTTAAGATTTTTAATAACTTTAGTGCCTGACATGCATCCAACCTGGGTGACGTAGTTTCATGGAGTCTGCTTGTTTCATGTTGAGCGCTGCTCCTTGTCAACAATCTAACGCTGCATCATAAACAAGAAGTTCACTACAAAGTAGGCTTACCTTGAGAATTAATGCGTTGCAAATTTGAACCGCTCCCGAGGCGACTAATAAGTATACGCAAGCCCTGATATTTTGTAGTCTTCATGGAAGTTCCAAGAAAAACAAAAAACAACTAATTAATATTCAGAATTTGAATGAGCAAGAGAAATTAGAAATGGTGGAGACGACCTAGAGTACCTAACTCAAATCCACCAGAAATATAGGGTGGAGGGCAGAAACAATGTTAGGGAATAACTTATCTCAACACTGCCAGCAAAGTATTCAGGCAGAGAGTTTAGCAAATGCAGGGCTTGCATTTGCGATATGTAAGAATTCATGAGCTACTAATGTAAATCCATTCTTGGATTTTAGTTAACCTTGATATGAGATTTGTAAATAGGCAAGGACTGTCCTTCTTAACCACAAACTTCTTGGCTTCATCATTCTTTCTTGCATAGAACAAATAGTCGATTTGCAAGAGTGATAATCCAAAAGAAACTGACGTAACTAACCGGTATAATTACCTTTCCATTGTTGCACAACCAGACGGGAACCTTTGAAAGAAGTGTTGGAAAAAACAATACACTGAGAAAAATACACTTGATAATAGTAACAAACAAAAGAAACATAGAACAAATAGTCGATGCACTGATGATAGTATTTAAAATTAAAGATGCTATAACAATTAACTTGTACGCAAGAGTGATAATCCAAAAGAAAGGTATGGTTTCAAATGAAGAATTCATCTGGTATTTATAGCAAAAATTATTTGAACGTCAATTCAACGAGTAAAAGCATCCGCTAAAAATAATTACCGAGATTCTTCCATTGTCAAAGAATTAAAATTCTTTGCACAACAGATTGTAGTAATCTAGGGTCGGGTAAACCCACACCCACACCCCACCCTCACCCTCACTCGTAGTTTAAATTAATGTTTTCAGCACCGCGAACGGGAAAGGCAATAAGAAATGCAATAAGGTTTAGGAACCTTTGAAAGAAGTTGATTGGAAGAGTCTAAAACTCTAAGTGTTTTGAGGGAGATAAGTTTATTAAATCATTTTTTATCTTACTTTTCTTAGGCTGTGTCCCAAAGATTGAACCTTAACTTAGTGAGATGAACTCCGCCAACAATGAATGCAATTCAGAAATAACAGCCACACTTGATGCCTCAACCGATCGATTTCATGGTACCCATTAAGATCGCAAAAGATCACATTGAATGTCTCATTGAACCTTGATTTTGGAAATCCAAAAAAATCCTTCATGGTGATTTATTCAAAAATGGTTTCTAAGAAGTATATCTTACGTTGGCATCACAATACCCTTCCAGACAGCAGGATACTTCCCAAAACTTAAGCAATAGAGATAAATAAAAGAGTGAATCCTCATATGAGCATATCATCAACATATAGGCACACAATAACATGAGAATCATCCACAGATTTAATGTAAACACATTTATCAGATTCATTAACCTTGAAACCATTAGTTATTCAATCTAACAGTTGATCCATATAAATTTCTTCATTCAATTCACCATATATAAAAATGCAGTTTTAACATAGCAATCAACATATACTTCCCAGAAGGGAGCTTCTGGAGAAGTCATAGCTTCTTTGTAGGTTTGGGGTTGAGACTCTACCGTTAGAGTCAAAAAATCTGGGCCAAAACTTGTTTCAGTTCTTATCCTTTTACTTCTTCTCGTTCGAGTCTCATACTCCAAAGTTGGAGTTTGACTAATCGATGGAACATCCGGGAGGTCATCATGGACCCTTTTTCGAGGTCCAGACCTTAAAAGGAAAAACACAACACAATTGTTATTTACTCGCTCCATGAGGGTGGAAGCTTTTCAATCACGATACTTTGTAGAGCTTCATCAAAAGTCATGCCTTGACAAGAATCTCACTGATGAGGAGTTGAAGTTCAACGAACTGTTCTACCACAGGCTTTTCGTCAGTCATCTTGTATTCTAAGAACTTAGCCATCAAGAATTTCTTACTTCCAAGCAGCTTCAGCATGATATTTTTCTTCTAGAGCTTCCCATAAATCAAAAGCATTAAAATCTTCTTTTGCATTATAGAAGTCATACAAGGAATCATCAAGACAATTAAGAATATGATTCTTGCACAAATAATTCTTCCTATTCCACCTGTCCAATTTATCTTCATTACCACGGCGATGAAGTTTTCTCGATGGTTTTTCTAAAGCATATCCATCTAACCTTTGGTCATTTAGGAAGAATAGCATTTTAGACTGCCATCTCTTAAAGTCCTTACCACTGAACTTTGGTGGTTTTTCTACGGTATTTTTTCCCATGTTCTTACAGCAATTACAATATCACAATATTACAATCAGGCAAGCTATTACCTTTAGATTGTTGGAAATAAGTTACAATTTCGTATGCAACTGAGAAATAATACTTTGATTACACTGATAATAGTAACAAACAACTCAAGAAACATGAGAAAAATACTTAACACTCAATGATGTGTTATTGTTATACCGGAGATGCACCGATGATAGTATTTAAAACTTAGTAGAGGCACGTATGAGATACGAGCTAAAGGTAATATTGCCTGCTACTCCTCCGAGATGCTATAACAATTAACAAATTACCTCCAGGATACAACTCGCGTTAGTTCTCTCTATGTGTAGCATACACAAGAGAGAACCCTTAGAACTTGGCAGACAAATAATGAAAACAAAAACATAAATCGAAACTACAACCAAGAGAAATGTAAAAAGTAATTTATGTTTTCTGTAAACTAATTATGTTTTTTAAACAGAGAAGTAGTATTACAAAATTAAGTAAACTACAACTCGTTTTTTATGTTTCGTAAACTAAGAACTCTATTTAATGTTTACGTAAACTTAAATAAAATTTCATGGGACTAATGTTTAATTCATTCACATGAAAAAACATCTAGGGAGTAATAGGTCTTGGGATCAAAACATGGTCCATGCATTTTTTTGATTAAAACAAAACATTGTTTTTTCTAACAAGAAGTTGATTGGAAGAGCCTCAGTTTGAGGGAGATAAGTTTATTAAATCTTATCTTACTTTTCTTGGCTGTAGTGCCAACCATGAACTCCGCATTACCGTCGCCGATCGATTTCACATTGAATAAAAAATCTGAAAAATGGTTTCTAAGAAGTATATCTTACGAAGAGATAAATAAAAGAGTGAATCCGTGTTTCAATCTAACAGGTACATATACACACAACACAATTGTTATTTACTTCATCTCATGTTCGGCAATATATAATGCTTTTTTTTTCTCAAAAAAATTGTTCAGTCGGCAATATAAGATAATGCTTTTTTATTTTTTTCTCAAATAGGTTGGGTTTATTTTTGTTTTAAATCTCAACAAATATGTTAACCCTATCTAAGATCATTAACCACTCAATCAAAAAAAAAAAAAAAGCAGATCACAACTAATTATTACCATGGATGAAGATTACCTCCACATATGAATATCCTGCATGGTGATAATCCTGGTCTGTGGCATATATAGCTATACACCTCTAAATGCGGAATAATGAAATGATGTTGAGATATGCACTTTCAAACTGTCTGAAATGTGGATTCATGTTGAAAGGACTTTTCTTTTTCCAGAAACACATACTTGTTGGTCAACGGGAGACGGTGTCTCTGTAGTCTGAGAAACGTCACTGAGATTATTAGTCTAAATAACAGTTATATAGAACAGACGCATCTTTCTCTTTAGGGACATAACAGTTGAGTACAACAGTTTCATTAGATGCACCTTTTCGTAAATCGTATAACAGTTTCTTTAAAAGCACAATTTTAGCGGCAAAACCAAAAGACGCGTCTCTTAGGCAAAATATGATATGGCATGACAGCTAGGATTTTCTATGTGACACGTGGCGCTTCATTTTTGGACCTTTCCTGAAGATGAATGTGAGGACGCCACGTCAGCACAATCATTCTCCTTTATATAAAGAAGTATTGATGATATATACTCACAACCTAAAACGAGCTCCACCTAACCCAAAGTTTTAGTCCGCATGTTTAAGAGTTTTGGTCAAGATAAGGAGCTAATAATTATGTCCTTAAAAGTGATGCTAATAATTAATGTCTCCTATCAGTTTGTAGTATGATTTGTAGTAGTATCCATCTGTCATGAATTAACTAGGGTCAAATAAAGTAGTCGAACAACATCTTTTATTTATTTTATTTTATTTTATTTTAACCAATTAGGACGTGATTTGCGGAAAAATAATTAACAACAAGGAGTTTTGTTAAATCCTTTTAACATGAAGTGGTGGACATCTTGATTGTTACTTCCACCGAGTTTCATAATTTTTGGAGTTGTAAAAGTATTTTTTTTATATTTTACAAAAACAGTGAAAGAACAAAAGCTAACATTTTGTTGAGCTGTAGAGTTTTGATGTTTCATAAGATACATATTAGGTGACACCTTCTCTATGTATTTACTATTCCAGGTGAAATCCTCTCTATGCATTTACTATGCCGGGTGACATCTTCTCTATGTATTTACTATTCCATGTGACATTTTCTCTGTGCATTTACTATGCCAGGTGACATCTATGTATTTACTGTGCCAGGTGAAATCTATGCATTTACTATGCCAGGTGACATCTATGTATTTACTATGCCAGGTGACATCTTCTTTATGCATTTACTATGCCAGGTGACATCTTCTCTATGCATCTACTATGCCAGGTGACATCTATGTATTTACTATGCCAGGTGACATCTTCTATACGCATTTATTATGCCAGGTGACATCTTCTCTATGCTATTTTTAATTTACTTGATTATCATTTTCTTTCTAAAAATAAAATGACTAATTTACCCCTTCTAATAAAAAGACACAAATACCCTTGGAAATTTGGGACGGGCCTTACAACCCTTCCCTCCTTTTAAGGAATTTCGTGACAAAATTTAGAGGTTACCTTAGAAAAGCTCAGGGTATTTGCTCCGCATCTCGGACTCTAATTCCCACGTCACTTCCTCGACCTGGCGACGCTGCCACTGCACCTTAACCATAGGAATGGTCTTAGTGCGAAGCACATGCGCTTTAAAGTCCAAAATTTGAACCGGTCTCTCCACGTACGTAGCATCCTCTTGGATCTCCAAATCTTCCCAAGAAATGATATGTGAAGGATCAATAACATAAGACGGATCTCTCTCATACTTCTGCAACATTGACACGTGGAAAGTGTCATGAACGTGCCCAATTCGCTGAGGTAACTCCAACTGATAAGCTGCTGCACCAACACGCCGAATAATTTGGAAAGGTTCAATGTAACGTGGTGATAACTTCCTTTCTTGCCAAAACGCTTAACACCTCTCTTTGGGCTCACTTTGAGTAATACCAAGTCACCTTCAGTAAACTCTAAAGGTCGATGTCTCTTATCTGCATAACTCTTTTGACAACTCTGAGCTCTTATTAACCTCTGTCGGATTAACTGAACCTTCTTAGTCGTCTCTCATACCAAATCAGGTCCAAAAATGCTACTTTCGCCGATCTCGGTCCAACACACTGGAGATCTACAAGGTCGTCCATACAATGCTTCGAAAGGTGCCATACCAATACTAGCCTGATGGCTGTTGTTATAAGAAAACTCTACCAATGGCAAGTGTTCACTCCAACTTCCCTTGAAATCTAAGGCACAAGCTCGTAGCATATCTTCCACAATCTGAATTACCCGTTCAGACTGCCCGTCGGTCTGGGGATGAAAGGCAGTACTAAGAGAAACACGTGTACCTAACACCTTCTGTAAACTCTGCCAGAATTGAGAAGTAAAACGAGGATCTCTGTCAGATACAATTGACACCGGCATACTTTGCAACCTTATTATCTCATGGATATACATCTGACTTAACGTGGCTAACGTATCATACTTCTTGATTGCTAAGAAGTGTGCTGACTTGGTAAGTCTATCAACGATAACCCATATAGTATCCTTGCCATGTGCAGTTTTGGGTAATCCCATGACAAAATCCATAGTGATGTGTTCCCATTTCCATTCTGAGATGGGAAATGGTCGCAGTAACCCTCCTGGTTTTCGATGATCAATCTTCACTTGCTGGCAAGTGAGACATCTCGACACATACAAGGCAACATCTTTCTTCATCCCTTTCCACCAATACTGTGTTTTCATGTCATGGTACATCTTCGATCCTCCCGGATGAACGGTAAACTTAGAATTGTGAGCCTATTCTAGTACTTCCATCCTCAATTTCACTGGCACAAAAAGTTTCCCCATGAAACGAAGTACACCATCAGTTTGAGTCCAGCCATCCGGTGTTTGACCTTTCTCTATTTGAGCAAGAATTAAAATTATCTCTCTATCATTCTATTGAGCTTCTACAATCCGTTGTTGTAATTCTGGAACAACTACAGTATTGTAAATCATCTCGTCAGGGCCCAAGTCACATTCCTCCATAAGTCTGCACCAATCCCAAGCATGAAGAGTCATGCTTGCTACACCGGCCCTCGATTTTCGACTAAGAGCGTCTGCTACTACATTTGCCTTCCCTGGATGGTAATGGAAAGTATACATGTAATCCTTAAGAAATTCCACCCAACGCCTCTGTCTCAGGTTCAAATATCGTTGGGTAAAAATATACTGCAAGCTCTTATGGTCACAAAATATATCTATCTTCTCACCATACAGATAATGTCTCCAAAACTTCAGAGCAAACACAATAGCTGCCACTCGAGGTCATGAGTTGCGTAATTTAACTCATGTGTCTTTAATTGTTTTGAGGTATAAGCTACCACTTTTCCTTCTTGCATAAGAACACATCCCAAACCCTTCAACGATGCATCTGAAAAGATCACATAACCAATTCCACTTACTAGTGTTGTCAAAACTGGTGCAGTAGTTAATTTCTCCTTCAGAGTGGAAAAAGCCTCCTCACAATCATTATTCCACTCGAACTTGGAATCCTTTCGAGTCAATCTCGTCAATGGTGAGGAAAGCCTTGAGAAATCTTGAATAAATCGTCTATAGTAACCTGCTAAGTCCAGAAAGCTACGAACCTCAAATACGTTCTTTGTCCTTTCCCATTTGGTAACTTCTTCAACCTTAGATGGTGTCACACCTTCAAACACCCCAGATATTTTTTTCTGCGAAAGTGTAACCCGGCAGCACAATGGTTTTGTAAATAAAGCTTCACCCACTTGCACTTCAGCCTTATAAGTTTGCACCAATGCAAACATCCAACTTAACAATTCTACAATGGAAGTCTTTAACCTTCTTTCTCTTCAACTTAAACTCATCAAATGCACCCCATAATGCATTCAATCTTTGCCATACTTTGCTAAAAACAATCAGCCAACCAAGAACACTTAGAATATGACACAATCAACTCTTTTATTGCATCAAAGAGAAGAAATACAAAACTTGCCCACTTGGGGACTTAAACAGACTTGTTCACTCCTTGAACCAAGTCTAAGTCTTACAAAAACTCTCCTAATATGAGTCTAACTCTCACATATGCTAGGCTCACTCTCACACATGCTAGTCTGCCGAATTTCCCATGCCTTAGGACTATTTATACAGTAGCTTTGCTTGGCCAAACCATGCATAACCGTTACACACGGTAGAGACAGCCATCTGTCTCGGGGAGCAGTTTTATAACCGCCAACTACTATGCCAACTGGCCAGTTCTCCTTTAACTTGCGCCAATCGTCCAACACCTGTTGTCTTGGAAGTTAAAACTCTTCTCCACGATTATAAACTCCTTTATAACCACTCCTCTTCATCACGTGTCATTGGCATGCTTGTGAAGCTCGTAACCAACTTGTAACCGTCACTTGAGCCGTATTGCGCCACTTGTTCTGGCATACTGGATTCTATCACGCTCCAACGTTCAGCCAACTTGGCCCTACATGTTTATCCTTCCAAACTCATGTACGGACACTCTTTAAGCTTTACTTGTCGAGGACAACTCCTTAAGCCCACTCTAGTTACTCGTGTGTCATATATGCTTCACTACGCCAATTAGCTTGACAACGGCAATGCAACTATTGCATTACCAACTTGTTTGCATTGTTCAAGATTTGGCCAGCCTTGAACCAATGCCATAGACTAACTCCTAATCTATTTCACTCTTCTTGCATCATCCTTGAGTTTGGGCCAACTCAATTCCACGGATATGACTTAATGCCAACATCGCATGTTGCATTTGTCACTTTGGCTTCATCTTGCCTTCTCCTCAATGAAGCATTATTGTGTCGGTTAATAAGCTTCATTCCTTATCCAAGTGTCTTTACAGTATAGTGCTACCTTTTTGCTTCACTGGCCCTGCAGGGTCATGTCATTCTCGACACTTAATGGTCTCTACAGTATACCGCTAGTATGGCTTCGCAATGCCCCATTACGGCGGAACTCTGACTTGGCCTGCAACTCTGTAATGCATCATCATTATGCGTCACTTGCAACACCATAATAGACGGGTCCACCTTAATTCCTTCTCTACAGACCACGTGTCCCAAAAACTGAAATTCAGAAAGCCAGAAGTCATATTTACTCAACTTAGCATACAATTGATGAGATCTCAACAAATGCAACACTAATCTCACGTGCTCCTCGTGCTTTTCTCGTGACCGTGAATAAATCAGAATGTCATATACAAATACCACTACGAATTTATCTAAATACGGTCGGAAAATTCGATGTATAAATGGCATCACTACAAACTCGAAATGTCCAAATCGAGTTCTAAAAGCGGTTTTTGGAATATCCTCATGCTTGATTCGCAGTTGATGATAAGCTGATCGCATATCAATCTTCGATAAAAACTGGGAATCCTTCAACTGATCAAACAAATCCTCGATCCTAGGTAAGGGATACTTATTTTTCACTGTGACTTCATTGAGTTTTCTATAATCGATGCATAATCTTAGTGAATTGTCCTTCTTCTTCACAAAAAGGATTGGTGCTCTCCAAGGTGACGTACTACCTCGAATAAAACTCTTAGCTTCCAACTCGAGTAGTTGTTTGTCTAGTTCTTTCAATTCCATCGGTATTATTCGATAAGGAGGCATAGAAATTGGCGAAGTACCCGGTTTAACTTCAATGGTGAAGTCCATTTCTCTTCTAGGGGGAAAACCTGGTAATTCTTTAGGGAAAACATCTTCAAACTCTTCTACCACAGGAATACCCATAGTAGAGATGAAATCTTGCTGATCGTCTTCTATCATTTCTAAGTGATAAAGAAAACCTCTAGAATGAGTCTGTCGAAAATGTCTTTCCAACAAGATAAGGGGAGCTGCAAAACTATGAGTTCCGGTAAAGTGGACAACTGAACCTTCACCCGAGTGCAGAGTCACACGTTTTTGAAAGCAATCAAAAATAACATGATGAGCAGATAACCAATCCATACCCAGGATTATGTCATAACTAGACATATTCATCACAAAAAGGTCAATCAAAAACTCATGCCTAGCTATTTGTACTACACACTTTCGTGCCACGCGATCAACACGTGCACTATCTCCTACATCACTAGTTACACCAAGAATCCCATCAAGTAATTCAGTTTCCAAACCCAAGGAAAAGACAAACGAAGAAGCAATAAACTAATGAGTATCACCAGTATCAAACAATATCTTCACCCAAGAATTGTAAACTAAGAATATGCCTTCAACAACTGAGTTATCCGGATCCTGTCCAACATGAGAAATATTGAAGGCCTTAGGTTGCTGAGGGGGTTGTCGATCTTGGTATTGTGGTGGATTTTTCTGAGGACGGTTCTGTTGATACCCTTGACGCTGGTTATGAGGTGGAAATGGTTGTTGGTTCCTATGAGAAATAAGTGCAGGACAGTTCCTCTTAAAATGTCCAGGTTGTTTGCAATGATAACATGAAGGTGCAGGAAGCTCCATATTCGGTCAATTACCTTTCTTCTGGTATGGATGATTATTATTTTTGTTCTTGTTCTTATCCCCAGTATGACGTTCTCGAATTCTATTTACCTCCTCAATGTCTCTCTCAGCAATCATTGCTCTTTCCACTATCTCATTATAAGAGGTAATCTTCAGAATAGACAACCTACTTTTAATTGAAGGCCTAAGTCCCTCCTAAAACTTAAAAGTCTTCAGTTCTTCATTCTAAACCAGGTTAGTAGCAAAACGAGAGAGTTATTCAAACTTGGATTGATACTGTGCTACCGTCATGTTCCTCTGGGTCAAATGCATAAACTCGATCATGCGCTGGTTTCGTGCAGTTTGTGGAAAGTACTTATTTAGGAAAGCGAGTCGAAATTCCACCCAAGTAAATAGACCGTCATTCCTAGAACGATGAGTCAAGTCCCACCAACGAGTGGCCTCACCCTCAAGCTTATAAACAACAAGGTCCAGTTTATTCTCATCATTCACGCCTAATAAGGTGAATATCTTCTCAATCTTATCTATCCAATCTTCAGCAACTAGTGGATCAGGACTACTCTTGAAGGAATCAGGGTTTTGTTCAATAAACCTTCTAACTAACAAAGCCCGTTGATTAGGTGGTGGGGGAGGGGGAGGTGCATTCTGATTAAGATTCACTTGTTGATGCATCGCTTGAGCAACATCATTCAAAGCACGGACGACATCCCCAAAACCCCCATCTTATGGTCCGGTTGAACCATTATTACGACGAGACATGTCTTGAATGAAGGACATTAAATCATAAGTATCACAGAGATAATTCTCTATGCAAAATAAGTACAACCTATTACGCATTCTAATAAACAACAATCAACAAATACACAAATAATTTCACATTCAAGCATATACACGCACTGACTTATTCAGAAACTAGCCTGCCCAAAGGATCAGACTCGCTCTGATACCAAACTGTGACACCCCAAATTCCGGGCCTGGATTTCTACCCAAATCCTAACCCAAAATCTGAAATTCTACTTTTAATAACAAGCCTAGACTTCCACACTTGGTCCAAGTTCAAACAACTAATTCTTTGTCTAATCTTTATTTATGTTCAATTCAGAAATTCTGTCGCAGCGGATACATAAAAATTCTTTTTAGGAACATCTAACCGTTAACTTGTCGTGATTTTTAACCCAAATGAACTAAAAAGAACTATAGTTTACCATAAAAATTAATTTCACTGTTAAACGTTCTAGATTTAATCCAAAAGAATCGCATGTTTAAGGAAGAATCATAAAAAAAAACAAACTTCAGTTAACTCCAAGAATTTTACTGAATCAAATTCAAACCCAATATTTTTTATGATCATACTTTCTGAATCCTAACCTAGCATTGTTCCATTCATAAAATTTCAATAATTTTTAGTTTACCTTAAGGGCCTTTTGACCCCAGTCAAACGCGTTGTTGACCAGTACTGCAGGAACGTAAAACAATGATGGTTCATTTTACAAAATTCATATCAATTCGCTCACAACTTTAAATTATCTTTGGTTTACCAATTTGAAAATAAAAAAGAATTATATTCAAGTTTACATAAGACACCAAAGACTAAAACATGCCATGGAATATTTTAAAAACAGAAAAACTTCAGTAAAGTTGAATCTGTCAGAAAACGTCTGAATTTCTTAAAGTGAGAAACAATTGTTTGAAAAATAATTTTGGAACTCAGAAAATTCTAATATTTTAACAACTTCATAAACCGTGAGTTTTACGCATACCATAAAATATTCGGTCATAAATATCTTATTAAATAATTATCATTAACAGTCAAACTGACATGACTTAGAAATTTTCATTGTCTAACCAAATAAAAATTTCTTAATAACATATTGTTCCATTGGTACATTAATCCAATAATCTCCAAGGTATTAGTAATCAATACATACTCAATAAATCATCTAAAAGAGAGTTTGATGATATTTTATTACAATATTTCAATCATAATATGCAAACTACTGATTAAAACACCAAAACCGATATCTATGCTTTTCCGCCATTAGCTCCTTGTGGTGTCATAAAATCTGGAATTTTTGTCATGAAACGGCGTGAGTTGTGACACCCAGTAGGAAAAGAAGCAACAAAACATTTTATTTAAACATTTTTCAATTTATTTTTAAGCAATTAGCGTGATTAATAACACCGTAATTACATGGAAACACCACATCCATAACAACAATAAATTCAATCAATCCGCTCGCCCCAGGGAGCCCCACGTGAGTTTAGGACAAAACCGTTCCCAAAGATATCTCGTATCCCGTGATAAATTTCTTTTTAAGAATCACAATCTATGGACCTCAGCCCGATAATCATCATCTATAGCATCATAAAAACTTGTAAATATGAATTTAATTAACAAAACCATAAATAAATAAAAAGTATTAGGTTGTGTTGTGCCTACCTCGAATCGCAAATCCAAAAACTATCAACGATACAAGAAAGAGCTTTATCACTGTAGAAATCGTCTTGATAATAAACTAAAAGAATCTCTAGCTATTTCTACTAATTAAGATTTGAGTTTCCATTATATCATTCACGAGTACAAAATAATAATGGAAAGCAGAAGAAAAGGTTGCGGCTAGGTTACCCTTTTATTTTCAGTATAAGATATATATATACTCGCAACCTAAAACGAGCTCCACCTAACCCAAAGTTTTAGTACGCATGTTTAAGAGTTTTGGTCAAGATAAGGAGCTAATAATTATATCCTTCAATGTGATGCTAATAATTAATATCTCCTATCAGTTTGTGGTATGATTTGTAGTAGTATCCATCTGTCATGAATTAACTAGGGTCAAATAAAGTGGTCGAACAACATCTTTTATTTTATTTTATTTTAACCAAATAGGACGTGATTTGCGGAAAAATAATAAACAACAAGGAGTTTTGTTAAATCCTTTTAACATGAAGTGGTGGACATCTTGATTGTTACTTCCACCGAGTTTCATAATTTTTGGAGTTGTAAAAGTATTTTTTTTATATATTTTACAAAAACAGTGAAAGAACAAAAGCTAACATTTTGTTGAGCTGTAAAGTTTTGATGTTTCATAAGATACATATTAAGTGACACCTTCTCTATGTATTTACTATGCCAAGGGACATCCTCTCTATGCATTTACTATGCCAGGTGACATATTCTCTATGTATTTACTATGCCAGGTGACATTTTCTCTATGCATTTACTATGCCAGGTGACATCAATGTATTTACTATGCCATGTGACATCTTCTCTATGCATTTACTATGTCATGTGACATCTTCTCTATGCATTTACTATGCCACGTGACATCTATGTATTTACTATGCTAGGTGACATCTATGTATTTACTGTGTCAGGTGACATCTTCTCTATGCATTTACCATGCCAGGTGACATCTATGTATTTACTATGCCAGGTGACATATTCTCTATGCATTTACTATGCCAGGTGACATCTTCTCTATGCTATTTTTAATTTACTTGATTATCATTTTCTTTCTAAAAATAAAATGACTAATTTACCCCTACTAATAAAAAGACACAAATACCCTTGGAAATTCGGGACGGGCCTTACAGGTCAGCTAAAGGAATCAAGTGCGCAGTATCCTGCTGGGATCAGAGGCGTATGAGCATAACTGTACCTTGGATCAGTGTGAGATTGATTGGGGTTCAACTACAGTCCAGACCGAAGTTAGCTTGGAGTAGGCTAGTGTCTCGTAGTGACTTAATACAAGTTGTATATTTAACTGGACTAGGTCCCGGGTTTTTTTGCATTTGCGGTTTCCTCGTTAACAAAATTCTGGTGTCTGTGTTATTTCTTTTCCGCATTATATTTTGTTATATAATTGAAATAATACAGGTTGTGCGTTGTTCAATCAATTAGAATATCCGACCATTTTGGTTGTTGATTTGAATTGATTGAGACTTGGATATTGGTCTTTGGTACCATCCAAGTTATCTCTCTTTGATAAAGACTCGCAGATTCTATTTGCTTGAGTATAGATCAAATACAGAGATTGAGATAATAACTCCTTGAGATATTTTTATCTAAATTGAGTCCGACTGTCTAGTTGATTCTCTAATAAAGTAATTCGGAGTTTGTCCATACAGATTGCTAATCGAAATATTGGGTGTGGTTGTTAGACCCCGCCTTTTTAGTCATTGTTCAACACAATTCCAAAAAGAACGCACACTCCATGGCACGTATGTGCAACAGGGAGGTGTTGCGGCAACTCCACTCGGTGATCCACCAAAGCGAGGCTCCCATCCCCGTTTTTCACTTGTTTTTGGCGAGGATTATTTCCTCACCTGTGTCAAAGTTCCCCCCAACGTTCTCTGCTTTCAAGCAGAGAGAGAATGGAATGAAACCTTTAACCACGGTTTTCTGTCCAAATTATCCTACTTTCCTTCTCCATAAGAGTCAGCCTTAGACCAATTTCTGTTCTCACTGGTAACTTAATGTGTGCCAGAAAAGTCAAAAAGGAAAACATTCAATTAAAGGGAACAACTTAGCTCAACTCAGATAACCATAAACCAGATAATTATACAGCAAATTATTTTTATGCCCAATAATTTGCAGTTACAAGAACACAAATCTGATAAATCCTCTTTTTCCGAGTTCCCATGTTAATTCATTTTCTCTCACATAAATCATCTGTTTGTGCCCGAGTTCAATATATTAGACGATCAGAACCCATGATTGCACATTTCTATTTGATAGATACTTTACCTTTTGATTATTCTCAAGACGTCTCCCACAAGGTGCAATGAACCAGTAACCAGAACCTAGAATGAAAAATCAAGAAGATTGGCTTCAGAAGAATATATAATTCTTGACTTTTTGTGTGAAGATTAAATGTCCCAAGACTCTCTTCTAGGGGCATAAAAATAGATTTTAGTGACTGTTTATGATATCAGTGAAAGTGATGGATACAACTATAGTCCAGTCATCAGTGTATTTGAGTGTTACTTTGTACACTGTATTCTTTTTACTTATTATTGCTTGTAATTGTGAATTTAAGAGGAGAGCATATAGGTACCTGAAAACGAACTGATCGATTCTGTTGGACACTATCCATGAGCCATTTAATAGCCACGGGAAGTGAAGGAAACACTATACTGGTCTCGGAATTCCTCATACTGTGTTCACAATCTTCCTTGCTTTCTTCTAGTGTTGAGTCTGAAGACAAGTAGAAAACAAAAAACTACTTTTATGTCTGTCATACTTTGCAGAAAACTACACTAACTCAATTTGAAATGATAAAAATTTCACACACTTGACAAAGAAATTGGCTAAGCAAAGCACAGTAGATGTGTAAACTAACTCCACAATCATAGTAATATATTTTGAGGAAGAAAAGACTACTATTTTCGCAGATACAAAAGAAACAAAAAGAATACCTTTCTCTTCATGAACAAGATTTTTCCATACTTTTTCAAGTTGTAGTTGCCAAGTTAAATCAACTTGTGGATCGGATGAGGGTAAAGCATGAGAACCGACCTTACTATACACTGATTGGTTTGGTACAAAGAGAGCCTTCTGGAAGTGAACTCCTGAATATCACATGTAAATGGTAAATAAAGCGAAATCTCTCATTTAGTCTTACATAACAGCTGCATAGAGCATGAAGAAGTTACCGTGATTAGCACAAGCACGGATTAGACGGGGCAGAAGAAGCTGAGGATCTCGCACTGACATGCAATTGAACAAGAGTATCTGGCCATAAGTTTTCAAAACAAAATCAGTACATGATTGCACATTAAAGTGGTGCAAGTCATTATATATATAAGTTGACAATAAATACATTTTGTAAGTACACCAATAAACAAGCCCGTGTAAAAAAACATGCTGTCTTGATTTAAGATCTATATGGTAAACATGAAATGTAAATCACGATAACCTTAAAACTACTGCGCTCATAAAAAGGACAAAAGAGCTCCAGTTTGTGAACTTACCTGTATGGAATTCATACTCAGAAACTCATTAGGGCCCCTAAGTGCTGTATTTAAAACATTTGAACTCTCATAAGGTTGTTTCTTCAAGGAACCGTAGTGTTGAGTATCTTCTTTGATGGCCAGAGAGAACCAATTTCCACAAATTTCCATGCTTTCAGGACTATGAGCGCCATCCAAATAGAACACCACATCTCCAGGGCTTTCCACGTTAACAAATGGATCAGCAACTATCTGTGCCCGTCCTTGCAAGCTGGCAGTTGTAAGCCCTTTGACAAACTGCTCGGGCAGAGAATTCTGTAGCCATGCCCATATCGATGAGATATATCAGCATTTTTATATGGGCAGAGAAAAGTAAAAACCTAACTGTACAACTTACAGCCTGATCCAGATACGTGCCTTCATAATGGCCCATCTTTTGGAGCCACGTGCGGCACAGGGCAACCGCAAGCCCTGCATTGATGTATTGGTGCTCGCCCTGAAGCCCAAGTTGCAAACCATTTAATAAGCTGCTATCCAAGGGATGTGCAACTTGGAGAGCTACCTGTAACGGATATGAAGTTCATATATAAGCTTTACAGGTTGGTTCCTGTCAGTGTCTAATGACATATACTAGACTGCCTGTATGACGAATAAAAATAGCTTAAAAATGGGAAAATACATGGTGTCATACTTCAAAATCATATCCTTCAATTGTTAGTCCATACGAAATAGTTTGGGTAGCCAATTCAAGAACAATACAACTACATTTTCGTGTTCAATAGTCAGGATTTTAAATTTAACTAAGCTATTACATATTTGAAGTAAAATAAAAGCAGTAAAGATAGTAGTGAAAAATGTAATATGATATAACATACCTCTAATTCAGAAACCCTTTCCTCAAGCACGCCCATTGCTTCAGCAGGCTGAGGCACCGTAAATGCTGGAGTTTTTTGCTATCAGGAACAAGGAGAAAAAGAACATGTTTCAGGATAGAAGTCTTCCTAATTGTCAAAGGTTTCTACAAAAGTAAAAGTATATAGTTCCATGAATACCTTGAAAATGCCAGCTTTCTCACCAGCAATCTCTCCAAGGGTGTAGCCTGCCAGGAATGGTCAGAAACAGCAAATATAATAATGATAACCAGTTTTTTTTAAAGGATGACTAATTAAAAAAAGAGTCCACAGAAAAATCACTAACCCAGAATTTCCATGTGGTCAAACCCAAGGGAAGATATTCCACATGCAATAGGTGTTTGCACCTGAAATGTAATCCACAATGTGAGTCGTGCTAGGCTGAATTTAATAAAAGAATTATAGTGTTCCGGTTAAGTGACTCCATTACATTCAATTAGACTATACATTAAGATATTCCACATGCAATAGGTGTTTGCACATGGAACGCAATCCACAGTGTGAGTCGTGCTCGACTGAATTCAATAAAGCAGTAATAGTGTTCTGCTATGAGTGACTTGATACAATCATTAAACTACAAATTTATATTCGAAAGGAAATGTAATTCATACCAAATTTGTAGCATCAAACTTTCCACCTAAACCAACTTCCAGTATAGCAACCTCCACCTGCTCAGTGAAACTTGTAATGTCAGCAAAAAGGAAAGCCTCTATGTTATACTTCAGAAACACGGAAGACATCAACAAGATGATCTAGAATAACCGTACCACAGACAAACAAATTCCAGAATGATATTATTGTCAAGTTGGAGTTATGCTATCAAGTTGAAAGAAATATATCATGCACTGACCTTCTCTGCTGCAAATATTTTGAAGGCAAGCAACGCAAGGAACCGAAAGTACGTTGGCATAGGTACATCTTCACTGCTTTTCTCCTGCATTCCAAGATGATGAAAAACATGAGGGAACGGGCAAAACAAGAGCTTTTGCCTTGATTATTGACAAAAGCAGAAGATAGATCAACAATTATGGAGGAAACCGAAACCCCATAGTTTCAAAATAACTAATCAATACGTAAGCAAGTTATAAATGATACCTTCAGACGTTCAAAGCACCACCAGAAGTACGCCAAAAATTTGTCTTCACTTATTTCCACTCTACAAAGGAAAAACAGAAACTAGAAATGAAACAGACATCTTAATTGCAAGTCGATTCAAAGGAAGCGCATCTTTTGGTTTTGGTTAAATCTGACACATGCAAACTTTACGCTTTCTCCTGGAAGCAAAGTGAGTTCCTGGGAGTACATGCCATTGCATGTTCAAGGTTTCGGAACTGAACAAACATATCTAGTTTATCATCAACAGCAGCAGCACGCTTAAACGAGTACGGTTACTGAGCTCAGAACTGTCTAACCCAGCTTGCTTTCCCAACTAATGGAGCAACCTCCCAGCAAAAAATTGGAGAAGAGAACTTAAATGCTAATCAAAGATGCCGCCGCATCAGTTGGGAAAGCAAATATTTTACCTATCAATGGGATGAGGTAACATAATTTTCATGATGTCTAACAAGGTTAACTCACCCATCTAACCGGAATCTTTCTCGGATATCAATAAGATGAGGAGAAGTGAAAAGTCCAGTACGAAACCCACAATTACGCAGTATCGATTCTGTAAATGTGCATGTTGATCCCTACAAAAATATTGTGAAACAGCAAACTAAGGTTTTCACAATTAAAAGTAGCAATGCAAATACAAAAACAAGACATTGATACTCATAAACCATTTCCACTTTACACCAGAGCTGAAGAAACAAAAAGATGAGAAACAAAACACACAGGGGTAGGTAGCGTAGCAAGGTGGGACTGAGCATACAATCGCAACCCCTTGTTTGCCAGCACTTTAGTGAGCAGAGTGCAAATAGCATTTATTAGTAAAAGTGTTACTAAGAAGTGAGACTAATAAAACCTTAAATAGGAAAAGAAAATCACACCTTTCCTTTAGTGCCAGCGACATGTATAACCTTCATTTGAGAAATAGAATCCTCCAGATCCAATATCTACAAAATCCACATAACTTTGTATAACATTATACAGTTATTCATACACTAAACAAGCAGCCAGAATAAGGTCATTGAAGTTCGAATTGTAAGTGAGATTACCTTAACATAATCAAATAACACATCGAATTGATCACCCTTATTAGACTTATCAGCACGAGTACGTTTGGTAATTAAAGAAGACAAAGCATCCAAAGTTTCTTCATATGTAGGTAGTTTAACATTCTTCTTCAAATATTCAATTTCGCCATCTATATAAAATTTAGATACAAATGCAAGAATATAATCAAAAACCCATTACAGAAAAATGATACAAACTAATTTCAGAAATAGTTTTAACTTATTTAAACATTCCTGATTTATGTTATTAACCTCTGATTGCATTGACATATTCAAATCTGAGTCTAGGAATGGAAAAATCAACGAAGAGAGGGAGAGAGAATACCTCCTGCCATGATGAGGCTATGAGAATTAGACATTTCAAAGCAGTAATGAAGAAGCACAAAAGTTCAGTGACTAGAGCTACAATCCTGATCATAGAAAACAATAAACAGCCGGAAGTATGATTTAAACCTGCCTTAGACTTCGATATCAAGCAAGAAACAAGAGCTACCTGTATATCACATTTTTCGTTTGTGTAAAATGAAAATAAAAGACCTAATCAAGTTGACAATTTTTCTCCCCCTTAAGCTTGTCCAGGTTGACACTTCAATATTTGGTAAAGCCGCATTACAAAAACCATATGTAGGTATTCATTATGAATCAAATTTTGATCTGAAATCATCAACGGGTATTGAGACTACAAGCCATGATTTGGGGCAATCTCTTCCCATTTTCTTATGAGGGACACTTGGTCGGAGACTAAAAGAGGAATCCAGAACCCCAGACAGAGTAAATCATTTGATTAAATTAACTAGCTTACCTTGACGAATATGGAAATAGCAACTCCTCGAGCAGCTCAAGAGATTGAGACAGAAAATTAGAACTTCTTCCTACTCAAACACGAAGACAGAAAAGAAAGGGCAAAATCAAGAAGCCAAGAACTAAGTGTGGAACACCCCTATTGTGGAATAAAATACGTATGATTTCACCCTCTACCTCTAGCGTATTAGTTTACGTCAGTATCCATCTTTCCTCCTAGTCGATCTCGGATTTCGGTTCGTTTCCGTTGGACCTATAATATTATCTCGTGGAAATTCTTGGTGAGATTTCGGAGTTTGTAATTTTGAATCTTATAATCATAATGTGTATGCCAAGCATTTTACACACCTTGCATACATATGTTACACTTTATAAATACTAGAACACCGCTGGCATAGTGGGGAGGGCCGGCCGAAGAAAAACGAAACACCGTTTTAATTTTCGAAAATTGTGCCTAAAGTAAAAGTATTATTTTTCCTAAATTGGAGAGAGCACATCGTTTTATTAGTTGCAACGGAAAATTAATTGATGCATAAACCAAAATATGGATACATAAAATGTTATGCATCCTTTGTGGTGGTTGGTAAACTTAGTATATACCCGAACTGTTCACGAACCGAATTCCAACAAGAACAAGTCTTGTAATCTATATTTCAAGATACGAATTCAACAAGAACGGGGCTTGTAGGTTTTCAACAGTTGAGTTAACACTGTCTAGGTTTAGATACGTACAACCTGTGATATTTCAATTGCAAGGATAAAACAGTATAATGCCGAAAAGAAATAACACGGACACCGGAGATTTTTGTTAACAAGGAAAACTACAATCTTGTAGAAAAAACTCGGAACCTAGTCCATATTGAACACTCACTTATTTAAACGGTTACACCAATTACCTACTACCAGTTTTCGAACAAGATGTGATACGTGTTTCAATGATATTCGTGCACCTTTAGAATTCCTAGCAGAATACTAATCCTCTTTAGGAGTTGCTCTTGTAAATCTTCTAGCAGAACGCAATTCTCTTCTAAAGATACTCTTGAAAATCTTCTAAAAGAACGTTAATTCTCTTTAGGAGTTGTTATTGTAAATCTTCTAGCAGAATGCCAATTCTCTTTAGAAGATACTCTTGAAAATCTTCTAGAAGAATGTTAATTCTCTTTAGAATATGCTCCTCAACAATCAGGGTCTACCGCTCCATAACCTAATTGATTCTTCCTTACAAGATCGTTTATAATAATCTAGAGATATCCTGGTCTATCAAATCTAGTGCTTATAAAAAACGCCTCGAAACAGGTTCCATAACTTTCAAAGAAGATACCTTCCTTGTGCTTTACGATCCCAAGTAAAGTGTTATGGAATCTCACTCTTGTTCGTGAAGAACAAAGATATGGGAAACAACCTTATGCAACACACATACAATTTTCCAACGGATAATTTGTGTTGTTACATGAAACCTCTATTTATAGTGAATGATCGGGCCTAGGTTGCTTAGAAACAAATTAAGCTACGTTTTCTAGGAAAATAAACACCAAGTATTTGATTAAAAAAGGCGTATAGTAACGTACTCACGGTTTTAGTTTGCGGACTGCTTCCAAAATCTCGTGTATAATTTTACAATATCAACCTTAGGCACACATATAAATTTTGCTATAATAAATCACTCACAACTTTTGTTCTAACTCGGAATTGAGTGATTCTTGGATCGTTGGATTCGTTTTTTCATTCACTACAACATGAGGACTTTTCTAGGGACAAAGGTAATTATCACTAAAGTCTTGGGCTCAAATGTCCTCGAGTCTTTACATAAATATAAATTTACTGTCATAAGAATTGTTTCATAGAGTAAGCACTTGTTTCGATAGATAGAAAGGTAGAATAAAGAAGAGAATCAAGTATTTGTTACTAACGTCCAATGAAGTTCTCCGTAGATGTCTTCTTGAGTTTCCAATCTCCAGTCTTCAATGACAGCTTTGATTCTATACTTTACATCTTAAACCTAATCTAGTTCGAAACTGACTTTAATAAACTAAATCAAGAATGCGTTTTGACATCTTAATTTGACAACTGACTTGAAATACCAACGTCAGTTGGTCCAACCAAGCAATGCTCTAACAGTTTCCTCCTTTGTCAATTTTAGTGACAAAACCATTTTACATATGCTCTAATTCCGTTATGCTTCTTGATTTCTTGAATCTTCAACGTCTTCGATTATGGATGTGTTCATTCTTAAAGTCCAATTGTACCAAAACTTTGAAACAATACTATGGTGATATGTTCCCCCCTTAGTTTTTATTTCTATTTTATTCATATTAGGTAATACATATAGCTTATAATTCACTCCCCCTTACATAACATCCAAAAATCCATATCTTGTAGTAGAATTGTACTAAATATGTCTCCCCTTTTTTGTCAACAAAATTGGCAAAGATGAAAATCAGCGATCATAATGAATTAAACAAAAGAGTTATCAAGACTAGATTACGGATACCAACTTTTATTAAGACGATTTCACCAAGTAAACTCGGTGTTTTCATCAAGGATATATATAGGTACAAGCACCTCCTAAAATCCCACAACCGCACTCCCCTCAAAGATATGACAATTTAGCACAAATTAAAATTGAACTTTTCCACATTAGATGTTATTCCCAAGAGAACAACAAAAACGATCTTTCTCAGAAATTGGTGGATTTTTATGTTGGATTTTAGCAATCCACCAAGGAGATATAATCTAAGAATCGATCACTAAAATTTTCCCATGAGATTGTGTTACTAAACAATTTAGAACTATCTCATGGTAATCAAACAATACACAATATGTAACCATGAAGATCAAGTATTGTGACCATCTTTTATAAGATACAAACTTGTAAAAACAAGAATTGTATTACTATAAGAGGAATAACCTTTTCCACAAGGAATTCCGCCAGGAATGGCCGCCATATGTGTATGAAAATATTTCCTTGACAAAGAAGAATTAAGGACCATGCTATAAGTTCATATGAACCAAGAAAGTTGCGAACGTTCAAACAATAATCGAGTTCAATAACACTTAAGACCAAAAAATAATCACGAACACAAAGTAATTTAGTGAACAAAGTTATCTTAAAAGTGTTTATGAGAGTCAAAGAAATGCTAAACATATTTAGAAAAGTAGTCTTTGAGCATCTGTTAATACTGTACGTATTGGGAAGGTTTGTGAAATGGTTCGTGAACTGTTATCCAGTTCGTGAAATAAGGGCCCTACGGTTCGTGAACCGTCCTGCTATTCCCCAACTCATACGTCTATGAATCATGAAATGTTAGGCTATTTCAAAAATTCATATCACAAAAGTTCGTGAACTGTCTCATTCATAACTCTACGGTTCGCGAACTAGGTTTGTGAACCTACCTATGTTCCGGAATTTCAGATATCCGTGGTATGGGATGGTCTGCGAACCTACCCTGGGTCCAGATCTAGTAGTTCTGATAAATTCTCTTTAGACAATTTGAAACTTTCTCAATGTCCAAAGATAATAAATATCATTGTTTGGGCAATTTTCAAATGATCGACTTGAAACAAAAATAGTTCATGAACAATAAATTGTTCTTAACTGAGATTGCTAAGGATCTATGAACATTAATTTCTTGAATTGATAGTTTAAACAAGACAAGCTTCAACTCGAAATTTCTTCTTTGCAGTAAAAACCAAAAATCCAAAAGTCATTGACTTTGTGTATTTCTTTTAACTTGAATAATACACAAGGAACATGGATCATTAGCCACATTGGTTTTTCTATCATATGTACTTCACCTTTGATCGATTATCTCTTAACTAACGGTGAATGATGTACGCGTAATCTGTATGATTATTATGTCTTGAGAGTTCTACCCAGAAATCGTAACCTAAGTGTAAATATATCAACATTATGATTAGATATATTATCCAGTGAATATCCTTTTTAGCTTGTTATGTCATTCCCATGGATCATGTTCTCATCTCTTACTTAGGAGTTAGATAGGTAGGGGAACTCATAAGAAGTGTTGATACCCACATTAAGTCATTACATTTTGGACTCACTATGAGCGATGTGGTAACGCCTTAAGTCAGATATAACTATATTAACTTTTTTTTAATTTATAGGTGCGTAGAAGACAATTATGAAAACCAAACTTGGATTTTATTGTCATGAAACCATTTAATTAAAAGGTTGTGTAGCCTCTTAGACATGGACTCATTTGTTTTGAGCATTGACTCAATAAGATATACGTACAAATATTGTTATTGGGTATTTAACTTCAAGTATGTCTTTAAACAATTAATCATGATAATACTCGGATTTCCACCAAATCAATTAGCAAAAAATAAGAGCACCAATAACAAAAACAAAGATGTTGTCATGTAGTCGGTATCGGAGGGGAGTTCCCTTATCATTTTACTTATTAGTATTCAATATTAGTTGTAGTTGGTATCCTTTAGTCAAATAATGGTTATTTTATCAATTTTCAGAGATGGTTAGTGATAGACACATTTTTGTGTCTAATTTGTCTCAATTCTATATTTTGTTAGTGTTCATTTTTGTACTTATCATGGTGCTTTATATATGTATAGATGTTTTTGGAGAATTAAACTATAGTGCAAAAAGTTGCTCGAAAAATGATATTTGCACCCCCTGAGAAAATGACTAAACGCGCCCTCATGGCAACTGCTAAAGGAACCCCCCGTTTGGATAGGGGGCACTCCATTTCCTTTATTTTTTGAATTTTAATTTTGGCAAGAAACTAGTTTCTTTCACTGCGATATATTTTGTATTGGATTTAGAGGAATTATAATGAGATTCAATCACAAATTTGGAGGAATTATAATGAGATTCAACCACATATTTGGATTGATTTGAGCCTGTTAAGCTTAAACAAGGTTGATATGGGTATTTAATTCAACTAAATTGGGCTGGATAATCCGATTAGAAGAAACATGGTTAATATTATCATGAGAGATATTATCGGGATTGTTATCTATCTTTGGAAGGTTGGCATGAAGCTAAAGCGTGTTCAACGTCTTCTGAGGCATGTTTGCAATGTTTTTGATTGTGTTAGATGCTAGCAGACGCATGCAGGAGACTAAAAAGTAAAAATATTCTCGTAACTACAGAAAAATAAAGAGAGAATATTTTGCATTCATTGTCGAGATTTGGAGGTCATGTTGAGTACATATAGGGTGTTGGGATGTTAGAGAAGAAACACAGAGAGTTTGGGATAGAAAGGAAGGCTACAGAGCGAAGAAATTTGAGTCGTAGAAAAGTTTTCTGATGGTGCAATACTGAAGAACACGAAGAACATTGGCATCATTCTTCCACAGTGTTGTAACATTTTATTTGCAACAATTAGTTTGAATTTGCAACGAATCCTATGTAATAGTGAATTTGCTACGCCAGTACAGCGTTGCAAATTCTCTGTTTTATTCCTTTTTCTCCTTTTCTATACACTTTTGAGCTATGAACCGATATTTTGAGCTAGTGATTAATATGAGGAGCTAAACCCCATTTCTGAGGCAACGACGATTTTTTTTTCTTACCAATTATGTGGTAACATCTATTTAAAAAATATCTACAATTCTTTTATGATTATTTGCATTGAATAATTTTTTTTTTTAACATACTCCCATTTTTTTATTTAAGATTCGTACAAAGCTTTAGTTGGTAACAGAGCAACGAGTTGGCACCAACCCCTTTCTGAATAGCAACACCCAACCTATGAAAAATAAAACTTCCTAGACCACTACCCGCATCATTACTAACTAAACAGTTATTTAAATGCTTAAAAAAACAAATCATATGCTCATCAAGCTCTCCCAAGGTAGTGAAAGCTAAGACACCCAAGCCATACCCATGTGAAGCACATTCATCTAAGTACTTAGTACGTTTACACATAATTGCTTTCGAAATGGCTTGACCTAGAACAAAAGAACGAACCCCCTCCCCAGTAAAGGGAGAGACACTTGTGACATCGATGCAAACATCTTGGCCATTTTCCCAGTTAAGGACAAGGATATCTGTTGGGCATAAATCCTTGTTAATATATGACAAAAGGCCCAAATAAACCTCTTTACGCGCATGCACACCAGCTTTGTAACAAATATCCGCAATCACATCATGAACCAGGTCATGGAAAAACTTGATCCCCACATCTTTAGCACAATGAAGTGCATGATCACCAAAAGTATCCATAGGCTTATTACAACAAGAGCATAAACCATATTCAACAAGCAATGAGATACCAAGCCGATAACAGACTACTGCTTTGAAATGTCTGGGACCAAGGCACTGATCTAGCCCACTGATGGGAACGACCAAAAGATAATCTTTTGCATGTTTAACCCGGTTACATTGCCACAGTATGGAGTCTCTTGCAGACAAAGAAAATTGGACAAGGATTTGCTTCTTAACTGTATCAAAATAAATGACTTCCAGAGAGTGCATAGAAGGGGGGGGAGTATCATCGATGCAGTAAGAAGAAGGCAGACCACATACCTGAATGAAGTTCTGAAGAGCTGACTGATAGGCATAACCATTATCTGTGGAGAATAGATTACCAAGTATCACCTTTCGTATTGAAGTAGTATGACTGTGAGAAGCAAGAAAATAATAAATGTGAGTGTCCGCCATTATGTAAATACCAAGGCCGCCGTCTTTGATGGGCAAGGTGTCTAGTCTTTGTTGTAAAGGCACAAAACCAAATCCATCACCCGTGATTAAAAGTCTCAAATACTTGAGTAAATGGTCATCAAATAGATCAATAGCATGTTGTAGTGCTGCAGGATTGGCAGTTCGCATTGCAAAATATAACCTGGACATACCAGCGCAGTTGCGAAGCAACAACATCTCACTTTGAGGATCCTTGAGTTTTTTAATAGCTGAAATAAGTTGAATAGTCTTGTTCACCCTGTTCAACATCATGTCACTCATGAAATTCAAGTCCAAGCTCACAGGTCCCCCCAAAAGTTTAACGCCATTATTGGGCCTGCCAATATCAATGGGGAATACGCCTTTATCAAAGCTTCGTGGATCAATTAAGGGACAAAAGACTTAAGTTTTCTTAATATTAAGATGTAGGCCCCTACTCGGCCCTTCAGACTCTATGATCCTCAAAGCCTTGGAAACCTCAAGCGTATCACTGATGATAGTACCATCATCATCATTAAAATTAAAATAATGTTTTTTTTATTAACTAGTTGTGTTTTTACTTGATGGTGCATGCTTAACTTAGGGCTCTTGATGTTCCATGCTAGCGATCAACGATTAATATTTTGAAACCTAATATTAGAAATACTTTAGAATCAACTAAATGTATGAATTACATGATATTATTAATATTGAATCACATAAAAATTGGTTAATAGTGGAATCCTAGCCTCGGTATTCTCAACAAACTTGATATCGTCTTTGTTTAATATTCTTTATTTTTAGCATTAGAAATTAGGTCTATAATCCAAATCTTCACAAGTTTTAACGAACTTTTCTTACCATTGTAAAAATCCGATCAATTTTTGGCGCTGCCGCCGAGGACTTTTTCTTCAGGTTCCAGTTTTCTAGGTTTTAGACTTATTATTTTTTTTAAAGGTTTTATTTTTAGTAGTATTTTTATTTACTTATTTTTTAGATTTTTATCATTTATTCTGTTTTATTTTTGATGTGCAGGATTGGCTTGAAGATAAAGATGAAAAGTTAGAATTTCCTTCCAAACACATCATCGAATGAACTTTTGTCTGGTTTGAATGAAGTCTAGTTTAAAAACACATCATCAGATGACAATAAACTAGTTGGAATTCTAGCGACGAGATGGACTCCAACACCTTTCCGAATCACAATCCTTAATTTGTGAAAAAAATATTACATTTCTTTGCACTAACATCAAACCTGGACAAATGATTATGCAACCTCTTTAGTAAAACAACTGTATCCTCACCAAGCTCACCAAACGTCGTGAAATCCAGGGTAGCAAAGTCATAACCTTGAGACAAACACTTATCAAAGTGTTTTTTTCTTTTTGCGAGTAATAGTATTTCTCAAAGCTAAGCCAGACCGAAAGGCCCGAACCCACCCATCAGTAAAGGGTGAAACCGCAGTCACATCCAAGCACATGTCTAAACCACTTTCCCAGTTGTAGACTAAAATATCCGCAGGATGTAAGGCGCTACCATCATTAGCCATATGCCCCAAGTCAACTTCCTTCCTACCTGAAACACCATCTCGAAAAAACATGTCCGTTATGGAGTCATGCACAAGATCATGCCGAAATTTGAGCCCCACTTCATGTGAACAATGTAAGGCGTAATCCTCATAAAAATCCAAGTCCCGATCACAAAAATCATATTGGCTGTCGTCATAAAATAATGGGATTCCAAACGATAATACAAGATAACACTAAATTTTTGCGCACCCACCGATGATTAAGGCTCTCGATTGGTAAAGCTTTGAGAAAATCATGAGCATGTTTGGACTTATTACACTGCCAATGGCTGAGTGATCTGAGTCAGAGTCTAACTCGGTAGATGACTGGATCTGGCCAAACTGGTGTAATCTTGCACATGCCAAATGATTTGTTGCGCTAAGATGGCCCTGCATCTCTTGCATACTGACATAGCTCAGCTGAAACCAACACAAACCTTTCATTGATTTTAATATTCAACAATAACAACTTAAATCTCCCCTGAAACACATCATCTCCATAAACTGCTGCTCAACTTCAATAGCACCAACTTTTCTTCCATTATACTCTCATCAGCAACACCATCTTAGCTCTCTTACAGCGCAACTCCCATCACCTGCAAAGCATTCATTCCTTCATTCAAGCTATTCTATTGTGACACAACACCAGCTTCACTATCAATTCCACCTCCAACTGCAACTTCACACTCAAGCTGCACAACTTATACAGTCACCAACAATTCCCTGTCTCAAATTCTATCCAACAGAACTCAATGCATCAATCCCAAGAGCTCAACCAATTTTCTGCACTTTACAAAATTGCAGTTGCAATATACCATCTCTATGGAGCTATAGACCAACCATACCACCTGCAAAATAACCATCATGCTCTAATGCTCCAACTACGCATTGTATTAAACCACATCACCTCATTTGAACCTCCAGCAAGCCATACTCCATCTACTTGCACTGCTCCAACAGCTGACCTGATCTTGTAAAGCACCAACATATTCATCTGCAATATTACCACTTTCCATTTGTCCCAGCTCAATTACGCCTGCCATTCCACATTCCATGGAATCTTAGCAACAAACCCTCCCAATATAAGTTCAATCTCACCTGCACTTTCACCAGAACCACAACTCAGTTCTGTATTGCATAAAGCTTCGAGTCATTTCCCTGTAACATTAACTACAGCCGCAACCTAAACATTCATCTACTCATTCCTTTATTCAATCAAATCATTCTTGCATTCATACCAACACCAACTATCCACTGCAACATAGCCTAACTCAATCTGTCTCAGCTTCTTTCTCAGCTCAAAGTCGTACCAACATCAGTACCCATTCCCTGCATCATTTTAGATTCAAGAACTATGCCCAATTCCATTTCATACTCGAACTACAATAAACTTTGGCTTCCTCCATACAACTGCAACCTTTTTATCCCACCAGTGCTACCACCTTGTTCCATCTCTATAACCGTAGCTGCATCTCCACTAGAACCCATCTTATGAGATCAATCCCCATCCAAGCATACAACTGCAATACCAGCCAACAAACCAAAATCCTCATTGTTGTCTTTTAACTCTATCAGTTTCATTTCCTGCAGCTGCTTTGCTACCAAAATCCATTCAATCTCAATCTGAACTGCAGATTCAACAGCATTATAACTCCATCAAAACCCATTTCTCCAGTTCCATACTGCTCCATAACCTGTTTAACCTAATATTCATCTAGGTTTTCTCCTCTGTAATCAGTTCACCCGCACAGCCACAATGCTGAATCTGAGGTCAACCCATCAGAACTACCACCTTGTTCTTGCTGACAAACCATCACCCCGGTTGTTTTCTTCTCTTTGTTCTTCTATAATTCATATAACCAACAACTTGAACCATTCTCTGAATTCCCTATAACTCAAGATTCAACAAATAACCAGAATTTCAACCCCTCAGCTCAAACTATTTGTGTAACTTTCTTGGCTTCAATTCTCGAGTCCCTCTCCCTGTAGCTTGAATCCAATACATACCCATGATATTAACACCATAATCAACTCAAATCTATCTTCTGATTCTCACAATTCAATAGAAACATCAAACCTTAACTTCTTCCATTCAAATCAATCATCACAGTAGTCATGAGTTCTTCTTCCCTGTGCTTAGCAACATCAGAACCCTTACTGCCTCACCACACTCATTTCTTTTATCTTCTACTTCTATTATCAATTTCTCTGAACCACAGTCGAACAACAGCAACCATTTTTCTTCCCTCTCTCGATTTCAGACCACATAATGAAAAGTAAAAATAAACACTTCTCTTAATTCTAGGCCTGTGTAAGAGTAGAAATTAATATTGGAACCCAGCAAATAGGACAAGGCCACCCAGTCCATACTTGGCTTGTCAGTCTCAGAAAATTGACAATTGAATTCTTCACCTCCTAGCCTTTTTGCCATTATCGCTCCAAATGGACGTTTTCTTCGTCTTTTGCTCCGAATGACTCCAAAGTACCTAATAAGCTCAAAAGTAAACATAAGATACATAATTTACAAGAAAACTCACAAAGAAAGCATAAACAATAAATAAATATCAAGGCGTTTACAACACCTATCAGTAGTACATGAGATTTCCTTGCAATTGAACAACTCTCTAACTAGTTCATTTGAGTCTTTTGGACTAGTTATGGTGAGGAATAATATGGTTGATATGAAAGTTATCATTTGTCTAACCATTTGGTTAACTAGTATTAAACCATCTATTGTACACGTTTGGGTACAGTTTTCACAAGCCTACAAACGTGCATTACATGTGTGTATAACAAGCTATGTTTTCGATCTAACGGTTAATAAATATTAGCTTGAATCTAATCAGGTTTTTATCTAACGGTAAATATTGAATACTTTGTTAGTAAGCTAGCATAGATTGCAAACCCTGATTTGAGAGACTATATAAGGGAGAACTCTAGCAACTAGGAAACCTAACCCCCACACATTCTGTGTGATACTAGTTTTCTAAGCTAGAGTCGTTTCTCCTTTAACCTTTGATTTTATTCTTCTAAAACCAAGTTAACGACTTAAAGACTTCATAGGGATTATGAAGCCAGACCGATACTACTTTTCTTGTAGTTGTGTGATCTGATCTTGCTTTTTCTATCGTACGAGTACAATTGTAATAATTGGCTTGAGATTTCTATCTCCGATAGGCAAGATATAAAAGTAGTCACAAACACTTCATCTCATCGTTTGTGATTCCATAATTTCTTTTTTCGCTGCGTCGATTAAGACTATTATGAGGTGATTGATAAAGCTGAGCTGTTCTTCGGGAATATAAGTCTGGTTTTATTAATTAGTTCCTATTTACCTTGATTTATCAAAAGACGGAACAAAACTTGTAGGTTTATTCGTGGGAGATGAATTTATCTATTATTGTAGACTTTTCTGTGTGATACAGATTTGTTTATTAAAGTCTTCGACTTTGGGTCATAGCAACTCTTGGTTGTGGGTGAGATCAACTAAGAGAATCAAGTGTGCAGTATCCTGTTGGGATTAGAGGCGTAGGAGAATAACTGTACCTTGGATCAGTGTGAGATTGATTGGGGTTCAACTACAGTCTGGACCGAAGTTAGCTTGCAGTAGGCTAGTGTTTGTAGCGTCTTAATATAGTGTATGTTTAATCTGGACTAGGTTCTGCATTTGCGGTTTCCTCATTAACAAAATTCTGGTGTCTGTGTTATTTCTTTTCCATATTATATTTTGTTATATAATTGAAATAATACAGGTTGTGCATTGTTCAATCAATTAGAATATCCGACCATTTTGGTTGTTGATTTAAATTGATTCAGACTTAGATATTGGTCTTTGGTACCATCCAAGTTATCTCTCTTTGATAAAGACTCGCAGATTCTATTTGCTTGAGTATAGATCAAATTGAGATATTGAGATAATAACTCCTTGAGATATTTTTATCTAGATTGAGTCTGATTGTCTAGTTGATTCTCTAGTAAAGTAACTCGAAGTTTGTCCATATAGATTGCTTATCGAAATATTAGGTGTGGTTGTTAGACCCCCGCTTTTTCAAGTGACACTCAACCACAATTCATGGGTGTAACGGTTCTACCAAAACAAGTTTCGGTTCTACCTCCATGTGAGTACTGTGCATAGTCACACTAGCTTACCAAATTTTCGGTTGACTAGGTAATAGGATCGGTTCCCCATATATATTTGGTATATAACTTGTATGTGTTGCACATGTCCATAGGATCGGTTCCCCCTTGCCTAAAAATGTATTGCACATGTTCATAGGATCGGTTCCCCTTTCTTCTATAAACCTTGCAGCACCTCATACGAGAATCGGTTCGCCTTTGTGATGTACTACACCTCTTACTAGGATTGGTTCCCCTTCCCAAATTTGGTCAGACACACAAACCCGATCATACCCCAGGTGATTACTTAAGATCGGTTTCACTAATAAAAGTCATACTAATACATAAGTCAGGCCTCATGTGAATAGTTTTACCAAGAACACAAACAAGTCATGAACGGTTATACTAATCACACATATTGGTCGTTCATAAGATATGCAATGAAGAACAGCCCCAATAACGCCTGGTGATTTCCTTTTCGGTTTACAACACATATCATGAACTTACTTCCTTAGAACACATGTAAACATTGTTCCCTAGGATGAAATCCTCACCTCATTCCCATACATAATCACAATAGTATTCATACAATTATGTTGATGTCTTATATACAAAGTTTAATGGTTAAGCAATAAACCTCATATTGTATTCCTTAATACTATGTCTATCTAAAGTGTTCATGCTTCGCAGTTTTATGTTTTCAATATCCACGACTTGAAAGATACGTTAGGGAATGAAACAGTTCAAGTCAAATATCACTAACCTCAAGTGGAAGGATGATGTTGTGGCTGTAGCTCCGTACTTCTTCATTTCTTCAAGTCTTCTAAATACTTGTAATGTCTCATCCTAATACTTTCAAGCTAACCTATACGAAGTTGACTCTAGTACATTTAAATCAAGCGACTCTTAAATGAGTTTAGGCTCACTAAAATATGACAACCAAACTTGACATACTAACGCTTAGTGGGTTCAACCGAGCTATGCTCTAACATACTATTTCTCCTGGGTTCCCACTAAAATGGATTCTCTAGATTTATCTGATGATCCCTCCCTTGCATTAGAAAATGGAACTACCATAGGTTTGTTCATGTCATGGATTGCTCCAGCCAAGACTTTCCATTTAAAACGAAGCACTGAAGTACCATCTTACATGTTCTAAAATTTCTCTTTTTTGCTTGGAAAACGTTTATTAAATTTTTGAACGACTTTAATCTATTAAATGAATATGTTTTTTTTTTTTTTTTTTTTTTGTGAATGAATAACGATCACTTATGATGAATCACTATAAAATGCATATCGGTAGAAATATGTGTTGCTGAAATTCACTTACCTTACAAAACCATAAGTCATCACGCGGGTTTACTGAACTTGTTACATATGGAGCTAAACGAATTACTAAATAACTCATTCTTCATACGCTTGATTCCAAGTTTCAACAGCATAATAACCTACATAGGGGAATTAGGGGAAGACACAATTGCCTTTTTGAATAGATTAAGAAACTGCCTTATAAGTCATGACGCAAATTATAAGATAGGCGGTGCTCTTTTTCATAGAATAGGAATTGCTATTCAAAAAGGTGTTGGCGCCCATCTTGTTGCTAGGCTTCCCACCTCCGATGTGTGAGATCTTTATATTATTTCAACCTACATATATTCAATAAATAAATGTCGTTGTTGACATTTGAATAACAAAAGCTTTTACTCCCCCTAAAGGCAATCTAGGTAAACATTCAATCTGAACATCTTTGTTATTCCCCTTTTTAGTCATAAATATTACACAACATTATGATATGTTTCTTCCCCTTAGTCTATGCTTTACTCTTTCGTCAGATATAACGTTTAAGCACAATTGTCCTTTCCTAGTGATTAAATATCACTTGTTTACTCCATATATTTCTCCCCATTTTTGTCACAAAATGACAAAGGTTCGAGCAAATAAAGGTCAAACCGAAAGGATCTTACAAATCTATAAGACTTGTACAACCTATAAGAGTTAAGCACGAAGGTTTCACATACCATTTTAGATAACCGATATTAAAACCAAAACTACAAAAGTAATTTAGTTTCAATATGTTATCAAGGAAACAATTGGCCGAAGAAATTTTCCCTATAGTCTAACAAATTGACTAAGATACTTAATTCCATGGTTGAACCGATTGCGTATGTGCAATCGCTTATTTCGACAAGACCAAAATAAAGATCAGAATTAACTTTATTTTTCTCATCAGGCTCTAATTATTCAGAAAACAACTTAGACATTTCCCTTTAGACAAGACAAACACTAGGTTAGTTAACTAGTTTTTCTTGTCAAGGCATTCAATTAAACTTGAATAACTGAATCCTACAATTGATAAGTCTAACTAAGATCAGGATTAACTTAGTTTCTCTTATCCGGAATCATATGGACTAAACAAATGATCCATTATTTTTGTTAAGCCAAAAACAATATATACAAATCAAAATAAATTGACTTCCAATTATTTTCCTTAACCGGAAGCAATTAAAACAAATATAAGCATTACATCACCACAATTGCACTGAATTTCGTTAAGCAAAAACACTTGATACCCAATAATAAAGAAGATACAAAATCATAAGCCAATAAATTGACACAGTTTTTCTTAATCGGAAACAATTGAACCATATAATCAATCCATACACAGCATAATGGAACATATCAATTGTACCAAAAAATTTGTTAAGAAAAAGAAAAATATATGCAATATAAACAGGCTTTTATTAAGCAGGAAAACGATTAACTAACAAATAAAATCGTTACCTCAATTTCTGCATCCGCTACTCCCAAAAAAGATATATCATTAAATGCAAGTTCAAATAAGAACTCTCCCCCAGTGTGTTGTCATCCTCTCGCAAGAACAAAAGAACAACAACAAAAGAAACCTTTACCAGAGAAAGGTTGAATCGGTTTTAACTAATGCGTGCCAATAGTAAAAGTCTAAACCCGAAACACATATTGTATGCTAAAAAAAACTTATGTAAACATAAATTGATTATGAAAATATTGTGACTTTTCACATATGAGTTTCAATCGGAACACCTTATGATCCTTTGATAAAGCCTACCAACATGGGCTAGAACTTAATCCCGTCGTTGATGGTGGATTTTCATTTAAGGTTAAAATTGTAAAAGCCAGAAAATTATGCGCTAACATCTTGTAAAAGATAAAGCCATTAATAAGTGATGGATACTTCTTCACTTTACTAAGTCACCTATAATGGAGCATGTGACAACAATCCCATTCTGTGAATTAAATACACGAAATTCATCCAGGTTGGAGCATGTAACAACAATCCCATATACCCTATGAATTCGCAGCATTATTAATTAATTCGTAACCAGCCTTGTATTTCCTGTACTTATTATCAGTATGGCATGACGACTGAGTGTTGATCTCAGCAGAGCAACACGAATCTCCAAGAATTATAATGAAAGCATGTACGAAATACCCGTATAGGCTACAACTCTCGGTGTGTTATACAAGCCCGAATGAGCCACTCTCGGTGTGTTATACTAGACCGATTGAGCATCCGGACTGACCGTATCAGTCTGGATATGATCACGACCATCCAACTCTACCAGCATGATTGGATGGCCCAGATCGATTCCATAACCCCCAAGCAGGTATGGAATATCCGTTGCCGAACCAATGCGGACCCCGCATGGTCGGCCTCCCCAAAAGATTGGCCTAGCTTGCCAAAACGTCCAAACCATAGCAGTATGGACGGAGAACCCAAAATTAGGGTTTGCAGCACATTACATGTGTCACAAAACAGTCTCAACCATCCATCTTCGCAGGTATAGATGGAGGATGCAGATGTAGATTCAAAGGGAACGGAGTATGTCAACACAATCACCGTGGGCCCACCTACATACCTGACCAATCGGTCAGGACCAACTATAGTTGGTCGTCCTAGTTCGTGCGCTCCAAACTAGGTACAACACACGGCCGACAATACCCTGATTAGGGTTTATGTCGCGATCATAAGCGTCCATTTTCTCCTGATTGGAAGAAGGGTCCAGGAATAGGCTAAGCAGGTCCGGTAAGTATCAACACGATCACTGTGGGCCCACCTATCTCTACACCCAATCGGCCAAGACCGAACTCTCTTTTTCTCCACGGTTCGCGCGCCTCCAACATGCATGGTCGCTCCTTCCAAATTGCAAACTAATCTCAACCGCTCGATTTTGCCGGACGAATTGAGCGGCTTAGATCATGTTTTCATGGGACGGTAAGGCATAGGCGTGAACACCAGCCTACCACCTACACGCTGGAGCAATCGGCCAAGACCGACCAAGCCTGGTCGTCTTGGAACGCGCGCCCGAAGTTGGTACGGTGTGCGGCTTTTGCGGCACCAGTTTACTGTCGCAAATTGATCTCGACTACTCAACTTCGCCGGATAAATTTAGTGGCCCAGATCACACTTACATGGGACAGTGAGGTATGAACATATGTACCGGCATGTCTTCAGCATACATGACCGACCGACCATACCAAAACCATGTCCCATGCTTGGATTCGACCAAGATGGAAAGTGGTGTTTGCGCATTTTTTTCTAAAACCCTAATTTCATCAACGGTCGCAGATGAGTGTCTCAAAGGTCATATCGTCCGTCCAACTTCACTGGCTTGGTTATACAACCCTGGACAGGAGTTAATTGGTCAGTGCGGAGTCATGGTGATCATCATCCACCACTCTACCACACCTTGTGGTCGGTCAAGGAAGGACTTGCTTGCGCAACCTCCAGATCATCACATGAAGTAGTCTGGATATGAGACTACTTTGAGACTCTCAAACAGCGATGCTTCATGCATGCTGAATATACTCGATGCAGTACCTGCATAGTATACACACGATACTTCACAAGTATCAATTTCCTAAATAATATTGCATTACATGCTACTTTTGTGGGTCCCACGATCCACACGTTCAAGACATCAATCATGTCACAAACTGGGGGATACATAATGGGGTATTGGTCTGGAGGTTTACAGCGTGCAGCGCACAACGCGCCATCACAAGAACGTGTCAGGAAGACATGGACGGTTAGTGATGATGGGAGAAGTGGGCAAGCCTGGCCGTGTGACACCAACACACTACTCCACTACTCCATCACTCCACTTTCTCCACTTCCCACGAGATACGAAGGTTAGGCTAAAAGGCTTGTATAAATAGGTTCTCCGCCCTATTTTTCACAACAACAGAACAAGACGAGATAACAGAGGCAAGTGTTGATACAGTCGTATTCAAACACCGGAACTGATAGCTTACATCCTGCAAGCCAGTTCAGCTTTCTGATACAAGTCATACATAGCCAACACCTTCACAATCTCAACACCTTCTTCGCTTCCCTCCCTAAGATCAACCCTATCTCCTTCACTTTGTGATCGAAACAAGTCTGGAACGGTCATTTCTTGGTTTAGGCCGGACTTGCACAGGTTGATCTCTCGAATCTACGAGCACTCACCGCGCAGTGCATTTGTTTAAGGTTTAGATTCATTCCTCATCCACACCCCAAATTACCAAATTGGCAGGAATAGTTTTCACCCATAAACACCCGTTAAATCAAAAAGGCATACAAATCATAAGGGCATTCACCATATGAGATCGCATATTAATAAAATCGAAATCAGATATCTCATAAAACCGAAATCATATAGAAAAAGTATAGACATTCATTCACAAGCTATGCAATCGGAAACTATCACATGAAACAAAAATTATATAGAATAATAATTTTATTCATAATCATAATCGTTTTATTCAAAATAGACCTTATACAAACTATTGAAATAAATCAATACATTGATGTCTATTTTTCTGGAACAAAGGATGGTTTGAAAATCAAATATCTTCATGATGTTGAGATTTATTTTGCTTGATAAGAACAATTCTCGGAATTCCTTAAAGAGATCCTTGATCGAAGAATAATTCCTCAACCTTGAGTAAGTTAGGTTCTCCTTTGTTTAATATTTTTAGGAGTAATTCTAGTTGTTTGACAAGATGAACTTGAACAAGTAGAGATTTCTCAAGAGAACGCTTCAACATCACGACCTCTAGTTTTGTTTCTACACAAGTTCGTGCCATTTTGTGAAACTATTTTTCATACTCGATCATGGAGTATGAAAGATTGATCTTATTACAAGAGGTGGTTCCATTTCCATTGAATTTATAGAACCCGGAAGGATCACATAACATTTTTTCAGCACACCTTTCCGAAATCCTAGCATAAAGCTTTGCATGGTAATCTGTATTGTACATAATTCTTGTTCCAAGAGGAATAAACAAGATTTATCCTTAAGAGACATAAAAGATTACCGAAACTTTTATATATCAATAGTTTCCAAAAACTTGGTCACTAATTATGGAAATCAATAATATTCTCCTTTAATATAGAAGAACCGAATTTTTTTGATATTAATGACTTTAAGAAAGTGCCTTCTTGTTAATATTTATATAGATCTCTCAAGTTTTAGACTATTGTGCTATATACACTAAAATTATCAAACAACAGTTTGAGCGCTTCATGAGTCAGTGTATATAATCAAGATACTAAGTATCTAGTCGAGACAAATTATTCTCTTCAATATTTGTAGAGAATCTTCCTTTATCTGTTCTCTTAGGTATCTTGCTTCTTTTATATGACAAACCAAACTTATCATAGAAAAGACTATCATAAATATATGTAGGTATTACTTTATGTATTGATGAACTGGAGAATTTCCCATATTCCTTTATATTTGCTTCCATCGTCTTCTTCGGTACCCATTTCCAAGAGTTGGTAGTCTTTCGATCCTCTTTCCTCTTGTGATGTACTACTCTTTGAAAAGGCGAGGGTACCCAAATATACCTCAAGCTAAAAAAATTCCTTCCTATAAGTCCTTTCTAAGAAATTGATTGTCTATGGACTGAGTCGAGACAATACAACTAATCGGTTCACACTTCGTGTGATCGTCTATGGATACGAGATCGATACAATACAACAACGAAGTATGTTTACTTAATACAAAGGTTCGGACTTAACCAAACACAATAGGATTCACGTATCAAGTAAATAGGAATTAACTTTTGTGAAATTTACTTTAATTATAATAAAACAATTATAATGCGGAAATATAAAGTAAATGACACAGCAATATTTGTTAACGAGGAAACCGCAAATGCAAAAAAACCCCGGGACCTTGTCCATAATTGAATACTCTCAGGATTAATCCGCTATACAAAATAAACCAACTTCGTATAGTTGAGACCGAACAACTAAACCTATAGTTCACCTAGATCCGTCTAAATTCCCACGCCTCCAACCTGTAAAAAAGTCACGTACTTTGAACAATTTCTTTGGTTCGTATTCCAAACAGTAAAGGAACAACAAATATGTTTGGTATCAACTCTCATCAACCAAGTGATATGAGTTGTGCAAAGTCTCTTCTGTTTATCTTAACATAAACTCCTTTGCCAGGTTCCAAGATCTATCTTATGTTCAATCACCAAAAGGTAATCGTTAAGATTAAGCCAATCAACACTTTTTATCCAAAGAACTGTGTTAATGCCGATCTTCTCAACTATTCTATCAAAATACCCAAAGGATAAATCAATTATAGTTGGATCCTCTGTTACCCAAACAAGTATTGTGCACACCAAAGATTATAAAACCAAGTCAGAAATTTTCTATCTCTTCTTTGTCTTCAAATCTTCTTAGATCTTCAATAAACACATGCACAGAACTACTTGAATCTCTTGTGATCAATCACACACAGAATGGAGTCTGTTAACAATGGATTATCACAAGATCGTCTTTAGATCTAACAACAGTCTAAAGATCCCTGTCGAAATATTGAACTAGTTTGAGTGAATCATATATCAGAAGAGAAGATTATCAAGCATAAACAAACTAGGTGCAATCAAAGTTCAACCACCGTTAGTTAATCAAATCAATACGAAAACTAAAGATAAACCGCAATATCTAGTTTCCCACCAACGGGTCGCGTTAGAGCTTCTCAATCCCAAAGAAGACTTTAAATTGAGGGGTTGTAAGAGATTTGACCTAATTAGACTACTCTCCTCTACGATAGGCAGCTTCACCAGTAACAGTACAACATAGGAAGTTTACTTTCACGAAGGATTAGTTTGCTAGAAATGCAAACTCAAAGTATTTATTGACAAGGAAGTTTGGACACCAAGGAATTTCCAAAACCGAAAATATTCTCAAGATATTTTTCCATATTAACCCAAATTCGGTTTTCATAATTCCTGTGAATGCACTGTCCAAAAATAATGATCGAAATCTCCTTGAAAAATCTTTAACTAGCAAATGCACATTACTAATTCTTATTTTCCATATATAATTAAAAACCTTAATTAAAAGATTCTTAACTTATTTAAATTGGATCTTGGGATTTACTTCCTTCTTAGCTGTTAAGGAATATCTTTGAACAATAAAATAATACACATTAATGAGCGTGTTCAAAGTGTGTCGACATCTTACTCTTGCAAGTCCTTTTTCATACTTGCTCACTTGAAACCGATTTACCATACTTCCAAACAAGTTTAAAATTGGTTCATATAACTTTCAAAAACTATGTGATTGATCAAGTACCACTCAATCACAAACCATGGGTGTACGGTTCTACCAAAACAAGTTTCGGTTCTACCTCCATGTGAGTACTGTGCATAGTCACACTAGCATACCAAATTTTCGGTTGACTAGGTACTAGGATCGGTTCCCCACATATATTTGGTATCTAACTTGTATGTGTTGCACATGTCCATATAATCGGTTCCCCCTTGCCTAAAAACGTATTGCACATGTTCATAAGATTGGTTCCCCTTTCTTCTATAAACCTTGCAGCACCTCATACAAGGATCGGTTCCCCTTTGTGATGTACTGCACCTCTTACTAGGATCGGTTCCCCTTTCCCAAATTTGGCCAGACACACAAACTCGATCATACCCCAGGTGATTACTTAAGATCGGTTTCACTAATAAAAGTCATACCAATACATAAGTCAGGCCTCATGTGAATAGTTTTTCCAAGAACACAAACAAGTCATGAGCGGTTATACTAATCACACATATTGGTCGTTCATAAGATTTGCAATGAAGAACATCCCCAATAACGCCTGGCGATTTCCTTTTCGATTCACAATACATATCATAAACTTACTTCCTTAGAACACATGTAAACATTGTTCCCTAGGATGAAATCCTCACCTCATACCCATACATAATCACAATAGCATTCATACGAGTATGTTGATATCTTATATACAAAGTTTAATGGTTAATCAAGAAACTTCATATTGTATTCCTTAATACTATGTCTATCTAGAGTGTTCATGCTTCGCAGTTTTATGTTTTCAATATGCACGACTTGAAAGATACGTTAGGGAATAAAATAGTTCAAGTCAAATATCACTAACCTCAAGTGGAAGGATGATGTTGTAGTTGTAGCTCCGTACTTCTTCACTTCTTCAAGTCTTCGTAATACTTGTAATGTCTCATCCTAATACTTTCAAGCTAACCTATACGAAGTTGACTCTAGTACATTTAAATCAAGTGACTCTTAAATGAGTTTTGGCTCACTAAAATATGACAACCAAACTTGACATACCAATGTTTGGTGGGTTCAACCGAGCTATGCTGTAACAATCTCCCCCTTTGTCAATTTTAGTGAAAAAACTCTTAAAATCATATGGATAAACAAATTACAATAATTTATTACACATACGCTTGATTCCCGAATTCAACAACAAATAACCTGCATTAATTCAATCCTTAAAATGTCGTTGTTGACATTAGAATAACAAAGCTCATACTCCCCCTAAAGGTGAGATAGATAGATTTTCAATCCGAGCGTCTTTGTCATCCCAAACATATGATATGTTACTCCCCCTTAGTCTGTGTTTTTCCTCATTCGTTAGATAAATGTTCAAGCACCATTGTCCTCTTCCCTAGTGACACCAATCAATATAAAATTGATACTAGCATCACCTGTTTACTCCATATATTTTCCCCCCTTTTTGTCACAAAAATGACAAAGAAACGAAAGAAAATAAAGGACAACACGAAAAGGATCTTACAAATCTCAAAATAAACTTGCAACCTGTTGAGTCAAGCACGGTGGTTTTACATACCATTTTTGATAACCAATATCAAAACCGAAACTACAGAGTAACTAAGTTTTGATATGTTATCATGGAAACAATGGCCTAAAGCAATTTTCCCAACTAGTTTAGCAAACCAAAAATCAACTAATCAACTTAGTTCATTTGCTAAACCGATTGTATAAATACAACCGCTTCATTTGATAAGACCAAAACAAACATAAACTCCATTTTTCTCATCAGGTTATAATTATCCATATAACTTAGACCTTTAGATTTTAAACAAGCCAAATACTAGGTTAGTTAACTAGCATTTCATTGTTTAGGCATTCGAATAGACTTGAATAACCGAAACCTCCACTTTGATAAGTCTAACTCAGATCAGAATTAACTTAGCTTAGCTTATTCGGAATTGAATTGGACTAAACAACTCATCCCGTCAATATATTCATTCATTAAGCCATAAATAATTCATACAAACCAATAAATCAACTTGCACAATTATTCACCTCAACCGGAAGCAATTGAAACAACATATATCATTAAAGTTCCACTATTGCACCGAAAGTTTGTAAGTCTAAACAATTGATACCATACAATAAAGCAAAATAACAATTGTTTTACTTAAGTGGAAGCAATTAAAATAACATAAACATTAAAGCACTGCAATTGCACCAAACTTTCGTAAGCCTAAACGATTGATAAAACACAACAAAGCAAGATAACAATAGTTTACTTAACCGGAAATAATTGAATCACACAAACATCCACACATACATAATGGAATAAACACATCAATTGTACCGACAATTTCGTTCAAGCTAAAGCAATAGATATAAAAAAAAAAAAGCTTTTATTAAACATGAAAACAATTAACTAACAAGATTGTTACCTCAATTTTGCATCCAACTTCTCCAATATGATTGCATCTTCTTCTTCCATGGAGAATTGATATCGAAATATTATTATGTTGTCATCCTTATGCCAAAAACAAAAGAATAACAACAAGCAACCTTTACCAGAGAAAGGTTGAAAATTGGTTTTAACGATTGCAAGCAAAAGTTGAAAACCGTCGAAACACATATGCTTTTATGCTAAACCAAAACCGATTCAACATATTGTGACTTTTTCACATATTGTTTCTATAGGAACCCCTCATGATCCTTTGATAAAGCCTACCAACATGGTTTAGAACTTAATCCTGCTAAATCAAAAAGTCACCCAAACCATAAGGGTTCACAACATATTATGAGATCGAATATCAAGGTAATAAAACCGAAATCAAACATCCCATAAACATACATAGCAAACAAATAAAGTGTTAAAGTACCGGCTATGTAAATCAAAAACTATGACAAGAAAAATCATAAATCCAATAACTTTATTCATAATAGTTTTTATTCAATAGACTTATACAATCAATGAAGGAAATCAAAAATTGATGTCTATAACTCAGTCCTTCATATCAGTGCCACATAAAGGTGGATTTCTACTTTCATTCTTAAGCTTGTGAATCTCTTCAAGTAGAAAACCTTGTTGCTTGACCAAAACCTCTTGCAGGTGAGAAATTTTCGTGAAGGATTCTGTAAAAGCATGTAGTTTTGTCTTTGATTGAACACAAAAGAGTATCAATGCTTCAATACACTGATCTTTCTTCAGCGTATTCTCTCTTTCCTTTTCGCTAAGACAATCTCCCTTTTTGATTTTACTCCTAATCTCAAGAGAAGACCCTGACTTACTCTTAGGTTGATCATTTTGATCTATCATATTTTCGTACAAAGATGTTGGATCCAGACTCATGGTTCAAACAAGGAAATACCACAGATAAAGGAGGATATCTTTTTATTTCTCAACTCCCGAAAATATAATATTCCTAAAGATACGAATATGTCAAATATTTTCAATTACTAGATTTTATTTCCATAATCTACACAAAACGTGCCTTGTTTTTCTTCTACATCACTCGAAATTGGCACATAAGGTGAGGAAATAATTCTAATACCGATCATATGGTATTAGTATGAGATTTTCTCTCATTATGGAACTTTGAACAACCAGAGTGTTCTTGATCTAGAATCGTATGAGAAATTCTCCTCTTGCGCTCGAACTAGCGAAGTATCTTGACGTTGACTTGGGTTGCCTATGAAACTCTTAGTAGTTCTGTTCTTGAGACAGTTTTTGCATCTTATCTTACTTTTCCCTTTACCATTAGGTGATTTAATAACATCGGAAGACATGTCCATTCTTAAAATGGGTAAATCACTAATGGAAGAGGAAGAAATAAGATTTACAACTAATGCGATATTAGTTTTTTTTCTCTTCTTCAGAATCGTATGAATCAGAGGTCTCATCATGAGTTACAGCCAATGCCTTACTTCCAGTGTATTTCTTATGATTGGGACAGTCTTTAGCAATATGACCAAACTCTTTACACTTGAATCATTGCGGCTGATATTCATCATCTTTTTCATGTTCCTTTTTGACAGAAACTCGATCATGTGGTCGAGAAGATTGGTGAGTATCCTTTATGAATCTCTTATTTATTTTCCTTAAGAGATCTCGAAACTGTCTAGTAATCAAAGATAATGATTGTTCGATTTCATCATCAGAATTACCTGCAATCTGTTCATCTGAATCATCCAACTGTCTATTCCTTTCCATTGGAACATTAGGATTTTTTTCAGCTTTAAAAGCAATTCCTTTATTTTGAATAGACTATGATTCATGATCAAAGATCTTTAACTTTCCAATGAGTGAGCTTCATGAGAGAGTTGAGAGATCATTTGCTTCTATGATTGCATGCTTCTTAGAATTGTATCTTGGAGGCAAAGATCTGAGAATCTTGCATACTATATCCTTTTCAAAAATAGTCTTTCCTAATGAGAAAGAAGCATTAATTATCTCAGAGAGTTTAAGTTAAAACTCTTCAAAAGTGTCGTTGTCATCCATTCGAAGGTTTTCCCAATCAGATGTAAGAGTTTAAAGTTTAGCTTCTTTATCTGATGTGTTTCCTTCAAACACGATTTGAAGATTATCTCAAGATTCTTTTGAAGTTTTACATGTTGATACATGATGTTGTAGATCACGGCTTACAACATGTACTATAACATTCAAACCATCTGAATTCTGCTTAGCTAGTGCCTTTTATTCGTTCGAAAAATCTACTAGGCGTTTAAGCTCAGTATCCGAATTTTCTATCTTTGGAAGAATATAACCATCGAAGACTAATAGCCAAGTATTAAAGTCTCGTGATTGAAGAAAATATCGCATAGCAGATTTCCACCATAGATAGTTTGTTCCGTCAAATCTTGGCGGTACATTAATTGAAGTCGATTCATGAGAACTCGAGTTCATTCTTATAGGATGGATCGCACCAAACACAGATTGTTAGATTTTTTCATGTTTGCCTACTCTGATACCAATTGAAAAGGTGAGGGTACCCAAATATACCTCAAGCTAAAACTTTTCCTTCCTATAAGTCTTTTCTCCAAAAGTGATTGTCTATGGACTGAGTCGAGAAAATGCAACTAATCGGTTCACACTTCGTGTGATCGTCTATGGATATGAGATCGAGACAATAAAACAACGAAGTATGTCTATGGAAAATCATCGTATTCGGATTTGGAATAAGCAATCGAGGTAGGAGACAGAACCGATCCTATGGACATGTGCAGTGCATACAAGTTAGATACCAAATATATATGGGGAACCGATCCTAGTACCTAGTCAGTCGTATCTTTGGTAAGCTAGTATGACTATGCACAGTACTCACATGGAGGTAGAACCGAAACTTGATTTGGTAGAACCGTTACACCCATGGTTTGTGATTGAGTGTTACTTGATCAATCACATAGTTCTTAAAAGTCAGATGAACCAATTCTAAACTTGTTTGGAAGTGTGGTAAATCGGTTTCAAGTGAGCAAGTATGAAAAAGGACTTGTAAGAGAAAGATGTCGATACACTTTGAACACGCGCATTAATGTGTATTCTTTTATTGTTCAAAGATATTCCTTAACAGCTAAGAAGGAAGTAAATCCCAAGATCGAATTTAAATAAGTTAAGAATCTTTTAATTAAGTTTTTTAATTATATATGGAAAATAAGAATTAGTAATGTGCATTTGCTAGTTAAAGATTTTCCAAGGAGATTTCGATCATAAATTTGGACAGTGCATTCACAGGAATTATGAAAACCGAATCTGGGTTAATATGGAAAAATATCTTGAGAATATTTTCGGTTTTAGAAATTCCTTGGTGTCCAAACTTCCAAGTCTATAAATACTTTGAGTTTGTATTTCTAGCAAACTAATCCTCCGTGACAGTAAACTTCCTCTGTTCTACTGTTACTGGTGAAGCCGCATATCGGAGAGGAAAGTAATCTAATTAGGTGAAATCTCTTACGGCCGCTCATTTTAAAGTCTTTTTTGGGATTGAGAAGCTCTAGTGTGTACCGTTGGTGGGAAACTAGATAATTGCGGTTTATCTTTAGTTTTCATATTGATTTGATTGACTAATGGTGGTTGAACTTTGATTGCACCTAGTTTGTTTATGCTTGAAAATCTTCTCTTCTGATATAAGATTCACCCAAACTAGTTCAAGGTTTCGACAGGGATCTTTAAACTTTTGTTAGATCTAAAGACAATCTTGTGATAATTCATTATTAACAGACTCCGTTCTGTGTGTGATTGATCACAAGAGATTCAAGTAGTTGTATGAAGGTGTTTATTGAAGATCTAAGAATATTTTAAGACAAAGAAGAGATTGAAGATTTCAGACTTGATTTTTATAATCTTTGGTGTGTATAATACTTGTTTCGATAAAATATGATCCAATTTATAATCGGTTTATCCTTGTGGTAGATTGGATTGATTAATTGAGAAGATCGTCATCAACACAATTCTTTGGATTGAGAGTGTTGTTGGTTTAATCTTAACGATTACCTTTTGGTGATTGAACATAAAATAGATCTTGTAACCTGGCGAAGGAGTTTATGTTAAGATAAACAGAAGAGACTTTGCGTGACTCTATTGATGGTGGATTTTCAACAAGGTTCAAATCCGTAAAATCATGATATTGCATGTTTCTGATACGGCTTCAGGCATGGGACGATTCATATTTTACGAATCCATGATGAACATGTCTTTCGAAAAGCCTCCACTAGCTGAGCGCTCAATCCCTGCATTTTATTGTGCACTCTATGTATAATAATAGAATTCGGCGGTCCTCCTACATAATTGTTTATTGAGAGGGATTAATGCCTTCAGGACGTCGGTGATACTCACCGTTCCCTGACTACATGAGAGCAACTACCTTCTACATAGAAGAACGATTGGGCGGTTCTCCATCAGATTGAGAGCAACATCGCCTTCAGGACAATGACACTCACTGATCCTGACTATGTAGAGCTACCGTGTATAGACTCGGGTATTTTCCGTAGTGTCTGAGAGCACCCTCGGGATTTGCCGTCTCCTAACTATGCACATAGATTAATTCTACCGTGACATTCATCACTGAATTCCCAGAATGATCTATTATTGCTCCTATTCCATGGTAGTATCCACGGCCTGATCCCATGGAATGGCAATAATAATTGCTCCGATTCCATGGTCGAATCCACGGCCTGATCCCATGGAACGACAATAATCATTATTCCGATTTTATGGTCGAATCCACGGCCTGATCCCATGGGATGGAAATAACAATTGCTCCGATTCTATGATCGAATCTACGACTTGATCTCTTGGAATGGCAATAACCATTGCTCCGATTACATGGTCGAATCCACGGCCTGATTCCATGGGATGGCAATAACAATTGCTCCGATTCTATGATCGAATCTACGACTTGATCTCATTGAATGGCAATAACAATTCATATTATCTTATTACTCCGATTTCATGATCAAATTCACTGCTAATCTCATGAAATGGTAAAAGGTAATTTTATTACTCCGATTCAATAGTCGAATCTACGATCCCATGAAATGGTAATGCCTATTTTATTATTCCGAGTTCATGGTCGAATCCACGACTGATCCTATGAATTGATAATAAATAACTACTTATTTTATTGTTCCGTTTCATGAATTATTCTACACTGAATTTCATGAATTATCAATAAATATTCAACAATCGGTCATCTGGATCATCACTGAGTAAGCCCCGCAAAAATGGTGTAAGTGTATTCGACAATGATGCACGACTGAGCACCCGGATGCACGAACGAGCATTCAAAAATAAGAACAGATGAGGAATCCTACGCAAAACAGGAGAAAACAAATAACAATAAAATAATATGAGGCGTCCACGGGAATGGCCCACCGGCCGGCCGTCCATTCCCTAGCCGTGGCCAGTTCCTTGCCTCTCCTATTATTTTCCTAATTTTTGTTATTTTTCATGAACTCATGAAAACTCCTTCAATTTAGCATCTTTCCTTGTTTGTGCAAAACTCATGAATTCCTCATAACTTCATGGATTCATGAAATAATATTATAAAACAAGAAAAGGTGTGCGGGACCGGGCAGCCTAGCCGGACGGCCATTCCCAAGCCATGGCCGGTCCCACACCTTACAATCCTTAGCCTATTATAATAATCAATCCCCAATTTCATGAAACTCCTCGGTTTCAACAAAATTCATGGATTCTTCATAACTTCACGAATTCATGAAATAATAATAATGATATTATAAAATAGGGAAAGGTGTGCGGGACCGGGCATCATAGACGGCCGGCCATGCCCTGGCAGCGGTCGGTCCCACACCTTGCAATTCCTAGCTTTTTATAATTATTATTATTCCCTAAACTCATGAAACTACTCAGTTTCAACAAAAACTCACGGATCCATGAAATAATATTATAAAACAGGGAAAGGTGTGCGGGACCGGGAAACATGGACGGCCGGTCATGCCCTAGATGTGGACGGTCCCACACCATGCAATCCCAAGCCTTTTATAATTATTATTTTCTTCGAATTCATGAAACTCCTTGGTTTGAGCAAAAATCATGATTTCTTCATAATTTCTCAACTTTTGCTCAAATTATGAAAATTCAAGAGCCAACATGGTCACGTGACCGGATAGCCTCTCACGGAAATTTTGGATATTAAAATATTCTTAATTTAATATTTACAAAATATTGATCAATTGAGCATACATGCTCATTCCAACGAAAATCAAGAATTTCAGTTAGGACGAAACTCTTTTGAAAATTCACAATATTGCTCGAACGCACATCAGAAAAAACTGAAACTCTCTGTACGGAGACATGGACACCATGGAAACACGTGCATGCATTAATGACCGACAAGGGTTATTTTTAGGGATTGCACAAAGTCGGTCCCACATGTTTTCATAATATTGACCAAATTTGCTTAATTGTTCATATTGGGCCCAAACTCTCTCCAACCAACCTAGGGATTGCTCAACCGACCAACAATTGGTCACGTGACCATCAATATCCGGTCCCATGCTCTCTTGTCCAGTCCCATCTTTCATACCTAGGTTTTATCACCTAATGTTGAACCTAGCAGTATTTCAATAAATGATGAAACCGACATTTAATCATCATTCCTTCACCAACTCTCTAACTGAGAACCCTGGTGCACGCTCTCGATCAATTGGGCATCACATGGACGTCCATGGTATCACGTGGTCGGTTCCTCCTTTGCTCGTGACCTATTTTCAGTAATTCATCAATTGTTGAATAATTGCTCAAAAATTAGGGTTTCGAACGGGGATTTATTATAAACTCCCAATATTCTAATATTTTATTAGGTCACATCACCAATAAATATTTCGTTGAATTGAGAAACTTTGCTCAGTTGCTCAAATATTGATCCAACTATCAATATTTAGTAATTTGTTAATAATTTGCCGAATTGAGCAACCGTGTTCAATTACACGTCAAATTATCAATTTCTCGGCAATTTGTCGAATTGAGCAATACTTGCTCAATTGCACGTCAAATTCTAAATATTCAGTAATTCGTCGAATTGAGCAATACTTGCTCAGTTTCTCGAATATTGACCCAACTATCAATGTTCAGTAATTCGTAGTATTTCGTCGAATCGGGCAATACCTGCAAAGCTGCTCGAATAATCCACATATATTTAACAACTCGTTGAATTTATAATATTTGCTCAATGGGAAACATTAATGTTCATGAATCGCTGAGCATTTGTCAAACATGCTCGATTCAACAAAACCTAGACTCATTGTCTAATCAGTCAACAACTGACAAACTAAATACACGTCTGTCATGCAGACTCCACGATTCGTGAAACATCAATCACGTAAAATTGGGGGATAAAAATTAGGGTTTTGGTCTGGTGGCCTAAAACACGTGGATTCATCCACGACGAGAAATGTGCGTAAGTTGTGTCAACGGCTGAAGGAGTTAGCAAAGTAGTGGGTGCATGGTCTGTCAAGTCTCCACACGACATGGAACTGACTTTTCCACGATCTTCCACTTGCCCACTCTTCCACTCATGAAACCGTCACACTTACAGGGATCAATGTATTCACAATACTGACAATATAAATAAGTTTATGAATCCATGGTTGAAGACAACGAATGATCACTAGCTATTAATTATATACACAAAATTTCTCAAGTAACTACTCTCAAGAATTCATCAATCCATTAGAACTTATTCGAACTCAACAGTTCACCAATTATTACAGAAACCTTCAACATATCCACAATTCTTGATCACCACTGATCCCACACAATTCTCAGCTTCCCTCCTACAGATCAACCCATCTCCCTCTTTGCGACCGAATTAACTCTGGAACGGCCATTGTCTTGGTTTAGACCGGAGTCCTACAGATTGATCTCTCGAATCTAAGCACTCCCTTTGCAGTGCATCTGTGTGGGGTTAAGCAATTTTCTCGGCTCGAGGAGTCTCGATGACACGCTCGACTCTTCACTTTCCTAAAAAACCAGCGAACCATTTTTCACCATCTACAGATTGGCGACCACGGTGGGAGGTTAATCTCTCGGTTGTAATCTCACATTCTCACAAAATGGTTGGTCTTAGGTCAGGGTCAGTTACAAATCCTAACACAAACATCGCTAGTACTAGCAACAACGATGAAATTCTAGAAACCATTCCTGCTTCTAACAGTGATGGTGACATTACTCCTCACACTAATGTTGAAAATCATCCTCTCTTTGGTCGACATCCTGAGGAACTCAAAGAAAATCTACCCACCATCACTGATCTCATGAAGATTCAGGAAGTGCTCGCTAAAAATCAAACTAAAATGGCTGCTACTCATAAAGAATTATGTAACCATCTCAAAACTCTCACTGAAAAGATGTCAGACAAAACTCGGGATAAAGGAAAAGACAAGGAAACATCTCCAACTATGGATCCCGAAGTCATTCCGGTCCCTGATGATGATGAAACCCGTAAAGTTGTGGAACCTGAACCTGCTAGTTTCATCACTCGTGAAGATCTGGAACGTTTCTTGGAGATCCTGGAAAAGGGCCATGCACCATCAATCCATCGTCATCAGCCTCCATATCCTGCTGCTGATCGCTGTCGTAGGCGTCAAAAATAAATTACACTTTATTACCACTTAAAATATAAATATAGCAAGGGCAAGAAAGGATCGTTCCCACAGAGAGGACTAGGTTGTCAAGTTGTTTCGGTTTCCTATAAATAACACGGGGGATTTTATGATTTTTGTAAAGTAAAAATAAAAGCAAAGAAAGAAATAAGCAAACAAATCAAATATAAGAGATATTGGTTAAGGATTCATCTTCATTCACAAACATGCTCTTGTCATAATAATTAGAATTGATATTTTAATCTCAACTTTTATCAAAAGCCCTAGGATACCTTGATCGCAAGAATATCCCGCAAATCTCCTTTTGTCATCAACAAACACATTAAAAGATGCGAGTATGAGTTCTATCTAAGAGAAAAACCTAACATATAAAAGCACTAATCAAGTTTAATTCCCTAGATGCATTAAGTTCTATGAAATCAGGCCAATCAAAGCAATCGAACGTGGAAAGCGCACTAATTCAATTTAACAAAGGTTATGGTTCACATATGATCATAAGGATGCATCACTACAAGCTATAACCATATTCATGTTACTTGTAATCAGGAATCTATCACTTTTACGTATAACAAACCCTAATCTAGCAATAGAGATGAAAACAAACTCAACCGATTCGCAATTCGATCAAACAAGCATTCAAATCATGTAACAATATAAATAGTAAATCATAATCGATAATATGGAGACAAAACTAATTTATCATATAAAAAAAAAACATATTATGTGAAATCCAATTATTCCATAACAAATAATAAAATTAAGTACTCATGCTCAAGGAGTTCATAACAAGAAGGAAGAGAAAACCTATCATGTTTCTAAACCCTAGAAAAATAAAAGTAGAAGAAGATATTCTTCTATTTGAGATTAGGTTATTCTCTTTTATATGTTTCTCAATTTCCATAAAGGATACTCCTTCCAATATTAGGTCTTCTCAAAACCCATCTCCAAGTGGTCCACCAAGCCCATGTGTGAAAACCCGTGTAAAATTCTGTCCCAAAATACGCTCGCCGGAAAACTGGGTTTTTCACCGGAATCTGTCACCGCCGGCTACCTGAATTCTATTGCCGACAACTAAATATTCCGTCAGGGAACCGTTATATATAACTGTCAAACTAATAGTCTTCATCAGTCAACCGGGTCAAGGAAGAGAGTTAGACACCGAATCAGCAGGTCTTACTCAGCTAATTGGTCTTAGTCACTGAGTTGGATCGGTAGCTGAGTTAACTCGTCGGAAAGAAAATCCGACAGAGTTCCGTTTGTTTTCTGGCTATTCCCAGACCAATTTCTGGCCTTTCTTTCCTGTAATTCCTAGCATACATCTAAGGCAACTCAATGAACACAATTGCTGCTTCAGACTTCTTCCAATACCTTGTTCAGCTGCATCTTCAATGAATCCAACTGAGTCTTCAAATTCATTCACATACCCATGAAAAACAACAGCTTCAGTTAGGTTCTTCAATTATCTCTCAAAACCCATTGATTATTTTCTGAGTTATAATACCCACAGCAACTCGAACTTCATTAACATCAGAGATCAATTTCGAGCACCACCATCTCATTCAAGTCTCTTCTCGGTGTGTTCAAATTCTACCGGACCCTAAAATCAATAGCTCCAACCGAACCCATCTTCACTGTTATTTCAATTAACACACCTATGAGCTTTTTCTTCTCGATTTCGAATTCATCAACAAACCCTGATTTCTTCCACCAACCCATCTTTTAAGAACCTCCATTAATCATACCAAAACCCTAACCGATCTCTGATTTTCTTCTCATCTGTTAATTTCAAAACCCAGAGATCCCCTTCTTCCATTTTCTTAAAAAAAACCTTGAATCTCTCTCAATCACTGCTCCATCTCTATTCATCTATTATGTCTTCACCTGATTTACAAAATCGGCAAATCCTAACTCATCTCAACTTTCCTATCTCTCGGTATACTTCAGCAGTCATGGCTGCTTTTCTGTTCAGCGTAAATGAGGTGAACGAGAGAAAACATCTCTCTCGATTTTAGGTTATGAGTCAGGGGCGGATGATTACACCCCCATGGATAAGATAATATGAACCCAACTGGGACATTTATTTACACACATACTTAGGATTAGGGATATACTGGATTGGTAGCCCCTTAACTTCAACTGGTATGTGCTTAGTACTCCTCGAAATAGAGTTACCCCTTAACCTTGACTGGGCTCCAGATAGTGCTTTCTTGTGAAATGACCTTTCTACCCTTTTGGCTCAAATTGAACGATTTCTTTATCTTTTCTTCCTCGTGACTCCAAAGTACCTAATAAACTCAAACTCACACATAAGATACATAATTTACATGAAAACTCGCAAAGAAAACATAAATACTAGATATAAAATTAGGTGTTTATCACACCTATCAGCTGCTATGCAAAGAATCCCTCTTCCAAAGGGTTACACTTCTCCAACCTTCACACTCTATAACGGAACGGGGAATGCTCGAGAAAACGTCTCTCGATTCCTGGAAGCATTGGGAGAACATGAACATAACCATGTTGTGCGTTTTAAGGAGTTCTCGAAGTCTCTGACTGGCTGAGCCTATACTTGGTACAACAACATCGCACCAGGGAGCATAGCCAATTAGGGAGAGATGATTAATGCTTTCTACAGGAAATACTTTTTTTGTCTCTGAGCAAGTTACTCTCTCCAACTTGGAAAGGATGTCTTAGAAGAATAATGAACATCCGAACGACTACATAAAGAGGTTCAGATTCCAGGCTCTGGATTGTCACTGAACAACGACTGATAGATTTTTACATCGATGGGATGATCCCAGTCTACAGAGCTTTGCTGAAAAATCTTCGTTTTTAGACCTTCTCAGAACTTCATGAAGCGGCCAAGCGATCAACAACCACCGCTCCTGCCTTGCTTGAAAGAACAAAAATTGTCAAAGTGGAGGAATCAAAAGACATTCAGAACAACAATACCAGACGTCTAATCAACAAGCAGTACAGTTTCGAAACCTCTATGAATGATGTTGAAGGGAGCAAAAGGAAAGCTGAAGCACAACCACGTAAGAATGCTCCTCTAGCGTCCAATCCCTCAAAAGCACCAAGAAAAGATGGTCAATCCAGGAATGCACAATCGCCTACTCAATATCAACAGAACGACCAAGATGCACCTAACTTCCCCTTTTATATTGAAGAAGTGATCGAGCTATTGGAAGTTTGGATCCAAGAAGGAGCGATCAAGTTGCCTCCTATCAAAAAAGAACCGACTGAGGAACAGATGGAAAATGCACGCTACTGTCATTTCCATAGGTATGTCAGTCATTCGAAAAGTGATTACAGAATCCTGAAGCATATATTCAAAGAAAAGGCTGACTCAGGGGAACTGAGAACTAAAGGAGTGCACAAAAACCCTCTTCCAATCAGGACATTCACACTCTATGAGCAGCCGGTCAAGGAAGCGGTTCAATCCCTAATTGAGCATGTCTGTGAGTTACTGTACTTATAAAAATCTCAAAGAAACGACATGTATGCTGCATTGAACCACATAGTGTCTGGGAAACGATTAAGCATTCAAGAAATACGCTCTGAACCTCCAGCAATGGATAAAGAGATGTACAACTGGGGACTTCACACTACAGTCCATATCAAAGGAAATCAGTTCAAGCGAGCACTGGTCGATGTGGGCACTGCTGTTAACATCATCCCTCTAAAGACTCTCAGGGTTGCTGGCATCACTCGACAAGAAGAAACTCATGCTCCTATCTCAGTAGGAGACCATGAAGGAATCCCCAGGGATGATTGTGGTTACGTTATCCTCAAAGTGAAAGCTGATTCAACTTGGACTGAAACCAAGTTTTTTATAATTAGAGAAGATCCATGGTATGATATGGTTCTTGGACGAGCATGGATTCATGATGGAAAGGTCACTGCAACATCTTCAATTGCATAATCTTCTGTCGAGGAAAGCTTCGACTCAGAGGAAAGCTCCAGTTTAGAAGAAATAGGGTATACTCCACCATTTAAGCATTTGGGAAAATTCGAAGCCTTGATGAAACTCACACAAAAACCGAAAGAAAGCGCACATGCATTTTCCAAAAGGTTCCGCACGCAGGCAAGTCTCGTTTCCCCTCAAGCTCCCATATTACCAACTTTCAAATATGCAACTTTGGTCAGGGGACTTGATCTTACTCATGACTCAACTGTCACCAAACGTTATGAGTGGTTAGTCTCACCTCAGCAATACTTCAACAAGTGGTTGGATGCTGAACCTCTCGAAATTCAGCATCTCACCAATACGGTCATTGATAGAATATTGGCCGAGCTCCACAATCAATATCCTGAATGTTCTCTCTAGCACGAGTGTCTATATGTACCACAGAATTGGAGAACCCCAACCAAGCAAAAGAAATTCGGGGCACGACCAACCAAGCCTAACAAGTTTCGTGAAGGAGATTTGGTTCTTAAGGCAACTAGGCGCAATTCGCATTCTGCAAAGAATTCTAATTGGGAGGGGCCTTTCATGATCGCTAAGTCGGCAGCTGGAGGATATCACAAATTGGCTGACATGAAAGGCAAGACAAGTATACCAGTGATCCATGAGAATTGGCTTAAGATTTTCGACCCATGAAGCATTCAACGTTGGGTGTTTTTTGCCCAAGATAAATGCTCAAGACATTTGACCTTCGAATTTTAGGATTTTCTTTACCTATATTTTCAATTCCTCCAAAACGTTTGCAATACTTGCATCCAGTATTTGAATTCAGCAATTTATCAAAGTTCTTTTACTTAAGAAAAATCTTTATCAAATCCAAAAGAAAATCCTCAATCACTCAAAACCTATCAAAATCCAAAACCAAAAATAAATATCACATCTTTTAGAAGTGCAAAGTTCAAGAGATTATGGAAGGAAAACTAAAAAAAGCCATCAAATTACGATTTCTGCTTCTCGACATTCTCCAAGACTTGCAAAGCTGCTTTCTCCAACTCCATCTCTTGAGTCAACTCAGCAATCTTTGTGATAGGTGTCTAAAACACCTATATATTTATCTATTGTTTATGCTTTCTCTGCTAGTTTTCATGTAAATTATGTATCTTATGTTTGTTTTTGAGTATTTAGGTACTTTGGAGTCATTTGGAACAGAAGAAGAAGAAACAGAGCGAAAGCTTCATCTCATGTGCAATGGCTATTGGAGACAACCTATTTCTCATTATTTGCTTTTATTTCTTCATCTATGTCTGAAAAGTATGTCGGCTTTAGTGATGCGAATTCTGTCTGAAAAGCACGACAACTTTAGTGATGATTCTCGTTGAAGAGAAGAAGTGAATATGAGGAGTAAAGGGGCGGCTGCCGTTGGTGAAAGAATTCGAAAAGAGCGAAAGCGTCATGCACATGCGAGCGTCCATTTGGAGCGAAAAGGAGCACAAAGGAACTATTCACAGGCGAGCAGAACTATACTTGGAGTCGGCTAAGAATGTGCACAAAAAGAAGACAAAGGGGCAGTCGGTTATATGAAACCGACAGGTCAAATGATAAAGGGGGTGGCTGTATCATCAGTGGGTGCAAATATCCACCCCAATCTACTACACAACCCTGGATCGAACTCCTCTTTTTATTACATTTTACCTGAATTTTAGAGAAGAGAACTTAGAAGTAAGGGATGGCTGCGCCATTAATTAGCTGGAATCAGGGATGAGATTTAAGCAACAACAAATTGGTTGCTGTTAAGAGTAGAGAGAGTGGTTGAAACTCAGGAGAACAAATTTATGAGAATTAACTAAGGGTTGAAACTCAGGGGACAAATTGGTTGCTGTTGAAGATTTGGTAGAACAAAGAAGTGATTCGAGTTGATTTGGAGATGCTGGTGGTGATATTATGCGATGGGTATGCTTCTGATTTAGAGTTTGAACTTTGAATCTGAGTTGAGCAGCCGTTCACGAGTCTCTGATGGAGATTAGGGTTTGAATTGATGTTATTGAAATGATTCAAATGGGGGTGTTTTGAAGCTGGTAAAGTGTAAGTGTTGGGTTGAGTTTAAACTAAGTAGCTGTAGTTTCAGATATGCAACAAGGTGGTAGTATATGCACTGGTGATGATATGCAGTTGAAGGGCATGATGTGCAGCTAAGAATGAGCTGTGTTGATGCGGTAGGTGATTGCAGCTGAATTGCATTACAGGGAAGAGCATGAGCTGGTGCTTGTACTCAAAGCTCGAGCTCAGCTGGTGGTCAATGGTGGGTTTAATAACTCGTGAACTGCAGGGAAGAAGGTTGAGATGATATAGCTGTGAAATTGAGGTTAGGGTTCTTTTGGGTGGTCACTGCTGGCTTGAGTTCGGAGGTTACAGGAGTGGCTGTGTTGCAGGAGCCAAGGAATGAAATGGGTGCCAACTGATGCTGCAGAGAAAGCTACAAGTGAAGCGGCGTAGATGATGCACATGATGCAGGGGATCGAGATGCGTATGTTGGAGTTTCTATGCAGCTACAGGTGCACCTGTGATTTGTAACAGGTAGAAGATTGCAGGTGTAACTGGTTACAATGTTGCTGTGATGGAGAAGAGAAGATGGTGAACTACCTATGCCACAGTTGGAAGTACAGGATACAAAGAATAAGTTGGTAGTGGTGCTGCAGGCGAGGTGGTTATGCAGTGGAGCGAATGAGCTGTTTCTTAGTAGATAGAAGTGGCAGGTGTGTAGCAGGGCAATACAACCACAGCTGATGGAGCTGTGCAGCTGCAATGGATATGGTCTGGTTTACGGTGTTGATGACCTGTGAGGAGATGAATTCGATGGCAGGGTTGCAGTGGACAATGGGCTAATGAACTGGATGGTATTGCTGCTGGTTTACAGTGAGAGGGGATGGTGTTGCTGCCGAGATTCAAAGAAAGAACAGTTTGGTGGCGATGGATGAGACAGTGGAAGAGCAGGTGCTTGCTGCTATAATATGTGACTGGAAATTAAGGAGAATGACTAAGGACTGTGTAGCTGAGGAAGGTGGTTATGCTGTAAAGGATTGAATCTCAAGAACTGTGACAGAAATAGGGTGCAGCTGTGAACAACAGTGAACACTGCGAAAATGCAGTGAGAATGACGAGCCAGTGAGCATACTTCCGGTTGCCGGATTTTGGAACCAAAAGTGGGTATCATAATGTTTCACTGAATCATGAAGGGGGTATGAGTCGAATGGAAGATTTGGAGGCCGGATATGGGAGCTACGAGTCGCGCTTTTGGGTCCGTTTTCGCAAGAACAATGAATTGGTTTAGATGGTATTTTGTGAATGTTTGAATTGCAGAGAAATGGAGTTGAGCTGCTGGGAGTGTGCACTTGCCTGGTGACGTCTTCCAATGGTTCAAGCGATTGTAGAAATTTTCCGGCGACGGTGGCCGGATCCGGCGATGACGTAAGCAATTCCGGTGGGCATTTTTTGACCCAAAATTCCAGAGACATATTTCTCACACATGGGCTTGGTGGATCAATTGGATGTGGGTTTTTGAGACTTAACCTAGTTTTGGAAGGGAGAAAAGCTACAAAAGGGGAAGACTTCTACAATTTTATATCACGTATTTTCTATTCTACTGGGAGTTTTTTGCAGAGAGATGGAACTAGGGTTTGCTTCCTTGTTTAATTTTTATCTTCATTATTTCATTTATTATATTTGATTATGAACTCCAATATTATGAGTAACTAAAACTCTCTTTGATTAAGGACGATTTCGAAGCCCGAAATATGAATCTTCAATTGATATGAAATAACTTATTCTCTTGCATTTATTTATGTTATTGATTGATTTTCTACTATGCTATTATTGTCTATGGATTATTTGTTAAGGGTTTAAGTTCGAAATTGAATCATTAATTCTTAATCTATTTGCTAGTTTAGATTTTCTTCGACCCGTAATTGTCTAGAGAAGATAAACACAAGTAGCAATATGTGGGTACTAATGATGGGACTTTGTTAAGTGTCCATATGTAGAAATCAACACTAGTAGGTGATTCATGCTTTTGAGTTCATCACTAGGAGCAACCTTATCTCACAGAACTTAGAGCATTTGTTTAATCCAAACCTAGTAAGCGTACCTCTAGGAAACTTGACAAGTAGGAACCGGTAGTCGAGCGCTTCCGTATCCGGTGAGCTAGGAGATAATAACGGAATAGTTGAGCGCACTAATTATTCTAGGGTTGTTAGTAACATGATAATGCAACGAACATAGCTATCTATCAATTTGGTTTGTATTCCGTGGTCTAGAATGAACCTTTAATCAATTCCATCTCATATTTGAATACATTTTACAATTTTCAGATTTTCTACAACACAATCATCTTTGCTAAGAGTATTTGCATAAAAACTTACACTTCATTCCTCCCTTGGGACGATCCTGCTTACATTATACTACTTGCTAGTGTAAAAGTAGAGAAATATTATTTTTGCGAGATTCGACACCTCGTCAAAATTGGCGCCGTTGCCGGGGAGGCACTGGCGAGTTTAGTTGTTATTTTTATTCTTAGTTTATATTTTTGCTTTTGGTTACAATTTCAGTTTACTTATTCAATCTTTAAGAATCTGATTTTCAGGTACGATTTCTTTGGTGAATGCGTGGAGAAGGCAGAACAAGTCCTATTGGTATACGTCTTCGTTCAGGCACTTTACTGAAATATTTCATTCGAGCAGTTAACACTGCACTTCCACCTAGTTCTACACCAAGTGAATTCTCGGACTCGGACCAAGAGGAAGACAACACAATGGGAGCTCGACCGCCTGCTCCAAGAACACTCAAGGAGCTCACTTATCCAAACCTTGACCAGCAGCCTTTATGTATTCAGCTGAATGGAAACATTGAGTTAAAGCCGCAATTGATTAACTTGCTTCCCAAATTCAGAGGTTTATCGGGAGAAGATCCTAATCGTCACTTACAACAATTTCATCATGTTGTAACTAGTATGAAGCAAGCAACTGCAGATGCGGATATGATGACAGCATTTCCTTTTTCCCTTTTAGATTCTGCAGGAGATTGGTTCTTTTGCTTACCCGCTGGAAGCATAACCACATGGAATGGGATGAAGAAATTGTTCCTCGAGAAGTATTTTCCAGCATCAAAAGCAGCTGTTATTCGCAAAGAGATTTGTGGTATTAGGCAAATATCGGGAGAGACTCTTCATGAGTATTGGGAGCACTACAATAAGCTTTTAGCTAGTTGCCCACACCACCAAATCAGCGATCAACTTGTGATTCAATATTTCTATGAGAGGTTGCTTTCTACTGAGAGACATTTGATTGATGCCGCAAGTGGTGGTGCACTTACCAACAAGACCATTGCGGAAGCTACAAGTTTGTTGTAGAATATGGCTGCAAATACACAACAATTCTTCACTAGAGATGAATCAGCGGTAAGGAAGGTGAATGAAGTTGGCAATTCTTCAAACTTGGAACAGAGGATGGGCAACATGGAGAGGATGATGCATCAAATCGCAGCGGCTGTCATACCATCATCATCATATACAGAAGATGTTGAGCAAGCAAATGTCATGTATCAAAATCAGCAAAGGCCGAGGTATGATCCGTACTCTAGTACATACAATCCGGGTTGGCGAGATCATCCCAATTTCAGCTACGCCAACAAGCAAGCTGCAGCTCCAAATCCTACTTTTAATCAACAAGGTGGGTACCATTTCTTGCAAAATCCACGTCAAGAGACTCAAGGCACGAGTATAGATGACAAGTTGAATCTCATCCTCAACACAATGGTGCAAGATAAGAAAAAGTCAGAGATGGATATGAAAGACATCCGAACTCAAATGGGTCAATTAGCTACTGCAGTGAGCAAATTGGAAGCACAAGCAGAGGGAAAACTTCCTTCTCAAATAGTAAATCACAAGGAGAATGCCAATGCTATTGAGATACGGAGTGGGAGGCAAGTAGAGAAACCGGAAACATCACCGGCGTCCAATGAACCTGATTTGGAGAAAGAAGAGGGTGAAACAGCCCCTAAAAAGGCTGACCCGGTAACAAATTCTAACTCTAAAACTCGTGTTTCTACTCATGTTACTACTCCTCCTTTTCCTAGAAGGTTTGCAAAGTCGAACAAGGAGACGTTGTACCAAGAGCTTTTGGAAATCTTTAAGAAGATTGAAGTGAACATTCCACTCATCGAGGCGATAAGGCAAGTTCCACGCTGGGAAAAGTTCTTGAAGGAATTGTGCACTAACAAGCACAAATTGACCGGTAATGAAGTGATGAGTGTGGGGGAAAATGCTTCGGCATATCTTTAAAAGAAACTCCCACCTAAGTTGAAAGATCCCGGTAGCTTCACTATACCATGTACTATTGGTAAAGTCAGGTTTGAGCGTGCTATGCTAGATTTAGGAGCATCCATTAATGTTATGCCTGCCTCCGTATATGAATCATTGAAACTTGGACCTCTTAAAGATACCGGTATTGTTATACAACTTGCTGATAGGTCTAATTCTTACCCGAAAGGGGTTATTGAAGATGTTTTGGTGCAGGTTAATCAACTCATATTTCCGGTAGATTTCTATGTTCTTGACATGATGGATGATAAGTGCATATTTCACATATATTTGGTGTTAATTCCATACTAGTATTTGATGGTTTTCTTGCAGATTATTGTGTGTTACGCGTGTTTTCTCTTATTTGTGTGTTAGGAGGTGAATAATCCAAAAAGAAGTGAATTCGAGCTTAGTTGTGCAGTGAAAGAAGCTAGCTAAGAGTGAGGAAGAGCCAAAGACCAATTGTAACTCGTTCAAATACAAGATTTCTACTTTTCATGGGGTAGAGGACGAGAAGGCGAAGCCAACGGCGAAAGAACGGAGTCAATCGGAGTCCGTATGAAGAAGTTATGGGCAAAATAAGAATGAACTTGGAATTAAACTGTCAGTCTTCCAGGACTGACAGTTGAATGGGCATCTCTTGTTAAAGAGCACCCTCACTATACGTTAAGGGACACCTTCATGTTAAGGGGTATTCAGTTTAAGGGAACTGCTAAAGACAGTCAGTCATCTACTAGGGGGCACCTCAGTGCGAACAACCGCTATTCGCAGTCCCGGTTTGGTTAGGGGGACACCACCTTCTTCACGATTTCAAAACCAAATTTTGGCGGGAATTTTTGTTCATCTGTGTAAATTTTCTGGGATGAATTCGGACGTGATTTTTAGTGATTTAACGGCCGAGGTTGATTGATATCACCCTGTTTTGATTAAACATGGATGGTAATGAGTATGGTTTCGTCACATAATGGCTATATAACTCACGGTTGGAGTTTGCTGTTGGCGGAAATGGTGATGACGTTCATGGGTGATGATGGAAGAAAACATATGCACGAGACTATTGGATGAGATGGTCATGAATGAAGCTTCAGATGATTTGATGTGGTCGATGGTAAGAACGTGGAGATGATGCAAAGTTCCTGTGAAGTGTTGAGGAAAGTCCAGGAAGAACATGATGAACTCGGGTAAAGGCATGCATGGGTGTTTACTACCATTGGAGTTCGAATACGAGCATGGAAATGAGTACAGCTCGAGGATGGTTGGTGCATGTCTCGATGATGGGTTTCTGTTGGTTTCACGGCAGTCTACAGCACATGATGGTGAAGCTCGTGGACAAAGACAACATGCATGGCCGTTACTATGAGAACGTGAAGGAGAAGAGCTTCTGATGGAGTTGTCGTGGTGAGGTTGAGCTGGAAAGAAAAGAAATGGCATGTTAGAGCTCATGATAACTCGAGCACGTTGAGTTCAAACAGGCTGGTGCGATGGAACTCAAACGTGGCAATGATGATTGCTAGTGAAGACAGCTAGGAGATGTTGAACCGATGTTGTGGACGAGTGTGGCGTAAATGATGATGATGGAGAATGTGACGTGAGCCGGAACAAGTTCGGGCTGTTGTTGACGATGGTGATAGAAACGTGCATGGGAAGCTGTTGGAGCACGCGCTGTCTGTGGAGAAGGTGAAGTTGATTTCAAACAGGCTGTTGGTGCTTGAGATGGTGAATGCCAGCGTATTGATGATGAGCGAGGCTGTTTTGCTGGAGTGAAGTGGCAGAGAACGTGAAGGCATGGAAAAGCAACACATGGAGTTGTTGGAAGTCATGATGATACACATTGAACATAGCATGCGCATGGGATAAAGGCAGAAAATTGTTGGGTATTTTTCCCTATAAATAGAACTCAAATTCTGTCATTCAGGGAGAGAGCCGGCTGGAGACCTCTAGACCCCATTTTCATACCCACACCTCTATATCCCACACACCTCTTCTATTTTCATTTCTAGTTTTAGTTTTATTTCTTCTTCTTTATTTTTGGTTAGTACTCTAATTATGAGTAGCTAAATTTCTATCTAGGATTAGGGAGGAAATCCTACTATGTGTGCTATAATGTTTTGAAAATTGTTGTCTTGCTTGATAATTGATTTATATATTCTATGTTAGAGAATAGCATTTTATATTCATGAATTATCAATAAATATTCGACCATCGGGCATATGGATCATCACCGAGTAAGCCCCGCAAAAATGGTGTAAGTGTATTCGACAATGATGCACGACTGAGCACCCGGATGGCATTCATGGTCAATTCACTACCTGAATAAGAACAGATGAGAAATAAACAGAATTGATCCGATTCTATGATCGAAACATTTGATCTCAAGGAGAAAACAAATAAAAATAAAACAATATGAGGCGTCCACGGGCCATGCCCACCAGTCGGCCGGTCATTCCCTAGTCGTGGACGGTTCCTTGCCTCACCTATTATTTTCCTAATTTTTGTTATTTTTCATGAACTCATGAAAACTCCTTCAATTTAGCATCTTTCCTTGTTTGTGCAAAACTCATGAATTCCTCATAACTTCATGGATTCATGAAATAATATTATAAAACAAGAAAAGGTGTGCGGGACCGGGCAGCCTAGCCGGCCGGCCATGCCCAAGCCTTGGCCGGTCCCACACCTTACAATCCTTAGCCTATTATAATAATCATTCCCCAATTTCATGAAACTCCTCGGTTTCAACAAAATTCATGGATTCTTCATAACTTCACGAATTCATGAAATAATAATAATGATATTATAAAATAGGGAAAGGAAAAGGGACCGGCATCATAGCCGTCATGGCCATGCCCGGGGCAAATGGTGATCGGTCCCACACCTTGCCATCCCTAGCTTTTTATAATTATTATTATTCCCTAAAATCATGAAACTCCTCCGTTTCAACAGAAACTCACGGATTCTCCATAACTTCATGGATCCATGAAATAATATTATAAAACAGGGAAAGGTGTGCGGGACCGGGAAACATGGCCGGCCGGTCATGCCCTAGCCGTGTCCGGTCCCACACCATGCAATCTCAAGCCTCTTATAATTATTATTTTCCTCGAATTCATGAAACTCCTTGGTTGGAGCAAAAATCATGATTTCTTCATAATTTCTCAAATTTTGCTCAAATCATGAAAATTTAAGAGCCAACATGGTCACGTGACCGACTAGCCTCTCACGGAAATTTTGGATAAAATATTTTTTGTTTTAATATTTACAAAATATTGATCAATTGAGCATACATGTTCATTCCAACGAAAATCAAGAATTTCAGTCAGGACGAAACTCTTCTGAAAATTCACAATATTGCTCGAACGCACATCAGAAAATACTGAAACTCTCAGTACGGAGACACGGACACCATAAAAACACGTGCAAGCCTTAATGACCGACCAGGGTTATTTTTATGGATTGCACAAAGCCGGTCCCACATGTTTTCATAATTCTGACCTAATTTGCTCAATTGCTCATATTGGGCCCAAACTCTCTCCAACCAACCTGGGGATTGCTCAAACGACTAACAATTGGTCACGTGACCATCAAGATCCGGTCTCATTCTCTCTTGGACGGTCCCATCTTTCACACCTAGGTTTTATCACCTAATGTTGAACCCAACAGTAATTCAATAAATTATGAAACCGGCATTTAATCATCATTCCTTCACCAACTCTCTAACTGAGAACCTTGGTGCACGCTCTCGAGCAATTGGGCATCACATGGACGTCCATGGTATCATGTGGTCGGTCCCTCCTTTGCTTATGACCTATTTTCAGCAATTCATCAATTGTTGAACAATTGCTCAAAAATTAGGGTTTCGAACAAACGCTTCACGGAATCATAGTTCTGAGCAAGTTCAGACACCAAATGAATTTATATTGATGCATGGGGATTTATTATAAAATATTTGGTAAACTACCAATATTGGGTCACGTCACCAATAAATATTTCGTCGAATTGAGCAACTTTGCTCAGTTGCTCAAATATTGATCCAGCTATCAATATTTAGTAATTTGTTAATAATTTTTCGAATTGAGCAACCATGTTCAATTACACGTCAAATTATCAATTTCTCAGCAATTTGTCAAATTGAGCAATACTTGCTCAATTGTACGGCAAATTCCAAATATTCAGTAATTCGTCGAATTGAGCAATACTTGCTCAGTTGCTCGAATATTGACCCAACTATCAATGTTCAGTAATTCGTAGTATTTCGTCTAATCGGGCAATACCTGCTAAGTTGCTCGAATAATCCACATATATTTAACAACTTGTTGAATTTACAATATTTGCTCAACGAGCAACATTAATGTTCATGAATCGCTGAGCATTTGTCAAACATACTCGATTCAACAAAACCTAGACTCATTGTCAAATCAGTCAATAACTGACAAACTAAATACATGTCTGTCATGCAGACTCCACCATTCGTGAAACATCAATCACGTCAAATTGGGGGATAACAATTAGGGTATTGGTCTGGTGGCCTACATCACGTGGATTCATCCACGACGAGAAATGTGCATAAGTTGTGTCAATGGTTGAAGGAGTTAGCAAAGTAGTGGGTGCACGGTTCGTCAAGTCTCCATACGACATGGAACTGAATTTACCACGATCTTCCACTTGCCCACTCTTTCTCTCATGAAACCGTCACACTTACAGGGATCAAGGTATTCACAACACTGACAATATAAATAAGTCTCTGAATCCATGGTTGAAGACAACGAATGATCACTAGCTATAAATTGTCTACACAGAATTTCTCGAGTAAATACCCTCAAGAATTCATCAATCCATCAGAACTTATTTGAACTCAAAAGTTCACCAATTATTACAGAAACCTTCAACATATCCACAATCCTTGATCACCACTGATCCCACACAATTCTCAGCTTCCCTCCTACAGATCAACCCATCTCCCTCTTTGCGACCGAATTGACTCTGGAATGGCCATTGTCTTGATTTAGGCCGGAGTCCTACAGATTGATCTTTTGAATCTAAGCACTCCCTTTGCAGTGCATCTATATGGGGTTAAGCAATTTTCCAGGTTCAAGGAGTCTCGACGACACGCTCGACTCTTCACTTTCCTAAAAAACCAGCGAACCGTTTTTCACCATCTACAAATTCATATCACTTGGTTGAAGAGAGTTGATACCAAACAGATTTATTTTTCCTTTACTGTTTGGAATACGAACCAAAGGAATTGGTCCAACTACGTGACTTATTTACAGGTTGGAGGCGTGGGAATACATACGGAACTAGGTGAACTATAGGTTTGGTTGCTTGGTCTCAACTATACGAAGTTGGTTTATTTTGTATAACGGCTTAATCCTGAGAGTATTCAATTCTGGACTAGGTCCCGGGGTTTTTCTGCATTTGCGATTTCCTCGTTAACAAAATCTTGTTGTGTCATTTACTTTATATTTCCGCATTATAATTAAAGTAAATTGCACAAACGTTAATTCCTATTTACTTGATACGTGAATCCTATTGAGTTTGGTTAAGTCTGAACCTTTGTATCAAGTAAACATACTTCGTTGTTGTATTGTCTCGATCTCATATCCATAGACGATCACACGAAGTGTGAACCGATTAGTTGCATTGTCTCGACTCATTCCACAGACAATCACTTTCGGAGAAAGGACTTATAGGAAGGAAAAGTTTTAGTTTGAGGTATATTTGGGTACCCTCGCCTTTTCAATTGGTATCAGAGCAGGCAAACACGAAAAGATCTAACTATCTATGTTTGGTGCGATCCATCCTATAAGAATTGAATCTAATGAATGATTCAGTTAACGTAAAGCAAGATATCAAGAGTTTTGAATTAACACTTGATGATGGCTTCTACGATTCAATATCTGAAGAAATCATCTCTAGAGAGTCTACGAGACAAGTTAATCTTGTTAATAATGTAGAAACCGACGATGACTGGAAAATATGTCTACAAGAAAGGTTAAATGAAAATTCCGATAATGATGACTCAGATTTTGAACAAGAAGTAGAAGAGGATATCTCAGAATACTCTAAGCTATTGGATCCTTTGAAAAATAAAAAAATTGAGAACTTTGGACTTTCTTGGTGTCATGACTCCTTTTTTTCGTGAAAATAAGAAACTGAAGAGGGTTTTTCAAGGATATTATATGGGTAACCGCATCGGTAATTCTCTTCTTAAAGATCGTATAGACGATTTAAATTCTAAGAAATTAGAATGTGAAGTTCTTCAAAGAGATCTCTTTTTGTCGAAAAAGAAACTTGTTGAATCTGAAGCAAGGGTTAATTCTCAACCAAAAAGTTTTGAAGAGAAAGAAGGCGTATATATCTCACGAGAAAAACATCTTAAGGATGATCTAGCTGGTGCTCTTGATAAAATCATGACATTGGAAAAAGAAATTTTGGACCTTAAAAAGTTCAACGTCAGCTCAAACAATTTAACCTCGATGTTAGAAGAAAGTAGAAATCATCGTGATACACGAGGATTGGGCTATAAGGGAATAGATGCTTTAAATATTAACAAAGATGTAAAATTTGTTAAAGATACTAATTCTTCTCAACCAGAGGCTTCCACTATTGTCAAAAATGATATTATTTCTTATAAAGAAGTAAAGCCAGTTAAGCCTAAGAATTATGTTCAACCAACAATAATCAACGAGAGCATTTATGCTAATGTCAAGAAAGCAACAACATTGAATAGGGATAAGAAGAAGAAGAAGAATAAAACTCATCAAGCTCCGATCCTAGTACCATGTCATGGTGAGGGAACCGATCCTAGTGAGAGTAACCCCTTACGAAGAAGTGTAAAACTGTTTTGCCCATAACTTCTTCGTCCGAACTCGGAATGACCTCATTCTTTTTGCGTTGTTTTGATAATTCAATTTCCTAAAAGATTGAGGTAATTGAAATAATTGATTTCATATTGAATTTTATGGTGTATTGAAGATTGATTTATGGGATGTTTGATTTCGGTTTTATTACCTTGATATTTGATCTCATAATATGTTGAGAACCCTTATGGTTTGGGTGAGTTTTTGATTTAGCAGGATTAAGTTATAGCCCATGTTGGTAGGCTTTATCAAAGGATCATGAAGGGTTCCTATAGAAACAATATGTGAAAAAGTCACAATATGTTGAATCGGTTTTGGTTTAGCATAAAAGCATATGTGTTTCGACGGTTTTCAACTTTTGCTTGCAAGTGCTAAAACTGATTTTCAACCTTTCTCTGGTAAATGTTGGTTATTGTTATTATTTTGTTTTTGCATAAGGATGACAACATAATGGTATTTCGATATCAATTCTCCTTGGAAGAAGAAGATGCGATCATATTGGAGAAGTTGGATGCGAAATTGAGGTAACAATCTTGTTAGTTAATTGTTTTCCTATTTAAGAAAAGCCTTTTTTTAAGGGTTATTTTGTTTTTGGTACTCAAGTTTTGACCAACTTTGCTGTTTGGTCTAACATTTGTCCAGCTTGGTGTTTGGTACTTGAAAAAAACGTTGACCCACGTTGACTGTTGTAATTAAAATACAAATATTAAGTTTACAAATTTTAATTATTTTTTAAAAATACAAATCTTGATTTTACAAATATGCCCTGAAGTGAACCTGGATCCAATGGTTCTAATGAAACTATGAGATCAAATAACTATCAACTTAACCCTAATGCCTTTAGTCTTCTTCTTCCGCCTCCATGGATTAACTTGAACCTCCCCTCACTGGGATTTCTGAACTTCTGTTTAATGCACGGAAAAACTCCCAAAACAAATCTACACAATATCCATCATTTACAACCTCCACTTTATGAATTCAGGCCCTTTCCGCAGCAATACCCATTCATCCATCCATTCTCATGCCTTTGCTAGCTGAGATATAAGAGTTCACATACGAACAGACCACAGATTCGTAGAAACTACCACCACCGAATTCAACTCATTACTAACTCGAGCAAACAGCTGCAATACTTTTTGTCGATAGTCGAGAATATGAGTTCAAGACTCACCAAAATTGCTATCTCAAGGACTTCATCTATGCCCCAATTTAAACCACGGCAACCCCATCAAACACAATTGTAAATTTATAAAAATAAGAACCGGAATGCAAAGATTTCACACCACAGACTCATACTGCCCAATTCTCCTTTTCCTATCTTTCTCGTCTTCTTGAATTAACTCCATCTGTAACAAAGCTCCAACACCACTCTCTGTCGGCATACAACTCCCATTGATTGAACCAAATCCACTCTTGAATTAACTTCATCTTTAATCCCATCCCCAAAAACCCTGATTTCTAATTTCTGTAAATTCACACCCAAGAACCCTAATTTTTAATTTATGTAAATTCACCCCCAAGAACCCTAATTTCTATTTGGATAAATAAAATCCTCGAACCCTATAGTTTCTTCCTGGGTTTACAATAAACATACCAATTCAAAATCAAATCAAATAAACCCTACTTCCATTCTCTCTGATTTACCTTTTCCCATCGCCATTATCAATTGGTCCATGTTCATCAACATCAGTGTCTTCTCTTTCGGTTTAATTAATCTCTTTTAGGCTTCCACAAAAAACTCTCAGCATAAATCAACTCTCTGAATCGCCAGAGAGAAAGAAGGAAGACAAAGGAAAAAAAATGAATCTACTCGGAGAGAATTGAAGTAGGGTCAAACTCAGAAAAGAAGGGTGTAATAGTAAATTCGATAAATTATTGTATTTATATTTGTATTTAATAAATGCTTAACAAAAGTCAACAGTCAACGTGGGTCAACGTTTTTTTCAAGTACCAAATACCAAGCTGGACAAAAGTTAGACCAAACAGAAAAATTGGTCAAACTTGAGTACCAAAAACAAAATAACCCTTTTTTTAAATCTATTGCTTTTGCTTGAACGAAATTGTAGGTACAATTGATGTGTTTATTCCATTATGTATGTGTGATTCAATTAGTTCCGGTTAAGTAAAACTTTTGTAATCTTGCTTTGTTGTGTGATATCAATCGTTTAGGCTTACAAACGTTTGGTGCAATTGTGGTGCTTTAATGTTTATGTTATTTCAATTGCTTCCAATTAAGTAAAACAATTATTATTTTTCTTTATTGTGTAGTATCAATTGTTTAGGATTACAAAATTTCGGTGCAATAGTGGAACTTTAATGATATATGTTGTTTCAATTGCTTCCATAATTATGCAAGTTGATTTATTGGTTTGTATGAATTATCTATGGCTTAACGAATGAATATATTGACAGATGAGTTGTTTAGTCCAATTCGATTCCGGATAAGATAAACTAAGTTAATTCTGATCTTAGTTAGACTTATTAAAGTGGAGGTTTCGGTTATTCAAGTCTAGACGAATGCCTAAACAAGATAATGCTAGTTAACTAACCTAGTATTTGGCTTGTTTAAAATCTAAAGGTCTAAGTTATATGGATAATTAGAACCCAAAGAGAAAAATGGAGTTTATCTTTGTTTTGGTCTTATCGAATGAAGCAGTTGTATTCATACAATCGGTTTAGCAAAGACACTAAGTTTCTTAGTTAATTTTTGGTTTGCTAAACTAGTTGGGAAAATTGCTTCGGGCAATTATTTTCATGATAACATATAAAAACATAATTTCTTTGTAGTTTCGATTTTGATATTGGTTATCAAAAATGGTTTGTGGAACCCTCGTGCTTGACTCAACAGGTTGCAAGTCTATTTTGAGATTTGTAAGATCCTTTTCGTGTTGTCCTTTATTTTCTTTCGTTTCTTTGTCATTTTTGTGAAAAAAAGGGGGAGAAATATATGGAGTAAACAGGTGATGCTGGTAACAATTTTATATTGATTGGTGTCATTAGGGAAGAGGACAATGGTGCTTGAACGTTTATCTAACGAATGAGGAAAAGCACAGACTAAGGGGGAGTAACATATCATATGATTGGGATAAAAAATACGCGTGGATTGAAAATCTACCTATCTCACCTTTAGGGGGAGTATGGGCTTTGTTATTATATTGTCAACAGTGGCATTTTAAGGATTGAGTTGATGCAGGCTATGTGATGTTGAATTTGGGAATCATGCGTATGTGTAATGAATTATTGTAATTTGTTTATCCATATGATTGTAAGAGTTTAATCACTAAAATTTACAAAGGGGGGGGGATTGTTAGAGCATAGCTTGGTTGAACCCACCAAGCGTTGGTATGTCAAGTTTGGTTGTCATATTTTAGTGAGCCAAAACTCATTTAAGAGTCGCTTGATTTAAATGTACTAGAGTCAACTTCGTATAGGTTATCTTGAAAGTATTAGGATGATACATTACAAGTATTTTAAAGACTTGAAGAAGTAAAGAAGTACGGAGCTACAACCACAACATCATCCTTCCACTTAAGGTTAGTGATATTTGACTTGAACTGTTTCATTACCTAACGTATCTTTCAAGTCGTGCATATTGAAAACACAAAACTGCGAAGCATGAACACTCTAGATAGACATAGTATTAAGGAATACAATATGAAGTTTCTTGATTAACCATTAAAATTTGTATATAAGACATCAACATAATCGTATGGATGCTATTGTGATTATGTATGGGTATGAGGTGAGGATTTCATCCTAGGGAACAATGTTTACATGTGTTCTAAGGAAGTAAGTTCATGATATGTGTTGTGAACCGAAAATGAAATCGCCAGGTGTTAGTGGGGCTGTTCTTCATTGCATATCTTATGAACGAACAATATGTGTGATTAGTATAACCGCTCATGACTTGTTTGTGTTCTTGGTAAAACTATTCACATGAGGCCTGAGTTATGTATTGGTATGACTTTTAATGGTGAAACCGATCTTAAGTAATCACCTGGGGTATGATCGGGTTTGTGAGTGTCTGACCAAATTTGGGATAGGGGAACCGATCGTAGTAAGAGGTGTAGTACATCACAAGGGGAACCGATCATTGTATGAGGTGCATCAAGGTTTATAGAAGAAAGGGGAACCGATCCTATGAACATGTGCAACACGTTTTTAGGCAAGGGGAACCGATCCTATGGACATGTGCATTGCGTACAAGTTAGATACCAAATATATGTGGGGAACCGATCCTAGTACCTAGTTAGCTGTATCTTTGGTAAGATAGTGTGACTATGCATAGTACTCACACGGAGGTAGATACAAAACTTGTTTTGGTAGAACCGTTACACCCATGGTTTGTGATTGAGTGTTACTTGATCAATCAAATAGTTCTTGAAAGTCAGATGAACCAATTCTAAATATGTTTGGAAGTGTGGTAAATCGGTTTCAAGTGAGAAAGTATGAAAAAGGGCTTGCAAGAGAAAGATGTCGACACACTTTGAACACGCGCATTAATGTGTATTCTTTTATTGTTCATAGATATTCCTTAACAGCTAAGAAGGAAGTAAATCCCAAGATCGAATTTAAATAAGTTAAGAATCTTTTAATTAAGGTTTTTAATTATATATGTAAGATAAGAATTAGTAATGTGCATTTGCTAGTTAAAGATTTTCCAAGGAGATTTCGATCATAAATTTGGACAGTGCATTCACAGGAATTATGAAAACCGAATCTGGGTTAATATGGAAAAATATCTTGAGAATATTTTCGGTTTTGGAATTTCCTTGGTGTCCAAACTTCCTTGTCTATAAATAATTTGAGTTTTCATTTCTTGCAAACTAATCCTTCATGACAATAATCTTCCTCTGTTGTACTGTTACTGGTGAAGCCGCCTATCGGAGAGGGGAGTAATCTAATTAGGTGAAATCTCTTACGACCGCTCGGTTTAAAGTCTTCTTTGGGATTGAGAAGCTCTAGTGTGTATCGTTGGTGGGAAACTAGATAATTGCGGTTTATCTTTAGTTTTCATATTGATTTGATTGACTAACGGTGGTTGAACTTTGATTGCACCTAGTTTGTTTATGCTTGGGAATCTTCTCTTCTGATATAAGATTCACTCAAACTAGTTCAAGGTTTCGACATGGATCTTTAGAATATTGTTAGATCTAAATACGATCTTGTGATAATCCAATGTTAACAGACTCCGTTCTATGTGTGATTGATCACAAGAGATTCAAGTAGTTGTGTGCAGGTGTTTATTGAAGATCTAAGAAGATTTGAAGACAAAGAAGAGATTGAATATTTCAGACTTGGTTTTTATAATCTTTGATGTGCACAATACTTGTTTCGGTAAAAGAGGATCCAATTAATAATCGGTTTATCCTTGTGGTAGATTGGATTGATTAATTGAGAAGATCGGCATCAACATAATTTTTTGGATTAAGAGTGTTGTTGGCTTAATCTTAACGATTACCTTTTGGTGATTGAACATAAGATATATCTTGGAACCTGGCGAAGGAGTTTATGTTAAGATAAATAGAAGATCATTTGCGCAAATTATATCACTTGGTTGAAGAGAGTTGATACCAAACAGATTTGTTATTCCTTTACTGTTTGGAATACGAACCAAAGGAATTGGTCCAAGTACGTGACTTGTTTACAGGTTGGAGGTGTGGGAATACAGACAGAACTAGGTGAACTATAGGTTTAGTTGCCTGGTCTCAACTATACAAAGTTGGTTTATTTTGTATAGCGGATTAATCCTGAGAGTATTCTTTTCTGGACTAGGTCCCGGGGTTTTTCTGCATTTGCGGTTTCCTCTTAAACAAAATCTTGCTATGTCATTTACTTTATATTTCCGCATTATAATTGTTTTATTATAATTAAAGTAAATTGTACAAACGTTAATTCATATTTACTTGATACATGAATCCTATTGAGTTTGGTTAAGTCCGAACCTTTGTATCAAGTAAACATACTTCGTTGTTATATTGTCTCGATCTCATATCCATAGACGATCACACGAAGTGTGAACCAATTAGTTGCTTTGTCTCGACTCATTCCATAGACAATCACTTTCGGAGAAGGGACTTATATGAAGGAAATTTTTTAGTTTGAGGTATATTTGGGTACCCTCGCCTTTTCAGTTACTGAGTTGTTCAATTGTTTATATTCTCATATAAGTATACAAGACACAATTGAAGCAAAATCGGATTGATTCAAAAGAATCAGTTCATGAACACTTTAGCCACGGTTTGCAAAGATTGCATTCCATATATATATATATATATATATATATATATATATATATAAATGTATTTGTTTATGAGTATGAAATCATACTTAACCTATTTTAGAACTTAATCACATAAGTTTGCAAACGGGTACGCAAACTTAAGTTGCGGACTTTGATCTTTTCCGACAATTTGCAAACATGTACGCATATTGTCGTTCCGGACCGAACTCAGGTGAAACAGTTTGCAAACGTGTATGCAAACTTGGTTCCCGGGCCTGAATTATTCTTACAACAGTTCGTATACGGGTATGCATAATGTGCTATATCCAGACAATGATTAATTGTTCTAAACTCCCATTTTAATTATTGAAACATTCATAGAAGATGACAATAGCTGTCTCACACTAACTATTAACTTATAAGCAATTTTCAAGTGATCGAATGATCAATACGAAACATTCTGAGTCTACATCAAATGACTGTCTCACACAAATCATGTAAGATGTTACAAGGCGATTTTCGCATGATCATCTTTTGAATTTCGTCAAGAATAATGATGAACGTAGTTAAAGCAAAAAGTTTTCCAACACATATTTCGAGAAAGATATAAGCGAGTTAAACTCAGCTCGAAATATCAAATGTGTATAATGTAAAGTCTATATAGCTATACGACTTAGTCTCAATAGGAGATAAAATATAATAGACTTATGAGTGATATATGAGTTCAAGTCTTCACATACCTTTTGTTGATGAAGTTCATCCTCGATGAACACTGTGAAGTCTAAAGCTCAACTACACATTCTATCCTAATCCAAGACATGGCTATAAGTAGACTAGAAATCAAGACTTATAGATTTGACAACTAAACTTGACAAACAAGCTTGAGATAGCAACGCTTGCGAATTCGACCGAGAAGTGCTCTAACAATCTCCCCCTCTGTCAATTTTAGTGACAAAACTATCAATACATATGGATTACAAAATAAATAAACTTTGTAGCTTCTTATCCAAATGCTTGGTTTCCTTGGTTCTTCAACATTCCTTGAATTCTTCGTCACTCCAAGTACTCCAGTGATTCTGAACGTGTTCAACTCAGCATCATTGTTGGTGAAGATCCGTAGCCATAACAATAAGAAAACAGTTGTTCTCAATTATTGTTACACGGTGTCATAGTATTATTATACAACATCAAAGTTCAATTGTATCACAAATTTGACAATAATACTATGGTGATATGTATCACCCCCCCCCAGTCAATACTCCATCTCACAATGAGTACCACTCCCCCTTAGATAATGATCCGTAAACCATATGTATGTAGTGTGAACTACAAAATAATTCTCCCCCTTTTTTTTTAATATAAATTGGCAAAGGTACGAAAACTAGCGGGATCATAATGAAATTCTCAAAGAGATTATTCATGACTAAAAGAGAACATATCAACTTTGTTTCGATGATTTCACATAGTCGAAACTTAGTGTATTCAACAAGGAGTTTATAAAGGTACAAGATAACACCTAAAATATTCCACAACCGCACTCCCACAAATATTTGACAATTAAGCACAAGTTCAATTAAGAACTCTCCCCCATAAAATGTCATTCCCGAAAGAACAACAAGAGCGACCTTACTTTCATAACAAGCCTAGCCTTCCTGGCATCCTTTTTGATACATGTTGTAATGTGATGAACACATGAATAATTTTTGAATAGAATTCATCTGCTTAGCACATATAATATAAAGCAATAAAAAATAAAATAGAAAAATTAATCAAAACCATTGTCAACAACATTGGCTATACTGATAACAGCATCAATGACAGTTTTGAATAAAATTCATTTGTTTCTTTCTGGGTTTTGTTTATTGATACACTTCCCTCATTGATATTAGATTTTCTCCTGTCAATTTTAGCACCGTGACAAAGTTTTCTAGTTATCAACTGCATATGGAATGGATTATGGTGTAAAATAGAAAGCTTCAGCCTCCTTGCAAGCCTGGTGACCTCCTTATTGAAGACTGGTATTTCATGAGGAAGAACCATTGTTTGTTGGAGAAGAAAAGCATGACAGGGATTTGTTTGATCATAAGAAAAAAAGTATGGCAGGAAGCGTTAGGTTTCTTTATCGATTTGTTGCATAAGAAGAAGAAAAGTATTCTCGTAGGAAAATGTTAGGTTTATTCACGGATGTATTGTATACCTAACGGACGTGAGTAACGTCCAGTTAAGTATTTAGTGTGAACCAAGTGTAAGTAATTATATTGAGAAAATTCAAAAGTAACTGTTGTATACTCAAGTTTTTGCTAATGGCCAGTTAAGTGTAGAGTGTAAACAGAGTGTTATCCATATTAAAATATTTCAACCAATAGAGTCTCCGCCAAGTGTCCTCACCAGGTTTGCTAATGTTCAAAGCTCTTTTCTCATTAACTCTTAGAGAGGTGTCACGCTCACCGTACGACGTGAGGCTCATATAACTTAGGATTATAAAGGTTTAGAACATGCAGTAAAACATATACAAAATTCCAAGATTTCCAGCACTTCTTCGTATTCAATCAATCAATCAAACGAGAGATCTATTAGTCTTTCTCGTTAGTATTGGAAGTGATGGATGCAAGCCCAACAGCTGGAAATGGTGGCCGCAGTACTAGATACAAAGCAGGACCTACGAATGGAATCAGTGAGAAGGGCAGCAACCATGATCCTTTGTCAAACCTGCCAAGAAAAGAATGGAACAGAAGTACATAATTTTACATACATATAAGATGTTCATTGAACACAACAACAAGACGGCAGTATTTCCTTAGTTCGTAACTTCTGATTATTGGGTGTGGGACTTAAATAGACAGTCTCTTCTTGTAACTGATTACCAGGGGAACATGTTTAAAGGGAAGATATGTAACCGATTATTCCTTGTAATTTATATAGGTCCAGTTGGTCTGCTAAAAGAATGGTTGAACAAAACAGGCTTCGACAACCAAAAATGGAGAGAGATGATAGGGAATTCCAAAGAAAGATACAGAAACAAGGGTGGATAGAAACCTCACCATTTCCTGGTAGTCATATCATTGTACACCCAGAAAGGAGCAAATGTTGACAGTAAAGTGAAATCAAGGCATGTGGCATGGATCTGCAATGTAGATCATACAATACTCAACGAAAATGTAAATGCAACCCGCCTGTATAGCAAGCTGCAACTAGTGAATTCCAAACAGAGTAATGGTTTGGCGCTTTCTTATCTTTAAATATTTGTATCGCTTTTGTATAGGGATCTCTTCGAAGATTTATATTAACCTAATCAACACAGACTAAAACACTTACAAATTTGCTTTCTCTGAAGTACTGATAGAATTCTCTCCATGCATCTCCACCAGCCAGTCCAGCATATATGATCAGACCTAATCCTGCAGCAACAGATATCTAATGTGCAATGGAGTTATACTTTTCCTTCGTCGGATAAAGAAGTAATAATTTTAAGAAAGCCACTGAGATGGTTTGTATTAATCCAATGTCTCATACCCCGGCAGTTAATTTTGATTCCAGAAAGTTTAAAGGCCATTTCTCGAGTTCAGCTTCTTCTACTGGAGGTGGAGGTGGTCTCCAAAGAACGAAATATGGAAGAAGAACATATGCACCACCAAAGCAAGAAAGAACTAGGAATGGCCACACAGGAACTTTGCTTCTTGAGCTACATATTCAATTCGATAGTGGAGAAATTAGACATACTCATTTACGATACAGCAGTAAAAGGGAATACTAGAGCCAGGTGCTGTAAAACCTAGCTCCACGCATGCATGGAGATAGCCACAGCGGAATATGACTCATCAAGGAAATCTTATGAAGGAAGTCCCATAAAGACAATTCAAAGTAAACTGGTTCTAAACTTATGATTATCCAAAAGAGCTGTTTTTCAATTAATGTTCACTGTGTATACTATTTCATGATTCTAAACCTAGCTGTACCAGTTTAGTGGATATATAGAGCTATTTCATGATGACACTTCACTGTCGAACATCTTAATACGCTAAGTACATCTTTAAAATGACATCATTTAATGACCTAAATCTAAACCATATCTTATAGAGAAAAAAATGACATCCTCAATTCAAAGTGGTTGAATGCAGTGAATAATGAGTATACGCAATTTCTCAATGGATGGTTGGTAACCCCTTTGTGCAGATCAAATTTCAGCTCTTTAAAGCTACCATCTGACCTTGAATCACCCGATAATAGCAAATTAGAATCATGCACGAAATTCTGAAACAATGAAACTGTATTCTTAAACCATCATAACTTACCTTCTACCTGATGGAAGTAAAAGCATAGTATAAACTACGGGCCACAGGCCCATGATGTACCACAATGACACTAGCACCTGGTTCATCTCAAATCCATCATCTCTCCTCAAATTTAAGAGCTTTTCCAAGAAATATATGTCCCTGGTCTGTTAAAGTCCGAAAAAGGCAATTAGAAAAAGTAAATCACTAAATAAGAAAAAAAAAAAGAGAGACATATTTAAGATTATATATTCAGGTACACATATGTTTCAACTCTAGTCGTAAAAACATATAGTTAAACTGAATAGCGGCAACAAGGAGTATGACCTCAAATGGCATATACCCAAGAGGGAAGACAAATGGTGTGCCAAGGGATTGTTAGAGTAGTCCAAGCTGCCCGGGTAACTTAGAGTTCTGCGACGTATAAGTAACTTAGCTCTTCCCTTTGCAAGCCATTTATCGATGAGAGTTAGGTCTATGAGCTTTGAACATGGGCCTCTAAGTATTGCTAATTCAGTTTGACAATCACCACCACCATAAGATGAGTTTCTCTCACTTTCAGAATTCTTCCTCCACTTTCAACATATTCTTCATATTAACACTTCGGAACTCATAACTTGTGTCTGATACTTGCGGACCCTCTAGTGAGCAGTAGCACTTAATAATGTTAGATATCGTGCGTAGATTTAGTATGTACGTGCAGATATTGGTATTCATACATAGCAATCTTTCTCAGTTAATGTTGTGTGCATATGTAACAATCTTTGATCCAAAAGTCCAAATTCTAACTTAAAAGTAAAGCAGATGAAATCTGAGACAAGTATCTATGAACATGTACACCCGTGACCTCATTTTGGTTATTTCCCATCTCAATATCCCCTACATCTTGTGTCATTATCGGACACCGACATGCATATCATATCACTGTTACATAGCTGTTACCAAAGTATACTCCTCATAATAAATCAGCAAAACTATTAAAACCAGAGTATGTGAGCAATGTGCATAAAAGCTAATATGCGATCGTACATGGCAACCCACTTATTCATAAACGAAATGCATTTTTAGAATATGCGATAAGGATTTTTACCGGTGTCTGATTGGGAGTGAGCATGAAAACATAGTACATAAGTCCAGCCCATAGACCAAATAGCAAAATTGAAGTCGTCCAATCTCCACCGTTGTTATTACCACTATTACCAAGCTTACTTTCATCGGTAGTACTCTTCTTCAACACATCATTCTCTGAATTCTTGATACTAAAAGAACTTCTATAAATTTGAAGAAACCCAGGTCTCTTTAATGGGGAAAATGCAGCTGAAACTGAGAGATTATTGCAAGGTTTAAGAGAAATTCTATGATTTATTACAGTTTTGAAAAATGAAACTTTAGATATAGCAAATTGGGATTGGGGAATTGACTGAAACGAATTCCTAGAGTTTGCTGGTTTGATTAGTAATAGTGATGGAGAGGATGATAAATTGCAGGAGATTAGGTTTAGATTGGGTAACATTTTTGGAGGGAAACGCAGAGAGGGAAGTCCTCAAGCTTGGGATTCATCGCCTTTTGACTCTTTGCAGATAAGCCATGGGTATTTTCGTCAATTACGAGGCAAAGTTATTGCCCTTACCCGCCATCTGGGTTGCACGGACGCTCCGTTTTTGGATTCGTGTCCGCGTCCGACTCGCGTTGGACGCAGGATGCGCGTTTGACGCTGACACGACGCGTGTCCGATACACTAATATACGCGTCCTACGCGTGTTTTGTTTGGACGCACCGATGACTCGGGTTTGAAGTATTTTTTTTTTCCATTTTAATTTAAACTTCTTCCTTTATTTTTACTATTATTAACTAAATGAAGAAATACAAACATTTAGATCAATCATTTAAGTCTTTATTAGAGTTTTGTAATTGGAAATACATTACATATACTCTTGGTTGGGCATGTGTTGTTATAAGAATGCAATTTGATTGTGCATGTGTTTAATGGTGATTGATTGCTTGACCTTCGGCATGTATAAACAAATATTTTCTTTTGAAATTTATACACATGTAGCATTATTTTCTAATTTTTAGGATCGAAACACCTGACTTTGCTGTATAAATACATAATTGTATATATAAATAAAATATGTATATACGTGTCCGCGTCTGCATCGTGTCCGTGTCTGCGTCATGTCCGCGTCTATGCGTCCGCGTCTGTGCAACCCAGCCCGCCATAGAGAACGAGATTTTTAATACCGTAAACATTACAAATAAAAGCCTTACATTTTATCTTCTTCTCCTAACAGATAAGGGTTTTTCCTTTCAGTTCTCTACTACTTCATTCTCTGTGTAAGTTGTAACCATGGCTGAAACTTCCAGAAGTTTCTATTCAACACTGATACCCAATTTCTCAAAACCCATTTCTTCAATTAGAAGAACAGCATCTGTATCTCCAAATACAATCTTAAAAAGGAATTCAGTATCTTGCTCTAGTATTTCAACTACTACTTCAAATGATAGCAGCATAATCACAGCAAATAAGAAAATTCCTTGGGGTTGTGATGTTGATTCTTTAGAGAATGCTTCTTTGTTGCAGTCATGGTTAACAGAATCAGGTCTTCCTGAACAGAGAATGGCTATCCGAAAAGTCGATGTTGGTGAGAGAGGTCTTGTTGCTTTGAAAAATATTAGAAAGGGTGAAAAATTGCTCTTTGTTCCTCCATCTTTGGTTATTTCTGCAGACTCGGTAAGAATTTTCATCAAGTTTTTAATCTTATTAGCCATTTTTTATGGTGTTGGCAACCCAATGACTTTACCACTCTACTGGAGATGCAGGCATTTGCATTTTTTAAATAGATTTTTAAGCTGTTTAGGTTTATCACGTATTGTCAATGAATTAGAACTGCATCACTTGTTATGTGTACAAGGAATGGAGTTGTCCAGAAGCTGGAGAAGTTTTAAAAAAGAATTCTGTACCGGACTGGCCATTGCTGGCAACATACCTTATTAGTGAAGCAAGTTACATGAAGTCTTCTAGATGGAGTAATTATATCTCGGCCTTGCCACGACAACCTTACTCACTCTTGTATTGGTATATTTCCTTCTACATTAACTACTTAGTGAGTACTTTGTGAAGGTCTATGTTTCCCGTTACAGAAGGGTGTACTCTCAGTTTTTTCCCTACAGCTTCTATATATAATTTCAGGACACGCTCAGAACTAGACACGTATCTAGTTGCTTCGCAGATCAGAGAAAGAGCTATTGAAAGAATAAACAATGTAACTGGAACGTATGCATTCTATCTTGCTTTACCAATGTGTACTACTTCTTTCGCTTACTTTGCATCCTTGTTAGTTTTTTTTCTATGTAGCTAGATTTATGGCTTTGGAGGTTCTGGTAACTAAATCTAGTCTAAATTGCTTTTGTAGATACGAAGATTTGAGGCTCAGGATTTTTTCTAAGTACCCTCATTTATTTCCAGAGGAGGTACCTCATTAAAATATCCTTCTGACTCTTGTTTAACTTTCAACTTGTTCTCGAATTTGATCTTGTACGTCATTCATTAAGCAACTTTTGTGTTGTATCCCTGCAAACCAACTCATGTAAAGGTTACTTGAATTTGTTTTATTTGTTAAGGTAAATATGAGGTGTAGTGATACTTATTTAGCTATAGAGTAAGAAAATATATGACCAGAGGCTAGAGGAGCAATCTTGAATGTTTAGGATATAATGTTCAGTAGTACACCGGCTAGTTAGCCTTTTAGCCCCTAAGGGTTGTTGTTCACCCATATCTTTTAAATCTTTGTATTAATAAGTCATATCATGAACCCTCTCTCCAATTGGTGAAGTATGCAGTGTTTTGTTTGATTCCTAACTCTACTGTTGGATAATATGAAGCTGTTATCCTATTATTGCTTCTTAAGCACATTTTATTAACAAAGTATTTTTAACTTGCATGTAATTGCAGGTGTTCAATATGGAGACTTTCAAATGGTCTTTCGGTATTCTTTTCTCACGTTTAGTAAGCAAGCCTTACATTTAGTTTCAGATTTATTTATCTTTTCAATTTCTGAATAACAGCTGAATAAAGTATCAAAAAATGGTGTGCACGGTTGCACTACTGGCATTTACTTTTCACTGTAAATTCATGTAAATGGTTAGCTTCTAAAAACTTGGCAACTGGTTAATTTATTCGATAAAATGTACTCATCTCTTCTTGCCACAGGTTCGGTTGCCCTCACTGGATGGAAGGAATGCTTTAGTCCCTTGGGCGGACATGTTGAATCACAGCTGCGATGTAACTTCTTGCGCATAATTCAATATGCTTTGTGTCCGTGCTAATGTATTCTGGAGTCTAATCAGATGCTGCACTTGGTTTCTCTAGGTGGAGACATTCTTGGACTATGATAAGTCATCAAAGGGAATTGTTTTTACAACTGATCGGCCATATCAGCCAGGCGAGCAAGTAACTACCAACTTTACAATTATATCTTAAATATTTCTTTAAAGGTTTTACTATTTTTCCTATATACTAAGCTTTTGCAATTATTTTGTTTCAATTGCTTGCTGACAGGTTTTTATATCATATGGGAGGAAATCTAACGGAGAGCTGTTGCTGTCTTATGGTTTTGTTCCAAGGGAAGGCACAAACCCAAGTGATTCAGTTGAATTGTTACTATCACTTGATAAATCTGACGACTGTTATGGGGAGAAAGTAGAAGCTTTGGGGAGGCATGGCTTGTCTGCGTGAGTGAACAGTTTTCCAGAAATTAAATATAGTGTTTACTGTTTGTCAAACAATTAACTCCAGCTATAATGCGCATTTTCTCAGTAATACATCGTCATACTTGAAAAGTAAATTTTTCTCTAGATGCTGAACGAGAGATAATCCAGGGTGATTATCTTCGACTAATATTCTTATCCCGATATTGCAACTTTGAAGTGTGAATGTGTGCCACGTAATTCCTCATACAGGAAGTTAGGACTAATGTCTGTGACATCACGTTTATTACAACTTCAATGTTCTGTTAACATGATGAGCATGACACACAATTGTGGTTTATGTTCTCGTTGAGCAGGTTTCAGCGGTTTCCGGTGCAGATCACTGGTTGGCCATTAGAGTTGATGGCATATGCTTATTTAGCAGTCAGTCCTCCAAGTATGTCTGGACAGTTTGAAGAGGTTAGGCTGTTGAAACCCTCTCTGGCGTTCCTATAATTTCTTCAAATGCTTCGTAAGATACACACGGATTAAGAATGATATGAGATTAATATAGTGCTTCGTTCCTTCCTTTCATGACCCAGATGGCTGCAGCTGCTTCAAGTAAATCAACATCCAAGAAGGACATGAGATACCCTGAATTGGAAGAGCAGGCTCTACAGTTCATTTTGGATAGTTGTGAATCAAGCATATCAAAATACACGAAATTCCTTCAGGTGAGAAACCTCTCTCATTTTTTGATTAATATGCTGCCACTTACTCGTTAACTAAGATTAGTCGTATTAGAAACATAAATCATCATTCCAAACACATTTTCTACATATGCAGAAGTACTTGAGGCCGCTCCTTACTACTTACTCAGGCTTACTCTATTGAGGTCTAAGTTCTTGGGTTTATGCTTACGCATTGATTTTCTTCCATCTTTCAGGGGAGTGGTTCACTGGATCTGGATGTCACTTCACCTAAGCAAATTAACAGGAAGTTGTTTCTGAAACAGTTAGCCATAGACTTGTGTACCAGTGAGAGACGTATATTATTCCGTTCCCAATACGTAAGATTATTAATATGCCGTCTTATTTTGCTACACTTGAATATCACACTATATGAATTTTCTTGCAGCTGTTTAATTGTTGACCTTTAATGTTGGAATCCAGATACTGCGAAGGAAGTTGAGAGACATGAAAAGCGGTGAACTTCAGGGTCTTAAGATTCTGAATGGATTCTTGAAGTTCTTCAATTAAGATAGATGGATAGATAAGAGGGCACAAGTAGTGCTTCACTGGTAACATTGCAAGGAAGGAACCAAAGGATATACTGTGTAATAAGAATTTTGGGATGTCTCCTAGTTGTAGATCCCTGTAAGTTGTTGTAACTCTAAGTTTGATCAGTGAATAGGCAAGAACAAATTGCTCAATTTCATGGATTCCGTTTCTCTCTCGATCGCTCTCTGATTCATGTCACAGAAGTCATCTGTAAGTCGGATGTATCTTACTTGGCTGTCGCTCCATCTAAGGTTTATGACATGTACATGTTCTATGTTTTTTCGAACTCAAACGACTCTTCTGATTCTAATTAGTCTGAATCGGACTCAATACATCTGGAGCTAAATTATTATGTGTCGTAGCTATAACAATAAAACACTAAAAGAAGATGTGAAGATGTTAGAAATAAATTTCTGAAAGGGAAATAAACACTCAATTGGACGGCAAACAGAGGATAGAGTCACGTGTTCAACACGCTGTCCTTAACACGATAGTTGACCTGTACGTCTCAAGAATGAGTGATGCCTATACCCTGTGGTCAACTCGTATTCAGGATAAAACTGCCCAAGCACTGTTAGCACTACAGTACTTGACCACTCTTACGAACTCAACAACAATGGCACATAATGAAAGTAAAAACCACACAGAGGGAGAGAGACGAAAAGAAGAGGATAGTAGCTCTTCTGGACACAAATTGGAATGAAGCGATTACTTGGTTTATATAGGGGAGAAGAGAGATGGTCGAGAATAATGTGTATTAAGTGCGAATTAATGAGAGAATAAATCAGTAATAAAAACAAAATAAATTTTCATTAATTCAAAATTTTCCACAACGGTAAAAAACTAGGAAATAATTCAAAACGTTTTTGTCCAAAAAAGGTAAGTCTTGGTTGACCCGTCCATGGCGGAAGCCCGAGCCCTAAGCCCAAGCCTTAGTGGAAACAAAAATATTTCGCCCTACCCATTCCACCCACATTGTTTTACTAACTATCCATAAATGATTAGCTATATAGTGGAACTCCTCTTTAGTTATACCCAATGTGGGACTAAAGGTTCTATTTCATTCACTCATAAGAAAATGAGTAAGACCTCTTAGTGACCCAAAGGTCCTAAGTTCCATTCCCACCAAGACTATAAAAACAAACTAATAAAACTCATTTTCTCCAACATTATGTTTGACTCAAAATTATTAAACAGTACAATTAGAAAAAAATAGAGCAACCCTCATAGAAATCCAAAGTATTGGGTCAAGCTTTATAGAGGGACAACGTTTCAGTCAACTAAAATTGAAGGACAAAATGGGTTGTCCGTTCAGATTTCTTAAGTTTCATAATTTACTTCCAATTTTACCCCTTTACTATAGTAAATAAGTCAACTGTGGTTACTTCTTAAATCAGTTAACCTGGGTTTCCTCCTCAACTCGGCGGAGAAAGCAGCAAAAATGTTAGATGTCAATCTTTTCGGAGAAGACAAGGGAAGCAACCCAGAAATCATACCGAATCTCAACGTTGTAGATTTGGAAGTGTTGAACTCGTTGTGAGGCCTGAACCCTCATTTTCAGCGATTTTCAGCGAAGAAGAAACGAAAATGAGGGAAATCGAAGAATGGAGAAGGAATGTGTGGCTAGGACAGGTTAAGTTAACAACCTAAGGGACTACAAAGTCATTTCAAACCGATTTTAAAAGAAACAGGAGAACCCATTTAACTCTGTCTGTCAAACTATGGTTGACTGAAACATTGTCCTCCTGTGATGCTTGACCCAATCCTTTGGATTTCCACGAGGATTGCTCAAAAAAATACTCTAAATAAAAACTTTTGCATCCGGTCAGATATGTGGATAACGAATACAAAATTACCTGACGAAATATCTCTGAGTCAGACCTCCGGTTAGACATCAGACAAATGGAAGAATAAATGAATAAGGCTTAGTCCTATGGGCTAGATATTTAGCTGCTAGATTGGCCATCCACGTCAGATAAGACAACCTCCTGCTAGATTGGCCATCCACGTCAGATAAGGCAACCTCCTAACCCCTATGGGATGGCCAATCTAGCAGCGAAACGATGATCAGTGCAGCGTTGGGCGCTGAACGGTACGGCGTTAACGACCCTCAAAATTTGAGTTTACCCCATTTTGACTATCAACTTAATGATCATGTTACTAAAATTCCATATGAAAAGGACGTAGGTTAACAGTTAACAACAAACCCTGCTAGAAAATCTACTCTCGAGATTTTTCACTTACGTGGGTCAGTATAAACCATACACGATTTGGCTATGGGGAAATGGGGTTGAATGACCCTCTCTCTTCGATGGGTCACTTCAAACTGTCAACAGACGTCCTGCAAATAAAAGGTACACTAGAATCAGAGAGAAGGAAGTGTATAGAGGAAGCTTTGCTTGCTGATAGAAAATTTCTTATGAACGCTGAATTGTTCGGCGTTTACACCACTTTTTAAGCGCCACACTATTCAGCGTTTCAATGTCGCTGATAGTTGGACTGCGAGCAAATGCTAGGAGAGAGAAGTAGCCAGATTGAGTGTTAACTTTTTTTCCACATTTTTTTTATGATTTGCATCACTTTTTGGCCAATCTAGCAGTCCAATCTAGCCCATATGGATTAGCCTAAATGATAATATTCTTACAGGCGGCGTGCACAGTTAATTAGGCCCGAGTCAGATCCAAACATTAAGGACACTGAAGTTTTTAAAATCTGAATAACACCTGAGTCAGATGCCACCTCAAATCTGTCATCAGCGTTATAACTACTAGTTAATTCTAGAATCACATCACATGGGATTTTTTCCCATTAAATTTGTTTCTTAATTCTCCTCTCCACCAACAAAAAAACTCTTTCCTTTTCCGTTTGATTTTTTTGTTTTTATTTAAAATTCCTCAAGACGACCTAAAAATCTCTTTCACCTGTCTAAAGCAGATTTTCATTTTTGAGCAATCCAATAGTTATGGAAACAACTTCTATTAGAGCAACCACAACTAGGGTTTGTGTTATGAACTCAACCGCTCTGAAATTTAAACAAAACCATCTCTCATTCAGAAAGTCTGCCTTATCAAGATCTCCGATGGATACTAAATCTATCTCTCCAAATTCAATTCGAGCTCAACAGGTTAGTATCTTCATCTTGCTTCACTTCCCCCAAGATTTAGGGTTTAAGATCGGGATTAAATATGTGCATTTTTAATCACCAAATTCTCTGTTGTTATGCATTTTGGTATGTGCAGTCTACGGCGACAATGGCAGAAACTGATTACAAGAATGAACTCAAAACCAAGGAGTGGGAAGTGGGCAAGTTCCAAGATGAGTTAGCTGCAAGCCAGGGAATTAAAATCAGAAGAAGGCCACCTACAGGACCTCCTTTGAATTATGTTGGTCCATTTGAGTTTAGATTAGCAAATGAAGATGACAATACTCCTCGCGACATCCTAGAGGAAATCGTATGGAACAAGGACAAAGAAGTCTCACTGGTACTTTCTAATCTTGTTTGTATGATACAATTCACTATTTGTTGCTAATCATTGATTATTTTTGAATTCTTTTAATCTGTTGGGTGGCAGCTAAAAGAGAGAAAGCCTCTAGCTACTCTAAAGAAAGAGCTCGAAAATGCTCCCCCAGTTAGAGATTTTTTGGGCGCTTTGCACAAATCTCATCTGCGGACAGGATTGCCCGCTTTGATAGCTGAAGTCAAGAAGGCTTCTCCAAGCAGAGGGTTATTGAGAAAGGACTTTGATCCGGTAAGTTCTGTTTTAGGTTCTTTCTTTTCTTAATTCACTACTACGTTGAGTTAATCTTGTTATATTCCTCTTTTATTGTAAAACTCAATTTTTTTTTTGAAGCATTGTAAAATTCAATGGCCGTGTTCAATCATTGTTACTCTTAGTCCTGTTGTTCCATGAAACTAATCAATCTTAACATGGCAAACTCATTCCCGTGAAGAATATAAATTTAGGAGGTCTGATCAGATTTCAACTAGTGACAGATAGGAACCTAGTGCCTAGTGGTATGCTTGGTTGATGCATCTTGTCTCATTTTTCTCATCTAGAACACCTCAAGGGACAAGCATTACTTGAATAGTCATTAGTGATTTCTAAATTGGACATCAAACTAGTCAGATTTCAATTGGCATGAATATTAGGCTTCACTTGAATCTCATGATAGAACATCCCATCTCTAGTAAATGGCTTCTGGAAATGGTGTAACTTTTGGTTGGTGATGATTATTCTCATCCATAAGATGGGTTTTGGTTTGACCATTGGACAGGTTAAAATAGCTCAGGCGTATGAGAAAAGGGGAGCAGCATGCCTCAGTGTTTTGACGGATGAGAAGTACTTCCAGGTATATAATTGATGGATACGTGTTGAAGATTTGCTGGATCCCTTTCTTCCGAAAGGCTAAAGGTATAGAAGGATCTAATTGTTCTTCCATTTCTTTGGGTTATTGTTATTTGAAGGGAAGTTTTGAAAACCTGGAGAAAATACGCAATTCTGGAGTACAGGTTTGTGTTACTTAGTTCATCACACTTATGTACCCTATCCCTGAGTTCATACTTATTAAATATATGCCAGGTATAGTAGTCTGTCCGCCCATTGCAAGCTAATAGGTTCATGGTACTTGTGCAATGATTGCAGTGCCCTCTTCTATGCAAAGAGTTCATCATCGATGCATGGCAAATATACTACGCTCGCACAAAAGGGGCAAATGCAGTACTTTTGATTGCGGCTGTGTTACCTGATCTTGATATACAATACATGACTAAGATCTGCAAAACTCTTGGTTTGGCAGCCTTAGTTGAGGTTTGTACATTTACTTTCCATTTTAAATTTTATTATGGTCAACCTGAACTTATTGTAGCATGTGTACTGCATCCTTTGATTAATATATTTTTAATGTGTATTGTACAAGTAGATGCGTTCTTTCACTGAATTAACGGACAAAATGTTGTTTGGCCTAATTCTTCTTTCAAGGTTCACGATGAAAAGGAAATGGATCGTGTTCTTGGAATAGAGGGGATTGAACTCGTTGGCATAAACAACCGTAACCTTGGTAAGATGTTATCCGCTTTCATCTCTCTCAGATATTGGCAACCTATCAAAATTGAAATCTTCCATACCTTGTCCTCATTGATATTGCTGGATATCTCATTTTTATTGTCAACTTACTTTTCGAAGCGTTAGATGGTTATTGACCCTTGCCTCAATACAGAATAAACGTAGAAAGAACACAAGCAGCATTCAAAATATTGAGTAATTGTTTTTCTTGTTACCTGCAGGAACATTTGAGGTTGATATTAGTAATACGAGACATCTTCTAGAGGGAGAACGTGGTGAAGTTATCCGTCAAAAAGACATCATTGTAAGAAACTTTGAGATAGCTCATCACTATCTCCTGTGAAGTCGTAGATATTGATTGAACAAATTTGTTTTATGACACTTGTTCTTTTGGTCATACTGCAGGTTGTTGGGGAATCAGGGCTGTTCACTCCAAGTGATATTGCTTATGTACAAAATGCTGGGGTTAAAGCGGTAAGCCCTCTAAAACACTTCAATATCGACGAAGAGTTTTCTTTCTTCTTTTTTCCAAATCAGTTATGACACTATGGCTGGGTTTGTTTGCTTTATATTAATATGTAGCATAATTCAGATGTTGATATTTATTTTACAGGTACTGGTTGGGGAGTCGATTGTGAAACAAGATGATCCAGAGAAAGGAATAAGTGGACTGTTTGGTAAAGATATATCGCCATAAGCATGTTTCCGTTTTCCCTTTGTCTACGACACACACTGTTGTATGTTGTTTACTAGCACTGCAATGAATAAAATTGAGTTTTTTCCCAGAAAACACTGAGATGTTTTATTTCTTAATAATTTAATGAAAACAGAAACTAGGGAATGACCATTATAAAAATCCCATGAATGTTAAAACAAAATGATCTTTCAAGGAACTCAGCATGATAGATTTATCTTTTGTTGTGTACATCGCCAATGTCCTCTAAGAAATATGACTAGCAAAGAAATGTATACTAGCGAAGTATTTGATGCTAATTCTAAAGTTTTGTTAGGAGATGGTAGAGCTACTTCACTTTATTTCGACATTTGGTATGGAAATAATTGCCTTGCAGATATTATTGGTCCTGATGGCCTAGACAGATCTGCTCGGGTAAGTGACTTTATTCAGAATGGTGTTTGGGTTTGGCTGGACATTCATCTTCAGAATTTGATTCAAGCTGGAGTCACTTTCGATAATCTGCCAAGTATACATAATGGGCCTGACAGGAGGGTGTGGATGCCTGACTTGAAAGGAAAGTTTTCGGTCTCGTCAGCAAGAGAACTTGTTCGTACAAAGTACCCAGTTATGGATGGTGCGAAACTGATTTGGAGGGGGGCTTTTCATCCTTCTTTAGCAGCACATAATTGGAAGTTTATGTGAGGTGCTTGCGCTACTCTTGACAAGGTACGTAGCAGGTTCAAAATTCAAATTCCTAACAGATGTTGTGTGTGTAAAAAGACGGAGGAATCTCTAGAGCATGTACTGTGGTCATGTGATTTTGCTGTCAGAATTTGGAATTGGGTCTCAGGCATTTTTGCTTTGAAACCTGATGTGAATCCTATTACTTCATATAAAGCTGTGTCAGGTAGGAGTCATATGGTGAAGGACCTCTGGTTGATTGCTAATTTGGTAATCCGAGCTGAACTGTGGTACAATAGAAACAAAATCACGTTTGAGAAGAAAGTTATGAACTGGAATTTGTTTATGCAGCGTGTTTTTAAGCAAATAAGTGACTATTCTTGTCGCTTGAAGGGAGATATGCATAATACAGTGGAAGATGTCAGTGTGCTTGATTTCTTTCGGGTTAGGCATAGGAAGGTTAAGCATGTAGAACCAGTGGCTTGTTTTTGGTCTCCACTGGATTCAAATGAGCTGCTCCTTTGTTGTGATGGTGCGTTGCGAGGCAACCCAGGTCAGCTGGAGCGGGTGTGATAGCAAGGGATGCAAACAGTGGCGTGGTAGGTGCTATGTGTATTGGGCTTGGATTTGCTTCCAACTACTTGGCAGAGTTAATATGGTATTCTTTTGGGTCTTGAATGGGCAGTGCAATGGGGTTATTCCAAAATTCTTATACGATCAGATTCAAAAAGTGTGGTTCGGGGTTTGGAAGATTTTTCTTTGCCATGGTTTGCTCAGCAAAGGTGGGTGGCAGATCAAAATATGTTTGAATCAATTAGGTTTGTTCACACTTTTCGTGAAGCAAACTTTTCTGCAAACAAATTGGCGATGCATGGTTGTTTGTTGGCTAAAGGAGTGAGAATTGCCTACGTTGGAAGGCCTGATTTTTTGAGTTCAATTGAGTTACCAAATGTATCTTATTTTCGATTTAAATAGCTTTACCAGTTTTTGCCTGTGACCTCTTTTCTCGTAGACTATCTTGTAAATATTCTTTTCATTAATATATTTTTTGGACTTGACAAAAAAAAAAAAGTATACTAGCGAAGTATTAAGTATGAACCCTATTATTGGGGCTATCCAAGGCTGGGTTTTTGGGGTTATTTGGGGTCATGAAATAACAACCCATAGCACCCCTTATCCATCATTTTTTGTAATGTCTAATCTACCCTTAATTTGATTAGTGCTAATTAACTTGATTAAGCTAAACTAATCAGTCTTAGTGAATCAATTAGACTAATCAAAACATTCTTTTTTTGCAAATCAAAACTTGATTTTTTTGAGTTTTGAAGAAGGAAAAATGATGATTTTGGTGAAATTATTTTGAAGCAAATGATAAAACCCTTCATCACAAAACTCAAGATAACCTTATAATCAACTCCCAACATCAATTTCATCAATTCAAATCCGTCAAAAATCTGAAAAAAACTGGAATTTGATGCTGCTACGGCCGGGAAATTGTGTCGACCCAGTCGTAATAAATTTATTACGGCTTGGATATGATGACTTTCCAGCCGTAAACACTAACAACGGATGGGAAGTTAAGAACTTCCAACCGTTATTCAACGAGAATCTCCTGAGTCTATTCTACGGCTGGGAATTCTTATATTTCCTGTCCGTAATTGAATCTGTAAGCTGAGAAATTTTGCATTTTGAACATGAAAATTAGTAATACTTTCATTAATTAGACCACAATAAAACCCATTACATACTTAATAGATCCCCGTTACAAAGTTGGTTTTAATAACATCCCTTTCGATGTGTTAAGAAGTCTTTGATGATGGCGAATTGAGTTTCCAAGTTGAAATCCTAACCTTTCCATTTTATCCATTCCTTCTTAGCTTGAGCCGCGACTTCTCTATCAGTCTCACCTCTAAGTCGAAGTTGGTTGCACATACGACGTAAAGCCATATATTCTTCCACATTTTTACGTATGTCTAAAAATCGAAGATACAATTCAACCCTATCGCGGTTGTTAGTGTTACCTGTTTCACCCCAAAAATTCTCAAAAATATTACTCCAATACGATTTACTGGCTAAACCACCTTGCTTTTGTTCTTCTCCCTTCTTTGGATAGCAAAGTACAATTTTTTTGCAAACACATAGTCTTCTTCCAAAGTGAAGTTGGGTTTATCCTTTGAATACATTGCATTGAGTTTGTAGGAGTTTTGGTGGAGATTATTGATGCAGAATGTGATTTTGTTTTGGAATGGGTGGTTATATGGAGGTGGAGTTATTTCAAGTTTAAATAAGTGGTTGAACAGCTAAAACCTTCTATAGATCAGTCTTCAAGCGGATTTATTTTTCAAAATTCAAAAAACTAGCCGATATACTTTGGTATTCATAATTATAGGCATTTACGGCTTGGAAACAGCATGAGAGACCCAGCCGTTATTATGTATAAACTGGATGGATTTGTGGTGTGTCATATTTACGGCTCGGTGGTTCAAGCCGTAAAACTTAAGTGTTATTTTTTGTTAGAATTACGTCCCGGAAATACAAATGTCAACCAAGCCGTAAACCAGAGCTCCATTTTTTTTTCTTCAGTTTTACGGCTAGAAAATCCAACCGCAAATATAATAACGGCTTGGAAACGTAGCTGTAACAAAGGTTCAATTAAATTTTGAGTATCCAGGGAAACATACGGCCCGGTATTTCCTAACCGTTTTTTTATAACGGCCGGGACTTTCCATCCGCAATTCTATGCAACTAAATTTGACAATGATTATATGCACTTTCTGCTAGGTTATGTGAAGGATCGACCTAGCCGAAATTGCACAAAAATTTAGTGAATCTTAGATTGATTCCTCAGTTTTCTTAGATTAGACAATTGTAAAGACTAACATTCATTAATAAATGCAAAGTTTTAAAAATTCATCAATCGAAATCCATAACCAAACCACAAAAAAAGTAAATAGACAAAGTGTTAGATAATAAATGTTCCATGAAATGAAGTAATATAATGAAAAGTAAATAGTCATTCACTTTCACTTGATCCCTCCTCCGAAGTGGTTTCCAAAAAGTCATCCACATCGTCCCTTGCTCGAGGTTCCACAACTTCTTCTATAACTCTAGATTTTCTACCTCGACTGCTGCCACCTTGAGTTGGAGCCTTTTTACCTCCACCACGTCCACCTCGAGCACTTGTTCCACCTTTTGAAATTGGTCAAGTACCTCGACCAGCTCGAGCACTTGTTCCACCTTTTGCACCTCGACCACCTCGAGCACTCGTTCCACCTTTTTCACCTCTACCACCTCGCCGGATTTTCGTTGCTTAGATTGAACTTGGTCAGGGGGGAGTGTCCGAGTCGTCGCTAGTAGAAGGAGACCTAGCCCTTTTAGATCTCCTTGGTGCTTCAATAGGATATAAACCTCCTTTCTCAGGTAGTATTATGCCTTTAACTCGATTCCGCATTAATCTTAGCTCAACTACCGTTAAATCCTGACCCAAATCAATCATACGGCTGAGGTATTTGGCCACCCAATCAACTCGCTCGACCTATTTTTTCATATCAAACACACGTACTCCGATTATTCATAGATAATTAAAAAAAACATCATATACAAACATAATTAGTAGTATACGTACCACCATCTCCCGCCAATCATGTTCTTCACTCCTTGGTGTCTTTAAACTCTCTTTCTCTGCATTCCTGTAATGTCTCTGCGCCTCCGGATCCAAATTTTCCACATAAGGATGAGCCCACTCTCCATACCATTCCATGTAATTCGCATCCGCTTGGGAAGTACCATGTTCTGCTTCAAGGAGTCTTCTACTCATTTGGTTTACTTCTTCGGAACGAGCATTCCAATGGTCGATCGCCGGTGCATTTTCATAGTTCAATTTCACCTATTTGTCCTTAAATTGGGAGGTTCCTACGCTCAGTCGAAAAGGAGCCTCTAAAGGCACAATTTTCTGGACAATACCGATTTGGCAGAGCGTTCTACGAAGATCTAAAATGACGAACCCGGTTGCATGAAACAAAGGTCCCATATAGGTTGCCATATCAGAAAAGACTCTATCATCAACTTCCTATTCACCATCCTCATCAAGTTTCAAATATGGATCAAAAACCACATCTTCAATTGTCAAAGCATCCAATTTTTTTTCTCATGCCACCATTTCCGTCTCTTTTTCCTTGTGTTGGGTCCCCGCAAAGGGGTATCTCCCTCCTGTAGGTTTATCTAGAGGCCTATCTGTATTCCGAGTAGGCCTCAAGATTTTAAAGTGGTCGTAAGCCCATGCCTACGACAAAAAATAAATTTTTTGTTTATAAACAAGTTATTACACACTAATAAGTATATAAAAGTAAAACAAATAAACATTTGTTATATTAAAATAAAAATATACCTGGATAAGAGCAACACATCCCGTAATTTGTGTTTCGTTCCATCTAGAAGCTTTGCAAAGACAGTCCAACACATCAGCAAGGAGGGCGGTGGCCCACGAGTACCTAGGTACCTAGTTTGTTTTCTCATCGAGACTGAGAGTCTTCTACCACTGCAAGTAACATGCATTTACCTTATTTTCTGAGAAATTGGGGAAAAGGACGGTCCCAAGAGCATACAACAAGTAAGTTATAGCTATATGTCTAGCTCTTTCTGCGTCCATAACCACCAATCCCCTCTCTGTCTTGCGTTTAGAATCCCCAAACTTATCCTTTAGACAACCCAAATTAATCTTCCTTGACATATTAACCGCGTCACCAATTTTTCCCGATGCAGTAAATCTCCTTTTAGATCTAGGAGGTGCTCCAGACCCTATCTCAAACTCTTCTTCCGCTTCATCTTTACCCCACCCAAGACAGTTCTTCGCCAAGGCACAAATCTCATCAAAAGGCACGGAATTGTTGAAACCCTCAAACACTTCCTTTCCTTGCAAATCTAGACCAGTGATTTGATTTGCGTCATCCGAAGTGATAGTCATCTCGCCAAATGGGAGGTCGGGCCAAAATATTTCTCAAAAACCACAAACTGTGACAACATCATATGTCTTCTGCAAAGCATCGATTCCAGACCATAACCCCGAAGCTTTGACCAAAACTTGCACCTATGGATGCTCTTCGTCCAACGGCCAAAACTTTGCTTGTTGGTGCTTTAGTTTTGGGACAACTTTATCCGGAAACTACCAAAAAAAAATTTGGTTGTAAAAATAATAATCCATAACAAAATGAATATAACATATATGTAATTTGATTTATTACCTTTGTGCCACAAACCCTAGCATCCCATGAAGAAGTGTTTCCAATCAAGACGGAACGATTTCTTGGCTCACCCCAAGGTCTCCCATTACTCTTGGGAGGTAAAGGCTCCATAGCATCAATTACTTCTCTTGGCGATGTCTTAGGTTTATACTTCTTCTTTCCCTCCTTCTTGCCATCCTCGACTACGGATTTACCTTTATCAATAGCAGCAGCACCACTAGAAGTGCCAAATTCAGTACCTCCGGTAACAACAAGTACACCTTCATTTCCACCACCACTAGAAGTGCCAACAACATCAGTCACAACAACTTCAGTTCATTTAGTAACAACAACTTCAGTTCCCTCAGCAACTCCAACTTCAGTTCCTCCAGTGACTCCAACTCTATCTCCACCACCTTCCCTTTCTCCAGCAGTTACAACTTCAATTGCTTTCCTTGCGTCTGCACCCAATGTTTTTGAGTGACGAGGTTATGGAGTCGGGTCACTAGAAGGTGTTACTTCTTGGGATCTTTTCTTCTTCTTTTCTTTCCCTTTGTTCCAAGACAAACAAGGCAAGAAAACCAAAAGTATATAAGAAATACGTCTGGGAAAATAAGACAGAACCAAACCGAAACAACAAACACGGCTAGGAAAAATGTAGAGTCCAAGACGCAAAATTTATTACGGATAGGAAATTTTTTATCGACCAAGCCGGCAATCACATTACGGATGGGAAATTAGTAATATACCTAGCCGAAAATAGAATTACGGATGGATAACCTATACGTTGTCATATTTCTAGTTCACAACTCATAACAGGCCAAAAACACGGTTAGGAAAGTTGGATATTCCAAGACGCAAAAACAATTATTGATAGGAAAACCTATACGACTGTGTATTGCTAGTTCACAGTATAACACAAGGCACTAATATGGCTAATGATCGCTGTCGTAGGCGTCAAAAATAAATTACACTCTCTTACTACTCAAAATATAAAATATAGCAAGGGCAAGAAATGATCGATCCCACAGAGAGGACTAGGTTGTCAATATATTTTCGGTTTCCTATAAATAACACGGGGAATTTTTCTGATTTTTAATAAAGAAAACTAAAATAAAAGCAAAGAAAGAAATAAGCAAAGAAAGAAATAAGAAGCTTGCGAGAATATCGCAAATCAGATCCTAAAATAAAGGACAGATTAGCTGTCACCCACTATGTAAATTCTTATATAAAGAGATGAACAAGCGTAAGGGAGGGAGATCTTTTTTTGAGTGTTGAGCAAGTCATTAGGAGAGAGAAAGTTTAAAGAGCGATTGTATTCTTGTTTTCTTCCATTTCTTGTAACATTTCTGTGAATCAATTAATAAAAGTGTTGTTCCTAATCTTTTAAAGATGTGTTGATTATTGTGAGGGGTGTAGTGTGGGATTTCCTGCTACTACATATTGGCGCTAGAAACAGGGACTCGTCCTGGTTGATAGTGTGAAAATTAATATTGTGATTTGAAAGAATTTGGAGCAGTTTGTGATAGATTTCATATAATTTTCAACAATTCATTGAGGTTGAAGAGATGGATAGAAGAAGAAATGCTTCAAGACAACCAACAACTGTGAGGAGGAGTAAGAGACTTACTGGAGAAAGAAGAAACAAAACTGGAGAACCGTCAAGAATGAATACAAGAAATGATGGAGAAAATTAAATTCAGCAACCAATTCAGCATACACCAGCGCAAAATAGAACTATGGATTATGATAGAGTGAGTATACACACATGGCAGTCAGATTCAGCAGGTGAAGCGGAAGAGAAGCAACAATTAAGAAATGATAGGCGAATAGAGGAAGATTAAGAAGTAGTTGGAGGAATAATTCATGGACATGGAGAAGTAGAAGCATTATAGGAATTGAGACAAAGAACACATGAAGAAAGGAGAGTAGAAGCAGAAGAACATGCTAATTTGACAAGACAAAATCATGAATTGAGAATGGAGAATATGAGACTACAAAATAGAAGGTCAATAAGAACTACAAGATCAAGTTCAAGATCAATCAGAAGGGAAGAAAGACGAAACTTATTTATGGAAAATGTTGATGGAAATATTCGGAAAGAGGTGCAAAATTTAGATGAAGAACGTCGCGAAAATAGAGAAATGATTGAAGATCGATATATTCTACATGGCGAAATTCCACAAAACAGGAAGTGTCAGGAACGAAATAACCAAGGTGATGAAGAAAATCAAGAAGAAGGAAGAAGAATATTACAGGGGAGAGAAAATCGCAGAAATGAGCAAGTAATTGAAGAAGAAATTGAGAGACATTATGCTGAAATGCATGTTTAGCCTGCGAGAGAGAGAGATTGAGAACATAAGTGGAGGAAAGAGAATTCCAAGAAGCAATACGTCAGAACAACCATGATAATCGAGAAAGAAGACGCGAGCAAAACCGCAACAATGGTAATATCAATGAGGAATATGATAGAATACAAAGGAGAATTGAAAGGAAACAAAGAGAATTGATAAGGAGTGAGCAAAATCGCGGAGGAGAAAATGAGAAATACAATGGTATGCGAATTCATGAAAGAAATGAAAGAGAATATCGCAGAGAAAGACAAGAAGAAAATAATGGGGAAGGAAATCAAACTCTCGCAGCACAAGACATGCATGAAAGTAGGAGAAGAGAAGCAAAATTGAAGATACCAATGGAACCAGCGCCTGGGGTAAATGAACAAATCTTAAGAGAACTGGCAGAAATGAGAGGAATGCTGAATAATAGGAGGGAAGGAGGTAGGAGGAAATTGGATGAAGCCATAGAAGAAGCTGCGAAAACTCCGTTCTCACAAGAAGTACAATTAGGAGGAATACCGCCAAAATGCAGTTTACATGTGTTAACTAGCATCTTTGATGGAACAACTTGTGCGATTCAACACATTAAAGCTTATGTGAGATGTATGTTATAATGGGAAAATCATGATGCTGTGTTGTGCAAGTATTTTACAGAAAATGCGCTAAAATGGTTCGAGGGTCTGCCCAGGAATACTATAACATCTTTCAACCATTTACAGACTACATTCTTAGGGGCATATATAACTAACAACTCCTCGCGACAAGGAATAGAAGATGTATTTGGATTAAAGCAGAGGATTGGAGAAAGTATGAAGCATCTAACCATAAGATGGAAGACAATGTGTAGTGATATGGCTGGACGTGTGGATGAGAGATATCTCATTTTATCCTTCATCAATGCAATGTTCGCAACCAATCTGCTATATATTCAAATTTTTAGAATCAAAAATACAATCACAATGACTGAATTATGGGAGCTACAGGAGGAGTACATTGCTCTTGAAGAAAAACAGAATGAAATGGAATCGTATCCTGTTGCAAATACAAGCTCATCAGCAGCGAATGCGAGTTTGCTACCAAAATTGATAAATACAGTTACGAGCACTTCACAGGTCGAACAAGAAAATAAGAATGATAATCAACAGAAGTTGGTAGCTATGGGAAGCAGGGATCAAGAAGAATTCGAAAGAGAAAGAAATCTTTATAGTCGAGGAGGGAACAATAAAATTCAAAGACTTGATCAGCCATAAGAAACATATGGAGGACAAAGACAAAACTATCAGAGAGGATCAGGAAGTCAAAGAATGACATGGGAAGAGATCAAGATGCCGCCTTTGAATACTAGTATGGAAAAAATTTGGTAAGCAATAATTTTAATGGAGAATATACCAACACCTTGGAACATGGGAAAAGAACCGCTTTCAAATAACAGGAGCCAAGAATTTTGCTCTTATCATCACTTTCATGGACATTCTACAAATAACTGCAGAAATATAAAGAGAATCATTCTCAGAATGATAGACTAGGGAAAGATAAATCATTTTCTAATAGGGAACTCTCAATCTCAACTCTTGCCACCACCACCAGAAATTCGCAGAGTTAATGCGCCAAAAGGAGGAGAAACATTTGTCATAGAAGTTGGGGCGAAGGCAAAAAAATTGTTTTGTAACTCTATTGTACATTCATACAAAACAATCAAAGATTTCCATGATAATGTCCTAAGCAGAGTTTTCGCAAGAGATGCTGATGGGAGAGAAATAATGAATATTGCGAAAGCTTCGCCATTAGAAGAGTGGAAAAAGCAGACTATTTCTTTCACTGCACAAGAAGTACCTAAACCTGGAGAAATGCATGACAATCCATTGGTGGTGAGACTAGAGATAAACCCGAAACAAAGAGAAGATGAAGAAGAAGATGAAGATGATGTGGCCGAAGATTCATGGGCAATTAATAGAGTTTTAATTGATACAGGGAGTTTTGTATATATCCTATTTTATCATACTTACAAGACAATGGGAGGCAGAGATGAGGATCTAATGCCTTCAACCTATAAAATTTATGGTTTTAATGGCACTGCCAATAAACCTAAAGGGAAGATCACAATGCGAATTCCATTAAAGGGGATATCTTCCAAGATTCTATTATGTATTGTCATTATGGAGTCGCCCTACAATGCCTTAATTGGTCGACCCTGGCTACATGGGATTTTAGGTGTGGCATCAACTTTCTACCAGTGCATTAAGTTTCCACATCCTATTGGCATTGGAGTAATAAACGGAGATTGGGTTTAAGGAAAGAAGTTCTATGAAATTGATGTAGAATCTTGCGAAGAAAGAGCTGCGAAGAAGGGGAATTGGAAGTATAACATCAAAGAAAGACAAAGAAGTGAGAGATTGATGGTCGATTAAGTAGAACAAAGAAAATAAGGAAGGTTGCAGAATCAGAACTTGTTGAAAAAAACAAGTGGAGAAATTCTCGCAGAAGGACAGAAAGTAACTAACAATATCGCAGAGGCAGAGAACAATAAAGGTAAAAATTTCAAATTGTGAAATGAAAGAAATATTTAGGAAAAGAAAAAAGATGTATAATCGGTTTGTTGCGAAAATTTTAAAAAAATTATTTTTTCCTTAATGATTAAAATGAAATGACAATGTGCGAAAATTTTGCAAGAAATGATCATTTAAGATCCAGAATGGGACGAACCTTTATGGCGTACACCCTAGTTCGAGAATAAAATTTCGCAAGCGGAAAATGTAAGACCTAAAGTACGTCATAAAAGGGGGTATATGTTACATGACTCAGCGATAAAGTCACACCGCTACTGGAACATGAGTCATGGAGATTTGGGGTCAATGAAAGCCCATCCAGGAGAGACACCTTGGATTCTCGACTTGAGCATATCACTTGAGTTGGGCGACTAAGGTAATAAGTGCTCTCCTAAGGGGTGCAGAGTATGACCAAGGCGCCGAGGTACACGGTTGATCCAAGAGTGCCCGGGGCGTATGAAACTACCCTGGCCATTCTTGGTAAGTCTTGTCTATGATGCACTCGGCCCGAAGAAAACCCCACTTAGGGTGCAGTCTCCTAACCATAATCCATATAGGCAAAAGGGATACGAGTCTGCGAACACACCTGGTTGTTGTTAAGACTGGATGGGAGGATCTAGTCTTGTATGGCCGATGTATGTCTCCTTGAAAGAGAAACCAGGGGGAGATAAGGGTGGCACCCTCCATTAGGGAGCTGATAAGTGTCTTAAGACGCAAATGTCATGAGACTTTTTACTCACGGGAGTATTAAGACTTGTCATATTTGTGCAACATTCCTGAAGAGGCAATAATACAAAAAAGAAGATAAGATGAGATCAAGGGGTCATTACATGCAAGTGTAAATACGTCCTGCGATTTCGTCGCACGACAACAATGTCATGGGGCTTTAGTTTCGCAAGAAAATTTAGGCCTATCATATTATCGCAGCAAAAATACAAAAGAGCAAAAAGTTAAGGCATGGGTTTGTACATGAAAGTGTAGAGATGTCCTGCGATTTTGTCGCAAAAAAAAAAGATGGAAAAATAAGACCTTTACTTAGGAAGGCAAAATAAGACCACATCAGAATATAAGAAAGAATGCAATTTTACAATTTATAATTGCGAGATTATGCAGAAATAATTGTGAGTTTCTAACAATTTATGACTGCGAGATTCGCAGAGATAATTGCGATTTTATCACAAATTATTTGATTAAACAGAAGAATCTTGCTCAATCAATCATCTGAATTCAAATAACAGAGGAAAGTATGGGAATACATAAAATAAGTTAAGTGTTATTTGTTTTCACATGATAGATTTACGCATAAAAAGTTAATTGTATTTTGGATAGTCATATTGCAAAAGGGAAATTTTTTTCCAACACATGCAGGGTGAAACAAAAAAGAACTTATATTAAAGATTGGAGAAATTTATAGTGATAGATTACAAGAGTAAAAGATTGAAGACTGAATGTACAAGTTTTACAAGGGAGCAAGCAAGGATGCAAAATCTATTTCGAGCTTGATTCATCATTATCTCTATCAGATTCTTTACTAGAGCTTTTTTCCTTATCTTCATCAGATTCATCATTTCCATCCTCTTCAAATTATTCCCCTTCATCAGCTTCACTATCAGAGATGATCAAATTAGGCACATTCTCTGGGATGTTATCTAAAAGACAAGGATATTTGGAGTAAGGAATCTTGTTATCATTACAGATCACCTTGATAGTATCATTACGATAGGAAATTGCGTCATTCCCAAAATTCGCAATAGTGATCTTCAGTTGAGACTTCAATCTTGAAAATTTCTCATTGCGAGAAGAAAGATCCTTTGCGAGCTTCGCCTTTTCATTCTCAAGTTCTTCAATTCTACTGCGATATCTCTCTTCAGCTTCTGCGAAAATACAATAATAAATCAGCAATTTGATAGAAAGTTGTGAAAAATAAATAATCAAATAAGGAAGAACAGTTAACAACCTTCTCTGTTAGAAATCATACCTCTAATCAAGGCCGTTTTCTCAACCTGAAGACTAACATCTATACCTAAATTATTCCTGGCATTATCTGAAACTTTCGCAGACCAAGCAAATTCATCATCATCATCATTTATGAGAAGGAGGGAGCGAGTTTGATTCTCTCTTTCGAAGAGTACATCATTTCTATGTTTGAGGTCATCTCTTTCAATTTGAATCTCAAGAAGAATTTCTTGAAATTTTTCTAATGTCTGAGCACCTTGGACAGAAATACGATCTTTCTCATCTATCAGATCACTATGTTTGGCTTGTAACTTATGGATTTCTTCTTTAGAGTTGTGAAAGAATTGTCTAAATTTATTAGCCATATCTAGGACAGATCTATGTTCAATTTCTAAAAGGCGAAGTTTGGATCTAAGTTCATTTATGGGAAGAGATTCAATCTTATCATTTGAAAAACTATTTAGAGAAGTGTTTAGATGTTCAAGAAGGGTATCATCATCCATGATATTGGGAAATGTATGAAGAAGAATAGCTTCATCAGTAAGACCATAGACTTCTGCGAAATGATAAACTCTATAAGAAGAAATTCTTGAGAAAATAAAATAAAGGGGAAAGAAAAAGAATCCCATACCATAGAGTTGCTTATTGGCATCTTGAAGATTAGTTATTTTGTCCTTCTGAAGAGAATTGTTTGATTCTTTCGCGAAGATTAGCAGCTTCGATCTCCAATTATTCATTTTGCTTATCTTCTCGCGAAGACCGGCGACTTCAGCCTCCAATTCTGCGTTTTTGTTGAGAAGTTTAAGATTCCTCTTTGCGAAAGCCGCACGCCTTTTCTCCAAATCTAAGACAACAACAAAGGAAGGTGTCCCATCCTGCGAAATAATGCAGCGAATTTTAGGAATTAATTATGAATTCAAGGCAAAAGTAAAATAAGAAAAGTATAAGAATGAAAACTTACCAGGATATTAAGCGAATGTAAGAAACTCGCAGAAATAGATCTTGAAACCCTGCGAAGAGATTCATTATTCTTTAAAAGAGGGGCATCACAGATAGTCGCTAGAGAGTTGCAGGCGTTGGTAAGAGGAGTATCACCAATTCTCTGCATATTGTTGGAGAAAATACCAGACAATTGTGCCATAGAAGATTCAGGTGGAGAATTTTCTTGGACAACAGAAGTATTAATATCTTCATCTCCGTCATCATCACTATCAGAACTTTCACTAAATTGAAGATCTGAAGGAGAGGGAGATTGGACTTTCCATTTCTTTAAATGAGGAGTAGCAGATTCTCCTTGCGAGGAGCACCTTTGCCTTTACCTTTACCTTTACCCTTGCTCTTCGCAAATTTGGAGGGTTCCTCTATCTCACCAATAACCTTCAAACACAGATAAAGATAAGAAATAGAGGCAACAATATATTGTCAAGAATCTTAAAAGAATATTTCTTACTTCATCTGTGATTGATTGAAAAGATGATAAAGTACTAGCTTTCCCAAACTTCTTGTTGCTTGCTTTCAGCCTTTCAATCTGGAAATTTCGCAATTACGCGAAAATATTGGAGTGATTAGCGAGAACATATGTGATAATATAAGAAAAATAATAATAATGATTCAAGCAAAAGGTGGAAATGTACCTGTCCATCTCTTTCGGGCCAGTTAAATACCCATGGTTGGAACTCTGCGAGATTCGCAGGTAAGACATGAGAACCAGAAATATACGGACCCTCTAGAATTAAGGGGAAAACACACCACTTATTATCGTTATAATTATGCGGAGTAGAATTATCGCCAGGATGCCAGTCAATGTCTTGCATGCGTAATTCATCATCAGCAACATTATCTCTCTTATGTAAGCAAACACCCCAGCAAGTATTGTATCTCTTCATAGGAATCACTTCATAATTCGCAAAGAAGTTTTCTACAGTATATTTCGCAGGTATAATCGCAACTCCAGCGAATTTAGGATTCTTAACTTCAGTGGGGTAAAGATATTCCTTACCAGCACTGCGAGTGGAAAACTCGATCATTAGACGAATGCAGTCCCCACTCAATTGGTACACATCTCGCGAGAACTTCGCATGAGAAAGAATTTCATAAAACAAGGGGAGCTCAGGATCATAGAGGGGAATGGGAAGACCAGCTTCAAGCTGACCTAGCGAAACTATGATCTTCCCATGATTGCTGGGGTGATCAGAAAATAATTTGGCAGTTAACTCAGATTTAGGGTTCTGACCGGGAATGCGAGATAGAGTAAAACCTCTGTTTTGAAGTTTCTTTTGAGCCTTCTCAAAGGCAATCTCATTCTTGCGACCAGCTGGAGGCATTTTTTAGTATGGGAATGGAGAAGAAAGTAAAAACTTCAAAAGAAGAATAATCAAGAAAAATTACAGTAGCAGGAGCGGAATTCGTGGAAGAACGGTGAAGAAAGTTGCAGAGAATATAAGAAAGAAAGTAAAAAAGAAGAGGAGAGAAGAATGAAAAGAGTATATATAGAGAGAAGAATAATCGAGAAGATAAACACATTTAATGCGAAGATTAGACATGAACGGTTGAAATAAAGCGGTTGAAAATGACGTGTCAGAAGCTGAATGGAAGAAGAGATACATGTAGTAAATTTGGCGAAGAATGCAGAATCGTGTCATGATAGAAGAATATGGAAAGATGGGAGGTTGCAGCATTCTGAAGAAATAGAAAAAAGATTCTCATGATTGTCTCCCCTTTGCAGAGAATATATGAGAATAGGAAATATGTAGGATCAAAATATCGCAGGAGCAATAGTCTTGCGAAGTTAACAACAACACTCTTGCGAAATTTTAACAACTCATTACAAATGTCGCAGAATGGTTAGGAAAGTGACGTAATAGATGACGGTGGTATAAACATGAAGAAAGTGTGATAATCTTGCGAACGAAAGAGGTTTGCGTGGAAGTATCACTAACAAGCTTGCGATATTCTCGCAAGTCATATCCTAAAATAAAGGACAGATTAGTTGTCACCCACTATGTAAATTCCTATATAAAGAGATGAACAAGCGTAAGGGAGAGAGATCTTTTTCGAGTGTTGAGCAAGTTATTAGGAGAGAGAAAGTGAAAAGAGTGATTGTATTCTTGTTTTCTTCTATTTCTTGTAATATTTCTGTGAAACAATTAATAAAAGTGTTGTTCTTAATCTTTTAAAGATGTGTTGATTATTATGAATTCTTGTGAGGGGTGTAGTGTGGGATTTACTGCTACTACAGTGTTGGTGCTCTTGAAGAACAGATTTAGGGATTTGATGGAGAAATTGATGAGACTCAGATGGGGATTAGGGTTCCTACTCTAGATGAAGGTGGTGATTATGTTGGTGTTGTATGTGGTGGCTTGAGCTCGATGAAGAGATTATTGGCTGAATTAATGGTTGAAGCAGTGAGAGTGTGAGGCAGAAGTGGTTTTGCAGTCAACAGTTCTGAGATGATGTAGAGAGGAGCAGTAGCTGCGAAGAATTGGTGCCATGGGTTTGAATTCATGGTGACTCTTGTGTTGATACAGAAGGTTAGAATGGTATGATCTGAGTGAATGACTATCTGAATGAAGATTAGATGTATGTTAGGAACCAAAAATGTGCAGCTGCTATTGAGCTGAACTGCAGGTGGTCTTTGGTAGTGCTGTGCTGCAGTTACATGGAAGATGGAAATGACAGTTCAGCTCAAGTGTTGTGCAATGGGCAGAGAAGTTATAGCAAGGATTAAGAGTTCATTTCAGTTAAGAATATGGTGGGTTTTTGGCTACGAATTATGGGGATACAGATTTGAAGGTATTTCTGGATGAATCTACAAGTGATGCTACTTTGGAGCTTTAAAGACTGCGAAGATTGACTGGATAGAGAGAAGTTTAGAATGGGGTTGTTTTGCTGGTATTTGAGAGCTTAAATGGGAGATAGAGATGAACCTAATTGGTGCAGTTCAGATGGATAGGCCATGCCTGAGACAGAAGAGAGATGAGTTGCAGCGGGAGATGGTACTAGTATTGAAGCTGCAAAAAATGGATTGTGCTTGTGCTGGAGTTAGAATACAGCTGATGCCGAGGGTTGAGCTGAACCACATCCAGGTGGTGCTGTAATGGTTCTGGTAGCATAATGAAGTTGTGCATCCATCTTAGCTATGTTGCAGGAGGTTGTGGCCATGAATGTGATGTCCCAGACTCAGCTGAGACATTTTACTGAAGCTGGTGATGTCGAGATGGTACTAATGCTATTGTATATGAAGGAGTGGATTGAGACAAGAAAGGCTTGGTACAGATTCCATGGATGGCTAGGCAAGATGGGGTACTGAGTTTAGCAGCTAAAATGGCTTTATTGAGCTTCATAATTGAAGTTGCATCCGAAATTGAAATTACAGCCAATTGATGGAAGGTTTGAGCAGTGCGCGTGAATAATTGAACTGAACTAGATGAATGTTAGGATATGTGATTGTAGGGAGTAAATGGTGATGAACTAGAAATGAGATGATGCAGTTGGAGCTGATGGTGAATGGGTTGGAGGTATACTGTACCTGGTGAATTCTGCAATGAAGTTGACATGGAACTGAGCTGTGAAGTCATTGGTAGTGATCAAGGAAGAAACTGCGCAGAAACGCAACGAGAATGGCAAGCCGGTGGAAGTAGTTTCGGTTGCTGAATTTCAGAACTTGAAGTGTGGATTCTAATATTTCAATCAATCATAAAGGGGGTATGTGTTGGATGCATGATTCGGCCGCGACATATATAAGTTCGAAGTCTCGCTTTTGGGCACGTTTTCACAAGATTTGGATTTGGCTGAAATGGTTCTTTGGGTGAATGTATGAACTGCGGAGAAGGAGAGTTGAGTTTCTGGAAGTGTATGAATCCCTGATGACAATTTCAAATAACTCAGGTGGCCATATGCAGTTTTCCGGTGACAAATTCCGGTGACCGACAACAGGACTCCGGTGATGACGTCAGCAATCTGACGCCCAGTTTTGGACCCAGAATTTCCAGAAGAGATGTTTTCACACATGGGCTTGGTGGACGAAAAACAAACGGGTTTTGAGAAGACTTAACCTACTTTTGGAAATAGTATCCTTTTGGAATGGGAAAAACATATAAATTGAAAAGTCTTTCTCTAAACCTAGATATATATCTCTATTAGGGAGACTTCTACTTTCTTTCTAGGGTTTGCATGATAGTTTTATTATCCAACTTTTATGATGAACTCCATAAACACAAGTAGTTGATTTTGTTATTGGTTAAAGATGTAGTTGGATTTTGAAAACAAGTTATGGATTTTATGAATTAGTTTTTTCTCAATATTATCGTTTGATTTCTATTGCGTATAATAATTGCATGATTGATGTATTGCAGTATGATTGAATGTTTGTGTGGTTGAGTCTAGAATTGATTGAACATACATCTATATCTATAGCTATTTTAGGGTTTTCATCAAGCGATAACCTTGAATACGAGTAGCATGATATGATTACGATTTGTAGTGATACACTCTTGTAATCATATGTAGACTTTGACCTTTGTCCGAATTGTCATGCACAATGTATGATAATTGCATTGATTAGCCTATTTCTGAAACTTAATGCTCCTAGGAATTGAACTTAATTAGCGCAGGGCGTTAGGTTATTCTTTAGGTAGAATTCACATACGCAGCTCTAATGTGTGTGTTGATGAACTTAAAAAATTTACGGATTATTCTTGCAATAAGGTATTCTAGGGATTTTGATGATAGCGAGATTAAATACGAATTCTATTCATATATTCAAAAACTTGTTTGCAATTGAAGATGAAATCTTTACCCAATATTTCACATCCATGATTTGCGTGCTTTATTGTTTTGTTTGCTTTTATTTTTGTCACAATCCGTCTTTTTATAATGTGTATTTCGCCAAAACCGACTCTCTAAGAGGTGGAAGATACAGTTTTGGGGTATATAAATAAGATGGTTTAAATAAAAATAATATGATATGAAAATTTATTAGTGCTATTATCTTTAGGGTCACTTTTGGTCGAACCTACCACCATTTTATCCCCACGTTTTGGCTGCCAAGCCATGCAGGTGCCCATCTTGACCTAAACGAATATATGAGGTGGCCGTTCATAATAAGGAGCCTAGAATACTTGTTTAGATTAACGACTTCTCTTGCTTCTTGTTTTGAGTTTTGACACGAGCAAAACCTAGCTAAGAAACCTTAAAGCTTAACCTAGCCACCCACTTATATCACCTCCCTTCCCTTTTCTATCGTCTTCGTTTCCGGGAGATGCAGTACGTATGGGGATAATGAAGACTTTTCTTACTATTGATGGATTTGACTACCGTTTTTGGATTTATAAGCGATTGAGGTGGGAATTTCTACGTAATATTAAAAATTAAACTATTTTAGCATGATTTTTGTTTGCATCGTATTTCTTCGTTTGATGAAGTATTGGTACTTACGCAATTTTATATATATACATAATCACACTTGATTGGTAAATCGTGTTACTTTAATCTGTAGTTTGATCTCGTGACTTCGATACATAATGATTATCTGTCCGTGTAATTCCATTGGACTGTTTCGGTTTGCGAATCTCTGTTGAACGTACTTGTGAGTTGTGGCTGAGTCTTCAAAACTGGTTTTAAGTCTATAAACTTGTGATACAATAGATGTTTTGTCTTTTCCTTTCTATTAAGTCTTCTTTGTGACAAAGAACTCGTTTCACGTTTTTATTGAAAAATATTGGTAGTAAAATTATCGTTTGCATGGTTTGAGCCTTGGACTTCTTTTAAAAGGAAACTAAAAGAGAAGTAATGAACTTATGTTGTTACCTTTGTTGTGTAAACTACTGACTAATTAATTAATGTAAAGTATGAATGGCTAACTTGATTGATTTGTGCTGACTACACCACAGACATAATGTTCAAGTGCTAAAAACTACTTGCAGCAAGTCCTGATAATTTGGGTGCACTCATGTTTATGTTTAATTAACAGCAACATTAATGCGCAAATGTAATTTATAAACGATTCACCTTGATTAACATACTAAGAAATGTAAACATTGGCTAGTGACGTTGTGAAGAAAAGAAAATGTTTTAACGTTTAACGCTATGTAGTTTGGAAAATTATTAATGGAAATGTAAATATAACGTGCAAGAGAAATGTTTAATTAAAGAAGTAAAGAAGCAAAACCGATATTGAATGTTGGTCAGAGGAACATTAGTCGGTCTACGGTATAGTGAATTCGGGTAATCTATTTGCTAAGAGAGCAGGGCCTCGACTATTCAAATAGTTCGTGTGCACCGGTGGGCAGTACATAGTGTTAGAGCCAAGAGATCAGGGCCACAATAGAAAGAAATACCTTGTGAGCACCGGTGGGCAATAGTTGTTGATTATGATTTGGGCTGCGGTCCATGGATAAATTTGGAGTTGTTAAGTTTGCCGAGTTCAGGGCCACAACTATTCAAATAGTGTGTGTCGCGGTGGGCAGTGGTTGTAAGTCTAAAGTATCTTATAAGGATTTTTCGGAAAAGTCTAGCTAAGACAATGAAGTGAGAAATATATAATAGTTACGAATTTTGGAACACGCATAAAGAAATTGCTAAGTGATATTTGGTTGAACGAAAATTAATAACATAGTATCTAAAAGAATTTAAGATATTAATTACTTAATTTTGTAGTGTTCTCGAGTAAAAGTTTGAAATAAAAATTAGTAAATAATTGAAAGACTGTACTTATTTTATTATGATTTCATTTGATGCATTGCTTGGTTTGTTTTTCCGCTGCATTATATTATTTTTGAAAATTTCCTACTGGGCTGTGGTTGTTCACCCATTTTTCCTCTCTTCCTACAGAGTACAGAGACACTTGCTGAAGTAAAGAAATTAATTTATCACGGGGATTTGGGAATCGATATTTCATAATTGTCGAATTTGTTGTTTACTGAATTATTTGTCCATTTGAATTATGGATTGTAATTACTTAAAATTGTTTTATAAGTATTTTAATTATTCAAAATATTTATTCGAATTTCTTTCGTAGTTCTACATTATTATTATTTTAAAAGGAAAAATCTGGACCTACGGTAGTCGCATTCCGGGATTCTGGGTTAGGTTCTAGCCCCAGAATTCGCGGGGTGTGACAATTTTAGTTTAATTACTTACAAATCAGAAAACCCCCTTGTTACCTTTAGGAAACCAAAACATATTGACAACCTAGTCCTCTCTGTGGGAACGATCCTTTCTTGCCCTTGCTTTATTATATAGTTTGAGTAGTAAGAAAGTGTAATTTATTTTTGACGCCTACGACATCGATCAATGGAAGTCTTCAAGATTTCTTATCACAAAGGAAAAATCAAAACATATACAAGGAATAAAAATTGGTAGAAACACTGAACCAATATCTCATATGTTCTTTGCAGATGATTGCATTATCTTTACAAAGGCAAATCTGCAAAGTTTCAAGAATCTTTTAAAATCCCTACATGAATTTAGCTTTATCTCAGGATAGTTAGTAAATTTTGACAAGTCAGGGATGTTTTTTAGTAAGAAAACTCACCCGAAATTAAAAAGAATGATGGCTAAATTGTTAAAGATAAAAAAGATTGACATGAAAGACTCATATTTAGGATGTCCGCTGTTTATAGATAAATCTAAAGTAAAAACCTTTGATGTTGTGGTAGCAAAAATGGAGGAAAGAGCAAAAGGCCGGAAGGGAATTATTTTAAACCAAACAAGTAAAATGATTCTAAACAAATCCAACCTATCTAGTTTACATGTCTATCAAATGGGATGTTTTAAACTTCCCAAGAAGGTAACAAAGAGAATAAACAACATCCAAAGGGTCTTTTGGTGGGGAAAAGATTCCAACTCTAAAGGTTTCTTTATTATTGGTTCGACTTTCTGTTGTAAGACAATGAATATGGGAGGTCTGGGCTTCAAAGAGGCAAATAAAATGAATTTAGCAATGATTGCAAAAATTGCCCGGAGAATAGTAACACAGCCAAATGCTTGGTGGGTGAAATTGCTAAGAGGAAAATACTTCAGAAACAAATTAATTTTCTATAAAAAAAAAATGCTAACTCATCTTGGATTGGAAATGTGTTTTACAGGGGGTAAACTTGATTCATAAATATTTACGTTGGGAAGTAGGGGATGGTTAGTCAATCAATATCTGGACGGACCATTGGATCCCTGATCTAGATTTAACTTTATACCAAATTTGTTCTGAAAGGAACAATATGTTAACACTTGTCTCAGACTTAATCGACTTTGATACGCATAAGTGGAACCAAAATTTGATTACTGTTTCTTTCCCTCACATTAAAGCTCAATCAATTCTAAATATTAAACTGTTTGAAGATGCATCTCAAGCCTTAGAAAAGGATAAACCTAGATGGACACTAAATTGGAATGGCACATTTACTATTAAATCATTATATGATAGATTGAATGGGATAAACAATATAGATGTGGAAAATGAAAATTTCTGGAATAAATTCTAGAAATCTCAAATGCCACAGTCTATTAAACTATTCTGTTAGAAATGTATAAACAATGCTTTACCTGTTAGAGAAATTCTAAGTTTCTAAATGGAAACAATAGATAATACATGTATTTTCTGTGATAATGATAATGAATTTGTGCAACATGTTTTGTTTGACTGCTGTTATGCTAGGGCCATTTGGTAGTTACCACCATTCAGTGGAGGAATTGGTTCTAATAACATTGATATATCTTTCAAAGAACATTATGAATATTGGCTTAATGTTAGAGCATAGCTCGGTTGAACCCACCAAGTGTTGGTATGTCAAGTTTGGTTGTCATATTTTAGTGAGCCAAAACTCATTTAAGAGTCGCTTGATTTAAATGTACTAGAGTCAACTTCGTATAGGTTAGCTTGAAAGTATTAGGGTAAGACATTACAAGTATTGCGAAGACTTTAAGAAGTGAATAAGTACGGAGCTACAACCACAACATCATCCTTCCACTTGAGGGTCGTGATATTTGACTTGAACTGTTTTATTTTCTAACGTATCTTTCAAGTAGTGCATATTGAAAACACAAAACTGTGAAGCATGAACACTCTAGATAGACATAGTATTAAGGAATATAATATGAAGTTTCTTGCTTAACCATTAAACTTTGTATATAAGACATCAACATAATCGTATGAATTCTATTGTGATTATGTATGGGAATGAGGTGAGGATTTCATCCTAGGGAACAATGTTTACATGTGTTCTAAGGAAGTAATTTCATGATATGTGTTGTGAACCGAAAAGGAAATCGTCAGGCGTTATTGGGACTGTTCTTCATTGCAAATCTTATGAACGACCAATATGTGTGATTAGTATAACCGCTCATGACTTGTTTGTGTTCTTGGTAAAACTATTCACATGAGGCCTGACTTATGTATTAGTATGTCTTTTATTAGTGAAACCTATCTTAAGAAATCACCTGGGGTATGATAGGATTTGTGAGTGTCTGACCAAATTTGGGAAACGGGAACCGATCCTATGAAGAGGTGCAGTACATCACAAGGGGGAACCGATCCTTGTATGAGGTGCACCAAGGTTTATAGAAGAAAGGGGAACCGATCCTATGAACATGTGCAACACGTCTTTAGGCAAGGGGGAACCATTCTTATGGACATGTGCAGTTCATACAAGTTAGATAACAAATATATGTGGGGAACCGATCCTAGTACCTAGTCAGCCGTATCTTTGGTAAGCTAGTGTGACTATGCACCGTACTCACATGGAGGTAGAACCGAAACTTGTTTTGGTATAACCGTACACCCATGGTTTGTGATTGAGTGGTACTTGATCAATCACATAGTTCTTGAAAGTCATATGAACCAATTCTAAACTTGTTTGGAAGTGTGGTAAATCGGTTTCAAGTGAGCAAGTATGAAAAAGGACTTGCAAGAGTAAGATTTCGACACACTTTGAACACGCACATTAATGTGTATTATTTTATTTTTCAAAGATACTCCTTAATAGCTAAGAAGGAAGTAAATCCCAAGATCGAATTTAAATAAGTTAAGAATCTTTTAATTAAGGTTTTTAATTATATATGGAAAATAAGAATTAGTAATGTGCATTTGCTAGTTAAAGATTTTCCAAGGAGATTTCGATCATTATTTTTGGACAGTGTATTCACATGAATTATGAAAACCGAATTTGGGTTAATATGGAAAAATATCTTAAGAATATTTTCTATTTTGGAAATTCCTTGGTGTCCAAACTTCCTTGTCTATAAATACTTTGAGTTTGCATTTCTAGCAAACTAATCCTTTGTGACAGTAAACTTCCTCTGTTGTAATGTTACTGGTGAAGCCGCCTATCGGATAGGAGAGTAATATAATTAGGTGAAATCTCTTACGACCACTCAATTTAAAGTCTTCTTTGGGATTGAGAAGCTCTAGCGTGATCCATTGGTGGGAAACTAGATATTGCGGTTTATCTTTAATTTTTGTATTGATTTGATTGACTAAAAGTGGTTGAACTTTGATTGCACCTAGTTTGTTTATGCATGAGAATCTTCTCTTCTGATATAAGATTCACTCAAACTAGTTCAAGGTTTTGACATGGATCTTTAGATTGTTGTTAGATCTAAATACGATCTTGTGATAATCCATTGTTAACAAACTTCGTTTTGTGTGTGATTGATCACAAGAGATTCAAGTAGTTGTGTGCAGGTGTTTATTGAAGATCTAAGAATATTTGAAGACAAAGAAGAGATAAAAGATTTCTGACTTGGCTTTATAATCTTTGGTGTGCACAATACTTGTTTGGGTAACAGAGGATCCAACTATAATCGACTTATCCTTTGGGTATTTTGATAGAATAGTTGAGAAGATCGGCATCAACACAATTCTTTGGATTAAGAGTGTTGATTGCAAAATCTTAACGATTTCCTTTTGGTGATTGAACATAAGATAGATCTTGGAACCTGGCAAAGGAGTTTATGTTAAGATAAACAGAAGAGCCATTGTGCAACTCATATCACTTGGTTGAAGAGAGTTGATACCAGATAGATTTGTTGTTCCTTTACTGTTTGGAATACTAACCAAAGGAATTGGTCCAAGTACGTGACTTGTTTACAGGTTGGAGGCGTGGGAATACAGATGGAACTAGGTGAACTATAGGTTTAGTTACTTGGTCTCAACCATACGAAGTTGGTTTTTTTGTATAGCGGCTTAATCCTGATAGTATTCAATTCTGGACAAGGTCCCGGGATTTTTCTGCATTTGCAGTTTCCTCGTTAACAAAATCTTGTTGTGTCATTTACTTTATATTTCCGCATTATAATTGTTTTATTATAATTAAAGTAAATTGCACAAACGTTAATTCATATTTAATTGATACGTGAATCCTATTGTGTTTGGGTAAGTCCGAACCTTTGTATCAAGTAAACATACTTTATTGTTGTATTGGCTCGATCTCGTATCCATAGACGATCACACGAAGTGTGAACCGATTAGTTGTATTGTCTCGACTCAGTCCATAGACAATCACTTTCGGATAAAGGACTTATAGGAAGGAAAAGTTTTAGCTTGAGGTATATTTGGGTACCCTCGCCTTTTCAATTGGTATGAGAGCAGGCAAACACAAAAAGATCTAACAATATGTGTTTGGTGTGATCCATCCTATAAGACTTGAATCTTGTTTGATTCAATTAACGTAATGGCAGGATTTGACCACTTCATGACTTCATGGTAGAAAACACTTATGGAGTATGTAATACTCTTATTCCTAAACCTGTTAGGAATTATGCATATATATGTCGTGAATGAGTTATATGATCCTTTGATTGTCATAGGATTGTATATCATTATGATAAATAATGATTTAATGGTCAACGAGGCATATCGTATCTTGAAGATACATGATATTCTGCTTAAGATTTTTATGAACCTCGGCTATTGCGTTCTTGTGAAATATGGAATCTTAAATATATTTTGGATATCCTATCAAAGTATACTAGTAAACATTTTCAGATCAAAGACTGTAAATGTTTCGCTTTCTAGGACGCGATTTTGGAAAACATGTAATCCTACAAGGATTGAGTTTTTAGTTAATAATTATATTAACTATGGATTGCTTCATACACCTCACAACTGTTTTAATGAAGCAAGTGATCTTTTAAAATTTTGCAGGGGTTATGATTCAAATGGTATTTTTAACAAATATCATATTTTGTTCAATCATGTATCTGTATACTCTATAAAATTCTTGAGCATGCTTCAAGTGATATTATCAATCTCTGGTAATAAAAGAGTAAAAGACTATTGGACAAAAACATGGAATCAATCTGAAATAAAGATCCGATCCATGAAAAATCGATTTTCCAAAAGAAAGTCATTGAAATAGAATCAGAATTGTCTCCTCACAAGTCTCGGTTTCCGAATTTGCTAGTATTTCCTAAAACTAGTTATTTTCGGTTTTTGATCTCAAGTTTTCCTATAAAAGATAGCCTCTCTTGCTATGTGTTCGAACATATTGGGGAAGACTAATCAAAAACATAAATAGTGTTTTTCTTATTTTTGCAAATATGGGAAAAATGAAATCAAGGACTAAGTCCGCTAATAATCGGGTCAGAATTGATAACATTTAAAGGATCAGATTTCCGAACAGTATAGATAACAAGCATGAATGTGCTCGTTTCGTTGACAGCTCAATCTTTAAGAAATCTGAAATACTCATGGGAATAGAATTTACTGCTGAGAAAAGTTTTGATCCTGAAGTCCGAAATAAGGACTATGTGAAGTTTGTTCAAGATCAAAACTGGGGAGATCTTTTTGATCTTGAAGAATATTCACCTGATATGGTAAGAGTTTTCTATGCCGATATGCACAATATTGATCACAAAAAACTCAAATTTGTGACTCTTGTTGGACGAGGAATATATTACATTGATCGTTCAACAATTTCAAAGGCTATTAAGTACAATGTGGAATGTAATCACTTGATTACTGGAGTTGAAATTGAACACGATAACATTTCAACATGCATCATTGGAAAGAAGGCTATTTGGGAAAATGATAGATTACCAACTAAGGATATACCCTTTTATCTGAGGGTTTTTAGTAAGCTTGCACTAGCAACTATATTTGCAAGTACAAGAGATAAGTTAGTTTGGGATAAGACATTTGCTGAATTTGTCTATTTCCTGTTAAAGGAAGATTCCCAGATAGATCTCTGTGGGATAATTATCAGTCAAATGATAAAGATATCAGATTCTATTTTGTCTTCTGGAATCAAGAGGCATCTGGGGTTTCCGTGTTTAATCACCAAAATTTGTGAAAATACTTGGGAAAATAACTTTACTGATATGAAAAGCATTAGTACTATAACTGATAAGATTATGAGCCAAATGATAGAAGGACAAACCTCCAAGGATGTGATTAAAATAATTCCATCTAAGTTTTTCAAGAAGTCTCCCGGTATTCATCTTGAAAAGATTGGTAAACAACTTGAGTGTTTTCAAAAACAGATAGCATTTACTGCCAGAAAGAATCCAGAAACTCATAAACGAATTCTAAGCATTGAATCCGAGTTCTGGAATATTGAATCAAAAATTGAATGAAAACGTCAAAAAGCTCTCAATGGGCATATAAATGAAGTTCGAGTTTTTATTATCTTCAAGGAATAATAAGAGTAGACATTAGTTGTTGATTTATTTCAATTTTTGATTGAGTATCTACTATGAATAAAACTATCTTACTATTATGAATAAAGTTATTTGATTTATCATTTTCTTGTGATAGTTTTTGATTTACATAGCCGGTGCTTTAATGCTTTATTTATATGCTATGTATGTTTATGGGATGTTTGATTTCGGTTTTATTACCTTGATATTCAATCTCATAATATGTTGTGAACCCTTATGGTTTGGGTGACTTTTTGATTTAGCGGGATTAAATTCTGGCCCATGTTGATAGGCTTTATCAAAGGATCATGAGGGGTTCCTGTAGAAACAATATGTGAAAAATTCACAATATGTTGAATCGATTTTGGTTTAGCATAAAAGCATATGTGTTTCTAAGGTTTTCAACTTTTGCTTGCAATTGTTAAAACCTATTTTCAACCTTTCTCTGGTAAAGGTTGGTTGTTGTTATTCTTTTGTTTTTGGAATAAGGATGACAACATAATGGTATTTCGATATCAATTCTCCTTGGAAGAAGAAGATGCAATCATATTGGAGAAGTTGGATGCGAAATTGAGGTAACAATCTTGTTAGTTAATTGTTTTCCTGTTTTAAGAAAAGCCTATTTTTATTTCATATATATATATTTCTTTTGCTTAAACAAAATTGTCGGTACAATTGATGTGTTTATTCCATTATGTATGTGTGGATGTTTGTGTGATTCAATTGTTTCCGGTTAAGTAAAACTATTGTTATCTTGCTTTGTTGTGTGATATCAATCGTTTAGGCTTACGAAAGTTTGGTGCAATTGCGGTGCTTTAATGTTTATGATATTTCAATTGCTTCCAGTTAAGTAAAACAATTGTTATTTTTCTTTATTGTATGGTAACAATTATTTAGGCTTACAAAATTTCGGTGCAATAGTGGAACTTTAATGATATATGTTGTTTCAATTGCTTCCGGTTGAGGTGAACAATTATGCAAGTTGATTTATTGGTTTGTATGAATTATTTATGGCTTAACGAATGAATATATTGACGAGATGAGTTGTTTAGTCCAATTCAAGTCCGGATAAGCTAAGCTAAGTTAATTCTGATCTTAGTTAGACTTATCAAAGTGGAGGTTTCGGTTATTCAAGTCTAGCCGAATGCCTAAGCAAGGAAATGCTAGTTAACTAACCTAGTATTTGGCTTGTTTAAAATCTAAAGGTCTAAGTTATATGGATAATTAGAACCTGGTGAGAAAAGTGAAGTTTATCTTTTTTTGGTCTTATTGAATGAAGCAGTTGTATTTATACAATCGGTTTAGCAAAGGAACTAATTTTCTTAGTTGATTTTTGGTTTGCTAAACTAGTTGGGAAAATTGCTTTAGGCAATTATTTCCATGATAACATATCAAAACATAATTACTTTATAGTTTCGGTTTTGATATTGGTTGTCAAAAATGGTATGTGGAACCCTCCTGCTTGATTCAACAGGTTGCAAGTTTATTTTTGAGATTTGTAAGATCCTTTTAGTGTTGTCCTTTATTTTCTTTCGTTTCTTTAACATTTTTTGTGACAAAAAGGGGGAGAAATATATGGAGTAAACAGGAGATACTGGTATCAAATTTATGTTGATTGGTGTCACTAGGGAAGAGGACAATGGTGCTTGAAACGTTTATCTAAAGAATGAGGAAAAGCACATAATAAGAGGGAGTAACATATCATATGATTGGTATAACAAAGACACGCGGATTGAAAATCTACCTATCTCACCTTTAGGGGGAGTATAAGCTTTGTTATTATAATGTCAACAACGGAATTTTAAGGATTGAATTAATGCAGGTTATGTGCTTTTGAATTCGGAAATCAAGCGTATGTGTAATGAATTATTTTAATTGGTTTATCCATATGATTGTAAGATTTTTGTCATTAAAATTGACAAAGGGGGAGATTGTTAGAGCATAGCTTGGTTAAACCCACCAAGTGTTGGTATGTCAAGTTTGGTTGTCATATTTTAGTGAGCTAAAACTCATTTAAGAGTCGATTGATTTAAATGTACTAGAGTCAACTTCATATAGGTTAGCTTGAAAGTATTAGGGTGAGACATTACAAGTATTGCGAAGAATTGAAGAAGTACGGAGCTACAATCACAACATCATCCTTCCACTTGAGGTTAGTGATATTTGACTTGAACTGTTTCATTCCCTAACGTATCTTTCAAGTCGTGCATATTGAAAACATAAAACTGCGAAGCATGAACACTCTAGATAGACATAGTAATAAGGAATATAATATGAAGTCTCTTGCTTAAGCATTAAACTTTGTATATAAGACATCAACATAATCATATGAATGCTATTGTGATTATGTACGGGTATGAGGTGAGGATTTCATCATAGGGAACAATGTTTACATGTGTTCTATGGAAGTAAGTTCATGATATGTGTTGTGAACCGAAAAGGAAATCGCCAGGCGTTATTGGGACTGTTCTTCATTTCGAATCTTATGAACGACCAATATGTGTGATTAGTATAACCTCTCATGACTTGTTTGTGTTCTTGGTAAAACTATTCACATGAGGCCTGAATTATGTATTGGTATGACTTTAATTTGTGAAACCGATCTTAAGTAATCACCTGGGGTATGATCGGGTTTGTGAGTATATAACCAAATTAGGGAAAGGGGAACCGATCCTATGAAGAGGTGCAGTACATCACAAGGGGGAACCGATCCTTTTATGAGGTGCAACAAAGTTTATAAAATAAAGGGGAATCGATCCTATGAACATGTGCAACACGTTTTTTAGGCAAGGGGAACCGATCCTATGGACATGTCCAGGGCATACAAGTTAGATACCAAATATATGTAGGGAACCGATCCTAGTACCAATTCAGCCCTATCTTTGGTAATCTAGTGTGACTATGCACAGTACTTACATGAAGGTAGAACCGAAACTTGTTTTGGTAGAACCGTACACCCATGGTTTGTGATTGAGTGGTACTTGATCAATCAAATAGTTCTTGAAAGTCAGATGAACCAATTCTAAACATGTTTGGAAGTATGGTAAATCGGTTTCAAGTGAGCAAGTATGAAAAAGGACTTGCAAGAGTAAGATGTCGACACACTTTGAACACGCGCATTAATGTGTATTCTTTTATTGTTTAAAGATATTCCTTAAAATCTAAGAAGGAAATAAATCCCAAGATCGAATTTAAATAGGTTAAGAATATTTTAATTAAGGATTTTAATTATATATGGAAAATTAGAATTAGTAATGTGCATTTGCTAGTTAAATATTTTCCAAGGAGATTTCGATCATTATTTTCGGACAGTGCATTCACAGGAATTATGAAAACCAAATTTGGGTTAATATGGAAAAATATCTTGAGAATATTTTCGGTTTTGGAAATTCCTTGGTGTCCAAACGTTTTTGTCTATAAATACTTTGAGTTTGCATTTCTATCAAACTAATACATTGTGACAGTAAACTTCCTATGTTTTATTGTTACTGGTGAAGCCGCCTATCAGAGAGGAGAGTAACCTAAACTGAGCGGCCTTAAGAGATTTCACCTAATTAGATTACTCTTCTCTCCGATAGGCGGCTTCACCTGTAACAGTACAACATAGGAAGTTTACTGTCACGAAGGATTAGTTTGCTAGAAATGCAAACTCAAGGTATTTATAGGCAAGGAAGTTTGGACACCAAGGAATTTCCAAAACTGAAAATATTCTCAAGATATTTTTCCATATTAACCCAAATTTGGTTTTCATAATTCATGTGAATGCACTGTCCAAAAATAATGATCGAAATCTCCTTGGAAAATCTTTAACTAGCAAATGCACATTACTAATTATTATTTTCCATATATAATTAAAAACCTTAATTAAAAGATTCTTAACTTATTTAAATTTGATCTTGGGATTTACTTCCTTCTTAGCTGTTAAGGAATATCTTTGAACAATAAAAGAATACACATTAATGCGCGTGTTCAAAGTGTATCGACATCTTTCTCTTGCAAGTCCTTTTTAATACTTGCTCACTTGAAACCGATTGACCACACTTCCAAACAAGTTTATAATTGGTTCATCTGACTTTCAAGAACTATGTGATTGATCAAGTAACACTCAATCACAAACCATGGGTGTAATTGTTCTACCAAAACAAGTTTCGGTTATACCTCCATGTGAGTACTGTGCATAGTCACACTAGCTTACAATAGATACGGCTAACTAGGTACTAGGATCGGTTCCCCACATATATTTGGTATCTAACTTGAATGCACTGCACATGTCCATAGGATCGGTCCCCCCTTGCCTAAAAACGTAGGATCGATTCCCTTTTCTTATATAACCCTGTTGCACCTCATACAAGGATCGGTTACCCTTGTGATGTACTGCACCTCTTACTAGGATCGGTTCCCCTCTCCCAAATTTGGTCAGACACACAAAACCCGATCATACCTCAGGTGATTACTTAAGATCGGTTTCACTAATAAAAGTCATACCAATACATAAGTCAGGACTCATGTGAATAGTTTTACCAAGAACACAAACAAGTCATGAGCGGTTATACTAATCACACATATTGGTCGTTCATAAGATATGCAATGAAGAACATTCCCAATAACGCCCGGCGATTTCCTTTTCGGTTCACAACACATATCATGAACTTACTTCCTTAGAACACATGTAAACATTGTTCCCTAGGATGAAATACTCACCTCATACCCATACATAATCACAATAGCATTCATACGATTATGTTGATGTCTTATATACAAAGTTTAATGGTTAAGCAAAAAACTTCATATTGTATTTTCCTTAATATTATGTCTATCTAGAGTGTTCATGCTACGCAGTTTTGTGTTTTCAATATGCAAGACTTGAAAGATACGTTAGGGAATGTAACAGTTCAAGTCAAATATCACTAACCTCAAGTGGAAGGATGATGTTGTGGTTATAGCTCCGTACTTCTTCACTTCTTCAAGTCTTCGCAATATTTGTAATGTCTTCGTAATATTTGTAATGTCTCATCCTAATACTTTCAAGCTAACCTATACGAAGTTGACTCTAGTACATTTAAATCAAGCGACTCTTAAATGTGTTTTGGCGTACTAAAATATGACAACCAAACCTCACATACCAACGCTTGGAGGGTTCAACCGAGCTATGCTCTAACAACTCCTTATCTAAGTAATTTATATAATTCCTAATCTACCCCCACTAATCTTGTTTAGTCAACTAATTATAATTAGTTAAATAGATTAATTTGATGATGATTAACATAAATCATAATCACTTCAGGAAATTTTTATATGCCGACCTGAAATATATTGAAGACTATGCTGGCAAAAGGATTATGTTCGAAGACTATGCCGGCAATAGAATATGTTTGAAGCCTATGCTGGCAATGTTTGAAGACTATGCCGGTAGTCGTTGTCGGTTTTGTTGTTCCTTTTTAGTCTATGCCGGTAAATTTTGTAACTGATTTTTTTTCTTGACTTTTTTTTCCTAGCTAGATTTTTACTACTCCCGGCATTGTAATCAAATAGTCGAGTATGCCGGCATTGTATACCGGTATTGTTTACTACTCCCGATATTGTAATCAATACAGGATAATTAAATAAATTTTCATGATGCAACAGAGTCACATTCACCCGACGGAACGAGTCACATTCACCCCACCTTCTGGGATTTCTCTTGTTCACGAGATCCATGAACTACTCCGCATTCACATATTTAACTGCATATGCACATCTCCCCCATTCAAAGGATCCTGCACAATTGAGAACAATTAGACCATAGCATGTAAGTATTAAGCAGATTTTTATAAGATGCATCACAACAAATGGAAATAAAAGGGGCATTCGTCATTTTCCAATGTGTTGTGTGGTCTTTGTTTTGCTGTACTTTTGATACTTTCTTTAGTCTCAAACTCATGGCTTTTCCTGTTCCGAAGTTTAGAGTTTGTGCACATTTAATCACTCCGACCGGGTTTGGTCTCAAGTCTTGGAAAACAAAATTGCAGCGTGCCTTCCATATTTCCCAGGTTGTATTAGCCATACGAACTGTCCAATCATCAACAAGGTCATTCATCCCATCCGTGATACAGCTTTTTACCCATGCAGTAACATCGCGATCATGTCTTTGAATACTGTGAAGAGCACCTGGGACTATGAACCAGACAGCTTTTGCAAAGTTGCATTCCATAAGGATATGGCTTGTTGTTTCCGCTTCTTGGTTGCATATTTTGCAGATACTGCCACTGTAATGTTGGACTCTGGTCATTCTCTCACTAGAAGGGATAATGTCAGTTAGACATTTCCACAGGAAATGTTTAACTTTGGGCAAGGTATCTAAACTCCATAGCTGCCTCCAAAATTTTGCTTATTTTGCATCATAGTTGACTGCACCATTTTGTTTAATCTCCATTAGCTTTCTGTATGCCGATTTGACTGAGAAATTTCCATCTCTTGTTAGAGTCCAAATGAACCTGTCTTTCGTAGTCCAAGGGATTCGAATGTTTAGAATAATTTTTGCATCATATTGACTGAAGAGGTGTTTAACCAGCTGGACTTTCCAGGATTTGGTGTGTTGATCTATTAATTATGATAAATACTTGAGGTTGTGCGCCTCTGTTGATGGAACAATTGGAGTTGATGGTATGTTTCTTCCCGGCAGCCAAATATCTTCCCAAATGCGAACTGTGCTCCCATCTCCAATGACCCAGCAACTAAATTCTCGTATAAAACTCATCATATTGTTCACACTCTGCCAAGCCTAGGAAGAGTTATGTTTCTTTTTTGCATGCATAATGTTAGTGTTTGGGAAATAACATTGTTTCATAGATGAAGACCAGAGTTGTTGTTGTTCGTTGCTTAATCTCCATGTTGTTTGTGCTAGGAGGGCCTTGTTGAAAGTAGACAAGTCAAGAAAACCCATACCACCTTGAGCTTTGTCTTTACTTACCGCAGGCCAGGAGATGATATATAAGCCTTTCCCTTCCTATTTTTCCCACTAGAAAGATCGCTGAACTTTATCCATTTGTTTGATTGTTTCTTCATGCACTTTGAAAATACTCATATGGTGTGATGGCATCGTGTTTAAGACAGATTTGACCATGATTGATCTACCCACTTGGTTTATGAACTTTCCATTCCATCTTGATAATCTGCCTCTCATCTTGTCCACTAACCCTGAGAATGAGCTGGTTTTCTTTCTATTTAGGAAAAGGGGAATTCCCAAATACTTCTCTTCTAAAGCCATCTTATTCATTTTTAACCTTCTCAACAGAAGACTTTAATGTCGTGAATGAATATGCTTAGAGAAGAACACTGCAGATTTTCGAAAATTGACTTGCTGCCCTGAAACTTCACTGAATTTATTTATCACATCCAGTAGTGTATTAACATTTTGGATGTCTTCCTTAGCAAATAATAAGCAATCGTCTGCGAAGAGTAAGTGTATCATATGTGGTGCATTACAAGAGATTTTTATACCTTGCAACTTCCTTGAGTTTTCTACTTTGGCCAGTGATCTTGTGAGTACTTCCATTGTGAGGAGGAATAAATAAGGCGACAAAGGATCACCTTGACGTATGCCTCTGGTTGGTTTGAATGACTTACATGGTGATCCATTGAGGAGAATTTGTATTTCAGTGGTACTGATATACTCATGAACCAACTGGCACCATTTGCTGTTAAAACCGAGCTTCAACATGACGGTATTTAGGAAGCTCCATTCGACGCAATCAAAAGCTTTGCTCATATCCAGTTTTAGAGCCATGCAACCTTTTTTTTTGTTTTTTTCCTCTTCATGCAATGGATGAGTTCCTGGGCTAGAAGAATATTGTCACTAATTTTTCTTCCTGGTACGTATGCAGCTTGCATAGGGGAGATTATTTTACCCAAGTGTGCCATTAGCCTGTTCACCATGATTTTGGTGATGAGCTTATATGTTGAGTTGCATAATGATATTGGTCTGTAATCTCCCAGAGTATGAGGAAGTTGGGTCTTCGGAATTCAACAAATGTTGGTGTTGTTCATTTTCCTGATCATTCTTCCAGAGATGAAAAAACTTTGCACCATGTCCACCACATCCGTTTTTGCAACATCCCACTGTGTTTGAAAAAACCATGGTGGAAAGCCGTCTGGTCCCGGCGCTTTGCAAGGCTGCATACTTTTCAAAGCTGCTTCAATTTCTGTTACATCAGGTACTTTGACAAGAAAATAGTTATCCTCATCAGTAATGCATGTGGGAAGAATATCTAGAATATTTTCATCACTAACTGGATTAGAGGTAGTCATGATACTTTGAAAATGGTGTGTTAGAATATTTTCCAGATTATTCCTTCCATTACACCATTTTCCATTTGGCCTCTTCAAAGATTCAATTCTATTTCTTGCTCTCCTCTTATTCGCATGGGCATGGAAATACTTTGTGTTTTGATATGCCTTAGCAAACATAGTATCTCTTGTTTTTTGTTTGTAGAATTCCTCCTCTCTTGTGTGCCATTCATTTATTGCTTTCTCTACTTTTATAATTTCCTCAGTGTTGCTTGTTGATGTGCCTGGATTTTGTAGTGTCACAAGTTGCTGTTGAAGATTACTGAGTTGTTGTTTGATGTTTCCAAACTTAATTCTGTTCCAGAGAGATAAATTTCTTCTAGTTTCTCCAAGTTCCTGGTCCAAAGAGTAACCTGCAGATCCTTTAAATTGCTTGGCCTAAGCATTTGTTATTTGAGATTTACATGAATTATCACGCAACCAACATTCAAAAAATTTCCAATTTTTGGTGCTATATTGATCATTAGGTGACATTTCTAAGAAAATGGGGCAGTGGTCAGAACCTGGGAAAGGGAGATGTTTAAGACAAGCATTTGGGAAATTTATGAGCCATTTAGTATTTATTATAGATCTATCAAGCCTAGATTTGATTCCGCCAGTTCCATGCTTGTTATTGGTCCAAGTATAAGGATTGCCATGAAAACCTAAGTCTATGAGACCTATATCTTGGATAATTTGTGCTATAGGGGATATTCTAAAACAAGATATACCACTATTTATCCTTTCCTCATCATGCAAAGTGATATTCAGGTCACCTATCATAACCCAGGGAGAAGTAATGTTATAAGTTTCACAGACCGTTTCTATAAATTTCCATTAAACATTTTTTTCTTGTGGGTATGGCGACCCATAAACACACGATAATAGCCATTTTGGCTTAGCTGGGTCATTACAGACAAGACAATGAAACATGTTTGTATCCTTATAAATGATTTCAATGCAAATCCGTCTTTCCAAAGAAGGCATATCCCTCTTGATCTACCCGCAGAAGGAACAAAACAAATGTTTGGAAAGTTCAAAGGCCTAATGTAGTTCAAGATTTTGTCAGAATTGACTTTGGTTTCCTAGAGAAATATAATGTATGGGTTCAACATTTTTTTTAAATCTGCTAAATATTTCCTAGTTTCTTTGGCCCCATAACCATTACAGTTCCAAGAGATGATTTTCATGGTGCTAAAAACACATTAAGCCTTAACAATAATGTTTATGAAAGCACTTGAATGGAGATAAGAATACAAATTTGTGAGAAGAAAACTTATATCGAAGAAAGAAGTGTAAGGATTGTTTTTGTTTACCTGAGCAGATACGCCATGGCTTTCATTTATAGGGTTCAACTCCACTGCATTTGAAATATCAGCATCCATGGACACATCAAAATTGTGGTCCGTAGTAGTAGATCTTTCATTTCCCAAGGTATTAGGCGGATGAACATGTATGTTATGTGGGTTCATGAAAGGTGGCTGGTTGAGAGGAAAATTCCTCATCCTCTTGCTTTGTCTAGCCTCGTCAGTTTCGGCTGCTACAACCATCTCTTCAGCAAAAGAGTTTCCCATGCACCTTTCATCATCACGACTTTCATATGCATCGGCCTCTTCACGCATATAAGATTCATACTCTACACTAGACAAACTATCAAGATGCAGTAAATAATTCGTTTTCATACATGTGTTGTCCACATGATCAATGACCCAACATTTATCGAAGATGATGTTAGGTTGAAGACACCAGTGATAGCGAACCCATGTTTCTTCTCCTAAGATAGTTTTCCACCAACTTCCACGGTGCAGCGGCTTCATCAGATCAATTTCTATTCTAGCAAAGACAGTGCTTCCAAATTTGGGTCTGCAGTTATCAAGTTTTTTGGATATCTTCTTTCCCATGTAAATTCACCAGCAGCAGCATTGATGTTTTGAGCAGATCCTACAAACCTCCTATTATTTTCTACATTTGCAGCTATGGCTTGATTTGTTCCTTTGTTAGCAGGAGATGTAGGGTTTGCTTCGTTGTTTGCAGACATGGTATGTTTCAATTTTGATTTTTTGCTTCTACTCTTGATAAGAAGATTACTCAAATGGGATTTGTGAAAACTTTCTATTACCCAATCTGTATATATAACCTCCAAATTTCCTTTAATTTTTGTTTGGTTGATCCTGGTATTCTGGTGCAAATCTTTGGAAAATATAATAGAGTTGAATTGAGGATATTCCGTATAAATGATAAAACTTGAAACTTGCATGTAGTTGCATATTTTTCATTGATTGTCCCAAAGAATTCTCAACAGTTTGGGAGGGTTGAGATTTTGAATTTTTGGTTGATCTATTTGGTAAGGATCTTGATGAAGATCTTGGGATGGATTTTTAGGATTGAAATCCCGATGATTTGAAGATCTACTACTTTGGACCACCTTGCCTGAGAAGATGGTGAACACCACTGTTTGTATTTCAAATGCAGAAGACATTTGAAATTCCACCACTGGATTCCCTATAGATTACTAGCCAAGATATATGTACAGAGAGATTAAAATTCCACAAAGGAAGTTTTCACGATTCCAGGTAAACAAATGGAGTAAATACTCGATCTGAGAACTGATCTAATAACAATTCCACAATTAAAGCGAAAAAAGCACTAGACTGATAGATGATTCATAGAAGAAAAAAAACTGATAGATGGTTCAAGAAAATGGATCGATCTGGGTAAAGACGATTCTACAATCGTTAGTATAAAAACTATGCAATATAATATCTAAACATTCATTAAAGAACAAATCAAACAGGTAAACAAATCATTAGTAGAGATGAATCTTATAAAATCATTAAAACTGTGAAAATTTGGAGATCCAGAAATTGTGATCAAAATCCAGATTTACTGCTCATTTTTGAATCGCTACAGTAAACGACGGTTTTACCGAAGAAACGTGGCATGTCGCAATTAATTTATCCACTTTTATTCATGGATTATCCACATCTTGGTCTGATTATTATGAGTTAATATTCTTCATAATTGATTATTTAACATTAGTTTTTACTTTCGGCATAGTAATAGATTATGTCATGTGTTTTGCATTGGCATTAATAGACTGGCATGTTCACTGCATCTTTCAAAGTCTTCACTAAAGATATATTTGATTCTGAATTTCTTCCCAAGATAAATTCAACTCTCAATATTTTTTGGGATCCATTTTTTTCCTTCCAAAACCATTATTGGATATATGTTTCCCATATCTCGGGTAGTTAATCCAATCCCAATATTTCTTTTAAATACTTTTGTTTTTTATTCGGCTTACATTCTCTCTTCGTTTGTAATTAAAGAAGAAGTATAAAAAGTTAATTTAATTCATGTTGTATTTTTAAACGTTTCTGAGATTTTTTTTACTTATTTTTGTAAGTCAGTCGTGAGATAAAATTCATCCGTGGGTGTAGGCCCTTAGTGCTGAACCATGTTAAACATCGTTTGCCTTTTAATTAATTTTTTGTTAGAACTTTGATATGTGGAATTTATTTTATCTTAATTGTCATTGATGGTTGATTTCCGTTTTAGTTTTGATTCACATATCAAGATCTAAGAATACCATTAGCTTGAGATGGGATGGCCTATGTTATTACCAATTGGACCTAAAGAAAAGGTTTGATGAAGAAATGTAATATGGAATCGTGGTCAAAAGAAGAATGATCAAATAAAGAGTGTGGTGATATGGTCAGGATCACCGGGGATTTCAAAAACCAATAAATCTGTGAAGAAATACTACAAAGATTTAAAATCAATTTTGACAACTTCATCTTACTACTCTAGATATCCGGAAGGTGTTTCCTATAATATCCAATGACCATAATGAAACATCTCATATTTTGGTATATCCATAAATAGTGCGGTTTTATAATTCTTACAGGCGAGTCCGATTTTGTGCACACTCATTGGCGAGTGTGCACGTAACATTTCAATCTCCTCCGTCGATTACATTTAGGGAATTATGTAACGAGGGTCATGATTCTAAACATCGAGGGTAATGGGCCCAACAACTAACTAAACAACCAATCAAAAGGATGTGTCAAATATACACTCTTTAGAGGAGTGTGCACAAAATTGAACTCCTTACAAGTTAGGCAAATATATAATGATGACATCAATTCAGCATCTTCTAGCATATGGTAATTGGAAGCATGCCTGGCGATTTCCACTTGCAGATTGTGCAGATTTTAGTAGGAAAGATGGTGAAAATAGCAACGTATCTTTCCACTTAGCGATGAGAAACACTTTTGTTAATCCTAATTGTGTAGTCGTGAAGCATATCTTTAACTATTAACTACCTAAATGACATTTACAAAGCATAAAAATATTATATATTTATGTTATAAATGTGTATTGTACGGGTAACATTTAGGATAAATCTAGCGTTAAATGTTTATTTACCAAGAGGCCTACATGGATAGCCCTATGTAAATAGAGGTTTTATTCTTCTGTTTCAACACATATTAATAAGAATGTTAGAGCATTGCTCGGTCGAACTCGCATGCATTGCTATCTCAAGCATATTTTTCAATATTAGTGATCAAAATTATACGTCTTGATTTCTAGTTTACTTATGACTAAGTCTCGGTCTAGGATAGTTAAGTATAGTTGAGCTCCAGACTCCATGACGATTATCTTATGAAGACGAAGAACTACTCAAGGAACCGGTGGAACTTCGTCCGAATAAAAAGGTATGTGGAGACTTGAACTTATCTAGCACTCAAAAGTCTATATATCTCATACTCTTGAGACAAAAGTCATATAAGTATGATAGTTTTCATACATACACATTTGTTATTTCGAGCCTAGTTTACTCACTTGTCTTTTTCTCGAAATATGTGTTGGTAAGCTTTCGCTTTAACCACCTTTCATCTTTTCCCGTGACGAAATTCAAGATGACGTTTCAATCTTGAAAATAGCTTTGATGACGATAGTCGATTCTTTATGTCTAACGACTGTTATAACATTATAGAAGAATGTTTCAATGATTGAAATGTAGAGTTGAGATTACGTAACCACCTATGGACATAAGCATATATAGTGTGTTCGCACATTAGTGTATAAGTCCATGTACCGGAAACCAAGTGCGTGCATATGTGTGCATGCGGTATTGGTGAAGGAGGCAGGTTGGGTACGCGTACTGGCGGAAGTTCACGTCAGTGAATTTCTGCTGAGTTTGGATTTTACGAAATTACAAACAAGTCACCTTAGGTACGCGTACCCATGGAAGTTTTTCATCCGAAAATTTATGTTGGGTTTTCAAACCTAATTTCGGTAAAGCTAGAGTACACGTATCCGTACGCGTACCTAAGCTGGTTATATCTCAAATCGGTTGTTCATGAACTTAAACAATAAATCAATAAGGAATGCAATCTTTGCAAACCGTGGCTATATTGTTCATGAATTGATTCGAGTGAATCAAATCGATTTTGCTTCAATTGTGTCTTGTGTAGTTACATAATATTTCCTTGCAATTGAATAACTCTTGAACTAGTTCATATGATTCATTTGAACTAGTTATGAGAAAGATGAATATGGTTGATATGAAAGTGATCATATGGCTATCCATTGGTTAACTATTCGTGAACCAACTAAATGTACATGTTTAGGTACGGTTACTCAAACCTAAATGAAATACATTTCATTTGTGTGTGTGTATGTGACAAGCTAAGTTTCGATCTAACGGTTGAAAGATATTAGGTTGGATAAATCAGGTTTTTCATCTAACGGTGAATATTGAATGCTTTGTTACCAAGGTTACTTAGATTTCAAACCTTGATTTGAAAACTATATAAAGGAGAAGTCTAGCAACTGGAAAAACTAATCCCCACACCTCCTGTGTGATCCTAGTTGGTTTTGCTAGAGTCGATTCTCCTTTAATCGTAGGTTTCTTCTCGAGACCCTGTCGATTAACGACTTGAAGACTTCATTTGGATTGTGAAGCCAGACGAAACTACTTCTCTTATAGTTGAGCGATCTGATCTTGCCATTTTCAATCGTACAAGTTCAACTGAATAATTGGCTTGAGATTATATCTCCGATAGGGCAAGATAAAAAGAAATCACAAACATCTTCGTTTCATCGTTTGTGATTCCGCAATATCTAGTTTCGCTACCATACGATTTAGATTATTGTGAGGTGATCAATAATTCTAGGATGTTCTTCAGGAATATAAGTCTGGGTTATTGATTGGTTCTTGTTCACCTTGATTTTATCAAAAGACGGAACAAAACTCGTAGGTTTATCCGTGGGAGACAGATTTATCTATTATCGTATACTTTTCTATGTGATACTGATTTGTTTATTCAAGTCTTCGACTTTGGGTCGTAGCAACTCTTAGTTGTGGGTGAGATCAGCTAAGGGAATCAAGTACATAGTATTCTGCTGGGATCAGAGACATAAGGAGTGCAACTATACCTTGAATCAGTGTGATATTGATTAGGGTTCAACTACAGTCCAGGCCGAAGTTAGTTTGTAGTATGCTAGTGTCTGTAGCGGCTTAATACAGTGTGGTGTTCAATATAGACTAGGTCCCGAGGTTTTTCTTCATTTGCGGTTTCCTCGTTAACACAATTTCTGGTATCTGTGTTATTTCTATTCCGTATTATATCTTGTTATATAATTGAAATATCACAGGTTGTGCGTTGTATCGATCAATTGTGAAATCCAACCTTTGGTTGTTGATTGGAAATTGATTGATCCTTGGATATTGGTTTTTAGTACTATCCAAGTTTATATATCTTGTATTTGATAAATACTCGCAGATTTCTATTTTCTTGAGTATATATCAAATCGAGAGATAGAGATATTAACTCCTTGATATACTTTTTATTAAGATTGAGTCTGACTGTCTAGTTGATTCTCTTAAAAGTATATTAGAGTTAGTCCATATAGATTGCTAATCGAAATATTGGGTGAGGTTGTTAGACCCCCACTTTTTCAAAGAATTCTCCTTCTTATTCTCTACTTTTCTTTCTTCTTCTAATTCAGAACATCTTATCAGCACAAAAGGTTTGATGACGCCGAGAGGTTTATTATGAGCGAATTACTTATTTGTTTTAGTTTTTTTTTTTTTTTGAAGATAATTGATCGCTTTCTCTTGTTTTTATAGCTACTAAACTCTTTCATTTTTAAATATGTTTGATATTGCATCTGTTATATGAGTTAAAACAAAAGATATACTTATTTATATTGTTAGTTTTGGACTTGTAATTAGATGTTAGTATTTGTATATTTTATCGATTTGACTTCATATGTATAGTCAACATCTTATGATCTAAAGATATCTACAGTTTCTTTTTTTTTACCTTGATCTACATCTACCGTCTATAATAGAATTTATGGCCATAGGTTAATATTTTGTTGTTGGTCGATTATATTAATTTGTAGTGTCGAAATCTTGAGTTAGCTATATGGGTTTTCACGTCATGTTTTTTGAAAGAAAAAAATTAATATTGTGTATAGGTTTTGTCATATTTTGTCACATGCACACCGTGAAATCGACACCTAATGTTTTGTTAAGTCTCAAACTTTAAAGCTCTTATTTAGCTACCCTAGCTTATTTAGGGGTTTTGTGAAAGCACCACTGATTCACAGACAATTTTTTTTTACTAGTCAATATGTTATTTAAGTATTATTATTTTTTTATCTTAAACAATCTAAACGAGAATAAGGTGTTTGATGATGCAAGGCTAGAGCGTATTCTTCCGTTTTGAAATTTCATTACTATTCGAATAGTCTTTACATGCCTAAGTATCCGTAATTTTAGAGAAAATATTTCTCCATGACAGATAATAGATGGTAGAAGTAAAAGCACATATGACTCCTCCATATAAAGTAAAATATTAATAGTTTGTCTATTTTTCTTAATTATATTATGTGTTTGATATTATTTTCTCATTATATAATTTTTTTGTGGGTGATTAACTTAGTCGACTAAGTCTATTTTCCTTTCATCTATGTTTTCTTTATTGAGAAGGAAAAAGTATCCGGAAAGTTGGTTTATAATTTCTATTCGTCTAATGAAATTGTAATCACCAAAAATTGGTGTTATTTTCGGATTTGGTTGAATTTATGCATTGAATCCCATGCATGGTTAAATAACATACTAGAAATTGAGTTCGGTATCTTTGTTTTTTAGACATCAATCATGTGAGGCAATTTATTCAACATGATGGTCATCCAAAAGGAAGTTATATTATTCTGGTTACTTTGTGGATGGCCACATTTGATTGGAATAAATCAACATAATCATCACCTAGGAATTTGGATTTGCTTCTCAACCACTAAGGTTTAATCACAAATACATTTTTTATTCACGTATGGTAATGTATCCTTATCTTGGAACTTTGTCGAAGAAACTACATCAACTACTTCGGCAAATCATCTCCGAGGAGTTAAAAATCCATGACACAAGTCATTAATGTGTCTAAAGAAGCATGAACCCTCGAGAACACTATAACTGGAAGACAATACTGCTTGCATAACACAAAATTAAACTTCATCACCTAGCATATTTCTACACAAAAGCATGGAAATCTCCTGCATTCAAGAAACTCTTCCATCGAAATTGAAAGTCTCAACTCAAAGCTTTGCAAGACGGGAATTAACTCATCAACGGGAGCGCTATCATCAAAGGCGCACCGTATACGTACTTGATATATCGTGTTGTACTTATTTTCCTTCGTCAAGGTTTTTCCCACTGGGTTTTCCTTTCCGAGGTTTTAATGAGGCAACATAGGCGTGTCTAACACTATCGTTTACAGGTTTTTCCATTTTAAGTTTTCCTCGTATGTTGGTAATATTTTAGTTAGTGGTCATCAGGGGAAGTGTTATAAACTTTAGTTTATTTACTGAGATGCCTTTGTGCTTAATATTAAGGTTTTCATTTTTTGGGCTCCAAATCTTTTAATTTTAGGTAACAGATATATATGCGACCATCGACCACTTCAATTTACAATAAGGGAATTTGTGCTCAATACGGATATTGAGATATTGAATGTTGCACATCGCTCAACGTAGAATGCAATAGTATATTTTGTGAATGACCGCAATGATCGAATATTTGTCGTAGAAATGGCAGTGTAGGGATGGGAAAAATATTGTATAATACAATAGTAAGAATTTGTCGTAGAAATGGAAATATAGTTTTTACTGTTGCTTCATCGGGTATCGCTCATTACTTGTGGATAGAGGTCGAACAACATATTATACATTTAAGATACCATTTGAAGTCCAATAAGATAGTAACACTGGGATTAGTAAGGACTTGGAGTCCGCCCAACTACTTAAAGAAGTCGATTGGTCATATGTGATGAATTTTCAATGCAACATAGATTTTATGCAGAAGCATTTGACCGTCTACTACGAGATATTCGTAGTTATAACAATCACTTTGGAGGTGTAACGGTTATTCTGGGAGGAGACTTTCGACATACTTTACCGGTGGTGTCGAATGCATGTCATAAACAAACTATTCGAGTGCCCATAAAGTTCATTTCTTTGGGATTACATTAATGTCTTGACCGTAAACCAATTGTGCAATTGGAAGAAGAACCAGAAAACTTGGAATTTGCTGACTTTTTTCTTGAGGTAGAAAAGTTCAACCGAGTGATTTTTACGTGTATATAAAGTAAATATATATCATAGATGTAATACTTTTAATTACATTATAGTAAATATGGTAGATCATGACGAACCCTAAAGAAAATGTTAATCCACCACCGACAATGGGTAGATATCAAAACGCGCATGAGCTAATATCTTCAGTGTATCTATTAGAGCATTTCTCGGTCAAATTCATAAGTGTTGCTATATCAAGCTTGTTTTCAAATTTAGTTGATCAATATTATATCTTGATTTATAGTCTATAATTTGTCAAGTCTCGGATTATGATAGATGTGTAGTTGAGAATCGGATATCGCAGCGTTCTACCGTTTGAAGGCGAAGATCAATAGAAGCTTTTAGAGTACTTCTTCAACAAAAGGTACGTGAAGACTGAACCACCTATTTCTCAAGTTATATTCATCCTTCTATCTATGAGATGTTGTCGTATGACTAATTAGACTATTACAAGCATAAACAGAATTTCGAGTCAAGTTTATCTTGGTAGTTAGTTCTCGAAATATATATGACTAAGCTTAATGAACATTTGTTCATACTTGATGAATTTCAGTTAAGATTAATCCATTGTTCATAATCTAAATCGTGATTCAAGATTATTATTCGAAAATAGCCTGGAACAAATATATGTATCATTGATGTTATTTGGGAATGTTTCGAATTAATTAAGAGAGAAATATAGAACTACTGTAAATCTAAATACAAGATACTATATATACATGTTCACATACTGCATAAAACTGTTTTAAGTCTGGAACCATTGTACATGTACTCGGTACACGCACCGGAGTATCTATATGTCAAAAACAACTTTTTGATAGGCATACCCGGTATCCATACCATAAAAAATTTGTTGCTTGTGAACCAGGAATGGTACGCATAGCTAGTATGCATACCGTAAAAGAACTGTTTGTTTTGAAACCGCAATGCTATCCATACCCGGTAGAAAATCGGAAAAGTTTTGTAAGTTACTGAAATATTTTTTTCCTTAAGGGTGATCGCTATCGTATGCGTCAAAAATAAATTACTTTCTCACTACTCAAAATATAAAAATATAGCAAGGATAAGAAAGGATCGTACCCACAGAGAGGTCTTGGGTTGTCAATATGTTTTGGTTTCTCAAATAACAATTGGGGGGTTTTCTTATTTTATGTAAACTAAAAGTAAAACAAGTAAAATAAACAAGCAAATTAGAAATAGGTGAAAGTATTGGTCAAGGATTTCATCTTCATTCACAAACATGTTCTTGTCATAATAATTAGAATTGATATTTAATCTCTCATTATCAAAATCTCTAAGATACCTAGTCGACATAATATCCCGCAAGTTTCCTGATTTCATCACACATACATGTAAAACGATGCAAGTATGAATTCTACCAAAAGAATAACCTAACGCCTTGCGCTAATCAAGTTCAATTCCCATGGAGCATTAAGATTCATGAAATTAGGCTAATCAATGCAATTGAAATACATTGCACAAACAATTCGAACAAAAGTCATGGTTCACATATGATTACAAGGATATATCTCTACAACCTACAATCATATTTATGCTACTCATGTTCAGGGATTATCACTCGATGAAAAACCCTAAACTAGCTATAGATATGAATAAGAGTTCTACCAATTTGCAACTTGACAAAACAAATACTCAAATCATGTTGCAATACATCAATCATGCAACTATATTCGCAGAGAATCATGAACGATAAATTGAGACAAAACTAACTCATTAAATCAAAGAACCATGTTTGCAAAATCCAACTCAAACCTTAGACCAATAATAAAATTCTAGCTCATATTCATGGAGTTCATAACAAGAAGAAAAAGAAAAGCTTTCATGTTTTTAAACCTGTTAGAGCATTGCTCGGTCGAAGTCGCATGCGTTGCTATCTCAAGCATGTTTGTCAATATTAGTGATCAAAATTATACGTCTTGATTTCTAGTTTACTTATGACTAAGTCTCGGTCTAGGATAGTTAAGTATAGTTGAGCTCCAGACTCCATGGCGATTATCTTACGAAGACGAAGAACTACTTAAGGAACCAGTGGAACTCCATCTAGTACTCAAAATTCTATCTATCTCCTACTATTGAGACAACATTCATATAGTATGATAGTTTTCATACATACACATTTGATATTTCGAGTCGAGTTTACTCGCCTATATTTTTCTCGAATTATGTATTGGTAAGCTTTCGCTTTAACCACCTTTCATCTTTACCCGTGACGAAAGACATGATGATGTTTCAATCTTGAAAATAGCTTTGATGACGATTGTATATGGGGAAAAATGATTTGCTGGTTTTTACGGAATTGAAGAGTCGACCTTATGGAGACTCCTTGAACCGAGTGAAATGTTGAAACTCACACAGATGCACTGCAAGAATGGAGTGTTTTATGTTTGAGATATCAATCTGTAGGACTCCATCCTAAACCAAGAACAATGGCCGTTCCAGAGTCAATTCGGTCACAAGAGAGGATGGGTTGATCTGTAGGAGGGAATCTGAGAAATGCATGAGAACAATGGTGATCTGAGATTGTAGGTGTGTTATGAATTCAGCGTAAGAATGCTCTGAATGATTGAATTTTGCTTAATTGAGAGTGATTTCTCTGAATTCGTGTAGACGAAAGATTGTCTGTATGAATTTTGATGAGAAATTGCTCGTTGAGGCTAATGTTCGAGTGTTCGAATCTTGTCCTTTCAATCAGGATTCAATGATATTTTATAATGCCGGAGTTGAAAACACCATGATCCCATGAAGTGTGACAGTTGCTAGAATCAGAGAGTGGGGAAGTGGGAAATCGTGTTAAAACCAATTACTCATCGTGCGGAGACTTGGTTAATTTTCCACCCACTACTTTGCTAACTCTTCCAACTGATTACACGACTTGCTCACATTCTCATCGTGGGTGAACACACGTGCCGTAGACCTCCAGACCAAAAACCTAGTTAATATCACCCATGTGACACGATTAAAATCTCGTGATTGTGGAGTTAGTTGCTGACTTTATGGGACGATGAGTCCATGTAGTGCTGAGTTGAACATGATTAGCAAATGTTCTGAAATTCAAGAATTTAACGTGTCTGCCGAGACGAGGTATCATTATAACCTAAGCTGAGCAAACTGTGTTGCCGAACTGTTGAACATTGATAGTTGAACCAATATTCTTTGATCTGAGAAAATATTGTTAATTTGAATAAACATTGCCGGTTTGAGCGGATATTGCTAGTTTGAGCAAATATTGTTTTTTGATGAATCGTTGGCAGCAATACCAAATAATATATTAATTTAATTTTCTGACTGCTGGGTCGAGTAAAATAAATAAAGTGTTGATTATGGAATCAACATAAAATTATCAGAGTGTTTGAATATGCTCAGAATCACGTTTCTGCAGAGCTCTGGATTCAAAACCCTAATTTTACCGAAATGATGATTTATTGCAAATCAATACAGAGTGACATAGGGACCGGATACATGGGATGATGGGTTCACCATATATCGCCCAAATGCTCGAATGAGCAAAAATACCAAAGTCTCCTGAGGACCAGTTGGTGAGAGAATGATTAAATGCTGGTTTAATCACTGAAATAATGCTCGTGTGAGCGTCAAATAATAAAACCTGGTATTATGGAAATATGAAGGACCGACCAAGAGGTCATGAAACCGTCTCTTGGTGGGCGTGGGACCAGTGGATGGTCATTTGAGCAAACTTCTAATTGTTTGGAAAGAGTTTGAACCTAATATGAGCAACTGAGCAAATTAGGTTAAAATCATTAAAACATGCGGGACCAGCTGTTTGCAAGCCTCGGGGTCACCCTTGGTCGGTCAAAGGGATGTGCCCGTGTCACCATGGTGTTCGCGCTTCAGTCCTGAGAATTTTGATATTTTCTGGTGCACGTTTGAGCAACATTTTGAGAAAATATGCAAAATCCATGGTTTTGCTGAAACTGGGAAAAATACATGAGATGATGAAAATAATAAATAAAACAGGGAATTTCATGGTGTGGCACCGGCCATGGTTAGGGCATGACCGGCCTGTTGACAAACACGGTCACACATGCTTTCCCAGTTTTATGTAATTTTATATATTTTCTATGATTTGAGGGAAAATTCCATGAAACAGGAGAGTTTGATAACATTAGGGAACTTCCATGAGATGAGAGATAAAATAACAATAAAATAGGGAATGGGAGTGTGGGACCGGCAATGTCCAAGGCATGGCCGGCCGGCCATGGGCGCGGGTCCCAAGACACTCTTCCCAATTTTATATAATTTTCATAATTTTAGAGAACTTTCATAAAATCAAAGAGATTTGTTGAAATCAAGGTATTTTGTTGAAATCAGAGAGTTTTCATGAAATCAGGAAACAAAACACCAAATAATAATAAAATAATGGGCATATGGGACCGTCTAAGGCATGGCCGGTAGGCTAGAGCCCGATCCCACAAGTTTTCCCTAATTTTTTTAATGTTTTCTATAATTTTAGAGAAAATACATGAAATTAGGTAATTTTAGGGAAAATTCATGAAATCAAGGAATTTTCATTATTTAAGAGAAATAATAAAATAACAGGGATATGAGGTGTGGGACCGGCCATGGCATGGCCGACCGGCCGGTGGTCCCATGACACCTTTCCCTAATTTTATTATTTTTTGATGAAACCATGAGATTAGATAATTTCTTTGAAAAATAGGAGATTTGCTCGAACGAGAGAATTTTCGTGAGATCAGGGAAAAATAGTAAAATATGATTAAAAAAAAAATTGGGCGCGAGATTGGTCATTGCATGACTGCCGGATGGTGAGCCCAGTCCCCTGATGCTTTTGCTAATATTTTTTTATTATTATTTTTCCTTCCTATTTTGCATAGGTTCCTCGTTCATTCATATTTTTTGAAATGCTCGTTCGTGCATTCAAAATGCTGGTCTGTGCATTATTTGCTAATTACACTTGCACCATTTTCGTCAGGGCTTATTCGATGCTCAAATGCCTGTTTCGTTGAATATATATCACTAACCCGTGGAATTCTGTTGGGAAGAACCACGAATTGAAGTGACGAAATATAACAGAGAATCGTAGAATATTGCTGGATATTCAGGCGATTAATTGATGATTCGTAGAATATTGCTGGATATTCAGACGGTTTAAGATAATTAATTGATGGCTCTATACTAGAAGGGCTTCCTGTCTAGGAGCATTAATCATCTGCGGGTTGAGCGATATGAACTTGTTGGAGCGTCATATTCCTCTTCTATAGTCAGGGAAAACCTGGTTGCATCCCGAAGACGTTGTCGCTTTATACTAGCAGGCATGTTGTCTAGGAGATGCCCAATCTTTCGATTATATATAGTATGAGATGTGTCGTTGTCTCAGCTGGGAGACTACACATCTACATCTTCTCTGAGATACTTTCTCCATCAGAGGTTTATGGCATGAGATTTCATGCTTAGAGACATGAGTCTCGATACTCATCCGATTGTCGGATCCGGAGTGATTACTGAAATTGCTCAGTATTCATGAGATGTGTTGTGGCCTCAGCTAAGAGACTGCACATCTACATGTACTCTGAGAGATAGCCTTCTCAGTCAGAGATTTATGGCATGAACTTTCTTGCTTCAAATGAGAGACATGGGCCTCAATACTCATCCGGTTGCCGAATCTGGAGTATAGTTTTACAATTTTACCGCTTGTCAAAAATACACCATCTATATTAAGTCCCCTTCTTAGTGAGGAACAGTAATGTTCCTCAGTCAGCATTGAATGGTGATTTTCCAGGTATAAACAGAAATAAGTAATTGAACTTAGTCATAAGATAAGATATTATCGGATTTCGACTGAATGAGCAAACCATGGTTTGAGCGGAAACCCAAGTGGCATAATAGAGCATCATCCAATGAACATAAATTGGTGTAGAACCGCTGATTCGATGGTGGAACCTTGGTTGGTTTAGGATTCACGGGCCGGGCCCAAAAAGGAAATCCTTAAGGGATTAGGTTTTGGAAATAAAATTAGGTATAAAAGGAATTAAGTCCTTTTCTTTTTATTATTTCCTCCCACACAACTGACCACCATCATCATCTCCCTCTCACCTTCACGTCCAAGCATCAGGAGCAGCAGGAGAAAAATCGCCGAAGCGCCACCGCCCGTCCGATCGGATCTAGAATCGTCCTGCCAACTTCCGGCAGGCGCCGACCAGGTGCGCTAAAAAAAAATAATTCAAAGTTGCTGATTTCATGAGTTCTTCATGGTTCCATTATGTTAAGATTTTATACATGTGTATATATTAGTGTGATTTTGTAGAAAAACCCTTGTTTTATTAAGCGTATGTTCGTTCGATCGTTAGTTTAGTAAACTAGCAATAATCCCTAACTTAAGAGAGATTTTTCTTTGAAAATAGACCTGTGTCCAGTGGTAAAATTTTGTTTATGATCTTTCATGGGAAACAAAACTTTATGTTAAGAGTTGTGAGCTTCCACAAAACCGAAATAAACCTCGTTTTAGAGAATAATGCTCATTCGAGGAAAAATAGATTTTTTCTTCATATATATAAACTTGTGTCCAATGATAAAACTTTGTTTATGAGCTTTCATGAGAACCAATATTTTATCACAAGAGGTGTGAGCCTTCACAAAACTTAGCATAAACCTTCGTTTTAAAGAAAACGCTAATACGAAGGAAAATAGATTTTTTTTTTTAATATATGTAGCCGAGACATATTATGTGGGATATGATGAAATATTTCATTCACATGGATTTATTCTCATTAAATAAATTTTTGAAAATTTACATGAACGAATTACACTAACTATTGCTTTGTAAAATCAAGACGCGGGTTTTGAGTAACCTTCGAAACTAGACAATTTATTTATGATGAAATAATGTCTTGTTGTAAATTTCATAGGTCAGTTGTGTGAATGTTCACATTATGAAAATTATGTCTATGATTTTATGAGAAAATCATTTTTCACGAACTAATGAAGTCTTGTTCGTTATTGCAGGTTTCAAGGAACGAACTAATTTCGTGTAGTAACTCTTACGGTGCAATCACTATTGTTAGTGAAATTGAAAGAGGTAAGAGTTAAGAATTACCATTTTTTAGATGCTGGAATTCCCGTTTGCATGAATCCATTATCTCACCAAATTTGCATTCAGACGCCTGAAAATAAATATTATGTGGATTTCACAGCTGCTTTGCAAGGATGTCTGATTCCCCGTAGTATCTTGCAAGGTCTGAACTCTGCTGATTCTCAATGTATTTTCCATGAGAAGGACAATACTAGGATTATGTGCTGGTCTACGAAGCAAATTCAGTCCAAGACGCGCTTAGTTGATGTATTAGATGTATGAGTTCAACTTCCGTCCTTGGGTGGTGGTCCCTCCTCACGTTTCTCAATTGACGACTTTCAATGCTAGAGAAAGTAAGTATTTGAAATCCGGTGTTGATTTGAGCGATGGCGAAAGATCTTTCATGTTGAGTTGCACTCCCGGTTATCTATTATCAGCCACATATGGAGATTTTTCGGTGGAGGAGTACAACATTGATAGAACCGCCCGTCAGATGGGTATGGACCAATGCGTCCCAACTTTCCGAAGGAGAAAACTAACAGTGGAACAACTTAAGACTTGCTTAGATCATACACATGTTGAAGGAAGCTCTTATTGTTTCCCTTGTGCTGATCGAACCACATATGTGACTCCAGGTTACATAGAATTCTGGGATCAGCAGCTTGAGCGTATAAATGATTATATGACAGCCGCCCAACCTTTAGTGAAAGAGCCTCCTTCTTCTGAGATGAGTGCCTCTCGTCCAAGATTAAGGAATATTTCTGGCAGTGATAAGCGAAAGACATCTCCAGGAAGTTCACCGGTATGTATTCTTTTTCATATTCCTCATACAACTTGTATAATTGTCCTTAATTATCACATCAATTTCCTCTTGCATGATGGTCGTGCTGTGAGACCTCGAATTGAAGTGAACTTCTCAGAGGCGGAGGCAATTGTTCACGGTGGAGAAGGCAGGAGAAAAAATTGCAAGTTGTTTCCCAACACAGGGGCGGAGCCACATGGAGAGGTAGGTGTGCACTATCCCCCCCTCAAATGTGAGCTCCCAAGCCTAATTTAAGCTAGTTTATCCAATTTTTGGTCATTTTAACCCTTTTGCACCCCCTTAAACATGCATAAATTGATAAGGTTCCCACCCAATTCTTGATTTCTGGCTCCGCCCCTGGCCCAACACCATAAAGTCCCTAGTCTCCTTTTTGGTGAGTTGTTGACATTTTTCCGTTGTGACTTCTTCTACCCTCTTTACCAGGATCACAAAATCAATATTTGTTATTTGGTTGTAGAATTTTGCTTCGTCTGTTATTGATGGTCTTCATTTCGCTCCTGGTCAAACAACTCAGGGATACAATACTGACGAGGAAGTTGATGTTATTATCCCTTTTTCAAGTTAAACCAGTGTAACATGCCTCTGGATGATTTGATGATGACCATTGTTTATGTATTCAGGAGGAATTTGTCATGGATGAGGGGAATGTTGATGCACCGAACTCCTCATCGAGTGATAAGAATTTGGAAAGCTCCCGAAATCCCGAATCGAATGAAAATATGGAGAGTTCTCAAAATTTAGAACCAAATGAAGATAACGGAGTTGCCAATGGAGATTCCAACATCACCGAGTCTTCAAACGGTTTGGAGACTCCCCTAGTAAGTATTTATCCTGTACCTTCTTCATAGAAGTATTAAATTGCTGATTTGTGCATGAATGAATGAAAACCCATGCGAATATGCACATAATTTCGGTGAAATACGTCGTCAGAAAATTTCAGGCTTCAGTTTTTAATGAAAATACCGTAAAACCTTCGTCTGTAATCGGATTTTCAATGTATGTATATGCATTCTCATGCCTAGGAAATTTCCAAGCTTTAACATAGTAGCTTTTTAAGTTCTGAGCACGTTCAGGGCCTGAAAAAGGCGAAATAGTAAACTTCCGAGAGACTTTCAGAACTTTTTCAGATTGCGCATTGCTTAATGTTTTGACCACATCTCCTTGCTCATTTATCCAATAATCAATACAATCATCATGAAATTTTGATGTGTTGTAGAGAACTTCCATACGGAGAGAATGGTATATATCCCAACTCCATACTTCATACCAATTGCTCCCAGATCGTCGTTGAACACAGGGCAGTGTAAATTTTCTTCAGCTGAGTTTCTTTGAAAACGTGTTCCATGACTTTGATGCTACTTGCACATATCTTAGATGCATAATAAGGAACTTATATGATGTTAGTTCACTTACCTCCTTGATTTTTTGATTGCATTGGATTCCCACCTTTGAATTATTCTAATCCCATGTAATCTTCGCATAGGTGCCGAACAACGAAGTTGGGAATCATGAATTTAATAATGATGGTTTGTACAATCCAAGAGTTGTTGGTGACAAGACTCCCATAGATGTACCTCAAGATGATGAAGTGCTGGTCGTTGATTCTGTGGAGGTGGTGGAAACTCCAATTATGCCTCATACGGTGGAACCCGAACCCAAAATAGCAGAAGCTACTTCCCTTGAAGTTGTCTCTATGATTATTGACACTGCTCCAGTACTGATAACCAGATGATAGTGCATGAGTATCCCACTGCAGGGATTTCCTTTGATCCTTAATTTGGTGAGTTACTCCAATGTCACCAGCACGTTGGGGATTTAGCGTTCCCATCGGATATGCTGTTATGTACAAGGAATTGTGGGAAATGTATGGATACATTATTGTTACTCGGGATCCAGGATGCAGTTATTTCTTGACGAAACAAGTAGAGTCCATCTTGCATGTTATAGATGATATTCAGAATACAGCCAGAAATGTTGTTTCCTAAGATATACTTTTTGATTGGGAGTACAACTTGAAGAATGTTGAAGATCTTGGCTTCAATCTGAGGTGGCTTCATCAAAGACTTGAATATATCAAGAAAGCAGTAAAGGGTGATGCTCCTTTCCCTAGTAGTGATGTCGTGTTGAAGAAGATAAATGAAGTCGCTGAACTAACCCGGAAGGTGGAAGTGGAAAAGGCAGTCTTGAAAGTTTTGGAGGAGGCAGAGGAGCAGAAATCTTTCTTTGATGGCTTTCTTTAGTTTCTTTTCCATAATTTCATGAACATGAACTCTGTGAGAGATGTAAGATTTTATTTTGGTTTTGAATTTTTGGTAGGTGTTGAATCTATGACTGAGGATTTTCTTTTGATTCTGGATTTGATAAAGATTTTTCTTTAAGTAAAGTGAACTGAATTTTTGATAAATTGTTGAATTCAAATACTGATTGCAAGTATTGCAAACGTTTTGGAGGAATTGAAATACAATGAAAGAAAATCCTAAATTCCAAATCTAAACGCCATGAGTGCTTAAACGCCCAGTACCTCAAATGCCCAATAATTTCAGACAAATGCCTTAAGCCGATTCTCGTGAATTACTGTTAGGGTTTTTCCATCTGTGTTGATCAATTTGTAGTATCCTCCAGTTATGGACTTAGCAACCATAAATGGTCCTTCCCAATTGGAGCTTCTTGCAGAATGGAGATCTCGTTTAGTTGCCTTGAGAACCAAATCTCCCTCCTCGAATTTGTTCGGCTTTTCAGTTCGTGCCTTGAATATTTTGCGTTGATTCCACGGTTGTGGCACAAATGGACACTCATGCAGAGGAGACTATCCATCATATTGTCTGTCGTGCTTAGTCAAGTCTTCAGTAATAAACCTTTTGATAAAATGATCAACATGGAGATGCTCTGAACCCAACCATTGGGTATAATCAGGGACGGTACTGGGGGGTGGCTTACCCAGGATATAGCCACCCCCCCCCCCCCACACACACACACAAAATGTACGAAAGTCATTTTTAGATAGCCTAATTGTAAAAATAAAATAAATTAGCCCAGGTCAAAATTGTGATTAGCCCAGAAGTAGACACATGAGTCCATATAGCGCGTGTCACATATGACATTTCCCACTAATTACTCTCCGTACACGTAAAAGAAAACGGATATTTTGTTGACTCACTCCCACTTTTTTATTCTTCTTTATCTTTCGTTTCTTTTTAGTTTCTAGGTTAAATCTCGGATCTCAAACACCCAAGGTCTCTGTTGACTTCTCAACCCCAAGCAAATATCACATATGGATTCATGTACGATGTATCCTTTGAAACATTAGTAAAGGGTAATTACATTTTTGGTTTACTTTATTATGCACCTTAGTTATGGGAACACAAAAAAAATATCTCAGGACTCACCATATTTTCAATATTTTTGCAAAATTACTCTCTCAGTTTCAAAATAATAGGTTTGTTATATGGGTAATTTGTACATAAAATCAGCTTATTTTTCCGAAACGGGGGTAGTAAAATCCAACTTATAAAACCTCCAAAAAAATTATGCGACCTTAGGCCGCCAAGTCAAATCAACACAATCATTTTCATTATACAAAATTACCCCCTAATGTTAGTTATATGGTGAACACATTTGATTTAAAGCTCAGTATTTCAAGGGAACACAACGTCGTTGCGCATCTTGATCACTTTAGGTATTTTGCTGCATTTATGTTTCTCGCAATTGAGAAAAATTAAATAGAGAGCTTACGAAAAAAAAATTAGCCCACTCGAACTGAAAATCCTGGTTCCGTCGCTAGGTATAATACTGCCGAGGTGAAGATATCCATTCGTAACTCTTAGTCATTGCTAAATTGTTCATGGGGAGAAGTCCCTGGATCAACGTAGCATATTTGAATATTGGTAATATTGGAGCATGAGGAGGAATAACACTTGCCTGAGCTCAAAACCTATTGACAAAGGTATGTGGACTTTCTCCAGTTTCTTGCATAAGTCCCACCAAGGTTTTAATTTCCCCCAGATGCTCAAACGATGGGGCATCTTCTGACTCAGGGTCTTTGTCAGCGGTAGAGCGTGTTGAAGGAATTAGATTTATCTGTCCAGTATGAATCCAAGTTCTTCCAAGGATCATGTCATATCCAGGGTCTTCCCTGATTATGTGAAACTTGGTCTCAGTGCAGACTAAACTTTTCGTAACTTTGAGAGTGATGAAGCCGTACGTATCTCTGGATATTCCTTCATGGTCCCTGATTTCTATGGGAGCGTGAGTGGATTCTTGTCGAGTGATGCCGGCGGCTCTGAGAGTTTTCAAAAGGATGATGATAACGGTAGTACCAACATCAACAAATGCCCTTTTGAATTCATTTCTTTTAATGTGCACTGTGGTGAGCAGTCCCCAGTCATACATTTCTTTGTCGGTGGTTGAAGGTTCAGGAGGTACGTCTGGAATCAGCAGGCGTTTCCAATAAACTATGTGATTCAAAGCCGTGAACATGTCTCCCCTTTGCGCTTTCGACAGGTAGAGCAATTCGCAGACATGCTCTATCAATGACTGAACTGCTTCCTTGACTAGTGCTTCGTAAATAAAGAAAGTTCTGATGGGAAGAGGATCTTTGCGCACCCATTCAGCTCCAAGGTTAAGTTCTCCTGACTCAACCTTTTCTCTGAATATGCGTTTCAAAACTTTTCAGCTTCTTGTTGGATAATTCACGAACCGGTGGAATCGGAAATAATGAGGATTTTCCATGTCTTCCTCATTTAGATTGATTGCACCATCTTGGATCCAGGCGTCTAATAGTTCGAGCACTTTTCCAATAAGGAGAGGAAAATCAGGTGCATCATCATGAACCTCTGTGCGTTGGCCAGGAATCTGTGTCTCTGGTTTGTTCTTCTTTTGCGTCTTTGGAGGAGCTGAGGTATGCTTGTTCGGGGTTTCAGCCTTGCGCTTTCCCCATTCTGCCACAACATTTGTGGAGGGCTGCAAGTTGTACTTCTTGTTGATCAGACGTCTGCTTCCTCGAGTGTCTCGCGATTCTTCAGTCTTTGTAAATTTTGCTCTTTCTAATAGAGCAGGTGCAATGGTTTTCAATCTTTTCACGGCTTCGTGAAGCTCCGAGAAAGTCTGGAATCGAAGATTTTCCAGTAGATCTCTGTAAACCGGGAGCATGTCATTGATGCACAAATCTACTAGTTGATGTTCTGTGACATTTGGGTCATGACAATCCAGGGCTTGGACTCGGAATATTTTCACATAGTCATTGGAATTTTCACCGACCCTATGAAACATCCTTCCAAGGTCAGAGAGAGTAACTTGCTCTGACACGAAGAAGTACTTCCTAAAGAAGGCGTTGATCATTTCTTCCCAATTGTTGATAGTCCCTGGTGCAATGTTGTTGTACCAGGTGTATGCTCTTCCTTTAAAGGATTTTGAAAACTCCTTGAGACGAACAACATGGTTATGTTCATGCTCTCCCAAGGCTTCGAGGAAACGAGAGACGTGTTCTCGAGCATTGCCAGTTCCATCATACAGAGTGAAAGTTGGAGAAATATAACCTTTAGGAAGAGGAATCCTCTGTGTAGCGACATGATAAGGAGGTTGGTGACGATGGACATGTGATGTATTTCCCTTTCCACGGTTCTCCAGAAGACGCTCCAAATCTTTGCGAATAATGAAGTTTGATGACTCCTTTGCTGATGGATCGCCTGCAACTTTGTCGGCTTCATCATCATCCACTGCATGAATTGGAATTACCTCAAGATCGTCATCTGAGGATTTTTCCTTATATTTTCCCTTTCCTTGAATTTTCTTTGACATATTGTCAGTGAGATTCTTCAACTGATCAAATAGCTTCTTCTGTGATGCATCCATATCTGTCTAATTCTGTGAAAAGATTTCCTGCGCTTTGATGAGATCAGCAATGGTAGATGGTTGGTTTCCTATGATTTCCTCAAGGTGTCGGCCTAACAAAGGATGACCCTCTATGTGAGGAGGAGTAATATCACCACCATCAGTATTTGTGGTCTGATTATTGCTAGTGCTAGTACCGTTGGTATTAGAACCTGTGACTAACCCGGACCTAAGACAAGCTATCTTGTGAAATTGTGAGATTGCAACCGAGAGATTAACCTCCCAATGTGGTCGCCAATTTGTAGATGGGGAAAAACGATTTGCTGGTTTTTACGGAATTGAAGAGTCAAACGTGTGGAGAATCCTTAAACCGAGAAAAATGTAAAACCTCACACATATGCACTGCAAGAAGGGGGTGCTTTAAGTTCTAGATATCAATCTGTAGGACTCCGGCCTAAACCAAGAACAATCTTCGTTCCAGAGTCAATTCGGTCACAAGAGAGGATGGGTTGATCTGTAGGAGGGAAGCTGAGAAATGCGTGAGATCAATGGTGATATGGGATTGTAGGTGTGTTGTGAATTCAGCGTAAGAATGCTCTGAATGATTGAATTTTTCTCAATTGAGAGTGATTTCTCTGAATTCGTGTAGACGAAAGATTGTTTGTATGAATTTTGATGAGAAATTGCTCGTTGAGGCTAATGTTCGAGTGTTCGAATCTTGTACTTTTAATCAGGATTTAGAGACATTTTATAATGCCGAAGTTGAAAACACCATGATCCCATGAAGTGTGACAGTTGCTAGAATCAGAGAGTGGGGAAGTGGGAAATCGTGTTAAAACCAATTACTCATCGTGCGAAAACTTGGTTAATTTTCCACCCACTACTTTTCTGACTCTTCCAACTGATTGCACGACTTGCTCACATTCTCATCGTGGGTGAACATACATGCAGCAGACCGCCAGACCAAAACCCTAGTTAATATCCCCCATGTGACACGATTGAAATCTCGTGATTGTGGAGTCAGTTGATGACTTTATGGGACGATGAGTCCATGTAGTGCTGAGTTGAACATGATTAGCAAATGTTCTGAAACTCATGAATTTAACGTGTCTTCCGAGACAAGGTATCATTATAACCTAAGATGATCAAACTGTGTTGCGAACTGTTGAGCATTGATAGTTAAACCAATATTCTTTGATCTGAGCAAATATTGCTAATTTGAATAAACATTGCCGGTTTGAGCGAATACTGCTAGTTTGGGAAAATATTGCTTTTTGATAAATCGTTGGTAGCAAGACCAAATAAAATATTAATTTAAGTTATCGACTGCTGGGTCGAGTAAAATAAATAAAGTGTTGATTATGGAATTAGCATAAAATTATCAGAGTGTTTGAATATGCTCATAATCACATTTCTGCAGAGCTCTGGATTCAAAACCCTAATTTTACCGAAATGATAATTTATTGCAAATCAATACAGAGTGACACAGGGACCGGATACATGGGATGATGGGTTTACCATATATCGCCCAAATGCTCGAATGAGCAAAAATACCAAAGTCTCCTGAGGACCAGTTGGTGAGAGAATGATTAAATGCTGGTTTAATCACTGAAATAATGCTCGTGTGAGCGTCAAATAATAAAACCTGGTATTATGTGAATATGAAGGACCGACCAAGAGGTCATGAAACCGTCTCTTGGTGGGCGTGGGACCAGTGGATGTTCATTTGAGCAAACTTCCAATTGCTTGGAAAGAGTTTGAACCTAATATGAGCAACTGAGCAAATTAGGTTAAAATCATTAAAACATGCAGGACCAGCTGTTTACAAGCCTCAGGGTCACCCTTAGTCGGTCAAAGGGATGTGCCCGTGTCACCATGGTGTTCGCGCTTCAGTCCTGAGAATTTTGATATTTTCTGGTGCACGTTTGAGCAACATTTTGAGAAAATATGCAAAATCCATGGTTTTGCTGAAACTGGGAAAAATACATGAGATGATGAAAATAATAAATAAAACATGGAATTTCATGGTGTGGCACCGTCCATGGTTAGGGCATGACCGGCCTGTTGACAAACACGGTCACACATGCTTTCCCAGTTTTATGTAATTTTATATATTTTCTATGATTTGAGGGAAATTCCATGAAACATGAGAGTTTGATAACATTAGGGAATTTCCATGAGATGAGAGATAAAATAACAATAAAATAGGGAATGGGAGTGTGGGACCGGCAATGTCCAAGGAATGGCCGGCCGGCCATGGGAGCGGGTCCCAAGACACTCTTCCCAATTTTATATAATTTTCATGATTTTAGAGAATTTTCATAAAATCAAAGAGATTTGTTGAAATCAAGGTATTTTGTTGAAACCAGGGAGTTTTCATGAAATCAGGAAACAAAACACCAAATAATAATAAAATAATGGGTGTATGGGACCGTCTAAGGCATGGCCGGTGGTCTAGAGCCCGATCCCACAAGTTTTCCCTAATTTTTTTTTTAATATTTTCTATAGTTTTAGAGAAAATACATGAAATTAGGTAAATTTAGGGAAAATTCATGAAATCAAGGAATTTTCATAATTTAAGAGAAATAATAAAATAATGGGGATGTGAGGTGTGGAACCGGCCACGGCCAAGGTATGGCCGGCCGGCCGGCGGTCCCATGACACCTTTCCTTAATTTTATTATTTTTTGATGAAACCATGAGATTATATAATTTCTTTGAAAAAGGAGATTTGCTCGAACAAGAGAATTTTCGTGAGATCAGGGAAAAATTGTAAAATATGATAAAATACAAAATTTGGCGAACTTGACTATGCGTTGTCCTCCTTGATCAACCGAGGATGTGTAAGCGGGGGACTGGTCACGGTATGACTGGACGGCTGGTGAGCCCAGTCCCCTGGCGCTTTTGCTAATATTTTATTATTATTATTTTTCCTTCCTATTTTGCATAGGTTCCTCGTTTATTCATATTTTTGAAATGCTTGTTCGTGCATTCAAAATGCTAGTCTGTGCATTATTTTATAATTACACTTGCACCATTTTCGTCAGGGCTTATTCGATGCTCAGATGCCTGTTTCGTTGAATATCTATCACTAACCTGTGGAATTCTACTGGGAAGAACCACGAATTGAAGTGACAAAATATAATGGAGAATCGTAGAATATTGTTGGATATTCAGGCGATTAATTGATGATTCGTAGAATATTGCTGGATATTCAGACGGTTTAAGATAATTAATTAATGGCTATATACTAGAAGGGCTTCCTGTCTAGGAGCATTAATTATCTGCGGGTTGAGCGATATGAACTTGCTGGATCGTCATATTCCTCTTTTATAATCAAGGAAAACCTTGTTGCATCCCGAGGACATTGTCTCTCTATACTAGCAGGCATGATGTCTAGGAGCCGCCCAATCTTTCGATTATATACAGTATGAGATGTGTCGTGGTCTCAACTGGGAGACTACACATCTACATCTTCTCTGAGAGACTTTCTCTATCAGAGGTTTATGGCATGAGCTTTCATGATTAGAGACATGAGTCTCGATACTCATCTGATTGTCGGATCCAGAGTAATTACTGAAATTGCTCAGTATTCACGAGATGTGTCGTGGCTTTAGCTAAGACACTGCACATCTACATGCACTCTGAGAGACAGCCTTCTCAGTCAGAGATTTATGGCATGAGATTTCATTCTTCAAATAAGAGACATGGTCCTCAATACTCATCCGGTTTCCGAATATGGAGTATAGTTTTACAATTTTACCCTTTGTCGAAAATCCACCATCTACAACGATAATCGGTTCTTTATGTCTAACGACTATTGTAACATTATAGAAGATTATTTCAATGATTGAAATGTAGAGTTGAGATTACGTAACCACCTATGGATATAAGCATATATAGTGTGTTCGCACATTAGTATATAAATCCATGTACCGGAAACCAAGTGCGTGCATATCTGTGCATGTAGTATTGGTGAAGGAGACAGGTTGGGTTCGCGTACTGGAGGAAGTTCTTGAAAAGAGAATTTATGATGAGTTTGTAGTTTGCAAACTTAAAAACCAGTCACCTTAGGTACGCGTACCCGTATGTGTATCCACGGAAGTTTTCGAAACGAAAATTCTGCTGAGTTTGTGAACTCAAATCTGGTTGCTAAGGTACGCATACCCAAGCTGGTTATATTTCTCAAATCGGTTAGCTCATGAACTTAAAACAATAAATCAATAAGGAATGCAATCCTTGGAAATAGTGGTTATATTGTTCATGAATTGATTCGAGTGAATCAAACCAATTTTGTTTCAATTATGTCTATGTATAAAGATCTAAGCAATTGAAAAACTCTTCAACTAGTTCTTTTTAGTCATTTGAACTAGTTGTGAAAAAGATGAATATGGTTGATATGAAAGTGATCATATGGATAACCATTGGTTAACTATTTGTGAACCAACCGAATGTACACGTTTAGGTACGGTTACTCAAACCTAAATGAAATACATTTCAAGTGTGTGTGACAAGCTAAGTTTCGATCTAACAGTTGAAAGATATTAGGTTGGATAAATCAGGTTTTTCATCTAACGGTGAATATTGAATGCTTTGTTACCAAGGTTACTTAGATTGCAAACCTTGATTTGAAAACTATATAAAGGAGACGTCTAGCAACTTGAAAAACCAATCACCACACCTCCTCTGTGATACTAGTTGGTTTGCTAGAGTCGATTCTTCTTTAACCGTAGGTTTCTTCTCGAGACCCTGTCGGTTAACAACTTGAAGACTTCATTGGGATTGTGAAGCCAGAGGAAACTACTTCTCTTATAGTTAAGCATTCTGATCTTTCCAATTTCTATCGTACGAGTTCAATTGAATAATTGGCTTGAGATTATATATCCGATAGGGCAAGATAAAAAAAATCACAAACATCTTCGTCTCATATCTAGTTTCGTTACCATACGATTTAGATTATTGTGAGGGGATCAATAATTATAGGTTGTTCTTCGGGAATATAAGTCCGGGTTATTGATTGGTTCATGTTCACCTTGATTTTATCAAAAGACGGAACAAAACTCGTAGGTTTATCCGTGGGAGACAGATTTATCTATTATCGTATACTTTTCTATGTGATACTGATTTGTTTATTCAAGTCTTCGACTTTGGGTCGTAGCAACTCTTGGTTGTCGGTGAGATCAGCTAAGGGAATCAAGTGCGTAGTATTCTGCTGGGATCAGAGACATAAGGAGCGCAACTATACCTTGAATCAGTGTGATATTGATTAGGGTTCAACTACAGTCCATACCGAAGTTAGTTTGTAGTATGCTAGTGTCTGTAGCGGCTTAATACAGTGTGGTGTTCAATATGGACTAGGTCCCGAGGTTTTTCTTCATTTGTGGTTTCCTCGTTAACACAATTTTTGGTGTCTGTGTTATTTCTATTCGGCATTATATCTTGTTATATAATTGAAATATCACAGGTTGTGCGTTGTATCGATCAATTGTGAAATCCAACCTTTGGTTGTTGATTGGAAATTGATTGATCCTTGGATATTGGTTTTTAGTACCATCCAAGTTTATATCTCTTGTATTTGATAAAGACTCGCATATTTCTATTTGCTTGAGTATAGATCAAATTGAGAGATAAAGATATTAACTCCTTGGTATACTTTTTATTAAGATTGAGTCTGACTGTCTAGTTGATTCTATTAAAAGTATATTAGAGTTAGTCCATAGAGATTGCTAATCGAAATATTGGGTGAGGTTATTAGACCCCCGCTTTTTCAATTGGTATCAGAGCAGGCAAACACTCTAAACCTTAGAAGTTTGTGTTTGTCTGATCCTCAAAAGTCTATCCTTATGGGAAACTTTGTTGGGAGACTTGCTCATGGCATCTGTAACGCACACCAAAGTTTCTTAAAGATTGTCCAGAGATTATTATTCTTTAGACCTAAGGTCCCACATGATAATATTATGCCTTCTAGAATATCAAAAAATCTTGATGTGAAGAAACAGTCTAAAGGAAAAAGTAAAAGGTTTTCTAAAGAGAATTGTCAAAGAAAACATGAGCAATGCTCAAAGGTATGGACTCTCACAATAATTACTTTTAATCTCTTTGAGGAATACTATCATAAAGGATCAATTAACATGGATCTTTTTAGACTGTTTGAAAATGTTTTTAAATTCTTAGAAAAGCTTAATTCTATAAAGAAATTGAATGGTTCTGATAAAAAAATTGTACCTATCAAATTATGGTCTCATGATGTACAAACTGTTCCAACTACTTACTCGTGTGAAGTTGATAAAAAGATTTCTCATGATAATGGTAAAGGAACTATCTATCAGAAAAAGTCATTTACATGTCAAAAGAAAAAAAATCTTAAAGAACTATGAGTATTATCACTATGATTATGCTCTTGATTTTGAGTACAAATGTCAACCAAAAAGATTGCATAAGAAATCCTCTGCATATTCCACCCCCTGAATTCAGGATTGGCTTCACCCCATTTGTATATAACTTTAAATGGGGCAAGTAACTGTATGACTTTGTTTATGTAATCTTTTCTTTAAGTTTTCTGACAAAAGCATTTCAAAAAATGGTGTAGTTACTTTTTTTACGAGTATTACTCCCTGTATTTGTACCTTAAAAAATCCTACTTCCTTTTGTGGGTCGCGGTTCGTGCACGGGTCCAAACCCATTTGTGGGTATAAAAGAAATTCGGGTACGCATACCCTTCTTCCTTCCTCATCGTCCGTGTACGTGAACTTTTAGGGTTCACTTTTTTTTTTTTTTTGTTTCTTCATTAGATCTTGTTGGAGAACAATTTGTGAAGGGATTTCTCAAGATAATAGTCAAGTAAGTAACCTCTTGCCCATCCCCTTATTTCCTTCTAGAATCATGAAGAATGTTAAGGGTTCAAAAGGTTTTTAAAATAACCTAGGGTCTTCATCCTCTTCTATGGATTTTCCTATTGAACAAATTTATATTAGGATTAGATTTGTGAATGAATCCTATGGCAAGGTTTTTGAAAATATTTCTACTACTGGGTTTATTCTTGAAAAGAAATTGGATGATGTTAGTGAGTATAAGGAGGATTTATCTTGCTTTGAAAAATTTAAGCTTGGAAACATCTTTGATGGTCTTGGTGAAGGTTTTGATACTCTTACTAGAATTTTCTATACCAACATTCATGATGCTGTTCTTGAAGACATGGAATTCAAGACCATGGTCAATAGATAAAGGATTCTAGTTAATAGAGAATTGATTTCGAAGATTACTAAAATCCCTTTGGGTAATTTTCGCCTTCCTAGACCAAGCGATGAAAACCTCCACATGAAACTATTTCAAAAGGTCTTTGTGGTAAAAGTGTTGTGTGGAATAGAGGAAAATTTCCTACAAATCAACTAGTTTTTCCTCTAAAGTCTTTTGGGAAATTGGGAATTTCCACGGTTGAGAATTCTCGTTGGAGTCGTGAGTTTGCGGAATTGGTCTATTACCTTGTGATGGAAACCAAAGGTCTTGACATTTGTGGATTCATTATTTTGCAAATGTTAGACATGACGTCCGTTGACAAGAAGTTAGGCTTCCCATGCTTAATTGAGTGCATTTGTCGCAACTTCTCCATTAAGCCGATTGGGAACTCCATTGGAACCCCCAAACTTGTTCGACCATATACCTTCCATAGGATAAGGGAATATGAATGCAAGAGGAAAATGTGTGGCACAATTGATGGATCGAGTGATTCTTCTATGAAGCTTCTTCTCCAAATTTACAAAGGTGTTTTTAATTTGAATACCAAAGTAAATTGTGTTCAAGAACAATTACTTGTGATTTCTACCAAGTATCCCGATGTTAAAGAAGACATGGACAAGATTCGTTCTACCTTCATGACCTCCGAAGATGAAGATGATGAGTAATTTCTCTTGCTTCTTTTTATTGGTGTTAAAATTTCTTTTGATTTTATCTTGGAAGTCTTCTTATGAGAATTTTATTCTTGTGTTTTAGGAAGAATAACTAGAGTTTGGAATAGCCATTATTGTGATTACACATAGCTATGTCTAACGTTTTCATCTTTTGTTTTTAGATTTATTTATTAAAACTCTAAAATTGTTTAAAAGATTATTTTTGCAGTATTAATCTTTATGGTTTTATATATTGTAATATGTTATAGGATATGTGTGTTTGCGTCCGTGAACTATTATTGTCCCATACGATGTCAAAAGTTATCTTCTCTTTTATATGTCGATATGCAAGTATTGATACAAGATCGATGAACTTTTGACAAACAAAAGTTAAGCCTATTATGTCAATTCATTGATGAAAGATAGGTTAAAATCTTTTGTTTGCAAGGATTATGTCTATTGTATGTCATTGTGAAAATAGTGATGAAAAATAGAATGAATCCTTGTCTATGCCGCAGTATGGATCTTTCCCTGATTCATATTTTATGTGTACTCCAATGCTCTATAAGTTTTCTTGTGTTGAGCATAAAACAATTGAGTTAATAAGTCTTTTATGGTTAACATAGTCGTTGCTCCGTAAGTTTTTTTATGTCGAGCATGTTCAATTAAATTAATCATTTTTGTGTTTAATTTGATTGTGAATTCCGATTAAATTAATCATGGGTTTTCTTGTAGTTAGTTTAATCGAGAATTTTGGATACAAAATCATTTTTGTGGTTTTGGTGTCCAAAGAAATCCTTCTTTTCTTGTAAAAGTAAGGTCGCTCTTGTTGTTCTCTCGGGAATGACATCAAATAGGGGAGAGTTCTTTTGAACTTGCACATAATTTCCATATCTTTGTGGGGAGTGCGGCTGTGGAATTTTTAGGGGTTATCTTATATCTTTACAAACTCCTTGATGAATGCATTAGCTTCGGCTTTATGATTGCATCTAAGCAAGTAGATATGTCCTTTTCTTTGGACTTGAAACGTCTCCGTGAAAATTTCATTAGGATCTCATTTTCGTACCTTTGCCAATTTTATTGACAAAAAGGGGGAGAATTAATATGCCGTTCACACTACAAATACATATGATTTACGTGCTTTACGGGTCATTATGTAAGGGGGAGTGGTTTTCGTGTTGAGATGAAAGTATTGACTAAGGGGGAGTGATACACATCACCATAGTATTGTTGTTGAAGTTGTGATATAAGAACTTTGATGTTGTGTAATAATACTATGACACTGTGTCAGAGAATTGCTCGGTCGAACTCGCATGTGTTGCTATATCAAGCATGTTTGTCAATGTTAGTGATCAAAACTATAAAGTCTTGATTTCTAGTCTACTATAGCTAAGGTCTCAGACTAGGATAGAAAGTGTAGTTGAGCTCAAGAACTCCATGGCAATCATCATACAAGACGAAGAACTACTCAAGGAACCGGTGGATCTTCATCGACTAAAAGGTATGTGGAGACCTGAACTTATCTATCACTCAAAAGTCTATCTACTCTATCTCATATCTTGAGACAAAAGTCGTTTTACTATATAGACTAAGAATATACACATGTGACATTTCGAGATGTGTATATCTCGCTTATCTATTTCTCAAAATGTGTGTTGGCAAAGCTTTCGCTTTAGCCAAGTTCATCTTTGCCTAGTGAAAAAAGTCATGTTATGTTTCAATCACTTTGGAAATTGCTCCGACGAAAACTAGTTTGTGAATAACAACTATATGACGTCCTCTGAGAATGTTTCAATGATTGAAATGAAAGTTTAGACAATATAACCACTGGGGGATGTAAAAATTATTGTGGTAACACATATATGTATAAGTCCTTAGTACTTGAACCGAAGTTTGTGAACTTTGTTGATCAAGTGAAAATCGGAACTTGAGCAGTCAACCCAATCCGCGAACGTGCGTAGTTCTCGAACCCGAGAACTTCTGCTGGAGTTGTAGCTCAGTTTCAGTCCGCGAACTGACGGAAGTTCTCGAACCCGAGAATTTTTGCTGGAGTTTGTGAACTCCAACCGGTTAACTTGAGTCCGCGAACTTGAGTGATTATGTCTAAAAACGATGTTCGTGAACTTATCTAAATTATCTAAGGAATGCTATTGCAAACCGTGGCTTTATAGTTCATGAATTGATTCAAGTGAATCAAATCATTTTTGCTTCAATTATGTCTTGTGTAGTACATCACCGAGCTCAAGAACTCCATGGAAATCATTATACAAGACGAAGGACTACTCAAGGAACCGGTGGATCTTCATCGACTAAAAGGTATGTGGAGACTTGAACTTATCTATCACTCAAAAGTCTATCTACTCTATCTCCTATCTTGAGACAAAAGTCGTTTTACTATATGGAATAAGAATATACACATGTGACATTTCGAGCTGTGTATATCTCGCTAATCTATTTCTCAAAATGTGTGTTGGCAAAGCTTTCGCTTTAGCCAAGTTCATCATTGCCTAGTGACGAAAGTCATGTTATGTTTCAATCACTTTGGAAATTTCTCTGACGAAAACTAGTTTGTGAATAACAACTATATGACATCCTCTGAGAATGTTTCAATGACTAAAATGAGAGTTTAGACAATATAACCACTGGGGGATGTAAAAATTATTATGGTAACACATATATGTATAAGTCCTTAGTACTTGAATCGAAATTTGTGAACTTTGTTGATCAAGTGAAAACCGGAAATTGAGCAGTCAACCTAGTTCTCGAACCCGAGAATTTCTGCTGGAGTTGTAGCTTAGTTTTAGTCCGCGAACTGATGGAAGTTCTCGAACCCGAAATTTTTTGCTGGAGTTTGTGAACTCCAATCGGTTAACTTGAGTCCGCGAACTCGAGTGATTATGTCTAAAAACGATGTTCGTGAACTTATCTAAATTATCTAAGGAATGCTATTACAAACCGTGGCTTTATATTTCATGAATTGATTCAAGTGAATCAAATCGTTTTTGCTTCAATTATGTCTTGTGTAGTACATAAGATCTCATAGCAATTGAACAACTCTCTAACTAGTTCATTTGGACTAGTTATGGTGAAGAAGAATATGGTTGATATGAAAGTTATCATTTGGATAACCATTTGGTTGAATAATATTGAACCAACTATTGTACACGTTTGGGTACGGTTACACAAACCCAAAATCGTCAAGTACATGTGTGTATGGAAAGATAAGTTTTCGATCTAACGGTTGAGAGATATTAGATTGTTTCTAATCAGGTTTTCATCTAACGGTGAATATTGAATGATTTGTTATTAAGCTAACATTGATTGCAAACCTTGATTTGAAAGACTATATAAGGGAGAACTCTAGCAACTGGGAAACCTAATCCCCACATATTCTATGTAATACTAGTTTCCTAAGCTAGAGTTGATTCTCCTTTAACCTTTGGTTTTCTTCTTATAAAACCAGGTTAATGACTTAAAGACTTCATTTAGATTGTGAAGCCAGACCGATACTACTTTTCTTATAGTTGTGTGATCGGATCTTGTTGTTTCTATCGTACGAGTACAATTGTAATAATTGGCTTGGGATTTAAATCTCCGATAGGCAAGATATAAAAGTAATCAAAAACATCTTCGGCTCATCGTTTATGATTATACAATATCTTTTTTCGCTGCGTCGATTAAGACTATTGTGAGGTGATTGATAAAACAGAGCTATTTTTCAGGAATATAAGTCTGGTTTTATTGATTGGTTCATGTTCACCTTGATTTATCAAAACACGGAACAAAACTCATAGGTTTATTCGTGGGAGACGATTTTTTCTATCTTGTAGACTTTTTTGTATGAGACAGATTTGTTTGCTAAAGTCTTCGACTTTGAGTCGTAGCAACTCTTGGTTGTGGGTGAGATCAGCTAAGGGAATCAAGTGCGCAGTATCCTGCTGGGATCAGATACGTAGGATCATAACTGTACCTTGGATCAGTGTGAGATTGATTGGGGTTCAACTATAGTCCAGTCCGAAGTTAATGTGGAGTAGTCTAGTGTCTATAACGGCTTAATACAATATATATTTAATCTATACTAGGTCCCAGGGTTTTTCTGCATTTGCGGTTTCCTCGTTAACAAAATTCTGGTGTCTGAGTTATTTCTTTTCCGCATTATATTTTGTTATATAATTGAAATAATACAGGTTGTGCGTTGTTCAATCAATTAGAATATCCAACCTTATTGGTTGTTGATTTAAATTGATTGACACTTGGATATTGGTCTTTGGTACCATCCAAGTTATCTCTCTTTGATTGGACTCGCGAATCACATTTTCTTAAGTAAATCAAATTGAGAGATTGAGATAATAACTCCTTGAGTATTTTCTATTGATCGAGTCTAGTTGATTCTCTAGAAAATAACTCGGAGTTGTCCATACAGATTGCTAATCGAAATATTAGATGGGGTTGTTAGACCCCCGCTTTTTCAATTGGTATCAGAGCAGGCAAACACTTTAAACTTGATAAGTTTGTGTTTGTTCGTTCCTTAAAAATTCTCCCATTGGAAATTTCTTTGGAAAATTTGCTCATGGCATCTGTAACGCACGCCAGAATTTCTTGAAGATTGATCAAGAATTATTATGGTCAAAACCTATGGTTTCTCATGATAATCCCGTGTCATCTAAAAAGGAAGTTTTAGATGATATATATCAATCTAAAGAAAAAATTAAGAAGAATGAGAAGTTGAAGAAACGTTCATGGCGCTCAAGGATATGGAACCTCACTAAATTAACCATCAATCTCTATGAGGAGCACTATCATAATGGATCATTTGATAAGATCTATTCAGAGCATTCGAAGACATTTTTAGATCCTTAGAAAAATTTAATTATGTTAAGTCTAAGAATCACTCCGAAAGAGGTTCTGTACATATTAAATCCCTGAATAATATTGTACAACCTGGGAATCAGAAGAATCTTCCTTCTAAGCATATCAAACAAAGGATAGGAAGCTCAGAGTCCCTTATTTACCATCATTATGGTGATTACATTACAAGGACTGTTCACACAGATCAACCAGAAATGTTGCATGAGAATTTCTCTGCACATTATGCCTTTTGGGAACAAGCTTGGCACTACCCCATGTGTATATATCTTGATATGGGGGAAGAAATGGTAGAATTAGTGTAATGTTCTCAAACAAAGCTTTTTCCTGCATCCATAGTCCCTCACAAAGTGTGTTTTCACAGGATGCTTAACTTTGATATGCTAACATCTAAGAAAATCCCTCTTCCTTGTTCGGGTTGCGGTTTTCAAACGGGTCCAAGCTTATCTTTGGTCATATAAAGAAGAAGTTCACGAGCTGACCTCTTCTTCTTCACCCGTCCACGTACGTGAACTTCTAGGGTTTTGTGAGTAACCTCAATTGAAGACTTTTTGGAGAAACTAAGAGAAAGGGTGTTGAATATTCACTCCAAGTAAGTAAATTTCTCTTGTTCCTTTCAATTTCTTGGATCTTATGATGAATTCTAAGGGCTCAAAAATAATTCTCAAAGTCTCAATTAGCTCTAGTATGGATCCTCCTTGTGACCAAAATTCTCTTAGGATCAGGTTTGTGGATGATTCATGTCCTACTATTTTTGATAAGATTTCATCTAAAGGCTTTATTTTAGAAAATAAGTTGGAGTTTTCTAGTGCACATGATGAATATTTAACTTGTTTCAAAAAGTTCAATCTTGGAAATATCTTTGATGGTCTTGGTCAAGGTTGTGATTCTCTAACAAGAATTTTCTATGCCAACATTCATGATGTTGATCTCAATAAGATGGAATTCAAATCCATGGTAAATAGAAAAAGGTTTCTTGTTGATAGAGAGTTATTTTCGAAGATTACCAACATACCGTTTGGAAATGTGCATCTCCCTAGACCAAGTGATGAACGTCCTACATGTGATGATATCTCTGTGGGGCTTTGGAAAGAAGGTATCTTGGAATCAAGTAAAGATTCCTACTAATGATCTTAGTATTGCATTAATGGCATTTGGAAAACTTGGTATTCCCAATCTTTGTCCATCCACAATTGAGAATTCTTGGTGGAGCCATGAGTATGTTGAATTAGTCTATTTCCTTGAATCGGGTGTTCAAAGTCTTGATATTTGTGGATTCATTAAACATCAAATGGTTTCAATGACTTCTCCCGTCAAGATGTTAGGCTATCCTTGTTTGATTAGTCAAATCTGCCATGAGTGTAGTGTTGACTCAATTGGAAACTCTCTTGGGGTACCCCAAACCGGTTTGTCCCTGTACCTTCAGGCGCATAAGGGAGAATGTATGCAAAAGACAAAGGGATGCCTTGATTAATGATTGTGACCCTACCACCTTGAGTCTACTTCAAAAAATTCATAAGGGTGTGTGTAAGGTCAATTGAAGGGTGAAGTGCATTCAAGAACAATTGTCGTTGGTTGCAACTAAGTTTTCTGAGCTCAAGGATGAGTTCAAAACAATTCAAGCATCTTGGAGTATCTCCGATGAAGATGATGAGTAATGCGTTATCTAGTAAATCTTCTATTATTTCTCTTTTGTTTAATTGAATAACTAGTGTTTTGGAATAGCCATTATTGTGATTACACATAGCTATATCCAATGTTTTTCATCTTCTTGTTTTGGGATTTTTTGGTTTAAAATTCTAAGTTTGTTTGGAAGATGATGGTTGCAGTATTAATCTTTATGGTTTTATATATTGCAATATTTTGATGGGATATGTGTGTTTACGTCAGTGAACTTGATTGTCCCATATTTTGTCAAAAGTAAAGTCGTTCGTGAATTGATATGCAAATATTGATAAAAGGATGAATAGACTTTTGACAAACACAAAAGTTAAGCCTATATTGTCAATTATTGATGTAAGATAGGTTAAAATCTTTTGTGATTCAAGGATTATGTCTATTGTATGTCATTGTGCAAATGGTCATGGAAACATATAATGAATCCTTGTGTTATCAACGGTATAGAGCTTCATTGATCCATATTATTATTACTGTGAAGGCTCCATTGTGTATCTTATGTTGAGCACGATACGACTAAGTCGATTCCTTACTGGCTTGGTTGGTAGTTCCATGAGATGCTATATGTTGAGCATTAAGAACTAAATTAATCAACTTGTATGGTTATTTAGTTTGTATTCCATAAGTTTTCTTATGTTGAGTACATGTACGGTTAAGGTTGTCATGTCTTATGATAATCTTAGTCGGGGTTCCAAAATCTCTTATGTTGAGCCCATTTGAACTAAATCAATCATCTAGCATGGTTATTTAGTTAGCACTCCGTAAGTTCTTCTCATGTTGAGCATGATTGACTAAGATGGTTATTTTTATGATTAACTTAGTCATTTCTCCATAGATTTTCTTATGTCGAGTGTGGCCAATTAAATTGATTACTTTTGTAATTATTTTGGTTGAGTATGACAATTAGATTATTTGCGAGCCTTCTTGTGATTAATCTAATTCATTTATTAAGTATCCATAAGTTTACTTGTGTTAAGCATATTTAGTCAAATTAATCTTGGTTCTCTTTGGTTAATTTAATGGAATATTTCTTGTTGGATTCCAAATTCATACTTGTATGTAATTTGTTGAGTCTAAAGAAATCCTTCTTTTCTTTTGAAATTAAGGTCGCTCTTGGTGTTCCTTAGGGAATGACATAGTATGGGGGAGATTTCTTTTGAACTTGTGCTTAATTGCCAAATCTTTGTGGGGAGTGCGGCTGTGGAATATTAGAGGGGTTATCTTGCGTCTTTATAAACTCCTTGATGAATGCATTTATCTTCGACTTTATGATTTCATCTAAATAAAATGATACACATTTACCTTTGGTCATGGAATGTCTCTTATGGAAATTTCATTAGGATCCCGTTCTTGTACCTTTGCTAATTTTATTGACAAAAAGGGGGAGAATTAATATGTAGTTCACACTACAAATACATATGGTTTTCAGATAATTATGTAAGGGGGAGTGGTTTCCATGTGAGATGGAGTATTTACTAAGGGGGAGTCAAGTATCACCATAGTATTATTGTTGAAGTTGTGATGCAATTGGATTTTGACGCTGTGTAATAATATTATGACACTGTATAACAATGATTGAGAACCGATGCTTTTCTCATTGTTATAGCTACGGATTTTCAACAACGGTGATGCTAAACTTACAACCTTTGGGATCATTGGACTACTTGGAAGTGACGAATATTTCGAGTATTGTTGGAGATTAGACATGTGGAATAGGAGCTACAAACTTTATTTATATATTTTTTGTATTCCATATGTATTAATAGTTTTGCCACTAAAATTGACAAAGGGGGAGATTGTTAGAGCATTTGTCGGTCTAACTCGCATGCGTTCCTATATCAAGCATGTTTGTCAATGTTAGTGATCAAAACTCTAAAGCCTTGATTTCTAGTCTACTATAGCTAAGGTCTCGGACTAGGATAGAAAGTGTAATTGATCTCAAGAACTCCATGGAAATCATCATACAAGACGAAGGACTACTCAAGGAACCAGTGGATCTTCATCAACTAAAAGGTATGTAGAGACTTGAACTTATCTATCACTCAAAAGTCTATCTACTCTATCTCCTATGTTGAGACAAAAGTCATTTTACTATATAGACTAAGAATATACATATGTGACATTTCGAGCTGAGTATATCTCGCTTATTTATTTCTCGAAATGTGTGTTGGTAAAGCTTTCGCTTTAGCCAAGTTCATCTTTGACTAGTGACGAAAGTCATGTTATGTTTCAATCACTTTGGAAATTGCTCTGACGAAAACTAGTTTGTGAATAACAACTATATGACGTCCTCTGAGAATGTTTCAATGATTGAAATGAGAGTTTAGACAATATAACAACTGGGGGATATAAACATTATTGTGGTAACACATATATGTATAAGTCCTTAGTACTTGAACCGAAGTTTGCAAACTTTGTTGATCAAGTGAAAACCAACTTGAGCAGTCAACCCAGTCCGTAAACGTGCGTAGTTCTCGAACCCGAGAATTTCTGCTGGAGTTATAGCTCGGTTTCAGTCCGCGAACTGACGGAAGTTCTCGAACCCGAAATTTTTTGCTGGAGTTTGTGAACTCCAACCGGTTAACTTGAGTCTGCGAACCCAGTTCGCAAACTTGTGTGGTTATGTTTAAAAACGATGTTCGTGAACTTATATAAATTATCTAAGGAATGCTATTGCAAATCGTGGCTTTATAGTTCATGAACTGATTCGAGTTAAACGCATCATTTTTTCTTTAATTGTGTCTTGTGTAGTACATAGGATCTCATAGCAATTGAACAAATCTCTAACTAGTTCATTTGAATCATTTGGACTAGTTATGGTGAAGAAGAATATGGTAAATATGAAAGTTATCATTTGGCTAACCATTTGGTTGACTAATATTGAAGCAACTATTGTACATGTTTGGGTACGGTTACACAAACCCAAAATCGTCAAGTACATGTGTGTATGTCATGCTAAGTTTTCGATCTAACAGTTGAGAGATATTAGCTTGTATCTAATCGTGGTTTCATCTAACGGTGAATATTGAATGCTTTGTTATTAAGCTAACATTGATTGCAAACCGTGATTTGAAAGACTATATAAGGGAGAACTCTAGCAACTGGAAAACCTAATCCCCACACATTCTGTGTAATACTAGTTTGCTAAGCTAGAGTCGATTCTCCTTTAACCTTTGGTTTTCTTCTTCTAAAACCAGGTTAACGACTTAAAGACTTCATTGGGATTGTGAAGCCATACCGATACTACTTTTCTTGTAGTTGTGTGATCTGATCTTTCTGTTTCTATCGTATGAGTAAAATTGTAATAATTGGCTTGATATTTCTATCTCCGATGAGCAAGATATAAAAGTAATCACAAACATCTTCATCTCATAGTTTGTGATTCCACAATATCTTTTTTCGCTGCGTCGATTAAGATTATTGTGAGGTGATTGATAAAACTGAGTTGTTCTTCAAAAATATAAGTCTGGTTTTATTGATTGGTTCCTGTTCACCTTGATTTATCAAAATACAGAACAAAACTCATAGGTTTATTCGTGGGAGCTGAATTTATCTATCTTGTAGACTTTTCTGTGTGAGATAAATTTGTTTGCTAAAGTCTTCGACTTTGGGTCGTAGCAACTCTTGGTTGTGGGTGAGATCATCTAAGGGAATCAAGTGCGTAGTATCCTGCTAGGATCAGAGGCGTAGAAGCCTAACTGTACCTTGGATCAGTGTGAGATTGATTGGGGTTCAACTACAGTCCAGAACTAAGTTAATTTGGAGTAGGCTATTGTCTATAGAGGATTAATACAATATATGTTTGATCTGGACTAGGACCCGGGGTTTTTCTGCATTTGAGGTTTCCTCGTTAATAAAATTCTGGTGTCTGTGTTATTTCTTTTCTGCATTATATTTTGTTATATAATTGAAAGAATACAGGTTGTGCGTTTTTCAATCAATTAGAATATTCGACCTTATTGGTTGTTGATTTAAATTGATTGACACTTGGATATTGGTCTTTGGTACCATCCAAGTTATCTCTCTTTGATTGGACTCGCGAATCACATTTGCTTGAGTAAATCAAATTGAGAGATTGAGATAATAACTCCTTGAGTATTTTCTATTGATTGAGTCTAGTTGATTCTCTAGAAAACAACTCGGAGTTGTCCATACAGATTTCTAATCGGAATATTGGGTGAGGTTGTTAGACCCCCACTTTTTCAATTGGTATCAGAGCAGGCAAACACTTTAAAACTGATAAGTTTGTGTTTGTTCGTTCCTTGAAAATTCTTCCATTGGAAATTTCTTTGAAAAATTTGCTCATGGCATTTGTAACGCACGCCAGAATTTCTTAAAGATTGATCAAGAATTATTATGGTCAAAACCTCTGGTTTCTCATGATAATCTCGTGTCATCTAAAAAGGAAGTTTTAGATGATATATATCAATCTAAAGAAAAAATTAAGAAGAAATAGAAGTTGAAGAAACGTTCATGGCGCTCAAGGATATGGAACCTCACTAGATTAACCATCAATCTCTATGAGGAGCACTATCATAATGGATCATTTGATAAAGATATATTCATAGCATTCGAAGACGTTTTTAGATCCTTAGAAAAACTTAATTATGTTAAGTCTAAGAATCACTCCTAAAGAGGTTCTGTACACATTAAATCCCTGAATAATATTGTACAACCTGGGAATCGGAAGAATCTTCCTTCTAAGCATATCAAACAAAGGATAGGAAGCTCATAGTCCCCTAATTACCATCATTATGGTGATTACATTACAAGGACTGTTCACACAGATCAACCAGAAATGTTGCATAAGAATTTCTCTGCACATTATGCCTCTTGATAACAAGCTTGGCACTACCCCATGTGTATATATCTTGATATGGGGCAAGAAATGGTTGAATTAGTGTAATGTTCTCAAACAAAGCTTTTTCCTGCATCCATAGTCCCTCACAAAGTGTGTTGTCACAGGATGCTTAACTTTGATATGCTAACATCTAAGAAAATACCTCTTCCTGGTTCGGGTTACGGTTCGCAATCGGGTCCAAGATCATCTTTGGTCATATAAAGAAGAAGTTCACGAACTCACCTCTTCTTCTTCACCCGTCCACGTACGTGAACTTCTAGGGTTTTGTGAGTAACCTCCATTGAAGACTTTTTGGAGAAACTAAGAGAAAGGGTGTTGAAAATTCACTCCAAGTAAGTAAATTTCTCTTGTTCCTTTCAATTTATTGGATCTTATGATGAATTCTAAGGCCTCAAAAAGAATTCCCAAAGTCTCAATTAGCTCTAGCATGGATCCTCCTTGTGACCGAAATTCTCTTAGGATTAGGTTTGTGGATGATTCATGTGCTAGAATTTTCGATAAGATTTCATCTAAAGGCTTTTTTTAGAAAATAAATTGGATTTTTCTAGTGGATATGATGAAGATTTAACTTGTTTCAAAAAGTTCAATCTTGGAAATATCTTTGATGGTCTTGGTCAAGGTGTTGATTCTCTAACAAGAATTTTCTATGCCAACATTCATGATGTTGATCTCAATAAGATGGAATTCAAATCCATGGTAAATAGAAAAAGATTTCTTGTTGATAGAGAGTTAATTTCGAAGATTACCAACATACCGTTGGGAAATGTGCATCTCCCTAGACCAAGTGATGAACGTCCTTCATGTGATGATATATCTGTGGGGCTTTGTGGAAAGAAGGTATCTTGGAATCAAGGAAAGTTTCCTACTAATAATCTTAGTATTGCATTAATGGCATTTGGAAAACTTGGTATTCCCAATCTTTGTCCCTCCACAATTGAGAATTCTTGGTGGATCCATGACTTTACTGAATTAGTCTATTTCCTTGAATCGGGTGTTCAAAGTCTTGATATTTATGGATTCATTATACATCAAATGGTTTCAATGACTTCTCCCGTCAAGATGTTAGGCTATCCTTGTTTGATTAGTCAAATCTTCCATGAGTTTGGTGTTGACTCAATTGGAAACTCTCTTAGGGTACCCAAACCGGTTCGTCCCTATACCTTTAGGCGCATAAGGGAGAATGTATGAAAAAGACAAAGGGATGCATTGCTTAATGATTGTGAACTACCACCTTGAGTCTACTTCAAAAAATTCATAAGGTTGTGTGTAAGGTCAATTGAAGGGTGAAGTGCGTTCAAGAACAATTGTCGTTGGTTGCAACTAAGTTTCCTGAGCTCAAGGATGAGTTCAAAATAATTCAAGCATCTTGGAGTATCTCCGATGAAGATGATGAGTAATGTATTATCTAGTAAATCTTTTATTGTTTCTCTTTTGTTTAGAAGAATAACTAGTGTTTTGGAATAGCCATTATTGTGATTACACATAGCTATATCCAATGTTTTTCATCTTCTTGTTTTGGGATTTTTTGGTTTAAAATTCTAAGTTTGTTTGGAAGATGATGGTTGCAGTATTAATCTTTATGGTTTTATATATTGCAATATTTTGATGGGATATGTGTGTTTACGTCCGTGAACTTGATTGTCCCATATTTTGTCAAAAGTAAATTCATTCGTGAATTGATATGCAAATATTGATAAAAGGATGAATATACTTTTGACAAACACAAAAGTTAAGCCTATATTGTCAATTATTGATGTAAGATAGGTTAAAATATTTTGTGATTCAAGGATTATGTCTATTGTATGTCATTGTGCAAATGGTGATGAAAACATATAATGAATCCTTGTGTTATCCACGGTATAGAGCTTTATTGATCCATATTATTATTACTGTGAAGGCTCCATTGTGTATCTTATGTTTAGCACGATACGACTAAGTCGATTCCTTATTGGCTTGGTTGGTTGTTCCATGATATTTTATATATTGATCATTAAGAACTAAATTAATCAACTTGTGTGGTTATTTAGTTTGTATTCCATAAGTTTTCTTATGTTGAGTACATGTACGGTTAAGGTTTTCATGTCTTATGATAATCTTAGTCGGGGTTCCATAATCTCTTATGTTGAGCCTATTTGAACTAAATCAATCATCTAGCATGGTTATTTAGTTAACACTCCGTAAGTTCTTCTCATGTTGAGCATGATTGACTAGGATGGTTATTTTTATGATTAACTTAGTCATTGCTCCATAGATTTTCTTATGTCGAGTGTGGCCAATTAAATTGATTATTTTTGTAATTAGTTTAGTTGAGTATGACAATTAGATTATTTTCAAGTCTTCTTGTGATTAATCTAATTCATTTATTAAGTCTCCATAAGTTTACTTGTGTTGAGCATATTTAGTCAAATTAATGTTGGTTCTCTTTGGTTAATTTTATGGAATATTTCTTGTTGGATTCCAAATTCATACTTGTATGTAATTTGCTGAGTCTAAAGAAATCCTTATTTTCTTTTGAAATTTCAGTCGCTCTTGTTGTTCCTTAGGGAATGACATAGTATGGGGGAGAGTTCTTTTGAACTTGTGCTTAATTGCCAAATCTTTATGGGGAGTGCGGATGTGGAATATTAGAAGGGTTATCTTGCGTCTTTATAAACTCCTTGATGAATGCATTTAGCTTAGTCTTTATGATTGCATCTAAATAAGATGATACACATTTACCTTTGGTCATGAAATGTCTCTTACGGAAATTTCATTAGGATCCCGTTCTTGTACCTTTGCTAATTTTATTGACAAAAAGGGGGAGAATTAATATGTAGTTTACACTATAAATACATATGGTTTTCGGATAATTATGTAAGGGGGAGTGGTTTCCATGTGAGATGGAGTATTGACTAAAGGGGAGTGAAGTATCACCATAGTATTATTGTTGAAGTTGTGATGCAATTGGACTTTGACGTTGTGTAATAATACTATGACAGTGTATAACAATGATTGAGTACGGATGCTTTTCTCATTGTTATTGCTACGTATTTTCAACAACGATGATGCTAAACTTACAACCTTTGGGATCATTGGACTACTTGGAAGTGACGAAGATTTAGAGTATTGTTGGAGATTAGACATGTGGAATAGGAGCTACAAACTTTATTTATATATTTTTTGTATTCCATATGTATTAATAGTTTTGCCACTAAAATTGACAAAGGGGGAGATTGTTAGAGCATTTCTCGGTCTAACTCGCATGCGTTCCTATATCAAGCATGTTTGTCAATGTTAGTGCTCAAAACTATAAAGTCTTAATTTCTAGTCTACTATAGATAAGGTCTCGGACTAGGATAGAAAGTGTAGTTGAGCTCAAGAACTCCATGGAAATCATCATACAAGACAAAGGACTACTCAAGGAACCAGTGGATCTTCATCGACTAAAAGGTATGTGGAGAGTTGAACTTATCTATCACTCAAAATTCTATCTACTCTATCTCCTATCTTGAGACAAAAGTCGTTTTACTATATAGACTAAGAATATACACATGTGACATTTCGAGCTGAGTATATCTCACTTATCTATTTCTCGAAATGTGTGTTGCTAAAGCTTTCGCTTTAGCCAAGTTCGTCTTTGACTAGTGATGAAAGTCATGTTATGTTTCAATCACTTTGGAAATTGCTCCGACGAAAACTAGTTTGTGATTAAAAACTATATGATGTCCTCTGAGAATGTTTCAATGATTCAGATGAGAGTTTAGACAATATAACTACTGGGGTATATAAACATTGTTGTGGTAACACATATATGTATAAGTCCTTAGTACTTGAACCGAAGTTTGCGAACTTTGTTGATCAAGTGAAAATCGGAACTTGAGCAGTCAACCCAGTACGCGAACATATGTAGTTCTCGAACCCGAGAATTTCTGCTAAAGTTGTAGCGCGAACTCAATCCGTGAATTGACGGAAGTTATCGAACCCGAGAATTTCTGCTTGAGTTTGTGAACTCCAACCGGTTAACTTGAGTCCGCGAACCCAGTCCGCGAACTTGAATGGTTATGTCTAAAAACGATGTTCGTGAACTTATTAAAATTATCTAAGGAATGCTATTGCAAACCATGGTTTTATAGTTCATAAATTGATTCGAGTGAATCACATCGTTTTTGCTTTAATTTTGTCTTGTGTAGTACATAAGATATCATAGTAATCGAACAACTCTCTAACTAGTTCATTTGAGTCATTTGGATTAGTTATGGTGAAGAAGAATATGGTTGATATGAAAGTTATCATTTGGATAACCATTTGGTTGACTAATATTGAACCAACTATTGTACATGTTTGGGTACAGTTACACAAACCCAAAATCTTCAAGTACATATGTGTATGGCAAGCTAAGTTTTCGATCTAACGGTTGAGAGATATTAGCTTGTATCTAATCAGGTTTTCATCTAACGGTGAATATTGAATGCTTTGTTATTAAGCTAACATTGATTGCAAACCCTAATTTGAAAGACTATATAAGGGAGAACTCTAGAAACTGGGAAACCTAATCCCCACAAATTTTGTTTGATACTAGTTTGCTAAGCTAGAGTCGATTATCATATAACCTTTGGTTTTCTTCTTATAAAACCAGGTTAACGACTTAAAGACTTCATTGGGATTGTGAAGCCAGATCGTACTACTTTTCTTGTAGTTATGTGATCTGATATTGTTGTTTCTATCGTACGAGTACAATTGTAATAATTGGCTTGAGATTTGTATCTCCGATAGGCAAGATATAAAAGTAATCACAAACATCTTCGTCTCATCGTTTGTGATTCCACAATATTTTTTTTCGCTTCGTCGATTAAGACTATTGTGAGGTGATTGATAAAACTGAGTTTTTCTTCAGGAATATAAGTCTGGTTTTTTTGATTGGTTCTTGTTCACCATGATTTATCAAAAGACGGAACAAAACTCATAGGTTTATTTGTGGGAGACGAATTTATCTATCTTGTAGACTTTTCTGGGTGAGACAGATTTGTTTGCTAAAGTCTTCGACTTTAGGTCGTAGCAACTCTTGGTTGTGGGTGAGATTAGCTAAGAGAATCAAGTGTGAAGCATCCTTCTAGTATCAAAGGCGTTGGAGAAAAACTGTACCTTGGATCAGTGTGAGATTGATTTGGGTTCAACTGCAGTCCAGACCGAAGTTAATTTGGAGTAGGCTAGTGTCTGTAGCGGCTTAATACAGTGTATGTTTAATCTGGACTAGGTTAACAAAATTCTGGTGTCTGTGTTATTTCTTTTCCGCATTATATTTTGTTATATAATTTAAATAATACAGGTTGTGCATTGTTCAATCAATTAGAATATCCGACCTTATTGGTTATTGATTTAAAATGATTGACACTTGGATATTGGTCTTTGGTACCATCCAAGTTATCTCTCTTTGATTGGACTCGCGAATCACATTTGCTTGTGTAAATCAAATTGAGAGATTGAGATAATAACTCCTTGAGTATTTTTTATTGATTGAGTCTAGTTGATTCTCTAGAAAACAACTCGGAGTTGTCCATACAGATTTCTAATCGAAATATTGGGTGAGGTTGTTAGACCCCCGCTTTTTCATACTGTATAACAATGATCGAGAGCTTTTGTTTTATTATTGGTATGGCAACGGGACTTCAACAACTATGATGCTGAATTGAACATCTATGGAATCATGGGAGTAATTGGAAAAGACGAAGTTTTCAAGTAATGTTGAAGTACCAAGGAGATCAAGCATGTGGACGAGAAGCTACGAAGTTTTATTTATTTTGTAATCCATATATAATGATAGTTTTGTCACTAAAATTGACAAAGGGGGAGATTGTTAGAGCATTACTCGGTCGAACTCGCATGCGTTGCTATCTCAAGCATGTTTGTCAATATTAGTGATCAAAACTATACGTCTTGATTTCTAGTTTACTTATGACTAAGTCTCGGTCTAGGATAGTGATGTATAGTTAATCTCCAGACTCCATGTCGATTATCTTATGAAGACGAAGAATTACTCAAGGAACCGGTGGAACTTTATCCGACCAAAAAGGTATGTGGCTACTTGAACTTATCTAGCACTCAAAAGTCTATCTATCTCATACTCTTCAGACAACAGTCGTATAAGTATGATAGTTTTCATACATACACATTTGCTATTTCGAGCCGAGTTTACTCGCCTATCTTTTTCTCGAAATATGTGTTGGTAAGCTTTCGCTTTAACCACCTTTCATCTTTATCTGTGATGAAAGTCATGATGATGTTTCAATCTTGAAAATAGCTTTGATGACGATAGTCGATTCTTTATGTCTAACGACTATTATCTCATTATAGAAGAATGTTTCAATGATTGAAATGTAGAGTTAAGATTACATAACCACCTATGGATATAAGCATATATAGTATGTTCGCACATTATTGTATAAGTCCATGTACTGAAAACCAAGTGCATGCATATGTGTGCATGCGGTATTGGTGAATGAGACAGTTTGGGAACGAGTACTGGCGGGAGTTCACGTCCGTGAATTTCTGCTGAGTTTGGAGTTTATGAACTTACAAACCAGTCACCTTAGGTACGCGTACCCACTGAAGTTTTTCATCCGAAAATTTTTGCTGGGTTTTCAAACCTAATTCCGGTAAAGGTATAGTACGCATACCCGTACGTGTACCCAAGCTGGTTATATTTCTCAAATTGGTTATTCATGAACTTAAACAATAAATCAATAAGGAATGCAATCTTTGGAAACCGTGGCTATATTGTTCATGAATTGATTCAAGTGAATCAAACCGATTTTTCTTCAATTGTATCTTGTGTAGTTACATAAGATTTCATTGCAACTGAATAACTCTTGAACTAGTTCTTATGAGTCATTTGAACTAGTTATGAGAAAGATGAATATGGTTGATATGAAATTGTTCATATGGCTAACCATTGGTTAACTATTCGTGAACCAACCAAATGCACACATTTAGGTATGCTTATTCAAACCTAAATGAAATACATTTCATTTGTGTGTGTGGAAAGCTAACTTTCGATCTAAGGTTGATAATATATTAGCTTGGATAAATCAGGTTTTTCATCTAACGGTGAATATTAAATGCTTTGTTACCAATGTAACTTAGATTGCAAACCTTGATTTGAAAACTATATAAAGGAGACATCTATTAACTGGAAAAACTAATCCCCACACCTCCTGTGTGATACTAGTTAGTTTTGCTAGAGTCGATTCTCCTTTAATAATAGGTTTATTCTTGAGACCCTGTCAATTAACGACTTGAAGACTTCATTGGGATTGTGAAGCCAGACGAAACTACTTCTCTCGTAGTTGAGCATTCTGATCTTGCCATTTTCTATCGTACGATTTCAATTGAATAATTGGCTTGAGATTATATCTTCGGTACGGCAAGATAAAAAGAAATCACAAACATCTTCGTCTCATCGTTTGTGATTCCGCAATATCTAGTTTTGCTACCATACGATTTAGATTATTGTGAGGTGATCAATAATTCTAGGATGTTCTTCGGGAATATAAGTCCAGGTTATTGATTGGTTCCTATTCACCTTAATTTTATCAAAAGACGGAACAAAACTCGTAGGTTTAACTGTGAGAGACATATTTATCTATTATCGTAGACTTTTCTGTGTGATATAGATTTGTTTATTCAAGTCTTCGACTTTGGGTCGTAGCAACTCTTGGTTATGGGTGAGATCAGCTAAGGGAATCAAGTGCATAGTATCCTGCTGGGATCAGAGACGTAAGAAGCACAACTATACCTTGAATCAGTGTGATATTGATCAGGGTTCAACTACAGTCCAGACCGAAGTTAGTTTGTAGTAGGCTAGTGTCTGTAACGGCTTAATACAGTGTGGTGTTCAATTTGGACTAGGTCCCGTGGTTTTTCTTCATTTTTGGTTTCCTCGTTAACAAAATTTCTGGTGTCTGTGTTATTTCTATTCCGCATTATATTTTTTTATATAATTGAAAAATCACAGGTTGTGCGTTGTTTCGATCAATTGTGAAATCCAACCTTTGGTTGTTGATTGGAAATTGATTGATCCTTGGATATTGGTTTTTGATACCATCCAAGTTTGTATCTCTTGTATTTGATAAAGACTCGCAGATTTCTATTTGCTTGAGTATAAATCAAATCGAGAGATAGAGATATTAACTCCTTGATATACTTTTTTATTAAGATTGAGTCTGACTGTCTAATTGATTCTCTTAAAAGTATATTAGAGTTAGTCCATAAAGATTTCTAATCGAAATATTAGGTGAGGTTGTTAGACCCCTGCTTTTTCAGGTCTTCCACAACATTACTCAATTCGTTCACATTCTCAACATACTCCTTTTCGTCTTCATTTTCAGACTCACCGAAATCAGAATCGTCGTCGGTTTACCAACCTTTATCATGACGTCTTTTAAGTTCCATACGAATGGTCCTACTAATTTCATCGACAAGCTCTTCTGATGCTCCATCATCTTCCAACTTGTATAATTTCTATGCAAGTTTTCTAACATTCACACGCTTGCCACCATTGACTACAATAGGTTTTCTTTCCCATGACTCTTCCCTTTGAATGGGTAAATGATCATAACTACGATCCAACGTCGGGTAAGAAAAAGTGTTGTGGAAATCGGTGTAGGACCAAAATATAGCTACAACACTTCTCTGCGAGATTAACAACACTTCTCAGCGAGCATCACCATAAGCTTTTTAACAACACTTTGCAAGTGTCACAAAAGAAGTCAAAAGAGTGACGTAATAGCTGACGATTGAAGAAAACATAAGAAAAACATGTTTGTCCCGCGATGGTTACAAAGCTTGCGAGAATGAACATTGTAACTATCGCGGTACAATCGCAGAACAAATCCGAAATAAGAGGAAAACTTAGCTGTCATTTCGCAAGAGACAAATGTAATACCTAATAGTGAATCATATAAGGGGGTATCTCTTTACATGACTCAGAGATAAGGTTATACCGTTGTTGTAACCTGAGTCATGTAGATGTTGGGGTTAAAGAAAACCTATCCAGGAGAGAGATCTTGGATTTCCAACTATATAAGGTTATACCCTGGTTGGACGACTGAGAATCTCTTCTAAGAAGTGCAAAGTATGACCAAGGCGCCGAGGTACATGGTTGAGCCAAGGGTGCCTGGGGCGTACGAAACTACCCTAGCCATTCTTGGTAAGTCTTGGCTATGATTCACTTGACCTGAAGAAAAACCCACTTAGGGTGCAGTCTTGTAACTATAAGCCATATAGGCATAAAGGACAAGAGGCTGTGAAAACAACTGGTTGTTGGTAAATACGGATGGGAGAAGATAGTCTTGTGTGGCTGATGTGCCCTCCTTGAAGGGTCAACCAAGGGGAAGATAAGGGCGGCACCCTCCATTAGGGAGCTGATAAGTGTCTAAAGATGGCAATGTCATGAGGCTTCATGATCGCAAGAACATTTAGGCCTGTCATATTGTCGCGTGACGAAAATTATACAGAGGCAACAAGACAAAAGAGAAAAGTTAAGATGAGATCAATGGGTTTTTACATGAAAGTGTAAAGACGTCCTGCGATTTCATCGCAAGACGGCAATGTCATAAGGTTTAATTCTTGCAAGAGAGTTTATACTTATCATATTGTCGCAGAGATGTTGAAAAAATATTGATAAGACAAGATCAATGGGTCAATACATGCAAATGTAAAGACGTCCTGCGATTTTGTCGTAGAAAGAAAAAATGTGGCAAAATAAGACCTTTAATTAGGAAGGCATAATAAGACCATAAGATTATTGTGACAATGCTCGCAGGCTTTATGATATTTTCGATTATACGCATAGATCATAAAGTTATGCAATTGTTACTAGCGATAACATCGCCGATATTAAGGGAAATTTAATTTGATTTACAACTAATTTCTAATCTCTACTCAATTTTTTTATATTGCATATGAATAATAGAGGCAAGTATGGGAATGCATAGAATGATGAAATTATTATTCATCCATCATATGATAAAATTGCATAGATATTATTAAATAATACATTTATACAGATAATTAAAGGATAATAATTGTGTTGATTGATTATGTTGCAGAAAAAGAATTATTTTCTAAATTCGTACAGATAAAAGCAAAAGAAATTTGCACATCAAGTTGGAGAAACTCGCAGCAATATTACAAAGAAGCAGAAAATAAATGTACAAAAATTACAAGGAAGATAAAAAAGAAGAAAAGGAATTATTTAGATCCATCACTTTCTTCATCAAACTTCTCTTCCTCGCCAGATTTTTCTTCATTACCATTATTATTGTCATCTTCATCTTCTCTAGATTCCTCAGCTTCGCTATCAGAGATAACTAGATTTGGGGAATCAGCTGGAATTTCCTTTGCGAGATAGGGATATGTAGAATGAAGAATACCATGATCATCACAGACTAGTTTAATGACGTTATTACGAACACGGATAAGGGCGTTACTAAAATTCCAAGCATTAATTTTCAATTTTTCCTTCAATCTAGAATACTTTTCATCGCGAGAAGATAGATTTCTAGCGAGTTGGCTTTTTTCTTCTTCTAGTTCATCAAATCTTTTACGATAGTTCTTTTCGGATGCTGTGAGCAAATGATAACAAAGTTAATACATATAAGGATGATTCAATCAGAAAATAAATTAGTGAAATCATAAGAGTGATAACATTCTCTTTCGGTAATCATATCTCTAATTAAGGAATAATAACCAGCATGAAGACTAACATCTACACCTAAATTATTTCTGGCATTATCAAGAACCATCGCAGCCCAAGAAAATTCATCATCGCTATTAATAAGAAGACGAGAGCGAACTTGAGTTTACCTCGCAAGAAGATATTTATTCTCGCGGATAAGTCTATCTCTCTCCATTTGAATGCTAAGAAGAGTTTCATGGAAATCTGCTAGGGCCTTAGTGCCATTTTTAATTGCACGATCTTTTTCGTCAATAAGATCACTATTCTTACTTCTTAATCTATTGATTTCTTCTTTTGAATCAAGATAAAGGCGTTTAAACTTATTAGTTAAACTTAAATTGAATTTGTGCTCAATCTTTAAAAGATTAAGTTTGGATTTAAGTTCATCTACAAAGAGGGACCGAATTTGATCATCTGAGAAACTACTTAAAGAATTATTAAGGCGAGCAAGAAGGGTACTCTCATCTACAGGTTCAGGAAAATATTAGAGGAATGTAGCCTCGTCAGTAAGACCATAAATATCTGCAAAATGGTTGCTTGAATAAGCTGCGATAGGGTGAGAATAATTAAAAGAGAAAAGAAATGAATCATACAATAGAGTTGTTGATTAGCTTTATCAAGATCAGAGATTTTTTGCTTATCAACTGAAGCTTCAGTCTCCAGCTGCTTATTTTTCCTGCGAAGCTCAGCAACTTCAATTTCTAGTTTTTCTTTATCCTGGCGAAGATTAGCGGCGTTCTTTTCATAAATAATACGTCTATTATCCAAATCAAAAGCAACAGCAAAAGAAGCTCTTCCAACCTACGATAGAACTATATAAGTCAAGATCTGGTAAAAATATCAATAAATACATAAAAAGGATGAAAAGGTAGAAACATACCAGGCTGCCAAGTGAATTTAAGAGACATGGAGTCAGCGATCTTGAAACCCCGCGAAGGGAGTCATTATCGGCTAATATGGGAGCATCGCAGATTTTGGCGAGAGAATGGGATATTCCATTAATAGCTTCATATCCATACTCATTTGGGATACCAAATGTACCATCGCCAAAAAATCTTGATAGTTGAGCCATTGCAGACTCAGAAGAAGAGGAATCCTTTATGGAAGGAACATCATTATCAAAACCAAAATTATCATCATCGAAATCAACACTTAAATTTTCTGGAATAGATTGAGGAGTGGAAGAAGAAGAGAGTTGGGTTTTTCTTCTCTTTAAGGGAGGATCGTCAGATCCCTCACTGCGAGGAGCAGTAGGCTTCCCTTTGGGAAGAGCAGTAGATTTCCCCTTGCGATCAACTGAAGATTTCATAGATTTCACCTTGGTTTTCGTAGGTTTTATTGGTTCTAATTCTTCGATTTCCTGCGAACACAGATGAAGATAAGAAATAGGGGCAACAATATATTGTTAAAATTCATGAAAAGATATTTCTTACTTCATCTGTGAAAGATTTAAGAACTAAGAAAGTGATGGGTTTCCTAAAGTTCTGGTAATTGAGTTTCATCATGTCAATCTGGAAAAGATCGAAGTCATTTAGCGAGAAAATGAAAATATAAGGAAGATGATGAATAATAATTATGCAAAAATTGGAGAGAACATACCTATTTGGTTCTTTCAGGCCAATAAAAGACCCATGGTTGATACTCTGTAGTAATCGCAGGTAGTGCATGGGAACCAGAGATATATGGACCCTCTAAAATTAGAGGGAAGATGAACCATCTATCATCGCTGGAGTGGCGAGGACCTTGATTAGTATTTGTATGCCAATCTATATCTAGAATAAAAACTTTATCATCAACGATCTTCTCTTTCTTCTGCAAGCGAACACCCCAGCAAGTGATATCCCTCTTCATAGGAATTATCTTGTAGTTTTCAAAGAAGTTCTCCACAGTATAATTTGCAGAGACAATTGGAACATCTTTAAATTGAGGATTCTTCGCAGATTCAGGGTAGCGAGATCCTTTATCAGCACCACGATAAGCATATTCAAGTAGTAATCGAATACAATCTCCACCCAGCTGATATACTTCTCGTGAGAACTTCTCATGAGACATTATTTGATAGAATAATGGAAGTTCAGGGTCATAGAGAGGAATGGGAAGACCAGCTTCAAGTTGACCTAGCGATACTATAACTTTCTCGCGAGAACATTGATAATCAGTAAATAATTTGAGAGAAATTTCGGATTTAGGGTTCTGATCTGGAATTGTGGACAAAGTAAAACCTTTGCTTTTGAGTTTTTCTCGCATCTCACCAAAAGCAGCCAAATTTTTAGCACCAGCAACAACCATTTTTTTAAGTATGGGAATGAAGAAAAAGGTTGAAAAATAAGAAAGGAATCACAGCGATAACAGACGCACAATTTACGTAAGAACAGTAAAATTGCAGAGAAGTTACGGAGAGAAAGAAGAAGAAAGTAAAAGAGGAAAAGAAAAGAATGAAAGGAGTATTTATAGAAGAAGAAATTTCTCGAAGAAGATGAATGTAATAAATGCTAAGAAAAGACATGAACGGTCAGATCGCAGCGGTTAGAGAGGACGTGTCATAAATTTATTAGAAGAGAGAATACGTGAAAACAGCTGGTGAAGGATACAGAAACGTGTCAGAATAGAGAAATCTGAAAAGATAAGTAGTTGCGAGATTTTAAAGTTCTCATGATATTCTCTTCTTCGCAGAAAAGACATGAGAAGAGGCAAGATGTAGGACCAGAATATCGCTACAACACTTCTCTGCGATATTAACAACACTTCCCAGCGAGCATCACCACAAGCTTTTTAACAACACTTTGCGAGTGTCACAAAAGAAGTCAAAAGAGTGACGTAATAGCTGATGATTGGAGAAAACATAAGAAAATCATGTTTTTCCCGCGATGGTTACAAAGCTTGCGTGAATGAACATTGTAACTATCGCAGTACAATCGCAGAACAAATCCGAAATAAGAGGAAAACTTAGCTGTCATCCATTATATAACTACCCTATAAATAGAGACCCAATATGTCCAGAAAAGGATGATGTATTTTTGAGAGTTGAGAAAGTCTTGAGGAGAGAGAAACTTCAAGAGAAAAGTTGTATTCTTGAATTCTTACATTTCCTGTAAACATTTCTGAAAATCAAATAATAAAGTGTCGTTCTTAATCTTCAAATTCGAGTTGGTTATTACAAATTCTTAACAAGGGTGTAGTGTAGGATTTCCTGCAACTACATTTTGGCGCCCGAAATAGGGAGAATCAAGCTAAGAAATCTCTAATTACAACTTGAAGATTTGAAGAAATTGTTAGAGTTGAATAAATGGCTAGAAGAAGAAGAAATACATCAGAACCACCAACAACTGTAAGGAGGAGTAAAAGCCTTGCAGATGGAGAAACAAATGAATTAGGAGAATCTTCAAGGATAAGAACAAGAAGAAATAGAACAAGGATTGAAGGAGAAAATCGAATTCCACAACCGAATCAACAAACACCGATACAAGATAGAAATGTGGATTACGATAGAGTGAGTGTACATACTTGGAGATCAGATTCGATGGAAGATGTAGAAGATCAACAAATAAGAAACGGAAGAAGATAAGAAAGAAATCAAGGAGTGGTTGAAGGATTAATTCACGGAGAAGGCGAAGATGAAACAACAGATGATCCAAGAAAAAGAATACAAGAGGAAAGAAGATTAGAGGCGGAAGAGCGTGCAAATTTAACAAGACAAAATCACGAGTTGAGAATGGAGAATTTGAGATTACAAAGTAGAAGATCAAGAAGTACTGTTAGATCAAATTCAAGATCATTAAGAGAAGAATTAAGGCGAAATTCCCCAATAAGAAATGCTAGAGGAAATATCCAAGAGGAAATGCAAAATCCAAATGAAGAGCAACGTCATAGAGAAGAAGAGGTAATAGAAAATCGCCATGATCCGCGTGGCGAAACTTTGGATAACAGACTTAACAATAGAAATTATGAGGGAAGAAACAACCAAAATGATGAAGAAAATCCAGAAGAAGGTAGGAGGATATTACATGGGCAAGAGATTCAGAGAAATCGAAGAATAATTGAGGAAGAAATTGAGCGACATTATGCTGAACAAGCACGATTAGCTTGCGAGAGAGAAATATTAAGGGCAGAAGTAGAGGAACAAGAGTTTCAAGAGGAAGTACGACAAAATAACCATGAAAATCGAGAAAGGAGACGTACACAAAATCGCCACAATGATAATATTCAGGAGGAGTATGATAGAATACAGAGAAGAATAGAAAGACAGCGAAGAGAAATGATAAGAAATGAAGAAATTCGCAGAGAAGAAAATAGACAGCATAATCAGCTGCGATTTCAAGAAGGAGGTGAAAGATAAAATCGCAGAGAAAGACAGTATGAAGATGAAGAAGAAGATGTATAAAATCTCGCAAGACAAGAACGTAGAAGAAGGGAAACTGCGTTAAAAAGACCAATGGATCAAAATTCAGCTGAGAATGAGCAAATAATAATAGAATTAGCAGAAATGCGAGGAATGATAAATAATAGAAGAGAAGGAGGCAGAAGGCAACTTTATGAAGCAATTGAAGAAGCTGCGAGAACCCCTTTTGCTCAGGAAGTACAGCTAAGAGGAATACCTCCTAAATGCAACTTACCGATATTAACCAGTATCTTTGATGAAACTACTTGTGATGTTCAACATGTTAAGGCTTATGTCAGGTGTATGCTGCAATGGGAGAATCATGATGCTGTATTGTGAAAGTATTTTGCATCTAGCTTAATTGGAGAGGCGCTAAAATGGTTCGAGGGATTGCCAAAAAATACTATAACTTCTTTTGATCATTTGCAAGCTACATTTCTGGGAGCATATATAAGCAACAATTCATCGCGGCCGGGCATTGAGGATGTATTTGGATTAAAACAGAGGATGGGCGAGAGTTTGAAGCACTTAACCATAAGATGGAAGACAATGTGCAGTGAGATGGCTGGAAGAGTGGATGAAAGATATCTTATTTTGTATTTCATTAATGCAATGTTCGCAACTAATCTGATGTACATAAAATTTTCAGAGTCAAAAATACAATCACCATGACTGAGCTACGAGAACTGCAAGAAGAATACATTGCTTTGGAGGAGAAACAAAATGAAATAGAATCATATCCAATCGCAAACACCAGCTTAGTAGCGGCAAATGGAAGTTTACTTCCTAAAATGATTAACAATGTGGCGAGCACCTCGCAGGCACAACAAGAGAAAGTGGTGATTGATAATCAGCAGAAGTTAGTTGCGATGGGCAGTCGAGATTAAAAAGAGTATGAGAGGGAGAAGAATTATTACAATCGCGGAGGAAATAACAAAATCCAAAGGCTTGATCAGCCGCAAGAAACCTATGGTGGATAGAGGAAAAATAACTTTAGGGGGCAAGGTAATCAGAAGATAGTATGGGAAGAAATCAAGATGCCACCCCTAAATGCTAGTATAGAAAAAATTTGGGAAGCTATCATTTTGATGGAAAATATACCATCCCCATGGAATATGGGAAAGGAGCCGCATCCAAATAATCGGAGTCAAGAATTTTGTCCTTACCATCACTTTCATGGTCACACAATAAATGATTGCAGGAATGTAAAGAGAATAATTTTAAGGATGATTGACCAAGGAAAGCTAAACCACTTTTTAATAGGACATCCACAATCTCAGCGATTTCCACCAGTACCAGAAATTCGCAGGGTAAATACTGTAAAAGGAGCAGAAATATTCGTAATAGAAGTTGGGGCTAAAGTAAAAAATTTGTTTTGTAATTCCATTGTACATTCACACAGAACTATTGAGGATTTCCATGATAATGTTCTAAGCAGAGCCTTCGCGAGAGACACAGATGGAAGAGAGATAATGAATATTGTGAGAGCCTCGCCATTAGAAGAATGGCAAAAGAAAACTATATCTTTCACTGCATAAGAAGTACCAGAGCATGGCGAGCAGCATGATAATCCATTGGTGGTAAGGTTAGAGATAAATCCAAAGCAAGTAGAAGAAGAATATGAAGAAAATGATGATGAAAATGAAGATTCTTGGGCCATAAATAGAGTTCTAATAGACACAGGCAGTTCAGATGACATCTTATTCTATCATACCTACAAAACCATGGGTGGAAGAGACGAAGATCTAACACCATCAACATATAAAATCTATGGCTTTAATGGAACAGCTAACAAACCAAAAGGGGAAATTGCAATGTGGATTCCATTAAAAGGAATATCTTCAAAGATTTTGTTCTGTGTTGTGGACATTGAATCACCTTATAATGCCCTGATTGGTCGACCTTGGCTACATGGGATATTAGGTGTAGCATCTAATTTTCACCAGTGTATTAAATTTCTTCATCCTAATGGTGTTGGAGTTATTAAGGGAAATTGGGGAAAAAGCAAGAAATGTTATGAGATTGATATAACATCTTGCGAGGAAAGAGCTGAGAAGAATAGCAATTGGAAGTACAACATCAAGCAATGACAGAGATGTGAAAGATTGATGATTGATACAATAGAGAAGCGAGAGGAAGTTGATGGTGAGCGTCTCGCAGATAAAGAAAAAATAGAAAAACGTAACAGAAAGGCAGAACCAGAAAATAGTAAGTAGAAAGGTAAAATGATGAAATTTAAAGAAGCTTACGCATGATTTGTTTGAATAAAATGCAATTGAAAAGAGTACTCTGTTTGAAAGAATTGCAAAATTTTACAAGAAGATTAAAGAAATGAAATTTTATCAGAGTTACAATACTCGCGAGAAACGCGAATAAAATTTCGCAGAGATTAATAGAATGGAACGAACCTTTATGGCGTGCACCTTAGTTCGCGGATACAATTTCGCAAGAGGCAAATGTAAGACCTAATAGTGCGTCATATAAGGGGGTATCTCTTTACATGAATCAGGGATAAGGTTATGCCGCTGCTGGAACCTGAGTCATGTAGATGTTGGGGTTAAAGAAAACCTATCCAGGAGAGAGATCTTGGATTTCCAACTATATAAGGTTATACCCTGGTTGGACGACTGAGAATATCTTCTAAGAAGTGCAAAGTATGACCAAGGCGCAGAGGTACACGGTTGAGCCAAGGGTGCCCGGGGCGTACGAAACTACCCTGGCCATTCTTGGTAAGTCTTAGCTATGATGCACTTGACTTGAAGAAAACCCCACTTAGGGTGCAGTCTTGTAACTATAATCCATATAGGCATAAAGGACAAAAGGATGCGAAAACAACTGGTTGTTGGTAAATCCGGATGGGAGGAGCTAGTCTTGTATGGCCGATGTTCCCTCCTTGAAGGGGCAACCAGGGGGAAGATAAGGGTGGCACCCTCCATTAGGGAGCTGATAAGTGTCTAAAGACGGCAATGTCATGGGGCTTCATGATCGCAAGAAAATTTAGGCCTGTCATATTGTCGTGTGACGAAAATAAAAATAAACAGCGTGACAAAAATTATACAGAGGCAACAAGACAAAAGAGAAAAGTTAAGATGAGATCAATGGGTTTTTACATGAAAGTGTAAAGACGTCCTGCGATTTCATCTCAAGACGGCAATGTCATAAGGTTTAATTCTTGCAAGAGAGTTTATACTTATCATATTGTCGCAGAGATGTTGAAAAAATATTGATAAGACAAGATCAATGGGTCAATACATGCAAATGTAAAGACGTCCTGCGATTTTGTCGTAGAAAGAAAAATGTGGCAAAATAAGACCTTTAATTAGGAAGGCATAATAAGACCATAAGATTATTGCGATAAAGCTCGCAGGATTTATGATATTTGCTATTATACACATAGATCATAAAGTTATGCAATTGTTACTAGCGATAACATCGCCGATATTGAGGGAAATTTAATTTGATTTACAATTAATTTCTAATCTATACTCAATTTTTTTATATTGCAGATGAATAATAGAGGCAAGTATGGGAATGCATAGAATGATGAAATTATTATTCATCCATCATATGATAAAATTGCATAGATATTATTAAATGATACATTTATACAGATAATTAAAGGATAATAATTGTGTTGATTGATTATGTTGCAGAAAAAGAATTATTTTCTAAATTCGTACAGATAAAAGCAAAAGAAATTTGCACATCAAGTTGGAGAAACTCGCAGCAATATTACAAAGAAGCATAAAATAAATGTACAAAAATTACAAGGAAGATAAAAAAGAAGAAAAGGAATTATTTAGATCCATCACTTTCTTCATCAAACTTCTCTTCCTCGCCAGATTTTTCTTCATTACCATTATTATTGTCATCTTCATCTTCTCTAGATTCCTCAGCTTCGCTATCAGAGATAACTAGATTTGGGGAATCAGCTAGAATTTCCTTTGCGAGATAGGGATATGTAGAATGAAGAATACCATGATCATCACAGACTAGTTTAATGACGTTATTACGAACACGGATAAGGGCGTTACTAAAATTCCAAGCATTAATTTTCAAATTTTCCTTCAATCTAGAATACTTTTCATCGCGAGAAGATAGATTTCTAGCGAGTTGGCTTTTTTCTTCTTCTAGTTCATCAAATCTTTTACGATAGTTCTTTTCGGATGCTGTGAGCAAATGATAACAAAGTTAATACATATAAGGATGATTCAATCAGAAAATAAATTAGTGAAATCATAAGAGTGATAACATTCTCTTTCGGTAATCATATCTCTAATTAAGGAATAATAACCAGCATGAAGACTAACATCTACACCTAAATTATTTCTGGCATTATCAAGAACCATCGCAGCACAAGAAAATTCATCATCGCTATTAATAAGAAGACGAGAGCGAACTTGAGTTTCCCTCGCAAGAAGATATTTATTCTCGCGGATAAGTCTATCTCTCTCCATTTGAATGCTAAGAAGAGTTTCATGGAAATCTGTTAGGGCCTTAGTGCCATTTTTAATTGCACGATCTTTTTCGTCAATAAGATCACTATTCTTACTTCTTAATCTATTGATTTCTTCTTTTGAATCAAGATAAAGGCGTTTAAACTTATTAGTTAAACTTAAATTGAATTTGTGCTCAATCTTTAAAAGATTAAGTTTGGATTTAAGTTCATCTACAGAGAGGGACCGAATTTGATCATCTGAGAAACTACTTAAATAATTATTAAGGCGAGCAAGAAGGGTACTCTCATCTACAGGTTCAGGAAAATATTAGAGGAATGTAGCCTCGTCAGTAAGACCATAAATATCTGCAAAATGGTTGCTTGAATAAGCTGCGATAGGGTGAGAATAATTAAAAGAGAAAAGAAATGAATCATACAATAGAGTTGTTGATTAGCTTTATCAAGATCAGAGATTTTTTGCTTATCAACTGAAGCTTCAGTCTCCAGCTGCTTATTTTTCCTGCGAAGCTCAGCAACTTCAATTTCTAGTTTTTCTTTATCCTGGCGAAGATTAGCGGCGTTCTTTTCATAAATAATACGTCTATTATCCAAATCAAAAGCAACAGCAAAAGAAGCTCTTCCAACCTACGATAGAACTATATAAGTCAAGATCTGGTAAAAATATCAATAAATACATAAAAAGAATGAAAAGGTAGAAACATACCAGGCTGCCAAGTGAATTTAAGAGACATGGAGTCAGCGATTTTGAAACCCCGCGAAGGGAGTCATTATCGGCTAATATGGGAGCATCGCATATTTTGGCGAGAGAATGGGATATTCCATTAATAGCTTCATCTCCATACTCATTTGGGATACCAAATGTACCATCGCCAAAAAATCTTGATAGTTGAGCCATTGCAGACTCAGAAGAAGAGGAATCCTTTATGGAAGGAACGTCATTATCAAAACCAAAATTATCATCATCGAAATCAACACTTAAATTTTCTGGAATATATTGAGGAGTTGAAGAAGAAGAGAGTTGGGTTTTTATTCTCTTTAAGGGAGGATCATCAGATCCCTCACTGCGAGGAACAGTAGGGAGCAATAGATTTCCCCTTGCGATCAACTGAAAATTTCACCTTGGTCTTCGCAGGTTTTATTGGTTCTAATTCTTCGATTTCCTGCGAACATAGATGAAGATAAGAAATAGGGGCAATAATATATTGTTAAAATTCATGAAAATATATTTCTTACTTCATCTGTGAAAGATTTAAGAGCTAAAAGAGTGCTGGGTTTCCTAAAGTTCTGGTAATTGAGTTTCATCCTGTCAATCTAGAAAAGATCGAAGTCATTTAGCGAGAAAATGAAAACATAAGGAAGATGATGGATAATAATTATGCGAAAATTGGAGAGAACATACCTATTTGGTTCTTTCAGGCCAATAAAAGACCCATGGTTGATACTCTGTAGCACGCGCAGGTAGTGCATGGGAACCAGAGATATATGGACCCTCTAAAATTAGAGGGAAGATGAACCATTTGTCATCGCTGGAGTGGAGAGGACCTTGATTAGTATTTGTATGCCAATCTATATCTAGCATAAAAACTTTATCATCAGCGATCTTCTCTTTCTTCTGCAAGCGAACACCCTAGCAAGTGCTATCCCTCTTCATAGGAATTATCTTGTAGTTTTCAAAGAAGTTCTCCACAGTATAATTTGCAGAGACAATTGGAACATCTTTAAATTGAGGATTCTTCGCAGATTCAGGGTAGCGAGATCCTTTATCAGCACCACGAGAAGCATATTCAAGTAGTAATCGAATACAATCTCCACCCAGCTGATATACTGCTCGTGAGAACTTCTCGTGAGACATTATTTGATAGAATAATGGAAGTTCAGGGTCGTAGAGAGGAATGGGAAGACCAGCTTCAAGTTGACCTAGCGATACTATAACTTTCTCGCGAGAACATTGATAATCAGTAAATAATTTGAGAGAAATTTCGGATTTAGGGTTCTGATCTGGAATTGTGGACAAAGTAAAACCTTTGCTTTTGAGTTTTTCTTGCATCTCACCAAAAGCAGCCAAATTTTTAGCACCAGCATCAACCATTTTTTAAGTATGGGAATGAAGAAAAAGGTTGAAAAATAAGAAAGGAATCACAGCAATAACAGACGCGCAATTTACGGAAGAACAGTAAAATTGCAGAGAAATTACGGAGAGAAAGAAGAAGAAAGTAAAAGAGGAAAAAAAAAAAGAATGAAAGGAGTATTTATAGAAGAAGAAATTTCTCGAAGAAGATGAATGTAATAAATGCTAAGAAAAGACATAACGGTCAGATCGCAGCGGTTATAGAGGACGTGTCATAAATTTATTAGAAGAGAGAATATGTGAAAACAGCTGGCGAAGGATACAGAAACGTGTCAGAATATAGAAATCTGAAAAGATAAGTAGTTGCGAGATTTTAAAGTTCTCATGATCTTCTCTTCTTCGCAGAAAAGAAATGAGAAGAGGCAAGATGTAGGACCAGAATATCGCTACAACACTTCTCTGGGAGATTAACAACACTTCCCAGCGAGCATCACCACAAGCTTTTTAACAACACTTTGCGAGTGTCACAAAAGCAGTCAAAAGAGTGACGTAATAGCTGATGATTGGAGAAAACATAAGAAAATCACGTTTTTCCCGCGATGGTTACAAAGCTTGCGTGAATGAACATTGTAACTATCGCAAAACAAATCCGAAATAAGAGGAAAACTTAGCTGTCATCCATTATATAACTACCCTATAAATAGAGACCCAATATGTCCAGAAAAGGATGATGTATTTTTGAGATTTGAGAAAGTCTTGAGGAGAGAGAAACTTCAAGAGAAAAGTTGTATTCTTGAATTCTTACATTTCCTGTAAACATTTCTGAAAATCAAATAATAAAGTGTCGTTCTTAATCTTCAAATTCGAGTTGGTTATTACAAATTCTTAACAAGGGTATAGTGTAGGATTTCCTGCAACTACAATCGGTTTGTGCAACGTTCTCTTTATCATGGTCAAGTTGGTCTTGTTCACCATTCTACCAGGAGTTTACGTACGGTGACACACACTCTAAAAGCACATATTTAGACACGTACAAAGAATCGAAGGTCGGTGCCTCACATGATGTAACATGGGTAGTCTCCACTATAAGGGACCACAACTTAATACTGAATTTAGTCTGCACCTCATTTTCCACTGGCATGGTTAAATCCAACTTTAACTCTCATACAAGTAATAAATCCGATCACGTTCTCTGTCATCTCTAAGTTCAATCACTCTTGTGAGGATTTCGATGTAATCTTAGCGACATGTATACTATGTGACTCTAAACTAATTACAAGTTGGAGTTTTTCATTCACTAATTTACAAAAAAAGTTGAAAAATCAAGAAAAATTTACAATGCAACTGCTTAACCACTCCCCCACACTTAAACTTTACATTGTCCTCAATGTAAATTGAGTCATCCAAAGTAAGTCAAGGTAGGAAATCTTATATGAAACGTGACAAGAAATTAGAAAAAGTAAATTCAAGACAATAAAAAAAAAAAAAGAGATAATAGATACAAAACCAATGGGTTGCCTCCCATGCAGCGCTTGGTTTAAAGTCGTCAGCCCTACTTGCAAGAAGAATTCCCCATACACCAACAATCTGAAAAGTTTGGGATCCTTCCATATAACCTGTTTTGCAAATACTCGCTTCACACAAATAGTAGTACAAGAAAACAGAAGTGAAGCTATCGCCCCATAGAAGTTTCCCCCACACTTATTCTTTTCTACACTTGAAAGTGTATAAAGAACATATAAATCAGGAAATCTACGGTTTCTTCTTTGCAAACATTCATAGTATGAGAATCAAATGTTTCTAACGGCGGATATCGAGAAAAAAAGTCATTTAACAATATTCTCGAAAGACATATATTCAATCCAATAAGAGATAAAGGAGAAGGATTAATAAGCAACGGGTTAAACAAACCTTGCAACTCTTGTGTTATGGTATCCTCTTCATCCTTAAAAAATTCAAGTGAATTACTTACCTCTTGCACATCTTGGTCCTCTATCAAACTCTGCAAGAGTTCTCTGTCCGTTTCTGCCTTAACCAGGGTCTCGACATCAACATCATCATTACAATCCTTTGCAAGCTTAATTGGGTCTTCCATAACATTAATCAATTCGGTCACATTCTCAACATACTCATATTCGTCTTTATTTTCAGACTCACCGAAATCAGAATCGTCGTCGGTTTCCCAACCTTTATCACGACATCGTTTAAGTTCCATACAAATGGTCCTACTAATTTCATCGACAAGCTATTCCGATGCTCCATCATCTTCTAACTTGTATAATTTCTATGCAAGTTTTCTAACGTTCACACGCTTACCACCATTGACTACAATAGGTTTTATTTCCCATGACTCTTCCCTTTGAATGGGTGAATGATCATAACTACGATCCAGAGTCGGGTAAGAAAAAGTGTTGTAGAAATTGGTTTGTGCAACGTTCTCTTTATCAGGTTCAAGTTGTTCATGTTCATTCATAACATTCATACATCTCGGATAAAGCCAATTGGAAGTATAATTGTCCCACCTAGGTGCTTGACTTACATACCCACTACAAGGTTGTTGTTGGTATGTATGAAAATCACCATAAGGCTCTCTAGGATATGTATCATAGCCAATAAATTGGTTTTGATTGTATCCCAAGTTGGTGGGAAATTGTCATAATGTTGAGAAGGTTGAAAACAAAATCCATTGCTCCAATATGCTCCGTCCATATAAATTGGTACCTGAAACAAAAGGTCTCAAAACTATGTCAAAAACCAGAAAATAAGAAAAACAAAACTAAAACAAAAATAAGCGGCGCCAAAATTTGATCGGTGTCGTATGCGTCAAAAATAAATTACTTTCTCACTACTCAAAATATAAAAATATAGCAAGGGCAAGAAAAGATCGTTCCTACAAAGAGGTCTTGGGTTGTCAATATGTTTCGGTTTCTTAAATAACAATTGGGGGGTTTTCTTATTTTATGTAAACTAAAAGTAAAACAAGTAAAATAAACAAGCAAATCAGAAATATGTGAAAGTATTGGTCAGGAATATTTCATCTCCATTCACAAACATGTTCTTGTCATAATAATTAGAATTGATATTTAATCTCTCATTATCAAAAGCCCTAAGATACCTAGTCGAAAGAATATCCCGCAAATTTCCTGATTTCATCACACATACATGTAAAACGATGCAAGTATGAATTCTACCAAAAGAATAACCTAACGCCTTGCGCTAATCAAGTTCAATTCCCATGGAGCATTAAGATTCATGAAATTTGGCTAATCAATGCAATTGAAATACATTGCGCAAACAATTCGAACAAAAGTCATGGTTCACATATGATTATAAGGATATATCTCTACAATCTGCAATCATATTTATGCTACTCATGTTCAAGGATTATCGCTCGATGAAAAACCCTAAATTAGTTATAGATATGAATAAGAGTTCTACCAATTTGCAACTTGACAAAACAAATACTCAAATCATGTTGTAATACATCAATCATGCAACTATATTCGCAGAGAATCGTGAACGATAAATTGAGACAAAACTAATTCATTAAATCAAAGAACCATGTTTGCAAAATCCAACTCAAACCTTAGACCAATAATAAAATTCTAGCTCATATTTATGGAGTTCATAACAAGAAGAAAAAGAAAAGCTTTCATATTTTTAAACCCTAAAACAGAAGTAGAGGTCAAGATATTCCATAGTTGTTTTGTGAATGCTTATATAGCATTCTCTTTTCTTCCGTCTCAGTTTAGGAATGAACTAACACGGCCTGTGACTTGGCCCAATGCGACCAACTTCCTTGAGCCCATAAGAAAACCATGTCCATGTAGATTATGGCTTGTTAGTTCTCCGGAACTGACAACTTACTTGGTTCATTACCATTATCCCCTCGGTACTAAGCTTCAATCCATCATCGGATTCTTGCGGGCATAACAGCATCAACATTCCATTTCCCTGCAATGCATACATTCACAAATCTGTAGTTGTAGCCTCCAGTTCATGCCTGCTTTTTTCTCACCACCGGCGCAAACCCATATATCACCAGGGTGTCTTAATTCCCATCTCAATCAATCACAGCGACAACACCCTTCTCGGCTTTGAACTACACCACCAGACTCATAGCACAACCATTTACCAGCAACAACTTCATATACTCCATTCCTTGTCTCTGCTCTTGACTGCAATTTCTGACTCCAGCCACAACATCATCACCAACTTAGCTGCAACTCCATTTCATACCAAGAACCAACTTGAATTGCATCTTTACCTATAGCTTTTCCTGCAACTGCTCAAAACATCTCTGCAGTTGCATCTGACCCATTCAATCATTTTAGCTCACAACCTTGACACTCTGCCTAGCCACTGCACTAACACTTAACTGCAACACCATCAATACCAGATCAGGCTCATCTTCAGTTCATCTGTAATATCAACAGCTAGCAGCAGCATTTCTTTAAGTCAAAAGTACCCATCTCTTATTTCTCCATCTTCCTGCCACCACCAGCAACAACAATTCTTCATATCAGAATCCTAACCATATTGTTCTTCACCACCATCTCCACATCACTAACTGTATTCCTTCATCTACAGTTTCACAAGGATACTAAAAGATACCCATTCTTCTACCTTCCATCAAACCCTGGTTCACTCTTCCATGGCTGCAACATCGAATCACTATATCAGCTTCAGTCTCTCAAATTCATCATCAATAACAGCTTCAGAAACATGAATTTCCAGCCATCAAATTATCTATAGACAAATTCTTCCTTCTTGACCCTTCAATCAATCTTTCTTCTCTGATTTCTCAGGAACCCTAATCTCAATAATCAAACCAGTTCTTCACTTCAATCATTCTTAAAATTTATCTTCTCTGTTTTCTCTTCATTTGTACCACTCTTTGTCTTTCTCGAGCCGTAACCAGAACCACTCGAACCCTGAATTAGCACCCATGACCTTTCGGAGTTGGACTTGGTCGCTGCTTGAGGATATTTGGGGAAGAATAAGAAACTAAGAAACTGATTTCTCTCTACTAGTGAAGGTTATAACTTGAGATGGCTATTGCCACTCCATGATTTGATATAGGCCACCCAATGACCATTTGGTTGTCAGTCTTGGAAGACAATGCCTTAAAGAACCGTGTGCTTGCTAGCTTTGCCTCCACTAATGCCTTGTGCCTCCAAGTAAAGCCTTTAGCTCAAATTTCTCCTCTTTTTTACCACACTAAATTATGTGCCCGTGCTACGTATCGGACATTTTTCTTCCTTTTACTTAGTATGCGCAAGGCTTCGCCACGTCCCGTGGCAATGAATTTTAATTTGGTGTGCGCGGCATCACCCCGCCCCATGGTTATGAATTTCTGACTTGGCGTAAATGATTTACTAACAAAATCTTTACTGACATCTACCAGTACGCTTTCCTATAGAAAGAACTTTGTCTATGACCTTCCAAAATAATTAATAATAAAACCATATTAGTCTATTTTGAAATAAAGGCCCTTGGAAGTTGAAATGAACAAAAGGACAAATTTGCATTACTGTCGTAATAAGGATTCACAACTGCGAAATCATACCGGTGCTCCACCGGCAGTGAGATTAGACTTTCCCTTCCTCAGTACTGGTGTACCACAAATCTTGTGCAAGAAAGAATTGAGTATAACATATTGTCGGCAATTGAAGCTTATGAGATTTCTAAGAGTAAGAGGAGTGCCAATAGAGATATTTATTATATCTTCTGTGTGTATACCGTACACCCCATTTTGAAGGTAAAAACATAATTGAAATCGAACATAAGATATATGAGAAGACAAAATTTAATTAAGGTAATAAATGGGTAATTGCAACAAACGTGGTGTAGAAATTGTGCTCTCTGGTAGTTACCATGGAATGTGGATGCTAATAGACCACCACTGTACATTTCGAAAGTTAATCCTGCACAAATGAATCCATAAACGGTGAGTTGTAAACTTTCATGTGTAGCAAGCTAAGGAATGAGTAGTACGCCCCATAAAATCCAACTTCCGAAATCCTCGCTGATTTCAAATGTTTATTTTGCAAATATAGGTACGTAAATGATGTCATAATGGAAAGAGTAACATAGACAAATTGGAGAACACCAACACCATTAACACCAGGTTTAAGAAGCCCGTAATGTTGTACTTGCGGATGATCCAAATGAATGAGACCAACCTGAGCAATTCAAGGTTCTCGCTGTAATAGTTCCTCAATTTGGACTCATTTTGTGAACTTAATGGAAATCTATTTGTCTGTATTATTCATGCTTAAAAAAGAAACCAGTGGAGGCTCTTCGTGGTGCATGGTTATTTGAATAAGATTCATTAATGTGGGGTAATACCTATTTTCATCGTCCAGTGCATAAGAAATTAATTATGGCTCTGGTAAGAGTTGTAAACTGATTTTCCATGATTTTAATGGTTTCCGGATAACATTTAGGGCATCATGTGTGTGTTGAGTTCCTTAATTCTCAGTTGAAAGTTAGCATTCATTGCTAGAGATCGATAACCTGTCACAAAAATAAACGAAAATATGAGAAACTCTAGCCACTTCATGTATCTAACCTGAGAGAAATTTACATTCCATGAAATGTTACTCATGATCATGTTGTTTTATGTATTTATGTATAATAGTGTGCGTGCTGATATTAGAGTGTGTATGCTACTTACTACAATTTCGATAGTTGATTGAACTATTTTCTGCAGAATGTACCATTAAATAGGATACCAATGAACTAATGGCAAAACCAATACCTTGATAATGATCAATGAGATAAGGTCCTACCTGATAACCACCAGGTTTGTATTGCTTCTGATGTTTCTCCATAAAATATTTCCAAACCAGTTTCCAGCAAGTGTTTTATGTCAATGGACTTCATATGAGAGGTCATTTCTGCAATCCATGCATGTCATTCAAGCATAAAATGAAAACAAAATTAGCATGAACCCAATGAGGTATTAAGATTTGTTTTCTGTTCTCAAAATTAGAGTCTTATCCAAAATACTCATATCCTGTGATAGCACACAATATAAATGATGTATTTCTTATCCAAATATTTCAATCACTTTAAATATACATCTATGTTTAAAATACTAAAAGCCAGTATTCACCTTTTAAACGCATAAACTAATTTCTATCGATTGCACCTTCACCTAGTAAAATACTAAACAAAATAACAACATTGCATCCACAAACACGGCGTATTAGCTTCAAGAGCACACATTAATGGATTTGCATAAGATTTGGCCCGTCTAATCACCCGATTGTTGCAAAAGAATAGCATATTTCATTACTTAAACAGAAGACCGATACTCTAATTTGGAGGAAGCAATAGCTAGTTGTTTATCCGAATTGGCAGTTGAAATGTGAATACTCGCTTACGACAGAAACTGTGGATTCATATGATTCAATTGCCAATCAGGATCGAGCCGCTTAAACCAAGTTAACGCAGATTCCTTTTATGAAGTCAATTTAAGTTAGCATGGTAAGAAAAAATACCTCATCATAATTCTTTCCATGCCCTTCTCTTCATTATCCCGTTTTTGCTTCAAATGTAAAAGAGTCTGCATTCTCTTGCAACATGGATAACACTCTATCCAGGTTTACAATGATCCCATTCTTAATCTCTTGCATAGAAAGTCTGTAAATATATAAGTAAAAACAACCTTGAAATAAAATTAAAATAACAAAACCTGTAAAATTAAAGGATAAAAACTGAAATTAATCTCTAACATTGAATTTTGATTGGGCATAACATTGTTTCAGAAATTGAAATTTCCAACCTTAAATCATCTCTAACAGGCATCCTAATGCAATCATTAGTTTTGCATGGGTTTGTTTTTTACACAAAACCCATTGGTTGCAGAACCTAAAAAAATTTACACAAACCGAACAATCATCAAATCGTTATATTTTAAAATACAGTCACGGATTTAACAAATTCAACAATAAAAAATCAACAAAACCTTTGCTGCAATATCAATAACATACCACTAAAAATTGAAGAACCCTATGAATTAACCTAAGTAATTTTTAATCTATGCAATCAAATCTAAGAATTTAACACAAACCCCATTGAATCAATCTTCTCCAAATCGATGAATTTATTTTCAATCTAATCTAAGAATAAAAATCAAATATAAGTAATTTATCCAAATCGATGAATTTATTTTCAATCAAACAAACCCTTTGCTGCAACTTCAATTAGTCTCATGGGTAATGAAGAAACTCGAAACAACCTTCTTCTTCTTCTTCTTATTCCATCAATCAATCAAACGAATCAGAAAACCCTAGTTGTTAAACTTTAAATCAACGACATAGAGAGATCTAAAATTGAAAATAAATAGGTCGAAAACTTGGGAGGAAAATAGATAGATGAAGAGAGGGGGAGAAGGGAAGGTAGAAACGAAAGATGCAATTGATATATCTCTGTTGCAGCAGGAAACCCGAGAGGAGAATAGAGGGAGGAAGAGCTCTGGTTTTCAGCCGAAGAGTTACGCAACCGGTTTTCAAGAGATATGCATATGTGATTCTGATGTAGGTATTGTCCACACCAACGGCGTTACTTAACGTCCAGTTAAGTATCCGATGTAAACAAAGTGTAACTAATTATTTAGGTACAAATACTGACAAAGGTGTTGTATACCCACTGTTAGGCAGACGGTGTTACTAACGGCCGGTTATGTAGTTGATGTAAACAAAGTGTAACCAAATTTTTAATATTCCGACCAATAGAGTTTCGCCAAGTGTCCTCACCATGGCTTTTGCATTAGAAAATACCTATTTAGGCCAATAAGAAGCAAGGGTTTCATCACCGTTCAACGTGGAAGCTTATTTTGTCAAGGCCTTTAAGGAGGAAGATGACTCCATTGTACCTAAATACTCAAAATCAAACATAAGATACATAATTTACAAGAGAAATTGCAAAGAAAGCATAAACAATAGATACATATCAAGGCGTTTAAGGCACCTATCAAAGGGTACATGTACCATGACATAAACAGTCACGAAAATGTAGAGTACACGTACTTTCCATGTCGAATATTTTCAGATGAACAAAAATTATTTCTGTGAGATAATTGGCATTTGAATAAATCTCTAAAAATACTATATAGACAAGACTGATCACATTATAACCTATGGTTGTGACTCAAGTAAAAAGTTTTAAGTGTTATATGAAAATTATCAAGCTTATGGTTCAATCGGCTAGTCTCGGCTAACCATCCATGAACAATGTATTTATACACAGTTCGGTTATGGTTCATCCTAACCAGAGTGTATATCTTGTTATGTAATCATATTTCAAAGATTCATCTAACAATGGATATTGTTTGCTTGGTTCCAAAGCTATCTTGGCTTAAACCTAAAGCAACTTATACTTTAAAAGTCTATATAAGGGAAAACCTCAAGCAACTGGGATTTTTGAATCCATGACACTATTCTTTATGTTTCTTAGTTATAAACTAGAGTCGTCCTCTCCCTAAAGCCCTTATAGGGTTTAGCGACTAAAAAGTCTTTACTTAGGGATTTGTGAAGCCAAGTCCAACTATCTTTTATCTCGATAGTTCATTTATCCTAATCTTGTTTGATTGTTGAGATGCTTACTTGAATAAGACATATATAAATCACAAAGTTCTCTTCATCTCAGACTTTTTGATTCCACATGTTTAATACTTGTGAGGTGAATAATAATATAGGAAGATCTTCGGGAAGCATGAGTCAAGATTTTGAGGTTATCTAGACTTTTTCTATTGCTATCGATTTCCATTCTCACCTTGGTCCATTGTTCAAAAAGGAAATCACACATATAGGCTTATATGTGGGAGGCAGATTGGTTTAAAGTCTTCAATTGAGTTGCAGCAACTCTTAGGCTGTAAAGGACATCAGCTAAGGGAATCATTTGCACAGATTCCTGTTGGGATTCAATAGGCATAAGGAGCGCGACTGTAACTGAATTGTTGTGAGGGTTTAATTCAGTCTCAACTACATTCCATTCCGAAGTCAATTGGTAGTAGGCTGGTGTCTGTAGCGGATTAATACATTATGGTGTTCAAATCTGGACTAGGTCCCGGGGTTTTTCTGCACTTGCGCTTTCCTCGTTAACAAAATTTCTGGTGTCTGTGTTATATATTTTCCGCATTATATTGTTTATCTTTATAATTTAAATATCACAGGTTGTAGGTAAATCAATCAGAGTGGATACATCAATCATTGTTTGTTGGATACGACTTGATCGATTATTAGATATTGATTATTGAGATCTTCTAAGAACTCTCACACGTAAATTAGGTTCATGGATTTGGTTATGTTAACTTTCTGATTATAAGAGAAAGAGATATATCACTGAATATTATTCCTCGATTAAGATTAATTAAGTTGAACTCTTGGAATTGTATTTAGATTTTGTTCATACAGGTTTCATAAAAAAAAAGTTGGTGGTGTATTTCGGTACCCCGACGTTTTCAATTGGTATCAGAGCAGGCAAGCACGTGAAATACCTAATAAGTCTGTGTTTGAAGCAATTTGACTTTATGGACAGGATTGCAATCTCGATAAATGTACTTCCAGCTTTTGATGGCACAAATTACTTATGATGGAGAATTGATATGTGCTCCCTTATACAATCCCGTGATTTTGATACATGGAAACTTGTAGTTACAGGATACGATCCTCCAACAGTTGTTAGAGACAGAACCACCATTGCGAAGCCATTATGATAATATAGTGAAACCTGAAAAGGCGGGGGTCTAACAACCACATACAATATTTCGTTAGGCAGACTGTACATGGACTAACTCCAATATAACTCCTAGATAATCAACTAGACATTCAGACTCAATCAAGGAAATATATCCAAGAGTTATATCACTGTTTCTCAATGTAATCAGAAAATCAAATAGATAGAATCTGTGAGCCTGATTATTATGAGAAACAACTTGAACGGTGCCAAAGACCAATGTTCAAGTGTCAATCAATTTCAATCAACAACCAAAGGTTGGATTTACCAATTAATTTCACTACGCACAACCTGTGATAAGCACAATATCCTAATCAATTATTACATCATCTCAATGATATAAAAGTGAATATAACTTGAGATATAGGTGGTTCAGTCTTTACTTACCTTTTGTTGATGAAGTTCTCCAAAAGCTTCAGTTGATGTTCGCCTTCAAATGGTAGAACGCAATGATGACTGTCGTGATCCACTGTTTCTCAACTATATTTATATCCTTGTCCGAGACTTAACTAATTGTAGACTAGAAATTAAGATATACTTTTGACAACAAGCTTAAGATATCAACACTTGTGAGTTCGACCGAGCAATGCTCTAGCAATCTCCCCCTTTGTCAATTTTAGTTACAAAATTATCAATACATATAGATAAAAATAAAGCTTCGATAACTTTTAAAATCCAACATGTCTTGATTTCCTTGGCATCTTCAACCCCTTGAACTCTTCATAATTTCAAGCTGCAATGATTTTGAACGTGTTCAAATCAGCATCGTTGTTGTTGAAGAACCGATTCCATAGCGATAACAACTTTTGAAAACAAATATTCTCAATCTTCATTATACAGAAACATAGTCCAAAGTTCAATTATATCTCAACTCTGAAGTAATAATACGGTGATATGTTTCTCCCCCTTAATCAACACTTACATATTTTTCATAATAGGCAAAACCTACAGATTATTGATTCACTGCCATTACATAATCATATGTAAACCATATGTATGTAGTATGAAACTACTAAATAATTCTCCCCCTTTTTGTCAATAAAATTAACAAATGTACGAAAACCGCGGGATCGTATGAATACAACCAAAATATATGTCAATTTTTAAGAAAGTTTTGAGATTCCACATTATAACATAGTTAAAATGCAAATCCTCATAAGATATAAGCATCCCCTTTCATTTCCACAGCCACACTCCCCACAAAGATATTACAACTAAGCACAAGTTCATTTAGAACTCTCCCCCATTTGATGTCATTCCAAATAGAACAACATGAGTAACCTTGCTTTATAAAAAGAAGGATTTTATTGGACATTAACAAATCACATGGATTTATATCCGAAAAATCGACTTAAAATAATCTCTACGCCAGTTACGGACAAAAGATAATTTTGGTCGAAATGATTCAACATAAGAGAATCTTACGGAGTGTGTCAAGCAGTAAAAACACAAAAGTATGATCACAAGTAGATCAATACTGCAAGAAAATTCCAAAGAGTTTGTTCTATTTTCCGTTTATTAAAAAACATAATAGATTTAACTTCTGAGCATATATGAAATATCATCTCGATTCACGAAAACGTGGAGGCACATATATTTCATAAGACTTTTGCAATAATTAAACCAATAATGATTACATACTGCCAGTTCATCTTCCAAAAACTCTAGAAGTTAAATAAATAAATCTAACAACATGCAAGATGGAAAAACGTTGGAAATGCTTGTGTAATCACAATTTTTGCTATACCAAACCCTAGTTATCCTTCTCAAAAATAAGATAAACTCTTACAAGAAGTTTTCTAGAAAATAAGAAAACAAAATCATATGTAGTCTGCGACTTGCGTTTTGAGAGAGCCGAGGTCATCAGAGGCTTTTCCCAGTTCCAAATTGAGAAGTTTGAGATCCCTTTTGGCAACAGATAATTATTCGAAAACCACTTTGATGTCACTCATAATGTTTCCAACCAAATATTAGGACATCTGAACTGGTCTTGACCCTGTGTGTTCTTGAGAATAGTAACATGATATGTTGATAGAATTATCATAGAAATCAACAATACCCGTGGAGCCATCATCCTCCTTTTTCTTGTTATCTTCCTTTATGTTGTTTGAAAACTTAGAAGCATTCATGGTTTGTGAATGTTCGTGAGTTATTATAGCACTTTTGTATATAATACAAGGTGAGTGAACATTATATATATCACAGTTTCTAGGTTAAAAACCTAAGGGAAGAGAGATTTTATCTAGAATCTTCTGAAGAGAATTTGACTCAAAGGTTCTGGCCAATTTTGGAACTTAATACATATGGGTCCATGAGCACAAGAGTGGTGTCCGGACTCATTTAAATAGACAATTATAATCAACCTTTTTCTTAGCTCAATAGATAAAAAAATCTAGAGCACAAGAGATAGTTGAGATGACATAATCAAAGACGAAATACTACTAGTGAAATATACTGTACACAATACCAAACTCATCAAGTGTCAGGAAAAGTATCATTCCTGAACATTTTGTGCTTCCTCTTTTTATGATCCAGGAGGAGGCACGATCTACCATAGTCAAATTATATTATGGTAGGCATCCGTCAAATTCCCATCATGAATAACATGACTCTTTAGCAAACTTCCATAATTTGTATATATTTTAGTAAATAAATAGTTTTCATTATTAAGGGAAGAGGATGTAAAATTCTTACCTGTGTTCGGCCTTCTCCTTGCCTTCCTGAAATCCTTGAATTTGCTGATCTGTTTTCTGAGCTCAAAAATTGTGTGTTCAACCTTTGTATGAAGGTTCAAAACAGTATGGTTATGTGTTTCTGAGACATAATTCTTTGGTATCCTTTTCTTCCCATTTCTCGGAGAAATATTTGGATGATAATTCAAGTTAGACTTTATCGAACTGGGAACATCAGATCTTGTATTTTTTTTTCTACAAGGTTAACCTTTTGAAAATAATTACAATTGTGAAAAGGCTTTGTAGAACATTTATAGGCAACACTTGGTTTATCACAGCGCTGATTCCTTTACCTAAGGGTTGGACATTGACAACCTGTAATGTTAAGAGTATTAGTCTTAACATATGATTTTGGTTTGATCACTTCTTGTGATGCCCAAATAAGTACATCATGAAGTTTTTCATTCCTTATGCGAAAACGAATTCCTTTTGCAGGTGACCGTTTTTACCGTAATAATAGCACTTATGAGAAGTGTTATATTTGGATCCTTGTGTGCTGTTTTTGGAGGTTGATATTTTCTCTTCCGAACTTCAACTGCTGACTTAGGTATTTCACTTTTAGTGGAAACCTTTGGTTGAAAAGAAGCACTAATTTTAACAAATTTTACCTCTTTGCTAATACTTGGAGCATCTATTCCCTTATAGCCCAATCCTCGTGCGTCACGATGAATTTTACTTGCTCCGAGCACATAAGATGATTTGTTTAAACTAGCTTTGAACTTTTTCAAGTTTTCTTCCAACAACTTGATATTATCATTAACAGCAGTTGAATCAGCCTCAAGTTGTCTTTCTCGAGTGAAAAAAAATACCTTCTATGTCTTTAAAAAAACTAATCAGTTGAGAGTTAAACATTGCAACCTTCCTTGCAAGTTTTTCTTCCAACACTATGAGATTTTTAGGAAGTCGTTTACATTCAGAGTTCTTTGAACATACTTCTTCTTAGCGATCTTTAAGAAAGGATTATATTAGATGATAATCACAATCATAACCTTTAAACATCTTTCTCATTTTCTTATTTTTTTGACAAAGAGGAGTCAGAAACGGAGTCAGACAAGATGTTGGTCATTTTCCTTTAAAGAGATGGTCAAACAAATTAATGTATTGCGAGACTTCCTTATCAACATCTGTATCAATATTAGAATCACTTTCATCAAAAAGTTCATCCAACTGTTCCTCTTGGTGTGTCTCCCAATTATTCATAGTTTTAGATGATGTGACAGTTTTCTCATATAAACCAAACTCTTGAATCATGTCTGAACAATTCCGTACTGGTGATACGTTTTTCGAGATTTTGTCTCTATCCATAAAATCAGACTGCTTCAAACACATACTTATTAGGTCTTACCATGTTTTCCTGCACTGATACCAATTGAAAATGCGAGGGTACCACAATACACCGTCACTTTTTTCTTAGGAAATATGTATGTACAAAGTCAATACAACTCCGAGAGTTAAACTCAATCAAGGAATAATATCTAGAGTTATCTCTCTCTTGCGATTCAAACGTTTACAAAAACAAATACGTGAATCTAATCACAAAGATATTACTTGGAAAATACCAAAGACCAATATCCAAGAATCAATCAAGTGGTATCCAACAAACTAGGTCGGATGTTTCTACTATGATTGATCAACACACAACCTGTGATATTTCAATTATAAAGATAAAGATTATAATGTTGAGAAGAAATAAAACAGATACCAGAAGTTTTGTTAACGAGAAAACATCAAATGCAGAAAAACCCTGGTACCTAGTACATATTGAACACCAAACTTTATTAAGCCGCTACAGACACTAGCCTACTACCAATTAACTTCAAACTGGAATGTAGTTGAGCCCTAAAAGGAATCCCACCGATTAAGGTACAGTTGCACTCCTTACGCCTCTTGAATCCCAGAAAGACTCCGCGTAATTGATTCCCTTAGATGACGTCACACCAACTAAGAGTTGCTTCAACTCAATTGAAGATTTTAAACCAAATCCTCTCACGGATTAAGCCTATATATGATTTCATGTTACAATCAAATAGTTTGATCAAGGGTGTGTAAATCGATAGCAATAGACAAAGTCTAGTTAACCTCAAAATTTGGACTTATGCAATCCGAAGTGCACCCTAGATTATTATTCACCTCACAAGTATAAAACCTGTGAAATCAACAAAGTTTGAGACTAAGTGAACTTTGATGATTTCTATTTATCTTTATCAAGTGAGTGGCTCAACAATCTATCAAGATCGGGATACATGAGTTATCAAGGAAAGATTACTGGACCCGGCGTCACGAATCCCTATTAATACTTTATAGTCACTAAACCCTAAAAGGGTTAGGAAGAGAATGACTCTATATAGAACTAGGACACACCAAAAAGTAGTTTCAGGATTCAAAGATCCCAATTTATTGAAGTTCCATTTTTATGGACATTCAAAGCATAAGTTGCTTTAGGTTTCAACTAAGATAGGTTTGGAACCAAACAAATAATATCCAATGTTAGATGAATCTTTGAATCTGATTTACATAAACAAGATATACACTTTAGTTATGTGAAACCAAAACCGAACCATGTACAAAGACTATATTCAACATGGTTAGCCGAAACTATCCAGTTTGAACTTAAAAGCTTAATATTCATTTTCATGAATACATAAGACATTAACTCTGAGTCAAAAACATGTGATCAAATAAGTTTAGTGTTTTTAGAGAATTGATCAAATGTTAATTATCTCGTTGTTTATAGGTGAAAATGGTTTCTGCTAATTTTGGTAATTGCAGGTGTTAAAGTGAGAAATAATTTAAACCCTAAACAATGTATTGCAAGGGAGTACTTTTAGATTCGAGAGATCAATCTGTACAAGTCCGGCCTAAACCAAGAAATGGACGTTCCAGACTTGCTTCGGTCACAAAGTGGAGGAGAATGGTTGGTTTAGGAAGGGAAGCGAAGAGAATGTTGAGGCCAGAATAATTCTGGAAGAGCAGTGCTTGACTTGTATCAGAAGGTGAGAGCTTTGAGAAAGCTAACAAGAGTTTCCTTTCTGAGTGTGGTATTTTCCCTGACCAAGAACTCTTGTCTCTGGTGTAAATAAGTAAGCCTACTTATACAAGTCCAAAAACAAACGTACTCTGGCCTCTTAAGAAAAGAAAACGGATGAGTTAAATGGGAAGAGGTGGTAATGCCTGGTATTGATGGGATTTGATGGAATTGATGTCCCATAATGAAGGAGCGTTTCACCGTTGCTTCTTGCATTTACTAACCGCCTTAATCTTATTACACTATCTTAAAATGGGCATTTGTGTATGTCGTACGCTATAGACCACCAAACCAAAACCCTAATGAGCGTCCCCCAGTTTGTGTTGATGTCTCGAATGTTTTTGGAAAACATGGAGCATGTTGTTGTGGCTCGGAAAGTCAAGCTAGGGAAACTTGCTATCCTGGTGACCTTCGACGGTAGAGATTTTGCATCTTGAGAGGAGGGGAAACCGTTGATCGTTGCACGCCTTTGTTTTGGTAGCCGCGTAGTGAGGGCCAGCATGGTGGCGCGGCTAGGTTGGCATGGCATGGTTTGGCGTGGCCAAACTTAGGTTTTCAGGCCAAAGGTTACCATATATCGTCTGGTAACCTTGGATGGCTAGGATTTGCTCCTGTGATTGAAGGGCAACCGTTGATTGTTGCACGCCTTCATTTTGGTAGCCGCGTAGTGAGGGCCAATAGGGTGGCACGGCTAGGGTGTGTTTAGGCTTGGCGTGTAGGGCCAAGGGTTCGCCTTGGGCGTGGCTAGCATTTGCTAGGTGCAATTTTGGCTTAGCCTGTGGGGCCAAGGGTTTTCCATGGGCGTATGGCGTGGCCAGGGCCAAGGCAAGGTCGCTTGGCTTGGCATGACGTGACTAGCATAGCTAGGGCCAAGGCAGAGTGCGTTTGGCATGGCGTGGATAGCTTGGCTATGTTTGGTTTGGATTGGCATGTGGCTCCAAGGGTTTTCCATGGGCGTATGGCGCGGCCAGGTCCAAGGAAAGAGCGCTTGGCTTGGCATGACATGACATGACTAGCATAGCTAGGGCCAAGGCAGAATGTGTTTGGCATGGCGCAGCTAGCTTGGATAGGTTTGGTTTGGCTTGGCATGTGGGACCAAGGGTTTTCCATGGGAGTATGGCGTGGCCAGGGCCAAGGCAAGAGCGCTTGGATTGGCATGACGTGACTAGCATAGCTAGGGCCAAGGCAGAGTGTGTTTGGCATGATGCGGCTAGCTTGGATAGGTTTGGTTCGGCTTGGCATGTGGGGCCAATGGTTTTCCATGGACGTATGGCATGGATAGGGCCAAGGTAAGGGCGTTTTTGCATGGCGCGGCTAGCTTGGCTAGGTGCGTGACCAAGCTAGGGTTTTGGGCCAAAGGTCGTGAGGTGACCTTAGACGGCCAGGATTTTCTCCTAGGATTGAAGGGCAATCGTTGATTGTTGCACGCCTTCATTCTGGTAGTCGCGTAGTGAGGGCCAATAGGGTGGCACGGCTAGAGGGGCCATAGCGAGATATGTTTGGCATGGCGCGGTCGGTGTGGCTGGCATGATTTTCCATTTGCACAGAGGTGCGGCTAGCATGGTTGGCATGCTTTGGCGCGGTCGGTGTGGCTGACATGATTTTTCATTGGCACAGAGGTGAGGCTAGCATGGTTGGCATGCTTTGGCGCGGTCGGTGTGGATGTCATGATTTTCCATTGGCACAGAGGTACGGCTAGCATGGTTGGCATATTTTGGCGCGGTCGGTGTGGCTGGCATGATTTGTCATTGGCACAGAGGTGCGGCTAGCATGGTTGGCATGCTTTGGCGCGGTTGGTGTGGCTGGCATGATTTTCCATTGGCACACGTGGGAATTAGGGTTTGGCTTGTCGTAACCCTGATTTGAAAAATATACCCTGGTAATTATTTTAGAGACACATTAAAGGTTTCAGTAAATGTGCCTAGTAAATGCTTTATCACTTAAATATTGTGACGTCATTGTCTGCTAGGGTTTAGTGTTTTACGATTTTAACCCTAAACTAAAAACCACCATCAACATTAAGTCCCCTGCTTAGCTCGGAACAGGTGCCTTGTTGCGAGGTAAGCTTATAATGGTGACATACAAGGACGGAATCGAGGTGTAAATCATTGCAAAGATGGTCAGGAGAATCCGACTAACCTTTTTGAGTGGTAAAGAGAGTTTTGGCTTCCCATGTTGGCGGCCCTGCGTAAGTTGTACTTGGAATTCATAGCGTGGAGTGGTGGGGCGAAAGTTACCGGCTTGGTTTGGTCGTACATCTCCAAGGCAAATGGGGCGCGGTCTTGGGAGGCGACGCAAGTGGACAGCTTGGCTCGAGGGGCCAAGAGGTTGCATGGTCTTGGTGAGGTGAGCGAGCGTGGATGATAGGGTCATTCAGTGGAGCAGGTGGCTTGGCATAGTGTGGCCTTGACAAGATGAGACATACTCGGACGGACAGGCGTAGTGGGCTACGGCAATGGCATAGTAGAACTGCAAGGGCGGCTAGGCGTGGTGGGGCCACGATGATGGAGCGAGGGCTTGGCCGGGGCCGTGGCAAGGTGATGCATTTTATTTTCGAGGCTAGTCTCCCGGCCGTGATTCCAGCATGTTCCACTTTTTCAGCCTGCGTTTCTCCTTCTTCCTTTAGGGCTTCCATAGTATTTACTCCTGGTGAAGTTGTGTCGTCTTCCCAATTTTCAACAAAGATTTCTTCTCGTCAAGTCCAACTTACATCATGTCGATCAGAAGCGAATATTCCTCGAGTCGACCAGGTTCTCCAGCCAAACGTGCCAGACTTGATTCTCGTGACAATTCCCCCATCCGAGTCATTCGGGTTAAGAAGGTCATATCGGTATGTTCTCATTAATCAACATACGTTTCTTTACTTGTTGATGAATAATGAAAGTTTTCCTTCTGTGTAGAGGTATCCTGTTGGAGCATGTGTTACCATCATTGATGAGTAGAGCTGGCAAACAAGCCAAAACCCGCGGGTTTGCCCGGCCGGACCCGTGAAAAACCCGCACCCGGCTTGGCTGGTGTATAAACAAGCCGGGTTCGGTTTGGAGAAATGCCGGCCCGTTGGAAAACGGGTTAACCCGACCCGGCTTGTAAACCCGCAACCCGCAGTTATCTTTACCCATATTATAATACACCATACACGTGTCCCATGACTCCCCTTCGCGTCCCCTTCGTATAAAAAAGAAAAAAACCTAGGTGTAGCAGCTTCCTTCTTATTTTCCTTCTTCCTTTCTTTTTCTTTTTCTTCGTCCGCTCGCTGCACTGCAGAACAATTCATGTTCTTCTTCTGTGAAGATTACACAATCTCCACGGACCACAGCCACACAGATCTAAGTATCTAAGGTACTTTTATCTAATTTGTTGATTTTCCTTCAAAAAAAAAAATCTAATTTGTTGATTTTAAAATTATTCATTCTATGATGAATTTTTGGTCTTTCTCAAATTCAATGAAAGAATCTTGATTATTTAAGTTCAATTGATTGTAATTTTTGTTGGGTTTTGGATGCTTGTTGACTGAGTTTCAATTTTGTGGTTTACAGGGTTTCAAGTTGACGTTTGAAGTTTCAACTTCTGATCTTAAATTTTTGTTGGGTTTTGGATGCTTTTCAACTCAATCGAAGATAAAAAATCCACTTCATTTTTGGACTTCATTGTTGAACTGTTGATGCTTAAATCTTGAAATTGTGATAGAATTAAATGTCCTAAATGTGATAAATAATGCCATCAATCTATATGCTGAATAGTTGAACTTTATTAGATTTTCTCATTTCTTTGCATGTTGGATATTTGTTTGTAAAATTGTAATTGTGGTGCTTTGGTAATACTGTTTATGTGACAATATAACTATTGAATCAAATATCAAATGAATTAGATGAATGTTAGGTTGCACTTGCAGGTAAGGAACTTTAGATGGCCTGAATGTGGCCGGAAATAGACCAGAAATCAGAGGAAACTCTGTCAAATTTAGAACTGGAAAACGGGCGGGCTAACCCGTGAACCCGCAAGTTTAACCCGTTACGGGCACGGGTTGAAGAAATGACCACCCGTGATTAATTTCGACCCGCGGGTTTTGACCAGTGTTAACCCGAACCCGTGTAACCCACAACGGGCCAGCCCCGGCCCGCCCGTTTTCCAGCTCTATTGATGAGGATGACTTGGTTACCCCCTTTTTCTTCGAGATCGATCTTTCCAGCCACTCCAGATCTGGAAAATGCCGACTTAGGAATTTCTTGTCATGAGTATCCCAATGCAGGTTTGTTATTTGGAACCCACATGAGGTGACTTTCTTCTAACTACCGGAACGTTGGGGGGGGGTCCTTGTGCGAAAAGAATTCGTAACTCTTTACACAAAAATATGGAAGATATACAGACACATTTCCACCAGGAACGTGGTACAATATTGCTCGTCTGCTTTGGTTTCTATTGTGGATTGTCTCCTGCCAATGGTTGTTGAAATTGAGAGTATGTATATCCGTACCATCGCAGAAGAAGCTATTCAAAAGTGGGATAACATGGTGTCTACTTGTGAATCTCTGAAGTTCAACGTTAGTTGGTTGCGACATCGTCTTGAAATTGTGAAGGTCGACAGGGCTGGCATTCTTGCTAGCGTGGTCTCTGCTACAAAAGCTATTCTGAAAGAGGAGAAAGCCTTGGCCGTGGAGTCACATAAGGTAGAAGAGTCAATATAGAATTTGAAGAGCAAGACTGAGAGGTATCAAAGTCGTTTGAAGATGATTCTTTCTAGAGATTACCACATTTTGGACGGGCTTTTCCAAGTTATGTGGTTGTGATATGTTTGAGTTTCTTTCTGAGCATTTTTTTTTTTGAAAGAACAAGAGAACTTTATTGATTTGCTTCAATCAAATGAAATAGAAACTCAATACAGTATGGAAGAAAGTGAAAAGATGCTTGGCTATCCATGTTTGTGATACGGTGGGGTGAGGCGGCGTTCATGCATAATATGCCTTTAGCCATTTCCCATTGATGACCGCTTCCAGTTTTCCCCCGTCCTCCTTAATGACTTTGTAATACCCACTGCTGTATGCTTTCATGATTATATAAGGACCTTCCCATTTTGCGGAGAATTTTGGTGCCGATGCGTCTTACTGGATGTGCTTAGCAGTCTTCAGTACCAAGTCTCCTATTTGAAAAATTCGAGGTTTCACGGTTTTGTTGTATGCTCTGTAAAACCTGTTTCCGTATGCCCATACGTGTTTTTCTGCTTTGGCTCTCCTGGAGTCTAAAGTGTCCAAATCCGCAACCCTGGCACTTAAGGCTTCAGCTTCATTATGAACTCCGCTTGCTTCGGCAATCCTGGATGATGGGATTTTAATTTCTGCCGGGAGGATAGCTTCTGCGCCATAAATAAGAGAATAGGGAGAGACCCCAGTGGAACTTCTTGGTGACGTCCGGTACGCCCAAAGTGCCATGGGCAGTTGCTCATGCCATGTTCGAGGATTATCGTGCACTGTCCGACTAAAGATTCGAATCAGAGTTTTGTTGGTGCTTTCAGCCTGCCCGTTCCCTTGAGGGTAGTATACGATGGAGAAGACTTGTTTAATCTCGCATTCCTCGAGCAATTCTCGTACTTGCATGTTCACGAAAGGGGTGCCATTATTGGTGATGATATGTTTAGGTATACCAAAACGACAGATGATGTACTCCTTAATGAATGTCGCAATCGTGGTTCTGTTCGTTCCTAGTAAAGCTATGGCTTCGACTTATTTGGTAAAGTATTCGGTTGCTGTTATTACATAATCGTGATGTTTTGAGGACGGTAGGTTGATCTTCCCAATGATGTCGAGTCCCCAGCTATGAAAGGGCCATGGACTGCTTATTGAATGCAGGGTGGTTGTTGGTACATGAATAAGGTTCTTGTGGACCTGACATTCCTTACACCTCTGTACGAAAACAGCTGTGTCTTCCTCCATGGTCGTCCAGTAGTACTTCTCGTGTATTTGGAGAAATAATTTCCGCTTCCCTTGGTGTTCTCCTTCGTGCATCTCCTTCAGCATGATTGGGATCTCTACCTCGTTCAAACATCGCAGAAGACTCCCTTCAAAGATTTTACGATATAAGATCCCTTCGTGAAATACAAACCTCTTGGACCTTTGTTTTATCTTGGATGCCTCCTTCTCGTTGGTGGGGAGTACCTCGTCGCGAAGGTCACTGATGTATGGCTTCTGCCAGTCCCCGGCGTGGCCAATGTTGAAAATTTCTAATTGATGCGGCGGCGCTTGACAGTTAGAACAGGTTCTTTGAAGTAACCGAGCTTGGACCTCCATCTCCGACCAATAATATCCAAGGCGTTGTAAACGAAGATAGAGGGTTACCACCAATGTCTGTCCGCAGACCTCACCATGGATGCGATTGAGATGTTGTTGTGCTTCTTCTTCTCCGAGGCATCTTTACAAAGAGATGTTTGGATTTCGATGATAGAGTACCCCTCGAAGCATGAAGAAATCACGCAAAGTCTTAAGTCTGACCTTTCCTTGAGAGAGTGAACTGCTAATCTCTTGGATAATCGGTGTTCTCCAGTCATCAACTTTATCTTTTTCAGGCTGTGAAAGCCACGGTCCTTATTTTCACCGTCAGAGTTTGCTCAGGGCCTTCAAATCGCAATTACGATGCTAACGTTGCTAGGCAGTCGGCATGTTGGTTGTTGCCGCGCCCGATATGGGCTACTGTTGCGTCGGCGAAGTAGTTCAGTAGTTTTTGCGCTTCAGCTCTATATGGGGCTAAGGCTACCTCCTTTAGTGCGTATACTACGTTTACTTGGTTGACCAGTAGTTTAGAGTCTTCTCTTATTTCCAAACGTGTGGCTCCGGCTTGTTTAGCCAAGGACAACCCAATAAGGAAAGCTTCATACTCTGCTGAATTGTTGGTGCAGGGGAAGTCTAGCTTAAAGGAGTGTGAGAAAACTTCACCAGTTGGGGATACTAGAACCACGCCGTCTCTTCCCGTGCCATTGTTAGGGGTGGAGGAGCCGTCAAAAAACAATAGCTAAGTTTCCTCTTGGATGAAAGAGATTTATGGAAAGTCCCCAGCGAGGTATTCGCGTAATATTACAGCATTTTCTCCTGGAAATGCCGCCAACAAATCTGAAACTGCCTGTCCTTTGATGGCCCTCGGGGAAGCACATGTTATGTCGAATTCTGACATCTAGAGGATCCATTTGGCTGGTCTTCCTATCAGAGTAGGTTTTGAGAGGAGGAACTTCACATGACTTTATTGGACAGCAGGTAGTGCCTGAATTTCTGGATGGAGTAGACCAAGGCTAGGAATGCCTTTTCTGCTTTGGGATACCAGAGTTTGGCATCTCTCAAAGTCCGACTAGAATAGTATATGGGGTATTCAATCCCTTCGTCATCTTCTTGGGAGAGGACATCTCCGACAGCAGTGTCACTGAAAGCGGTGTAGAGGTGTAGCGGTCTTCCTTGCATGGGTGATCTCATGACAGCCAGGGAAGATAACGTTCGTTGAATCTTCCGGAATGCCTCATGTTGTAATGGGGTCTAGACAAAGCTTGCTCCTTTCTTTAGTAAGGGGGTGAACGAAGCAATAAGTTGAGCCAATCCGGGTATGAAGCGGCGGATGTAGTTTATTTTGCCCATGAAACTCTGGAGTTCCTTCACGTTATGCGGTGGTGGCATTTTGAGGATGGCTTGCGTTTTGGTTGGGTCAACTTTGATCCCCTCAGATGTTACTTGGAAGCCTAGGAACTTGCCCGGGGAGACACCGAAAGCACACTTTAACGGATTTATTTTTAGCTTGTATTCGCGGCATCTTTCGAACACCTGCTGTAGAATCCCTGCGTGGGCCGCCCGAGTTTTTGACTTGACTACTATGTCATCTACATAATCCTCAACTTGCTTATGCATCATGTCGTGAAAGATGGTGGTCATGGAGCGTTGGTATGTGGTGCCAGCGTTCTTCAGACCGAAGGGCATCACAGTATAGTAAAAGTTTCCGAGAGGAGTTCGAAAAGCCGTCTTGCTCGCATCATGCTCGTACATATTTATTTGGATATAGCCGTTGTACCTATCCATGAAAGGAAACATGCTATGTCCACTGGTGGCGTCTACCAACATGTCGATGTTGGGGAGCGAAAAATAATCTTTAGGGCAACATTTATTTATATCCCTAAAATCGACACAACACCTGATTTGACCATTCTTCTTTTTTACCGAAACTATATTTGCCAACCAGGTGGGGTGATGGATTGGTTTGATGAAACCAACCACCAATAACTTTTGAACCTCTGCCTTAATCTATTCTTCAACATCGTGCCGGAATTGTCTTGGGGTCTCCTTGACCGGTTTGGATCCGGATATCACATGTAAGTGGTAAGTGACCAGCTTCTCTTCCAAGCCAGGCATCTCCTCGTACGTCCATCCGAACACGTCTTGATATTCCTTGAGAGGTCTACCAACTTTGTGCGCTCGTCTATGTGTAGAGTCGAGCTTATGGAGATGGTTCGTGGAGATTCCTCATTCCCGATATTAACAATTTCAAGCTCGTCCGTGGTTTTATTGGTGTCGTCTTGTAGTTATTGTGGTGCGTCAGGTATCTCCTCTCGTGGCTCTTCACCAGGCTGGAATTATATTGGTCGGGGAGACTACGTGGTAGTCTCCCTTGTTAATTGCTAACAAGGGCGTTGATATACAATTTTCCCTTTTTCGTCGTGACCCGTAATGAATGTCCGTCCTCGCTTGGTTGGAACCAGACCCTGGTCTTATGGATGAAGGCGAGTGCGCCTCTTTTTTGAAGGTGTGATGTGAGGCTGAGTTTCTCCGCGGGGTTGTGTGGGACTATTTCTTTCTTCAATGGTCGTCCATTTCGGCAGCGGGGTATGGTGAGCCTTGTTGGTTGTGACTTGCGGCCCCTTTCTTGGCTCAAAAATTTCCTTGCCATAGATTGGTGCATAGGGAGATGACGACGCTGCGATGCGAATGACTTCTCCGTTTAGCGTGGTTTTCAAGCATTGGTGGTATGTCGAAGGAATGATCCTGTTGTCGTGGAGCCATGGTCTCCCCAGTATCACGTGGTAGTCCGGCTCCTTTTCAATTACTTCGAATCTCACTTTTGACTGGACATGTCCTACCGATAGATCCAAATTTACGTACCCATATGTATTGGTTTGGTTACCTTCGAAATCGGTCATGGTAGTAGGTTGTCGTGTAACCTCGCTTGGTCGTACTTTGGTCATCCTGAGCGTCATAAGGGTGACAACATTGGAGGACGCTCCTGTGTCGACGAGGGCCCTTTTGACTTCCACGTTTTTGATTCGAGAAGTGACGTGTAGGGCGCGGTTATGGCCTTCATATGCCATCATGTCGTTGTCGGTGAACGTGATATTATTAATGGACGAATCCTGCATTTTTTCTGTTTCCAAGCATGGAGGAACCAAGGGCACGCTTAACGTTATCCGATTGATAGCGGTGAACGTCTCCATCCGTTGATCCCTTGAAAGATGTAATAGTTCACATAATTTTTCCACCAGCGAGACCGCTTCTTGGCTTACGGGACTCTGATTGGTAGTGAAGTTGTTGGCTTGAGAGCGATCATTCGGGACGTCAGTCCACAGCTCTGAAGTTTCTGAGGCAAGCGAACCGCTCAATTCTACCGAAAGGTCGATGAGGAAGTCCAGTATGGCATTGACTGTATCTCTCATCAGCCCCATGTTTCTGGTGTGAATACCCTGGACCCGTACTAGGTCAATCATCCTTGGAGCTCCTTCGTTGGCGGTGCTGTTGGGCGTTGAAACGTTGTCGTTTTCCCGAGTAGAATCTGAGGACACAGATTCAGTCCAAATACCAACCATCCCTTCTCTTTAGATAAACGTATTCAAAGCCTGATATTGGGACCGATAGACCAATCCTCCCGCTGTGGTCGCCAATTGTTTATAGGTGAAAATGGTTTCTGCTAATTTTGGTAATTGCAGGTGTGAAAGTGAGAAACAATTTAAACCCTAAATAATGTACTGCAAGGGAGTACTTTTAGATTCGAGAGATCAATCTGTACAAGTCCGGCCTAAACCAAGAAATGGTCGTTCCAGACTTGCTTCAGTCACAAATTGGAGGAGAAGGGTTGGTTTAGGGAGGGAAGCGAAGAGAGTGTTGAGGCCAAAATAATTCTAGAAGAGCAGTGCTTGACTTGTATTAGAATATGAAAGCTTTGAGAAAGCTAACAAGAGTTTCCTTTATGAGTGTGGTATTTTCCCTGACCAAGAACTCGTGTCTCTGGTGGAAATTGGTAAGCCTACTTATACAAGTCCAAAAAGAAACGTACTCTGGCCTCTTAAGAAAAGAAAACGGATGAGTTAAATGGGAAGAGGTTGTAACGCCTGGTATTCATAGGATTTGATGGAATTGATGTCCCATAATGAAAGAGCGTTTCATCGTTGCTTCTTGCATTTACAAACCGCCTTAATCTTATTACACTATCTTGAAACGGGCATTTGTGTATGCCGCACGCTATAGACCACCAAACCAAAACCCTAATGAGTGTCCCCCAGTTTGTGTTGATGTCTCGAATGTTTTTGGAAAACATGGAGCATGTTGTTGTGGCTTGGCAAGTCAAGCTAGGGAAACTTGCTAGCATGGTGACCTTCAACGGTAGAGATTTTGCATCTTGAGAGGAGGGGCAACCGTTGATCGTTGCGCGCCTTTGTTTTGGTAGCCGTGTAGTGAGGGCCAGCGTGGTGACGCGTCTAGGGTGGCATGCCATTGGCATGGCATGGTTTGGTGTGGCCAAACTTAGGTTTTCGGGATAAAGGTTACCATGTGTCGTCTGGTAACCTTGGATGGCTAGGATTTTCTCCTGGGATTGAAGGGCAACCGATGATTGTTGCACGCCTTCGTTTTGGTAGCCCCGTAGTGAGGGACAACAGAGTGGCGCGGCTAGGGTGTGTTTAGGATTTGCATGTGGGGCCAAGGGTTCGCCTTGGGAGTTGATAGCTTTGGCTAGGTGCGATTTTGGCTTGGCCTTTGGGGCCAAGGGTTTTCCATGGGCGTATGGGGTAGCCAGGGCCAAGGAAAGGGAGCTTGGCTTGGCATGACGTGACTAGCATATATAGGGCGAAGGCAGAGTGCATTTCGCATGGCGCGACTAGCTTGTCTAGGTTTGGTTTGGCTTGGCGTGTGGGGACAAGGGTTTGCTATGGGCGTATGGCGTGGCCAGGGCCAAGGCAAGAGCGCTTGGCTTGGCATGACGTGACTAGCATAGCTAGGGCCAAGTCAGAGTGCGTTTGGCATGGCGCGGCTAGCTTGGCTAGGTTTGGCATGTGGGGCCAAGGGTTTGCCATGGGCGTATGGCGTGGACAGGGCCAAGGAAAGAGCGCTTGGCTTGGCATGACGTGACTAGCATAGCTAGGGCCAAGGCAGAGTATTTTTGGCATGGCGCAGCTAGCTTGGCTAGGTTTGGTTCGGCTTGGCATGTGGGGCCAAGGGCTTTCCATGGACATATGGCATGTCTAGGGCCAAGGTAAGGTCATTTTGGCATAGCGCGGCTAGCTTGGCTAGGTGCGTGACCAAGCTAGGGTTTTGGGCCAAAGGTCGTGAGGTGACCTTAGCCGGTCAGGATTTGCTCTTGGGATTGAAGGGAAACCTTTGATTGTTGGATACCTTCGTTCCAGTAGCCGCGTAGTGAGGGCCAACAGGGTTGCGCGGCTAGAAGGGCCATGGCGAGATGTGTTTGGCATGGCGCAGCTAGCTTGGCTAGGTGCGTGACCAAGCTAGGGTTTTGGGCCAAAGGTCGTGAGGTGACCTTAAACGGCCAGGATTTTCTCATGGGATTGATGGGCAACCGTTGATTGTTGCACGCCTTCGTTCTGGTAGCCGCGTAGTGAGGGCCAACAGGGTGGCACGACTAGAGGTGCCATGGCGAGATGTGTTTGGCATGGCGCGGTCGGTGTGGATGGCATGATTTGTCATTGGCACAGAGGTGCGCCTAGCATGGTTGGCATGCTTTGGCGCGGTCGGTGTGGCTGGCATGATTTGCCATTGGCACACGTGGGAATTAGGGTATGGCTTGTCGTAACCCTAATTTGAAAAATATACCCTGGTAATTATTTTAGAGACACATTAAAGGTTTCAGTAAATGTACCTAGTAAATGCTTTATCACTTAAATGTTGTGACGTCACTCTGTCTGCTAGGGTTTAGTGTTTTACGATTTTAACCCTAAACTAAAAACCACCATCAACACTCGTAGAAATGAATAATTTAAACCCACTTGAAAATATAATCGCCATGGTTAGTAGGTGTACAAGGTGCAAATACCATTGTCGTTCGTGAATCGGTTCAGTCACAGTACGCGTACCGATTTGTAAACATTTAACCAAACCAAGTTTTAGAGTTAGCATAACTTTTTAGGTTTGTGTACTAGTTTGGAAACCTTTAAACTGTTACCGGTTCCGGAGTTTACAGAACTAAATCGGTTTGCGTAACAGTTTGGATATACAACCAAGTTTGGAAACACAAAACTGTTTTAGTTTGCGTACCAGTTTGGAAACTAACCTCGTTCCATAATCACAGTTCCAAAATGGTTTGCATACAAGTATGCATACCGATCCGCTTCACGAGTCAGACAATTTTTTTATATGATATACATAAGAATATGCGTACCACAAATATGTAAGTCGATATATAGTTACTCTGCTACGTGTACGAGTACATATAATACGGGTTCAGACATATAACAATTTTCCCAGTTTGTAAGACAGATAACACTATCTTGTATCCGAATCTATAGTAGTTATATATTTCTATCTAAATTGATTTGAAACATTCCCGAATAACATCAATGACACATATCACTGTTCCGAGCAATTTTCGAACGATAAAACTTGCATCATTATTTTGATTCCGAACAATAATTTGTCCTTAACCGAAATTCATAGAGTATGAACAAATGTTCATTAAGCTTAGTCGTTATATTTAAAGAATTAATTATCAAGATAAACTTTACTCGAAATTCTTGTCTACGCATAATAGTCTAATCAGTCGTTGGACTCAAAATTCTTGTTATGCCTGTAATAATCTAATTAGTCATATGATAAATTCTCATAGATAAAAGGATGAATATAACTTGAGATATAGTTGGTTCAGTCTTCAGTTACCTTTTGTTGATGAAGTTCTCCAAAAGCTTCGGTTGATCTTCGCCTTTAAATAATAGAGCGCAATGATAATTGCCATGATCCACTGTTTCTCAACTACATTTCTATCCTAGTCCGAGACTTAACTAATTGTAGACTAGAAATCAATATATGGATTTGACAACAAGCTTAAGATAGAAACACTTGTGAGTTCGACCGAGCAATGCAAGCTTAAGATAGCAACACTTATTATTATTTTGATGGTTAATATATTATTAAAGTATTTTTTTTTTATCTTAAGCAATCTAAACGAGAATAAGGTGCTTGATGATGCAAGGTTAGAGCGTATTCCATTGTGAAATTTCATTACTATTCGAATAGTCTTTACATGCCTAAGTATCCGTAATCTTAGAGAAAATATTTCTCCATGACAGATAATAGACGGCAGAAGTAAAAGCACATATGACTCCTCCATATAAAGTAAAGTATTAATTGTTTGTCCATTTTTTTCAAATATATAATGTGTTTGATATTATTTTTTCATTACATAATTATTTTTTTGTGGGTGATTAACTTAGTCGACTAAGTCTATTTTCCTTTCTTTAATGTTTTTTTTATTGAGAAGGAAAAAGTATCTGGAAAGTTGGTTTATAATTTATATTCGTCTAATGAAATTGTAATCACCAAAAATTGGTGTTATTTTCGGATTTGGTTGAATTTATGGCAGTGAATCTCATGCATGGTCAAATAACATACTAGAAATTGAGTCCGATATCTTTGCTTTTTAGACATCAATCATGTGAGGCAATTTATTCAACATGATGGTCATCCAAAAGGAAGTTGTATTATTATGGTTATTTTGTGGATGACCACATTTGATTGGATTAAATCAACATAATCATCACCTAGAAATTTGGATTTGCTTCTGAACCACTAAGGTTTAATCACAAATACAATTTTTATTCACATATGGTAACGTATCCGTATCTTGGAACTTTGTCGAAGAAACTACATCAACTACTTCGGCAAATTATCTCCGAGAAGTTAGAAATCCATGACACGAGTCATTAATGTGTGTAAAGAAACATGAAGACTTGAGAACACTATAACTGGAAAACAATACTGCTTGCATAATAAAAAATTAAACTTCATCACCTAGCAGATTTCTACACAAAAGCATGGCAATCTCCTGCATTCAAGAAACTCTTTCATCGAAATTAAAAGTCTCGACTCAAAGCTTTACAAGCCGGGATTTAGCTCATCAATGGGAGCGCTATCATCGAAGTATCACCGTGTACGTACTTGATTTATCGAGTTGTACTCATTTTCCATCGTCAAGGTTTTTCCCACTGGGTTTTCCTTGCCGAGGTTTTAACGAAGCAACATAGGCATGTCCAACACTATCGTTTACAGGTTTTTCCCTTTTAAGTTTTCCTCGTATGTTGATAATATTTTATTTAGTGGTCATTAGGGGAAGTTTTATAAACTTTAGTTTATTTACTGAGATGCCTTTGTGCATAATATTAAGGTTTCCATTTCTCAGACACCAAATCTTTTAATTTTAGGTAACATATATGAAAAAGCGGGGGTGTACCAACCTCACCCAATATTTCGATTAGCAATATGTATGGACTAACTTGAGTATACTTTTAAGAGAATCAACTAGAATGACAGACTCAATCTTAATAAAAAGTATATCAAGGAGTTAATATATCTATCTCTCGATTTGATCTATACTCAAACAAATAGAAATCTGTGAGTCTTTATCAAATACAAGAAATATAAACTTAGATGGTACCAGTGACCAATATCCAAGGATCAATCAATTTCCAATCAACCACCAAAGGTTGGATTTCATAATTGATCGATACAACGCACAACTTGTGATATTTCAATTATATAACAAGATATAATGCGGAATAGAAATAACACATGCACCAGAAATTTTGTTAACGAGGAAACCGCAAATGCAGAAAAACCCCGGGACCTAGTCCAGATTGAACACCACATTGTATTAAGCCGCTACAGACACTAGCCTACTACAAACTAACATCGGTATGGACTGTAGTTGAACCCTAATCAATCTCACACTGATTCAAGGTACAGCTGCGCTCCTTACATCTCTGATCCCAGTAGGATACTACACACTTGATTCCCTTAGCTGATCTCACACACAACCAAGAGTTTCTACGACCCAAAGTCGAAGACTTGATAGAGAAATCTGTATCACACAGAAAAATCTATGATAATAGATAAATCTGTCTCCCACAGATAAACCTACGAGTTTGTTCCGTCTTTTGATAGAAATCAAGGTGAAAAGGAACCAATCAATAACCCGGACTTATCCCAGTTGGCCAGGATCCTGACTCTCAAACAAGAGGTCAGCGGTTCGAGTCTCCGCTCAAACACTAACAAACTAACATTAACATAACATTCTTTACCAATCAAAAAAAAAAAAAACCCGGACTTATATTCCCGAAGAACAGCCTAGAATTATCAATCACCTCACAATAATCTTAATCGTATGGTAGCGAAATAAGATATTGCGGAATCACAAATGATGAGACGAAAATGTTTGTGATTTCTTTTTACCTTGCCCTATCGTAGATATAATCTCAAGTCAATCTTTCAATTGAACTCGTACGATAGAAAATGGCAAGATCATATCGCTCAACTACGAGAGAAGTAGTTTCGTCTGGCTTCACAATCCCAATGAAGTCTTTAAGTCGTTAACCTACAGGGTCTCAAGAAGAAACCTAAGGTTAAAGGAGAATTGACTCTAGCTAAACCAACTAGTATCACACAGGAGGTATGGGGATTATTTTTTCCAGTTGCTAGAGTTCTCCTTTATATAGTTTTCAAATCAGGGTTTGCAATCAATATTAGCTTAGTAACAAAGCATTCAATATTCACCGTTAGATGAAAAACCTGATTCAACAAAGCTAATATATTTCAACTGTTAGATCGAAACTTAGCTTGTCACATACACTTGAAATGTATTTCATTTAGGTTTGAGTAACTGTATCTAAACGTGTACACTTAGCTGGTTCACAAATAGTTAACCAGTGGTTATCCATATGAGCACTTTCATGTTAACCGTATTCATCTTTCTCATAACTAGTTCAAATGACTTCAAAAGAACTAGTTGAAGAGTTATTCGATTGCTTAGGTCTTTATACATAGACACAATTGAAACAAAATCGGTTTGATTCATTTGAATCAATTCATGAACAACGTAGTCATGGTTTGCAAAGATTGCATTTCTTATAATTTATTGTTTTAAGTTCATGAACTATTGATTTGAGAAATAACCAACTTGGGTACGCATACGGGTATGTGTACCTTAGCTAGCGGATTTGAGTTTCCAAACTCAGCAGAATTTTCGGGTAGAAAAGTTTCTCCAGTACGCGTACCAAAGGTAACTGGTTTATGAGTTCGTAAACTCCAAACTCAACAGAATTTTCCAGAAGGAAAAGTTCTGCTAGTACACGTACGGGTATGCGTACCCAACCTGTCTCCTTCACCAATGCCGTATGCACACACTTGGTTTCCGGCACATGGATTTATACACTAATGTGCGAACACACTATATATGCTTATATACATTGATGGTAACCTCAACTCTACATTTTAATCATTGAAACATTCTTCTATAATGTTATAACAGTCGTTATTCACAACTATCATCATCAAAGCCATTTTCAAGATTGAAACGTCATCATGAATTTCGTCATGAGTAAAGATGAAAAATGGTTAAAGAGAAAGCTTACCAACACATATTTCGAGAAATAGATAGGCGAGTAAACTCGGCTCAAAATAGCAAATGTGTATGTATGAAGACGATCATACTTATACGACTTTTGTCTCAAGAGTAGAAGATAGAGTATATAGACTTTTGAGTGATAGATAAGTTCAAGTCTCCACATACCTTTTAGTCGGATGAAGTTCCACTGGTTCCTTGAGTAGTTCTTCGTCTTCATAAGATGATCGTCGTGGAGTCTGGAGCTCAACTACACTTAACTATCCTAGTCCGAGACTTATCTATAAGTAGACTAGAAATCAAGACATATAGTTTTGACAACTAAATTTGACAAAAAAGCATGAGATAGCAACGCTTGCGAGTTTGACCGAGCAATGCTCTAATAAGATATATATGCGACCATCGACAACTTCAATTTGCAATAAGGGAATCTGTGCTCAATACGGATATTAAGAGATTGAATGTTGCACATCACTCAGCGTACAATGCAATAGTAGATTTTGTGAATGACCGCAATGGTCGAATATTTTTTCAGAATGGCAGTGTAAAGATGGGGAAAAATTGTATAATACAATGGCAAGAAGTTGTCGTAGAAATAAAAATATAGTTTTAACTGTTACTTTATCGGGTATCGCTCATTACTTTTGGATGGAGGTCGAACACCATATTCTACTTTTAAGATACCATTTGAAGTCCAAGAAGATAGTAACATTGGTATTAGTAAGGACTTGGAGTACTCCCAGCTACTTAAAGAAGTCAGATTGGTCATATGGGATAAAGTTTCAATGCAACATAGATTTTACGCCGAAGCAGTTGGCCGTCTACTACGAGATATTCATAGTTATGACAGTCACTTTGGAGGTGTAACGGTTATTCTGGAAGGAGAATTTCGACAGACTTTACCAGTGGTGTCGAATGCATGTCATAAACAAACTGTTCGAGCATCCATAAGAAGTTCGTTGCTTTAGGATTACATCAATGTCTTGACCATAAACTAATTGTATGATTTGAAGAAGAACCAGAAAACTTGGGATTTGCTGACAATGGGTAGATCGGGACGAACCCTAAAGAAAATGTTAATCCACCACCTGACAATGGGTAAATGTCAAAACAAGCTTGAGTTTAAAGATAATATCTTCAGTGTATCTGTTAGAGAATTGCTCGGTCGAATTCATAAGTGTTTCTATATCAAGCTTGTTTTCAAATTTAGCTGATCAATACTATATCTTGATTTCTATTCTACAATTAGTCAAGTCTCGGATTATGATAGATATGTTTTTGAGAATCGGATATCATAGCGTTCTACCGTTTGAAGGCGAAGATCAACCGAAGCTTTTGGAGAACTTCTTTAACAAAAGGTACGTGAAGACTGAGCCACCTATTTCTCAAGTTATATTCATCCTTCTATCTATGAGACGTTGTCACATGAATAATTAGACTATTGCAAGCATAACAAGAATTTCGAGTCAAGTTTATCTTGGTAGTTAGTTCTTGAAATATATATGACTAAGATTAATGAACATTTGTTCATACTTGATGAATTTTGGTTAAGAACAATTTGTTGTTCATAATCTAAATTGTGATTCAAGATTATCATTCGAAAATAGCTTGGAACAAAGATATGTATCATTGATGTTATTTGGGAATGTTTCGAATTGATTTAGAGAGAAATATAGAACTACTGTAAATCTGGATACAGGACGGTATGCATACATGTCCACATACTGGATAAAACTGTTTTAGGTCTGGAACCGTAGTACATGTACTCAATACACGTACCAGGGTAGCTATATGTCAACAACAACTTTTTGATACGCATACCCAGTATCCATACCATAAAATTCTGTTGCTTGTGAACCAGGAATGGTACGCATACCAGTATGCATATCGTAAAAGAACTGTTGGTTTTGAAACTGCAATGGTATCCATACCCAGTATGCAAATCGGAAAAGTTTTGTATGTTCCTGAAATCGTTTTTTCCTTATGGGTACATGTACCATGACATAAATAGTTACAAAAATGTAGAGTACACGTACTTAACATGTCGAATATTTGCAGATGCACAAAAAATATTTATGTGAGAGAATTGGAATTTGAATAAATCTATAAAAACACTATATAGACATGACTGATCACATTATAACCTATGGTTGTGACTCAAGTAAAAATTCTTAAGTTTTATATGAAAATGATCAAGCTTATGGTTTAATCGGCTAATCTCGGCTAACCGTCCATGAACAATGCCTTTATACACGGTTCGGTTATGGTTCATCCTAACCAGAGTGTATATCTTGTTATGTTAATCATATTTCAAAGATTCATCTAACGGTGGATATTGTTTGCTCGGTTCCAAAGCTATCTTAGCTCAAACCTAAAGCAACATATACTTTAAAAGTCTTTATAAGGGAAAACCTGAAGCAACTGGGATTTTTGAATCCCTCACACTATTCTTTATGTGTACTAGTTGTAAACTAGAGTCGTCCTCTGCCTAAAACCCTTATAGGGTTTAGTGACTAAAAAGTATTCACTTAGGTATTCGTGAAGCCAAGTCCAGCTATCTTTTATCTTGATAGTTCGTGTATCCTGATCTTGTTTGATTGTTGTGATGCTCACTTGAATAAGATAGATAGAAATCACAAATTTATCTCCGTCTCAGACTTTTTGATTCCACGGGTTTAATACTTGTGAGGTGAATAATAATCTAGGCAGCTCTTCGGGAAGCATAAGTACGGATTTTGAGGTTAGATAGACTTTGTCTATTGCTATCGATTTCCATTCTCACCTTGTTATATTTATCAAAAAGGAAATCACACATATAGGCTTATATGTGGGAGGCAGATTGGTTTAAAGTCTTCAATTGAGTTGCAGCAACTCTTAGGCTGTAAAGGACATCAATTAAGGGAATCATTTGTACAGAGTCCTGCTAGGATTCAATAGGCATAAGGAGCGTGACTGTAACTGAATTTTTGTGAGGGTTTAATTCGGTCTCAACTACATTCCATTCCGAAGTCAATTGGTAGTAGGCTGGTGTCTGTAGCGGATTAATACATTATGGTGTTCAAATATGGACTAGGTCCCGGGGTTTTTCTGCACTTGCGCTTTCCTCGTTAACAAAAATTCTGGTGTCTGTGTTATATATTTTCCGCATTATATTGTTTATCTTTATAATTTAAATATCACAGGTTGTAGGTAAATCAATCAGAGTGGATACATCCATCATTGTTTGTTGGATACGACTTGATCGATTATTAGATATTGATTATTGAGATCTTCCAAGAACTCTCACACGTAAATTAGGTTCATGGATTTGGTTATGTTAACTTTCTGATTATAAGAGAAAGAGATATAACACTGAATATTACTCCTCGATTAAGATTAATTAAGTTGAACTCTCGGAATTGTATTTAGATTTTGTTCATACAGGTTTCATAAAAAAATATTGGTGGTGTATTTCAGTACCCTCACGTTTTCAATTGGTATCAGAGCAGGCAAAGACGTGAAATGCCTAATAAGTCTGTGTTTGAAGCAATTTGACTTTATGGACAGGAGTATAATCTCGATAAACGTACTAACAGCCTTTGATGGCGCAAATTACTTATGATTAAAAATTGCTATGTGCACCTTTATACAAGCCCGTGATTTTGATACATGGAAATTTTTAGTTACGGGATATGATCCTCCAACTTAGAGACGAAACCACCATTGCGAAGCCATTATGAGAATATAGTGAAACCTAAAAAAGCGGGGGTCTAACAACCACACCCAACATATTTTTAAGCAATTTGTATGGACTAACTTCAATATAATTCCAAGAGAATCATCTAGACAGTCAGAATCAATCAAGGAAATATATCCAAGAGTTATATCTATGTTTCTCAATGTAATTAGCAAATCAAACAGATAGAATTCGTGAGCATGATTATTATGAGAAACAACTTGAACGGTATCAAAGACTAATGTTCAAGGGTCAATCAATGATAGAAAAGTGAATATAAATTGAGATATATATAGGTGGTTCAGTCTTCACTAACCTTTTGTTAATGAAGTTCTCCAAAAGCTTCGGTTGATCTTCGCCTTCAAATGGTAGAACGCAATGATGACTGTTATGATCCACTGTTTCTCAACTACATTTATATCCTAGTCCGAGACTTAACTAATTGTAGACTAGAAATCAAGATATACTTTTGACAACTAAATTCGACAATAAGCATAAGATAAAAACACTTGTGAGTTCGACCGAGAAATGCTCTAACAGTTCTGAAACCCTACGTGGTAAATATATTCCGCTTTAAGACTCATATCTCTTTCACCGGAAGTCTTGCATGTTGAGAAATATATTTGTGTTTTCAAAAATCCATTTTATTCTTACGAATTATGGAGACTCCAAGCAAAACAACTTCTTGTGAAATCTATGCTCCAATGGTGTTGATACTCATCAAACTAAAAAGGAACAAGATATGTCTTATCCTTTTGACTCATCTCTTAAAAGGAAAGAGAAGAGTATGAAGAAACCTAGAGTGGATCGCTCCAATCAGGAAAGTGAAGAATATGAAACTCTTCTTGAAGAACTTAAGAGAACCAAGAAGGAGGTGCATGGACTGAAGATGATTCTACAAAAATCTCTTAAACTACAAGAAGTACTTGTCCAACAACAACCTAACAGGTTTACAGGAACTAACTCTTTCATTCATGAACCGTATGTTCTTATGCCCGTTGTTGATAAGGAGTTCGGAGATAATAAATAATTTTACAAAGATTTTAAATACTAGGAAACTTCTTGTGAGGATTTATCATTGTGTTCGAAAAGGATAACTAGGGTTTGGTATAGAAAATATTAGGATTACACAATCTATTTCCAATAATATTCATCTTACATGTTTTTAGATTTATTTATTTAAATTCTAGAGTTTTTGGAAGATGAACTTGCAGTATGTAATCATTATTGGTTTAAATATTGCAAAGTCTTATGAGATATATGTGTCCTTTACTTTATGTGAATTGAACTGATATTCTATATTATAAGGGACAATGGTATTTTTCCATATGGACGGTTATCTACATTTGGGACACATAAAGGACGGTCTAGATTTAAGTCTTTCAATGTACATTTCTAGCATATAAAGAAGGGTTGAGATTGAGCCACAAATTTAAGATTTTCAATCTACATTTTTAGCATACAATATCATTTATTTGGGAGTTACTTTTCCCATTAATGTAAAACCATTACTCTTATTCTAAATTAAATGCTCTTTAACTTAATATCTTTCATAATCAAAAATTACATTTTTATGTTGTAATTTTGTGATCTAGATTTTGTAGTTAAAAAAGATTCAAAACTATGGTTGTTCACTATTCATTTTTACTCTTATATTAATAATACCCATATAATTTTTTTTTATGTTGTCCAATACAAACCTTGAAATTACCTCTCTTCATATTTGTAACATTTGGATAACAAAAAGAGTATTTGTTTATCTTAAATTTGAGATAACAAAAATGGTTATATATATGCAGTTGACAAAAAAAATGGTCAATCTCTTAGCAGATTCATTAGGTTTGTTTATACATAGTCAACCATCTTGCTAATACTTCTTTTCAATTCAATTTAAAGTAGATTTAACTTTTACATCTTTTCGTCAAATTGATGATTGAAGACTCGAGGTAGTGGACACCTTCGTGTCAGGTATCTGTGTTGTCTCTCATTGTGAGTTTCCATAGATGCTACGGTACGTTACTAAATCCATTGTTTTCCTTCCAATTTATATATCATGTAAATGTAAATACACATACGTATTGCTTTTGAAATTGGTACGAGATTGCATATTTTCATTTTACCAATACTTTTTAAATCTCCTCCAATTACGACAAAAAGAAAAGTTCTAGCACTAATGTTTATTATACCTTAAATTTATAAAACCGCAAAACAGATAAGATCGAATTGGGGTTATTGACTCACCTTTAATCTTTCATTTTCTGATGTCAAGAGATTGTTTTTAGGCAATGAAGAGGGTGTTTTGGAAGCAATACAATTAGGAACAATATCTTTTTGTGGGATGTGTCACTGTAATTTTATGTCGAGACTCCATAAATTGTCATTTCCATGTATTTTATCATTGGCGTGGATGAAGGAGTTTTGGTGTACCATAAAGGTACAAGTATGTTTGTTTCCATGGGATGTGGTTCATATGCACATCTTTGATTACCGTGAACAAATTGTCAATTTTTCTAAATGGTTTTAGAGAGCTTAGTGCATAGGAACCCATCTTTGATTGCCTTGAACAAATTATCAATTTTTCTAAATGGTTTAAGATATCTAAGTACATCTAAAGGTACCAACTAATACTTAGATCCTTCACCTATATTTTACTCTGTAAATATATCTTCTAATATTTGAGCTTTTTATTTTCATTGAAGATACCAACTAACCAAACTATATATAACTAGCTTACACTTTGTAGAAGTCGATTTAAGAAATATTTCAATATTTAATTGCGTGTCCATTTTGTGCTACAAAATTATAAAATTATGGAAATTTTAGGTCTCCTCTATACTCTTAGGTCAAGGTTTTTCAAGGTATCATACCATTTCCATTTAGATTGGGTCTCTATTTTACTTTTAGATATCAAACACATATGCAGATAAAGAGAAACTCTCCCATGTATCATGTATTTATTCATGTATCATTGAAGACATATCTTCTTAACGATTTTTGTTGAATTTTACGGGCACAATGTACCTAGACATTGTAAATCGAATTTATAAAAGCCTACCATAATTGGAACACATTTTAGGTTTAACAGCCGTTCAGTACGAATAAAATCTAGCATATTACACTAATTTTCTTCACATGTTACACTGATAAACCTAAATAACAATGGTGGAAAAAGGTTTCATTGCCAATTCCATTGCTGATAGATCGATCATCGGATCCATCACACTAACAACAAATGATATAAAGTAATATACATGATACAAATTCATAGTATTGCAAAATCGTCACAATAAAGATGTGTTATTCCACGTTGAACTCCTAAAAAGTATAATCTCCACTAATATAACTAATCAAACAAGTGAAGCAAACATTTTGAAAACCAAATCCCGTGCCGTTATGGCACGGGTCATATCCTAATAAAAAAAGTATAGAACCTATTGTGTGTATATATATATCAATAAAATTACTCTTTGTTGTGTGTGTATATATATATATCAATGTACATCAATATGTGGACATCCTAACCACCATTTAATAAGAAACCGCTCCCGCTGATGTTAGTAATATCGACCAAAGCTTCGAATTCAGTTCAAGAAAGATTATCATTCCCCCATATTTCACTCGCTCAGCTCATGGTATTCTCCCAAGAAAAAAATATATAATCAACACCAAAACAACCCATACCCCCGTGCCGTTATGGCACGGGTCATATCCTAGTCTCATATATGCTCAAAAGTTAAATCTATTATGTTTTATGAACTAAAAATAAAACAAACTTTCTGAGATTTTTTTTGCAGTATCGATCTACTTGTGATCACACTTCTGTGTTATTACTGCACTATACACTCTGTAAGATTTTCTTATGTTGAGCCATACCGATTAAAATTATCTCTTTGTTCATAACTGGCATGAGACTAATTTAAGTCGATGTTCAGGATACAAATCCACGTGATTTGTTAATGTCCGACAAAATCCTTCTTTTACAAAAGTAGGATCACTCATTTTGTTCTCTGGGTAATGACATCAAATGGGGGAGAGTTATTTAATGAACTTGTGCTCAACTGTTATATCTTTGTGGGGTGTGTGGCTGTGGAATTTACAGGGGATACTTGTATCTTAAATCTCCTAGATGAGCGCTAAGTATCTTTTACTATGTGATATCATCTAAACAAAAGTTTATATGTAATCCTTTTAAGTCTTGAAGTATATATTGGTTGAATTCATTACGATCCCATGATTTTCGTACCTTTGCCAATTTTTATTGAAAAAAAGGGGAAGAATTAATTAGTAGTTTTTCACTACATACATATGGTTTATGGATCATTATGTAAGAGGGAGTGAATCAATATCTATAGGTTTCACATATTATGCAAAGTTGTTATCTCTACAGATCTTCAACAACAACGATGTTAAATTGAACACGTTCAGAATCATTGCAACTTGAAGTAACAAATAATTCAAGGAGTTGAAGAAACTAAGAAAATCAAGCATGGTGAATTCAAGAGTTTTTGAAGCTTTATTTTTTAATCCATATGTATTAATAGTTTTGTTACTAAAATGGGGAGATTGTTAGAGCATTGCTCGGTCAAACTCACAAGTGTTGCTATATCAAGCTTGTTGTCAAATTTAGTTGATCAAAACTACATCTTGATTCTAGTTTACAATTAGTAAAGTCTTAGATTAATAAAAGTGTAGTTGAGAATCGGACATCACTGAGATCTACCGTTTGAAGGAGAAGATCAACCGAAGCTTTTGGAAAAATTATTCAACAAAAGGTAAGTAAAGATTGAACCACCTATTTCTCAAGTTATATTCATCCTTCTATCTATGAGATGTTGTCGCATGATTAATTAGACTATTACAAGCATAACCAGAATTTCGAGTCAAGTTTATCTTGGTAGTTAGTTCTCGAAATATATATGACTAAGCTTAATGAACATTTTTTCATACTTGATGAATTTTGGTTAAGATTAATCCATTGTTCGTAATCTAAATCGAGATTCAAGATTATCATCTGAAAATAGCCTGAAACAGTGATATGTGTCATTGATGTTATTTGGGAATATTTCAAATTGATTTAGAGAGACCTATAAAACTACTGTAAATATGGATACAGGACAGTATGCATACCAGTTCACATACTAGATAAAACTATTATAGGTCTGGAACCGTAGTACATACTCAGTACACGTACCAGAGTAGATATATGTCGACAATAACGCTTTGGTACACATACCCGATATCCATATTATAAAAAGTCTATTGCTCATGAACCAGGAATGGTAAGCATACCTAGTATGCATACCATTAAAAGAACTGTTGGTTTTGAAATCGGAGTGGTATCCATATCCGATACGCAAACCGAAAAAGCTCTGTAAGTTCCTGAGCTCGTTTTTATCTTAAGGGTACAATACACGGTACGCATACCATGACATAAACAGTCACGAACAAGGTAGCGTACACGTACTTGCCTTGTCGAATATTTTTAGATGCACACAAATTATTTATGTGAGATAATTGGCATTTGAATAAATCTCTAAAAACACTGTATAAACATGATTGATCACATTATAACCTATGATTGTAACTCAAGTAAAAAGTCTTAAGTGTTATATGAAAATTATTAAGCTTATGGTTCAATCGGCTAGTCTTGGATAACTGTTCATGAACAATGTCTTTATACACGGTTCAGTTAGGGTTCATCCAAACTAGAGTGTATATTTGTTATGTTAATCACATTTCAAAGATTTATCTAACGGTGTATATTATTTGCTTGGTTCCAAAGTTATCTTAGCTTAAACCTAAAGCAACCTATACTTTGAAAGTTTATATAAGGGAGAACTTCAAGAAACTTGGATTTTTGAATCCCTGACACTATTCTTTGTGTGTCCTAGTTGTAAACCAGAGTTGTCCTCTCCCTAAAACCCTTCTAGAATTTAGCGACTAAAAAGTGTTTACTTGGGGATTCGTGAAGCCATGTCCAACTATCTTTTATCTTGATAGTTCATGTATCCTGATCTTGTTTGATTGTTGAGCTGCTCACTCGAACAAGATAGATAGAAATCTCAAAGTTTTTTCCATCTCAGACTTTTTGATTCCACAGGTTTAATACTTGTGAGGTGAATAATAATCTAGGCTACTCTTCGGGAGATTTTGAGGTTAGCTAGACTTTGTATATTGTTATCGATTTTCAGTCTCACCTTGATCCACTGATCAAAAAGGAAATCACACACATATGCTTATCCGTGGGAGACAGATCGGTTTAAAGTCTTCAATTAAGTTGAAGCAACTTTTAGTTTGTAAAGGACATCAGCTAAGGTAATCATTTGCACGGAGACTTGATGGGATTCATGAGGCGTAAGGAGCGCGATTGTAACTGAATTTTTGTGAGGGTTTAATTCAGTCTCAACTACATTCCAGTCCGAATTTAATTGGTAATAGGATAGTATCTATAGCGGTTTAATACAATTTGGTGTTCAAATATGGACTAGGTCCCGGGGTTTTTATATACTTGTGATTTCTTCGTTAACAAAATTTCTAGTGTCTGTGTTATTTCTTTTCCGCATTATATTGTCTATCTTTATAATTGAAATATCACAAGTTATACGTAAATCAATCAAAGTAGATACATCTATCCTTGTTTGTTGGATACGACTTGATTGATTCTTGGATATTGATTTTTGAGATCGTCCAAGAACTCTCACACGTAAATCAGGTTCACTGGTTTGGTTTTGTCAACTTTCTGATTGTGAGAGAAAGAAATATAACTCCGAATATTATTCCTCGATTGAGATTCATTAAGTCTTACTCTCGGAATTGTATTTAGGTTATGTCCACACAGGTTGGATAAGAAAAAGTTGGTGGTGTATTTTGGTACCCCCACATTTTTCAGTATCCGCTCATGGGAAAGAATGAACCAATATCACTCGAACACTTAACCGAGAGGATCATTTTATCTTCACATAATGAAGATGTCCATAGGATTAATATGGAGGCATTAGATAGTTTGCATGGGGAGGCTTACACATATCTCGCTGCTGACAAGATGGTTCGGGATGACCATGGAAGGGAATCGACGTTTACAACCGAATTTCTCAACAATTTGAATCCACCGGGATCACCTCCATCTAAGCTAGACATTAAAAATGAATGTCTGATTATGTTATTGAGGAATCTTGCACCAAAAGAAGGTCTTTGCAATGGTACAAAACTGATGGGTGATGAGGTGTGGACGATAAGTGATTGAAGATAAAATTGTAACCGGGGAAATTTTTGGTGACATTGTATTCATCCCAAGAATAACTTTTCAATCTTCACTTTCAGAGATAAACATACAAATGGAAATATGTCAATTTTCTATACGTGATGCATATGCGATGACGATTAATAAATCAAAGGTACAATCGTTGAAGTATGTGGGCATTGATTTATGTACTCTGGTGTTTAGCTATGTCCAACTTTATTGGGCATTGTATAGGTGTACTGCTGCAAGGAGAACAACTTTATTGTTGCCAAATGAAAACTAAAAATATGGTATATCCTGAACTTTTATTGTAATATCAAATCATTTTTACTTTTTAAATATTTTATAATATGGTAAATGTAATTTTAAGTATTCTTTAATTCGAAACATAAAATATTTTTTTGTTTTAATATTTGGTAAAAATATGGAATAACATCATTAATAATATCCCACGAGCCCAAAGGATTTGTATATGCCAAAAGCTTGACCAAGACATAAAGTCCATCGCTCCGAAAGCGCAAGAGAGGTTGAGCCAAGGCCTCCCTAATAATCACCTAAGGAAGAAGATTTAAGCTAAAGAGAACACACCCCTGTCCGACCAGCCTGTATATTTTAGCAACTTATAATGTCCACGATGATGCATTCGCTATTTTGACAGTGCGTGAGGGAGGTTCTTTCTATCTCTTTCCTCTCTGCGTAACAATTTTTCCCAAATAATTATCCAAAAACCTCTTTTATCCTATTTTCTTCTCTCTAAACCTAGCTTTGCTTGGATGTAATCTGAAATATCAGATTTACCAAGTAGATTTGGGTTTGTGTAATTAGTATTTCTTATTTTCAGTAAAAATTCACAGCATATTTGTGATTTTAGGTTAAATAAAACGGTGTTGCATTATAGCAATCGATTATATATTTTTTTTTCTATTTTCTGTTAGTTTCATTTGATATGGTAAGTTATTGTCATTTCTATTTTCTATGCGCTCTTAGAGTGCTTTATCATAGCCTTAAGAGAATTTATATCGATTTCTACAATCGCTTCAAATGGATCATTGAAGACAGTTTAATCCAGCATGGCATGGGTCATCGTTTCTATGAAGATCGATGACTACTGGTTCTAATCATGATGATGATGTATCAATATTGTGCATATTTGATATTTCTCTCATTTTATGGGAGATTTCAATCTTATTGAAAAAGAAGAAGGAAAAGATAAGTTCAAACGGCAGAATCAGAATTCAAATATCACCCCCAAATTTCATTAGTTTCTTATATGAAAATCATGTATTTGATACTTTCATTGTATTACAATATTCATATTTTTGTAATGGTGCTCGCTGTATGTATTTCATGTTATTCATCTCCGATATATATTGGACCAAAATTCTATGAAATTAATAAATTTACTACTTCATTTTTATTTTATTAGTAAGGACACATGTGCGATGCACATGCTTGAATTTTTACTCATCCAACAATACTAAATTTGAAAGTCATGAAATTTTTTTCCTAAAACAAAAATTTAATATTCTTATTTGTACTCGTTACGTAGATGATTGAAGAGCTTTTCAAATATATAAAATTTTAAAAAATCCGGTGTATATTTTGAAAGATATTAAGTGGTATTTATGTAAATATGAAAAAAGTAGGGACAACTAAGTAATTTAGGGGGTCTCCTACCAAAAATAACACTTTTCTTTATATTAGTACTAGTAAGGACACATGTGCGATGCACATGCTTGAATTTTTACTCATAATATTAAGTTTGAAAGCCATGATTTTTTTTTTCCTAAAACAAAAATTTAATATTATTATTTGTACTCGTTGCAAAGAGCTTTTCAAATATATAAATTTTTAAAAACTCCGATATATATTTTGAAGGATATTAAGTTTTAAAAAAAAAAATTTATTTTTAAAATAATGATATTTATGTAAATATGTAAAAAATAGGGACAACTTAGTAATTTAGTGGGTCTCATAACAAAAAGAGCTATTTTCTTTATATCAGTATAAAATAAGATTATTTTGACCATGCATGTGTGTTCGCCAAATTGGACCTGGGCCGACATGTTCTTCGGGCCCGTCTGGTCTGGCACGTCAGGGTAGAATGCTAAGGGCACCTACCTAGATCGCTTTTACACGACCAGATCACGAGTCAATACGAAACTGGTTATATCTATCTTCTTCCCGTCTGGTTATACGAAACTGGTTATATCTATTATCCAGTTCCTCTCAGTAGTATGGTTCAGTCTTCCCCACACTCTCTTCTTCCTCAAATGACCAAACAATCCTTAATTATCTTATTAATTTACACTTCCTTAATCCTGGAAAGCTTAAAAACCCCAGCTCTAATGGCTTCTTCTATATTTTGAAGTTTCTATAGTGTTGGTAATGGAGGTCTGCGAAGCTCGAGCTAGACCTATCCTGCTGGGCTCAAGCAGGGGATTTCGTTCTTCTTTACTCGCTTCTGAAAGGGCTCTGTTACCGTAAGTAGTAGAATTTGTTCAAGAATTCTTATTAGCCGAATTTTAAATTTAATGTTTTGGGTATTTCTTTCGCTGAAGCGAATTCTGCTTGGTATCTGTTTGTGTTGGCATAGGTATATATTTCAACCGGTACCATTACGGAGTGCATTTAAGATCAATGTTCAACTTGGTGTTCATAATTTTCTTCTGAAATCATCTCCTACAGTATCTGCTAGGAAAGGTAACAAATTTTTGACATTGAATTACTTAGAATACTGTGTTAGACGTTAGAGATGGTTGCTCAGTATGTTTAGAAGAGTTGGCGATGTTGTTTCCTAGGAGATTTTTCTTATCCATTGTTTGCAAAAGCATTTTTTTTCAATTCAATCCAATGAAATGAAACCTGAGGCACATGCTAGTTAACATCATTACCTGGCAATTGGTGATAGTTACAGAAACACTTGAGTTAATACTTGTCTCCTCAAGGCTTTCAATACCTGCTAGAAGCTCTTGAAATTTGAAGAATTTGGTTTACTTACTATACACTCAGGGTTCTCTTAAGATTGTGCTCACTTTAGATTAGGCTGACAGATTTAGAAGAGTGATTTTCTTGTGCGTTACAGATACATCCTCACAAGAGTTTTGCGAGGTGCTTTGGACTGTAGAAGCCGATTTAGCAGATGGCCAGATTTTGTACGTCACTGGGGATCCTATTACTTTAGGTTGCTGGGAACCTGTGATGGCTATTCGGATGTTACCGTCTTCTGAGCGCCCCAACTTGTGGAAGACAGAAGTGAAGGTAATTGTCTTCGAATGTAATCATTAAGCGATAGTGTAATATGTGTACTGGCTGAGTTGGTTACGAGATACAAAAAAGTTAACATATGGTACATGAAATTATGAGCTCTCAACTGATAGGGGTAAAGATCTTAGCGATTGAATCTGGGTATTGCCCACAAACACTGGGCATTACAGTGTCCTTGGGACACACGCAAAATATGAAATATTGTGTCCCTTTGTACATGGAAACAGTTGGAATGCGTTAGTCAGCTCATTAGTCTAATCTAGTTACACATATTATGCTTGCAGAATACTCTTTATGTGAAATCAGAATAGTCATATTTACATGTTCTTTAAATGGTCACTCATTGCCAGGTACCATGTGGGGCTAATTTCAAATATAATTATTTCGTAAGAGGAGATAAATGGCCTTCCTCTGATCTAACTTGGAGACCAGGACCTGAATTTTCTGTTTCCATACCTCTACCAAGCAAGCAAAACAGGAAAGTTGTGGTGCGAGACTTGTGGATGGAAGTTCAAATTGAAAAGATTCAAGTTCATTCATGGGGATCATGGATAGGAGAGACGAATCTTACTGCTGATCAAGTTATACCTAGCCCAAATGAAGGTAACAATTTTGAAAAGGTAGCGTGATTATTATTAAACTTGGTCTTCTCTGTGGTTACTTAAATGATTGCAGTGTTTTGACAGGTAAGCATCGGAATTTAAGGAGTCAGAAAATAGTTAGAGACTCATCATTATCACCTATTGAATTTGTTGAGGACGAGCCTTACTCTATCGGGAGGAATGATTTAACTATTCTCAGTAATAACATTATATCTTCTGGAGGATCTTTGTTTGAAAGAGATCAGCCTGTTGAGGAACCCTGGCTACTCCAATCTGCACTTAGCTTTAAAGATGAGATAAACTCTTCTTCTAAAAGACAGTCCAATGAAGAAGTTTTAAAACAACAGGAGCTTCCTAATAAGAGTTACCAGGGTGCAGATATTCCAGAGGATACGAGTAAATTAACTAGTTTTGATGATTCTGTTTCCACTGTTATACTGATTAACTCTTCCATATGTACCATGCAAAGAATAGCTGTCATGGAAGAAGGAAAGTTGGTTGAGTTATTGCTAGAACCTGTTAAGAATAATGTCCATTGTGATAGTGTGTATCTTGGCGTAGTCACAAGACTTGTTCCCCATATGGGTGGCGCATTTGTAAATATTGGAATTTCTAGACCATCTCTTATGGATATCAAACAGAATAGGGAACCATTCATATTTCCTCCATTTCGGCATAAAGGTAAGGAAAAAGAAGTTAATGGGGCTGTAATCCACAAGCATAAGCAGCATCCAGATATCTTCAGTAGTAGCTCACATGATGTTGAAGTCATTGATGATATAGAAGGTATTGAGTTTAAGGATGATCCAGATCAATTTAGTCATGAAGATTTTGAGGAACATGAAACTGAAGATGACTTTGATGCCAATGTCGATGGTAGTATAGTTGATTATGATGATGGTGATGCTGATGGTGATGCTGATTTTGAGGACGACTTTGATGGAAATGGTCCCGGTCCAGAAGGTGAAAGTGAAAATACTAACGGAGTTCTTCCTGTACTCAGAGGCTCCCATGCTTCTCAGCATTCAGAGCATACGCTCCATGATATAAAAGATTCTGGAGGTGCACACCATGTTGTGGACAAATGGAACCGTGTTCGTAAAGGAACTAAAGTGATTGTTCAAGTTGTAAAAGAAGGATTAGGAACAAAGGGTCCAGCTCTTACTGCTTATCCAAATTTAAGGAGCAGATTCTGGGTAAGGGATATTATATCTTGTAGTGGTTTCTCGTATTCAGTTACAAATGTAGTCATGGTGTCCTTATTTGAGTTCCTTTGTCTCTTCATTACTATTAAATTTCTTGCAGATATTGATTACTCGGTGCGAAAGAATTGGTGTCTCAAAGAAAGTTTCAGGAGTTGAGCGTACACGATTAAGAGTCATTGCAAAGACTTTACAACCTCCAGGTTTTGGTCTTACAGTAAGAACCGTTGCTGCTGGTCATTCGTTGGAGGAATTGCAGAAGGACTTAGAAGGCTTGCTATCAACCTGGAAAGATATAATGGAGCATGCAAAATCTGCAGCTCTTGCTGCAGATGAAGGCGTTGAAGGGGCCGTTCCTGTAATTTTGCATAGAGCAATGGGCCAAACTCTTTCTGTTGCGCAAGACTATTTTAATGAGAAGGTGAACACATCCAAATTTATATCCTGTAACACATCTTTACTACTTTGCATTGTTTCGCCTTCCCTTCTGGCTTCGTTTCCTGTGCTTATCCTGCAATTTATGTTCAGGTTGACAACATGGTGGTTGATTCTCCTAGGACATATCATGAGGTATCGCTATTATATATGTCTGACTTTTGTTCTATTAAGTATTAACCTTTTTAGGTAACTAATTCTGAAATCATAAGTTTTATCATCTCATCTCGATATCTTTGACGTTAGTTTGGTACATCATCTGTCAGGTTACCAGCTACCTTCAGGATATTGCACCCGATCTTTGTGATCGAGTTGAGTTATACAACAAAAGGATTCCGATCTTTGATGAATATGGCATTGAAGAAGAGATTGATAACATGCTTGGTAAAAGGTGAGCAGATAAAAGTTACTGAAAAGGAAGTAAGGAATGAAAACGAATTGGTCGTAATCCTAATGACTTTTGGACTTTGGACCTTTGGTTATCTACCTTGATTAATATCATAAACATGTTCAGGATAATCTCAGTTATTCTGAAAATGTTAGCGATTACGCGACTCAAACCTTGATATCTGGTAGAAACGCAAAGACAAAAAGATTAAAACTGTACATATTTTTCTGAGGATTTCGTAGTCTGCAGCAACATCAACTCTTGACTGAAAATACTGTATATAAAATTCTTAAGTGTGCATGATTGAGGTTATCATCCCTTTTCCTGTTCAATGACTTATGTGCACCCTATGCTGGTTGTTTCTTGTGTTGCAGAGTCCCACTCGTTACTGGTGGCTCTTTAGTAATTGAACAAACGGAGGCTTTAGTCTCCATCGATGTGAATGGAGGACATGGAATGCTTGGTCAAGAGAGTTCACAAGAAAGAGCTATTCTTGATGTCAACCTTGCAGCCGCAAAGCAAGTACGTAGAAGTGAAACCCTCTTCACCATAGCAGTTTGAGCTAATATGTCAATGTGAACTTGTGCTATATTATCAGATATCTGCAGAGAAAGTAATGGCCATTGTGGATATGTTCATGTAAACGTCATGTAGTATATTGGAAATTCCCAATATTGAAATTCACTGACAAAACAACCGCTGTTCAGATAGCAAGGGAGCTGCGCCTCAGGGATATAGGTGGCATCATCGTGGTGGATTTCATTGATATGGTTGATGACTGTAAGCAATGGACACGTCTTCCTTTTGGTTGTTATGTGCATTTCGTTGACAGATTTAAGTTGGTAAATTTTTAAAATTTTACCTGAGGATGGACTGAATCACTAATTCGTTGGTAAAGGATCCTGTGTATCTGGTTACTGGCAGCCCAGGGGAGCTATTACATATTTTTCTCCCCTTGGTGCTCCAATTTTAAAACCCAGTTTATCTATGGTTTCAAATGACTAACTCATACTTTCTAAAGTCTTTTCCTCTCGTCCACTGCTGTAATTTCTGTACCATTCCAGTTTTCTTTTGGTAGTATTTTGAGAAAAAAGGTATCAAGAATATTAAGCTACAGCGTGTATCATCTTGTCGATGTTTGCGTTTGTTGTCGATTGTTAATTTGTTTTTCTTTGGCTTATATGTTTCCAGCAAATAAGAGGATGGTCTATGAAGAAATAAAAAAAGCTGTTGAGAGGGACCGGTCAATTGTGAAAGTCTCAGAGTTGTCTAGGCATGGACTGATGGAAATAACGAGAAAGAGGGTACGCTGTTTGTTGGTCATATTTCGTCATTAAAGCCTGAGTCAGAATCTTTCTTGTGAATGTACCTGTACATTACTCATGCTTACTTTCCTACATGTTTGTAATCATATATGTGTGTTAACTGGGGTATGTGGTAGAAGCAGCCGATGTTATTTTTTGTCCACCCTTGCAGTCCCTCTATTTTTATATGTTTTTTAAATGCTGGACAGGTTCGCCCTAGTGTAACGTTTATGATTAGTGAGCCATGCATTTGCTGCCATGGTACTGGGCGGGTTGAGGCATTGGAGACTTCCTTTTCAAAGATTGAACATGAAATTTGTCGGCTACTCGTAAGTTTTCTGTTCTTAATCTTAAAATCTGTGAATGCATCAGGATTTTCTCTCTCATTATAGTCACTTGGTGAATGCTAGTCTGGTATTTTTCTTCTTTTCCACTACTGTTCTAAAACATTCCAAAAAAAGAAAAGACATTTAACTCTAGCTTCTGCTACGTTTCTCTCTTGAATCATAGTTATTGTTTTTTCTTTAATCATTATAAATTAATAAATGGATATATTATTTGTCATAGGCATCATCAAATGTGAAGGCAAGCCTAGAAAACCCGAAGTCTTGGCCAAGATTTGTTCTGATGGTGGATCGTCACATGTGTAACTACTTAACATCAGGAAAAAGGACAAGACTTGCACTGTTGAGTAGTTCTCTGAAAGTATGGCTTCTCTTAAAGGTAAGTTATAATTAGAATCAATTGCGACTAGAATTCTATAGACATCACAAAACCATGAAAACTACTACTCCCTCCGCCCCACTATTAAGTGACCTAGTTTAAGTTTGCACAATTTTTAAGGCAAGCAAGGAAAATAGTACTTTTAAGTATTTTTTACAATTATACCCCTTATGGATAGTAATTAGTGAAATTTAAAAATGATTTATCTCTCAAACTATTCCACGGATGTTCGCAAACTTCATACCATTGAAAAGCATTTTAAAACACCTACGTAACGAATATAAACAAGCCTATCAAATTATGCATGTTTCTTATATTTTTTATAATTAACTATAAGGATAATTTTAGAAATATCTCCTTATTTAGTGATATAGGTCACTTATTAGTGGGACAAAATCTAAAATCAAATAGGTCATTTAATAGTGGGACGGAGGGAGTATAATACTAATGATTTGAATTCCAACATCAGGTTGCCAGAGGGTTTACTAGAGGTTCGTTTGAGGTGAAACCATTTGTAGAGGAGAAGGAGAACAATAACCAGAACCGAGCTGCTGCCATTTCCAGATTACGACCAACGGAAGCTGGCACCAAAGTTACTTTATTTCCGGTCAAAAAGTGGAAATCTAGTCGCAAATGAAGCTGCACAATCAACTAATTACTTCATTTGTTTGTTGTACAGGTCTGGCACGCTACACTTACTACTTTCTGTTCAATGGTAGTATTTTAGTCAATTCTTGATAGTTAGTTCCCGAGTCACTGTGTTTGTATTCTCAATAGCCAGAGTTGTTATTCTTACAATGGCAAATAAATGCAATTTTGTTCTTGAAAGCCATTTTCGTTTTTTATGTCCAGAGCTAGATAAGTTTATTACGGATCACATCTGAGGGAGAGAGCATGTAACAAACAGTAAATTAGCTTCTGGCAGAACCGCCTTTCTTTGTTCTCAGTTTTGTAAAGCAAAAGATGAGTAGAAGAGGCCACTCTTTTTGCCAAGTTCGGTAATGTTTATTGCCGTGGCCAATTAATTTTGTATCGCCCTTATGGCACAATTAACGGGGAAGGTACCGGGCATAGTTTTTACAGGGTAGCCTGATATCTGCAACTTACCAAAGTTCTTCCTGGACTTCCACGGTGGAACAGCTCTTTAGTTTAATGAATTTTAAAATTTGTCAAATCTCCATTATAAAGTTGATTTTAAAGTGGTACACTTCGTATGTATTGAGTTAGTGTTTTCACAAAGTAACGCATCCAGGATATTCAATGTCATTAAAGCGGTTTGCAGTCTTGTTTTCCCCATTCAGAATCGCCTGAAATTCGAGTGCTCCCCAACAGGGATCAATCCTCAATAACTTTTCCCCCCTTCAGAATTGCCTGAAATTGGAGTGCCTCCCAAGGATCAATCCTCAATAACATGAAAAGAAAAACACTTACAAAGTAGTATTAGTATGTAAAAAAGCTTGGCTAGTTTGGGGCCTACAGAAATTATATGAGGCATATCACTAAAAGACAAAATAAGATATTTTGAAGTAAAATGGAAAATTCATCGGCCAACTATTTTTCTTAACGGCTAATTTACCTCTGATCATATTTTGAAGTAAAATGGAAAATCCATCCGCCAACTATTTTTCTTAGATGCTAATTTACCTCTAATTAACTAGTACTAATTCGGGTGATCAAGAGATGTTTAATCTTGTTGACCTAAAAGTCGACTAATGTTAATTCATCATCAAAAGATGAAAAGAATTTGATCTTTTTTTTAAAAAAAAATCGACCCAAAATCGGTGGATGTTCATGCACCCGTCGAACGATTCTGGGTTAATGTTTTAATTCTCGAAGAACACCAAGAATCGGTTAATATAACTTACTACAAAGACCGATTGTAGGAAACGGAAAATGTAAATGTACACGTATACCTCTTATGCCATACTTTCATAAAAAAAACGTTCATTCATAATTTTGGGAAATCGGCACATTACATAGTTTAGGAAATTAGCGCATTACATAGGACAATTTAGTATGTGTATTTTTGAATAATGCACATTAATACATTGTTAGTGAACCTACGAGCATGTTTGTTCAACACTCTATATTTCCTCGCGTGCATGAACCATCGTTCACCATTAAGTGTTCGCCATAGGCTATTGAATCATTCGACCTGAAATTAAACAAATTATATTTTAGTACGCAAAATATAAAAGATTAGAAAGGGATAAACATCTTGAATTACCCACTTTCTCCCTACAAGAAGCCTTGGGATGATTGTCGATAACATTCTTCTAATTTTACAGAACTTTCGCATATCTTGATGTAGTCGAATCTAAATGCTAAGTCTCTCCATCTTAGATATTTGGGATTTCCGCTGTGCTCATAATAGAACTCTTTGACTCTCTTTTAAAACATTGAAATATAGTTTACTGGGACATTCGTATCCAACAACTGAATTGTCGACCGCAACCAACAACCCCACAACATCGACTAGCTCGATTACTTCCTTTAATTCTCCTACCATTTCTAGTCCTTCCGGTGGCCATAAGGTCATCATACTCCTTGGCGTTCCTGGATTAAGAGGATGCGCGTCATCGGTGTGGTCATAAAAAACGAAACCAATAGACAATAATCAAAACACTAAACGGATAATAAAAGGTCTTATCTTAAATAAAAGTCCGAGACATAGCATAAGATTAACACATTTACTATGGTATGGCAGACGACAACAACCCAAATGTCGTTGTGCCCCCATCACAACTCTCCTTTATCACCGGGTGGGGCCTCAAGGGAACTTCTTCCCTGGATCGGGACTGTGGCCCCCTTTCTTTTACTATGCACCATATTTTTTTTACCATGTTGTTGAACTTTTCCTCCTCCCGCTTCATCAACTTCTTTGTCACTAGTTTTTTCTTCGTTACTTTCTTCTTCACTAGGTGTATCGGAATCAGATTCTTCGTGTGGTGGAAGCTCCACTTGAGGTGCTTCATTGATGTGGATCCTTTTGGATTTACTCCATGAGCCCCTATGGTTTTTAACATCCAATTTTTTACCTCCCTTTCGACGAGGTCACAAAATCTGAGGACAAGCAAGATCAAGATCATGTTTCTTCTTCGTTTTCTTTTCGGCTTGCTTTTGCTTTCCCTTGTTGTCCATAGCGAGTATGGGAATAAATGATAAACAATAATCAGATTAAAGTGTATTTATAAATTCCAAGTATAGAATTGTTTGTGCATGATACACACACAAATACATATTCATAACACTGTACAAAAATAATAGGTTCACACAAGTGCTCATGAAATCTGAATCTAAGTTAAAAAAACATACCGAAAAATTGTCATTTTTTCCCACCAAGAATCAGTTTACGTCGGCACTTACATAAACTGATTATGGGCTTAAAGTTAAGAAATCAAAGGCTATATGTTCGTTTTATGTGTACATTCACATAAACTGATTCTAGCAAAAACAGCATACAAAAATATTGTTATCTCTTTTACATGGGAATCAGGCCATTAACTTCAACCTATTCTGCTGGTTGAATTTTCTTCGACCATAACACACATTCAGGACAATTGGTCTTAGTGACATTAAACAAAGACCGATTCCTAATGAAATTTGTTTATGAATACATTAGCGTAGACCGTTTCTGGAACACCTAGAAAACATTGATTTCAAAACTTTCCATTTTTGTGTGATTGCATGTTGTTAAAACCTAATTTAGGGAATCAGGTTGATATAAAAGTACCTGATTCGAGCCATTTATTCTTCTTATATTGCGCTCAGATTTTGATCGTCTTCCGTAATCGTTTTCTTCTTCAGTTTATTCCGAATCGTTTGAACAATTCCTGGGTTACTCTCACAACAATAAGTAACTCCACTGTGATTTTTGAACCTTGTTGGTTATGACATTATATATATATATAAAAACAATTAATTGTATTTTTCGTCGATAATCTATGATGTTTTCGTTTGAAAACTGGAAGAAGAAAAAAATCGGTTGAGGGAATTGAAATGGAAATGAAATAAAATTGAGACTTATGTTTAATGATTAAGATTTAATGAGGGTAAATTGGTAGCATAAAGATTTAATGGAGGGTAAATCGGTAGTTTCCTCAAATTTGGACACCCCTTATCCTTCTTCTAGTTGGGAACAAAATCTGCATAGGCCCCAAACTAGCTAGGTAAAGAAGTGGTTGTATCATCTCTTTGATCGACTTCATAGTTCATACAAGTTGAAAGAGGAAACAACAAAAGAAAAATTAAACAAGAAAAATCGAGAAGAGGACCTGTGATATTTTTTTTGATAGGCGAAAATCGGACCCATGCCCCTACCCGAACCAAGCCAATCGGATAGCCCCACTTCCATCCCTTACCTGCCGAACCCAATTGTACAACTACGTACACTAATATAAACCTTACAAACGGTGCGTCCAGTAGCAAAATGAAGAGCTTCAATACCTTCTTTTTGATGAGCAACAATCACATTAAGAACCCACCAGAGCTTAGTGTAGTTGGTTATTGTAGGAACATATGGCAGGCGCTGGAATTTTTATGTTGATTAATTATAAGAAAAATAAACTAAAAAAATAAAATGTGGTTGAAAATGTACCAAAAATCTCCATTACCACCTGCTTGGTTTTTGTTAGAAAAAACGGGGTTTGGAAAACTTGGACCATGTTTTGATCCCTAGACCCATTGACCTCTAGTTGTTTTTTCTTTTGAATAGATAAAACAATAGTCCCACATAGATTAAAATTTTTAAGAATTTTAGACTTAAATACCATGGGTCTTGCCTAAAGGGCATGCCCTTTGGGACTACTCACTTTTGTGCGAGGGGTAGACCTAGACTGTGGCAAGCTTGCCATTTCCCGTACGCACGATGTTTCGCACCGAAGCACGCACGACACCGTCCGTCCGCTCGGGTGCAAGCACGGGTTCTTTAGACCATATCTTCGCGATGAAGAATCTTTTCTTTTTGCTTTAAAACCTAGGAAGGACAAAACTAATTGATGCTTAGTTGTAGCCTCTTGTACACGTGAAAAAAGAGGTACGGGAGGGAGACGTGTTTGTCTCTAATTGTAATGGAAGCTGCTTTCTACGCGTGACAAAAGGAATATTTTCAAAACCCAAGGAAATGAGAACGTAATGGAAAATAAAAAATAGAAAGCATCTTTGAATACTTTCTTTAATTTTTTTCTCCTGTCTAGTCTCTTTACTTTTTCCATTTATTGTCTCCTATTGCTCTATATTAAAACACTCTTCTTGTTCCATTTTTAAAGACTACCGTTTTTCTTTAATAGAGTAGAGAGAGGAGTATTAGTGTAATAAAGAAAGAAAAAGAAGAGGTTTTAGAATCAATAATAATTGAATGTTTTGAACACTTTGAATTTAGTGTGTCGGTGGTGGCTTTAGCATCATTAGCATCCACTTTAACAATAATAAGACATTTTGTTTTATATATATAAAATGTAAAGCAAGCTATATACTTTGAGTAGTGTTCTGATAATAAAGATTAAAAAAAAATTAAAAAAAAAGAAGAAGAAGAAATGGAAACACTTAGCTCGGTTGAAAACCATAAAGAAAGTGTCCACCGATGCCTCACCCTCTATATATTCGTTGGCTCCTTATCTTTCTTAATTTTGGATATACGCGATATATCTATCATAACATTCACTGGAAGATAATCAGAGGGAGAGAGCAGGGTATTGGAGAAAAAACCAAGAAACTCTTCATGTTTTTCCAGACAGAGAAAATGAAAAAAAAAATGAACTCTTTCATGTTTTTGATTTTCATGTTTTAAGAGATAAACAACTCTAACATTAACTCCTCTGTTTTTGGTGGAAAAAGAGTACGAGAGAAAAATGTAAAAAACAAGTTTTATTTTATCCATTTTTCTCTATGAGTTTTTTGTGTGAAACAAAGTGGTTTCACTGAGTTGTTTTCACTGCCAAGTTCTAAGGGCATTCTCTTGTATGCTATAAGAAGGAATGCTAACGATAGTTGTATTCTGGGGGCAACTCGCTAATGAAAGCTATAGCATCTCTCTATTTAGAGGAGTAGCAGGCGATATTGTCTTTAGTTCAGCGTATTATATACGTGCCTCTATCAATTTTTTGCTCCGCATGATACTTGACGTGATGCATCTACCAAGTTGCTGCAAATCAAGCTAAGTATCACTTGTGATTATTCAATTTATTTTCATTATTATTGTTACTAACCCCAACAATCTAAAGACAATATATGCTAGTTTAATTTTTTGTAACAATAATAAAGAAAAATATTGTTGACAAATTAAACTACTAAGTTTAATGGAAAGTATAATAAGGGATTTACATAATCAAAATTGAATGAATGGTGTTGATATTAATTTTGGAAAAATTAAGATGTTCATATTTTTCTAAAGTGAAAAAAACACAAATTAAAAGTTTTGTATGAACTGTATAATTTAGGGTTTATCTCTTAACCCAGGACGAATTTTGCTGAATACTTTTAACACAATGATATATACATGTTTGTGGTTAACTCCACCAAATTTCATGATTGTTGGAGTTGTAAAAGTATTTATTAGATATTTTACAAAACTGTTATACGTTTCTGAAAATTTCTGACGGACAGAAAAAACCTCTGCTGAAAAATTTATTTTTCTGGCATAACTATGAGTTTTTGGAAATGTTGATCTAAATAAGATATTTAGTTCTGGATCTTATATTTAAACCCCCTTTGGATTCATCTAATTTAGATATGCGGTTTGAGAGATAAGGTATTTGGAAAATTGTTGTGCATGTCTGTCCAGAAAATGTGTAATGTGTGTAATCTCTTGATTATGTCTAGCAACAATTGATTAGTGATGTGCTATCACTTTGGGAATATAATGAGAACATGTAGCAGTGATTAATTGGAGGATATTTAGTTGAGATTTAATTCCCATGATAACTTAAGCATGTAGCTAGCAATGGATTCCTATGACACGAACAATAATCTTTTGTAGAGATAAATTTGTATTACTGTGTCAAGGAATAATATGATTTTGATAAGTTGTATATCAACTTTGTTTATGTTCAAAATCACTTGGGACATATATGTTTTGTGTAACATCAATTTGCATAAATCACATGTTGGTTAATAAATGTGATACAACAAGAAAATTGTGTGTTTAAATTGATTTGTGAATACACGAAACATTTGGTTTTAATTACCAATATTTTGTGACCTACTAATGATTGATTGAATCTAATTTAAGGATTTTAGTCTACGTCGGACTATTGTTGAGGTACAATAATTTGATCCAACAAGAAAAGTTGGTTAATGTTCGGGATGCTAGAATGCGTGCTCCAGAAGAAGTGTGTAAGTCTTCTACCAAAAGAACCAAGGTATGAAAGCATTTCTTCGAGAAACTCAACTATCAAAACAGTTGAAGGAAAATAGGTAAAATGGTTTCAGGTATGGAAACTTTCGTTCTCCACATGTGCATTATGCTTTAAATATAATTTCCAATGGTTATCTACTTTACTATGAGATATGATATTTGGAAATAAGTTCATGTAATGCTTTGAACTCTTAACATAAGAGAACATGAGGAATTAATAGATAAAGTGAAGCTTTTATGCTATTATTTAATATTGAATACATGAACATGTTAAATCATAATTTGATTATGCGGTGTGTGTTAAATGACACAAAATCGCAGCATGTTGAGAAATCCTGATAATTGTGGGGGTGTAAAATAAAAATATTTATTTTAATCTCTCAAGAAGATTGTGCAAGGTGCATAACCTATTTTTGTGTTCTTGACCTGTATACCTAAAATGTGGGGGGGTGTACTGTCTATTTCGCTTCCCAAGCAAATCAAAAATTTTGACCTAAGATTATGGATTCCTAACCTATCCTAAGCATGCTAGTGCATATAGGTTAATGGTCATAATATTTGAAAATGATAACATTGGTATGAACACTGTGGTGCATTTTAGAGATGCTTTGGTTCTGATCTTATAATTCCTTTGAGGATTGGACCTCGAAAAAGTGTCCATGACAATTTCGCATATGTTCCTTCGACTAGTCAACCTCGCCTCAAGATGTTGAGACCGGACATAGTAGAAGTAAGAGGGTTATAACTTAGATAAGTTTTAGCCTCGTCTATATGACCTTTATGGTAGAGTTTGGACACTGAACCCACAGGGAAGTTATATGTTCTTCCGAATAGTTTTCAAAAGGAAACCTTGGTACAAATTAAACTGTAGAAAAATACCTAGTATGGTTATGGGTTTTAACCAAAAATTAAGGTATAAATTTCTTTGACATATATTCACCTGTCACTAGAATCACTTCTGTTAGGATGATGATTAATATTGCTTTTATTCATGATTTGAATATATACATCAGATGGATGTTAAGACTGCAATTTTAAATGGTGAATTAAATGTAGAAATTTATATGTACCAACTAAATGGTTTTTTGTTGTGAGAACAAAGTATGCGAATTGATTAAATTTCTGTATGGTTTGAAACAAGAACCTAAATGAAGGCAAGAGAATTTGATCATGTAATGATATCTAGTGGTTGGTTTAAGATTAATAAATCTTATTAATGTGTTTACATTAAATATGAGGATGATGCTTATGTTATTGAGTGCCTGTATGTTGATGATGTGCTCATATTAGGCAGTAACATTGATTTTATTAATACCACTAAAAGCATACTAAATGAGAATATTGACATAAAAGACTTAAGCCCTACCGATGTATTCTTAGGGATGAAAATCAGAGAGACGTCTGATGAATATAGTCTTAGTCAATTTCATTTTGCTGAAAGCATATTAAAGAAATTTAATCACGATTTGGCTAAACTTGCTTCTACTCCTTGTAACGATGTTTCTCAAATTGTGAGAACAAGGGTGATGATGTTACTCCACTCTTGAGTATTTTTTTGCGTAATCAGCAGTCTTATGTAATTGATTAATTGTATAAGACTTGGTATTGCTTACGTTGTGAGTAGTTTGAGCAGGTACACTTGCAACCCTGAGCAGGATAATATGAGGCTCTTCAGACTTTTGCTTAAGTTTTGGAAGATTCCTGTTGCGACAGAAGGGTGCTGTGATGCCAACTGGATGTATGACTCAGATGAGTCAAAATCCACAAGTGGGTACATCTTCATGTCTGAAGATGCGTTTGTGTCATGGAAGACAAACAGACAAGTATAGCTCGATCCACAATGGAGTCTATAGCTTCAGAGAAAGCACGAGATAGTGAAGCAACTACTTTCTACTGGTATTATCTCTCTTGACTTTGTAAGGTCAAGGATAATATTGCAGTTCCTTTGACGAAAGGTTTATAAAGAAAGGTAGCTATATCTACATCGAGGGGGATGGGACTTAAGCTCATAAAATAAATCACCATGAAGGATACTCAACCTTGTGACTGGATTTCCAAGATCAAGGTTCAATGAGACAACTAATTTATGGTGATATCGTGGAAGCACTATCTTTTTCCCTCCCTATGGTGTAACCGTGTGATAGTGCTGCCTGCAGAATTACAGGATGATCCTTTGAGATCTTAATGGGTTCCATGGCTTTGATTAAAGCGGAGTGTGGCAGGACACTCTTTATGGACTCACCTTTGTGGATGTTGGAAGTGGGGCCGCTTCCTATGAGAATTTGAGCTGATTCTCTAGAGACATTCATTAAGTCCAGAATTTAGCCCACGGCCAAAACGGGCACAACCGCAAGATCTTGGCAGCTTTCGGTGGAGACATCAAGTGTGGTTGTTATTTCTGACTTGCATTCACTGTTGGCGGTTCAAGACATTATGTTCACCGTTACAACAAGCATTTCCGGTAACCTCTCACTAAGCTAAGGTTCAATCTTTGGGACACCTTAGCCTATTTTGATGCCTTCTGTTTTCTCGCGTTTTATCGATATGTTTTATCATTCATGTGGGGGATTGTTAGAAAAAACGGGGTTTGGAAAACTTGGACCATGTTTTGATCCCTAGACCCATTGACCTCTAGTTGTTTTTTCTTTTGAATAGATAAAACAATAGTCCCACATAGACTAAAATTTTTAAGAATTTTAGACTTAAATACCATGGGTCTTGCCTAAAGGGCATGCCCTTTGGGACTACTCACTTTTGTGCGAGGGGTAGACCTAGACTGTGGCAAGCTTGCCATTTCCCGTACGCACGATGTTTCGCACCGAAGCACGCACGACACCGTCCGTCCGCTCGGGTGCAAGCACGGGTTCTTTAGACCATATCTTCGCGATGAAGAATCTTTTCTTTTTGCTTTAAAACCTAGGAAGGACAAAACTAATTGATGCTTAGTTGTAGCCTCTTGTACACGTGAAAAAAGAGTTACGGGAGGGAGACGTGTTTGTCTCTAATTGTAATGGAAGCTGCTTTCTACGCGTGACAAAAGGAATATTTTCAAAATCCAAGGAAATGAGAACGTAATGGAAAATAAAAAATAGAAAACATCTTTGAATACTTTCTTTAATTTTTTTCTCCTGTCTAGTCTCTTTACTTTTTCCATTTATTGTCTCCTATTGCTCTATATTAAAACACTCTTCTTGTTCCATTTTTAAAGACTACCGTTTTTCTTTAATAGAGTAGAGAGAGGAGTATTAGTGTAATAAAGAAAGAAAAAGAAGAGGTTTTAGAATCAATAATAATTGAATGTTTTGAACACTTTGAATTTAGTGTGTCGGTGGTGGCTTTAGCATCATTAGCATCCACTTTAACAATAATAAGACATTTTGTTTTATATATATAAAATGTAAAGCAAGCTATATACTTTGAGTAGTGTTCTGATAATAAAGATTAAAAAATTAAAAAAAGAAGAAGAAGAAGAAATGGAAACACTTAGCTCGGTTGAAAACCATAAAGAAAGTGTCCACCGATGCCTCACCCTCTATATATTCGTTGGCTCCTTATCTTTCTTAATTTTGGATATACGCGATATATCTATCATAACATTCACTGGAAGATAATCAGAGGGAGAGAGCAGGGTATTGGAGAAAAAAACCAAGAAACTCTTCATGTTTTTCCAGACAGAGAAAATGAAAAAAAAAATGAACTCTTTCATGTTTTTGATTTTCATGTTTTAAGAGATAAACAACTCTAACATTAACTCCTCTGTTTTTGGTGGAAAAAGAGTACGAGAGAAAAATGTAAAAAACAAGTTTTATTTTATCCATTTTTCTCTATGAGTTTTTTTGTGTGAAACAAAGTGGTTTCACTGAGTTGTTTTCACTGCCAAGTTCTAAGGGCATTCTCTTGTATGCTATAAGAAGGAATGCTAACGATAGTTGTATTCTGGGGGCAACTCGCTAATGAAAGCTATAGCATCTCTCTATTTAGAGGAGTAGCAGGCGATATTGTCTTTAGTTCAGCGTATTATATACGTACCTCTATCAATTTTTTGCTCCGCATGATACTTGACGTGATGCATCTACCAAGTTGCTGCAAATCAAGCTAAGTATCACTTGTGATTATTCAATTTATTTTCATTATTATTGTTACTAACCCCAACAGTTTTCACTTAACCAGCGTATTTTGTAGCCTTCCCAATGAGACGTGGAATTTTGTTAGTTTGGTCCTTCCCTGGAGGATGGTGTTCCTCAGTCTCTTGATGATTAAAGTTGTTTGTCTTTTTTGCCAGGCATCATCTTCAATGTTTTCCTTTCGTGTCTTCTGAAATGTGCCAGCTTAAAAGAAGCATCCTCCCTTCTATCCTGATTAGATCATTGCATTAACTATCGAGCTTCAAAAATATTTAGCATGAAAATAGATAGATTCATTTTTCCCTTTGATTTATTGTTTACAGGTGACAATTGAAGGCAAGGTTTTGGATTTTAAGCCACGTCGAAGTCCAAGATTTATTGAGGTTGCTCGACTTCAAGAGCTAGCTGAGAATGACAAAGAAAATGAACAACAATGCCAAAGTCAGGAGAATTCACAACAAAAAGATGCTTGCTTACAACGGCGCCATGAATTATATAAAGCAAAACAAGATTCAATGACCATAAATGAAAGAAAAAAGCTTCTTCAACAATGGCGTAATGCTAATGAGAGGCGAAAAACAAGAATAGGATGTGGAAACAAAGATGACTGTATAGCAGAAACAAGCGAACAACTCCTTACCACCACTCAACTTCAGTCACAAGACCATGAAGCGGGAAAAATTGGTAAGTGATGCCATGCGTATAATCATATGACATTTAGTACACAATTATTCTTCCAACTTTCCAGCCATTGTTGCTCTGAGAATAACATTAAGTGATGATTTTGCTTATAAATGCAGATAATCAACTACTTCCCACAACTCAAATGGTTACATCAATAGGGTCTGGGAATGTTTGTCGGAGCTCTAAAATCATAGAAAAACTTCAGAATCGAGCATTAGCAGGTACATCGATTGAAAGAGGCACGAAGCGTCAGCATGAAATTGATCCAGTATTGGCGGCTACTGAAAATGAAATAAGACAGAAGTCTCGACATGAAATTGGCACAGAACCACGAGAACTTAAATTACAGGAATGCCGTGTTTTAGAAAAGGAAAAGAGAAGTTCAATGTACGAATTTTACCTAGAACAAATCCGTGAAAGACGTCGTAATGCTTATCACGCAAAGAAACTCCATCTGGGTAAGAATCTAACTGTTCATAAAATTATATATTGTAAAGCGTTTACATCCTTATCTAAATCTAGTAAAGCATAAAAATAAATTCCTTTGGTTAAAGAGATTTGCTTTGGTTTAATGTACTGAACTAAGAATTGAATATCTAAACAAATAAAATACACATTTAATAAATCTCAGTAAGGACATCATATGGTGGTCATTTAATAAATTTTGTGTCTCTAATTTGTGTAGCAATGGAGGGCACTCGGTCTGCTAGCTTAAAACTTTGCAGAAGTCCTCGATTCGCACATCACATTCAAACACACCTTGAGATATGTAAGCGTTCTATCACCATGTACTATGCAATCAAGTCCCAATTTTTTTTTTGATATTCCCTTAAATCATGTCAATTGTCGATATTGTTTTACATTCTGTTTTGCATTCTTTGTATTTAACTCTTTTATGTATTTCAATTGTTTGTAGAAATTGAGGGGAACCTATAAGTTAATGTTTCATCTTATAAGGATTGAACAACTTATAAGCTTATTATATATATCATTGTTTTACATGTGCAGCAAGTGTAGAAATTTCTAAGTCAACTGGAGAAGATAGAGCAGAACCAAGTAATGGTACGTGAAAACAAATTGCATCTTACTGAATGCTCTTTCTCCATGGTGGACGAATGTTATGTTCAAATATTTTTTTTCTTATGTAGCAAATAAACAACTAATTACTTAACTGACCTTTTTTTTTTGTTATCTCTCTTATGCAGCAAAGGAGATAGTCATTCCTCGCCGAAGCCCTAGAATTGATGATCAAGAAAAAGGTCGAGAACGTTCAGATGATATTGAGAAAGAAAGAGGCAAGAAATGCTGCCGAGAATCAGTGGACTCAGATAATGAAAGTCACGAAAGAAAGAGACAAGAAATGTATCATACTGCACAAAGGGAAAGAAGATGTTCACTAACTGAAAAGGAAAGCGTGCAGATCCTTGAAAATCGTTGCTCGACTTATCAAATGAAAAGAAAAAAAGTAGGTGATACAACTAATAATGAGGCCAGAGCGGGAACAAGTAGTGGTAATTCTTCTCCCTACTACTATGTTTTTCTGATTGGTGGAGTTTTACTTTTGAGTTTCAAATATTTATGTAAATTGTTCTTGCTGAATGGATGGAGACAATGCAAAAAAAATAAAAAAGATAAATTGGCTGACAACTGCTACTTTGGCATGTGAAGAAATATGGATTAAATTTCGAAGTTCCTTACCAGGAAATTAATTGTGTTGATTTGGACCAATCTTTTGACAAAATTCTATTTGAGTTGGGTTGTTAGTGAAATGTCCTTTTCTACTTTTGTGGGGGTAGGGGAGAAATGTAATCCCTCATTCCTGTGTATTAGGCAGGCAATTGGAGTGTGATGTTTTGGGAGGTTTCCTACCATAGTGCAGACTTGGGTTAGAAGTTAAAAGTGGCAATATGTCCATCTTGATCTCTTTTACCTTATTTTATGGAGGAAAATTTTAGTTTGTTGCTTCCTTGGTATATTATACTCTTTTTGTCTCTGATCATCTCACTTGCAATTCGGAAATGAAACATAAACAGGGCTTGGATTGACAGGGTTTGGTAGTAAGTGAAACTGCTTAATTGTTTGTTGGTCCAACTTTTGAAGCAATGGCGGGCACTCGCACTGCTGACTTAAACCCTCATAGAAATCCTAAACTCACACAGCACTTTCGAACACAACCTGAAATATGTAAGTGGTTTATCACCATGTAATTTTTTTTCTACTACCATACTACTTTGTAAGTGAAAAGTGTACTGAAAATCTTCTTTTTCCAGCCATGGAGAGTGATCGGGTCCCAGTTTTGAAGCCTACAACTCAAGTTTATATGGAGATTAATCCAACAGTTCAATCTATATTTTCAACTCCAAGGTCTGCTCTTTCTCAGACTACGATAGTCGTATGCCGGATCCAAAATGGTCGAATAGATTTCTTGGTAAGTCTTTTTTTTTTATAAGAAAAGGAGAAGAGCACCTAGCAAGACATCCCCCTCACGGTTACATCCTTCGACTTGCCAGTTCTAGCCATAGAAACCGGCTTGTCCCTCAAAATAGAGTTAACATCATTACAATGATCTGGAACATAATAATTTTTAGGAAGTTGTAAAGCAGTTAGCATAGTAGTTAAGTTTTCCCTCTCCAAGAAGAGTCGGAGAAGGCTTGAGATTTTCTAGCTATTGTGGCTAAATTTCTTGCCGCAGAGTTTTGTTGTACTGTCACTTTGGTGAGGTTTCCTAGAACAAAAACAATTTTATGGTTGTCATTGTTTCTGCCCTGATGATGATTCCAGCTGCCCTTGAATCTTTGTTGGACTTCCCATTGGTAGCATTCTTTGATGGCTTATAGAGTGTGCTCTTCTTTAGCAGCAAAGGAGATGTTAGTTTGCTGCATAGTTTTCCCCCAGGTCAGTGCAATTTCAGCTCCTCTGCTGACTTGATCTGCTCCTCTGATTCCTGTGTTGAAGTCTTTGAAGTTTCTGGTACCCACACATTATCATGTAAAGTCCATAGCAACAAGAGAGTAGTTAGTATAAGAGTTAGTATCACTAGCATCTGGATAAAGATTAGGTGGATCAATGTGCATGCTAATAGTGATTCCAAATTTATCATGCTGGTGACTGATATTGTTGTAATTGTCAGTATTGTAGGATAGTCTGTTAGGTTGATAGTATAGATTGTTTAGTATATGTCCTGGTTGATGGTGGATTCTTGAGTAGCTGCACAGATGTTAAGTGATTTCCTTAGCAGTGATGGTAGATATTGGATTAATTTACCTGAAGACCCAGTCACATCTTGCTTTCCAAATAAACCAGCATATTGTGGCATAAGTTGCATTCCAGCTAGCCTTGTGGTTGTTCTGATGAAACCAGTGGTTGATCCAGTCATGGAAAGAGTTGAAAGTGGTGAAGAGGTGATGTTGTTTTCCAAAGAGCTTCCTCCAAACAGCATCAGCAGCAGGGCAAGAGAGAAGAACATGTGTTATATCTTCAGCCCCATTCTTGCAGTAGGAGCAAATAGGATCAATGTAACTCAGGATGCTAGCAGTCTTAGCATTAGTTGGTATTATGCCATGGGCACATTTCCAGATGAACACATGAATAGCATGGTTTGTATATAGATTCCATATTTTATTCCATGGGGCAGTTTGAATATCATTGGCATATTTTCCATGTATCAGCTTGTCATATAGAGATTTGACAAAGAATTTGTTGTTAGCTGTGAGGGACCAACTGACTGCATCATGGTCATTTGTAGAGTGAGGTGTTAAAAGAATGATATTTTGAATGTGTGGTGGGAACCATTGGTTTAGAATATTGGTGTCCTAGTCTCCATAGGTGTTGATGAGTTGGTTGACAGTTATGATATTTTCTGGACAGATGGTAGGTTTTATGATTCTTTCAGAGTGGTTTGAGATCCATCTGTCTTCCCATATGTATATATTACTCCCATCTCCCACCTTCCAAATATAATGTTGTTGTAGAAGAGCTATACCTTCCAGAATTCCTTTCCATATCCAAGAATCAATGGTTTTTGGTTTAGTATCCAATCTTATGACTTCAGTGTTGGGATAATGAGAGGCCTTCATAGTTTTGCTCCATAGTGATTCTGGTTCTGAGATAAGTCTCCAAGAAATCCTGGTTAGCATAGCTAAGTTGAAGAGCTCCATATTTTTGAACCCCGGACCTCCCAAGTCCTTTCGTTTATTAACAGTTTCCCAAGCAAAGTAGTATACTCCTTTGGATTTATATTGTTCCTTATTCCAGAAGAAGTCCCTTTGAATGGAATTGATTTTTTTACAAGTAGCTTTTGGGATTTTAAAATAGTTCATCTGGTATATACTTGATGTAGAGGTTACAGTCTGTATCAGAGTCATTTTCCCAGCTGTAGAGAGGTTGGTCTTCCATCCAGCAAACCTGAATTTGAGTTTATCAACACAAGGTTTGAAGGATTGTATCTTGCTTTTTGTAGTAAATAAAGGATATCCCAGGTATTTGTCAGCTGGGTTAATTCTTTGAACCTTCATAGTATTACTGATACTATCAGCTAGGTCAGGAGCAGTGTTCTTGCTGAAGAAAATGCCAGATTTGGAGAAGTTTATCAGCTGTCCTGAGGATTGCCCAAAATCTTGAAATATTTGCATAAGGTTGTGGCATTCTTGCATATTAGCTTTGCAGAAGATCATACAGTCATCAGCAAAGAGGAGGTGGTTTATAGCTGGTGCCTCCTTATCAAGTTGGATTCCATGAATGAGTTGTTGGTTCTCAGCAGATGTCAGGTACCTGGATAAGGCTTCCATGCATAAGAGAAATAGGTAGGGAGATAGGGGATCCCATTGTCTAAGGACTCTAGTGGGTTTAAAGAAGTTTCCTGGTGATCCATTGACAAGAACTGCCATGCTAGTGGTAGAGATACATTGATGAATTAGGTTGCACCATTGAGGGCTGAATCCCATCTGGGAAAGGACTTGGAGAAGAAATTGCCAGTTTACTCTGTCAAAGGCTTTTTCCATATCAAATTTTATTCCCATGAGGCCATTACCCCATTTTTCCCTCTTCTGGTATTCATATGATGGATAATTTCATGGGCTATGGCTATGTTGTCAGATATTTTACTTCCATGAATGAAAGCAGATTGAAATGGGGAAATGATTTTGGGAAGAAGGGGTTTTAGTCTCTGAGCCATGAGTTTAGAGATTATTTTGTAGGTGGTATTGCATAAGGAGATAGGTTTGTAATGAGTGGGAGCTATGGGTTTGTCAGTTTTGGAGATGAGGGATATGAAGGTTGAATTCATCTCTTTGAGGATATGTCCATATGTGAAAAAGTTTTGGATCATGTGTATGATGTCTTCTCCGAAAATGTCCCAATTTGATTGGAAGAAGTTATGAGGGAAACCATTGGAACCTTGGGATTTATCTCCTCCCATACTGAAAAGAATGTTCTTGATTTCCATTGGATCAGGGATTCTGAGTGGATGGAGATTTTCTTGGGGTGTAATGATAGTACGTATGAGTTGAATAATGAGAGGGTTGATGGTAATATTTTCAGCAGTAGCCATACTAGTGAAATGTTTGGTGAAATTTTTTGTGATTTCAGCATTATCATGAACCCAAGTTCCATCCTCATGTTGTATAGAGTCAACCTTGTTCCTTATGTATCTTTTCTTGGTAGCAATGCGGAAGTATCCAGTGTTTCTGTCCCTAAGCTTTATATGATGGTCTCTGCTTTTAGTCTTCCAGAAGGATTCTTGAATATGTTGCCAGTGCTCCACTTGAGCTCTTGCAGCTTTGAGATCCACACCTCTTGTAGAATTAAACTGATTCTTGGTAATCCAGTCTAGGTGTTGTATACTTTCTTCTAGATTAGTTTTTATATTGCCATAGACCTCCTTATTCCATTTCTTCAATCTGATTTTGATATCCCTTAGTTTTCTGGCTATTTTCATATCCATAGATCCTTTGTGGTCAGTTTTCCAGCAGTCAGCTATGATGGTTTTGCAGTCCTCATGATTGAGCCAAGGACCAAAGAATCTGAAGGGTATATGCCCAAGTTTCAAGGCTGGGATTGGTATTGAGAATGATAGGGTTGTGATCAGAGCCAATAGCAGTGAGATTTGAAATGGTTGCATTTGGTTGATTTTCTAGCCAAGCTTCATTAGCTAGCCCTCTATCTAGTCTTTATTCAGTGAGTTGAGGACCAGTTCTTCTGTTTGTCCAAGTGAATGGGCATTCTGTGTAGCTCAAATCTGAGAGGTTAGCTTCTTCAATCTTGTTTAAGAAAATATCAGCTTCAGATTGATGCATAGGATGCTGACTAAACTTCTCATGTTCATACATGACCAAATTACAGTCTCCCATAACCAACCAAGGAAGAGAATTAGTAACATAGGTGTTTTCAATCATATTCCAGGATTGTAATTTATCCTTAGTAGTGAAAGGGCTGCCATAACATCCAGCGAAAAGCCAAGATTCTCCATGAAGAGGTTTAATGATGGCATTGATGTGGTGATCAGAAAAATCAGCAATGGCAATATCTAAGTTATTTTTCCAGGCCAGGACTAAACCTCAAGCAGTTTTGGTTTTGCCTTTTGGTTCAACAAACCAGAAGCTAGTGACTCCTTTATTTCCTAGGATTTTCTTTAGGTTTCGAGATTGCTGTTTAGTCTCAGAGAGTAATATAATTTCAGGATTATGTTTATTTAACATGTTATCAAGGTGTCTAATGGTATTAGCCTGTCCAAAGCCCTGATAGTTCCAAGCAATGATTGAATAGAATTGCCAAAAGTAAGAGATAATGGGATAAGCAAAGATAGTAACTCTGTAGCCTAGGAATAGGTGTAATGTCCTAGTGTTGCAGTCCTCTTTAAGCCAAAGGCTAATAAACATGAATATATCAGTAAAAAGAGTAGTGTGTGTTAAATGATTAATAGTGGATACCTTATTGAGATCTGTGTTGGCTTCTTCCAGATTACTAGTAGAATTGTCCAACAGCCGATCCTCCTCCATTGGACAATGTTGATTGTTGCTTCTCTTAGCTGATTGGTGCTCAGTCCATTGCATGGTAGGGTAATCTGTTTGGCTTAAAAGGTTGAACATTTTGCGCTTTGGGTCAACCAATTGAGGGTGGTTTTCTGCATCAACATTCTTCAGTTTCCACTCAGTTTTACTTTTTTCCCATAAGATCTTTTTCTGTGTATGGTGATCCTCCATCATCTTTTTTTGAATGTCCTCCAAAGAGGGGAGGATGTTGGTTTCAGTTTCATTGAGAGAGTCAGATTTAGAATTTTGTTGTGGAGGCTTATTGGTGATAGTTGGGAAGATAGCTGAGGGGTCTAACTTGTTTTCAGGACCTGGGGAGATTAAAGTATTAGAGAAATTATTTCTAGCAGCTTCTTTGATGTTAGTCTTCTTAGATTTCTGGGACTCTTTTTGTTTGTGACTCTCCATCAATTTTTTATGTTTTTTCTGACAGGCAAGAGCATCAGAGTTAGTAGTAGGGATTGTATCAGTAATTGGTTTGTCAAGACCATCCTGAAAGATCATAAGATGTGGTGGTCCATCCAGTTCCTCACAAGATTTTTTCATAAGGGTTTTCTGTTAGGCTATTCTTAGTTTGGTTGCAAATTCTTCAGCTCCATCTTTGTCAGTATAAAAGTGGATTATAGTAGGTTTTGTGGGACTGAGTGGGGGAGTAGCACTGATGTTGGAGGTAGAAGGGGTAGTGGTTGTTGATGAAGCAAACTTGTTGATGGAGGTGGATGTATATTGGTTTACTGGAGACTTCTGAGATCCTTCTTCATTAGCTATGCACATAGGACCCAGGTGATCAAGAATTCTGCATATCTTGCAGAAGGCAATGCCATGAAGGGCATAAGAAAGTTCAAGCCAATGTGAGGTAAATTCATCTTCATAAGCATCAATTCCATACTTTAGAGCTTTAGTGACATCAACAGTGATCAGAAATTCCAGGTTTTTCTCCTCCTCATCTCTGCCATAAGCTTTTTTTGAACCTTGATAAATTCCAGCAGGTCTGATCAAGTTGCTTATGTCCGGTATGATGTGAGTTGGGATTCTCTTGACTAAATCCAAGATGTGAACCTTGTAAAAGTTAGCTTCATCAATTAAGTCTGGTCCTGAGGATGGGATTTCTGTTAGAACAATGAGTTTGTCAAAGATTCCTCTTGTTCCCCCTTTCCTGAAAACTTTATAATCTTCAATACTAGTTAGCCTGATTTGGTTATAGTTTTTTCTTTTCTTCCATAAGACAACTTCAGCATTCCTTTGTAATTCCCAATTGTTGTTGATAAATTGAGTTATTTCTCTAATATCATAAGAGATTTTGCTGCATAATCTTCCAATGAAAACCCACTTCCAATCAATCTTTTTCTTAGGTAAAATATTGGCTTGATTGATGAAGACTTTTGGAAAGAGGTCTTCAGGAATGTTTAGAGAGGTGTTCATTTTTTGCACAAGATTTTCTAAGTTTCCAGAACTTTTGGTTCCTGAAGAAGATGCCATGAAAGTTTGGTTGAAGGTTTTGGTATTGAACTGGTAGTGTATGTGATATATACAGAAGAGGGTTTGAAGGTTGGGGTTTGGATTTGGACTTATTTGGTTCTCTTTAATTTGAATTTTGTTTTGAAATTTGTCATTTTGCTGATAGTACTCTTTGTTTTTTTGTTGAGGTTTGTCAAGGGTTGGTGTATGAGACCACACAAGAGACCAAGCTAAATCCCAATGTATCCAGCTAATAGATTCTTTTTCAGAACTGAGTTTGATGTTGCTTTGTATAACTAGTAATCTGGAAGTGTATCTCCTGCAAAAGGTTATAGTACAAAGAGCAAGCCAAGCTACAAGTAGTACACAAAGAAGTGAAGAGCATTTTTCTTAAAAGACAGTTCTAATTTAAGTAAAGCTTTATTTTTGGCTAAGATATTATCTTTATAGGTCTTAAACATGGGCAGATAGCATTTGAGGCAGGGATAGTGACCTAAGTTTTGTAGTGTTGTTCTGCTCAGCATAGTAATCCTTGTGATCAGTATTGAGGGTGGGTGGGTGTTGGTGGTTATGTGAGAGGTAGCTATCTTAAGGCAGGTCAACTTAGTGGTCAAAAAGAGAAAGTCCGGAAGCAAACTGTACTTTAATAAACTAGTAAACTTGGATTGCAGAGTGGTAATAAGGGACATATTGGTGACGAGAGTTACCTGGTGAGGGGTATATAGTACCCTGAAGCGTGTGCATTCACATACATGTTCCTCCAGCAAACATTGCTCCCCAGATTTCCATAAATGCATCTGACTAGTTTGAAGTTGGTTACTGGCTTCTATTATGAACCCCTGTTTTGAACTGTGGTTAGGGAAGTTTGGCGGGTCAGTAAATGGGTTTAAATTCGAGTTGCGGGTAGCCCGAATAAGAATACCATTTCCCAGGATTTTGCCAAGTGTCTGATGTCGCCGTTTCATGTTCAATAGGCATGGATTACGTTCAATATATCTTTGCATGTCCATCGACGGTGTAAATTTCCATGAGATTTCCCAAGACTGATCTCTAAGGATAGAGATAGACGGGTAAGATATGTCAACTGTTGGCCTTTTCTTCAAAAAACTTTTAAGGGAGTTGCGCATTTCAGTTTCTCCAATTCGCAGCTCTGTAACTCCCTCCTCCCATTTCACAACTTCCATCTCTCTTTCAAGTAACTGCAACTATGTCGAATCAAGAACAGGAGTACATCGAGTATGTAAATCAGGTTAATAGGCCAACCTTGTTCACCAATCAGAGTTCCAGTGACGATCCAAGGTTCAAGAGGTCCAAGCATAACATGCATGGGAAGCAGGTAATGATTTTTGGTACTCTTGTGATAGATTTTTGTTTTTGGGTATTGAGGTCATAGTGTGTATCTATCATAGGGTAAATTTTTTGAATTTGTGGTTTTAGTGGTTTGAATTGGTTCAATTTCTGTAATTGATAGGTGATAGATGTAGATAGTGGTAAGGAGGCACAAGAACCTGACTTGAGGGTTAGAGAGTTTAAGCCACAAGAGCCTGTAGTGCATGATCGGTCGAGTGCAATGATATTCAGTCCTCAGATGCCCCAACTCCAGGCTGCAAAAGAAGGTTGGGTGGTGTATGTTGTTCATCATGACAAAGGACAGTTCATCATCAATGAGGGTGTTGTGCTTGTAGGAGAAGAGCAAGTTGTGAGTGGGGGTGTCATTCAGGGCTTATATTCTTCCCCAGTTCCTGCTGCGACAAAGGTGAGGATCCGGGAGAACGAGCATCTTAGCCGTTCCAGTGATGTTGTAACACTCCCCAATTGCCTCATGCTGGCTCCAGAGATGAAACACTTGGCAGAGGCTCCATACGATCTCTCTGTGTTCGGCCCTGTGGAAATGACTGCTTCTAGTGATGTACCAGATGATGTAATCCTTCATGCGCCAACTCTCAGGGGAAATTATTCTGTGGCTAGACAGAGAGCTGCACCGAAGAGGAGCAGGGATGGAAAGTAGGATGCAGAAGGAGTGTATTCTGTAGCTAATCTTACAATGCCATATTAGGTAAGCATATATGTGAACAATTCTATTTGGGTCAGGGTATTAAATTTATTTTGGTAACCAAGTAACTGTAGCCTTTTTGATTTTTTGATGGTTTGGTGACTTACTGGATATGGTGATAGTTTTGATTTTGGTTAGAAGGCTAATGTAAGTAAGATAGATAATGTTGTTGATATGGTGGCTAATTTGTCTGATGTTATGAAATCTAGTTTTGATTTGTATGTGTAAGTTATCTGTTTGTTGAGGTTTGATTCTGCAGTGAGTGATCCATATAGGATAAAACTATGAGGAGATTTTGTTGCAGTAAGAAACCACAAGGCAAGTTTCCAAAGGGTAAAGTACCAAAGGGTAAGTGGGAGTCATGAGGTAACTAGGTTTCTCAGGGCAAACATAAGAGGTTGTCCTCTTGATATTACATTTATGTACAGAGATAGTGCAAAAGAAGGTGCAGTAGATCAACCACAGTTTACTAGTATGAATTAAGATGTGTAAGGAAAACTTACCAGAGCCCAATAGGGATGAGGGAAAACCAGATTTGGTATAGAACAATCTCCAAGGGATGAAAGGTTCTTCCAAAGTAGCATAGAAATTCTTTAAGTATTGGAGGTAAACCCATTTCCAGAAGTTACAGGATGGGTGAGGTTTGGTAGGTTTAGAACAATAGCTCAAGCTTATCAGAAATTAGATTTTCTGAAACAAAGAATCAGTCTCGGGGAGATTAGAAGGTTTGGGATTTGGGTTGTTGGTTGGGTAGTAATTTCTTTGAACTCCAACAATAGTAAAGCTTCTATCAGTTTCAGTGATTTTAGTAATAAATTTGGGAGAATTGAGAGAATTGTGGTAGTGATGAGTTATGTGATAGGTTAGAATTTGTGATTTTTGGTGATTTTTGAGAGAATGTGGTGAATTTCTACCATTTTCAGTAATGGGTTTGATAAGAATGTGATTGTGCTCAAGGCAATTCCATTGACAGGTTAGAGTTTGTGATTTGTTATTCATAATGAATATCCGATGGTAGTCGCCGGCCACTTTCCAGCTAAAAATGACCGTTAGGGGAAGAGACAAAAGAGCAACGGGAGGAAAAGAAGCCGTTGAAGGGAGCTTAGGCGAGAGCAAGAGGGAATGGGGAAGGAGAGAGGAAGGAGCATTTTTGTTCAATTCATGATTTCTTGGTAAGTCAACTTTAACTATATTAACTCAAATTTAAACTATATTGTAAAAGTCAACAAGTGTTAAGTGTTCTCTTTGTTTTACTGTATGATGCCTTAAAATTCAGCTTGGACCTGCTCATGTCATTGATGGAACTGGTAAAGAAATAGAAACGCATATTATAACTAACACGGAGACCAATAATGCATTATATACAGGTTCCATTGGGCGAGGTTTCACAAAAAAGGTATGTCTCTTATATTGCATATGCATCTAGCATCTGCAAACTTAATGAGTTTGATTTTAACCTTTGGTGTATCTATTGATGAAGTTTAGTGACTGTGAATGAAAACAACAGATCCTTGAACCGCGCCCTAAATCAACTGAAATGGGCAGAACAAGTGATGCTAGAACTGCATCAACAAGAGTACTTAATGCTGACATAGTCATTACGTGCCGCAGTCCCAGATTTATTAAGCAAGCTCAGCGCCAAGATGAGGACGCCGCAGAAGAATCCCGAAAAAGAAAAGGGAAGTCGATTGCGCCTTACCAGGTGTGTGTATACATGTGTTACATCATTTAGAGATTTTTAGGAAATAAACATAAGTTGTCTCCATCAAAACGGAGGCATTCATGTGATCTATAAGCATTATCCGTTGCTTTCATCACCATTAGTTATGTGGACAGATCCATAGGGATCTGATTTTCTGTTAACCATTCGAAACAACTGTTGGTGGTAACTAATAGCAACAAATGCAGTTCAGTTTTTTAATGAGAAGTTTGTAGTGTATTACATGTTTATGTACAAATTCCTGTTTTGAGATACCAAAATAGTTTTTCTTTCTCTTTCAGTTTTAGGATTAAGTAAAAATGGATGTGAATTTAGACTTATGTCAACAAAAAATTTTGGTAAACAGAAACGACGCCGACGCGATAGCTATGTTCCTGGAAGAAATGAGGCATGAGGCATAGTTATTCATCCCGCTGGAGAGAGAACCAATCGTGACTCAGCATATGATAGCAGCTCCGATGATGGGGAAACTGCTGCATAAATTTCCCGGCATCAAGTAAATGTACCACATCGCGGAGAAAGCAGTCATGCTGCCCTATTACCCTTGTGAAGAAGTCCAAGGTTCGGTCAACATCCTCAACATAGAGAACTGCCACGTATACAGGATGCAATCGGTATAGCCACATTTTTCTTACATCGCTAACTATATATATTTCGGCTTAGAATATATCCATCGATGTTCATATTTTTTTTGTGATGACGAAATGGTTATTTTCACTGGCTCAATTTATGTAGCAACAGATGACAGTCCTGCATTAAACCTTCGTAGAGGCCTCGGCTAATGGCGCAAGCTCAATCTTAGCAACCCGAGCAAGCACAAAATGCAATATGTAAGTTTTTTTTTTTTTGTAGTGGGTGTATGTAATTTTTTCAAATAGTTATGGGAATATGTGTCAGAATGGCTAAAATTTTATTGGAAAAATAATATTCATAACCAAACACCCTTAGTCATCCGCACATTTATAAGGTTTCTAGGTTGCTTTGTATGCTAACTATAATTAAAAGTTGAGCTCTCTCAGTTTATGTACAACAAATTCACAAGGAAGACGGATAGGTCGTCCACGTTGGAGTGTTGTAGGAAGATCTTCGTTCCATAATTGTGCAAGGGGACTTACATACCAAGTTGGATTTATAAAATACCATTTGCCGCCATTAGATACATGTCCAAAATGTCAAGCGAAGCTTTTCCATCGTGAATCAGAGAATTTTTGTTGTGGTAATGGAAAGATATCTTTGCAATTGGTTGAGCCACCTTTAGCACTTTTGGAGTTATTTGATGATCAGGGACCAAGAGGGAAATAGTTTAGGATCAATATCAGATCTTATAATCGGTGATTTGCGTTTACTTCGATGGGGGTTTACTTTGATAGGGATCTCGCTGATGGCACCAATGGAGTCTATACTTTCCGTATTCAAGGCCACCTTTACCATAAAATCGGTAGTCTTTTTCCTGGAGAGAATGCTTCTCGACCTCGATACCTGCAGATATATTTTTATGACACAGATCAGGAGATTGAGTAGAGGATTAAGGAAGGTAACGATGTGTTAGATAGAGATGTCTTGAAGCTGTTAAGGGAAATATTAAACAGACACAATAGTTTTGTCCATGTTTTTCGTCAAGGTGCAGAACGAGAAGATCTTTTGGATTGCCAGTTGATTATCAAAGAGCAACCTAAAGATCAATTGCAGTACACTCTTCCAAGTGCTTCCCAGGTTGCGTCCATTGTACCAATAGGTGATGCAAGTTATGAACATACAGAATGTGAAATAATAGTGCAGACAACTTCCGGGAATCTCATACAGGTCTTTGACACATGTGGTAATTATGATCCTATGCAATATCCTCTTTTACTCCCTTATGGATGCTACGGGTGGGACATAGAAAGCAAAGACAATAATGGAAGAAAGATGTCATGCCGTGGATACTATTCATACATTTTGCATGTACTAAGTATTAAGTAATGTCGTCTATAAATCTAAAGACTTGAACCCACATTTTTAAGTGTTTTTTAATTAATTTTTGTGGTGTTTTTTAATTGTTGGACAGATGCGCAACAATCATGATTCACTTTTTCTTCGAGGTGGATGATTGTTGCAATAGTACGTTGTGGATAATTAGGTTAAAATTGAATCTGCTAGGCTCAGATGGGTTACAGGTCATCAAAAGCAACTAAGGGCGGAGCTTTACGAAGGATTACAAGATGCACAAATAGTGGGAGAGACCAGCGTAGGCAAGTTATGATTTGAATACATATGTGCATTTTTTTCCTAAAATCAAATTCAAACTCAAAGCTTCGGAATTCACTTTAGTTTTTCTTTTTTAAAAAGCAAAAAAGTTGGTATGTTTCTAATTTTATATCCCAAGTGTATCAAATATGCATGAGTTCTTGATACGTTTTTTTATCTCAATAGACGAACTAGGCAAGAAGATAGTACTACCTTCTTCATACGTTGGTGGGCCGCGTGATATGTACCAGCGATACCAAGATGCGATGGCTTTGGTACAGAAATATGGGAAGCCTGATATATTTATTACGATGACTTGCAATCCAATATGGCCCAAGATTGTAGCTAACTTACGTCCCGGTTAATCCGCATCAGATAGACCTGATTTAACAACTAGGGTATTCTGTGCTAAATTTGAATATTTAAAGGAAGATATATTCAAAAAGAATGTGCTAGGAAGAGTAGATGCTCATGTTCATGTGATTGAGTTTCAGAAAAGAGGTCTACCGCATGTCCATATGTTGATCATATTGGAAAAAGAAGACAAGTTACAAGGTCCTGATGATTATGATCATATAGTTAGAGCAGAAATCCCTGATAAGAAGAAAGAGCCCGAATTATATAAGTGTGTGAAGAAATGGATGATACATGGTCCGTGTGGCAGCAAGTGCATGAGAGAAGGGAAGTGCAAGAGAGGGTTTCCGAAATAATTTTCTGAATGTACCGTGCAAGGCAAAGATGCTTACATAGTTTATCAGAGGAGAGAGGATGAAAATACTATAAGAATGAGTAAGAACTTCATAGCGGACAATAGATTTGTTGTGCCTTACAATCCTTGGCATTTTCAGAAATACGATTGTGACATCAATGTAGAAGTTTGTTCCACTGTCCAAAGTGTGAAGTATCTTTACAAGTACGTTTACAAGGGCCCAGATTATATTTCCTTTCGATTGCAACCGGTGCATCCAGAATCCAAAAATGACGAGGTAACATGTTACATCAATGCAAGATGGGTGTGTGCTCAAGAGTCAATATGGAGGATATACAGGTTTGCGATGAATAAGATGTGTCCATCAGTTCAACGATTGCACTTGCATCTTCCCAAACAAAATACTGTCATGTTATATGAGCATCAAACAGTCGATGAGGTCTTGGAAAATGAAAATAATTCCAAAACGATGTTGACGGAGTATTTTGTTAAAAATGCATGTGATCCTATGGCTAGGAGATGGTTGTATCGAGAGTTTCCTGAAAACTACACATGGGATAAAGCAATTAAGAAATGTCATAGAAGAAGAACAAAATAAAGGGTGATTGGTAGGGTATATTCTGTGCCCCCTATTACAGCTGAAAGGTTTTTTCTGAGGCTCATACTTATGCATGTTAGGGGTGATACTTCATACGAAGATTTTTACAGTTGACGGCAGAACATATCAGACATTTAAAAGTACAGCCGATGCATGAGGATGGAGAATGATAATAGTTTGATGGCACGTATGGCCGAAGTATCAACAAACAAGATTCCATCTGCTTTGAGAACTCTTTTTGGTAGCATATTGGTTTTCTGCAACTCGGTGGACACTAGAAAGTTATGGGACGAGTTCTTCAACGACATGGTCGAATATTATGCAAGTTCAAGTGATACAAGCTCCTCATATTTATTAGACCGTCTTCTCAGAGAGTTGGGTCAAATGCTTCATCAACATGGAAAGTGTCTAAAAGATTACGATCTTCCGGAAATTGTCTGCATATTGGACGATAATTTACAGGTTTCTGATTTGATCGAAGAGGAGGTATCCATTCCTATTTACGAAGAAGATATGATGAATGTGGACAAGTTGAATGAAGATCAGTCCAAGGCTTATGATACCATTATGGGTGCCGTCCGAAGAAAAGAAAGCAGAGTCTTCTTTATTAATGGTCCAGGAGGTACTGAGAAGACTTTTCTCTACCGTGATATTTTGTAGACCGTTAGAAGAAGTAGTGGTATTGCCATAGCAACAGCCACTTCTGGAGTAGCAGCTACTATGTTACCTGGTGGAAGAACTGCACACTCGAGATTCAAGCTTCCATTTACCCCAGCAGAAACTTCTACATGTGACATCGCCAAAAATGATAAGTTGGATGATCTTATCCGTCAAGCTATTGTGATCATGTGGGATGAAGCTACCATGGCACATCGGTATTCTGTCGAGGCATTCGATACGACTATGAGAGATATAACGGGTAACAAGAATCCGTTTGGTGGTAAGATTGTTATTATGGGAGGTGATTTCTGCCAGGTTCTTCCAGTTGTACCTAAAGCTTCAAGGGGGCAAATAGTTGATTCGTGTCTTACCCGGTCGGCTCTGTGGAGACATGTATAGGTTCTTCGTATGAAGAAGAATATGCGTGTAGTAGGCGATACGTATTATTCTGATTTCTTGATGCGAGTTGGTGACGGAAATGAACCTTCTGCGGCAAATAACATGATAAAGATGCCAGATGATATGGTGATACCCTGGACTGGTGAAGATTCAGTGTCCCAACTGATAGATGCTACCTTTCCCGATTTGGAAGATAATTCTAAGAATCAAGATTACTTGCTTAACCGGGCACTTCTCACACCATTGAATGAGCATGTCGATAAGTTAAATTATCGAGTGGTTATCATGTTTCTCGGGCAAGAGCATACGTATTATTCATTTGATTCCGTGGAAGATAATTTCCAAAAACTCTATCTTCAAGAACAGTTGAACGGAATGGCCCCTGGTGGTTTACCTCCTCATGAGTTGAAACTGAAGCTAGGAGCACCCATTATGTTACTGAGGAATATTAGTGCAAAGAACGGATTTTTCAATGGTACTAGGCTTATCATAAAGAAGTTCTTTCCGAATTGTATCGATGCAGTGATCCTCAGTGGAAATTCAGCGAGTAAAAAAGTATTCCTCCATAGGATGCCAATGAGCCCGCCATAGAATCTTGAGATGCCGTTCAAGATAATTCGCAAGCAATTCCCAGTATATATGTGCTTTTCATTCACAATCAACAAAGCACAAGGACAAATAATTGAAAACACCGGTATTTATCTTCCCGAGCATGTCCTCAGTCATGGACAATTTTATGTTGGGTTTTCAAGGGGTGTTTCGAGCAACAACACTAAGGTGTTAATCAAGAAAGGAAGCGTTGTTGATAAAGTTGGAACGTTCACCAAGAACGTTGTGTACAAGGAAGTTCTTACATCGTCCTATCTTAGGTATACATCTTACGAATTAATGTCGTCCGAAAAATTCTTAGTCGCTGTATTTGTTTTTTATTTAATGTTTTTTTTTTCTTTTCCTTTATTATTTTAGTTTTGGTTTCATCTTACATTTTGGTGTCTATTGTGTATGAATTTTTCACTCGCTGAAATGTAAGTCGCACCTATTCTAATTGATTACAAGAGATGAAATTGTGAAACAATATTTTTTATTTTGAAGGCGGATTTTCCGCCTTAGTATTATAGTTTGTTATCCCATAAATTTTGTAACGGAACAACAACTCGGCAGGTGCATCACACATGCGTATTTACTAGTATATATAAAAAACAATTAATTGTATTTTCGTCGATAATCTATGATGTTTTCGTTTGAAAACTGGAAGAAGAAAAAAATCGGTTGAGGAAATTGAAATGGAAATGAAATAAAATTGAGACTTGGGTTTAAGTATTAAGATTTAATGAGGGTAAATTGGTAGCATAAAGATTTAATGGAGGGTAAATCGGTAGTTTCCTCAAATTTGGACACCCCTTATCCTTCTTCGAGTCGGGAACAAAATCTGCATAGGCCCCAAACTAGCTAGGTAAAGAAGTGATTGTATCATCTCTTTGATCGACTTCATATTTCATACAATTTGAAAGAGGAAACAACAACAAAAAAATTAAACAAGAAAAATTCCAATTTGAAGAAAAATTGAGAAGACGACCTGTGATTTTTTTTTTGATACGCGAAAATCGGACCCATGCCCCTACCCGAACCAAGGCAATCGGATATCCCCACTGCCATCCCTTACCCACCGAATCCAATTGTACAACTACGTACACTAATATAAACCTTTACGATGGGGATTGAAACCCCGACTTTCTCTTTACTAGAGTTGATGGAAAACCACTGAGCTATAAGCTTGGACCCGTGATATACTTTGTTCGCAAGATTCTCAATTTCGCAAGGTTTTAAACCACCGAGAGACCTGTGATTTACTTTCTGTATTTTTAGCAAAAATGAAAAACTGAAGGACCTATTTTTTGTGGGACGGATGTTTTTTTTTTTTTCCGAAAAAGAGGAAAGCCTCAAATATATTGATAATAATACTTTATTTTCAAAGCGGGAGTAATTACAAGGTTGTGATCGGTTACAGGACTAACCAGAAGGTTTCTAATCATCACAAATATTTTAAACAGACAGCCAACATAATGAAGCCTCAAAACAACATACTTACATGAAAAAATCCAAAGTAGAATCCTAACCATTCCGAACGATTTTCTAAGTAACAGAGCTAGTTTAAATGGTCTTGTTTGGGTTGAAAGTAGCACAACCAAACAATATAACAAATCTACAATCTGCAGAGATGTTAGGATCCAAAAATCCAACCATTTTTCAAGGTTTTTTCCTAAAACATGGTAAAACATATGACATGGGTGAGAAAGGATCCATAGATCCACCCATTTGTCTCTTGTTTTTTCACAGTAACGGTGTAAATAACAAAGATAACCTAAATAGGTCATCGGAGGACGAAATCGATCTTTGGATGCGGTCTGGGTCTTCATTAGAATTCTGGAACTAGTTGTTGTTGGTGTCTTCGGTAACCTTAAAGTTTATGTTGGTTTCTTTGTTGAACAAGTTGTATTTGTTGTTAACTTTAGAAATACTGAAACTGCTACTGCGTATAATGAGACTAGAGCATTAAGATCATATACAAGCTGAAATAAAACCCAATAACCACCATAAACAGGGAGGAAAAGAGGTGGAGTTGATGCCGTTGATTCTACTGTTGGAGTTGCGTTGTCTTCATCATAGGTTAGAATTGAAGATGATCCTATGCTTTGCTTTCTTCCCTGCGAAAGATCACAACCCATACCTGCATAATCATCCTTAAATCCATAGAGAAGAACGACAAAATTGCAACAAGAACATGTCCTATGATGGAACCCAATCGGTAATAAAAACTTAAAAAATTAACATCAAAAGATAGATCAAGAAGAAAATAAACTATTTATAGTGCTTGATCTGCTCAGATCAGCTCCAACAGAGCCAATCTGAGCAGGGAAATAATCAAGCAGTATTGTTCTTCGTTGGGTTTTTGGTTTTGGAGAGAGAAATGGTTTTGGAGAGGACAATATTCTTATGGGACGGAAGTAGCATATCACTTTGTTCGCAAGATTCTCAAGAATTGCTCAAAAATTATCGAATCCCACAAGCATGTAGATGAAGCATGACTTACTAGATATGTAAACTATCAACAATATGGTTTGTCCAATCTGCTAAATTGTATATGTATTTATTGACACTGATCCAATATCCTCAATTTATCTATATCCTCGGGTATTCGGTATGTATATGCCGATACAAACCGTATTGTGATGTATCGACGTGTATATGTTGATAACGAGTTTTGAGACTAAACTTGACAGCCGGTCTTCACATATCAACGCTTGGTGGGTTTAACCGAGCAATGCTCTAACATAATTGATTTGGATTTTGTATTCGAAAAAAGATGATGTTTTAGAACTTTGACTAAGGAAAAGAGAAAAGCCAATTGTCTACTAATCATTCAAATTTTGAAGAAGTTGACTTGAATTTTAATTTTAGTATTCACATTACTTCTATGACTAGTGGAGACAATGAATTATGCTCAGTCAAATCTAATATAATAATTTATTTGAGTTATAACATTTTTTCGGAATAATTTTTTTGTACTCAAAAGTGTATTTTAACATCTAATATATGATAAATGATGACGATATCTTAATTAGACAGAAATCCTCAGGATTGGTCGGTTTCAGTGGGTATCACCGATACGCATTATCATATACGTATTTGTGATACAAACAAGACGCCTTATTTGCCAATGAAATCATATTTCCCTCTTTATATTCATTTTCGTTGACGAGGTCCTCTCTTTAATGCTTAATAAGGAAGTTTCTCACGGTCTTGAGAAATTTTTGATAATATCATTGTTCACTTGGATAATAATGAATACCAAGTGATTAGTTTGAGAAACATTATAATTGCCTTTGAATTGGTCTCGAGTTAAAAAGTAAATTAAAGAAAACGTGCTACAATGGGAACTGGAGATATGCATAAAAGAGTGGCTTCTTCTGCTTATTTTTGTTGTGATTTAGCTCAACTGATAATCATATATCTTAGCATTTCGTTAGGCTCAACAAAATGCAAATATGTTTGTGAAGCTATAATTAAGAGACCAATAACTGTCAACTTGGAAGAGGACTTGTCTGTCTAAGATAGAAAGGCTACTTATTACAAGAAAGTTTATCATTTGGAATTCCCATTTACTACCTTGATATGTTTCAGTATTTATTTCAGTTGCTAAGGAATTAAAGAAAATCATCAAAAGTTTCTCTGGGGTTCACATTGCTGCAAATAAAAAAAAATAAAAAAATTGGGTTGCTTGGTTTAGTGTTATTTTCCAAAAGAATACAGGTGGTTATAACAGTTAACAATTCAGCACGACACTCTGAATGGATTTCGATATATGACGCTGAGAAGAATGTTATTTGGTTGTAATTCATACAACAAATTTTTTAGAATCGAAGGTGATATCTTCTTGCTTAATATTTCTTCTTCTGTTGTCAAATTTAGTTTGTGGGCTAGCATTCTGGACTCAAGAAACTTAGTTAAGACAAACACAAGATTGGCTGTGAAGAATAGATCTAGTATCCAATTCTGGAAAGATGTTTAGACTAGAAACCATTCTCTGCAGTATTCATTCCCTAGTCTTTCAATATTTTTAGAAAGAAAAAATGTTTTTACCAAGGATATAATTTTTCAGGAAGGAGCTTTGGATTTAAAATTCTCTAGAAATCTGAATGAAGTGGAACTAGGAGATATATTCAAACTTGGGAAGATTATTATTCGAGAGGTGGAGATCAAAAAAGGTGGTTATATGGAGAGGATTTTTCTGCTTTGAGTACCTATAAAACCCATGTTATAAATAGGCTTTTGAGATTTTCTCGTAAACAATTGTAAAACTCTAAACTCCCTTTGAATGTATATTTTCTAGCTTAAATATATTACATGTTATCAAGTGCTCATATTCTATATCTTTTTAGTTAGTATTGGTAAGGTTTAAGATGCAAACTATGTTTTCTTTTGGACTGATATATATTGAAACAAACAACCATATATTCTTTTGCAGATTACTTCACAAGTTTGAAATTAATTTTTCGAAAATGCTATATGACCCGCATGTTAACTGCTGATTGACAAATAATCCTATGTGGAAAGCACAATGATAGAGTTAGTATTTTTTGTTTATCCAAGTCATCAAAAATCAAGCCAAAAATATCGAAAAGGTTTTTGCCATTGTATAAGTCAACATATGTTGAAGTTGATCTAATGTGTACCAAAAAATCATCTAACAACTAATGTTAGAAATATTCTTCCAGAGCTTCACTCCCCGTCCTCTGCCACTTCATATTATTCTTTTTCTTCATCGATTAACTATAAAATTTAGTCATCTAATTATCTTTGATTGATTAAACGCAACCTATCATGCAACAAGAATTAATAAGGTCGAAAAGCATGAGTTTTAATTTACTGTACTAATAAAAGCCAAAATTTTAAGTTTAATTATGAAGTTCTTCTAGTTTGTTGCCAAACTGATATCTAAATTCTACAGAGAATAAAATTTGTTAAATAAACCTCAATATCGAATCTTCTCAATCTTTAATCTTCCAATCACAACTAAAATAATAATAGATGATTAAGACATAAAGGAACCATTAAGTAGCGGGGAGGTTTCCAATCATATTAGGATTTTAAAAAGGGACGATAATTTTCACCATGTTCATGTCTTCTTTTAAGAAAGCGTCGACTATTGATGGGAAAAGAGATGAGCTAAGTTGTTAGGATTTGTGAAGAATATTTTGGAGTAAAATAAAAAGAGAGAAAAGGGATTTTTTTTTTTTTTTTTGATGATGTGAAAAAATATAAATACACGTCAATCTACCCATGTACCTGAAAAAGCGGGGGTCTAACAGCCACACCCAATATTTCGATTAGCAATTTGTATGGACAAATTCCATTATACTTTCTAGAGAACCAACTAGACAGTTAGACTCAATCAATAGAAAAGTATATCAAAGAGTTTATATCCCTATCTCTCGATTTAAATCTTACTCAAGCAATCAATTTAAATACAAGAGATATAAACTTGGATGGTACCAAAGACCAATATCCAAGTGTCAATCAATTTAAATCAACAACCAAAAGGTTGGATATTCTAATTGATTGAACAACGCACAACCTGTATTATTTCAATTATATAACAAATATAACGCGGAAAAGAAATAACAAAGACACCAGAATTTTGTTAACGAGGAAACCGCAAATGCATAAAAACCCCGGGACCTAGTCCATATTAAACATACATTGTATTAAGCCGCTACAGACACTAGCCTACTCCAAACTAACTTCAGTCTGGACTGTAGTTGAATCTCAATCAATCTCACACTGATCAAGGTACAATTATGCTCCTACGTCTCTGATCCCAGCAGGATACTACGTACTTGATTCCCTTAGCTGATCTCACCCACAACTAAGAGTTTCTATGACCCAAAGTCGAAGACTCTAATAAACAAATCTGTATCACACAGAAAAGTCTATGGTAATAGATAAATCCGTCTCCCACGAATATACCTACAAGTTTTGTTCCGTATTTTGATAAATCAAGGTGAACAAGAACCAATTGATAAAATATACTTATATTCCGAAGAACATCTCAGTATTATAAATCACCTCACAATAAACTTAATCGACACAGCGAAAAAAGATATTATGGAATCAAAAACGATGGGACGAAGATGTTTGTGACTACTTTTTATCTTGCCTATCGGAGATATAAATCTCAAGCCAATTATTACAATTATACTCGTACGATAGAAACAACAAGACCAGATCACACGACTAAAATAAAAGTAGTATCGGTCTGGCTTCACAATCCCAATGAAGTATTTAAGTCATTAACCTGGTTTAGAAGAAGAAACCAAAGGTTAAAGGAGAATCGATTATAGCTTAGCATAACTAGTATCACACTGAATGTGTGGGGATTAGGTTTCCCAGTTGCTATAGTTCTCCCTTATATAGTCTTTCAAATCAGGGTTTGCAATCAATGTTAGCTTGGTAACAAAACATTCAATATTCACCGTTAGATTAAAACCTGATTAGATTCAAGCCAATATTTATCAACTGTTAGATCAAAAACATAACTTGTTATACATACATGAAATGCACGTTTCTAGGTTTGTGTAACCGTACCCAAACTTGTACATTAGTTGGTTCAACAATATTTAACCAAATGGTTAGCTATATGATAACTTTCATATCAACCATATTCTTCTTCACCATAACTAGTTCAAATGAACTAGTTAGAGAGTCGTTCAATTGCAAGGAAATCTCATGTACTACACAAGACACAATTGAAGCAAAAATGATTTGATTCACTCGATTCGGTTCATGAACTATATAGCCACAGTTTGCAATTGCATTCCTTAGTTTATAAAGATAAGTTCACAAACATCGTTTTTAGACATAACCTACTCAAGTTCGCAGACTGGGTTCGCGGACTTAAGTTCCCGGATGGAGTGCACAACCTCCAGCAGAAATTCTCGGGTCGAGAACTTCCGCCAGTTCGCGGACTTAGCTCACGCACTTCTCCGGTTCTCTTGATCAACAAAGTTCACAAACTTTGGTTCAAGGAATAAAGACTTATACATATATGTGTTTCCACAACAATGCTTATATCCTCCAATGGTTATATAGTCTAAACTCTCATTTCAATCATTGAAACATTCTCAGAGGACGTTATATAGTTGTTATTCACAAACCATTTTTTGTCAGAGCAATTTTCAAAGTGATTGAAACTTAACATGACTTTCGTCACTAGGTAAAGATGAACTTGTCTAAAGCGAAAGATTTACCAACACATATTTCGAGAAATAGATAGGCGAGATATACTCGGCTCGAAATACCAAATGTGTATAATCTAAGTCTATATAGCAAAACGACTTTTTTCTCAAGATATGAGATAAATAGACTTTTGAGTGGTAGATAAGTTCAAGTCTCCACATACCTTTTAGTCGATGAAGATCCACCAGTTCCTTGAGTAGTCCTTCGTATTGTATGATAATTGCCATGGAGTTTTTGAGCTCAACTACAGTTTCTATCCTAGTCCGAGACCTTAGTTATAGTAGACTAGAAATCAAGGCTTATAGTTTTGATCACTAACATTGACAAACATGCTTGAGATAGCAATGCATGCGAGTTTGACCGAGAAATGCTCTAACAGTACCAACCACATAAGATCAGTTGTCAACTAGTTGTTAATGCACAGTCCATCTAGTAAAATTGTTACTTTTTCAAGAGTTTTTGTATCCATTGTGCTTCTAGAGAAATGTTAAATTTATTTATTGGGAATGGAAATGTAGTAAATCAAACAAGAGAAGTAAGATAATTAGTTAATGTTACTGAAAAGGAGAGGGTACCAAGTACACCACCAATGTTTTTGCTCGGGAACTTGTATGGACAAAACCAAATACAATGACAAGTAGGTAAGAGCAAGGACCATGAAAGAAGATCCTATATCGATTTTTATCTTTTTCTTCACAATCAACAGTTTAGACCAAAGGTCTGTGAACCTGATTGTGTAGAAGAGTTCTGGGACGATCTCAAAAATCAATATCCAAGATCAATCTAGTCGTATACGCATTAAGAGCATATGAGTTCTAACAAGTATGGGACTTGCAATCTATCTTTCGAGATATTAATTCAACGAGAACGAGTCTTGTTCTTGATCTCAATTGATAAAGACTAAAATTATCTAGATTGATTACATACTACTTATGTTATTCTTATTATAAAGATTAAAAAAAAATGTGAAAAAGGAAAAACAAAAGACGCCAATTTTCTTGTTAAACAAGGAAAACTGCACCTGCAGAAAAATCCCGGGATCTCGTCCAACTTTGAACACCACACCGTATTAAACCGCTAAAGATACTAGCCTACTATCAGACTTTGAACTGGAATGTAGTTGACACCGAATTAACCCTCCAAGCAATTCAGCTGCAGTCGTGTTCTTCACGTCTCTTGAACCTTGCTAGATTTTACGCTCTTGATAAATCATCTGCAGTTGCAGTCGTATTCTTTGAGTCTTTTGAACCTCGCAAAATTTCATGCACTTGATTCCCTTAGCTGACGTCATTTACAGTTTAATTACTTCAACCTCAACGATAGGCACACTTTGTGTCTGATTTGTTTCAATTCTCTATATTATTATTATTACTTTCGCTCGAGTATTACTTTCGCGCAATGAAAAGTCTAGCACTTGACCATTTCTTATAGCGGCGGCTGGTTTGCAGGCCACCTTGGTGTGGCAAATGAAGATTTTTGCATACGCCGTAGGAACCCACCACCGGCTTAACAAAAATCAAATCATATATGCATGAAAACTTAATTTGGCAGTGCGTGTTTCTGATACCAGGTGACTAGTAAGATCCATAGGCGTTCCCTTTCTGTGGGCACATTCAACTTCTCTCACTCCTCCCACTTCTAAAACCCTAAAACCATTACTTCTCTCAAAAATACGAAACCCTAACTAAAATCCTCTCACTGTTTGACCAAAATATACCGTTTCTCGGAGAATCACTATGTCCAATCCAACAAATAATTCAATGCTTCTCAAAATTACAGAGATTCAAGGAAGAGGAAGATCTCTAGTTTCAACTCAACCCTTGAAAGCAGGTCAAGTAGTTCTTCAAGACTCACCAATCCTTCTCTACCCAGCAAGAACTCCCTCCAAAAATGGTGAATTCTCAAATTTCTGTTCTAATTGCTTCAAAAAATTGCATGTTAATACTACTAATTCCAATAATTTGAATTCATGTCCTTCATGCTCACATCATGCTCTCTTTTGTAACCCTAATTGTCAAAATTCTGCTTTATCTGGGTCTCATTCTACTTGGGTTTGTCAAGCTTTAAACTATATCCGTTACTCTGGTCCCAATCTCCCATTCCTCCAAGATCCTGATACTCAAATTCAAGCTCGTTTCCTTGTTTCCGCTTACAATCTCGCTGTGACCTCGTCATCTAATTTTCAGTTATTATTATCTCTTCAAGGAGAAGCCCCTTTGATTCCAAACCCTCAAACTCAAGCTCTCCATTCATTCATTGCTTCACTTTCACCTCCTCAGTCTGGTTTTGGATTCTCTCCTGAACTAACTGCTGCATTACTTGCCAAAGATAAGCAAAATGCATTCGGATTGATGGACGACAATAGCAACAGTGAGAGAACTGTGAGAGCGTATGGTATTTATCCTAAAGCTTCGTTCTTTAATCACGATTGTCTTCCAAATGCTTGTAGATTTGATTATGTCGACGGTAGGAATAGTAGTGGCAGTGCTGTGCCTGATAACATAACTAATAATACCGATATCATTATTAGAGTCATTCATGATGTTCCCGAGGGAAGGGAAATATGTCTGAGTTACTTCCCAGTAACTTGGAATTATCTAGAGAGGCAAACAAGGTTGAAGGATGATTATGGTTTTGAATGTGACTGCGATAGGTGTAAAGTTGAGGTTAATTGGAAAGAGGAAGATGATAATAGTGGTACTGGAATAGAACCTGATAACGATGAAGCTATGGAAGGTTCTGATGAAGATGCAAGCGAAGCAGATAATGACTTCCCTCATGCTTATTTCTTTGTGAAATATGTTTGTGATAGAGATAATTGCGGGGGAACATTGGCTTCATTACCGCCTTCACAAGACGGCTCACCATCTGTTGTTTTGGAATGCAACGTTTGTGGACGGTTAAGGAAAGAAGAAGATGACATGGATGGAGATAATGAAAACGATGAAGATGGTGAAATGTTGGAGGGATAAGTTTGAGCTGCTGCTGTCAAGTGCCAAGGTGAGTCCTGGTTTAATTATCGGTTTTGTGTCATTTAGTTTGTTGCTTTCTCAACTTTGTTTGTGTGTTGTCACAGTTTTGTGTTACTTAGTGGTGATTCAACATATTTCTGTTTGCGCTAGTAATATTATGGTGTTTGCAATGTGTACTATCTCAGGTCCTACAACTATTACCTTTCGTGGTTTTGAAATTGCATTTATGAATGAACTAGCCCTTAACCCGTGCCGTAACGGTACGGGCCATGATGTTGATTTATTTTTAATATATCGTATAATTTGTGTCCCGAATGCTTATTAACTCCTTATGATTTAATATGGGTTTGTCATAAAAATAGTCGTGATTTTCCTTTTTTTTCTCTTGTTTTTTTCCTTTAATATTTTACCGCGAAGATTTGCTCAAACGAAAGAAATATAATCTTAACTTCCACATAATTTTTTATTTAGGTTCATTGCTTATAATGAGATAATGCTCTACATGAACATGGAAGTTTAAATATTTTTTGGAAATATGTCGTCAGCAGCGCTCATCTCAGTGAAATCAACTAATCAATATCGTCCATAAAAGTCTCCCATGCTCCTATTTCACTCCAGCTGACTCATTTATCATGGTCATGTTGTCGATCCTCTAAATAGGCAGAGAATAATATTTTTTTGCATCGAACGGATGATATAAACTCTCCAATGTGACACTATTTTCTTGTAATTTTTAAACACCCATCAGATGACAATGTTTAAAATGTGTACCAATTACCTTTTCAAAGGGATTGTATATATGCAAACCTCTGCCATTAAATCTTCAACAAAGTATTGTGCCGAACAGTTCGTCTTAACGAAGGCATATTGTACTCCCTTCACTTCCATATGTTCCTACCTTCACTTGGAATACAATCTGGTGACACATTACCTCATACAGAACCTTGAACACATATTGTACTCCCTGATCCTATTTCAAATTTATAGGTTGTCAATAGATCATTTACCAAAAGTTGACATCTTCTACATTGAATATTTATAATAAAAAAAATAGTATTGTGGATCGCTGCTTTCTAAGATTGTAGTTTTCAAAATTGGTCTCTTCGAGTCCCACGGCTTTCTAAGTTTATATATCATGTTTGTTTTTAACATTTTAGTTAGCCATATTATGTTTGTTACTAACTTTAAACTTGATGTCATCTTCTATTGTGAACTTTATGTGATTTCAGAATCGAAATAGTTATACCTCTTTCATTCGTATCAAGTAATCCATCGTATATCCCAACAATTCTTCTACACCAATTCCTTTTTTTGCCCTTTCCGGACCATCGGTAGCCATTATTATCAAACACAATCTGTCTATTTTTGTTGATGTTATGTATTTGCAATGTTCATTTTTCTTAAATAAATAGATTGTGGAAAAACTAAAAAAAAAAAAACATAAGTATTTCATCGGGTCTAAGTTACTATATCCAAAATACTCTGGACACTGCTTCTGGTGCCTTATTTCCTCAAATTCATCGTTGCATTCTAGAGAGTGCATGCAACACCAATCATTTGCGAAGTGAGCTATTTGCGTAAGTGTGGTCAATGTATCCCTTACCTGTAACAATTATAACAACACGTCAATTTTTTCCAAGGTGTCCAGTTGTAAATGGTATGAATCTAATGGATTTGAATTGTACCTCAATCTTAGATATCACCTTCTTCTCACATAACATAACAATTGAGGAAGGACAAATCTTGACCACTCTTTACATAGGCAGAGTTAGCCAAACTATGTTTTGAAATTATCTTACGTTGAAATTATTATTAATCCATATTTTAGTCGGCTCCCATCGAAGCCGATCTAATAAGTCCTATAGAAAGTTAATCTTAAATTTTTGACCTTATTTCTAGACCAAATTATTGAAGTATTCTCAGTCATGTTTTGCTTTGTGTGATCTACCCATCTGTATCTACTCTACCTTCTAACCCAGTGAATGGAACCTATACATATTGATCCTTAATTTGATATTATTAATCAAGAGGTCGCATGATTTGAGAATGTAAAATATAAAAAATATTCTATAAACATCGGAGGCGAAATTTAGATTTATGATTTAGAGTTTTTATGATGATTTTGATGAACAAACAAATATTTTCAAACAGTTGTTGTCTTTGTAGGTAGTTGTCGCGAAACAACTCGACGTTGATCGTCTTTCAGGGAAAAATAGTACTTGAGAGAGCAATAATGTTCTCTTACGCGGGCACACCAATTGCCTTTATATAATATGGATACCGTTTCGGTGATCCAACAGTCATGATCATATTGTCTTATACGTTCCGGTGTCATCCTCGAAATATTTGATTTTTGTCCTTATCAATGGTGCTAAAAACAACCAATTACATCTTTCATGTTTTGTGAAGATTTTTTTTTACTCGGTCAATAAAACTCATTAAAAACAAAAACTATTATTATCCACTACTATTACCAACACCCACCACCATAAAAACCATCCAGTGCCACTATTTCTTCCACCAATAGTAATGTTACCGCCTTCACCATTCATAAACACCCGCCACCTTTTATACTAACCCTACTTCCACTACCACCATTAAAATTAATATAGATTTTAGTACAATTATTTATTAATAAAATTATGTATTTTATGTTAGATAATCTTCATTAATAATAATAAGAGATTACACAAAGCTTTTAGTTGGTAACCTAGCGACAAGCTGGGCCCCAACTCCTCTTTGAATAACAACGCCTAAACGATGAAAAATAAAACTACCTAAACCACTACTAGCGTCATTACTAACCAAAAAATTCCTTAGACGCTTGAAAAAAAAAAGAGTATCCTCACCAAGTTCCCCTAAAGTAGAGAAAGCTAAAACACCCAAGCCATAGCCATGTGCCACACATTTGTCCAAATATTTGGTACGTTTACGTGAAACCGCACCAGAAATAGCTTTGCCAGGAGCAAAGGAGCGAACACCATCACCAGTAAATGGAGAAACACCTGTAACATCCATGCAAACGTATTGCCCATTATCCCAGTTAAGAACAAGAATATCAGCAGGTTTTAAATCTCTACCATCATCCGTCTGAAAACCAAGAGAAACTTCCTTGCGCGCAGGTACATTGGCTTTGTAGCAAATGTCAAAGACAACATCACGAACAACATCATGGCGAAACTTATACCCAATATCTTTAGCACAATGAAGCGCATGATCCCTGAAAATGTCCATAGGCTTGTTACAACTTGAACATAAACTATTCTCACCAAACAAAGGAATACCAAGGCGATAGCGAAGCACAACTCTGAATTGTCTATGTCTCATACATTGATTGAGCCCACTAATAGGCACCGCCAAAAGATAGTCTTGTGCATGTATCACACGATTACATTGCCATAAGATAGAATCTCTTTCAGACTTAAGAAATTGGTTTGGGATTTGCTTCTTAATTGCATCAAAATAAACAACTGCCAAGGAATGCATGGAAGGGGGGGCAGTGTCATCGACACAGTAAGTAGACGGTAATCCACATACCTGAGTGAAGGTCTGAAGAGCCAACTGATGAGCTGAACCTTTGTCCGTTGAGAATAAATTGCCAAGGATCGCTTTCTGCACCGAAGTAGTCTGGCTCTGAGAAGCAAGGTAGCAGTAAGCACGAGTGTCATCTATGGTGTAAATGCCAAGTCCACCATCCTTCATAGGCAAGGTATCTAATCTCTTCTGCAAAGGACCAAAACCCGCACCATCCCCAGTAATTAGGAGCCTCAAATACTGATATAACTGGACATCAAAAAGATCAGTGGCGGGTTGTAGAGCGGCAGGATTGGTAGTTCGCATTGCAAAATAAAGTCTAGACACGCCAGTGCAATTGCGAAGTAAAATCATCTCACTTTTAGGGTCCTTGAGTTTTTGATCGCATCTATTAGGTGAACAGTTTTGTAAACCCTGTTCAACACCATATCGCTAACGAAGTCCATATCTAAACTCACTGGACCACCCAAAAGTTTAACACCCTTAGAAGGCCTACCAATATTCGGAGGGAAAACATCATCTGTAAAACTCCTGGGATCGATGGAAGGCCAAAATACTTCCGTCTTCTTTATGTTGAGATGTAACCCCCTGCCTGGTCCTTCAGTTTCGATTATACGCAAAGCCTTAGCTACCTCTAAAGTATCACCAATAATTGTGCCGTCATCAAGGTACCATGCGTGCAGATCAAGCTTGCATCGAGAAGCAATAGTCTTCACTAAGGGGTGAAGTGTTAATGCAAAAAGCAAGGGACCAAGGGGATCCCCTTGTTGCACACCAAGAGAAGAAGACAAAATATAATGGGCATAATAAAGCTTAGATGGACGTAAGTAGCAAAATTCTACCCACCGAGAAATACTTGGACAATGAAGGCGGACTTCCTTGATGACACTACACCATTTTTAGGGATTCGCAACGGAATCTGGACGTTGATGACTGGGGTTGCAACGGAATATCATCGTTGCAAAACACGACGTTGCATTTTTTTCGCAACGGCATAAGCTACGTTGCGACTCTCGGACGACGTTATTTATTCTCAACCAAGGTCCTCAGTTGCTAATCTGTTGCGAATTCCAGGAATACCCCTACCCGGAACTAAAATGTTATTGGTTCTGGTTCTAATTTATTGGTTATGGTTCTAATTTAGCAACCAAAATAAGACGTTGCGAATATTTTGCAACCTAAAAAAAAAGGTCAAGTCTTCATTGATCTGGTCAAAATCCATTTCCCGCCTGCAGTTACCCAGTTCCCAATATTCAGCATTCCACAAACTTTTACACATTCATTCCATGGAAAAAGAATTCTTCAATTGAAGGTATGAGTATTTGATACAAACTATGTCAACATACACATAAATTACCTAGTTTCCAAGTTTCAGTTTGTATAAAGTACTGAAATTCCCAAGTTCTTCTGACTTAAATATTTATAAGGAGATACTGCATTATAACTTAAAAATCTTGCAGCTGCTAAGGGACCTAATGACTGCTGCTTTGTTCTCCAACCTTTCCGATCTCACAAAAGAGCATCATTCAATTAACCTGCGAACAAAGCATCACAATTTCTTCCAATCAGATAACCAGTATGCTTATAAATCAATTGTAGTCAAAATCTAATAAAGAAATAATATGGTTGTGCAAGTATAAGCAGGAAATATCTGTGGAAATGATGAATATGGGGAACTGGATAAGTTTACATTGTCTCCAATCCTATAGAAACATATGGTTCAGATGGAAAATGGTGGATAAGTTTACATTGACAAATATATTTTGTGACTAGTAGTCTAAATGTTAGCAGCAAAAGGAGAATAACTAGTCAGTTCAAAAGGAGAATAACTAGTCAGTTCAAAACACCCATTCTTAAGGTTTTTATATGGTCCAACAGCTGGTAAATCTAGTGACAGATAGTCTAAATGTTATGCAGATTTCAAAAGCAAAAAACTAAACCAATCTCTATGCTTACACTCATTCTAAAACAGAATTATAATGTTGCAGAAAATTACAGAACATGCAAACAAAATCGTTTCAATAGATGTATCATTAGCGTGTAAACATTAAGCCCCAATTTAGCGTGTGAACATTAAACCCCCATATAGTTATGCATACATTCATTCATTTACATTGTCTCTAATCCTATCTGTAAGTATAAGCAGACAATATCTGTGGAAATGATGAATATAGGGAACTCGATAAGTTTACATTGTCTCTAATCCTCCTTCCAATGACCTAAGTTAAAACACTGATAGATAAAAAGCTTGTGCATATAATTGGTGTTCTGTAAAAACATTGAATCTGATAATTTTCTCTAATCCTCCTTCCATTGAAGCTTGCGCATAATCAGATAATTTGAACTATCACAACTTATATAAAAGAATGAATCTCAAAGCCAATAACGCCAGAGAAGAAGACATACCATTTCCAGAAAATCCAACAGATTCTCAGCACAAAATTTCTTTAGCTCCTCCATAGGTTTCTCCTTCTTTAATAATGCAGTCACATATTTTGCAAGAATCGCAGGATCAGCCTTTGTCCAGCAAAACACAATCAAACCAACTAAGATGAAACAATGAAATGAAATACCAAAAATGAAAGTAAGAACAGTGAAATGAAATACTAAAAACTAGCATTACCTTTCCAAATAAGCGTGGTTGGAAAAAAAATTCATGTTTCCCGTGGATGTTAATGCTAACACTTAGCTGCAAAAGAAAACATAAGAAACATTCATTAATTCCCTGGAACTATCTTTACCAATTAACAATTAATGCTCATTACAAAGTCAAGAGCTTATCTTTAAGAGATTTGAGAAATGGTTCCATGTCTGACAAAACTGTGAATTGCACAAATAGAATATTGGTTAAAGAAGGCAAGTTGAAGACGCATTGCTCTCTATTCATATAAGTTAAGAGTGTTGTTATGAAGACCCACCAGACCCAATGGCTTAATGAATAAAATGCAAATTATTGATAATGTAACGAAGATCACAACAAAGACTTACCGGAGTAAGGTCACCAATAACATAGTCTGTAGCAACAACACGAACAACATAATACCTCAAAAGTAATTACATAATAAAGATTAATATCCATAAGCTTGAAATCAATATGATAAGCATAAGCGAAGGAAGTGTACTTACCAGGGATTAATATTCCCCCGGGTGGCTACTACCGCTCCAACTGACCTGCAGTGCAGTCACCTGCGCAACAAAATACAACAGAACCCAAACCATAAACATCCATAAAGAAAAACTGATTATATTGATACTGCCGGTTCACATAGATACATTATGATTCAAAGTTTTTTAAGCACAACCAAACAAATCCATTCCATTAAATTGATAAATCTACTTCAATTATAAATGAATACAACCAAACAATAAAACTAATTGGCTATCCAAACCATAAAAACATATACTTTCTATGCAATTAAAGCTACATGTTAGAATTCAAGTGTACATCATGAATTTGACATATCCCCTTCAATTCTAACATGTAGCTTCAACTGAGTCCCAGCGGTAGGGTTGCCAAAGGCCTTAGGTTAACGACAGAAACATCCTCTCAACAAAGACAGAATGAGCTACAATGAGCTTTTGCGATTCACCACTGGGACCGTTTTTATCATGCTCACTAAGATTCTATCAAAATCAAAGATCGGACTTACAAAAATTATTAAGTTCAGTCCATACAAACTTATAAAAATCTCTAAGTTCAGAAATTATACAAAAAATTTAAGTTCAGTCCATACAAACTTATAAAGATTCTTAAGTTCAGACCATGTAGCTTCAACTGAGTCCCATCGGTAGGGTTTCCGAAGGCCTTAGGTTAACGACAGAAACATCCTCTCAACAAAGAGAGAATAAGCTACAATGAGCTTTTGCGATTCACCACTGGGACCGTTTTTATCATGCTCACTAAGATTCTATCAAAATCAAAGATCAGACTTACAAAAATTATTAAGTTCAGTCCATACAAACTTATAAAAATCTCTAAGTTCAGAAATTATACAAAATTTCTAAGTTCAGTCCATACAAACTTATAAAGATCCTTAAGTTCAGACTATACAACTTATAAAAACTTCTAAGTTAACAGATTATACAAAATTTCTTTAAGTACCAAATTTAATGACACGCCTTATTTCAGTTCATTATCCCAAGTGCCCTAAAATCGATATAAAAGTCACAGGACAACGTATGAAATTTTCTTGTAAAAGATTTTCTTGTAAAATTCAACAAATGAGGTGACTTAAGACCACTATATACCTATTTATAAACCCTAGCATCACAATTAATACTAATCAAGCTTAGATTAACTTATAAAGGAAGGATAAATTATAAGACTGCTACATATACCTTCTTAGTTCTTCCTTCTTCTTCAAACTCTGATGAACTGAAAATGTATTACAACAACAAACCATAAATTAGTATATAGTTTACAACCAAAAAATGCAAATTAAACCCTAAACTGAAAATACATCAAAATACCTAAGAAAGTTAACATAGAACAATACATCAAACTAATTATACCTTCAATGTTCTTAGTTCTTCCTTCTTCTTCAAACTCTGATGAACTGAAAATGTATTACAACAACAAACCATAAAATTAGTTTATAGTTTACAACCAAAAAATGCAAATTAAACCCTAAACGGAAAATACATCAAAATACCTAAGAAAGTTAACATAAAATAATACATCAAACTAATTATACCTTCAATGTTCTTAGTTCTTCCTTCTTCTTCAAACTCTGATGAACTGAAAATGTATTACAACAACAAACCATAAATTAGTATATAGTTTACAACCAAAAAATGCAAATTAAACCCTAAACTGAAAATACATCAAAATACCTAAGAAAGTTAACATAGAACAATACATCAAACTAATTATACCTTCAATGTTCTTAGTTCTTCCTTCTTCTTCAAACTCTGATGAACTGAAAATGTATTACAACAACAAACCATAAAATTAGTTTATAGTTTACAACCCAAAAATGCAAATTAAACCCTAAACTGAAAATACATCAAAATCCCTAAGAAAGTTAACACAGAACAATACATCAAACTTATACCTTCAATGTTCTTCAGATCTCCAAAGTACTTCAGTTCTTCAATCTTGAAAAACCCTAAAATGAAAACAACAAAATCATATTAGATTCACATATAAACCCTAAAACCGAAAGAAAGAGAAGAAATCGAAAAACTGAAATCAAATATTAAACCCTAAAATCGATGGATTCGATAAACTTAAATCAAAATCTATAAATCCTAGAAACCAAAGTCTCTGAGTCTGAACCCCGAAACTCACAACTGAAACCCTAAAAATATCAAAATCTGTAAACCCTAATATAAAAAGTCAGAGATTATACTTACACGATTATAGAGTTCAGAGATGGAGATGGAGATGTAAACCCTAAATCAAGAGCAGCTCAACTGAGCAGATGGAGATGTAGATGCAGAGAAGAAAAGAAAAGAGAGGAAGCCGACAGAGTCTTGGCAGAGAAAAAAGAAAATGAGAAGAAGATAGAAATGGGTAAGGGAAGGCAGGATATACTTGGATTGGGGATTTAGGGTGGAAAAATAAAAAATAAGTCTTGACCATGCATTGACTGGGGCGTGTTTATAAGTCGTAGTGTTACCAACCACGCACGTGGTTCACACGCTTGAAAACAAGGCATTTGCAATTCACAACCTCGCTTGTGAGGTTGCAAAATTAGAAACGGCAAATATCCGTTGAGAAAAATATGGACGTTGCAATTCGCAACGTCTCTTATGCCGTTGCAAACCTGGGTTGCGAATCGCTAAAAATGGTGTAGTGTGAGATGAGTTCTGCTCACCATATTGAAAGCATTGGAGAAGTCAATTAGCAACATTGACATTTTGTCTGAATGACCCTTCAGTTCTAAAAGGCGGTTTACAGCATGTAAAATACCTTCACCTCCTACAGGAACACCAACCCCAAATTGATAGTCTCCTAAATAAGAAGTCAAGTCCTTTCCGACAGCAAAAACAGCCACCTTAGAAACCAATCTCCGCCACACTGTACCAACTGCAATAGGCCTAAGCCCTCCTCCTGGCTTAAGAAAAGGTGTCAGGGGGGCACTAGCAATGTATTCGCCCAATTCACTAGGACAATTTCCAGCCAACCAAAGATTGACAACCCCAAAATAAACTTGCGAGAATCAAGAATTGAAATTAAAGGGATTGTTAGATTATTAAAGGGATATTTATAATAGAAAATTAATTAATCATTATGAACAATCAATGAGACACTAATTAATAAAGTATTTAAAAATGGTTAAGTTAAACAAACCCCAGCGATAAATTTATCTTCTTTACATAGACAAATCGATAATAAATAATTTCATATGTTTTGATCTTGATTCGTGTCGTTCGTTTAGTTATTACATAACATGTCAATTGATTGCACAAATTTTTTAAAATGGACATGTGTTTTATCGAGTTTATTTTAACATTAGAATGATCAACCACGTTTTATACTTTATAATATAACGTTACATATTTTGTGGCATTACAAAATTAGCATAATATGTTTTTGTTCACCAATACCCTCCACCACCATAAAACCATATGAATCCATTTTTTTTATCCACCACCACCTAGTGGCAGAGCCAAGGGTTGACTAACCTGGCTCTAACCCCTTAAAATTTTAATAACTACATGAATTTTTTAGTTTATTTTATAAATAGTACTTTGTCCATATATATTTATGGTTTAGTCCACCAAAGTTTACATGTTTAAAAAAAAAAAAAAAAGTAAGTCTCCTCAATGTCAATTTTTGACTCCACCATTGCCACCATCACTGCCGCCCACCCCATGTAGGTTGTTGGACGCAATTCTAATTTTCAATCACAAATGCCATGTATGAGGTTTAGATTGAAAAAAATGTCGTCAATTGATTGGTTTCATTTTTTTTTTCCGTGAATATATTATTTTTTGTATTGCAATCAATTTTATTTTAACATTAAAAAATCATGATTTATACGATATAGTACCAAAGATAACAGGGGTACCATTTGGGTGATCCAACTACGATCATGAAAATATTATCTTGTATGATATCATCCCGGAAATATATGGTACCTTCCTTTATCAAAAGTGTTAAAAACAACCAACCACATCTTCCACACTACGATGTTATCGATGTTGTAATTAATATTGTCCATCACTACTCACCAGCACTCACCGTCACTACTTCTTCCACCACAAACCAGGGGCGAAGCCAGGATTTTGAAGAAAGAGGGAGAAAACTCTTTGAAAGTTGGATACATGTGAAAAATGGACTTTGTATCCCATTTTATGATGGTTTTACCTAAATACCACCCACATTTTTCCTAATTACCACCCACGGTCTAAAAACTTAATTAGTAGTTGTAAACTTAATCAATAGTATGTAACAATTACTCACCTTCTTCTCCGCTACACCATGATACAGAAATACCATTATTTTTTCCATTACCATTAACAACCATTATTTTCTCCGCTACACCATGATATAGAAATACCGTTATTTTTTCCATTACCATTAACCATGGTTTGAAAAAAGGGTCACGGCTCAGGTCACGGGCACTAGGCGTGACCGTTATAATGCGTTTTCACAGGTGTGAGCACGATTCGGGCAAAAAACACGTTATATAGTAAAAAAACGTGTTTTTTGGACGTTTTTTGAAAATAACGGGCGTTGTAACAGTTACATAGGAAAAATAATAAAAATTTGATCTGAATTCCCTATGTAATGGTTATAACGTGCGTGAAAACGGAATAACGAGTCTAAAAAACGTTGTTACAACGTATTTTAATTTTTTTAATACTCCATACGTCCCTAAATAGATAACCTATTAATTTTTAAATTTTGTCCAACTAATAGATGACCTATATCATTAAGAAATTCTAATACTACCATTTTATTTGATTAGTGTTAGTATAAGAAATGTGTGTAATTCGATAGAAATGTGTTAGTATAAGAATAAGAAATGTGTATAATTCGATCTACCCACCACCACTGCATGATGATGCCTACATAGTTATTTTTTTATTTCATTTTAAGTTTTAACATGTACCCACATGACCACGTCCAAATCATGTACCCATTTAAACATGTAGTCATGTTCCCACCACCACGTCCAAATCATGTACCCATTTAAGTCTTTGAAAGAACTCAAAGAAGTGTAGAACTAAAGAGAACTTGAATCATGAATTAAAGATTCCTTGTGCTGCTCACGTATTGGACTTGATGTTGGAAGATATGGAAAAATTCCCCTTTGTTAAAGATGTGATCGGAGAAGCAAGACAAATTAGCAAATTTATTTACAATCATGGTTGGGTTCTTGCTAGATTTCGACAACATTCTGCAGGACGCAATCTATTGCGCCCTGGCATAACCAGATTTTCAACGAATTTTATTGCAATCAAAAGCATTATTGATCAACGTAATGATATCGAGAGCCTATTTCTGGACAAGGAATTTCTGAAATCGGATGAGGCAAAAACTAAGCAAGCTAGACAAGTGAAGAATATTATTTCAAATGATATGTTATGGACGACGTGTCAAAATGCCTGCATAATGGTTGGTCCTTTATTGAAAATGATTCGTTTCTTGGACTCAGACAAACCCACCATGGGATATTTGTTCCATGCACTTGCTACATGTGTGGAAACTATACAAATAGGTTTGGGATCAAATCGAAATGCTTCTATCGTGGGTGTAATAAAGAAACGATAGAAAAGTCAGTTGAGTTCTCCTCTTCATGCTGCATCGTATTTTCTCAATCCTTATTACATCTTTAACCCGACAACTAATCTCATCAATAATGAAATTTCTGAGCCACAAATTTGTCTTACTGAAGTTATATCAAAAATGGTTAGTGGCCCGCAAGAACAAGCACAATGCATGCTATAGGTACAAAATTACTAATATTATCTCCAAATATGTATAATTAAGTAATTTTAATTTCTAGTAACAATTGTACTTTTCTTTGTAGGCAGGAAGAATGCAAATGATGCAAGGTCAATTTGGATCACCATCAACACGTATTGCAGCTCAACATGGTGATCATGTAAGTTGGTGGTTATCTTATGGTGCTGAGTATCCATCCCTCCAAAAGATTGCAGTAAAGATATTAAGTCAAACAAATACATCGTCTGGATCAGAGAGGAATTGGAGTGTGTTTGGAAGAATCCACACCAAACTACACAATCGTTTACTTTCATCGAGATTAAATGATCTGGTGTATGTCCAATACAATTTGAAGTTGGAGCAACATAGAATTAAAGGTAAATCAAGGAGACATAACATTGATGTTCACGACGTTCATAGTCTACTGAGGGATGACAATATGCTTGACTGGATAGCGGGGGAAGATGAAACACCGGTTTTACCTCAAGAAGAATAGTGGTTAAATATGCTAGAAGAGGAGGCCGTTAATAATCCAGATCATGTCCCTCTACCATACAACTGGCATGATCCTGAAGTTCAAATCCCATACAAAAGGTTACCGGTGAGTGACTTTGTTTATGACTTTGGTAATCTTTCATTTGGAGGAAATACACAATGTTATGAGAATGTGAATCCAACATATGATTCTCGTTACACTTCCAATCGCTCTGACCATGGTGTTCAACATATGAACGAAGGATATAATTCTAATATTGATAACAATAATAAAGTAGGTAACAATAATGATGATACTGAAGGAGGTTATGATAACGATAATGATGGTTATTATGATGATGATACTTATGCAAACGAAGATAGCCATTACCCCGACAACGATGACTATGATGTGGAAAGGAACCGTCGACAAAATAAGAATACTTGAAAAAAGGTGGTGCTCGTAGTTGGTTCGCATAGCTTTTTAAATGATGAATACTAGTTTAACAATCCTATGTTTTTTAAATTTGAAGTTTTTAATCCTGTAGTTAGTTTCCTTGTATCATTTAAAAAAAATTAATTCGAAGTTTTCAGCTTTCAATCCGGAGAAGAAAAAAAATCAAAAATAATTGTAAGAAAGTTATTTACACGGTTATAACGTGCGTGATAACGGGAAAACAGTTCTAAAAAACGCACGTTAAAATGTTATTTAGAAGAAAAAAACATTTAAATTAATTTTAGAAAAACGGTTATAACGTGTATGAAAACGGAAAAAAGGTACTATAAAACTTCCATATTTTCCTATTTATCGGCCTAATAAAGGCACGGGGTTCGGGGACCCTCACGGCCACGGTATATGGGTGTGACCGTTTTAACTGATGTTTTTCGGTAAAAATGGACGATTTTAAAACCTTGCCATTTACAACCACCTCTCCCCACCCCCGTTACTGCGTATTACATTTGCATGGATGAATCTTAGTTATAGTTCTTCCATATAACAAAGGTACTGACGATCTACTCTTACAAAGGATTGATTGACATTTGTTCCTATAATGAATTTTAGCGGAACTTGCAAGTGTCTTTAAACCCTAATAATATAGTCCTATAATCACATATGTTCCTATTATAGTTTTTCGAAATTAAGCCCTAATCTATTAAAGTTAAAACTTAATATGTCTCTATAAGAAACTGGAATCAATCTATATAATCTCTTAAACTAAAATCATAATTAAAATTTAAAATTAATTTTGGGTGGTGGTATGGTGGCGGCGGCGGCCGCCGCCATGGCTATTATGGGTGGTAGCTTATTTTTGGTATACCTAATGGTGTTAGCCTGTTAGGTAATTGTCAAAGAAGATGTGTTTTAGTCACCCACTTTACTTTAGGTCTACAATTTTTATCATTTTAAACCGTGGGTGGTAATTAGGAAAAGCGTAGGTGGTATTTAGGTAAAACCTTTTATGATAAAAGAACAAAAAAAAATATAATTGTATTTAGCGCCTCCCTTAACCACCACTAATCTTTCGGCCTCCACCTCTTCTACTACTCATTGTCGCCAAAAATGTCTATTGATATTATTTATCAAAATTACTTATTAATAGAATTACATATTATAATTAATTAAGAAAACATTTATAATTAAAAATGATTAGTCATTTATTATGAGAAATTAGTGAAACACATTAATAAAATACTTTATAATGAATAGACTATTTATTATGTGCAATTAGTGAAACACTAATTAATAAAGCAATTATGATATTTAAGTTGAACAAACCATCACCGTTGATTTATCTTTTCTATTAATTCCAACCAAGGTGGAACACTGGTTAGAGGCCACTCTTATGACACAATAGGTCATGAGTTTAAACCTCCCCGTTATAATTTTTGAAAATCCATATCTTGACTTGAGTATTCATTTTTCATTCATAATATTGGAATTAATGCCACGCGTGTGAGTTGTAGGGGGTGGTCAGGAGAACCATATCCCTTGATTTATCTTTGTCTACACAAATCCAGACCACCACTAATACTGGCTAATTTATCCTAGCTTTTTTTTGTAGTGTTTTACCTGAAGCCACACATTGCATATCCAAACCAGAACAACAGTCGTAACCTGACAAATTAACTGTGTTTTTTATAACAATGTTTATAAATGCCATTGTTTCTTCTAGTACCTAATTAGTATGAAGTAGTCCCTCTATTTGCATGAATATCGTCATTATAAACCACTCAGAATCTCTGTATTGGTAGACAAAAAACATAAACCAACAGTCATGGTTATTGGGGATAGCAACTGTACAATGGACAACCCACTCAAATGACCATGTAAATCTGTAAACTATCAACAACAGTTTCTTGCCAAAAGATTTTTTATGCAAGTTTCCTAGTTGCAATTTATTCTCTCTCTAGTTCTTGTTTACAGAGAGGGCAGCAAGATAAAATTTTGAGCCACTGATCCACGCACTTCTGGTGAAACAGATGATTACAAGGTAGCTGTCTAACGTCTTCCTTGTCTCTGTATTTGGCAAGGCAAATACAACATTCATCTTCATGGTCTGAGCTGAAATGAACATCATCATCACCAAGTTCTAAGTTATCATCAACTTCTTTATACTTCCAACTAGGCAACCTAGAAATCTGATCATCAGATGCTCCTTTATCGAAAGAGCCCATGTTCATGTTATACCCAAGAAAATTGCTCATCAATGGGACACAGCAACAGAGCAACAGAAACAATAAAAATGGAAATGAGTATGTTACTGCGTTCCAAGCAAGTATAGAAATACAGAGCACGTGGAGCGTTGGAGCTCGGTTGAAGGATCCAAATCTATTATCGAAGACCCAAACATTTCCCATTACAAACCATATCGCAAAAAACAGCTCGAGAAAAGTTCGGGACTTGTTCATTAAATGTGAGCTCCTGTTACAGAAAACACTTATTTCTGATTAGGAATCAATAATGAAATGGTAGAAAGCGATGTAACGGAAATTAAAGTACAGCTAAATACCTGGAATCTTCATTGCTCCTCTGTTCTGCTTCAGAAATGCGGCCTCCTTGGGCCACAAAACGATGACGATAACGCCAGAACAGCAATGGTATGCTGAGGAGACATCCGAAGTCGTACCCAACAATCCATATCCGAAGTGGCCAGACTGGTTTCTCCTGTTTGGTATTCGACAGAGTGATTGTTATCATGCTAATTTGAGCAACCAAAACTAGAAACTCCAAAGCAATCCATCGTGCAGAGTTGAAAGGATTGGAGCCAAGGTCAGATCTTGAACCGTTCTGGTAATGAAAAACTCTTCTCAAGAATCCGAACCACCTTGCTCTGGATACCCTCATTGCTGTTCTAACCAAGAAAGTTGATGGGGTGACTCGGGATGATCCATTTCGAATGTTTACAGAAGTATGAGCTTCTCCTGGTAGATAATCTGTCGAGAATGATACTGGAATACCTGAAGCATACAAAGAGTCCGGTGGAAAATAATACCGCGTATTCATCGCGGATAAAGAGAGAATGAATTTGAATGTAAGAAAAGGGCTGCAAGTGTTGACTGCCAAACACCAGACCTTTATTCCCTTGTGGTAAAATGAAGAAAGTTCTGGCTACTGCTTTCCTAATAAAAAAAAAGGTGAACCCAAATTCCAAAACTCGTAAATTCCTTGTTTATGCAAACGTTGAATAACAAGAAGAACTCGTCAACCTTGAAAATATGGTTTGGAGTTCTCCAAATTTTCAACTAAAAAAACTGCCAAGAACATCTAGTTCCAAAAAGGCGTGTCTATCGAAAAAGATTATGGTGTGATAAGAAATTGTGAAAGTTGAACAATAAATATGGAATGGAAGAAGAGGCACAACATGTAGCAGTTGGAGAAAACAAAAAGATAAGTTGAAGAAGAAGGAAGATTGGTGAAGTAGCGTTTTAAGATGGTGACCAAAAATCTAACAACTTTGCTTAAAGACAAAGGGAATCGTGAGAACTACTAACTGTTTGCCTAACTTCACTACTGCTTCTTCTAATCCTATGATTTGTTTTACAAACAAGCAAAGGAAAACATTTCTAGTTTGCAAGGGAAGCACATACCTTAATCACTAGCCGAGGATGAGAATTGCCAAGAACTAAGCAACAAACATCTAAAACATTAGTGAACAGTGAAAAATGGAAATTCGCTTGCAACTGTAAATGAAATAATAGGTATTCTGATATTTACGTTTGTATTCATTCTTATTTATTTAAATTTTTTTGATGGATGTGGAAGTTATGGAGGTCACCACGATATGGTTGGCTACCTAATTCTACGCAACACACTCTTTCGATTGTTATTCCTTCTTACGATAATACCCTTGCCAGTTTAACAAGAAGATAGAATAAAACAAAAAACACCTGGGCGCTGGAAAGCGCCTACGGATCGGGTAAGTTATCTTATATGCGTGAATCGTGATGCTCACGATTTTCGGATCCAAAATGAGAATATGGCACTGCCGTAAATTTCTAAGGCAAACATCAATGCACGACTGCACGTTGCCACCATTGGTGAAGGCTTAGTGCCCTTGACGTAGGCTCATTTTGTATCAGTAACCCATTTGTTTTTTGAGTTGGTGAATGGCGGCTGATAGCCAGATATTAGCAACTCGTCACATTTGAAAATTTCAATATCCCAATTATTTAGTACTATTACGATTATCCGATATGAATTCGGATACGAGTCCTAATCTTCCGTGTCAGTATTCCATAATATACCAATCTTCACGTGGCTTTTTATGTCGACAACTTATTCAAGGCATTTCCTTTTTGCTTGAAGCCATTGGCAATACGAAAACCTGAAAACACTACCAACCCCCCACATCCATCACGCAGTTCCATCTTTAATTAAACATGCCCTTTTATTGTTTGGTATTTGTAATAGCTACTGCTCTTGAGATCCGAAAGAAAAGGGGTTACAACAGTCTACAAGAAGTAATGCTTTCTGCTGTGCTCATCTGAGTCATGAACATGTTCATGGTGTTGACAGTAACTCAAAGAACACACGGGTACTTTATGGAAGTCGCGACATGGGAGATGGAAAGTAATCAAACTTTATTCACAATCTGCCATAGCAATCCGCCAATCCCATTCTTGTCAGAAGTCTCAGACTCTAGATATTAGTCTTTCATCTATGAAAATGCCTTTGGTAACAAGGGAAAATTCTTATTATCTGTTAAAATAGGAAATTTGGAAGGGAAAAACAAACTACTGACGCAAGTTGATTGATCACCTCTTCCACCTGGAAAAGCAAACTTGAGACTTGTCTTAATCCTATTAATGGAGAAGGTGCAGTGACCTCTTTCACCTGGAAAAGTATACTTGCGAGTGTCTCAATCCTGTTAATTGAGAAGGTAATAATAGCGAGTCATGAATTTCCAATGCTGGTTTTGAAAGTTTCTATGCATTCATCCAGCACTTAAACAAATCCAACAGTTACAGCATAGAATGTAGGGCGAGTAGTAGTAGGGTATACAGTGATTGCAAAAGTCAATCTGTTTTATGATGTTTATAATCAATCAAAATTTAATAAATTAACTCTAAATACAATGATAACACTACAACTACCACTACTACTAATACTAGTACAGAACATCAAAATCCTAAAACAATGAGGATTTGATGTATTTTCGTTAACTTGCAAGACGATCGCTACTAGAGATGGACAATGAGAAGAAGCAACCAATTTCAAGAAAAGAGTAAAACTCCATACCTCAGTTTAGCATTCGTTATCCTCTAAGAAAGTAAAGGGGTGTCAACAGATCAATCAAGTAGATGCGCTACAGGTGTTAACACCGTCTTTGCAATCGGAAGTGAGATCATTGAAAGTTTCAATCTGTTTTTTCCCTCTCAAGAACACCTCGGTGTCAACTGACACTCTCATATATCCATCAAAATCCACTGGATTCCCACCATTGAGCTTCGTGGTCTCTGAGTACCACTCACTGTTCTCATCCCAAAGACCCTTATAGTCATCAAGGAAATGAGTAGTGTACTTATCTTTCAATGGGTCGAAGAATGAAGTATCTGGTTCATTTGTTGCGATGTAAAGGTTCCTCCCGTCCTCAATTTTGTCCCTCAGTGACGACATAAGTGATTCAGGTGAAGTATCACTCGCCAAGTTAGGCCAGAGCTGTGTGTTTTTCGCTTTCTCGCCTCTTTCAACATGAACAGAGTCAAAATCCCAGTTCATCTTAGATGTAATCTCGGAAACTATCCCCATCAACCGTTTAGATTTCCATATCAAGTGCCATGGCCGTTGGATAACTGACTCAGTCTCCCCTTCACATACCCTGTACCAGTAATTGTCCGGCTCCACTGACCCAAACTTCCTCATAATCAAGGAATCCTTTACGTCAGACAGCTTCACTGGCGTGACCCTGAAATCCTCCACAAGATGAAGGCCCATATGATCTTTCTTCTGCCATTTAGTCCAGTCAGTCCAGAACTGATTTTGGTCCAATACAGAAGCCGACTCTTTCAAATGCTCAAAATCGAAATAAAACCTGAAATCTTTCCCCTCTTCATCCTGATTTGATGAAGTATAGATCGAAGACAAACATATAGTCAGATCCATAACCAATGTACGATTCAAATATTGAGCTTCACCCAGAGCACATAACAAACTCCATAGGTAGTGGTTCATATTCTTGCATCTATCTCCTCCACCAGAGTAAATCAAGTACTTCCCACGTCTGAATGAGGCTTCGGATTCAACCACTGGAAGTGCGTCATTTACATCTTCACCAAAAACAGGCAGAGCAGCAACTGCCGTATTACCTTTGCCAGGTTTGTTCTTCTCAAAGCCACCTTTTTGGTTCCTCTTCTTCTTCCTTGCATTTACTCCTGTATGATATTCTCCAACCCCAGTCACAGTGAAATTACAATTCTCACTACGCAGAATAACAAACCTACGATAATCCTTATAAAAGCCAGCAGCTTTGCCATCCTTGGGTCTAAATCTCCACGCCATGTCACAAGTAGTTGAGTTTGATCCAGCAACAGGCTTCCCAAACCGGTAAAAATGAATATCCTTAAAATACTCTATGGCATAAGTCATCATTAGATGAAAAATGTCTGGGTCCTTGCAATCAATTGGTGTATTGATATCACCCTCACATTCAACAGTATCTTCTTTCGCAGGAGCAGTTACAGAAACATCGGTAACATTTAAGACCCCAGTTAAGTCAGTCTGATTAAAAGACACCAAATCTTCACCAGTCTTGGCAACAGTGTTATCAGATACAAAAGTGGCATTGGAATCAGATACAAGAAAATTTGTAATTTTAGTCGATGGATGAAAAAGAGGATCTTCAGGTTGGTATGTAGCTGCTATGATAGTGAAGATTACCACTCCAAGTACAAATAATGTAAAACATAGGTTTCCAATCATGGAAAGGGCATTTTGACCTAGATTTTCCGGCCGGAAACTTCCGGATCTGGAGAATGATGAACGACCTAACATTTCCACTCTCTAGAAAACCCTACAAGTTTCTAGATTTACCTCCACTGGAACATAACAACAGCAACAAATACGAAATCAATCCAAATATACCCAAAATTAATTGCAAAAGCACAGACTCGGAGTGTTACTAATCAAACAATAAACGTGCATTTTCTTTCAGTATAATCAATTTGAAAAAGAAAAACGAAACAGTTTCAGAAAAGAAAACTAGGGTTTTAATCAGAAAGAAATGTTATTTACCTTGTGAATGGTGAGATCAAATTCAGCTCAGAAACTACTCCGCATTTTCGATCTCTCTGTCTCTCTCGCTCACAAACTCACTCTCACTATATTTAGCTCGATTCTCTTTTGTTTAATCTTCTCTGACTTTTGTTTCTATTTAGTGTTCTATTCTATTCTCACCCTAGAGATTTGTGTCAGATTAATGATATGATTAAACTACTGAGCTTGATGGTAACATAAGCGGGTGCGTAGAGGAACTCATCTTATTGAGATGCTTACACGTCATTGATTGTTGTACGTGGAAGGATATTAGAGTGAGGCGCATTGCGCACCACAGCGCACTAATAGTTGATCAACAACTGTAGTTAATTAATTAATTAATTAATTTTGTCGTTTTGAGACTCTTGTTATAAGACCACCGACAAAGACGACATGGGTTAGAGTTACACTTGACCTTCCCGCACCGCATAATTACACAGTTTTTTCCTTCACAAACGTGCAGTGAATCTCTGTCGGTTGGCTGCTGCAAAATGTGCTCCTTTCCCAATTTTCCTTCCCTTCTCCATAGGGGTGAACATGAGATTTTTTTTTGCGCTAGCACTACTGGATCATATTTGATCTAGCAGTACCATGCCGAATATGTGGCAATTTGTGATGTCATCTAACTCATTCTTTAACTCCGGTTACAACCTGCCTAATATTTAGTTTAATCCTATTTTATAGGAAAGTCCCGGGAAATATGAATTGTTGTATATACGGTGTGAACTGTTTTTATCTGCAGTTAAGTCATTCCGGACCTTCCTCCGTTTACGTCATATTGAAAGATGAATCCCTATCTTCTTATCAAGTCTAACTTGTTTTGTTTTTTTATATCGAAAGGTTCACAGGGAGTGAACAAAGCTCAAGTACCGAATGAGAAGTGGGCATCTACAACGCCTGTAGCTTATGTGGTGAGAGTCCTGATACACGAGATCACTTATTACTCCATTGTAAAGTTGCATACAAGGTATGGTCGTCTATAACTCCGAATGAGAAGTGGGCATGGGTTTTTCCAGACTCCATGTTAAATCTTGCCAGAACTTGGTCCAACAACAAACTTTCCTGCAATGGTAGAGTAGTTAGGAATCTCATTCCAGCTGCACTTGTTTCGGTTCTATGGAAGGAGCAAAATGGTCGAATCTTTGAAGAAAACCGCTCATACAAAATAGATGAAGAGTTGTGCAGTGATGCAAAATTTTTGGTGTTGCTGTGGGCTGCTGCTTTTGGAAATCGAGTTCATTTGGATTTCACTTACATTATTAATAATTGGAGTCTTGTTTTTGAGTAATTTTTTTCCTTTCTTTTATCTACCTCTGGTAGTTCTTTGTACATTTTTTCATCTTAATATAATTCTCGATTCTGATCAAAAAAACACACTCAAGTAACGAAATCGAATAACCAAAAATCCAAAGGATCTTACGTACAGACCACCAAATGATTAGAAAAAAAGAAGAAGTTAGCTCTATTTTGTTATGAGTTAAGTTAATTCCTTTCAAACCTTCATTATGCTTTACACAAATAATAAGCATCTTAATGTATCAACTTGTTTCAACATTCATCACTTTACCGTGTACATAACCAATCCAACAAACACCATTGAATCAACTAAATAATCGAAGGGTGTCCATGTTTGTTCTTCTTTGCAAAGAAAGAAAGCAAATGGGTACTAAATTAAATTACAGAAAACACCATAAGTACTAAAACCTTAAATACAAATTTTGATGATTACGGTACTGGTTTTAAGTATTAGTGTACTCTTTTACAACTAGTGTCTATAATATGAATACACCATGAAACATGATTTTTCAAGATAAAAGAGAAAATAAAAGTCATAACATATATTGACCATAAAATTATGATCAAACCAAACCAAAATCTGCAACGGGAAATCTATACCTAGTTTTATGTTCGTGAACTTGAAATATCACATTTTGTTGTGTCTCAATTATGCATGAAATATGTAGCTTGGCAGCTTGCATTACCCTAGTCTTCGAAATTTACAAATAAAAAGAGGAAATATGTAGATGAGATTCTCAACCAAAATCAGTACAAGCAGATTTAGAGTTCAGATAAGAATCCATTATTTTTTAGCTTCCTTTTGCCGGCAAAAATAAGAATATGGGTGGACTAAAATTGTAGGTAATTGGGGCTAAAGAGTGGGTTAAATGACATCACAAATTTCCACATGCTTGGCCATGGTGCTGCTAGATCAAATACGATCTAGCAGCGCTATAGCATAATTATTTTCGTGAACATGGTAACAATCATCCCCTAAAACCGAAACGAGCTAAACCGAGCCATATACTAATGGTTGGTTTTGGTTTAAAAATGATGAAAACCAAGATTAATGGTTCAGTTTGTTTGATATGAAACAGAGCCGAATATCAATGGTAAACCAATAATCTAGGTTGTTGATTGAAATCCAGATAAGTTTAATTTACACCATCCATCACACAATTTGTAAACCTAAGTTTTTAACCTAGATGCTAGACGAGTTCATTAGTCCTCTTGTTCTTCACTTCGATGCCAAAGCAGCACCCTCTAAATCTTCTACACCACCATCTCCAGTTGTAACTTATGATGGAACCACCACTCTCTTTATACTAGTTTCATTCTCATTATATTTCTTCCTCTCTTCATTGTTCATCTTCTTCTGAATCGTCTCACTTCTCAGTTGTAGTGAAATACTCTCATCAATTCGAATCTTAGAAACATCTTCTTGTTTTTTCTTAAAATTTCATATAACCAACTATTTTATTTATTACAAGGTATTTCAACTCGATGGTGTGGATGATTTTGGTGATTTAAGCTTATAATTTACGATTTTAAAAACTAGGGTTTACTAAAATTGATTTTGCATGATTGATTTTGCAGGTTCCCTTTGATTCAATCATGAAGGATTCACAATCAACGGTAGTAAGTTCATCTTTCTAAACTAGTTTAGGTTTGATACTGAATTTCTGATTGTGATAATTAGCTTGTGAAACCTCAATACAAACTAAGGTCCATATTTTCTAATCTTATAAACTTTGCAATAATCATGCGCAGAGGGGGGATATTTCTCCTTGATAATTTCAATAGCTACTCTAAACATTATCGACAACCAGTTAACAATCAGTTAATAACGATCTTACATCATTTTCTTGAGTACGAAGATATTCAAACTCATTGGTACTAGATTTCAACATGTAGATGTTCTCCTCCAAGAGATACCAATGCAATTTTTCTATGGATATGCTCCTCGTCAGGAGATATCAACTCATAGCTCAAAGAGAATATGGATGTTACCTGATTAGATATACCTCGTATTAGAGTTTTTATCTATGTTTTTAAGCAAGTTTTAAGACGAAACATCGGTGCGATTCCATGGTATTATGTTGCAAGGACTTCAATTTATGCCGAATCTATCTAGCATGTTGTTAGAGTACTGCAGGTTAAGTCGAGTCGCAAATTTATTCCATGATCAAACTTGCAAATTTTTCTATCTGAAGCTTGTTGTCAATGTTAAATGCACAAAACTATATGTTGATTTCTAGTATACTAAAGTCAAGTATCTGACTAGGATTAGATCATGGTAGTTGAGTATTAGATATCTTAGAATAACCCTCGAATATTAAAGACAAATCAAATAATTTTTTTTGGAGAACTTTATCGACAAAAAGGTATGTGAAGATTGAACCATCCTAATTACTCACGACATTACCATTTTATCTTCGTGGAACTATGTTGTATGATTTTAGTAGATTTTATATTGTAACGAAGAAGTTTCGAGTCAAGCTTGTCTTGTTAAATACCTCTAAATATGATTCAAGCAATGGATGTTCATAGATTCTCAACAATCTTAGCTAAGAACAATTTATTGTTCAAGAACTATTTTTGTTTCAAGTTGATCATTTGGAAATTTCCCAAGAAATGATATTTCATATCCATAAAGATTTGAAATATTTTGAAACATGATAGAGATATTTTCAGAACTACTGAAATCTTGACGCATGGTAGGTATGCGCACCCTGAGGTTCTGAATATTTTTACATGGGGGAGGTACACATACCCAATACGCGCGCCCCAAGGGCCTAAATAGGTGAACTGCTAAGGGTACATGTACCTAATATGCGTACCTTAGCACCCTGAATTCATGAGCTGGTCCATAAGTACGTGTACCCGTACACATACCTACATAGTATGAATTAAGCAGATGTTACAACTATTTACACAACTATGATTGGCATTGCTTAACACTTCTAAGACATTTTTGATCACTAAATCACTATGTGTTTGTGAATCATGATTTAAGTCATAAATGTTAACTGTGTTAGAGCACTTCTCGATCGAACTCGCATGCGTTTCTATCTCAAGCATGTTTGTCAATGTTAGTGATCAAAACTATAAGTCTTGATTTCTAGCCTATTTATAGATGTCTCGGACTAGGATATAGTTTGTGTAGTTGAGCTTAGACTTCATGGCGTTTATCACTTGAAGACGAAGAAAAACTAAGGAGAGCTTGTGGAACTTCATCTACAAAAGGTATGTGGAGACTTAAACTCATCTATCACTTGGAAAGTCTATTTCTACTCTCTCTCCTATATTGAGACATAAGTCGTATTACAATATAGTTTTCTATATACACATTTGAGATTTCGAGTTGAGTATATCTCGCTTACATATTTTTCGAAATATGTGTTGGTAAGCTTTCGCTTCGACCAAGTTCATCTTATATCATGAGAAAATTGCCGAGTAACATCTTACATGGTTTGTGTGATACAATCATTTGGTGTAAGACTTGGAATGTTCCGATAATGATTATTTCACTATCTTGAAAATTTCTTTGATGTTAATAGTGTGTGAAAACGGCTATTGTCATTATAGAAGAATGTTTCAATGATTGAAATAAAGAGTTTAAAATCTTGTAAACTTCTTTGGATATAAGCATAGTGTGTTGAAAAGATGAGGGCACCCAAATATACCTCAATCTAAAACTTTTCCACCTATAAGTCCTTTTCCGAAAGTGATTATCTATGGACTTAGTCGAGATAATACAACTAATCGGTTCACACTTCGTGTGATCGTCTATGGATACAAGATCAAGAAAATACAACAACGAAGTATGTTTACTTGATAATAGGTTCGGACTTAACTAAACTCTAGGGATTATCTATCAAGTAAAATAGGAATTAACGTTTGTGTATTTTACTTCTAATTATAATTATAAGAACGGGCCCTAGCTCAGTTGGTCATCCCCGTTCCCCGAAGTTTCATGCATTCCAGGAGGTCCCAGGTTCAAGTCCCCAATGGCGTAATATTGCAGGAATTAACATGGAAGGTAGTGTTAGTTTTCCCCCCTTGTGACACAATCTCACCCCCCCTCCCGCTTCGGCTCCCCTTGGAAAGGTTACCCATGAGGCTCGCTGGTAGGCTGGCACAACAACCTGTTCAATTAATGTAGCAGTATGTCGTTGGAGCCTAGTTTGTTAGACTTCCAACTAGTTTCATGCAATAATATTGCAGGAACGGTCCCTAGCTTGTTAGGCTTCCAGCTTGTTGCTAGGTTACCCACCATCTCTTGTAATATGGATTTTGATTCATAATAATAAAATATAATTATAATTATAATTGCGGAAATAGAAAAGTAAAAGACACAACAAAATTTTGTTAACAACGAAACTGCAAATGCAGAAAAACCCCGGGACCTAGTCCAGAATTGAATACTCTCAGAATTAAGCCGCTATACAAAATCAAACCAACTTCGTATAGTTAATACCAAGCAACTAAACCTATAGTTCACCTAGTTCCCCAGTATTCCTACGCCTCCAGCTTGTAATAAGTCACGTACTTGGAAAAATTCCTTTGGTTCGTATTCCAAACAGTAAATGAACAACAAATCTGTTTGGTAACAACTCTTTTCAAACTAAGTGATATGAGTTTGACAAAGGTTCTTCCCTTTAACCAATAAAATCCTTTATCGGGTCCTTATATCAATCTCTCAACAACTACCGAAGTAATTGTTAGATTATGCAATCAATACTATTAATCACAAAGAAGTGTATTGATGCCGATCTACTCAACTAATCAATCCAATCTATCACAAGGATAAACCGATTATAGTTGGATCCCTTTCCAGCTGTAACAAGTATTGTGCACACCAAATATTATGAACCCAAAAAGTCTTCTTATCTTCAAATCTTCTTTAATCTTCAATCAGCACCTGCACAAAATAAACTTAAATCTCTTGTGATCAATCACACACAAAACGGAGTCTGTTAACATTGGATTACCACAAGACGTCTTTAGATCTACAAATAGTCTAAAGATCCCCGTCGAAACTTCGATCTAGTTTGAGTGAATATTATATCAGAAGAGAAGATTATCAAGCATAAACAAACTAGGTGCAATCAAAGTTCAACAACTGTAAGTCAATCAAATCAATTGAAAACTAATATTAAGCCGTAATTACCTAGTTTCCCACCAATGGTACTAATAGATATTCTCAATCCCAAAGAAGTCTTTAAACTGAGCGACCATAGGAGATTTCGCCTAATTAGGTTACTTTCCTCTCTGAATAGGCCGCTTTACCAGTAACAACACAACTAGGTAGTTTTGCTGGCTCTAAGGATTAGTTTGCTCGAAATGCAAACTTCAATATTTATAGACAAGGAAGTTTGGACACCAAGGAATTTCCAAAACCGAAAATACTCTCAAGATATGCAATATATTCCAAATCCGGTTTCCATAATTCCTGGAAACGCTTTGTCCAAATATTGACCGAAATCCAATAGAAAAATCTATAATCAGTAAATGCACATTACTAATTAATTATTTTCTAAAGTTACAACTTGTATCGTTAGGATTAATATTTCTATCTGGAATTAGAAACGTGTTTTTCTTGTCATTTATTATATGCATTTATTTTTTTTTGTTAGTGAAAATAAATAGCATATAAAATCTAAGAAACCTTAAATAAAAGATTCTCAATTTATTTCTCCTTTAGCTAAAATTAGACCTAGAAAAGGAACATATTTGAACCAAAAAAAATTAATGATAAGCATATAAAATCTAAGAAACCTTAAATAAAAGATTCTCAATTTATTTCTCCTTTAGCTATTAAGGAACATGTTCAAAGTATGTCGACATCTTTACTTTTCAAGTCCTTTTTCATACTTACAATCTTGGAAACGATTTTCCACACTTCCAAACAAGTTTAGAATTGGTTCGTCTAAATTCAAAGAACTATGTGATTGATTATCCTTTCCAATCACCAATCATGGGTTTCACAGTTCTACCAAAACTAGTTTCGGTTCTACCTCCATGTGAGTACTATGCATAGTCACACTAGTTACCAAAATTCGGTTGACTAGGTACTAGAATCGGTTCCACACAACTTATGGTAACTACCTGTATTCAGTTGCACATGTCCATAGGATCAGTTCCCCCAAAACTACAAACTTGTTGCACATGTTCATAGGATCGGTTCTCCCATCTACTAAAAACGTGTTGCACCTCTTACAAGGATCGATTCCCCTCTTGTAAATTTGTTTCACCTCTTACTAGGATCGGTTCCCCAATGACTAGATAAAAGTTTTTATTTACAAGGCATCGATCATACCATCTTGAGTGATTACCTAAGATCGGTTTCACTAATAAAAGTCATATCAATACATAAGTCAGGCCTTATGAATAGTTTTACCAAGATACATAAACAAGTTTATGAGCGGTTATACTAAACACACATATTGGTAATTCAAAATAGATTTGCAATGAATAACACTACCAATAAGCCTAGCGATTTTCCTTTCGATTCACAAAACAAGTTTATAAACTTACTTACTTTAAACGAATGTAAAACATTGTTTCCTAGGATGAAATCTTGACTCATACCCATACATAATCACAATATCATTCATATGATCATGTCAATGTCTTATATACAAAGTTTAATAGTTAAGCAATAAACCTCGTATTGTATTCCTTAATACAATGTCTAACTAGAGTATCATACAAAACTTCGCAGTTATGTTGGCAATATGCACCACTTAAAAGATACGTTAGGGAATGAAACAGTTCAAGTCAAATATTATTAACCTCAAGAGGAAGGATGATGTTGTCGTTGTAGCTCCATACTTCTTCACATTCTTCAAGTCTTCATGTAATACTTGTAAGTCTCATATCCTAATACTTTCAAGCTAACCTATACGAAGTTGACTCTAGTATATAATCAAGCGACTCTCTAAATGAGTTTTTATTCACTAAAATATGACAACCAAACTTGACATACCAACACTTAGTGGGTTCAACCGATCTATGCTCTAACATGTGTGTTCGCACATTTGTGTATAGGTCCAAAACCGGGAACCTAAAGTATGCATACTTGTGTGTATACAAAATGGTTAGAGGAGATTGGATAAGTATGCGTACCCATACGCATACTGGCGGAAGTTCACGTCCGTGAATTTCTGCTGATGTTGGATTTCAAAACCAACTCATTCAGTTACCTAATTGCGCGTACCCATAGGCGTACTGGCGGAAAGTTCACATCCGTGAATTTCTGCTGAGTTTGAAAAATCAAACTCACAAAACCGGTTACTTAAGTACGCGTACTTAAGTTGTTACTTTCTAAAATAGGTAGTGTACATGAACTTAAACATTTATCAATAAGGAATGAAATCTCTGCAAACCGTATCTATAATGTTCATGTATTGATTCGAGTGAATCAAATCGATTTTGCTTCAATTGTGTTCTTGTATAAATCTATGAGAATATAACAATTGAACAACTCTTTAACTAGTTTCATTTGTGTCATTTGAACTAGTTATGGTTAAGATTAATTAGGTGGATATGAGAGTAATCATATGGCTAACCTCGGTTAACTATTTGTGAACCAACATGGTGTACACGTTTGGGTACGGTTACATAAACATAAAAGAGGGTACATTTCATTTGTGTGTAACAAACTGAGTTCGATCTAACGGTTGAAAGATATTAGCTTGGTGGAATCAGGTTTTCATCTAACAGTGATTATTGAATGCTTTGTTACCAAGGTAACTTGGATTGCAAACCCTGATTTGAAAACTATATAAAAGACAAATTCAGCAACTGGGAAACCTAATCTATACACCTCCTATGTGTTACTAGTTGCATAACTAAAGTCGATTCTCCTTTAACCTTAGGTTTCTTCTCGAGACCCTGTATGTTAACGACTTGAAGACTTCATTAAAATTGCGAATCCAGACACAACTATTCTCTTTGTATTTGCGTGTTCTGATCTATCCATTTCTATCGTGTTGAGATCAATTGAAATAATTGACTCGAGATTTTATATCTCTGATAGGCAAGATTGAAAAGTAGTCACAAACATCTTTGTCTCATAGTTTGTGATTCCACAATAACTTATTTCGCTAGTCGGTTTAGTTTATTGTGGGGTGATTGATAATACTAGGCTATTCTTCGGGAATATAATTCTGATTTATCAATTTGTTCATGTTCACCATGATTTATCAAAAGACGGAACAAAAACTCTTGTGTATTTCTGTGGGAGACATATTTATTTAATCCTATAGACTTTTATGTGTGATACAGATTTGTTTATCAAGTCTTCGAATTTGGGTCATAGCAACTCTTAGTTGTAGGTGAGATCGGCTAAGGGAATCAAGTGTATAGTATAATGTTGGGATCAGAGACGTAAGGAGCGCAACTGTACCTTGAATCAATGTGAGATTGATTAGGGTTCAACTACAGTCCATCCCGAAGTTAATTTGTAGTAGGCTATAGTATGTAGCGGCTTAATACAGTGTGGTGTTCAAACTGGACTAGGTCCTATGTCATATCCCTTCCATATTGTGTGTTATGGGATGACCCTGTCTAACAGGTGCCCTTAGTATTTTCTTGAGTAGTACTTAGCTTCCTTGTGTAACTCGTGTGTTTCACACGATGGTTGGGCGAGTGTAGTCCATATACTTGTCTTGTGGTTGTTGGTTGAGAACTAACTAATGAATGAATGAATTTATGCTTTCCTCTGAATCTCTCTTTCCTAACCTCTTCTCTCATCTTCATCCTCAATCTCAATCTCAATCTTAATTCTTTTGTTCTTCCAATTCTTCTTAACCTAATTCTTTCTAGAGTTGTTATTGATTAACCATTGTAGCCCAATCTCTATAAGTGGTATCAGAGCACTCAATTCTGAGTGACCCTAACCATGGTGAGTAAAGCTGAATTTGAATCTTTGAAAAAGCAAATCACATCAGTACTACAAGCTAATGAGAACCTTGCAAAAGAAGTATTAGATATCAAGGTTAAGCAAGATACACCTTCTTCGGTGATGATGTCTGCTATGATGGAGTGCTTTAAAGTAGAATCAAGGAAGCTACTTGAGGAGTTATGAGAGCCAAATTCTAGAAGTGGTGATGGATTACTCGACACACCAGTTCCTCCCAGCGGATCGATCTACTAGAGGTAATTTCTTACAGGGTGAGAATTCTAGTTTTGCCCATACACATAAACTCAAGGTCGATTTTCCTAGATTTGATGGGGTGAATCCTAGGTCATGGGTGCGTAAATGTAACAAATACTTTCAGTTGTATCCAATGAATGAAGAAAAAAAGGTACATGTTGCTTCAATGTATTTAGATGGGAAAGCAGATGTATGGTTTCAAGATTACCAGGTTAATAGGGATATTATTATATGGGAGAGATTTATGAGAGATGTGTGTGCTCGATTTCAAGAGCTTGGACACGATGATATTGTTGGGAAGTTTAACAAGCTTCACAAAGTGGGTACTGTTTTAGAGTACCAAGAGATATTTGAGGAGCTGATGGCATTAATGGTATCTAAGAATAGGAATCTCACTGTGGATTACTTCACATCTAGTTTTATCAGTGGGTTGAAAGAATAATTAAGGATTTATGTGCAGATGTTCTCCCCATCTACACTATAAAAGGCCATGTACTTAGCCAAGATGCAAGAGGTACTTCTAGAAAACACCATCAAGAAGGCTAAATCTAACATGCCACCCCTATTGTTCATTCCTTAAGGCCACAAAAGTGTTACAACAAGTCCAAGGTCTACCACTCCATCTCCAAGAAGTAGTTTCTCTACCAGCCCAAAGCTACCTCCTATCAGGAGACTCACCTATGCTGAAATTAAGGCTAGGAAGGATAGAGGATTATGTTACAACTGTGATGAAGAATTTAAATATGGACATAAATGCCTCAAACAACAATTGTTCATGTTGGTGGCAGATGAGGAAGAAGTTAATGTTTCTGAAGAAGATCCACCCTCCAGTGCAACTATGTTACAAGAAGTGCTAGATGAGGGGGTTGAAATCTCAGTCCATGCCCTGGAAGGTAACACTTCACCAAGTACTATTAAAATTCATGGCATGACCTTAAACAATCATCCCATTTATATTTTGGTGGACAGTGGTAGTACTCATAGTTTCATAGACCCTGAAATAGCAAAATTGAGTGGGTGTCACATTGAGCCTATAGATACCTTCCAAGTTGTTGTGGCTGATGGTAACAAATTAGTTAGTTCTTATAAGTGCCCTAGATTCAGATGGGAATGCAGGGTAATAATTTTCAATTTGATATGAGAGTCTTACCCTTGGGTGGTTGTGACATGGTGTTGGGGGTAGACTGGATGAGAGGGATCAGTCTAGTGCAGTTTGATTTCAAGGAATTAACCATCACCTTTAGCAGGAATGGACAGATGGTAGTGTTACAGGGAAATACTGATTCTGCTAGTATATCCCTTATGACTGGTAAGGAGTATGATAAGTATATGAGAAAACATAAGCATGGGATACTTGGTCATCTTTATGCTATTTTTGGGGAAGATAAACAAACCTTAACTCCCCCTCTCTCCAGCCTCTTTTGAATTATTTTCAGTCCATATCTTCAGCAAAGGTATGGGGGATAGATTCCTAGCTCTATCTACTTATGAGAAAGAAATGATGGTCATAGTCTTAGCAGTCTCTAAATGGAGGAAATATTTACTGGGTGCCAAATTTACTATCTACATTGATCACCAGAGTATAAAGTATTTCATGGATCAAAGGATTCACTCAGTCCTACAACATAAATGGCTTCCCAAACTACTAGACTACACTTATGAACTCAAGTACAGAAAAGGGGCTGAAAACTTGGTAGTAGATACCTTATCAAGAGTCAAGTGGGATGAAGACTTATCATGCCAATCTATCACTCAAGTTCAGCCATCATGGCTTCAAGAAGTGCAGGATAGCTATGTGAATGACCCCCTTGCTCAGAGGTGGATACCACAACTTACTGTCAGCAATCAAGAGTTAGAAGGATATACTTATCAGTCTGGGATCTTAAGATACAAGAAAAGAATATACATTGGGCTGAGTGGTAACATAAGGAAGACAATAATGACTGTTTACATTCTTTACCTACTGGAGGGCATTCAGGGGGCAAGCTACATACCAAAGATCCAAGTTGTACTTTTATTGGGTAGGAATGAAGCAACATATCCTAACTTGGGTCAAGGAATATGATGTCTGTCAGCAGCATAAAAACTTCAACACCTTACCAGCAGGGTTACAACAACCTTTGCCCATTCCAGATCAGGCATGGGAACACATGTGTATGGACTTTATCACAGGGTTACCCAAATCAGAAGGCATAGAAGTCATATTGGTAGTGATGGACAGGTTTCTAAGTACAACCATTTTATTACCTTAAGCCACCCTTACACTGCTGCTTCAGTAGCCAAAATATTTATAGATACAGTTTTCAAACTACATGGTATGCCTAAGTCAATTGTGTCTGACAGAGACAATGTATTCATTAGTAACTTTTGGCAAGTGCTTTTTGCTAAGGTGGGAACCTCTCTGCACTTAAGTACTGCTTATCACCCCCAGACAGATGGGCAGGCAGAGAGGGTAAATACTTGTATAGAATCCTATTTGAAATGCATGACTAGTTCCAAGCCTACCAAATGGGTATCCTGGCTATCTTTGGATGAATGGTGGTTTAACACTTCTTACACACCAGCTTGAAGCTAACCCCTTTTGAGGCTCTGTATGGGTATAAACCACCACAGTTTGGCATTCTTTCTTCTTATGCAGGTATCCATGCTGCAGTTGAGGATTATCTACAACAAAGACAGAAGATGGGGCATGTTCTCAAAGAAGCACTAGATTCTTCCCAACACAGAATCAAACAACAAGTAGATAAAAAGAGGTATGGGAGGTCCTTCAATGTTGGTGATTGGGTGTACTTATGGTTGCATCCTTATAGACAAACCACTGTGCAATTAGGAAGAAGCTCAAAGTTATCTGCCAAATTTTTTGGTCCCTACAAGGTGATTGCTAAGGTGGGTGTTGTTGCTTATCAACTGAAATTACCAGTTGTCTCTAGAGTCCATTCTACCTTCCATGTATCTCAACTAAAGCCAAAAATTAGTGCTAGGGTGGTGTCTCAAATTGTCTTACCTGCAACTAACAACAATGAACAACTCCAAATGATTCCTGACAAGGTCATAACCACTAGAGAGATTATGAAGATTTAGGGAGCTATATCTCAGGTATTGGTGAAATGGAGGGGTCTTACCAATTCTGAAGCTACTTGGGAGGACACACACTTAATGAAGAAACAGTTTCCAAAACTGATCCTTGAGGACAAGGATCCTTTGGAGTAGTGGGTATTTGTCATATCCCTTCCATATTGTGTGTTATGGGCTGACCATGTCTAACAAGTGCCCTTAGTATTTTCCTGAGTAGTACTTAGCTTCCTTGTGTAAATCGTGTGTTTCACACGATGGTTGGGCGAGTGTAGTGATCGCAGTCGTATGCGTCAAAAATAATTCACTTTCTTACTCAAAAAAATATGAATGAAGTATAAAGTAAGGAAGAGTTCGTATCCACAGAGAGGCGCTTGTTGTTATCAAATTCTAGTTTCTTAGTAACCAAAAGGGGGGATTTCTGATTTTTGTAAATAAAAGTAAAATTAAATAAAAGTAAATAGTTGGAAGTAATCAATGAGAGAAAGATATTGGTCAAGGAATTCATCTTCAATCTTAAACATGTGCTTGCATATATGATTAGAATTACAATTTAATCTTTTTTATTATCAAAAACCTAGAAAATTAAGAGAGCAAGATAATCCAATAATTTCCTAAGTTCACCAACACACATTTTAGAGCTGCGTGTGTGAATTCTACCTAAAGAATAACCTAACGCCTTGCGCTAATTAAGTTCAATTCCTAGGAGCATTAAGTTTTGGAAATAGGTTAATCAATGCAATTTTCATACATTGCACATGACAATTCGTACAATGGTCAAACTCTACATATGATTATAAGAGTGTATCACTACAAACTATAATCATATCATGCTACTTGTATTTGGGTTATCGCTTGATGAAAGACCCTAAAATATCTATGGACAAGATGCAAGTTCAATTAATTGGCCACTTAACTAACCAAACATCTAAATACTATCACAATACATCAATCATGTGATTATTAAAAGAAGTAGAGATTTGAACGATAATCAAGAGAGAAAACTAATACATTAATCAAGCACAAGTTTTAGAAATAGGACTACATCCTTAACCAATAATATAAGATTTAGCTACTCATAGCTATGGAGTTCATCATAATCAATAATAATGAGTTAAAGAAGATGAAAAATTAAATACGAAAGCAAACCCTAGTCAAATAGCCGCTCTCCTCCAAATCTCCAAGAATAATACGTGATCTAAAAGTTGTAGAAGTTTTTCCCTTTTGTAGCTTTTCTCCCTTCCAAAACTAGGTCAAGTCTCAAAAGCCAATATCCAATGTGTCCATCAAGGCCACATAAGAGAAACACCCATGTGAAAATCTGCCAAAAATATGTTACCGGAAAACTGGTGTCATGCCGGAAGTTGGCCGAAAAATCACCGGAATCCATCTCAGGTAGTCGGGAAAGTTAATCGGGTAAGTCAAACTGGTCAGGTCATCGAGTCGACTCATTCAAAGGCTGAGTCAGGATCTGAGTCATAAGCTAACTCAGCTGACTTAGTTGCCAAAGCCATCTTGCACTGCACACTATACATTCCTGCACTTCAGCTCTGCACCCTGAGCACCGCACACACCCACTTCTAAGTCCAGCCTACAATCCAACCATCAGTAGCTGCTCTTTCATTCATACACATTCCATCCCTGCCTGCAATACCACATCACTAGTACTGATAACTGCAACTTCATTCTATTTAACTCTGTAATTCCACTACCATCTCAGGCTCCACTTGCTCTCCCAGCTAGGAAACTGCAACTACAACTGTAATCCCAGTTCTGCTCAACTCCACCAGTGGCTTCATTCAACTCAGATGATCCTTGTTTGTAGCATCACTAGAACCTCAAGCCAACAACACTACTACCACCTACTGCAACTGCCTCTTGAACAAGCACAACCCTTGTAAACTACATGCATGACCACATAATTTCTTCCTTATCCTCTTCATGAAAGCAACACCATACACATACAGCTGCAAGTGCATCATCTCAAGCAGCTTTAGTAACATATCTTGTACCACCTGCAATTGAAAACAACCATACAACCAATTCCTTGTCTCCTGAAGTTGCAACTATAACGTCTCTAACTAGCCATTCACCGTTTCAGTTCATGGCGGTAGCACATCACTGCTCGTCTCAGCTCCACAGTACACTTACAATTCAGATCATTCCTAGCATACATCTATAGCTGCACTCCACTAACTTCAACTCTTAACTTATGTAGCTTCTCGAACTCCAGCAGACTTCCAAACTCAACAACACAAACAAGCCACCCCGTTGATTCACAAAATGTCAGTTCGCCTCTGCCGAATTCCCTCCGTATAGATCCATTGAACCATGTCTACCAGCCCCATTGGAATTCTTGCATCTCTCATCAATTACTCGAACAACGGCATCTAACATCTCGAGATCCACCTTCTCTGTCTTATCTCGACCATAAATCTATCAAACAATAATCACTCTCGGCTTCCATTGCAGACTCGATCTTGTCTCACTTCACCAACAACAACCCATGACTACAAACCCCATATCCTCGATGTGATTCTGGTCCCATTTCATCTCATGTTTTACAGCTGAAAATCATCTCAAAATTGAACACAGTTCAACTTCAAACTCGAACTCAAATCCACCATAACACAATCACAGTAATGGCTCCTTCGTTGCCTTCAGAAATCATTCGTAAATTTACCCAAATACCTGAACTTCTCAACCGTTTTGTCAAACAGCTTCTATGCACAGTTTGATGTTGTTATGAACCTAGGAATCATTTTATGTGGCCTCCAATTTCTGCAATTTCAAATCCAAAGCAAACCAGATAATCCATAATCATTTCAGTTCCCATTATCAAAAGCTACAGTATCATCATCTCTTGGCAGCAACAAATCCTACTGAAATTCAGTTTAAGAACTTCCCTGGTTTGTAGATTGGATACCCACATCACTCCCATTTCTATCCATTTCCCTTTGTTGGCTTCATTTGAGACTCTTGAAACAAACCCATGATACAGCCAACAACAGACATCATTTCCTCTTTCTAGCTGATCTCCATTAACAAATTTGCCCCAATTTCAGACCACAACTCCATCTCTTCTTTGTTCTTCTCAACTTCAGAACTTGCCCTAAACGCCAGCAACATACTCCACCTGATTTCTCTCCTCTTGCATTTTAACTTCTCACTGATCCCTTGTAAGCACCCACCGAATTATTGTACAAAAACCCCATATCGATCTCCAGCAAACGGCAGGAAGAAATATTACGTTTCCTGGATTGAACTGATGAAAAACTTGACCACCTTCTCTGCATGTAACTTTGGTCTCAAGAGAAACCTAATTTCACTCCCCTGAAATGTCCCCAGGCACGTGTGTACTGCTCAAGTGGTGAAATCCATTATCTTTTCTTATGCAGAGTGTAGAAATGCCGAGAATATATTGATATTAGGCCCATGATATTTGCCCAGCTCCTATCATCCGCTATGCCACCACACAAGTACTTCATTTTTAGTTCATGCCCTTGCGTTTCTCTGACCGCAGGAAAGAGAATTGAATTCTCTTTTAACTCCAGTTTCACCAAAAATGTCCTTGGTCTCCAATTTTTTTCCATGAGCTTTAACCGCGTGCACCGATGCAACTCCTTTTGGCGCTTTTTTTTCTCCCTTGAATTCTTCCACCACAGCATCCGTCTCTTACTTCTCAAATCTGCTTATTCTCTTCAATGTCTCTTCATCACTAAAGCTGTCATGCTTTTCAGACAGAATTTGCATCACTAAAGCCGACATACTTTTCAGACAGAGATTAAGAAATAGAAGCGAATAATGAGAAATAGTTCGTCCGCAACATCACTTGCACCTTTTTTCCTTGTAAGCGACGTTTCCTCTTCTTTTGTTACAAATGACTCCAAAGTACCTAAACACTCAAAAACAAACATAATATACATAATTTACAAGAAAACTCGCAAAGAAAGCATAAACTATAGATAAATATCAAGGTGTTTTAGACATCTATCATGTAGTCCATATACTTGTCTTGTGGTTGTTGGTTGAGAACTAACTAATGAATGAATGAATTTTTTCTTTCCTCTGAATCTCTATTTCCTAACCTCTTCTCTCATCTTCATCCTCAATCTCAATCTTAATTCTTTTGTTCTTATAATTCTTCTTAACCTAATTATTTCTAGAGTTGTTACTGATTAACCATTGTAGCCCAATCTCTACATCCTGGGGTTTTTCTGCAATTGCGGTTTCCTCGTTAACAAAATTCTGGTGTATGTGTTATTTCTTTTCTGCATTATATTTTGTTATATAATTGTAATATCGCAGGTTGTGCATTAAGATCAATCAATAGAATATCCAACCTTTGGTTGTTTATTTACATTGATTAACACTTGAACATATGTCTTTGGTACCGTTCAAGTTATTTCACATAATAATCAGGCTCACAGATTTCAATCTGTTTGATTTGTTGATTATATTGTGAAATAGAGATATTAAAACTGTTTGATATACTTTACTCTAGATTAAGTTTGATTGTCTAGTTGATTCTCTAGAAAGTGTATTGGAGTAAGTTCTCTCAGATTGCCAAATGAATTATTGGGTGGGGTTGTTAGACCCCCGTATTTTCAATTGGTATCAGAGTATGCAAACACATTAAAGACCTTACAAGTCTGTGTTTGTAGCGATCTGAGGATGGACGATATTGTCTCTGATAAACGCATCACCAGAAATAAAAGTTATGTTTCCTTAAAGTCTATTAAAGAGAAAGGTTTGTCAATATCGAATATAGAAGAACCTTGTGTTCAAAGGAAACAGACATACTTTGACAAGTGTTTTCCTGACTACCTTACTGACGAGTCTGACTCTGAAGTTGAAAGGAATGCAGCCAAAGAGATTAAAGTGATTCTAAAACTTGTGAAAATCCAGGCTGATAATGTCAATCGATTGAAACACAAAGTCAATGTCCTAGTTGGTATGCTAAGTAAGCGTGACTCTCGTTTAAATATTCTTCCAGAGAAAAATCTCAAAAAGGATGCTTTGAAAATTGAACATCTCTTAAGTAAACTCTCATTTCAAGAGTGTTCAAAAGAGTCTTCCATACCCACTGCTTCTGATTTAACTGGGAAATTGTTTGGTTCAGAAGCAAAACCAAAAGCCCTTCTTGTTGAAAAAGATGTGCATGTGTCGTCCTCTAATCAAGGAATATCAACATCACATGGAAGGAAGAATTCTCCCAAAAATGGTGTTAAGATTGTTGTGTCTAATCACTCATGTGATCAGAAAGTGTGTCTCTTTTGTGATTTGGAAGGGATTGGTAAACAAAAGAATAATTCTAGGTTGAATGACAATTCTATCATTTGTCTTCAACACACCTTGGATTTAATTCTCAAATATGTAATTGGCATTCGTATGTCTAAACCAATTGGTTTTAGTACTCACCCCGTGTACCCTACCAGGAAAGTCAGTTCTATGAGTTCCTCAAACGTTCAAATGCGAAACAGTCTTCCTAAACCATTCAGTCAGAGAAGAATTCACATATATTCTTCAATTAAGAAGGGGGATTATGTTGTTCATAATGTGAAAAAGGTACCAGAAGAAGGAAGCAATGGAAAAATGGAAGCCAACCTAAAAGGGAAAGTTAAAGGATATAAAGATATCATCAACAGGATGACAATACCCTCTGTAAATTCTTCAGGTAAGAATCAAAACTATGCGTCATATTTTGATGATAGTAAGTTTTATTATAACTTTTCACATCATAATGGGTTTCCTTCAAAGATCAGGAAAAAGTGGCTTAACCATAAGCAACGTTCATTTAATGAGCTCAAGGCTCATACTTGTGCGAATTAATCACAAGGTTGAATTCTCACTCACAAAAATCCTGGTTGAGTGAGATATAATTAGGTATACTTTATGGCAAAGTGTTTTCTGATTCTCTGGCTATTTTTTTATCGCTTCTAGCCGGATTATCTGTCACAAACATGTTTGCATAAGTTTTTTTTTTCAAAACTTTTGTTCTTCAATTCTTTTGTTTTGAATCGAAAGTACCACTCTTGCTCTAAAAATTGCTCTTCTGTAAGAATACAATGTTTTATTGAGCAACAATATGTGAGTTTTTATCACATAGGCATACATCATCTTTGTATTGCATTCGAGTACTTCTATTTTCAAGTCGCTTTTTAAAGGGTCAAGCTCATGTCCATACGGGTATCCATGTTGATTGTCACGAGCCGACTTTGGAAACCCTAACTTCAGGGTTCCTGTGAAACCGTTTAAATACCAAACCCATCTTTTGAAAAGTACGTATACTTTAGGCTACTCTTTGTCAAGAATGGAATCACCTTCAGGAACTTGTTATTTTTCAAAAGTTTTTCTTGACAAGGGTTTTGGTATCTCACTCGAGGAGAAGGAAAAAGAAACTCTTGAGGAAATTGATGACACATCTTCTCAATCTCATAATGTTTTGTCAGATTTTGAGGATGATGAAGAGATTTCTAATGAATTGTTCAAAACTTTATTGATAAGTTTAATGATGCAAAGTTGTTGCTTGTTAACACTCTAAAAGAGCTAGATGAGTTAAAAACTGATTTGATAAAGGTCAACACCGACCTTGCTTTAATGAAGACACGACTTAAGAATCGTCTCGATACCGTGTCTGAAGCTTCTGTCAACTCTGTCTGTCACAAAATTGAAGGTCTTGGAACCAGTGAAGCTTCCGTACCGGAACTCTAAATATTGCTTGTGATTGCTCTTTGTTTTTAGAGTTATTTTTGATTATTTCTAGTAAATCTTCTTTTGGTAATTTATTTCTTATGTTTTTAGAAGAATAACTAGGGTTTGGAATAACCATTATTGTGAGTACAAATAGCTATGTCGAACGATTTTCATCTTCAATGTTTTTAGATTTATTTATTTAAATTCTAAGTCTTTTAGAAGATGATTTTTGCAATTTTAATCTTTATGATTTTGTATATTACAAATTGTTATGGGATATGTTGTTTACATCCGTGAACCTGTGACTATCCCATACTTGTTCAAAAGTTATCTCTATTATGTCGGTATGAAAGTATTGATAGAAGATAGAATGATCTTTTGACATTGCAAAAACTAAAGCCTTTTATGTCATTATTTTGATAAAAAGAAAGGATAAAACTTTTGTTTTACAAGGATTAAGTCTATTATATGTCATTGTGCAATAGTGATGGAAAATAGAATGAATCCTTGTATATTCCGCAGTATTTGGTCAATCTCTGATCCACATTTTTGTGCATATATTATGTTGTTCCATAAATTTTCTTATGTTGAGCATGACCAATTGAATTGATCATTCTCTTGTGGTCAGTTTAGTTGTTGCTCTGTAAGTTCTCTTATGATGAGCATGACCGATTGAATTAATCATGGGTTCTCTTGTGGTTAATTTAGTTGTGCATTTCGATTGGATTAATCATGGATTCTCTTGTGGTTAATTCAATTGAATACTTTGGATTCAAATTTATGTTTTCATGTGATTTGGTTTTTTCCAAAGAAATCCTTCTTTTCTTGTGAAAGTAAGGTCGCCTTTGTTTTTCTTTTGGGAATGACATTTTATGGGGGAGAGTTCTTTTGAACTTATGATTACTTGCTAAATCTTTGTGGGGAGTGCGGCTGTGGAAAATTATGAGGGTTATCTTGTATCTTTAAACTTATTGATGAATTAATTTAGCTTCGGTTTATGATGGCATCTAAATAAGTTGATATGGTATTCTCTTTTGGTCATGAAGTATCATTATGAAAATTTCATGAGGATCCCACTAGTTTTCGTACCTTTGCCAATTTATATTGAAAAAATGGGGGAGAGTTATTGTGTAGTGTGATACTACAAATACATATGGTTTACGGATCATTATGTAAGGGGGAGTGGTTTTCATGCCGAGATAAAGTATTGACTAAGGGGGAGTGATACATATCACCATAGTGTTATTGTCAAAGTTATAATACAGTTGACTTTGATGCTGGGTAATAATATTATGACATCGTATAACAATATTTGAGAGCATTTGTTTTCCCAATGTTATCGCTACGGATCTTCAACTAACGATGGTGCTAAATTTACAACCTTTGGGTTCATTAGAGTACTTGGAAGGGATGAAGATTTCGAGTCATGTTGAAGATGCCAAGGAGATCAAGTATGTGGATGAGAAGCTATAATTTTAAATTATTTTGTAATCCATATGTATTGATAGTTTTGTCACTAAAATTAACAAAGGGGGAGATTGTTAGAGCACTGCTCGGTCGAACTGGCATGCTTTATTATCTCAAGCATGTTTGTCAATGTTAGTGATCAAAACTATAAATCTTGATTTCTAGCCTATTTATAGATGTCTCAGACTAGGATATAGTTTGTGTAGTTGAGCTTAGACTTCACGACGTTTATCACTTGAAGACGAATAACTACTAAGGAGAGCTTGTGGAACTTCATCGACAAAAGGTATGTGGAGACTTAAACTCATCTATCACTTGGAAAGTCTATTTCTACTCTATTTCCTATATTGAGACATAAGTCGTATTACGATATAGTTTTCTATATAAACATTTGAGATTTCGAGATGAGTATATCTCGCTTACATATTTCTCGAAATATGTGTTGGTAAGCTGTCGCTTCGACCAAGTTCATCTTATATCATGAGAAAATTGTCGAGTAACATCTTATATGGTTTGTATGATACAATCATTTGGAGTAAGACTTGGAATGTTTCGATAATTATTATTTCAATATCTTGAAAATTGCTTTGATGCTAATAGTGTGTGAAAACGGCTATTATCTTTATAGAAGAATGTTTCAATGATTGAAATAAAGAGTTTAGAATCTTGTAACCTTCTTTGGATATAAGCATAGTGTGTGTTCGCATATTTGTGTATAAGTCCAAAACCGTGAACCAAAATTATGCGTACTTGTGTGTATACAAAATGGTTGGAGAAGACTGGATAAGTACGCGTACCCGTACGCATACTGGCGGAAGTTCACGTCCGTGAATTTCTGCTGATGTTGGATTTCAAAACCAACTCATTAAGTTACCTAAGTGCGCGTACCCGTACGTGTACTGGCGGAAATTTCACGTCCGTCAATTTCTGCTGAGTTTGAAAAACCAAACTCACAAAACCGGTTACTTAAGTACGCGTACTTAATTGGTTACTTTCTAAAATCGGTAGTGTACATGAACTTAAACATTAATCAATAAGGAATGCAATCTTTGCAAATCGTGGCTATAATGCTCATGTATTGATTCGAGTGAATCAAATCGATTTTGCTTCAATTGTGTTCTTGTATAAATCTATGAGAATATAGCAATTGAACAACTCTTTAACTAGTTTCATTTGAGTCATTTGAAATAGTTATGGTTAAGATGAATAAGGTTGATATGAGAGTAATCATATGGATAACCTCGGTTAACTATTTGTGAACCAACATGGTGTACACGTTTGGGTACGCCACATCACCAATTTCCAGCCAACCAAAAACTGCCACGTCAGCACAGTGACACGTCAGCAATGCCACATCAACATAAACGCCATGTCAGCAGGGGTCAGCCCGGAAAAATGGGTTCCACATCAGTAGAGACACTGACGTGGTAGGTGACACGTCAGCAGGAGGTACGCCACGTCAATAGAGTTGAACAATCAGCAAATCCGTTAGGAACTAACGCCGTCACTAACAGAGTTGGCATAAACCAAGCATATTCCGTTAAATGTTAACGGTGTCAGCATCTTCGGTTAACTTTAACGCCGTCACTAACGGTGTCAACATATTCCAGACGTTGACAGAATATTCCATCAACGGCGTCAGCATGATGTCACAACGCCTTTAACGAAACGGCAGCAGAATCCTTCCAGCGGCTGCAACGAGCGATAATCGGGGGGATTAATTGCCGATTAATCGTGGGAGCATTTAATCGGCGATTTTACATGGATGATTCAGTGTAGCATGCTGCAGCATATTTTCGTAGTTCTGATTCCATGTAGCGCGATGCAATCTAATTCCGTAGCCCTCGGATCATTCCACCCTGTTCTGTTTTCCTAACGGATGTCTGCACCCCACTGTAGGCTTAGCTTCTAGAGCATTTCAGCAGGCATGCAAGGGCCAGTTATTCTAGAGCCATGCAGTCATCAAAGCTGGTCAGTTATCAAAAGTGGCATGCAGGACAGTCAATGCCAGTTATAGCAAGGAGACATGCAGTGCCAGTAAATACAGGAAACATGCAAGGACCAGCTGTTACAGCAGTAATGCAGGGAAAATTATTATTATTCATGCCTACAGCTAAAACGGAAATTTATAACATATAAATGGACAGTTCTGCAACAAAGGAGGTAAGAGCAACTGCAGTCATGGGAGTATAACTAAAGACTAAAGACTAAAAAAAGTAAGATAATTTGGTTTAGTCCGTCGAGCGACGCTACGGTGGAGGAGTAAATTTGGTGGAGCAGAGTTACACAGGCTCGTCCGATACGGGGCGCAGGTATAAATTACGCTTGGATGGGACGTAATTGTAATTTACGCCTGGTATCAGGCGTAGGTATAAATTACGCTTGGTATGGGGCGTAATATATAAAACCGCCCCATGGAGAGACGCAACTTAAAACTACGCCCGATGGGGCGTGATCCCAACATTCCGCCTGATGGGTAAAGAGCAACTAAAGCATGCTTTTTATTATGATTATTTATGCCTCCTACTTTTTTCAGATGATTGCAAAGTTATAATTAGGTCTCCAATAAGTAAAATGCGTACATTTAAGAGCAACTTAATCAAATTTAACTGGTTCACATTGTAGAAATCGAGGGATCGCCTAGCACGAGTCGAGTGCCGGTCTATTCTATGTCCCCAGTGAAGTCGCCACTGTAGAAATCGGGGGTTGGTATGCACGGGTCGAGTGCCGGTCTATTTCATTTGTCCATAATTATTATGGGGCGAGGTCCATGTTCTCATCCGTTCGTGGATGTTTAATGTACACAGGGGTCTGGCAGAGATAATTTCTTACTAGTTCATTAGTAAGAGGGCCAACTCTGCAAAGAAGAAAGAGATGTTTTGAAGTCGCCACCTGACTAAAGGGAATCAGGACCCTTTTAACTAGTTTGAATTCTTTTGAGGAAAACAAAACCTAGTTATGACTTGCATATTTATGGTCTGCTATCAGAGAGTCTGGGTAAGGAGATTCTAGTACGGGATGGAAAGGTGTTAGGCACCCATCAGCCACCCAATCGTAATATTGGCCTCTACTTCATGATTAAAGGGGAAAAGTTTATAATTTACTTTTATCAATGCTTATGTGCAGGATTTTAATACCGAAATTTATTAGAAATTGAGAAAAGATTCTTATGCATCAATTATTTAGAATATAGAATTAATGCAAACTTTAATATTATATATATATATATAATAAACATATTTATTATGGGTCTAATGTGGGAGGGAATTCCGCTTTAAACCCACACTTTGACTTATCCCACTTGGAAAATTAATAATAAAACATAATTATTTTTATGTAATGTAAAGAGTAGCTGCGGTGTTACTACGAAATGGAAAACCATTCCGTTCCTGTATTACTACATGATTACCGAAGAGATAGGAAATTAATATACCTGAATTATGATATTGAAACTTGAAGGATTCTTAGGACGATTTCTTTCTTTCGTCAAGTATGCAGAAAGTAATTAAAGTACCAGCAATTTAATGCTAATCTTTTAAGAACTTAAAGACAATTAACCTGAAATATGATGTAAGAAAACTTGAAAATATTCTAATAACGATTTCTAGCTTTTGTCAAGTATGCAGAAAATAATTAAAGTACCAGCAATTTAATGCTAATCCTTTAAAAACTTAAAGACAATACTTGATTTGATATTACTAAGCGAAGGAAAAATAAAGGAGAAAGTGTTTGAATGCGAGAAATTATTATTGAGTCTCTGCTTGAAGTGTTTTCCAGTCTAAAATGAAGTCCCTGGAGTGTTTTTCGTTGTTTTTGAATGAGAAATTCGATCTCTATTTATAGGGAAAAAATCTTCAACTCTCCATTAGTCTCCTACCCAAGCTCTCTGGAGTGTTTTTCGTTTCGTTGTTTTCCAGTCTAAAATGAAGTCTCTGGAGTGTTTTTCGTTGTTATTGTTCACCGAATCAAGAACACGATTGATGTGAAATTAGTCTCCTACCCAAGCTCCATATCATCCCTAAGAACCTAGTGATGCATTCAAAATCGAAAATCATTGTCGATCAAAATCCATCATCATCGTGATCATCATGATGACCACCATTAAGAACACCCATGTTCTTCATGTTCTTCATGAGGAAGAAAGAGAGGTGCCCTTAGTAAAAAAATCGGGTGCCTTTAGTATTTCCCTGAAACTTGACTGCTTTGACTTTTAGTCTTATGAGATTTTGTTCTGCTCATAACTTCTTCATACAAACTCAGAATGATTCCATTCTTTCGCCATTGGATTCGTATTTTCTTCCTCTCTATCATGATAGCGAGAATTCCCTAGTTTGGAAGGATAATGAAATGGGTAGGAGCTGTGCTTGTGGGCTTGAGAGCTTGTGGGCTTGATTGGTAAAGCTTGTGGGCTTGATTGGTTGAGCTTATGGGCTTGATTTAAAGGATATGAAAATCCTTAATTGCTCCACAAAGAATTTCTCTTGTATTCTGCTCTGAAGTATAAGAATGACATTTTCTATGGAAGGTGCGGAAATGGGGTGTCAACATACATTATTGTTCGAAATTCGAAATTACGCCCCAAATTCGAAAAACAGATGAAATGGGTTAAAGAATGGGGCGTACATTTAAATTACGCCCCATGAGTAACAGGCGTAGTACGTAGTTGCACCCCATTCAACATCAGGATAATCTGTGATTACGCCAGGAGTCGGGCGGTATTTATAACTGTGCCTGATGGGGCGTAACGTTTAATTACGCCTGAATGGGGCGTAACCTTATGAAACCGCATGGCATCAGGCGCAACTTAAAATTCCGCCCCGTCGGGCGTAACCTGCACTCCAGCCCCAACCCGGCACAAATATTACTTCTGCCTCACCGTGAGGCGTAACCTGCAGTTCCGTCCCAATCAGGCGTAGTCGTGAATTACGCCCGACCATAACCAAACCAAAGACCAAATATACTCTGGTTTTTGGTTTTAGTCTGGTATTTGGTCTTTACTCCGCCCCGTAGCGCCTGGTGTTTCGACTAAATTTTTAGTTTTGGTCCAAGACTGTGGTTTCTATAAGCAATCTTCCATACCAAAAATATCTGCGAAAAAAAAATCCTAAACTGACTTTAGCATCGTATGGTTTTTTGCAGGTACCCTCGCCCCCCCCCCCCCCCCTTCTCCACAATTCAACTGAAGATCGAGGAAGTGATCGATTCCCAGCAACAATATCACACAAATTTCTGTGTTTGGGGTAGAAGCAATTCTATCTTACAAACAGTGGCGCCGACTAACGGTTTCGAGAAAATAAAATCGTGTTTTACTACATCGAGTTATGACATTAATCAAACAAACTGCACGAAGGGTAGATTCTATTAACAATCCTAGAAAGCACATGAGCGAGGCTGAAAGACACGAAGTTGAAGTTCAGTCCGCTCCAGCAGTAACAACTATAAACAAAACGAGTCAAAATCTTGCTCATGACAAAGCATTAGATCGAGGACGAGATCGAGATCGTTTCTGTGACAAAACTCCATATCCAAATCGAATAAGGGAGAAACAACCGGTGATCGATAACTAAGGACCGGATGTTGATGGAGAGCACCCACAAGTTCAAGGAAACAGAAGGAATGCATTCGACAGACCATCTAGGAGAAAAGACGATGCACAGGACATGCGGGATGGACGCACCGCGACTCTTAGCACAGAGGCAGAATTGTTACGCAACCGTCTGAACGAGTTGGAGAAGGAGAATGCTCTCCTAAGATTGGAATGTCAGAACCACTCACGACCCAAGACTGGTGATCTAAACAAAAAGAGGAGTAGGTCTGTATGGAAACGCCTTGGACGTCGAATTGACCCTCAAGCTGCAAAACCAAACAGAGAGGTGATCGATCTTGATCAACCATAGAGAAATATGTTAGCCACTGGAGAATTACCTAAACGAAGGCGTGTACTACCACGCCGAGCAAGGACCCGGCCAGCTGCAACTCAGCAGAGTGCGGCCAGATCCAACATCAGTTCGAAACGCCTCATAAACAATAAGGATGAGGATCCAGATTGGCACGATGATCAAGAATTTTTGCAGGATTACTATGCTCGTTCGGAGCAAGGAAGAGCTGAAAAAGAACCTGTTGGACCGCAGAGGAAAAGAATGAGATCTAAAACTCATATCCCAGAGGACCAAGATTATGAGAAGGAAGACAGTTCCTCATATGGTGATGTGGACGCAATAACAGAAGCTCGCCTCTGTAAGATGATCGAGAAAGTAATGTCAAAAAAGCAATCCAGAGAAGAAAACTTGGACTGGTTGCACCGATCTGCCGGAGCACCTTTCAAGCTGAATATCAGAGAATTCCGACCGCCGATTAATTTTCAAGTTCCAAAGCTGCCAGAATTTGATGAGAAAATAGATGACCCAGATCAACATGTTTTGCAATATGAAACTGCCATGACTCTATGGCACCACAATGATGAATTGATGTGAAAAATGTTTCCACAGTCATTAGCTGGAGGTGCAATAAAATGGTTCAATCGACTCCCAGCAAATTCGATTGGTACTTACAATGAGCTGGTTGGAGAATTATGCTCTCACTACAAATACAACATACGTGATCGGAAGGGATGCCATGCGTTGTTCCTTCTTGCAATTTGGAAGGATGAAAGCATCGGACAGTTTACTAGGCACTTCAAGAAATAATTGGCCGACGACGGATGGTTCCAACGACCAAGTCGTCATCGAGGCTTACAAGCAAGCATACCAGCACGATCAAAGAGGTGTGTGTGGATCCTTAGTCAAGAGACCACCCAAGACTCTGGAAGGACTATATGATCGAGTTGAAGAATATGCTCGAGTGGAAGATGATTCCAAAGCTCGAGAAACGAGAGATGTTAATAGATCATCCAATCATCCAAGTGATGGGAAGAAAGACAAATCGAAGAACCGTTCGAGAAGCTAGCATAATGACCGAGGAGAAGTCCGAGATATGAACCAAAGTGAAAAAATGGAAATTGGATATCAGAAATTCCAGGATCTGAAGTTGACACCGTTGAACATACATCTTGCAGAATTGTACGAGAAAATCAGCAAGGATTTGAGCCCCCCTCTTCCGTTGCCAGCTGAGACACGTGATAAACGTGATAGGAGCAAATACTGCAAGTTCCATAAGGACCATGGTCACAAGACCGAGAATAGCCGCTCTCTACAGATCGAGGTCCAGCGAATGATCAACGCTGGAAAGCTGCACGAGTTCGTGAAAAAGGACTTTGGGAAAGGTCTTGGTCATTTTGGAACTGCACATGTGATTAACGCTCGTGTGATTAATGTCAGTCACTCCAGGATCCATTCAATGACCAGGCAGGCATCGGAAGACGAGACAAGGAGAAAGCTCAGACAGTTGAAAGAATGGTACCTGATAAATCACATTGATTTTGTCAGCGGTAATGGAGCAGAAACTAGGGAGCTTGGGTGCAAAAAGATCGAGTTCTCTGAAGCAGACATGATAGGTGTATATGCTCCACACAATGATGCCGTCGTTATAACTGATTGGATTGGCATGTTTCGTGTGCACCGGATTTTAGTGGATACAGGAAGCTCAGTGAGCGTGCTGTTTTCAGGAGATTACTCCTCTATGAATCTCCCACACGACTTGATCGAAGAGGATAAAAATCCAATTATAGGTTTCAGCGGCGAAGTTACAATGGCGATTGGAAAAGTGAAGATACTGATAACAGTGGCTGACAAGTCCGTCTTGGGCACTTTCTTGTTGCTGGATTGCCGAGCACCATACAATGCTATCGTATGACGAGATTGGCTGCATGAGATCGGTTCAGTCACATTATCTAATCATCAATGCTTGAAGTTTATTACCTCAGAAGGAGTTGTGAAAGTTAGAGGCGTCCATCATGAGAGTGCAATGGATGAGTACAAAAAGTCAGAAGTCAGTGGCAACCAGATTATCCGAGTCGAGCACAAATAGAAATTACAGAATCCTCTCCCTCCAGAATCATATAGGGGAGAGGACGTAGTTGAACCCCCAACAATTGGGAAACTGATCGAGGTCCAGATTGGAGATGAGGAGCACAAAACAACGTTCATAGGGGCAGATTTTCCTGCACATGAACACGATGGTTTGATTACATTTCTAAGGGAAAACGCCTATGTTTTTGCATGGAGTTTTGATGAGATGCCAGGGATAGATCCGAATGTAGCCTGCCACAGGCTAAATATCGATGAGAATTTCCATCTTGTTCGAAAAAAAATCAGAAATATGGCACAAAGAAAAAAAGATGGAGTTACTGAAGAGGTCGAAAAGCTGTTGGAAGCAGGATTTATTCAACCAGTGCAATATCCTCGCTGGCTGTCAAATGTGGTACCCGTTCCAAAGAAGAATGGTAAAATTCGTGTCTGTATCGATTTTATTGATTTGAATAAAGCATGTCTGAGTGATCCGTACTCGCTGCCAATGATAAGAGATTTGGTGGATAAAACCGCAGGATTCTGGAGACTGTCATTCATGGACGGTTTTTCTGGGTATAACCAAATACCTTTGTTCGAGGACGATCAAGAGCATACTGCATTCGTGACTGACAGAGGAGTTTACTGCTATAATGTAATGTCGTTCGGGCTAAAGAACGCAGGGGCAACCTACCAGCACTTGGTAGACCATATGTTCAAGGATCTGATTGGGAAGTCAATGGAAGTATACATCGATGATATGGTAGTGAAATCTCAGCAAAAGGAATCGCATTTTCTTGATCTGCAAAAGATGTTCGATATCTTAAGGCAATATCGTATGAAGCTCAATCCAGCAAAGTGTTTATTCGGGTTGTCATCGGGAAAGTTCCTTGGATACTTGATGACACACAGATGAATCAAGGCGAATCCGGAATAAATCAGAGCCATCAGAGAAATGCCATCCCCAAGAACCAAGAAGGAGGTCCAGAAGCTAGCAGGACGATTAGCATCCTTAAACCGTTTCATTTCACGCTCATCGGATCGATTTAAGCCATTCTTTGATGTTTTGAAGAAAACAGTGAATTTTTGTTGGAAGGCTGAGTATGAAAGGGATTTTTATGAGATCAAGCAGTATTTGTCAACCCCCCCGGTTTTGGTGAGTCCAAAAACTGGAAAAATGATTGGAGTTTATCTGGCTGCAACGGAGAACGCTGTGAGTGCAGTGTTATTTGTTACGGATCCACATGATAAACCTGTTTACTTCGTCAGTAAATCCTTAACGGGGGCGGAAACACGGTACAAGAAAATTGAGAAGATAACACTTGCACTGCTCCATGCATCTCGTCGCCTCAAGCCTTATTTCCAAGGAAGGCATATCGTAGTATATTCGGAATACCTGCTGAAGAGAATCCTGGAACGTGCTGATGATTCCAGTCGACTAGCCATATGGTCAAATTTTCTGGGGGCGTATGAGATCAAGTACGAAACCAGAACTGCAGAAAAAGGACACGCATTGGCTGCACTGCTAGCAGATTTTCCTGTGGATGATATAGAAACGGTTGCTGGAGAAGAAGAAGAGTTGTTCAAACCCACTGAGCCAATCACTGATCAGACTGGGGGCGAGTCTACAATGGAGATCGATACACCAAAATTATTATGGACCGTATTTACTGATGGGTCTTCAAAAATTAGTGGTGCTGGAGTTGGATGCGTCATCCTTACTCCCGAAGGTTCGAGGATCGAGAAATCAACCATGCTGGGTTTCCAAGCATCAAACAATGAAGCTGAATATAAAGCTGCGATTATCGGTTTAAAAGCTGTCAAGCAGTTAGATGTGAATAACGTGAAGCTGGTGACTGATTCCATGCTAGTAGTTAAACAATTTCTGGGGACCTACAGAGCAAAGGAGGAGAGAATGGCATTGTATTTGGATCATATAAGAGAGCTGGCAAAAGAGTTCGACCGATTATCTATTGGGAAACGACCACGATTGGAGAACAGGCACGCAGATGCTTTAGCATATCTGTCTTTTACAGTTGAAACAGATACCGCCAGTTTCGTTGTAGTAGATTTCCAAGAGTTACCTAGCATCTCCGACAGCCATTTTTTTCTGGATTTCGAACACGCTAGTGGGGGCGAGAGGGAAGCTACATTAGCACAGGTATATACGGAGAACATCGACATCAACATGGATGTTGACAGTCCAGTGACAGACAATTCAGGCGATCATGTTGAAAATATTGCAGAATGGCGTCAACCTTACATCCAGTACCTGACAACCGACAAACTCCATGAAGATGAGAAACTTGCTACAAAGGTGAAAAATAATTCATGGAGATACTCAATGATCGAAGGGTTGTTATACCGCAAACCTGTAGCTTTGGAGCCATTTTTGCGATGTGTATCTGTCGAGGAAGGACAACTAATACTGATAGAATCTCATGATGGAATTTGTGGAAGCCATTCTGTAGGGCGCAGTCTCGCACACCGGGTACTTACTCAGGGGTATTTCTAGCCGTACATGCAGAAAGACGCTAAGGAATATGCACAGAAATGTGTACCATGCCAAGAACACGCTCCAATCCCGAAAAGGCCCGCCAACGAATTACATCTAGTATCTAGTCCCTCGCCGTTCTCTATGTAGGGATTGGACATCGTCGGACCACTTCCCAAAGCTCCTGGAGGCGTCAGATTCATGATATCCGCTACTGATTATTTCACCAAATGGGTCGAAGCAGTGGCATTGGTACATGTTACCAGACATGATGTAAAAAGATTCATATGGGAGAATATCGTCTGCAGATTTGGAATCCCAGATGCTATAATATCAGACAATGGGAAGTAGTTCGATTCCGAGGTAATCAAAGACTTTTGCAAGGGCCTGAATATTCGCCACAATTTCTCATCTCCTTACTATGCTCAGAGAAACGGGCAGGCAGAAGCGACCAACCGCGTTATTATGGACAATTTCAAGAAACGGCTGGAGAAGGCAAAGGGAAAATGGACCGAAGAATTCCCTGGAGTCTTATGGTTCTATCGAACAACCCCAAAAAGATCCACTGGATTTTCACCGTTTACATTGGCATACGGGACAGAGGAAGTCATACCCACCGAGGTACAACTCAAGACTACCAAAACTCGTGCTGTCAAATCATGGAAAAACGACAGCATTCTGGCTTTAGATAAAGAGTTGCTGGAAGAAAAAAGAGAAACAGCCTTGCAGCAGTTAGTTCTATACCAGAAGGCAATCAAGCTGAGATATGATCGCAAAGTCATAGAACAGTCATTCAAGCCAGGGAATATGTCTTGAAGAAAACCCGAGCGTCCACACTGGAACCGAACTGTGGGAAGCTTGGAGCAAACTGGGAAGGTCCATACATAGTGGATAGGCTAGCATCTCGAGGATCCTACTACTTTAGGAACCTTGATGGAAAAGAGGATTCAAAGCCATGGAAGCCGTGGAATTCGTTCCACTTGAAGAAGTTTTATCATTAGGAGTAGATTCAAATCCTGCTGTGCTGCACTCTTTTTCCTTTTTGATGGTTTTGTCCCACTGGGTTTTCCACTCAAAGGTTTTAATGAGGCAGTTGTTGTCAAAGCAGTAGGTATTTATCTTGTTATTTCAATTCAGAAATTCAATTCAGCATTATTTTGGTATTCCATACTTTATCAATATTGTTCGAGTTAATCATAAGCTACTGCGGATGATCGAATCCACAGTCAGCCATAAATGACAAAACAGTACGGTTCGAGTCTGCTGTCAGCAACGTTTCTGACACCTCACATATAGGGTGAGTGCACAGTTCGAGCATTTTTACCCTATCTCAGTTTTATCCCCATCATGCGGGACAACAACAAATGTGGCGAACATTTTCATATGTCCAGGCATGTGAAAATGTACACATCCCAAACTCTGCCCGCATCTTGAATAACAGGATTGGCCCCCTGCGCGAATTCAAGGTAGCTGAAAAACTCAACTTTTCATTCCGTGCACGAGCAAAATGCAGCAGGGAGGTGCACCCCTGCGCGAGCATTGAGCAGCATGACACAAAACACACTGGGGGCGAGTTATATGTCACCTCAACCATTTGGGGGCGAGATATGTAACACTCCAGCGTAATCAACACATCCCTGGGGGCGAGTTGCGTAACACTCCGAACAGCACGCTCGGGGGCGAGTTATGTAACACTCCAGAAAAATGCAAAATCAGAGGGTAACCCGAACTTCTTAACCCATAACAAGTTATGGATTAAGAGGGGGCGATGTTTGTACCCTTAATATTCTACACAAATAAATAGGCTAACCTAGGCCTAAAAAGTTCCTACTATTAACAAAGGAGGGTTCATTGGGCCTAAGGTGCTTTCCTTGGTTACCCAAGTATGGCTAACTAGGCCTAAAAAATACCCCATGTGCAACAAACTAATCTAGGCCTCACTAGAAAACACTCAATTCACAAGCCCGTGAGCAAGAACTCAAACTTGGGCTAGAAGGTTCCACATAAGAACCGCCACGTCACCAATTTCCAGCCAACCGGAAACTTCCACGTCAGCACGGCGACACGTCAGTAATACCATGTTAGCATAAACGCCACGTCATCACATGCCACGTCAGTAGGGGTCGGCCCGACAAGATGGGTGCCACGTAAGCAGGGACGCTAACGTGGCAGGTAACACGTCAACAATAGGTACGCCACGTCAGCAGAGTTGAACAGTCAGCAAATTCGTTAGGAACTAACGCCGTCACTAACAGAGTTGGCATAAACCAAGCATATTCCGTTAAATGTTAACGGTGTCAGCATCTTCGGTTAACTTTAACGCCGTCACTAACGGCGTCAGCATGACACCATAACGCCTTTAAAGGAATGACAACAGAATCCTTCCGGCGGAATCAAGTCCAGCGGCCAAGCCCGACGGCTGTAGTGAGCGACAATCGGGACGATTAATTGCCGATTAATCGTGGGAGCATTTAATAAGCGATTTTACGTGGATGATTCAGTGTAGCATGCTGCAGCATATTTTCGTAGTTCCGATTCCATGTAGCGCGATGCAATCTAATTCCGTAGCCCTTGGATCATTCCACCCCGTTCTATTTGCTTAATGGATGTCTGCGCCCCACTGTAGGCTTAGCTTCTAGAGCATTCCATCAGGCATGAAAGTTCCAGTTATTCTAGAGCCATGCAGTCATGAAAGCTGGTCAGTTTTCAAAAGTGGCATGCAGGACAGTCAATGCCAGTTATGGCAGGGAGACATGCAGTGCCAGTAAATACAGGAAACATGCAAGGACCAGCTGTTACAGCAGTAATGCAGGGACAATTATTGTTATTCATGCCTGCAGCTAAAACGGAAATTTATAACATATAAATGGACAGTTCTGCAACAAAGGAGGTAAGCAATCTTCCATACCAAAAATATCTGCGAAAAAATCCTAAACTGACTTTAGCATCGGAGGGTTTTTTGCAGGTACCCCCCTCCTTCTCCACAATTCAACTGAAGATCGAGGCAGTGATCGATTCCCAGCAACAACATCACACATATTTCTGTGTTTGGGGTAGAATCAATTCTATCTTACAAACAGTTGTTCTTCGGGAATATAAGTCCGGTTTATCAGTTGGTTCCTGTTCACCTTGATTTATCAAAAGACGGAACAAAAGCTCTTGGGTATTTCTGTGGGAGACAGATTTATTCAATCTTATATACTTTTATGTGTGATACAGATTTGTTTATCAAGTCTTCGACTTTGGGTAGTAGTAACTGTTAGAGCACTTCTCGGTCGAACTCGCATGCGTTTCAATCTCAAGCGTGTTTGTCAATGTTAGTGATCAAAACTATAAAGTCTTGATTTCTAGTCTACTATAGCTAAGGTTTGGAACTAGGATAGAAAGTGTAGTTGATCTCAAGAACTCCATGGAGATCATCATACAAGACGAAGGACTACTCAAGAAACCAGTGGATCTTCATCGACTAAAAGGTATGTGGAGACTTGAACTTATCTATCACTCAAAAGTCTATCTACTCTATCTCCTATCTTGAGATAAAAGTCGTATTACTATATCGACTAATATTATACACATGTGGTATTTCAAGCTGAGTATATTTTGCTTATCTATTTCTCGAAATATGTGTTGGTAAAGCTTTCGCTTTAACCAAGTTCATCTTTACCTAGTGACGAAAGTCATGTTATGTTTCAATCACTTTGAAAATCGCTCTGACGAAAAATAGTTTGTGAATAACAATTATATAACGCCCTCTGAGAATGTTTCAACGATTGAAATGAGAGTTTAGACAATATAACCATTGGAGGATATAAGCATTGTTGTGGAAACACATATATGTATAAGTCCTTATTGCTTGAACCAAAGTTTGCGAACTTTGTTGATCAAGTGAAATCGGAGAAGTATGTGAGCTTCAGTCCATGAACTGGTGGAAGTTCTCGACTCGAGAATTTCTGCTGGAGTTTGTGAACTCCATCCAGGAACTTAAGTCCGCGAACCCAGTCTGCGAACTTGAGTAGGTTATGTCTAAAAATGATGTTTGTGAACATATCTTAATAAATTAAGGAATACTATTGGAAACCGTGGATTTATAGTTCATGAATCGATTCGAGTGAATCACATCGTTTTTGCTTCGATTGTGTCTTGTGTAGTACATAAAGATCTAAGCAATTGAACAACTCTCTAACTAGTTAATTTGAGTCATTTGGACTAGTTATGGTGAAGAAGAATATGGTTGATATGAAAGTTATTATATGGCTAACCTTTTGGTTAACTATTGTTGAACCAACTAATGTACAAGTTTGGGTACGGTTTTCACAAGCCTACATATGTGCATTTCATGTGTGTGTAACAAGTTATATTTTCGATCTAACGATTGATAAATATTAGCTTGAATATAATCAGGTTTTCATCTAACGGTGAATACTGAATGCTTTGTTACTAAGCTAACATTGATTGCAAACCCTGATTTGAAAGACTATATAAGGGAGAACTATAGCAACTGGGAAACCTAATCCACACACATTTTGTATGATACTAGTTGTGCTAAGCTAGAGTTGATGCTCTTTTAACCTTTATTTTTCTTCTTCTAAAACCAGGTTAATGACTTAAAGACTTTATTGGAATTGTGAATCCAGACCGATACTAATTTTCTTGTAGTTGTGTGATCTGATCTTACTGTTTCTATCGTACGAGTACAATTGTAATAATTGGCTTGAGATTTCTATCTCCGATAGGAAAGATATAAAAGTAGTCACAAACACTTCGTCTCATCATTTGTGATTCCACGGTATCTTTTTTCGCTGCGTCGATTAGGACTATTGTGAGGTGATTGATAAAGCGGATCTGTTCTTCGTGAATATAAGTCTGGTTTTATCAATTGGTTCATGTTCACCTTGATTTATAAAAAGATAGAACAAAACTCGTAGGTATATTCGTAGGAGACTGATTTATCTATTACTGTAGACTTTTCTGTGTGATACATATTTGTTTATTAAAGTCTTCGACTTTGGGTCGTAGCAACTCTTGGTTATGGGTGAGATCAGCTAAGGGAATCAAGTACGTAGTATCCTACTGGGATCAGAGGCGTAGGAGCATAACTGTACCTTGGATCAGTGTGAGATTGATTGGAGTTCTACAATCCATACCAAAGTTAGCTTGGAGTAGGCTAGTGTTTGTAGCGGCTTAATACAATGTATGTTTAATCTGGACTAGGTCCCGGTGTTTTTCTGGATTTGCGGTTTCCTCGTTAACAAAATTCTGGTGTATGTGTTATTTCTTTTTCGCATTATATTTTGTTATATAATTGAAATAATACAGGTTATGCGTTGTTCAATCAATTAGAATATCCGACCTTTTGGTCGTTGATTTAAATTGATCGACACTTGGATATTGGTCTTTGGTACCATCCAAGTTATCTCCTTGAATTTGATAAAGACTCACAGATTTCTGTTTGCTTGAGTAAAGATCAAATCAAGTGAGAGAGATATAAACTCTTTGATATATTTTCTATTAATTGAGTCTGATTGTCTAGTTGATTCTCTAGAAAGTATATTGGAGTTTGTCCATACATATTGCTAATCGAAATATTGGGTGTGGTTGTTAGACCCCCGCTTTTTCAGCAACTCTTAGTTGTGGGTGAGATCAGCTAAGGGAATCAAGTGTGTATTATCCTGCTGGGATTAGAGACGTAAGGAGCGCAATTGTACCTTGAATCAGTATGAGATTGATTAGGGTTCAACTACAGTCCAGTCCGAAGTTAATTTGTAGTAGGATAGAGTTTGTAGCGGCTTAATCCAGTGTGGTGTTCAAACTTAACTAGGTCCCGGGGTTTTTCTGCATTTGCGGTTTCCTCGTTAACAAAATTCTGGTGTCTGTGTTATTTATTTTCCGCATTATATTTTGTTATATAATTGAAATATCACAGGTTGTGCGTTAAGATCAATCAATTAGAATATCCAACCTTTGGTTGTTTATTTACATTGATTGACACTTGAACATTGGTTTTTGGTACCGTTCATGTTATTTCACATAATAATCAGGATCACAGATTTCTATCTGCTTGATTTGTTGATGTAGGACCAGAATATCGCTACAACGATATTCTTGCGATATTAACAACACTTCTGCAAGGACATCGCGAGTACTTCAACAACATTAGATGAGTGTCGCAGAATTGCTTAAGGAATGACATAATGACTGACGAATGAAGAAACATGTAGAGAGCATGTGATGATCTGCGATGGTTATAAATCTGGAGAGAAGGAAAGATATGATTGTCGCGATGAGATCGCAGTACAAATTCAAGATAAAAGGAAGACTTAGCTGTCATCCATTAGGTAACTACCCTATAAATAGAGACCCAATGTGTCCAGAAAAGGATGATGTATTTTTTAGAGTTGAGAGAGTCTTGAAGAGAGAGAAACTTCAGGAGAATAATTTTATTCTTGATTTTTTTCAATTCTGTATACATTTTTGAGAATTAAATGATAAAGTGTCATTTTTAATCTTCAATTGTGAGTTGATTATAGTAAGATCTTAACAAGGATGTAGTGTGGGATTTCCTGCAACTACATTTTGGCGCCCAAAACAGGGAGAATCAAGCTAAAAAATCTCTAATTACAACTTGAAGATTTGAAGAAATTGTTAGAATTAAATAAATGGATGGAAGAAGAAGAAGAAATACATCAGAACCACCAACAACTGTGAGGAGGAGTAAAAGACTTGCAGGTGGAGAAACAAATGAATTAGGAGAATCTTCAAGGATAAGAACAAGAAGAAATAGAACGAGGATTGAAGGAGAAAATCAAATTCCACAACCAAATCAACAAACACCAATACATGATAAAAATGTGGATTATGATAGGGTGAGTGTGCATACTTGGAGATCGGATTCAATGGAAGAAGCAGAAAATCAACAATTAAGAGACGGAAGAGGAAAAGAAATAAATCAAGGAATGATTGAAGGATTAATTCATGGAGAAGGTGAAAATGAAACAATAGGTGATCTAAGACAAAGAATACAGGAGGAAAGAAGATTAGAGGCGGAAGAACGTGCAAATTTAACAAGACAAAATCATGAGTTGAGAATGGAGAATTTGAGATTACAAAGTAGAAGATCAAGAAGTACTGTTAGATCGAATTCAAGGTCATTTATAAAAGAGCCAAGACGAAATTACCCAATGAGAAATGCTAGAGAAAATACTCGAGAAGAAATACAAAATCCAAATGAAGAGCAACGTCATAGAGAATAAGAGGTAATTGAAGATCGCTATGATCCGCGTGGTGAAACTATGGAAGATAGACGCAATAATAGAAATCAATAGGATGGAAATAATCAAAATGGTGAAGAAAATCGATAAGAAGGTAGAAGAATATTACATGGGCGAGAAATTCAAAGAAATCGAAGAATAATTGAGGATGAAATTGAGAGGCATTATGCTGAACAAGCACGCTTAGCCTGCGAAAGAGAAAGGTTGAGATCATAAGTGGAAGAACATGAGTTTCATGAGGCAATACGGCAGAATAACCATGATAATCGAGAAAGGAGACGCACGCAAAATCGCAATAATTATAATGTTCAAGAAGAGTATGACAGAATACAAATAAGAATAGAAAGAAAGTGAAGAGAAATGGTGAGAAATGAAGAAACTCGAGGAGAAGAAATTGGAAGGCATAATCAAATGCGAATTTTAGAAGGAGGTGAAAATGAAAATCGCAGAAGAAGGCAGGATGACAATGTAGATGAAGATACATAAACTCTCACAAGACAGGAAAGACATGAACGCAGGAGAAGGGAAGCTGAATTAAAAGGCCAATAGAACAAAATCCAGCTGCGAATGAGCAAATTTTAAGGGAATTAGCAGAAATGAGGAGATTGATAAATAACAGAACAGAAGGAGGTAGAAGGCAACTTGATGAAGATATTGAGGAAGCAGCGAGAACTCCATTCACACAAGAAGTGCAACTAATAGGAATACCCCCAAAATGCAATTTACCAGCATTAAACAGTATTTTTGATGGGACTACCTGTGTTGTTCAACATGTCAAGGCTTATGTTAGGTGTATGATACAGTGGGAGAACCATGATGCTGTATTATGCAAGTATTTTGTGTCCATCTTAACTGGCGAGGCGCTAAAATGGTTTGAGGGATTACCAAAAAATACTATCACTTCTTTTGATCACTTACAAGCTACATTTTTGGGTGCATACATAAGCAACAATTCATCGCGGCCGGGTATTGAAGATGTGTTTGGGTTAAAGCAGAGGGTTGGCGAGAGTCTGAAACATTTAACCATAAGATGGAAGACAATGTGCAGCGATATGGCAGGAAGAGTAGACGAGAGATATCTTATTTTATATTTTATCAATGCAATGTTCGCGACCAATCTGCTGTACATACAATTTTTCAGAATCAAGAATACAATCACTATGATAGAGCTGCGGGAATTACAGGAGGAATATATTGCTTTGGAGGAAAAACAAAATGAGATGGAATCATATCCAATCGCGAATACCAGTTCAGTAGCAGCAAATGGGAGTTTACTTCCTAAAATGATTAACAATGTGGCGAGCAGCTCGCAAGCACAACAAGAGAAAGTGGAAATTGATAACCAGCAGAAGTTGGTAGCTATGGGCAGTCGAGATCAAGAAGAATATTAAAGGGAGAAGAGTTATTACAATCACGGTGGAAATAGTAAGATTCAAAGGCTTGATCAGCCGCAAGAAGCTTATGGTGGACAGAGGCAAAATAACTTTAGAGGGCAAGGTAATCAGAAGATAATATGGGAAGAAATTAAGATGCCACCTCTGAATGCTAGTATAGGAAAAATTTGTGAGGCTATTATTTTGATGTAAAATATACCATCACCATGGAATATGGGCAAGGAGCCACATCCTAATAATAGAAATCAAGAATTCTGTCTGTACCATCATTTTCATGGTCATTCAATAAATGATTGCAGGAATGTAAAGAGGATAATTTTGAGGATGATTGATTAGGGAAAGCTAAATCATTTTTTTAATATAACATCCACAATCCCAGCGGTTACCACCCCCACCAGATAATCGCAGAGTGAATACTGTCAAAGGAGTAGAAACATTCTTCATAGAAGTTGGAGCCAAAGCAAAGAATTTTTTCTGTAATTCCATCGTGCATTCGTACAAAACTATTGAGGATTTACATGACAACATTTTAAGAAGAGTCTTCACGAGAGACACAGATGGAAAATAAGTAATGAATATTGCGAGAGCCTCACCATTAGAAGAATGGCAGAAACATACTATTTATTTCACTGCACAAGAGGTACCAGAGCCTGGAGAGTTTCATGATAATCCACTGGTAGTAAGGATGGAAATAAACCCAAAGCAAATAGAAGAAGAAGATGAAGAAAATGATAATAAGGATGAAGATTCTTGGGCCATTGATAGAGTTCGAATAGATACTGGTAGTTCAGTTGATATCTTATTCTATCATACTTACAGAACCATGGGTGGAAAAGATGAGGATTTGATACCATCAACATATAAAACTTATGGATTTAATGGTACTGCCAATAAACCCAAAGGGGAAATTTCAATGCGGATTCCATTAAAGGGGATAACTTCCAATATCTTGTTCTGTGTTGTTGACATTGAATCACCTTACAATGCCCTGATTGGTCGACCTTAGGTACATGGGATATTAGGTGTAGCATCTAATTTTCATCAGTGTATTAAATTTCCTTATCCTAATGGTGTTGGAGTCATTAAGGGAGTTTGGGGAGAAAGCAAGAAATGTTATGAGATTGATATAAAATCTTGCGAGGAAAGAGCTGAGAAGAATAGCAATTGGAAGTACAACATCAAGCAACGGCAGAGATGTGAAAGGTTGATGATTGATACAATAGAGCGACGAGAGGAAATTGATGGCGAGCGTCTCGCGGATAAAGAAAAAGCAACAAAATGTAACAGAAAAGCAGAACCAGAAAGTAGTAAGTAGAAAGGTAAAATGTTGGATTTTAAGAATTTCATGGATGAATTGTTTGAAAAAAATGTCTTGAAAAAATGTTTTGAGATAAAATTGAAAAAGTGTATAAGAAAAGAGAAGTTCATAATAAAGAAATCTTATCAGAGTTATAATACTCGCGAGAAATGCGATTAAAATTTCGCAGAGATTAAAAGAATGGGACAAACCTTTATGGCGTGCACCTTAGTTCGCGAGTACAATCTCGCAATAGGCAAATGTAAGACCTAAATTAGGTCATATGAGGGGGAATCTCTTTACTTGACTCAGGGATAAGGTTATACCGCTGCTAGAACCTGAGTCATGCAGATGATGGGGTTAAAGAAAACCTATCATGGAGAGAGACCTTGGATTTCCAGCTTTATAAGGTTATACCCTGGTTGGACGACCGAGGATCTCTTTTAAGAAGTGCAAAATATGACTAAGGTGCCGAGGTACACGGTTGAGCCAAGGGTGCCCGGGACGGACGAACCTACCCTGGCCATCCTTGGTAAGTCTTGGCTATGATGATTGGCCTGAAGAAAACCCCAATTAGGGTGCAGTCTTGTAACTATAAGCCATATAAGCATAAAGGATAAGAGGCTGCGAAAACAACTGGTTGCTGGTAAATTTGGATGGGAGGAGATAGTCTTGTATGGCCGATGTGCCCTCCTTGAAGGGGCAACCAGGGGGAAGATAAGGGCGGCACCCTCCATTAGGGGGCTGATAAGTGTCTAAAGACGGCAATGTCATGGGGCTTTATGATCGCAAGAACATTTAGGCCTGTCATATTGTCGCGTGACGTAAATTATACAGAGGCAACAAGCCATAAGAGATATGTTTAGATTAGATCAATGGGTTTTTACATGAAAGTGTAAAGACGTCTTGCGATGAAATCGCAAGACGGCAATGTCATGGGACTTTATTCTCGCAAGGGGATTTAGAACTGTCATATTGTTGCAGAAAATTCAAAGAAAAATGGATAAGGCAAGATCAATGGGTTTTTACATGCAAATGTAAGGACGTCCTGCGATTTTGTCGTCAATAAAAAATGTGGCAAAATAAGACCTTTAACTAGGAGGGCATAATAAGACCACAAGATTGAAAGATTGCGATAAGTGACGCAGAAATTATGAGATTTGCGATATTCATCGCATAAATTATTGAGGCAATATACATAGATTTTACAACTGATATCTCTACTCAATTTTTTCTTATTGCAGATGAATAATAGAGGCAAGTATGGGAATGCATAGAATAATGAAATTATTATTCATCATCATAAGATAAAATTGCATAGATCTTATTATATGACACATTTATATATCATCATAAGATAAAATTGCATAGATCTTATTATATGACGCATTTATATAGATAGTTAAAGGGGAATAGTTATGTTAATTGACTATGTTGCAAAAAAAATAAATAGAATTGTTCACTAATTCATACAGATGGAGGCAAAGAAGTTTATACATCAAAGAAATTCATAAGTTGGAGGAACTCGCATAAAATGGGAGAAGCTTGCAGCAATATTACAAGAAAAAGGAGATAAATATACAAAAATTATAAGGAAGATAAAAAGAAGAAAAGGAATTATTTAGATCCATCACTTTCTTCGTCAGATTTCTTTTCATCGCCAGATTCTTCTTCTTCATCGTTATCATTATTACCTTCATCTTCATCAGACTTCTCTTCCTCGCCAGATTTTTCTTCATTACCAACATTATTATCATCTTCATCTTCACTAAATTCTTCAGCTTCGCTATCAGAGATAACAAGGTTTGGAGTTTTTGCTGGAACTTCTTTTGCAAGATCAGGATATTTAGAATGAGAAATGTCATGATCATCGCAGACCAATTTAATGGAATTATTGCGAACCTCAATAAGGGAAGTACTAAAATTCGCAGAAGTAATATTCAACTTTTCTTTCAATCGTGAATACTTCTCATTGCGAGCGGAAAGGGTGCTCGCGAGTTGATTCTTCTCATCTTCAAGTTCTTCTATTCTTTCAAGACATCTCTTTTCAGATCCTGCGAGTATATAACAACAGGTTGGAAATTTTATAAGGAAGAATAATAAAAACAAGGAATCGATAAGGAGGAACGGTTAACAACCTTCTCTTTCAGAAATCATGTCTTTAATTAAAGTTGTTTGTTCAGCATGAAGACTAACATCTACACCTAAATTATTTCTGGCATTATCAAGATCCATCGTAGCCCAAGAAAATTCATCATCGCTAGTAATAAGAAGACGAGAGCGAACTTGAGTTTCCCTCGCAAGAAAATCTTTATTCTCGCATATAAGTCTATCTCTTTCTATTTGAATACTAAGAAGAGTTTTATGGAAATCTGCTAGCGCTTTGGTGCCATTTTTAATTGCCCGATCTTTCTCGTCAATAAGATCACTATTCTTACTTCTTAATCTATTGATTTCTTCTTTTGAATCAAGAAAAAGACGTTTAAACTTATTAGTTAAACTTAAATTGAATCTGTGCTCAATCTTTAAAAGATTAAGTTTGGATTTAAGTTCATCTACAGAGAGGGACCTAATTTGATCATCTGAGAAACTACTCAAAGAATTATTAAGGCGAGCAAGAAGGGTACTCTCATCTACAGGTTTAGGAAAAGATTGGAGGAATGTAGCCTCATCAGTAAGACCATAAATATCTGCAAAAATGATTGCTTGAATAAGCTGCGATAGGGAAAGAAGGATTGAAAGAAAAGGGAAGTAAAACATACCATAAAGTTATTGGTTAGCTTTTTCAAGATCAGAGATCTTTTGCTTATCAACTGAAGATTCAGTCTCCAACTTCTTATTCTTCTTGCGAAGCTCAGCAACTTCAGCTTCTAACTTTTCTTTATCCTGGCGAAACTTAGCAGCTTTCTTTTTATATTTAACACGTCTCTTATCCAAATCAGAGGCAACAAAAAAGGAAGCTCTTCCAACCTGCGAGAGAGCAATATAAGTTGAGACTTGACAAAGAAATAAATACATAAATATGATGAAGAAATGGAAACATACCAAGATGCCAAGAGAATTCAAGAGACTGGGAGTCATTGATTGTGAAATTCCATGAAGAGAATCATTATCAACCAGAACGGGGGCATCACAAACTTTGGCGAGGGCCTGGGATATCCCATTAATAGCTTCATCTCCATGATCAATTACAATACTATTAGTAGCATCGCCAATTTTTTTAAATAGTTGAGCCATGGAAGACTCAGAAGAAGAAGAATCCATTATGGTAGGGAAGGCATTATCATCACCAAAATCATCACTTAAATTTTCTGGAATAGGTTGAGGAGATGAAGAAGAAGAGGGTTGGGTTTTTCTTTTCTTTAAGGGAGGATCGTCATATTCCTCACTGCGATGGACAGTAGGCTTCCCTTTGGGAGGAGCAGTAGATTTTCCCTTGCGATCAACTGTGGATTTCACCTTGGTTCTCGCAGGCTTTATTGGTTCTAATTCTTCGATTTCCTGTGAACACAGATAAAGTTAAGAAATAGGGGCAACAATATATTGTTAAAACTAATGAAAGGATATTTCTTACTTCATCTGTGAAAGATTTAAGAGCTAAGAAAGTGCTGGGTTTCCTAAAAGCCTGGTAGCTGAGTTTCATCTTGTCAATCTGGAAAAGATTGAAGTAATTAGCGAAAATATAAAAACGTGGGGCATATAGTGAATAATAATTATACAAAAGATTGGAGAGAACATACCTCTTTAGTTCTTTCAGGCCAGTTGAAGACCCAAGGTTGATATTCTGAAAGATTCGCGGGTAATGCGCGAGAACCAAAAATATAAGAACCTTCAAGACATAACGGAAAAATGAGCCACTTGTCATCGCTGGAGTGGCAAGGGCCTTGATTAGTATATGTATGCCAATCAATATCTAGCATGAGGACTTTATCATCAGCGATATTTTCTTTCTTCTGCAAACGGACACCCCAGCAAGTGCTATCCCTCTTCATAGGGATTATCTTGTAATTTTCAAAAAAAGTTCTCCACAGTATAATTTGCAGAGACAATTGGAACATCTTTAAATTGAGGATTCTGAGAAGCTTCAGGGTAGCAAGATCCTTTATCAGCCCCGCGAGAAGCATATTCAATCATTAATCGAATACAATCTCCACCCAATTGATATACCGCTCGCGAGAACTTATCGTGAGAAATTATTTCGTAAAATAATGGAAGTTCCGGGTCATAGAGAGGAATGGGAAGACCAGATTCAAGTTGACCTAGCGATACTATAACCTTCTCGCGAGAGCATTGATTATTAGTGAATAATTTGATGGAAAGATTGGATTTATGGCCCTGATTTGGAATTGTAGACAGGGTAAAACCTTTGCTTTTGAGTTTTTATTGCATCTCACCAAAAGAAACCAAATTTTTAACACCAGCGGCAACCATTTTTAAGTATGGGAATGAAAAAAAAGGTTGGAAAATAAGAAAGAAATCACAACGATAGCAGATGCGCAATTTATGGAAGAACAGTAAACTTGCAGAGAAGTTACAGAGAAGAGGAAGAAGAAAGTAAAAAGTGGAAAAAGGAAGAGTGAAGGAGGTATTTATAGAAGAAGAAATTTCTCGAAAAAATGAATGCAATTAATGCAAAGAAGAGATATGAACGGTTAGATCGCAGCGGTTAGAAATGACGTGTCAAAGATTTATTGGAAGAAAGAATATGTGAAAACAGCTGGCGAAAGATACAGAAACGCGTCAAAACAAAGAATCATGTGAAAAGATGAGTAATTGCGGAATTTTAATTCTCATAGTCTTCTTTTCTTCGCAGAAAAGACATGAGAAGAGGAAAGATGTAGGACCATAATATCGCTACAACGATATTCTTGCGATATTAACAACACTTCTGCGAGGACATCGCGAGTACTTCAATAACATTAGACGAGTGTCGCAGAATTGCTTAAGGAATGACATAATGACTGACGAATGAAGAAACATGTAGAGAGTATGTGATGATCTGCGATGGTTATAAATCTGGCGAGAAGGAAAGATATGATTGTCGCGATGAGATCGCAGTACAAATCCAAGATAAAAGGAAGACTTAGCTGTCATCCATTAGGTAACTACCCTATAAATAGAGACCCAATGTGTCCAGAAAAGGATGATGTATTTTTTAGAGTTGAGAGAGTCTTGAGGAGAGAGAAACTTCAGGAGAATAATTTTATTCTTGATTTCTTTCAATTCTGTATACATTTTTGAGAATTAAATGATAAAGTGTCGTTTTTAATCTTCAATTGTGAGTTGATTATAGTAAGATCTTAACAAGGGTGTAGTGTGGGTTTTCCTGCAACTACAGTTGATTACATTGTGAAACAAAGATATTAAAACTCTTTGATATACTTTACTCTAGATTGAGTCCGACTGTCTAGTTGATTCTCTATAAAGTGTATTGGAGTAAGCCTTCTCAGATTTCCAAACGAATTGTTGGGTGTGGTTTTTAGACCCCCCGCATTTTCAAAATGAATACGATTATGCTTATACGTTCATATCACTTACTTGCCATGAACTATCTATAATTTGATTTTACTTAGTGAGGTTTTTTTTAGGGGCGTTGATAGACACACTTTTGTGTCTGAATTGTCCTCGGTGTCTCTATTGTTAGTCTCGATTTTTGTACTAATTTTGGTGTTTTTATGTTTGTGTAGGTGTTTTTGGAGAAATACACTTGTGTGGAAACAGTTGCTCAAAAAGTGCCTTTTGGGCCCCCGGAAAAAAGTGATAAAGGCACCCTCATTTTGGATAAGGGCACCCCAGGACGCCAGCTGCTATTTGTACCCCCATTTCTGTTAGGGGGAAGTCATCTTCTTTGATTCAAATTCTGAGTTTTGGCGGGAAATGGAGCTGCAGAAGAACATAATTAGGGTTGCTGATTTGGGCGTGTTTTAGGGCGACTCAATGGCTAAAACTTCATGGTTCTACTTGATTGACCATCACAGACATGGTATGGTTGATGTTTTCGACTGAATTTGGCTGGAGAAACCGTGAGAAAAAAAATCAGGGCAACACGTTCGTGGATGAGATAATCACGGGATTACAGCGTGGTTAAACGTGTGCTGCTTGTGTTTGGATTGATCTGGGTCTCTGAAGATGCGTGAAGAAGATAAATAAGGAATGTTTGACAGCTGAGAACGCGTGGAAGATCAAAGAAATGGAAAATATTTCCGTGAGAATAAAAATAATAAAGGAGGATATTTTGAAGTTATGGAGGAGATTCGATGCATCTTTCGGGTTTAAATAGGTTGAATTAGTACCATACAAGGAGGACGGAGAGTTTGGAAAGAGACAGAGAACCACAAAGCCGGAAATCAGAGTTGCAGGAAAATTCATTTCTGCTGTTGCATACCTGAAGAACACGAAGAACAGACCTTCCAAGACAGTCGTTCTTTTCAACAAAGAGAATGACACAAAGCCGTGGGTCTCAGAGTTACAGTAACATCAACATTTTATCTTTATCGTTTCCTGTAACAGTGCTTGCAACAATTATAAACGTTGCAAACACCCAATTTTCATCATTTTCTCCCTTTTCATCATTTGTAAACCCTTTGAGCAATAATAATGATTTTTGAGCGTGTTTCCAACATAATGATGAGCTAATTCTCCCGCAACCAAGGCAATGAGGAATCTATTTGCGCATGAATAATTGGTAATTATTTATTGTCTCTAATTTATAATTTATAATTCACTCAATCACTGCTTTTGCAGAGTTTTTAATTGTTTGCATAATTTTCTTCATTAGTTGTGATTCAATTAGATAGGTTATGCTTTGTTTAGATAATCTATGCTTAGGGGATACAATTAATAGTTGAGAATTTGCCTGATTATTTGTGAATTAAGAAACAAAGGACTTAAAAGATAATTATAGTTTTGGGTCATTTACCATAATTTATTCATGTGTAATAGTGGAATCAGTGTCTTGGTTATTCTAATCAATTTTGATCTAAGTTTTCTTTACTTTTAAGTTTTATTAAATCTAAAATCCATTGTTTTCACAAGTCTCACGAACCTTCTTACTACAACATTATTGATTCATATCAGGCGTCACTATTTGTGAGGGTGCTTTGACTAACCGTAAGAAATAATAGGAGGAGTCAAAGGAGCTTTTTCTTTGGTCAGTTTCCTGTTTCTGACAGAGTAAAAAAATACCCCGGCAGAGTTTTTTTTAAATCTTTTTTCTCAGCCTTATCTTCTCAAAAAACAGATCTTGTTTTCTCACTTATCATTTCCATTTTTTCTCCGCTCATGAACTGAGGTTTTCTCCGCCTCTTCTCTTATCATCTCCTCAATCTTTTAATTTCTAGGATTTTTTGTTTTCTTTGTTACTTTTAATTTCTTGTTACTTTTTTATGCAGGATCTAAAGGAGGAAGCTTAAGGACCTACAAGAGTGTTTTAAGGTGGAGATTTTAACAGAAAGGTAAGTTGAATTTTGGGCTTCTTTAATTAACTCTATTTTTGTGTGAAATTGGTTTATAGATTGATGAATTAGTGATGGGTTTGCTTTTAATTGAAGTTTGGTTGATGTATAAGGTTTAATTTCAGTTTCTATAATGAATCAATTGGGAATTAGGGTTCACCCCGAATTAGGTTTTTGATTTATAAGCACCCTATTACGGTATAAAACTCTATGTAGTGTCTCTGCAAAGCGACAAGGGTTTTCAAAATACAGTTTTTGATTACCACAATTTGCTCTGCTGACTGTAGAGTTTACTCTTTGGGTTTACAGAGTGTAGTTTTGGGTCTACAGAGTGCATCTTTGTTTACTGTAGTTTTTGCTCCATTGACTGCAGCCCCTGCAGTCTTTGCATTTTGCTTTCTCTGTAGTTTTTTTTTTCTTCTGCAGTTAAGTCTCAGGTTGTTGAGACTTCATTTCTTATCTTGTTTATTTTTGGATTGGGTATGAACTTAAGCCAGTGTTTGATGATGGTTAGATTAATGATTGAAGGATGATGTTGAACATATTTGATTTGTAGAAGCTCATAGTTGATGAAGAAAAGATGATTATAACTGAGCTAGTGGGAGCTTAGGTTGAATTTGGTGAAGGGGTTGAATTACATGGGACTATTGGTGGAGTCAATGAGGAACTGAATACGATATGGTGGGTATGTAGTGAAGCTGTAGTTGTATCTAGGGATGTGTTGCATGACAGGGATGGAGTTGGTGATGTTATTGAGCCATGAATGGTTTGAAGTAAAGATGTATGTTTAGGGTGTTGCAGGGGTGATGGAAATGTAGTTGAGGTTAGGAAGTAGCAATGGTTGTGGGAGATTGTACAACATAGAATAGTTATGCAATTGAGCATGGAGGTGATGTAACTGAACTTGAAATTCTGCCAAAAACATATTAGCTACACATAGTTGTGCAAGCAGGGGCAAAGATGTTAATGAGGTGGGTGAGTCACTGGACTCCTTCAAAAAATGTTAGTAGTGAATTAAGGATTACTAGTTACCCACTTGCTCTCGGATAAGAAGCACTCTTAGTTTAGCCTCATTCTCAGCTTCTATCAATAAAAAAGAAGAAGAGTGATATTGCCTACACAGTTAAACAGTACCATCCTATATTCTTATGTAATTGTTTGATTATAGTTAATAATTAACTCTTTAACATGCCATGATTGATTGTTTTGTTATGTAAACTCACTAGCGCCATCAAGTCGGATAGACTTAATAGGAAATTCCGAAAAATGGGCTCGCAACCGAATAATTTGGGCAAGCAGTCTGGCAAACGCAACATTACGTGTTGATAATAAGCAGACGTGAGACCATCTAGCAGATGCGTCTATCAATACCATAAAGTATTGGAATGGCCCACAGTGTGGGTGGATAGGTCCACAAATATCACCATGTATCCTCTGTAGGAATGTGGGTGATTCAATAATAACTTTGGTCAAAGATGGCTTTATAACCAATTTTCCAAGGGAACAAGCAACACAATTCATATCCTTGCTTAATAAAAGCTTCTGGTTTTGTAACGGATGCCCATGAGCATTTTGTATTATTCTACTCATCATGGTAGAACCTGGGTGTCCAAGCCGGTCATGCCAAAGCTTGAATAATTCAGGGTCATTAAACTTTTGGTTAATGACAGCATGAGATTCGACTGTTCGAATTCTCGTAAGATATAACCCAAAAGATATAGCCTTAAGCCTCTCTACAATGTGCTTTTGGCACGATACAGATGAAGTAATATACAAGTACTCCATATTATGCTCATCTGCAGTTTCAAGGTGGTAACCATTACGCCGAATATCTTTAAAACTCAACAGATTCCTCTGGGATCTGGTAGAATATAAGGCGTCTTCAATAATTAATTTTGTACCACCTGGTAGAATGATACATGCTCTTCCGGAGCCATCTATCAGACTACTCGAACCCGAAATGGTATTCACATTACCCGTAAACCGTTTCAAGGTTATAAAGTATTTATGGGTTCGAAAAATTGTGTTTGTTGTTCCACTGTCAACCAAACAAAAATCCCCATCGTCTATTTTGGATAGATTACTTCTGGAATCCATATCCTTCAACACAAATAGACGAGAGAAAATTAACAACAGTGCTACCAAAATATTTATTTATATTACACCAAAAACACACACACTAATATTACAAAAAAAACACACACACACACACACACACACACAAATAAAGACACCCCCAAACTCAAAAGTATGTTACAGGATAAAGAAACACATACTAGACACACACGAAAATCAAAAGTATGTTACAAGGCATATGAAGGAAACATTTATTTTACAGCTCATCAAAAGAAAACTGACTAGGTTCGCCACCTTCGGGGTCGACGAGATAATTAGACACATCCAAGTGGGTACCATTGGTACTAGGGGCACTGGCTTCCATTAAATTTGTCTCTATGTCTTTGGCAGGTCGCTTCAGGGATGCCTGATAGAGCCTAACAAAATGTTCCGGCGTACGACAGGTACACTTCCAGTGATCAGTTAAGCCACACCGATAGCAAACATTTTTCTGAGAAGGTTGACTAGAAGAGTCATTTACCTTCTCTTGCTTAGGTTCCTTTGGTTCCGTAATTTTCAACGGTCGTTGGTACGGTTGGTAACGGGTACCTTTTCCCCGTTCATTTTTGTGGCCCCCACGTTTGTTTCTTTTGCCATACCCACGTTTGCCTTTGTTACCATGATTATTTCCTCGTCCAAAAGACGTAGCTGAGTGTGCTTCAGGCACAGCTGCGGAACCAACGGGACGAGCTTCATGGTTTTTTAACAAAAGCTCATTATTCTGCTCTGCAATCAACAAACAGGAAATTAGCTCAGAATATTCACTAAATTTACGCTCTCGATATTGCTGCTGCAGGAGCACATTCGAGGCATGAAAAGTTGTAAATGTTTTCTCTAACATTTGTTCGTCAGTGACATCTTCACCGCATAATTTTAGTGTTGAGGTGATTTTAAATAGGGCAGAGTTATAAGCTGCCACTGATCGAAAATCTTGCAGACGCAAGTTCAACCAATCATTCTGAGCCTTTGGAAGTATGACCAACTTCAGGTGGTCAAACCGTTTTTTCAGACAGTTCCACAAAGTAAGTGGGTTTTTAACTGTCAAATATTCCCTTTTTAAATCCTCATGGAGATGACGGCGAAGGAAAATTGAAGCTGTTGCACGGTCCTGGTTGGACGCGTTGTTTCCTTCTATAATAGTATGCCCGAGGCCTTTAGCTTCTAAATGAAGCTCGGCATCAAGTGCCCAAGAAATATAATTATTTCCTGAGATATCAAGACCTGCGAATTCGAGTTTAGTTAAATTTGCCATTTAAGAAAAGTATTCAAAGAAACAACAGCTACCTATACTTCCTGTATTTAAGTTGCTGAATAATAGCAGCTTGACCGTCTAGCGTCGGGAGCGATTCGTGCTGATAACGTTTTATGTAATTACTAATTGATTAAGTACCATATCAGTAGACTAACAACTAAATTAGTAATGAGAATAAAGAAGAGGAAGTGGAAGAGTTCTTTTGTTCTTCTTTATTAACTTTCCTTAGTTTTTCTTCTCTTACATCGTGAAGGAAATACACGGCTATATAGCCTAGACAAAGAAAAAGGAATTAGCTACGTGTGTCAATTACTTAATTCTTTAATCTAGTTAATGATTATTTTAAGGATAAACTCATTCAATGTTATCCTTACACTTATCGATGGGCATAAGAAACTTCTCGAGAAATTGAGATAGAGTAATGGTGGGACACTTAATTGACCCGTGTTTACATAACATGTTTCATATTTAATCAAGTTTTGTCCAATTTTTATGAGTTCATTGAGTTGATTCTTACTTAGGATTAATATAATATGATTAAATGATACCTAACTTTTATAGCCATATAGGTTGGATGTCTGGGGACTGCACATAAATCCGTCTCTTCATGGTTTTCTAATCTAGGATATGGATAAACACACGAGTTGGTGAACCTTTCACTTTATAAAATTCTTCTGCGGTAACCAAAGAAATACGTTAATGCTCTTACTTCTTAGGATGCTAAACTAGGTGCATGCTGCAGATGTGTGGTCAATATTTGGCTAATTTATCTTAACATTAACAGTGCAAGGATCTTTAGAAAGGGCGACGCGTATAGGGGCGGACCAAAACCGTGGACCAATCCTTTGGACGGCTGTAATCTATAGGGGTGGGGTTTTAAGATATGAGTAGGGCCTACAAAACTGATTTCAATGGTCCACAATTGGACTATGAATTTTAGTACATCTTTAGCCTTTTCGATCTTTAACATATATCTTAGAAAGGGTGTTGTACTAGCCGGATCTGATGCCGATATTATAATACTAAATCCAAACTCAAGCGTCGGAATATCTGCCAAGTCTCACCATACAGATACTAATGTTTATGAAGGATTGAAAATGAAGGTACATCCTGTGATGCCAATTTTAATTCTTTATATTACTACAATTATGTTTTTGGGCTGACGGAGCGAAGCGATGTATGAACTTTATATGATCATTTTTTTTTGTAAATTATAAGTTATCAATTGACACAAAAAGATTTGATTTCTTTTTGGTAGTGTGCACCTGAAAAATCAAAAATGCCCCTCCCTTTTAGTCCAATTACTATAACTCCTTATGTATCTTATTTTTTAGGGGTATAATTGGAAAACAAACTTTAATATAACATATCTAAAAATCCGTGCCTTAAAATTTTACAAATTTTATCTCGTTGGAAAGCTTATAAAAAAAATCTACGCAACGAGTACAAACAACAATATCAAATTTAGAACTTTTATGAAAAATTCGGAGGTATTTATCATTTTAGGCATAATTTTATAAAATTAAATATACATCCATTATGCAAACCACCGCAAAGAATACATACTACTTTATGTAGCCATGTTTTAGATTAAGCATAAACTAATTTTCTGTTGCAACTAAATAAAACGTATGCTACATGCTCCCAAAAAAAAAACGTATGTACTTTCTCAGTTTCGAGAAAAGTGATACTTTCACTTAAGGCACAATTTTCTAAAATTGAATGCATAGCCATTACAATATTTTGGTTTATGGATCGACTAATTTTCAGTTTCTGGAAAAGTGATACTTTTACATTCCGTTTCAGGAAAAATGATACTTTCCCTCTGTTTTAGGAAAAGTGGTACTTTCACCCCGTTTCAGAAAAAGTGATACTTTCGCCCCGTTTCAAAGTGATACTTTCGCTCCATTTTTCTAGCATGCATAATAGAAGGCCAAAGCATCGCGCCATTTGCTTCCCATGGGAAATGCAAAGCGAACTTGCAATTTGTTCTCAACCAACGTCCCTTCCATATATATGTCTTATTTGCATTTCTACAAATTAGATTAGGGGAGCAAAAATCATTCACCAACTCCCAAGGTCGTAATCTTGCAGAGGCCCTGCCCAAATGAAGCTTCATCTCGTCAAATGATGCAATATTGGGGTCTCCGGTATTGGCCTTACTCACCGCTCGGTCGGGGAGCCGGTTAACACCGTCTTTTTGTGCCGAAAAATGAACCCAAGGCGTGGCAAGCGCCAAGGAAAAAACAAATGGATACTAGCGTGCCTCTTATATTTCTCCTGCCTCGGTGGGAGAAATGCAACAGTAGGTGTCGCGAAATTCAATTAGGGACCAAATAACCATTCACCAAGTCCCAAAGCCATAATCGCACAATCATTGCGCTTCAACGGCAAAGCCTCAAGAAGGCCAAAGCATCGCGCCATTTGCTCCCCATAGGAAATGCAAAGCAAAGTTGCATTTTGTTCTCAACCAACCTCCGTTACCTATATATGTCTTATTCGCATTTCTACAAGTTAAAATTAGGGCCCTAATTACCATTCACCAGGTCACAAAGCCGCATCTTGCAGCGGCCTTTCCCAAATAAAGCTTCATCGCGTCAAATGATGCAATATGGGTCTCCGGCATTGGCATTACTCACTTGGTTGTTAGCCAGTGATGCCAATAAATTCGATAAATCGCATTTAGCATGCATAAAAGAAGGCCAAAGCATCACGGCATTCGCTTCCCACGGGAAATGCAAGGCAAACTTTCATTTTGTTCTCAACCAACGTCCCTTCCCTATATATGTCTTATTTGCATTTCAACAAATTAGATTAGGGGAGCAAAAATCATTCACCAACTCCCAAAGCCGCATCTTGCAGAAGCCCTGCCCAAATGAAGCTTCATCGCGTCAAATGATGCAATATGGGTCTCCGGCATTGGCCTTAGAATAAGTAAAATAACGTTAAAAGTAGTGGTATTTCACCTTCGCCGCCAAAGATGGCTCCCACTTATCTTACACCTCTCAAGTCATTTCACAAAGTTGGACTAGAGTCAAGCTCAACATGGTCTTATTTCCCCGCTGATTCTGCCAAGCCCGTTCCCTTGGCAGTGGTTTCGCTGGATAGTAGACAAGGACAGTGGGAATCTCGTTAATCCATTCATGCATTTCATAGTCAGAGGTGAAATTCTTGAATTTATGAAAGACGAACAACTGCGAAAGCATTTACCAAGGATGTTTTCATTAATCAAGAACGAAAGCTGGGGGCTCGAAGATGATCGAATACTGTCCTAGTCTCAACCATAAACAATGCCGACCAGGGATCGGCGGATGTTGCTTTTAGGACTCCTGATTAATGGAAACATCCTTGGCAAATGCTTTCGCAGTTATTCATCTTTCATAAATCCAAGAATTTCACCTCTGACTATGAAATATGAATGTCCCCGACTGTCCCTGTTAATCATTACTCCGATCCCGAAGGCCAACATAATATGACCGAAATCTTATGATGTTATCCCATGCTAATGTATCCAACCTTGCAGAGGCCCTGCCAAAATGAAGCTTCATCGCATCAAATGATGCAGTATGGGTCTCCGGCATTGGCGCTTCCGGTGCTGTTACTTTGAAGAAATTAGAGTGCTCAAAGCAAGCCCAAGCTCTTGATATATTAGCATGGGATACCATCATAGGATTTTGGTCCTATTGCGTTGGCCTTCGGGATCAGAGTAATGATTAACAGGGACAGTCGGGGGCATTCGTATTTCATAGTTAGAGGTGAAATTCTTGGATTTATGAAAGATGAACAACTGCGAAAGTATTTTCCAAGGATGTTTTCATTAATCAAGAACAAAAGTTTTTTAAACGGAGCGAAAGTATCACTTTGAAACGGGGAGAAATTATCATTTTTTCTGAAACAGAGTGAAAGTATCACTTTTCTGGAACGGAGCGAGGGTATCACTTTTCTGAAATTGAGCAAAAGTATCACTTTTTCTGAAACGGAGCAAAAATAGTCGTACGCAAATGCCATGTTCAGATTCTTCTTCGGTCGTCCCTCCCACCGTGGCAACGGTTGTACTAGTCATATACTTCTAATATGATACACTAATGGCTATAGTCAATAGATCTCCGCTCAATAGTTAGCCCTTTGATGTAGAACGCGAAAGTTAATGATCAGGTACTAAATTTGTATAAATAGTTATGACACTCCTCAGTCTTTGCGTTAATGAGTGGTCGAGAAAAGGAGTTCTTTTTATACTAATCCGGAATATGGACATCTTTCTAAACATTATTTTTCATATCCGTTTTTCCATTTTGGATGTTTTGTAGTATCTTGTTTCACTTACGTTAAAGCAAGGTATTTGATGAAAAGTCTTTCAATGTAGTTAATTTAGCCGTAGAAATCAAGGCTGCTAATGGGGTACCAATTTGCTTGGGGGTGTACCAACCCCAAGGCAAATGATATTTTTTCTTATTAGCATTTGGTACACCCCCCAAGTAAAACCAGTCCCTCCCATTAGCAATCTTTGTAGAAATCACCTGGGGTTTCGTCTTTGACTTTGAGATGGAGATTTATATTTATTTTTTGCACATGCTTTGGATTACTTTCATCTATACTTTTTTTATAAGAAAAAGAGTATAGCGCTTAGACAAGCGGCCTACTCAAGGTTACAACATGGGTAACAGATAAGCTAGTGCTAGCCTTAGCAGTTCCTCTCAAAAGATGGCTAAGATTATTACATTCTTTTCTGATAGCATTGTCTTCAGAGTTTCGAAGAACTAGCATGATAGTTTGTAGATTAGTTCCTTTCCAAGTAGAATCAGTAAAAAGAGTAGATTGCCTATCTAGTTTGGCGAGATTAATGGCATGAAGATTTTGTTGATTAGTGACTTTGGTGATCTTCCCTAAGACAAAAACAATAGGATCATGGTTATAGTTATTGTTTTGTCTGGATATTGTCCTCCCTGTGAAGCGGTGTTGAACTTCTAGTTGGTAACCTTCCTTGATTGCTTGTAAAGTTTCTTCAGATTCCGCAAAAAAGTTAATATTTGTTTGTCGCATAGTTTTCCCCCATGTCAGAGCAAGTTTAGCTCCTCTGCTTGGTCTTTATGTTCTTCCATTTCCAGTGTTGTAGTCCTTGATGTTTCTTGTTCCCATGCATTGACCTGTGAAGGACATAGCAACAAAGGAGTAATTAGTATAGTATTGATACTCACTATTAACATGGAAAGTGATATCATGATCAATATGCATGCTAATAGTGATTCCAAACTTATCAGAGTTGTGCTTGTGCTGGTTGTAATTCTCAGGAGGAGAGTGAGTGTTGTTAGGAAAATAATAATAATAATTCAGAATATGCCCTGGTTTATGATGCACTCTGGTGTGGTGGCAAAGATGCTGAGTAATTTTCCTGGAGGTTGTTGAGGCTTCTGGAGTGATTTTTTAGAAATACCCGGTCACATCTTGCCTTCTAGATATACCAGCAAATGGTGGCATAAGTAGCATTCCAACTGGTATGATAGTTTTCTGTGTGAAACCAGCTATTAAACCATTCATGGAAGGAATTGTAAGAAGATAATAGTTGATGTTGATCCCCAAATAGCTTCTTCCAAACATCAGAGGCAGCATGACAAGTTAATAGAGCATGGGTAATGTCTTCAGATCCATTTTGACAGAAAGAACATGTAGAGTCAATGTGGATCAAGATACTAGAAGTCTTGGCATTAGTGGGGAGAATACCGTGAGCACATTTCCAGATAAAAATATGAATAGTTGGGCTAGTATCAAGTCCCCAAATTTGGTTCCAAGGATATGCTTGAATGTCATTAGCATATTTGTCATGAATTTGCTTGTCATATAGATATTTGACAGATAAATTGTTGTTGTTGGTGAGAGCCCATTGGATTTCATCCATATCATTTGGGTAATGCGATGTTTGGAAAATGAGTTTTTGAGTTTCAGGAGTGAACCATTGGTTTAAGATGTTATTATTCCATTCTCCATGGGTATTGAAAAGTTGATTAACTATTATAAGATTATCTGGACAGAGGGTAGGTTTGGGAATTCTGTCAGAGGTGTTTTTGATCCATCTATCCTCCCAGATGAGAATCTAAGTTCCATTACCAATTCTCCATATGTAGTTCTGCTGAATAAGAGCTATGCCTTATAGAATTCCTTTCCAAATCCAAGAATCAGAGGCCTTTGGTTTGGTGTCCATTCGTATAACTTCAGTAGTTGGAAAGTGTGAAGCCTTCATAGTAGTGCTCCACAGGGAATCTGGTTCCATAATCAATATCTAAGCTATTCTAGTGAGCATAGCCAAGTTAAAGAGCTCCATGTTCTTGAAACCCAGCCCACCTAACTCTTTGGGTTTTTTGACAACATCCCAGGAAAAATAATAGATACATTTGGATTTATCTTGATCTTTATTCCAGAAGAAGTCTCTTTGAATGGCATTGATCTCATTGCAGATGGCTTTTGGGACTTTGAAGCAGTTCATCTGATAGATACTGGAGGTAGATCTGACAAAATGAATCATGGTTTGTTTCCCAGCAGATGAGAGGTTTGTCTTCCATCCAGCAAATCTGAATTTAAGTTTTTCAACACAAGGTTTGAAAGCTTGAATCTTAATCCTGGTGGTGAACAATGGAGATCACAGATATTTGTCAAAAGGACCAATTCACTGAACTTTCATAGCAATACTGATACTATTAACTATTTCTGGAGCAATGTTTTTGCTGAAAAAAAATGCCAGATTTGGAGAAGTTTATCAGTTGACCAGAGACCTTCCCAAATTCATGAAACTATTAATTAGGTTGTTGCATTCTTGCATGTTGGCTTTGCAGAAAATCATGAAGTCATCAGCAAACAAGAGGTGATTGATAGCTGGAGCATCCTTGCAGATTGTGATTCCTTGAATTTTATGTTGAGTTTCAGCATATGCCAGATAACGAGATAAAGCTTCCATGCAGAAAAGAAAAAGGTAAGGAGAAAAGGGATCTCATTGTCTCAGACCCCTAGTGGGTTTGAAGAAATTTCCTGGGGACCCATTGACCAGAACAACAGAACTGGTGATTGATATGCATTGGTGTGTTAAGTTGCACCAGTGAGAGCTGAATCCCATTTGAGTTAATACCTATATCAGTAATTCCCAATTGACTCTATCAAAGGCTTTTGCCATGTTAATTTCGATTCCCATAGTTCCATTGCTCCCTTTTTTTCCCCTCTCCTGGTGTTCATGTGATGAATTATCTCATGTGCTATAGCAATGTTATCAGAGATTCGTCTTTCATGAATTAAAGCAGACTGGAAAGGGGATATTAATTTAGGTAGAAGAGGTTTCAATCTTTGGGACAGAAGTTTATAGATGATTTTGTAGGTAGTGTTACACAGGGATATGGGTATGAAATGTGAAGGGGCAGTGGGTTTTACAATTTTGGGAATGAGGGGTATGAAGGTTGAGTTCATTTCTTTTAAGATATATCCAGAATTGAAGAAGTGTTGAACCATGTATGTGACATCTTCCCCAACAATGTCCCAGTTGGCTTGAAATAAGTTTGGAAGGAAACCATTTGGACCTGGAGCTTTATCTTCAGTCATGCTGAAAACAATCTGCTTGATTTCCAAAGCTTCAGGTATCCTAATAAGGTTTTGGTTTTCCTGATAGGTTATAGTGGAGGGGATGAGGTTTATAATGAAGGCGTTAGGAGTAGTAGATTCAGCAGTTGCCATGTTGGCAGAGTGATTTGTGAATGTCTGAGAGATCACACATGGTTCATGAATCCAGGTTCCATCCTCCTTTTGTGTGGAGTCTATTTTGTTTCTTTTGTATATTTTCTTGGCAGCTATGTGAAAGTAACCAGTGTTTCTGTCCTCAAGATTGATAAGTTGGTCTCTGCTCTTAGTTTTCCAGACAAATTCTTGTATTTTTTGCCAATGCTCCACTTGTTGTCTAGCTTCTTTAATATCTCTTCCCCTGGTGGAATTAAACTGATGGTTGGACATCCAGTCCAGATGTTGTATGCTCCTTTCTAGATTGTTCTTGATGTTGCCATAAACTTTCTTATTCCATTTCTTAAGTTTAACTTTCACATATATGAGTTTTCTTGCAATTTTTATGGCTAGGGAGCCTTTGTGCTGAGTCTTCCAGCAATCAACAATGATGCTTATACATTCAGCATGGTTGAGCCAAGGTCCAGAGAATTTGAATGGGATATGCCCATGATTCCAAGAAGGGTTGGTGTTGAGAATGATAGGGTTATGGTCAGAACCAATGGCAGTGAGGTTTGAGATATTGGTGTTGGGTTGTAGATCCGGCCAAGATTCATTAGCTAGACCTCTATCTAATCTCTGTTCAGTGAGTTGTTTACCAGATCTTCTATTGGTCCGGGTGAAAGGACATTCAGTGTAGCTTAAATCAAAGAGATTAGCTTCCTCAATTTTGTCTAAAAATAACTCAGCTTCAGCTTGATCAATAGGATGTTGGCTAAATTTCTCATGATCATGAAGGACAAAGTTGAGATCACCCATGATAAGCCAGGGTAGGGAGTTATAAGCATTGGTATTTTCAATCATTTTTCAGGACTTGATCTTGTCACAAGTAGTATAAGGGCTGCCATAGTAACCTGTAAATAACCAATGATCTCCATGCAAAGGATGTATGATGGCACTAATACGATGATCTGAGAAGTCCTCAATAGTGACATCTAGAGTAGTTTTCCAAGCAAGAACTAGGCCTCCAGCTGTTTTGGTTTTTCCTTTAGGCTCAACAAACCAGAAATTAGTGACTCATATGTTACCTAGAATTATCTTGAGATTGCTAGATTGTTGCTTAGTTTCAGATATGAAGAAAATATCAGGGTTATGTTTGTTAAGCATTCTATTTAGATGTTGACTAGTGCTTGGTTGTCCTAGACCTTGACAATTCCAAGCTATGATGGAGTAAAATTGCCAAAAATAAGATATTATTGGGTAGATGAAGATAATGATTATGTAGCCTAGTAAAGTATTAATAAAGTTTCTAGTCAGTGAAGCATGGTTGATCCAAAGAAAATTGCACCATATATGAAAGGCAAGCTGGTCATAATGGTAATAGGTAATGTTGGGATGAGTGTGAGTTACCTTAGTGTTGATGAAGGGATTAACTCCTTCCATATTGCTAGTAGTGTCTTCAGATAGAAATTCCTCTTCCATTTTGGTAGACTGCAAATTATTTATCTTAGCTGGTTAATGTTGAGTCCATTGCATAGCATGATGATCAGAGTGAGTAGGAGATGTGCACATTTTCCTCTTAGGATCCACCAACTGTGGATGTTGTGCATGGTCAACTCCTTTAAGTTTAAATTCAGCCTTTCTATTCTCCCAGAGGAGTTTTTTCTGGTTATTAAAGTCTTCCATCATTTGTTGTTTAATATCAGCCAAGGTAGGGAGGTTGTTGATAGTATTATTGGGAGTTATATTGGTGTTGATGTGAGGAATGGTACTATGAATCTTTGGAAATATTTTTATGGGGTCTAATGGTTCTTCGGGATTGATTGGGGTGGTATTGATTAAATATTTCTTTCTTGCAGCTGCCTTGATGTTCCCTTTCTTTTTCAAAGTAATGTCTCTGTTTCTGCTACCTTCAATAAGATTCTTATGATTCTTTTGATAGGCTAAAACCTTAGGATTGGTTGTAGGGATGTCTCCAGCAATTGGTTGATCAAGGCCAGCTGTGAAGATTAGAAATTTTGGGGAGCCATCAATTTCCTCAGCAGAGTTTTGAATAAGAGCTTTTTGTTGTGCCAATCTCATCTTGATTGCAAATTCTTCAGCTGCCTCCCTGTCAGAATAATGGCTAATGTGAATTGGTTTTTTGGGGTTACTTATTGGATGGTTCCTAGTATTAGAAGAGGATGGGTTGCTGGTTGTAGATGGGAAAAGATTTCATGGAGTGGTAGTGTAATTGTTAGTGGGGGTTTTGTGAGGGTATTCTATTTCTTCAATGCATAGAGGGCCAGGATGATCAAGAATTCTGCACACCTTGCAGAAGGATATACCAGTGAGAGCATAGGTAAGTTCCAGTCAGTAGGAGGTATTCGAATCCTCATATGCATCAATACCAAACTTGAGGGCTCTTGTAACATCAATTGTGAGGAGGACTTCCAGATTCTTTTCATCATCATCTCTTCCATAAGCTTTCTTATATTCTTGAAAGATACCAGCTGGTCTTATTAGATTTCTTATGTCAGGAATGATGTGGGTTGGGATTCTTTTTACCAAAGTCCAGATCTTAACTTTGTAGAAATTAGCTTCATCAATGAAGTCTGGACCTGAGGTTGGGACCTCAGCTAGAACAATAAGCTTGTCGAAAATGCCTCTGGTCTTTTCTGAACACTTTGTAGTCTTCTAAACTGTTTAACTTGATAGAGTAGTAATTTCTCATTTTCTTCCATAAGGAGATCTCAGCATTCCTTCTAAGTTCCCAGTTGTTGTTGATGAATCTTGATATAGCTCTTGTTTCATGTGAAATTGTACTGCAGTACCTTCCAATAAAAACCCATTTCTAATCTAACTTTTTCTTTGGTAAAACATTTTCTTGGTTGATGAAGACCTTTGGAAACAAATCTTCAGGTAAGGTTAGAGAGGAGGACATTTGTTTAACAAGATTGTCCATGTTTTCAGTGTTCTTGGTTCCTGAAGAGGATTCCATGGTTGTATAAGTAATAAGGATTATACTGATTATAAGGTAGGTAAGATATTGATGGGGGAGGGTATTATTATTGGAGGGAAATGTTGTTTTATAGTGGTGAGCTTTAATTTGAATTTTGGACTTTTGATCAGGGGTGATCAGTAAGTACAATTTGTTGTTTTGTTGTAGATGGTTAGGATGAGTAGAAGGATGACCAAGATTGACTGAGTTGTATGTTTGAATCCAGATATCTATTAACCAAGAGCAAGACCATTTATGACAGCTAAGCTTGTAATTTATGATGTTGGGAAGGTTGGTGGTTGTGACTACTAGCAATCTGTTGGAGTAGTACCTGTCAATAAAACTTGAAGCAAAACAACAATTTCCAGTATTTGAATTATAGAGATGCCAATGAACATTTTGTTTTAGTTCTCTGGTAGGATTATTTTTGTTTGTACTCAAACTGTTGTCTTTATTCACAAATAAATATGTCTTGCATGTGATGTAATTGTACTTCCTATAGTGATGTTTGTTTAAGCTATTCATATTGATTATGGTCGTGTGAGAGTGACATATCGTGCAGTTAAGATGAGTATGCCAAACAGAACCTACGTACTTAAAGATTTCCTTATGTTGACCTTCCTTGACGTTAAGAATAAATAAATTCAATAGATATAATTGGGGATTGGGAGTAACTCAAAGATTGAGAATGGTCATACCTGAATTCATACCTGTGGGCTACCTGAGGTTCAAAGTCCACATTAGTTTTTACTCTGAACGGGTTTGGGTTCTCTAGCGGGTCGAATTTCTGAATCCAGAGATGATGGCATTGAGACCGGATCCGATTGACTGACAAGTGTAATAACTTCCAAGTGTTGGTTGACGCCTCGTGAAAGCCAATGAATTTGAGTAGCGTGAGTTAAGATTTTGCATGCACCCCTTGAGATTGGAATTCCGCAAGATGTAGAGCGGCCTATCTCTAGGTTGAGTAATCAATGGTTGAGAAGCAATAACTGTTGGCCTTCCCGGGCATATAACCGTTTGTGGGGAGTTAAGTTTCCAATTCCAGACCTTAAACTTCCAAAATTTCATAGACCCAAAAACTTTAAGGTTGCTGAAGATTCCATTGCAATTCCGAATTTGAGTGAAGTCCTTCTCTAAATTGTACAAAGAATGGTTGATGATTATAGGATCAGAATATCGCCACAACAATATTCCTGCGAGATTTACAACGACAGTTCTGCAAGCTCTTCAATAACACACTGCGAGTGTCACAAACGATTGAAAGAATGACGTAGCGGATAACGACAACTGAAACATAAGAAAAGTGTGATGATGCCGCGAGGATCACAAATACCTGCGAGAATTAACATTAACAGCTACTGCGAGAGTATCGAGAGTCAGATCCGAAAATAAAGGACATCTTAGCTGTCATCCACTATAAAACTACCCTATATAAAGAGAATCAATAGATTCAGAGCAAGAGAGATCAATTTTGGAGTCAGGAGAGAGTTTTGAGGAGAGAGAAAATTCTTGTGAGCGGTTGTATTCTTGATTTCTTCCATTTCTTGTAACATTTATGAGAATTAATCAATAAAGTGTTATTTTTAATCTTCAAATATGTGTTGATAATTGTGGATTCTGGTAAGGGGTGTAGTGTAGGTTTTCCTACAACTACATTTTGGCGCCCGAAACAGGGACGAATTGATGATTATTTGAAGAAAAAAGTGAAGATTGACATTGTGATTGGAAGGAATTTGGAATAATTAGCGAAGGATATTTACGCAATTTTTAACGATTCACTAGGAATAATGGCCAGAAGAAGAAGAAATACATCAGAACCACCAACAACCGTAAGGAGAAGTAAAAGACTTGCAGGTGGAGAAACGGATGAAATAGGAGAATCTTCAAGGGTAAGAACAAGAAGAAATAGAACAAGGGATGATGGAGAAAATCAGGTTCGACCGCCAAATCAACAAATACTAATGCAGAATAGAGCTGTGGATTATGATAGAGTAAGCGTGCATACTTGGCAATCAAATTCAATGGAAGAACCAGGAGATCGACAATTAAGAGATGAATGGCGAGAGGGAAGAAATCAAGAAATAAATAGAGGATTAATACATGAAGATGGCGCAAATGAAGCGTTAGAGACGTTAAGACAAAGAGAACAAGAAGAAAAAAGATTGGAGGCGAAATAGAGCGAAATCTAATAAGACAAAATCATGAGTTAAGAATGGAGAATTTGAGATTACAAAATAGGAGATCAAGAAGTACAATAAGATCAAATTCACAATCGTTTAGAGAAGAAGCAAGACGAAATCCCCATGTGGAAAACATTGACGAAAATGTTCAAGAGGAAATACAGAATCCAAATGAAGAGCAACATTATGGAGGAGAGGAAATGATTGAAGGTCGCTATGTTCCATGCAGTGAAACTTTGGATGGGAGACGTGATAATAGAAATCAGGAGGGTGGAAATAATCAAGATGGTGAAGAAAATCGAGAAGAATGAAGGAGAATATTACAAGAGCGAGAGATTCAAAGAAACCGAAGAATAATAAAGGAGGAAATTGAGAGACATTATGCTGAACAAGCACGTTTATCTTGCGAGAGGGAAAGATTAAGAGCATAGGTGGAAGAACAAGAATTTTAAGAAGCAGTATGTCAAAATAATAATGACAATCGAGAAAGAAGACGCACACGAAATCGCAACAATAATAACATTAATGAAGAATATGATAGAATACAAAGAAGAATAGAGAGACAACGGAGAGAAATGATGAGAGATGAAGAAGATCGCATAGAAGACAACGGGAGACATCAGCAATTGCGAATTAAAGAAGGGGGTGAAGAAGAAAATCATGAGAGAAGGCAGAATGAAAATACTGAAGAAGAAGCACAAATTCTCGCAAGGCAAGAAAGACACGAACGCAGGAGAAGGGAAGCTACATTAAAGAGACCAATGGAGCAAAGTTCAGCCGGGAACGAACAGATTTTAAGAGAATTAGCAGAAATGAGGGGAATGTTAAACAGTAGAAGAGAAGGAGGCAGGAGACAACTTGATGAGGCCATTGAAGAAGCAGCAAAAACTCCATTTACTCAAGCAGTACAATTAGTAGGATTACCCCCAAAATGCAATTTACCAGCGTTAACCAATATTTTTGATGGAACTACATGTGACATTCAACATATCAAAGCCTATGTTAGGTGTATGCTACAATGGGAGAACCATGATGCTGTGTTATGCAAATATTTTGCATCAAGCTTAACTGGCGAGGCGCTAAAGTGGTTTGAAGGTTTACCCAAGAATACCATAACTTATTTTATTCATTTACAAACTACATTCCTGGGGGCATACATAAGTAAAAATTCTTCACGACCTGGAATTGAAGATGTTTCTGGATTAAAACAGAGGGTTGGTGAGAGTTTGAAGCATTTGACATTAAGGTGGAAAAAAATGTGTAGTGAAATGGCTGGTAGAGTGGATGAGAGATACCTTATTTTGTCTTTCATCAATGCTATGTTCGCAACTAGTCTACTTTATATTCAAGTCTCTAGAGTCAAAAATACAATCACAATGACCAAGCTGCGAGAATTACAGGAAGAATACATTACTTTGGAGGAGAAACAGAATGAGATGTAATCATATCCAATCGCAAACACCAGTTTAATAGCAGCAAATGGAAGCTTATTTCCTAAGATGATTAAAAATGTGGCGAGAACCTCGCAAACACAACAAGAGAAAGTAGTGATTCATAGTCAACATAAGTTAGTAGCTATGGGAAGTCGAGATCAAGACGAGTTTGAAAGAGAAAGGAATTATTATAATCGCAGTGGGAGTAATAAAATTCAAAGACATGATCAGCCGCAGGAAACTTATGGCGGTCAAAGACAAAATTATTATAGAGGGCAAGGAAGTCAGAAGATAATATGGGAAGAAATTAAGATGCCACCTCTAAATACTAGCATTGAAAAAATTTGGGAGGATATCATTTTGATGGAAAATATACCATCACCCTGGAATATGGGAAAAGAGCCACATCCAAATAATCGAAATCAAGAATTTTGTCCTTACCATCATTTTCACGGCCACTCAATAAACGATAGCAGAAATATAAAAAAGGATAATTTTGAGGATGATTGATCAGGGAAAGCTAAATCATTTTTTAATTGGACATCCACAATCTCAGAAATTACCACCAGCACCAGACGTTCGCAGAGTAAATACCACAAAAGGAGCAGAAACATTTGTGATAGAAGTTGGAGCCAAGGCGAAGAATTTGTTCAGTAATTCCATCACACATTCATACAAGACTATTGAGGATTTCCACGACAATGTTCTAAGTAGAGTCTTCGCGAGAGACATGGATGGAAGAGAAATAATGAATATTGCGAGAGTCTCGCTATTAAAATAATGGCAAAAGCAAATTATCTCTTTCACAGTACAAGAAGTACCAGAGCCTGGCGAGATGCATGACAACCCACTCGTGGTCATATTCGAAATAAATCCAAAACAAATAGAGGAAGAAGATGGAGAAAATGAGGATGGAGAAACTGAAGATTATTGGGCCATCAACAGAGTTTTGATTGACACGGGAAGTTCAGTATATATCTTATTTTATCATACTTACAAAACAATGGGAGGAAGAGATGAGGATCTGATACCGTCAACCTATAAGATCTATGGTTTCAATGGTACCGCTAACAAGCCAAAAGGGGAGATTACCATGCGGATTCCACTAAAAGGCCTATCTTCTAAAGTTCAATTTTGTGTTGTTGACATAGAATCGCCATATAATGCCTTAATTGGCCGACCATGGTTACATGGGATTCTAGGGGTAGCGTCAACTTATCACCAGTGCATTAAATTTCCTCATCCAAGTGGTATTGTAATTATAAAGGGAGATTGGACTGAGGGAAGGAAGTGTTATGAAATTGACATGGAATCTTGCGAAGAAGGAGCTGCGAGGAATAGAAATTGGAAGCATAACATCAAGCAGAGGCAAAGAAGTGACAGATTAATGGTTGATACAATAGAACGAAGAGAAGATGGGATACTGCAAAGTCAACACACACTAAAAGAAATTGATGGCGAGCGCCTCGCAGATAGAGAGAAAATAACAAAACGCAACAAAAAGGCAGAAGCAAAAAGTAGTAAGTAGAAAGGTAAAATTTCTTAAATTATGAAATTTATTAAGAAATGTATGAATGATTTGTTGAAGAAAATGTTTTAAAAGAATATTTCGTTTGAATGAAAAAGATGAAATTGAAAAATCATACAAGAGTTGAAATACAAAGAAGAGAAGATCAAAGAAAAGAAATTTTATCAGAGTTGCAATACTCGCAAGAAAAATATAAGAATGGGACGAACCTTTATGGCGTACACCCTAGTTCGCGGATACAACTTCGCAAGAGGCAAATGTAAGACCTAAAGTACGTCATATTAGGGGGTATCTCTTTGTGTGGCTCAGGGATAAGGTTATACCGCTGCTGGAACCTGAGTCACGGAGATTGTGGTTATTGAAAACCCATCCAGGAGAGGTACCTTGGATTTCCAACTATATAAGGTTATACCCTGGTTGGACAACCGAGGATCTCTCCTAAGGAGTGCAAAGTATGATCAAGGCGCTGAGGTACATGGTTGAGTCAAGAGTGCCCGGGGCGTACGAAACTACCCTGGCAATTCTTGGCAAGTCTTGACTACAATGCATTCGGCCCGAAGAAAACCCCACTTAGGGTGCAGTCTCGTAACTATGAGCCATATAGGAATACAGGATAAGAGGCTGCGAAAACAACTAGTTGTTGTTAAGACCGTATGGGAGGAGCTAGTCTTGTATGGCCGAAGTGCCCTCCTTGAAGGGTAAACCAGGGGGAATATAATGGCGGCACCCTACATTAGGTATCTTATAAGTGTCTAAAGACGGCAATGTCATGGGTCTTTATGATCGCAAGAATATTTAGGCCTGTCATATTGTCGCGTGAAAAATATTATACAGAGGCAACAAGTCATGAGAAAAAGTTAAGATGAGATCAATGGGTTTTTACATGAAAGTGTAAAGATGTCATGCGATTTCATCGCAAGACGGCAATGTCATAAGGTTTTGTTCTCGCAAGGGAGCTTAGACTTGTCATATTGTCACATAGAAATCGACAAAATGACGATAAGGCAAGACCAATGGGTTAATACATGTAAGTGTAAAGACGTCATGAGATTTTGTCGCGGAAAAAAAAAAGGTGGCTCAATAAGACCTTTAACTAGGAAGGAAAAATAAGACCACAAGAGATCATAAGATTATACAGACATGACCTGCGATATTTACGCTGAAGTTGAGGCAAAGTTTACAAATAGATTTTATTCAACATTAATTTTCTCATTCTTTCATATTGCAGATGAATAACAGAGGCAAGTATGGGAATGAACAGAATGATAAGATTATTATTCATCTTTATATGGAAGATTTACGTTGATGGATAAAAATTAATAATCATGTTGATTAACCATATTGCAAAAAAGAATTGATTTATAATTTATACAGATAGAAGCAAAAGAAATTTATACATCAAGGAACCTTGCAGTAATATCACAAGAAGAAGGAGATAAATGTACAAATATTACAAGTTGATTAAAAAGATGATACAAAACCAGTTAGATCTATCATCATCCACGCCAGATTTTTCTTCTTCTTTGTCTTCGCCGTCATCTTCGTTGTATCCTTCATCTCTGCCAGATTCTTCAGCTTCACTGTTAGAGATAACAAGATTTGGAGTATTCTTTGGAACTTTTTCCGCGAGGAAAGGATAAAAAGAGTGAGGAATGTTATGATCATCGCAGACCTTCTTGGCAGAATCATTGCGAACACCAACAATGAGATTAATAAAATTGGTAGCAGTAATCTTTAATTGTGTCTTCAATTTTGAATATTTCTCATTGCGAGCAGCAAGAGTCCTTCCGAGTTGATTCTTATCAGCTTCAAGTTCTCCAATTCTTTCAGAGTATTTCTTCTCAGCTCCTGCGAGTATATAACAACAAGTTGGAAATTTTGCAAAAAACTATAAAAGACAAGAAATTAAAAAGGAAGAACAATTAACAACCTTCTCTTTCAGAAATCATGTCTTTAATTAAGGCCGCTTGTTCAACATGAAGACTAACATCTACACCTAAGTTAGCTCTGCATTGTCAAAAATCTTTGCATCCCAGGAAAATTCGTCATCATTATTAATAATAAGACAGGAACAAATTTGGTTTTCTCTTTTAACAAGATCCTCTCTCTCGCGGATAAGTTTATCTCTTTTAATTTGGACTTCAAGAAGGGTTTTATGAAAATCCGCTAAAGTTTGAGCTCCTTGCCTAGAGATGCGATCTTTTTCATCTATAAGATCACTTTTTTGGGCTCTTAGAATCTTGATTTATTCTTTAGAGTTAAGATATTGACGCTTGGATATATTATCCGCTCTCAAACTAGATCTGTGATCAATTGCTAAAAGATGAAATTTGGATCTAAGATTATCTACAGAAAGGGATTTAATCTGTTCATCTGAATAGTTGTTTAAGGATTCATTAAGGCGATTGAGGAGAGTATCATCGTCTATTGTATTTGGAAAAGAACGAAGGAATACAACTACGTCAGAAAGGCCGTAAACATCTGCGAAGAAGAAAAATAAGAAAAAATGCAAAGGAATACAAGGTGAAAGAAAAAGAGAAAGATTTCTTACCATAAAGTTGATCGTTCGCAGCTTGGAGGCTTGCGACCTTATATCGCGAGGAAGAAAGTTCAGTTTCCAACCGCTTGATCTTTTCTTGAAGGTCAGAAGACCCAGATTCCAATTGCCCGCGAAGACTAGCGGACTCAGATTCCAACTCCACATTCTTCTTGCGAAGAACAGTATTCTTCTTGTGAAAAGATGCACGCCTCTTCTCCAAGTCTGAGGAAACAACAAAGGAAGCTCTTCCAGTCTGCGAGGGAACAATGTAAATTAAAACTTGGCGAGGAAATGAATACATAAATGTGGTGAAGAAATAAAAACATACCAGAATACCAAGAGAATTTAAGAGACTGGGAGTTATTGATCTTGAGATTCCTTGGAGAGAATCATTATCAACCAATACGGGAGCATTGAAGATCTTGGCAAGAGCCTGGGATACCCCGTTAAGAGCTTCACTTCCATAATCATTTGCGATACCATGTGTAATATCGCCAAAAATGTTAGATAGTTGGGCCATGGAAGATTCATATTGGGAGGATTCCATTGCGGAAGGGATATCAGCATCAAAATCATCATCATCATCATTATCAGTATCATCATGAGAATTTTCTTCATTAGATTGGGATGATGAAGGAGAAGTAGTTTGGATCTTTATTTTCTTCGAGAGAGGACTAGTGGGTTTTTCCTTGTGAGGAGTGTTAGATTTCTCCTTGCAAAAAGAATCTTTGCTTTTCCCTTTGGTCCTCGCAACCACAACAGGTTCTCTTTCTTCAATAACCTGCGAACACAGATAAAGATAAGAAATAGAGGAAATAATATATTGTTAAGAATCATAAAGGAATATTTCTTACTTCATCTGTGAGAGATTTAAGGGATAAAAAGGTAATGGGCTTCCCAAATTTCTGGTAGTTAATTTTCAGCCTGTTAATCTGGAAAAATTGGAGTAGTCAGCGACATTATAAAAACATGAGGAAGATAATAATAATAATTATGCAAAAATTTGAGGGAACATACCTCTTTATTCCTTTCAGGCCAGTTGAAAGCCCACGACTGATATTCTGCGAGATTCGCAGGCAATGCATGGGGACCAGAGATGTAGGGACCCTCTAGACATAATGGAAAAATGAACCATTTGTCATCACTGGAGTTGCGAGGGCCTTGATTATTACCCGTATGCCAATCGATATCTAACATAAGAACTTTATCTTCAGCGATGTCATCCTTCTTTTGTAAGAGGACACCCCAACAAGTGTTGTCCTTCTTCATAGGGATTATATCGTAATTTGCGAAGAAGTTCTCCACAATATACTTTGCGGGAATAATTGGAAAATCTTTGAATTTAGGATTCTTCGCAGTATCAAGGTAGCGAGAATATTTACCAGCATCACGAGTAGCATACTCAAGCATTAAGCGAATGCAATCCCCACTCAACTGATATACCGCCCACGAGAACTTCGCGTGAGAGAGTATCTCATAGAACAAAGGAAGTTCAGGGTCATAGATAGGAATGGGAAGACCAGCTTCAAGCTGGCCTAGCGAGACTATGATCTTCTCATGGTTACATGGAAGATCGAAAAATAATGGAACAGAAAGTTCAGACTTAGGGTTTTGATTGGGAATGGTGGATAAAGTAAAACCTTTGTTTTGAAGTTCTTTTTGAATCTTCTCGAAAACAATCACATATTTGCGACCGACTGTAACCATTTTTAATATGGGAATGAAGATTGAAAGAGTAAAGATTGAAAGAAAAATTGTAACAGTAGCAGATTCGGAATTTACGGAAGAACAGTGAATTTGCAGAGAGATTACGGAGAGAAGGAAGAAAGAAGTAAAAAGAAGAAAAGAGAAGAGTGAAGAAGATATATGTAGAAGGTAAAAAATCTCGAGAAGATAAGTGCAATTAATACAAGGAAGAGACGTGAACGGTTGGAACGCAGCGGTTGAAAGGGACGTGTCAGAAGTTGAATGGATAAAAAGATACGTGTAACAAACCTGGCGAGGAAAAGATATATGTCAAAAGAACATGAAAAATAGACAGCTGCGGCATTTCAAAAGGTTTTGATTTCTCATGGTCTTTTCCCTTCGCAGAAAAGACATGAGAAGAGGCAAGATGTAGGATCAGAATATCGCCACAACAATATTCCTGCGAGATTTACAGCGACAGTTCTGTGAGCTCTTCAATAACACACTGCGAGTGTCACAAAACGATTGAAAGAATAACGTAGCGGATGACGACAACTGAAACATGATAAAAGTGTGATGATGCCGCGAGGATCACAAACACCTGTGAGAATTAACATTAACAGCTACTGCGAGAGTATCGCGAGTCAGATCCGAAAATTAAGGACAGCTTAGCTGTCATCCACTATGTAACTACCCTATATAAAGAGAATCAATATATTCAGAGCAAGAGAGATCAATTTTGGAGTTAGGAGAGAGTTTTGAGGAGATAGAAAATTCTTGTGAGCGGTTGTATTCTTGATTTCTTCTATTTCTTGTAACATTTCTGAGAATTAATCAATAAAGTGTTATTCTTAATCTTCAAATATGTGTTGATAATTGTGGATTCTGGTAAGGGGTGTAGTGTAGGTTTTCCTGCAACTACAATGATGTTCCAGCAGATGGACCTTCCAGTATCCATATGCATGGCAAACATGTATTTGTTTTCTGCACTTAAATCTCTCAGAATTATCTGAAGATTTAGAATTTGTTCTTCTATGATAATGCAAGTAAGGATAATTAATTGTAATGATCTAATTTCAAATAATTTTAATTTTCTCCAATTTAGCAGATTATAGAGGTAAGTAGTGACAGTGAATCTCTTGAGGGAGACATGCATGGATTTGTAAGTAGTTCTGAAGGTGACAATGAAGAATTGATGGCAAGGGTAAGACACTCTAAGAACCTGAAAAGAGAATGCATCCCTAAACCACCACATCAAGTTCCAACTCAATTCCTGGCGGTGGAAGATGGATGGGTTATAATTGCTGAACATCCACAAAGAGGGCGATTCGCTGTGAATGAGGGGGTGGTTCCTATTGGTGATGAAGCTGTGGTGTGTGGTGGTGCTAGGCATGGTTTTTTCTCCTCTCCAGTTCCAGAAACAAGCAAGGCTAGAATTCATGAGAATGATTCTCGACAGCTCCCCAAGGATGAGGTGGCCTTCCCCAACATGTTTATGATGGCCCCTGTGCTGAGGCAACTGGCAGAGGATGTATATGACATTGACATCTTTGGTCGTGGAGGGATAACAACGCCGCAAGATGTACCAGAGGATGAAGTGCTGAATAAGACCCATATAAGGACTGGTGGGAGCTATTCCATTGCTCGGAGGGTCGTAGAACCTGGAGCTGAAGAAACACAATAGAAGGCAAGGGCTGGTGCAGATGAAGGGGGTGCCTCCAAGCCATTACCTTGAATTGCTCATCTCCGTGAACAAAGTGGTGTAAGTAGTAACTTTGTTAGTTTTTTGAAGAACTATTTGGTTTTGCTGCAGACAAGTATTTTTTGGTATCTTGATGACCAAAAAAGTAGAAGTAACTTTAATGTTTAAGGATATGGTGAATTGGTAATGTTTATGGAAATTATTGTGGTAATGGTTGTGGGATATGGTGATTGAAGAAATGTTAGATTTTGTGAGTTTAATTTGCTGATTAGCTATTGGTTGGTTTTAACATAGGGAAGGTTTCTGTCAGGGTTTGAAATTTGAAGGCCAAGGGGTAAATATTTGTTTGAGCGTGGGTTAGAGATCACTAGTAGTAGATGCTTACTAGAAGGTATACCATTTATAATCCACACATTAAGAATCAGGAAATTAGAAATACCTAAAAGATAGTGTTGGGAGCCCATAATTTCAAGAGAGAAGGAGTGCAGAGACATACCATAGCAGCACTCTGAGACCATAGACTTAAGAGAGAAGACCCTAAGAACTGTAGGAATTAAGTTGCTATTCCAAATGCGGTTCAAATTGACATTCGAACCAAAATTGTGATACAACCATAAAATAATGTATACAACCAAAATTGTGATACTTTCGTCTATACAACCATGAAATAATGTATACAAGGGTATGAGGCAAAAGGCTTTTTCCTTACAATCTTTCTTCATAAGCCGAACTTCATCACCCATTTCCTTAAGGAGTCTGTTAGTGTTGGTTAACAAACATACCCGAGGTTTGGGATAAAATGTTCTTTAAGAGCATCCGTAGTGGGCGATTAAAAACCAGAGTAAAGATCAAACAGCAGACGCAGTGGAGAAGGAGTAAAGATCAAAGACCAGACTATAACCAAAACCCAGACCATATTTAGTCTTTAGTCTGGTCTTTAATCGGGCGTAATTTAAAGTTACGCCCGAACATGCGTAATTCAGAACTCCGCCTGACACTAAAAAACAAAAATAAAAATAAAAAAATGGCCTGAATCAGGCGTGACTCAAAGTTACGCCCGATTAAAATAAAATAAAAAATGAGAAACTTTTAATATTATTACATGAAACTAGTTGGAAGCCTAACAAGCTAGGCTCCAACGACATACTACATTAATTGAACAGGTTGCTGTGCTAGCCTACCAACGAGCCTCATGGCTAACCTTGCCAAGGGGAGCCGAAGCGGGAGGGGGGAGAGATTGTGTCACAAGGGGGGCAAACTAACACTACCTTCCATGTTAATTCCTGCAATATTACGCCATTGGGGACTTGAACCTGGGACCTCCTGGAACGCATGAAACTTCGGGGAACGGGGATGACCAAATGAGAATGGGGCGTAACTCAAAGTTACGCCCTAAAAAAAAATGTAAATAAAAATGGGGCGGAACCTCCCTCTTACGACTGATTCAGGTGTAACTTAAAGTTGCGCCTAACCAAATTTTACTTTCCCTCCACTGCGTTGCAACACGGACTAAACCCAAATTTTGGTCTTTTTTTTTTCTCTTTGCTCTTTAGTTATGATCACCCCACTGCAGTTGCTCTAAAGGAATATGCATTTAGGATGGAGTAAAAAGCTCTTTTCATAAAGTTTTTTAATTAACCAAAGGGTATTTTAGTACTTTCATATCAATTGGTCACCCCTTAGCCGAAATCATGAGGTGTGGAAAGTAATCAATATCCCCTCATTAGATTGGGTACCCCCAATTGCGCATTCTTTTTAAAGTCTGGCTCCGCCACTGGCTGTCATCGTTTTCTTTTGCTTAACCATTTTTAACCATTTAAACATGATAAGATGCTTTGGTTTATGAAAATTTTGTTCTCTCTTTCTTAATATAGGGGAAAGTTGAAGTTACAATTGCTGGAGGAAGAGTTGTTGAATATTCAACACCAACTTAGTCAAGTGTTCACATCTATCTAAATTAACCTAGAAATATCTAGGATGTCTAGAGTCAATGTTAGACAATTAACATGTGTAAAATGAGTGTTCTAGAGTTAGACAAATCAAATAATAATACTAGATTGTCTAGTAGTTGGTTTGGTGGGAGCCTCCAAAGGCATAGTTGTTAGCCTCTTAAATATCGAACAAGAGAGAGGAGAACATAAACGCGGAAGCGTAAAGACTACATTGATATTAATCTTGGTGGAATACAATCTATTTGATATTTTTGATTGATTGATTCTTTCTTTCTTGCTTACAAATGAATACAACATGCCTATTTATATGCTACGAAAAGAAGAAGAGAACTATGTCTATGGAGGCTAACAACTATGCCTATGGAGGCTAACAACTATGCATATGGAGGCTAACAACTATGCCTATGGAGGCTTCCACCAAACCAACTACTAGACAATCTAGTATTCTTATTTGATTTGTCTAACTCTAGAACACTCATTTTACACATGTTAATTGTCTAACATTGACTCTAGACATCCTAGATATTTCTAGGTTAATTTAGATAGATGTGAACACTTGACTAAGTTGGTGTTGAATATTCAACACTCCCCCTCAACACCTACTTTCCAACTTCTCTTTATCGTAGACGTTTCGGTCCCCTTCATAGTTTAAGGATGTTTCGGTCCTCTTCATAGTTTAAGGACGTTTCAGTCCTCTTCGGAAGTTTAGGGACATTTCGGTCCTCTTCGGAAGTTTAGGGACATTTCGGTCCTCTTCGTAGTTTTAGAACATACGGGTTCCATCGTAGTTTAGGGACATTGCGGTCCTCTTCGTAGTTTTAGAACATACGGGTTCCATCGTAGTTTAGGGACATTGCTGTCCTCTTCGTAGTTTTAGAACATACGGGTTCCATCGTAGTTTAGGGACATTGCGGTCCTCTTCGTATCAGTAGAATACTTCTTGTACTCTTTAGACAACTCATAGGATTTTCACCCACTTTTGTTGTTCTCTATCTCATCACCACTTGGTGATTGCTTCCGTTTCTTCACAACATTTTTGTTGTTTCTTCTTCTATTCATCTTTGTTCCAGTCACGCTTTTGTTCGAAAACTGTAACACTTCTTTGGTTATCCAGATTCTCTCACAATCTTTCATTTCGTCAAGCTTCGCCACAAGCTCGACTATTCTTATTCTTGTTATATTGCTGTTACAATTTTGTCACGCTATCCAGATTTGCCACATTTCTGAATTCGTAACAGATTTGCAACGCTATGACAATTATTGTCACACTTATGTTTCCCTGATCATCCTTGCATTTAAACAAACATCTTGTCTGCATCTTCTCTATTTCCTTTGAGGCTTTCAGCCCATCTAAATCACCTTCAACTTCTTCTTTGTTTCGAATTTTTCTTCAGGTTCCACGACATTTGCCAGCCCAACATTTTTTTTTGTTTTTTTTAACAGCCCATGTGCTGTCTCGGTGGGAAGTTGGTCACCTTCTTTTTTTTTTCTTGTCTGCCGTTGAGATGGACGTTTAGTGTGTCGGTCACACCATGAAAAGAGAGTTGAATGGCACTTTCTCACTGACACTCTCCTTTTTTTTTTTTTGCTTTCTGCTGCATGCACGACTATCGATCTCCAACTCCATCGACCACCGTGTATCATCATGGAAACATTCTATTTCTCTCGACACAGCATCATGTTCTTCTTCCTTCAACGGTTAACTCAGCACTTGTTCGAATCTCGATCGATGGAAGAATTCATTACAGCAGCAACACCTCAATCCACTCTTATTTCTCAACCCATTTTATTCCTTCATCTGTTGGCAGCAGCATCATCATTGTTGGGAGCAGCAGCAGCAGTCTCCGTCTCGTCGTCCTTCATGTATGCAGTCTCATCACAGCCCGTGTTCTCTCCACTTTTGCTTTCCGCCTTTGCTTTCCGTTTTTTTTTTCCTCTGTGCGGCGTGTTAGGTGTGTCGGTATCACACGTTTTCTCTACATCTCGAGCTTCGGTCAATAATGGCAGCTGCCACTCGTTTTCCCTTCCTGAGAAGCACCAAAGAGCTACATGTCTCATCACCAGAAGCAAGCATTATCATCATCACCGGTTGGAGCTCTCATGGCAATGTCAGCAAAATACCAATCTCGACACATGACAGCACCTTCCTACGATGTTTTCTAGGCTAAAGCTTGTCATCTTTGTTACTACGCCAATGGCAGCAGCAAACAATCATATTTTCTTCCTTGTGCTCGCTCACATCAGCAGGCTCGTTTTGTTTTGGAAAACTTGTCTAAATAATCTTCCTTTATCTTGGCTCAAGAAACGAGTTCATAACCCTCAGCTCAAAACCAAACAACCTCGAACTTTTTTTTTTTTTTTTTTTTTTTCTTCTTCTTCTTCTTCTTCTTCTTCTTCTTCTTCTTCTTCTTCTTCTTCTTCTTCTTCTTCTTCTTTAAGATCACGAGCATGGCTTTAAAACCACAAGCGACTTGAGTCATAAGATAGCAATAATCCTTACGCCTTCACCAGCTAAGCATAAACCATTTTTTTTTTCGATTTCTTTGGAGCAGCGACGCTGTCACAAACAAACCCTAAACAGCTCAAGCTTGGACTTTATGACCATCTTTGATTCTTCTCATCAAAAACATCGGTAACATTTTTTTTTTTCCGGCACTAGTATCTCGATCGCCATGTTTTCTCAAGATCAAGAACATGCCCTAAGCTCGATTTTCACCGTGAATTCAAACGACATCAAACTTCTCCTTCACCTGACTTCTAGCTTCAAACTTGTCACAATAACCATCAGAATATTGCGCAACTATTTTTTTTTTTTAGTTTTCTTTCTCCTTCTTATTGCAACTTTAGAAACTCTTTAGGAAAACATATAACTTCTCTTCCTCTCCTCTCTCCCTCTCACCTTGCTCTGATACCATCTTAAAGATCGAACAAGAGAGAGGAGAACATAAACGCGGAAGCGTAAAGACTACATTGATATTAATCTTGGTGGAATACAATCTATTTGATATTTTTGATTGATTGATTCTTTCTTTCTTGCTTACAAATGAATACAACATGCCTATTTATAGGCTACAAAAAGAAGAAGAGAACTATGTCTATGGAGGCTAACAACTATGCCTATGGAGGCTAACAACTATGCATATGGAGGCTAACAACTATGCCTATGGAGGCTTCCACCAAACCAACTACTAGACAATCTAGTATTCTTATTTGATTTGTCTAACTCTAGAACACTCATTTTACACATGTTAATTGTCTAACATTGACTCTAGACATCCTAGATATTTCTAGGTTAATTTAGATAGATGTGAACACTTGACTAAGTTGGTGTTGAATATTCAACAAGAGTTGTATGGGAAAATGATGAACTCAAAGTTATTCCCGGCTCTGCGAGGTACATAAAAATGTCTCCTTTCAATTATCTATTTAGTGGTATTAGTAAGGCTGATGCTGCATATTTTTCTTCCCTGGAAGCTCCTGTTCGGCGCTTCAGAGATCAATCTTGATTTTTAACTCTCAATTTATTAGCCACTAAACTGTATATATACCATGTCCTATAAAATTGAGTTGAAGCACAGATAAATATCTCAAGGATCGTATCTGAAATATCCAAGCTCGGTTACATTGTATATACTATGGCCTGCAGTACCAAGTGTAAGTTATTATTATTTGTAAATATATAAGGGACTGGGTTGATGTCTGTTTTTCTTTCTTTCGGGCCATCATTTGTGTTCGCAGTTTCTCCCAAACTTTACACAGGCGTACTTATGATGTTTCCAAGCTTACTTATGTTTCAAAAACAGTAAAATATGCATTTTACTTGAATATATGTAAAGTTTCAAAGCTTTGTAAAACTTTGTTATATATGAATACAAGTTCAATGATGATTCTAAAACATTGTTATATATGAATGCAAGTTTCTATCTAAGATTTATGTTCTGAAAAACCTAAGAACACTGAAAATTCGTTGACTCTAAAATCCGGCTCCGGTAACTGGTTAATGTTGACGGACGACGGTAGGAAAATATTAGTGAAGGTTTGTAAACCGTCACAAATATGAAAACCGGACTTGGCAGCCGTTGCCAGAAATTTTTTAGCCGACGGTAGCAGTACGATTGGTGACGGCCAAAAAAATGTCACAGATAGAAAATCTATTGGTGACGGTTGACCAAACCGCCATAAAAAGAGAAAAACCGTCACAAATAACATTTGTGACGCCACTAGTCACGACGGCTGGTCATCCGTCACAAATGTTTATTTGTGACGGTTTATTTACTTTTTTGCGACGGGTTTTTCCTATTTGTGACGGTTTATGAACCCTCACTAATAGGGCATGTTTTTGAAGTCGTCTCACTTCTCAGTTGTAGTGAAATACTCTCATCAGTTCGAAATTTAGAAACATCTTCTTGTTTTTTCTTAAAATTTCATCTAACCAACTATCTTCTTTATTACAAGGTATTTCAACTCGATGGTGATGATGATTTTGGTGATTTAAGCTTATAATTTACGATTTTAAAAACTAAGGTTTACTAAAATTGATTTTGCAGGTTCCCTTTGATTCAATCATAAAGGATTCATAATCAACAACATTAAGTTCATATTTCTCAACTAGTTTAGGTTTGATTCTGAATTTCTGATTGTGATAATTAGCTTGTGAAACCTCCATACAGACTAAGGTCCATATTTTCTAATCTTATAAACTTTGTAATAATCATGCGTGAAGGGGGATATTTCTCCTTGATGATTTCAATAGATAATCTGAACATTATCGACAACCAGTTAACAATCAGTTAATAATGATCTTACATCATTTTCTTGAGTACGAAGATATTCAAACTCACTAGTACTAGATTTCAACATGTAGATATTCTCCTCCAAGAGATACCAATGCAATTTTTCTATGGATATGCTCCTCGTCAGGAGATGTCAACTCATAGATCAAAGAGAATATGGATGTTACCTGATTAGATATACCTCGTATTAGAGGTTTTTATCTATATTTTTAAGCAAGTTTTAAGACGAAAACATCGGTGCAATTCCATGGCATTATGTTGCATGGACTTCAATTTATGCCGAATCTATCTAGCATATTGTTAGAGCACTGCAGGTTAAGTCGAGTCGCAAATTTATTCCATGATCAAACTCGCAAATTTTGCTATCTGATGCTTGTTGTCAATGTTAGATGCACAAAACTATATGTTGATTTCTAGTGTACTAAAGTCAAGTATCTGACTAGGATTAGATCATGGTAGTTAATTATTAGATATCTTAGAATAACCCTCGCAGATTAAAGACTAAAGATCAAACAATTTTTTTTGGAGAACTTGATCGACGAAAAAGGTATGTGAAGAATGAACCATCCTAATTACTCACGACATTACCATTTTATCTTCATGGAACTATGTCGTATTATTTTAGTAGATTTCATATCGTAACGAAGAAGTTTCGAGTCAAGCTTGTCTTGTTAAATACCTCGAAACCTGATTCAAGCAATTGATGTTCATCGATTCTCAACAATCTTAGCTAAAAACAATTTATTGTTCAAGAACTATTTTTGTTTCAAGTTGATCATTTGGAAATTTCCCAAGAAATGATATTTCATATTCATAAATATTTTAAATGTTTCGAAACATGAAAGAGAGTTTTTCGGAACTACTGAAATCTGAACACAGGGTAGGTATGCGCACCCTGAGGTTCTGAATATTTTTACATGGTGGAGGTACACATACCCAATATGCGCGCCCAAGGGCATGAATAGGTGAACTGCTAAGGGTACACGTACCCAATATGCGTACCTTAGCACCCTGAATTCACGAACTGGTCCATAAGTATGTGTACCCGTACACATACCTACATAGTACGAATAAAGCAGATGTTACAACTATTTTCACAAATATGATTGGCATTGCTACAACTCTCATAAACACTTCTAAGACAACTTTGATCACTAAATCACTTTGTGTTTGTGAATCATGATTTAAGTCTTAAATGTTAAATGAATACGATTATGCTTATACGTTCATATGGCATACTTGCCATTAACTATCTAATTTGATTTTACTTAGTTGCAATTCGCTTCTTTAATTTCTTAAGTTCATGAAAAAATTATCAATTTACTTCTCAAGTATATGATTTAAGCCGGTAGTAACTAGAGATTTAATAAAATTTACATTGCTAGTAGCTTTATTTTCAGTAAATAACTTTCAACAATTTTTGTAATATTTTTTGCATTGATCATAGATTATTAATAAAATTTACATTGATTAAGTAAAAAAAAAAAAAAAAATGTTAGTAACTAGAGATTTAATAATTTGGTCAGAACCTTAGTGGTGGGAAGCTGAAATTAGGGTTGCAATCATTAGTATCATCTTAAAACGTATTCAAGAGATATATCTTTAAACTGAAATTATGGTTGAACACTAGGATTACATGAAGAACAGATCTTAGGACAACCTTGTAACATATTTTGCTTATAAAATCATTTACGCATTTTTTCTTAGGAGAGACATTATATCCACCACTAGGATAAACTTTAATTTCGATAGAGCTTATTTTAAGTTAAAACTGATTTAATATTATTGTCTATCTTGTATCGTTTCATTATTTGACTCGTGCATTTCCAGTCCTTATCTATTTTGCATTTGCTAATCCTTATTTTCTGTCAGCTTACACTCAACTAAAATCTAACAAATCCTTTGTTAGCTCTTGTTGATCTTCATTAATATGGTAGTTTGCTCATTTAAAAGGGTTAAATTTTAATAGTGATGATATGTTATAATAGGTTTTTCTTGGACGTTGCTAGAGTTTCACAATGTCCAAGCTGGTTTCTCAATCTGTATCCAAGTCTTTTTTTTTTCTCCGCTTGCAGTTTTGTTGTTTAACAGAACTTGTTTGTGATCAGTACTTGTGTTTTGTTCCTTACCATTTTTACTCTGAATCTAGCTGTCTATGCAATATCCTAGTCTTTGGTTTATGTAATGTTTTAATCCTTCATAATCCTGGTATTTTTATTTCATGCCCTTAGAATCATTCTTGGTTGTCTAACCCCTGATCCTTTTGTTCCGTGCCCTTGCTTTACTATTGTATTTGTGACCCTATCCTTTCTTTAGGAATTTATGGACATTCTATCATGGAATTGTCAGGGCCTAGGCTCTCAAACAACTTCTTCGCACCTAAATAAGCTATGTATTTATTCTAAACCAGATCTTTTCTTCCTCTCTGAAACTCGATGTAAAGATGACAGGGTTTCTGATATCATTGAATCCTATGGATTCACTAACTATTCCTTAGTCTCTCCCATCGGCATCTCTGGGGGACTAGGTCTTGCTTGGTATGATGATATGAAGGTAGAAAGTCTAAGCAAATCCTCAAGAATGATCAACATCCTTGTCTACCATAGATACATAGACAAGAACTCTGTTTGTGAGAGTAACATTACTTTCCTTTACAGAAACCAAAGACAGCCTTTGCGCATAAAAGGTTGGAAGCTCATTGAAGAAATGGTAGCTACCATCGACAAGCCGTGGATAGTGATAGGAGACCTAAACATAACTCTCTCGGATGGGGAAAAATCTAGTGGTAAACCTTTCAATCCCGACACTCACAACAATATCAAAATTATTATAAGGGATACATGGCTGATTGACCTAGGATTCATAGGACCCATCTTTACCTGGTCAAATAAGCAAGACTGGATAAAGCATTAACAAACCTAGACTGGATCTCTTCCAACCCAAATGCTAGCAGTTGGCTCAGACCATTCTCCAATATATTTATATCATCCAAATTACATGTTTCTCCTAACTTCATTCCTTATAAATTCTTCAGCCTGCGGCTGGAATGCCCAGAGGCACTAAAGATTATTCAAGAGTGTTGAGATCAACCAACTGCAGGGTCCCATATTTTAAAGTTACCACCAAATTTAAAAAAGTGAAAAAAAACTTATTAAATGGAATAAAGAGGTGTTCGGGAAAATTCAGATGAGTATTAAAACTTCATTAGAATCCTTAAACCTTCTTCACAAGTGTAACCTTGATGGAACGCATGATGTAGTTATCTAATCTCAAATAGAAGAGCTAGAAACCTTGTATGACCTAGAAGAGAAACTCTGGAAAGAAAAATGTAAGGAAAATAACTTGCAGTTTAGTGATAAAAATACTAGTTTATTTCACTCTTGCTGAAAATGCGGGGGTCTAACAACCACACCCAACAGTTCGTTTGGAAATCTGAGAGGACTTACTCCAATGCACTTTCGAGAGAATCAACTAGATGGTCAGACTCAATCTAGAATGAAGTATATCAAAGAATGTAAATATCTTTAACTCTTAATTCAATCATCAATCAGCAAATAGAAATCTGCGAGCCCGATTGAATATAAGAGGAGTTACTTGAACTGTACCAAAGACCAATGTTCAAATGTCAATCAATATAAATCAATAATCAAAGGTTGGATATTCTAATTGATTGATCTTAACGCACAACCTGTGATATTTCAATTATATAACAAAATATAATGCAAAAAACAAATAACACAGACACCAGAATTTTGTTAACGAGGGAACCGCAAATGCAAAAAAACCCCAAGACCTAGTCCAGTTTGAACACCATACTGTATTAAGCCGCTACATACTCTAGCCTACTACAAATTAACTTCGGACTGGATTGTAGTTGAACCCTAATCAATCTCACACTGATTCAAGGTACAGTTGCACTCCTTACATATCTGATCTCAGTAGGATAATACGCACTTGATTCCCTTAGCTAATCTCACCCACAACTAAGATTTGCTACGACCCAAAGTCGAAGACTTGATAAACAAATCTGTATCACATAGAAAAGTCTATAAGATTGAATAAATCTTTCTCCCACAGAAATACCCGAGAGTTTTTTGTTCCGTCTTTTGATAAATCAAGGTGGACAGGAACCAATTGATAAACCGGACTTATATTCCCGAAGAACAACCTAGTATTATCAGTCACCTCTCAATAAACTTAATCGACTAGTGAAACAAGTTATTGTGGAATCACAAACGATGAGACGAAGATGTTTGTGACTACTTTTCTATCTTTCCTATCGGAGATATAAAATCTCGAGTCAATTATTTCAATTGATCTCAACATGATAGAAACATCAAGATCAAAACACACAACTACAAAGATAATACAGTCGAACCTCGATAAATGAATGCTCTCGGGACCAAGAAAAAATATTCGTTTAGAGGGGTTATTTATTTATCGATAAACGAATATTTATTCATTTAGACAATATTTTCTTAATTAAGAAGTTAAATTTTATAGGAGAAAATGTACAAGTATACCTAGGAAATATTGGTCAAAATTCTTATCTATAATTCAATTAACATTCATTTTATTTTGAATTAAATGGTGTCATTTCTAATTTACATCATAGAAATGTGATGGATGTTAAACATCTTTTGAACTATCCTAACGAGAATGATGCAGTTGTGGAGTCTCTAACAGACGAAGAAATTATTGAGTCAGTAATGAATGATGAGAATGATCCTGAACCAGATGATGGTAGCGTCGTACCAAATGTGTCATCTAAAGATGCTTTCCAAGAGATGGTCCCTTTAAAATATTACTTGCTACAACACGGGCAAAATATTCCAGAAATTGTGCAAGCATTGCATAAAATTAAGGATACGGTGCATTTTGGTTTGGGTGGAAGAAAAAGACAATCAACCATAAATGAATTGTTTTGAGTTCATTCCTATGGTTGATTGTCTTTTTCTTCCACCCAAACCATAGATGAATTTTTTTAGTATATTTTTATGTAAAATTTTCTGATTATGTATTGTGGTTTATTTTTATATATAATTCAATGATTATTCGTTTATATTTCTATAGGGCCTTTAAGGATCCAATTTTTTATATTAATTAATGCATTAAGCGAGGTTATTCATTTATCGCCTTGGCCCAAGTCGGGACTGGAGAAAATTATTCATTTGGCGAGGTTATTCATTTATCGAACATTTGTTTATCGAGGTTCGACTGTAGTTAGGTATGGATTCACAATCCCAATGAAGTCTTCAAGTCGTTAACCTACAGGGTCTCGAGAAGAAACCTAAGGTTAAAGGAGAATCGACTTTAGTTATGCAATAAGTAACACACAAGAGGTGTGGGGATTAGGTTTTCCAGTTGCTAGAGTTCTCTTTTATATAGTTTTTAAATCAGAGTTTGCAATTGATAGACGCATATATGTGTCTATTTTCATCTCGATTTTCTATATTGTTAGTACCCGTTTTTGTTTATATTATGGTGTTTTATGTGTTTGTAGGTATTTTTGGGCAACAAACATTTTTGGAAAAATCGTCTCGAAAAGTTGCAACCGGAGGACACCTACTATTCAGACTCTCATTTTGGTTAAGGGGCACTCCAATTGATAAGGGGCACCTCACTGTTATTTGCACCCCAAATATACTATTTACAGTCCACAGCTAATGACATCCCTACTCTGGTTAGGGGGCGCCAATATTCATCATCGTTTTGGCGGGAAAAATGATCACATTTGCGTAACATTCAGGGAGGAAACTTTCACGGAAATGGGGTTGATTTATGGGAGATTTTCAAGGGATTTTGTTCTAACCATATATACATATTGGATGACGTGTTTGGGAACTTAAAAAAAGAATCAAAATCATCTTATACATGGTACTTATATAAAACATGGAAGTTATTCATGGAGACAAAATCGGTCCTGTGTTTGATTGTTTATGGAAGGAAGATATACTACCATTAGGAAGTTGGAGCACACATGGAAACAGAGGCCGCGTGAAAAGAGAAATACATCTCAAGACTTTCGGAAATAATAATGTTCTCGAGGAAAAAAATATATCGTGATGTGAAGATTTGGGTACGAGATATTTGGTTGCTATTTTTGGGTTAAAAATGGAAGAAATGATACGCGAGAAAGATGAAAAAGGAAGCGAGAAAAGTCTGTAACTTGCAGAGAATAAAACAGAAGGATGATTGAAAACTTTCTTCTTATATTGTCACATGTTGGGTATATATAGGTTGACATGAGTCACAGAGAGGGGGTGTGGAGACCTTGGGTTAGTTGCGGATAAGAACGGAAGATTGCAAAGGCGTTTCCGATCATCACAGAGAAGAAGGAAGAAGAATACAAAAACACCGTCACTTTTTCTTTCATATTTGTAACAACTTTCCAACAATTATTTGTGTTAGAGTTTCTCTGCAACAAAGGGTTCTGTAAAAATGGGTTCTGTAACAAATATATATGTTACAAACGCGCTGCATAATATTATTTTTCAATAAAAACACCTTTTGAGATATGTTTTTATCTTTTGGGTGTGTTTTGAGCATGAGGAGCTAAACCCCAACATTGGGAGAATGGAGGAAGTCATGTTTCACAATTGATTGATAACTATAATTGATTCTTTTTACTATTTGCACTTGTTTTAATTGATTTATGATTTTTATTAATTAGTTGTGGATTCGTTTGATGATGTATGCTTAGACTTAGATCTTTTGATGCATCATGCTTATGATCTACAATTAATGTTTTACAAAATCTACTTTCGACAAAAGTCGTTTATTAATATAGACTAAGAATATGCACATGTGACATTTCGAGCTGAGTATATCTCGCTTATCTATTTCTCGAAATGGGTGTTGGTAAAGCTTTCGATGTAGCCAAGTTCATATTTGCCTAGTGACGAAATTCATGTTATGTTTCAATCATTTTGGAAATCGCTCTGACGAAAAATAGTTTGTGAATAACAACTATATAACGCCCTCTGAGAATGTTTCAATGAGTGAAATGAGAGTTTAGACTATATAACCATTGGGGGATATAAACATTGTTGTAGCAACATATATATGTATAAGTCCTTAGCACTTGAACCAAAGTTTGCGAACTTTGTTGATCAAGTGGAACCGGAACGTGAGAAACAACTCAATCCGCGAACTGGCGTAAGTTCTCGAACCCGAGAATATCTGCTGAAGTTGAAGCTCAGGTGCAGTCTGCGAACCCAGTCCGCGAACTGACGGAAATTCTCATCCCGAGAAATTTTGCTGGAGTTTATTAACTTCATCCTGTTAGCTTGAGTCCGCGAACTCAAGAGGTTATGTCTGAAAACGTTGTTCGTGAACTTATTCTAAATTACTAAGGAATTCTTTTGGAAACCGTGGCTTTATAGTTCATGATTAATGATTCGAGTGAATCACATTGTTTTTGATTCAATTGTGTCACTTGTAATACTTGGGATCTCATAGCAATTGAACAACTCTCTAACTAGTTCATTTGAGTCATTTGGACTAGTTATGGTGAAGAAGAGTATGGTTTATATGGAAGTTATGATTTGGCTAACCATTTGGTTGACTAATATTGAACCAACCATTGTACACGTTTGGGTACGGTTACACGAACTAAAAACGTCAAGTACATGTGTGTATGACAAGCTAAGTTTTCAATCTAACGGTTGAGAGATATTAGCTTGTATCTAATCAGGTTTTCATCTAACGGTGAATATTGAATGCTTTGTTAGCAAGCTAACTTTGATTTGAAAGACTATATAAGGAGAACTCTAGTCATTGGAAAAACTAATCCCCACACACCTTTATTGTGTGATACTAGTTTTCTTTAAGATAGAGTCGATCTCCATTAACCCTTGAGTTTTCTATCTAAATTCGGGTTAACGACTTAAAGACTTCATTGGGATTGTGAAGTCAGGCCGATACAACTTTTCTTGTAGTTGTGTGATCTGATCTTTCTCTTTCTATCATACGAGTACAATTGTAATAATTGGCTTGAGATTTCTATCTCCGATAGGCAAGATAAAAGTAGTCACAAACATCTTCGTCTCATTATTTGTGATTCCTCAATAATCTTCTTCACTGTGTCGATTAAGTTTCTTGTGAGGTGATTGATAAAACTAAGCTGTTCTTTGGGAATATAAGTCTGGTTTTATAGATTGGTTCATGTTCACCTTGATTTATCAAAAGACAGAACAAAACTCATAGGTTTATTCGTGGGAGACGAATTTATCTATTACCTGTAGACTTTTCTGTGTGAGACAGATTTGTTTGCTAAAGTCTTTGACTTTGGGTCGTAGCAACTCTTGGTTGTGGGTGAGATCATCTAAGGGAATCAAGTGTGCAGTATCCTTCTGGGATCAGAGGCTTAGGAGCATAACTGTACCTTGGATCAGTGCGAGATTGGTTGGGGTTCAACTACAGTCCAGATCGAAGTTAATTTGGAGTAGGCTAGTGTCTGTAGCGGCTTAATACAGTGTATGTTTAATCTGGACTAGGTCCCGGGATTTTTCTACATTTGCGGTTTCCTCGTTAACAAAATTTTGGTGTTTTTGTTATTTTTTCTCCGTATTATATTTTTATATAATTGAAATAATACAGGTTGTGCGTTATTCAATCGATTAGAATATCCGACCTATTGGTTGTTGATTTAAATCGATTGACACTTGGATATTGGTCTTTGGTACCATCCAAGTTATCTCTCTTTGATTAGACTCGCGAATCATATTTTCTTGAGTAAATAAAATCGAGAGATTGAGATAATAACTCCTTGAGCATTTTCTATTGATTGAGTCTAGTTGATTCTCTAGAAAACGACTCGGAGTTGTGCATACAGATTGCTAATCGAAATATTGGGTGAGGTTGTTAGACCCCCACTTTTTCAATTGGTATCAGAGTAGGCAAACATGTTAAAGACCTTACAAGTCTGTGTTTGTAGCGATCTAACTCTATGGACAGAGGTTCTATCTCAATTAACATACCACCAGTCTTCAATGGTTCAAACTACCCATGGTGGAAAATTGCTATGAGCACGTATCTTCAAGCTCGTGATTTTCAAATATGGGTACATGTTTTTAATGGCTATGATCCTCCCGGTAATTCAGAAGGCGATGTATTTACTCTCAAGGATGCTGATAGTTGTAATCTAGATGAAACTGTTGCTGCAAAGCGAAATTCTGAAGGGTTATATGTTATCAGACATGCCATTACCTCAGATCTTCAACACTATGTGTCTTCTTGCACTAAGTTTAAAGATGCTTGGGATATCTTAGAAACTATTTTTGAATCCAACAAACATGTTTCTAAGAAATATACCATCGACGGAGGAAATAACCTCAATACTCTTTTTGAAAATTCTTCATTCGGAAAGATAAAAATTCCTGATCAAAATTCTGTTCAGAACGTTGCATTCAATGGTGTGTCAGACACAAGTAAACACTCTATTTCATGGGGTGATGAATGTTGTACGGATGAAGTCTGGTTCAAAAAACCATTGATTATAGAAAAGATCAAAGAATTTATAAAGAGAAGCATTAGACGTGATACACGTCCTCTGTCTGGTAATGATTCTATAAAAAAAGAACCTTTAAGTGTCAACGGGTTGAATACGTTTAATAGATGTGAAGAGATCTCAACTTTTATAGCAGAAACATTTACATACTCAAGTTCTGATTCAGAATATGAGACAGACACAGAGGTTTTCGATTTCTTGAATAAAGAGGTACTTCAAGAAAATCTTCAACTAAAGGCTTCCTTGAAGAAACTAGAATCATTAATCCAGGTGAAAAATCTTGAGATAGATTGTCTTAATGATAAGTTCACCATAACCATTATTCTAAAGAAAAAAGAGATCAATACTCTTAAAGATGATCTACAAAGATTGTCTGGTAGCTCTGACAAAATTTCAGCAATGTTATTTGGTCAGAAGTCCTTTGGAAACACTAGTGGTTAGGATACAAAAGTAAGCGTGCAGACGTTGTCAATCCGGTTGCTTCTATTTATCAGGGAAAAATAAACACTGGGAGCCATATTAAGCAGAAGATACCTCAACAAAACAAAGAATCTTTGGGTTGTTTGTAAGGTGGAAATACAAGGCATGTTCAAAGTACGTGTTGGAGATTCAAGAGGAACATTGAAAGAATTGCAAAACTACAGAAGAACATGCAAAAGATGAATCTGGATAATCTGCGCAGCCCTCCTAAAAATAATGCTTCTAGAATCAGAAGAGGTAGGAAACTTGCATACACATAAAACCTTGAAAAATCATTATGTGATAAACAAGGAGAGAGTTTGGCTCATAACGTCCCTATCTAACATCAAGGACGTTCGCATCCTCTACTTTAACTTGAGAAAGTGAGGCTTTACATGTTTTCTGTGTGACTCAAGTCCTGTGTCTATTTTTGTAAATAAAAATATTCTCCTAACAATATAGACAATAGCTCATTAATCTACATAAGACTTATTCTTCTAGGGTTTCTTGTGCATATGTATATTTAATCCTAGTAGACTTCCTCCTTCCTTGAAAATATACAACAATATGGCACCTGTAACCAGAAGCATCACTAGCAAGGATGCAGTTGAAGCAGCTAACATGTATTTGTGTAAAGGGATTTCTTCCTAAAGGGTGAAGAAAGTGAAGTCTGCATGTAATGGAGAAGGTTCTTCCTCTATCTGTCTCTTTTTTAGTTGTCCCTTTGATTTTAGAGGCATGGTGAAAGAGTTCATCAAAAAGAGAAATGATTTAAAATCTCAAATAATTTTCTCTCTGGAAAAGATAACTCACTATGAATGTTTGTTGTCTCAATCCAAGAACGCTCTGCGTGATTTGAAAAGAGAACTCAGTGAGTTAACTGATATTTCTGAAGATTTGGAGGAATTGAACGATCTCATAATCAATGGGTTTTTTAATAATGAGAAGCAATTCTCTGTAGATGATCTGAGAAAGATCACGACAACTAGTAAGTCTTCTGATAAGAAATCTTCTATTGTTTCTCTTTTGTTTAGAAGAATAACTAGTTTTTTGGAATAGCCATTATTGTGATTACACATAGCTATCCAATGAATTCATCTTCTTGTTTTTAGATTTATTAGTTTAAATTCTGAAGTTATTTTGGAAGATGATGGTTGGAGTATTAATCCTTTTGATTTTATATATTGCAGTATTTTGATGGGATTTGTATGCTTACGTCCGTGAACGTGATTGTTCCATATTTTGTCAAAAGTAAAGTCGTTCACGAATTGGTATGCAAATATTGATAAAGGAATGAATGGACTTTTGGAAAAACACAAAAGTTAAGCCTATATTGTCAATTATTGATGTAAGATAGGTTAAAATATTTTGTGATTCAAGGATAAAGCCTATTATGTCACTTTGTGATGGAAAGATAGAATAAATCCTTGTTGTTGTAATCCACGGTATAGAGCTTAATTGTTCCATATTATTATGTATTACCGTGAAGGCTCCATTGTGTATCTTATGTTGAGCACGATACGACTAAGTCGATTTCTTATTGGCATGGTTGGTTGTTCTATGAAATGCTATATGTTGAGCATTAAGAACTAATTTAATCAACTTGTGTGGTTATTTAGTTTGTATTCCATGAGTTCTCTCATGTTGAGTACATGTACGGTTAAGGTTGTCATTTTCTATGATAATCTTAGTCGGGGTTCCATAATCTCTTATGTTGAGCCTAAATGAACTATTCAATCATCTTGTGTGATTATTTAGTTAGCACTCCATAGATTTTTCTCATGTCGAGTGTGGACAATTGAATTAATTACTTTGTGATTAGTTTAATTGTGTAATCCGGTTAGAATATTTATGGGTTCTCTTGTGAATAATCTAATCGATGAATTAAGTCTCCATAAGTTTACTTGTGTTGAGCATATTTAGTCAAATTAATCTTGGTTCGCTTTGGTTAATAAGACTGAATATTTTGGATTCCAAATTCATACTTGTATGTAATTTGTTGAGTCTAAAGAAATCCTTCTTTTCTCTTGAAATTAAGGTCGCTCTTGTTGTTCCCTAGGGAATGACATCTTATGGGGGAGAGTTCTTTTGAACTTGCACTTAATTTCCAACTCTTTGTGGGGAGTGCGGCTGTGGAATTTTTAGGGGTTATCTTGTATCTTTATAAACTCCTTGATGAATGCATTTAGCCTCGGCTTTATGATTGCATCTAAACAAGATGATAGAACATTTACCTTTGGTCATGAAATGTCTCTTACGGAAATTTTATTAGGATCCCGTTCTTGTACCTTTGCCAATTTTATTGACAAAAATGGGGAGAATTAATTGTAGTTGACACTACAAATACATATGGTTTTCGGATCATTATGTGAGGGGGAGTGGTTTCCATGTGATATGGGGTATTGACTAAGGGGGAGTGAAGTATCACCATAGTATTGTTGTTGAAGTTGTGATGCAATTGGACTTTAACGCTGTGTAATAATACTATGACACTGTATAACAATGATTGAGAACCAATGCTTTTCTCATTGTTATAGCTACAGATTTTCAACAACGATGATACTAAACTTACAACCTTTGGGATCATTGGACTGCGCGGCCACACTTGTTAGAGCACTTTTCGGTCAAACTCGCATGCGTTGCTATCTCAAGCATGTTTGTCAATCTTAGTGATCAAAACTATAAAGTATTGATTTCTAGTCTACTATAGCTAAAGTCTCGGACTAGGATAGAAAGTATATTTGAGCTCAAGAACTCCATGGCGATCATCATACAAGATGAAGGACTACTCAAGGAACCAGTGAATCTTCATCGACTAAAAGGTATGCGGAGACTTGAAATTATCTATCACTCAAAAGTCTATCTACTCTATCTCCTATCTTGAGACAAAAGTCATTTATCTATATATACTAAGAATATACACATGTGACATTTCGAGCTGAGTATATCTCGCTTATCTATTTCTCGAAATGGGTGTTGGTAAAGCTTTCTATTTATCCAAGTTCATCTTTGCCTAGTGACGAAAGTCATGTTATGTTTCAATCATTTTGGAAATCGCTCTGACAAAAAATAGTTTGTGAATAACAACTATATAACGCCCTCTGAGAATGTTTCAATGATTGAAATGAGAGTTTAAACTATATAACCATTGAGGGATATAAAAATTGTTGTGGCAACACATATATGTATAAGTCCTTAGCACTTGAACAAAAGTTTGCGAACTTTGTTGATCAAGTGGAACCGGAACGTGAGCAGAAACTCATTCCGCGAACCCAGTCCGCGAACTGGCGTAAGTTCTCGAACCCGTGAATATCTGCTGAAGTTGAAGCTCAGGTGCAGTCTATGAACTAATGGAAGTTCTCATCTCGAGAAATTCTGCTGGAGTTTATTAACTTCATCCGGTTATCTTGAGTCCGCGAACTCAAGAGGTTATGTATGAAAACTTTGTTCGTGAACTTATTCTAAATTACTAAGGAATGCTTTTGGAAACCGTGGCTTTATAGTTCATGATTAATGATTCAAGTGAATCACATCGTTTTTGATTCAATTGTGTCTATTTTAATACTTTGGATCTCATAGCAATTGAACAACTCTCTAACTAGTTCATTTGAGTCATTTGGACTAGTTATGGTGAAGAAGAATATGGTTGATATGAAAGTTATCATTTGGATAACCATTTGGTTGACTAATATTGAACCAACCATTGTACACGTTTGGGTACGGTTACACGAACTCAAAACGTCAAGTACATGTGTGTATGGCAAGCTAAGTTTTCGATCTAACGGTTGAGAGATATTAGCTTGTATCTAATCATGTTTTCATCTAACGGTGAATATTGAATGATTTGTTAGAAAGCTAACATTGATTGCAAACCCTGATTTGAAAGACTATATAAGGAGAACTCTAGTCATTGGAAAAACTAATCCCCACACACCTTTCTTGTGTGATACTAGTTTTCTTTAAGCTAGAGTCGATATCCATTAACAGTTGAGTTTTCTCTCTAAATTCGGGTTAACGACTTAAAGACTTCATTAGGATTGTGAAGCCAGACCTATACTACTCTTCTTATAGTTTTGTGACCAGATCTTGCTCTTTCTATCATACGAGTACAATTGTAATAATTGTCTTGAGATTTCTATCTCCGATAGGCAAGATAAAAGTTGTCACAAACATCTTCGTCTCATTATTTGTGATTCCTCAATAATCTTCTTCGCTGCGTCGATTAAGTTTATTGTGAGGTGATTGATGAAACTGAGCTGTTCTTCAGGAATATAAGTCTAGTTTTATCGATTGGTTCCTGTTCACCTTGATTTATCAAAAGACGGAACAAAACTCATATGTTTATTCGTGGGAGACGAATTTATATTTTACCTGTATACTTTTCTGTATGAGACAAATTTGTTTGCTAAAGTCTTCGACTTTGGGTCGTAGAAACTCTTGGTTGTGGGTGAGATCGGATAAGGAAATCAAGTGCACAGTATCCTGCTGGGATCAGAGGCGTAGGAGCATAACTATACCTTAGATCAGTGTGATATTGGTTGGGGTTCAACTACAGTACATACCGAAGTTAATTTGGAGTATGCTAGTGTCTGTAGCGGCTTAATACAGTGTATGTTTAATCTAGACTAGGTCCTGGGGTTTTTCTGCATTTGCGGTTTCCTCGTTAACAAAATTCTGGTGTCTGTGTTATTTTTTTCCGCATTATATTTTTATATAATTGAAATAATACAGGTTGTGCGTTGTTCAATTGATTAGGATATCCGAGCTATTGGTTGTTGATTTAAATCGATTGACACTTGGATATTGGTCTTTGGTACCATCCAAGTTATCTCTCTTTGATTAGACTCGCGAATCATATTTTCTTGAGTAAATCAAATCGAGAGATTGAGATAATAACTCCTTGAGTATTTTCTATTGATTGAGTCTAGTTGATTCTCTATAAAATGACTCGGAGTTGTCCATACAGATTGCTAATCAAAATATTGGGTGAGGTTGTTAGACCCCCACTTTTTCAGCACTCCCTACAAAGATTTGTCAATTAAGCAAAATTTCAAAAGAACTCTCCCCCATAAAATGTCATTCCCGAAAGAACAACAAAGGCGACCTTACTTTCACAAGAATAGAATGATTTCTTTGGACAAAACCAAATCACATGAAAACATGAATTTGAATCCAAATTATTCAATTGAATTAACTACAGGAGAATCCATTATTAATCCAATCGAAATGCATAACTAAATTAACCACAAGAGAACCCATGATTAACTCAATCGGAATACAAAACTAAATTAACCATAAGAAGGTGATCAATTCAGTTGGTCATGCTCAAACATAAGAAAACTCATGGAGCAACACAGTATATGCACAAAAATGTGGATCGGAGATTTACCAAATACTGTGGAATATACAAGGATTCATTCTATTTTCCATCACTATTTGTACAATGACATATTATAGACTTAATCCTTGTAAATAAAAGCTTTATCCTTTCTTCCATAAAAAAATGACATAAAAGGATTTAACTTTTGTAGTTGCAGGAAATCCTACATTACACCCCTCACAAGAATTCATAAGAATCAACACATATTTGAAGATTAAGAACAACACTTTTATTGATTAACTCTCAGAAATATTATAAGAAATGGAAGAAATCAAGAATACAACCGCTCTCTTAAACTTTCTCTCACCCCAAAGATTTCTCAACACTCTCAAAATTGATCCTTCCTCCCTTACACTTGTTCAACTCTTTATATAGGAAATTACATAGTGGATGGCATCTAAGTTATCCTTTAATTTCGGATCTGACTCGCGATATACTCGCAGTAATTGTAATGTCTTATTTCGCAGATACTCTAATCTTCGCAGAATCGTCATGCTCTTCCCGTGTTTCCGCTTCCGTCATCCGTTATGTCATTCTTTGAGTTATTCTGCGACGCTCGCAGTGTGTTGTTGAAGAGCTCACATAAATGTCGTTTATAAATTTCGCAAGATTATTGCTGTGGAGATATTATGATCCTACATCTTGCTTCTTCTCATGTCTTCTCTGCGAAGAGGAGAAGATTATGAGAATCTCCTTCTCTTCAAAATGCCGCAGCTTCCTATGTTTCCATATTTTCTTCACGACAAAGCCCCATAAATTAAGTATAACTGCCTACACGTGTCGAATATTCCTCCTTTTTACCGGTATTTTTATTATCCAGTCACCATCCCTTTTGTCTATAAAAGGTATAATCTGGTACAGAAATAATCTTCTTCTTCTGCTTCTCCGTCTTCTTCATATTTTCATCTTTTTTCCGTATGCAACTTTCTTCCTTCGAAAAATTCTTCTGCTACTGCTTTCATGGAGTCATCAAGGTATATGTTCTTCTATCAAAACTCAATCTTGTTTATCTAAACAATGTTCATCAAAATTATCTGATCTGTCTTTGTTTGATTTTATGTAATTCCCATACTGTGTTTTCTTTTCAGCGAAATCACTTCTAATACCAAATTTGTAGTTCAAAACCCTAACTCTTCCGGAAATTCGCAGCAAGAGTTCGCTGAAAAGAAAAGGAAGCATGCGAATCGTAAGGTAGTAAAAAAACATTTGTTTTCTTAATAACAATATTGTTGCCTCTGTTTCTTATCTAGATTATTATTCGTAGGGTGATGAGAACACTAATGCTCCTCGCAAGAAATCTCGCCGAGCTAAAGTTGTTGATTTTGTTGTTCCTATTCCCCAATTAATTCCTACTAGTTCTATCCCTACACCTTCGCAAACTGAACCTCTAATTTCTGTCTGCGAGAACATCGCCATAAATATCCCTGCCTCAACTGATCCTTTTATAAATGAAATTCCTGAAATTAATACGAACGAAGTTTCTTCCCCTTATGCTGTAATTAACTCTACGTCAATTCCATTTATTACTTTCCTAGAAACTTCGCCTTTAGATAATGCATTCGCTGCGAATAATTCAAATTCCCAACTTTCTGTTGTCACTTTTTTTCCATCTACATCCCTCCCTTCTTCTAAAGAAACTTTAGTAGGGGTAGACGTTGCTTTTAAGGTTTTGTCTGATATTTTAGATAATGATAGGAAATCTTCTGTTGATCCTGGTAAGCATAGTGTCTGCGAGATTTTAAGTAAATATTTTGGTTCTGACTGAATGGATTCGCAAGCATCTCTAAAAAGTGATATTGAAGCTTTAAAGGGGGATCTTCAAGCCAAGATTTTAGAATGTGAAAATCTTCATCATAAACTTAACAATTCTTCATTGAACTGCGAGAATCTTCGCAAGAAAAATGATGAATTAAAAGGTATAATTTTTTCTATCTCTGTCTTTGATTTTCCTTCATTAATTGTTTATATTCTTTTCATTTCACCATTTTCTTAAGATCCTTTGTTCGCACATTAAGTCTTAAATCAGGATCGATTAATGGGGATATTCAAAGTTGAATCCGTTGCTGAAGAGATTCGTGTTGATAGAGATTCTTGGATGGACCAATATAACCGACTAGATAATCTTTACACATATTCCCTTGATCAGATAGAGAACCTTACCACATAAAATACACAATTAGCACTGAAACAAGATCTATTAAGTAGCGAAATATCTCGCATCTCTTATTTGTTAACCAAGGCTAATTTAGCGATGGAAACTTTATCAGAGGAAAACAAGATTTTATCTCAAGAGAAACGGGGTCTTTCGAATAAGGTGGCGATTTCCTCGCAGCAACTAAGTATTCTTCAAAAAATGTATGATAATCAAGAACAATCCCTTCATTCGCTTCAAGATGAACTTAAGGAAGTGAATCATCTATCATTGGGAAAAATTCACTTATCCAAGGTAGAATAGCTTTAAGTATAAAAGTAAGCCAACTCAAAGAAGAATATTCCAAATTAGAGGAGTCCAATTCTGCTCTTGCGAAGGAAAATTCTTTTCTCCTATCCAAATAAAAGAATTTAAAATCTCGCCTAAAAGGCTTAGTTGGAGATAAATTTGACGATGCTATGAGTCATTGGGAAAATACTTTCTTGGCACTAATTCAAAACCTAATTTCGCAAAAAGAAGGTAGTTTTTTTGACTGCCTTGATAAATTTTCTTTTGTTGACCTTCTTGTGAAATCTTTAACAGAATAATATTTATTTTTATTATTGTTGTTCGCAGCATCTGAGGAAAAGCTTCATTCTACCATCTCTGCTTTGAGTGTTGATCTGGCTAAGGTTCGCAAAGAAAATGGAGTTCTTACTTCTCATCTTACTTACTATCACGATCTAGAAGAAAGTAAATATGATTACCTTGAATATTTTAAAAATATGGAGATTACAAACCGTGATAAAGCTAATCTTCGTCAAGTTCATCTTGCTGTACAAGTTCTAGTAAATGATGTCTTGCTATCCAACTATCTTCCTCATGTATCAATCAAACCTATGGAAGTAGGTGATGATGAAGTTCCCCGTGCCGGTGACAGTGATTTCGATTATGAAAGTGGCGAAGAAAACCATTCTCAATAAGACCAGGTGGACAATGAAGAAATCCCTCCCGAAAAAGCTGTTACCGATGATAGAACAATTGTTGGTGATAAGTCTGGCGAAGAAGAAGGTAGAATTAATCAGAATGAGAGGAATGTTGGTGAAGATAATGTAGCTGGAAAAGATGATAACTCTGGTAAAGACAATGGAGCTGGTGAAGTTAATACTGAATGATGAATTTTATCTTTATTTTCTTAAGTTATCTCTTTTCTTTTCTTGCGAATGATGTACTTTACACTATTTCTTGAATTCAGTTGTGCTTGCGAGAAAGATAATAATATTCTTGCGAGAAAGATAATGATGTTCTGTTTATCAATTCCCATACTTTCCTCTCAGTATATTTCTTGCGATGAACAAAGTTTATCTGCATTTAAACAAAATAGTTAATTTTTATGATTATTCAGTTGGTCTTATTTTGCCTTCCTAGTTAAAGGTCTTATTTTTCCAATTTTTGTTTTTGCGACAAAATCGCAGGACGTTCTTACACTTGCATGTAAAAACCCATTGATCTTACCTTATCTTTGCTTTGTCAATTTCTCCGCGACAATATGACGGGTCTAAGTTTTCTTGTGAAAACAAATCCCCATGACATTGCCGTCTTGCGATGAAATCGCAGGACGTCTTTACACTTTCATGTAAAAACCCATTGATCTCATCTTATCTTTTTCTCATGGATTTTTGCCTCTGTATATTTATTGCACAAATATGATAAGTCTTGATACTCCCGTGAGTAAAAATCCTCATGACATTTGCATCTTAAGACACTTATCATCTCCCTAATGGAGGGTGCCGCCCTTATATTCCCCCTGGTTGCCCCTTCAAGGAGACATACATCGGCCATACAAGACTAGATCCTCCCATCCGGTCTTAACAACAACCAGTTGTTTTCGCAGCCTCTTATTCCTTTTACCTGTGTGGCTCATGGTTAATAGACTGCACCCTTAGTGGGGTTTTCTTCGGGCCGAGTGCATCATAGCCAAGACTTTCCAAGAATGGCCGAGACGCTTCAAACGCCCCAGGCACTCTTGGCTCAACCGTGTACCTCGGCGCCTTAATCATACTCTGCACTCCTTGGAAGAGGCCCTCAGTCGTCCAACCTAAATAAAAAGTTCAGATTGAAAATCCAAGGTACCTCCCCCGGATGGGTTTCATTGACCCCAAATCTCCAAGACTCAGGTTACAGCAGCGGTATAAACTTATCCCTGAGCCATGCAAAGAGATACCCCCTTATATGACGTACTTTAGGTCTTACATTTGCCTCTTGCGAAATTTTATCCGTGAACTAGGGTGTACGCCATAAAGGTTCGTCCCATTCTAATATTTCTCTTGCGAATATCGTTATATCTTGTTTTTAGTTTTCTGTAATCTTGAATAATCTCACAGCTGTGATAAAAATTCCTTTTATTCATTTCTTCTTTGCTTCATCATATATGATATCATCATCTAACCTTTCTCAGAATTTGTTACCGGTAATATCTTTTTAGATATAGTCTGTTCCATGGTCTATCAAGTCTTTGACCAACGTCTCTACCCTCCAGATCCATCAATTTATATGCCCCTGTTCCAACTATCTCTTTAATAATATATGGTCCATCCCATTTTCTCGCTGGTAACCTGGTGTTTCTCGCAGTACTAAATCACCTGGTTGGAATTCATGTTCTTTGAAACGTTTGTTATACTCGCGAGCCAACCTCCGCTGATAATTTTCCATATGTTGTAAAGCTTTTTCTATCTTCTCTTCTAATTCATCAAGTTTACTTATAATCATACCAGCACTAAGATTCTTTTCCCAAGCCTCTCTTTTTGTTGTAGGGATAGTAACTTCTGTTGGTAGTACTGCTTCGACACCATATGTAAGACAAAAAGGTGACATCCCAGTGGATTATCTCCTAGTTGTGTTGTAGGACCATATTTCATTATGCACTTGTTCACACCATTCCATCACTAGTGGAAAAAAGCCGATTTAAGATAGTTAGAAAGTGTCGTATTACTCTCTAATACGACACTTTTAAGTTGCCGCTGAAAGTGCCGTAGATTTAGTGTCTTTTCTGGAATGACACTTTCAAGTTGACTCAAATTTACGATACTCTTAATATGTCTCTAGGTACGATACCTGAACTGCGTCGTAGATTTAATTTAATATTAAAAAGAATCAAACCTAGTTGACTGATTTCAGCCATTCTGACTGGGGCTAAAATAATTCTGATTCAAAAGTCAAATCACACTGAGATTCTTCTAAATTCCAAAAGTGAAGCAGCTGAATTTTGATAAATATAATTTATATTAAAAGTAGAATTCAATTACAATTTTAACAACATAAAATTTTGAAGTTCAAAGAAAATCTGAAAATTTCTCCACCAAGTTAAAAATGTTCAACCTATATTTCCAATACATATTCGAAAGCTTGAAACTACCTCTTTCATGTTTGGTTGAGTTGGCTAAAGATGATAGGGATGAAGCTGATGAAGAGGAGAAAATTGAAGACTGCTACGGCTGTTGTTTCTACTGCTGCTCCTGCACCATTGATCCCATTTGATCAGCTGGATGGTAAATTGCACTGCCAAATGATCAAATGTGGTTTGTCCCCCTTGTTGCAGCAGTAACTACTAATTCTTCTTCTCCACTTATCTTTAGGTTCCAAAAGTAAGGACCAATGACGAAGATGCTCCATAACTGCTTATTGCTCCGCCAACTATATAAATATGCATTAGTTTCAGTAAGAAAAACTCTCATTGGAAGACTAAATAGGAGATATATAAGGACAAGGAAATTATATTATATGAATTGAAAGCATTTGGAGATCATCGGTTTATATCACTCTACCTTAAAAAAAAATCCCTTAACTTATAGAAGAGTTTTAAACATAAAATTTAATAGCATGAAAGAAAAGAGTAAGAAACTACCCGAAGCCAAAAATAGGTAGTAGTCGCAGCTGTTGTCCATACATCTATACAGAGGCAGGGTAAGAAGTACCTAAATCTGTAGTATTTGTGTCCAGAAACATTAGAATATATTGAAAAATCACAGAGAATGGTTTGGTGTTGTACGTTGCAAACAAAGAATCCTTGTATAACTTGGTCAAAATGAATCAAAGAAACATTTCTTTTTACTAAATAAAACTCAATCTTCAAGCATGTGAAAACTAGAATCTATGAATGACATCACATAAATGAGATACGAACAAAAGGGCAGAAAACCAAAAGTACTAGTAACAGCATAAGCACCAACGCCCCGTAATCCATCTCATTTTGTTTGCCAAGCTCTGGAACAAACGTCAAATGACGTATTAATAAAAATTAAATACCCAAAACATTTCACCAGCATATTAGAATCAGCAACAACTCAATTAAAGAGTTTTACATCTATTAAGTGTAAATCGTTGGCTTAGTGAGATATACTACCTCCATTTCAATCCCTCAAAATATTATCCATTAGGTTGATGTGTCTCTCTTCCAACAAAAGAATCCAAGTTCTATTAAAATCAATGCATCTTTTAATTTATCTAAAGTATCAATGAAATTTATAAAAACCACTAAGTGGGATACCCATCAAAGGAAATGGATGGACAGTTCCATCATCAGGGTAGTAAATTTAAGAAAATTCACATTTCTTAGTAAGAACCTCATAAACCCACGAGCAAAATTAGAAGACACACATTCTATATATACTTTTACTATGAAAAGTTAAACGTCATTTGATTCAACCAAATATTTATTATATCAAAGCACTTACATGGCTAACTCAAGTTGCCTAATTCACTCCATTCTCAATCCCTACTACATGTGCAACTCATGATCCTAAAATAAAGCATGGATGTATAGTGAACTAGATATAACACGGGAGATCAAACAAAATGTATAGTCTAAAATGCCATTCGACTCTTTGAATTTCAAGTCAGACAGAGAAGTATATAAGCCAAAATAATTTGCACTAAGGCCATAGAGTACACTGATAAGTACATGGGTTCATACATATGGTGATAAATAGAATTATTAAAGTTGAACCCACAATCCAAAAGACTGGGAATTTTTGTTTATTAATTCATGTTAAGCACCTAATCCATATGCCAAAACATTCATAAAAGTTCAATGATCAACATCAAATCTTGGTTAACCAAATACAAATCGATAATTATAAAACCAGCTAGAACCAGTCTCATAAACGTAAGAGGGTTTTACCTTAATTATCTCACATGAAAATCATAAACAGTACAAAAGTCGAATAGCTCATGCAGAAAATAACCCCCCTTTTATTCACCATATTTCTCTTAAACTTTTCATCAAACACATGAAAGCTGTCGCATGAAAATACATGCAAAATCGTAAATTAGAGGCTCTGATTTTTACATATATGAACACAAAATGAGAAGCACATAACAAAGATTTAGAAATCTTAGAGGATGAAAACTGAAATTATTCTTTGGGATAGACCACCATACCGTGTCTGCTTCTCTTTGATTTATTTCAATTGAATTCATAGATCAATTCACAGCAAGAGTTGTCTTCTTACAAAAATCAAACTTCAGACCTATATCCAGAGTCAATTTCTACTTCCTCTCTATGTAAACATATCCGTAAATTTTTCTGCAGGCAGGTAGAGCAGTCATTAGTCATATAATCATGTACAAAACACACACACACACTGAATAACTGAAACAACCTCACTTGTTAGCAAAAACCAACCATAACATACCATGATATAAAAATCTCGGCACACCATGACTACCACCAAGTGTGCTGAAAAAAATAGAAAAAATTGTAAAAACATAATTTCTTCTGAACCACAATATCACAAAACCAAATCTGTCGGATTCAATAATATACAAAAAATAATAGATTATTTGAAAAACCAAAATTGTTAAAAAGAACAAGAAAAATATGCAGAGAAAATTAGAAACCTTTGAAGTTTAAAGTTTCCCCGTCCAACTCTATCACTTACTGGTTCAACGTCAAACCACACAAAATAAAAAAACCATAATCCAAACATAAAAATATGTAAGATGTGAAGAATCACTCACTTGTTACCACTATAAACCCCAATTTTAAAATCCCCAAATTATAAAAACCTAGGGTTTCATTCTAATGAAAACCCACAAAATTGATTCAATGAAAAAACTAAATCGCTTGTTTTTTCAATTAAATCTGAACCCAAAACAACTAAACTCAAAAAGAATCAGTAAACTTAACTTGCTAATAATTTTTCAACAGTTTTTAAGAGAAGCAAGTCAGTTGATTCTTCAATTGTTGGTTACATGAATCACTGTGAGAAAGAAAGATGGTCGTGGTGATGGAGGTGGTGGTGGCGGCTGGAGTGAGTGGAGAGAGAAGAGAGTCTGAGTCTCTGAGAAGTGAGAAATTAGATTTAGGGTAAGAAACTAGAGGAAAGTAAGATTTACTGGTGGGTAGCGGCGGCTGAAGTGGGTTTCATTGTTCTAAATTTGTTGATTCCATGGATGAGAAATGAAATTGCAGATCTGGTATAGGTTTAGCTTCGGTGAGAGGAAATGGTGGGATGAAGTTAGCTTTATCTGTGAAGGTGAGAGATGAGAGAGAAAGGCGGAGAAAAATACTGTATGTTTTATCTCTCTGCTTTGAGATAGATAAGGTTGAGGTGATATTTTAATCCAGTTGTTTATCAATTTTCAGAGCAAATCCTGACCGTAGAGGTGGAATATCCTACCAAGGAAACCATACTAGGTGAGTGACGTTATTTAAGTCAACAAAAGTCTTAAACTAACGACAGTTTGACTTTAGTCAAGGACACTATAGCTAGTATTATTATCTAAGTCAACAAAAGTCCAACCACAACGACACTTAGACCTTAGTCAACGAAACTTTAGGTGTGTGGTTAAATTGCGACATTCCCGTAGGTGTCATCTCATTGTGTCTCAGATAGGCCATTTTCCACTAGTGCATGTAGTGTCCCTCTAATTTTTTCTTCAGTATATCTGCGATTGTTTTATTGGTTGCCTCTGCCTGCCCATTTGCTTGTGGATAAAAAGGTGTTGATTTACCACATTTAATCTTAAACGCATTAAGTACCATTCCTAAGTTTTGTCCTTCAAATTGCTTTCCATTATCAGATACCAACTGTGCAGGAATTCCAAATCTGCAAATTATATTTTCAAATATGAATGTAAAAATATCTTTATCGCGAATGTGCTGTACAACCTTTACTTCTCCCCAATTTGTGAAATAATCTGTAGCGACAATCAAATATCTTCTTTGTCCAGAACTAGGTACAAATGGTCCTACAATATCCAACCCCCATTTTCCAAAAGTCCACACACTTGTTGAAGCTGAAAATGGTGCCCCTGGTGCATGTATCTTCTTTCCATATCGCTGACAATCTTCACAACGTCTTGATAATTGCTTCGCATCCTCATGCATATATGGCCAGTAATAGACTTGCATTTTTGTTCTATATGCCAAAGATCTTCCCTCGCTATGATTACCAGCGTCTCCACTATGCAACATTTTTAATACCTTTTCTCCTTCTTCCCGTGTCAAGCATCTAAGTGATGGCCCAGTAAAAGATTTGCTATATAATACTTCATCTCTTAATTCATAATTTGTTGCACGACTTTTTAACTTATGTGCTTCTAATCTATTTCTTGGGGTGTCTCCTCTCGCCAAATATGCATGAAGTTCTGCTCTCCAATCTGCAATATTTCCCCTTGCTTCTTCTTTGCCACTTTCTATTATCATTACATATGCTTCTTCTTCTTCTTCTTCTTCCTTATTGATTGAGGGTGATACAAGTGTCTGAATTTTTATGCATCTCGCAGCTGGATTTATCATCATGCTAGATATGAAAGAAAAAGCATATGTGAGTCTGTTATCTTTTCTTGATATATGTCTCCATTTTATTTTTGGAATTTTCGCTGACAGATCTTCAACAAGTTTCTTGTATTTTATCAAAGATGGTTCATTTGTTGTGTATTCTCCTTTGATTTGGCGAATAACCAATTGCGAATCACTGGTAATTCTAGCATTCTCCAACTTCATTTCTATTGCGAATTTTAGAGCATGTATTACAGCTTCATATTCCGTTTCATTATTAGTGGATGCAAATTCCAATCTAAATGAAAAAGCCATTTTTTCTCCTTCTGGTGAGATAAAGACAACTCCAACTCTATTACCTTCCCCGTTTGATGACCCATCCACTAATATTTCCCACCTGTTGGGTTCTGTTAACATATCTCTTGGGTCTCCATGTTCTTCTTCTACATCCATCATCTCTTCTACAGCTTCATCATCATCTAGAGGAAACTCTGCTAAATTTTTTGCTACAACTTGTGATTTTGGCGAAGATAAAATTTCATATTTGATTTCGAAGTGCCCTACTTGTGCATTCCATCTCTCAACTCTGCCTGATCTTTTTGAATTCTTCATTACAGACTCAATTGGCACATTTATTAATACTTTTACTTTATGTGCTTGAAAATAGATGCGAAGTTTAAAAGTTGCATAAACCAATACCAGAATTAGCTTCTCAATCTTTGAGTAATTTTTCTCTGTGGTATTAAATGTTTTTCTAATGTAATAAATTGGTTTTTCTATTCATGCATCCACTCGCAGTAACATTGCACTTAATGCGTGCGAAGTTGTCGCAAGGTAGATCAATAATTCTTCTCCTGGCTCCGGTTTCTGTAAGATAGATATGTTCATTAAATGTTCTTTAATTCTTTGAATAGATTTTTCACATTCATCTGTCCACCTGAAATTTGTTCCCTTTTTGAGTATATTGAATAAATGCTTGCATTTATCTGATGATCGCGAGATGAATCTTTCTAGCGAAGCCAAAAGCCCATTCAACTTCTACACATCTTTTACTGTTGCTGGTGTTGGAATGTCGCGAATTGCTTGTACTTTATCTGGATCAACTTGTATTCCTTCTTTTGACACAATATACCCCAAAATATTTCCTGAAGCCACTCCAAAAGTACACTTTTCGGGATTCACCTTGATGTTAAAATGTCGCATTTGGTCGAAAATATCCTTCAAGTCTTGCACATGGTTTTTAGCTTCTTTACTCTTGATTAACATGTCATCTACATATACCTCTAATGTTTTATGGATCCACTTCGCAAACACTTTCTCCACCATTCTTTGATATGTTGCACCAGCATTTCGCAAACCGTAGGGCATCTTTGTATAGCAATATAACCCTCTTGGAGAAAATAACGCGATGTGCTCCTGATCTTCTTCAGCGAGAGGAATCTGATTATACCCTTTATACCCATATAATGAAGATATTCTATCATTTCCCGCTGCTGATTCGACCATTTGAGGAATATATGGTAATGAAAAGCTATCTTTAGGACAAGCTTTGTTTAAGTCAGTAAAGTCTATACAAATTCTTATCCCTTTATTTTTCTTTGTAACCACCACCATATTTGCAATCCATTCCGGGTACTTTGCCTGCCTTATAATTCCTGCATTAAGCATTTTCTGTAATTCTTCTTCTATTTGGGAATGGTATGTTGTTGCGATTTTTCTTATCCTTTGTTTAAATTGTCTTACATCCTTGTTAATTTCTAACTTATGACATGCAACTAATAGGTCTATTCCAGGCATCTCATCCATACTCCATGCGAAGATGTCTTTATATTCTCGCAAGAGGTTTACGGTTCGCTCTTCCTCATCTGCATCCATCTTCGTTCCAATTTTCAGCATCTTAGGTTCTTCTTTACTTCCAATATTTACTTCCTTTGTTGGTTCTGTCACATGTAATCGGCCTCGTGTCCCCCATTGGTGTTGATGTTTTCATAACTTTCGCAGGTTTATCTCCTTCTTGCGAAATTTCGCTGGGTATTCCTTTTCCTTCTTTTGCTCTTATCATGTAAACTTTAAATTCTTCTTCTTTCTTTGTTTCTCTTGACATTTTTCTGCGAGATTTTCGCAGCTTTGCACGCCCTTCGTAATTCCTCACTTCGATTTGATAACACAGTATCGCATGATCAGTATCTCCTCTAATTTCTCCAACTCCACTGGGCATAGGAAATTTTATGCATTGATGTAATGTTGATGCTACAGCCTTGATTGCGTGTATCCATGGTCTCCCCAATAGCATGTTATATGGTGACTCCATATCTACCACACATAATGTTACTTGTGTTTCAATCTCTCCTAGCGAAATTCGTACCACTATTTCGCCTTTAGGTTTTGTTATAGATTTTCTAAAGCCATGAATATGATACGCTGGACAAGACATCTCTTCATCCTTGTATCCGATTTTCTTAAATGCATGATAAAATATTATATCTACAGAACTTCATGTATCCACCAAAGTTCTATTCACAACCCATTCTTCCGCAGATCTTGTTGATTTTTCCTTGTTCATTCGTATAGTGGATACCGTGATTACCAAAGGAGATGTATGATCCAAATTTTCTCTTGGTATTTCTGCTTCTGTGAGCGTGATTTTCTGTTTTTCCTAATCCTTCAAAGGTGATTCTTTCTCCACCGTCATAATTTTCTTTCCTTCAAAGTCTCGTTTATGAATCCTTCCTTTAATATCTTCATGGAATTGGTTGATCATCGTTTTTGTTATCGTATTGCACTCCAACTTCCTGTAATTCTTCTTGGCTTTAATCATTTTTCCTTCAATTATTTCACTGACTTGATCGATCCTCTTCTTAACTTGAATACTGATCTTTAATCTTGCTTTTTCTAAAATTTTCAAATCCCAATCCCTGTTTCTAGCGCCATAATGTAGTTGCAGGAAATCCTACATTACACCCCTCACAAGAATTCATAAGAATCAACACATATTTGAAGATTAAGAACAACACTTTTATTGATTAAATCTCAGAAATATTACAAGAAATGGAAGAAATCAAGAATACAACCGCTCTCTTAAACTTTCTCTCTCCCCAAAGCTTTCTCAACTCTCTCAAAATTGATCCTTCCTCCCTTACACTTGTTCAACTCTTTATATAGGAAATTACATAGTGGATGACATCTAAGTTATCCTTTAATTTCGGATCTGACTCGCGATATACTCGCAGTAATTGTAATGTCTTCTTTCACAGATACTCTAATCTTCGCAGGATCGTCATGCTCTTCCCGTGTTTCCTCTACCGTCATCTGTTACGTCATTCTTTGAGTTATTCCGCGACGCTTGCAGTGTGTTGTTGAAGAGCTCGCAGAAATGTCGTTTATAAATTTCGCAAGAGTATTGCTATGGTGATATTCTGATCCTATAACTTTTGCAATTTCCAAAGTTCAATATATCTGCTATCAATACTTTCATACCGACATAATAGAGATAACTTTTGAATAAGTAAGGGATAGTCACAGGTTCACGGACGTAAACAACATATCCCATAACAATTTGCAATATACAAAATCATAAAGATTAAAATTGCAAAAATCATCTTCTAAAAGACTTAGAATTTAAATAAATAAATAAATTTAAAAACAATGAAGATGAAAATCGGTTGGACATAGCTATGTGTACTCACAATAATGGCTATTCCAAACCCTAGTTATTCTTCTAAAAACGTAAAAACAATATTAACTAGACATAATAAAAAACAACTCTAAAAACAAAGAGCAATCACAAGCAATAATCAGAGTTCCGGTACGGAAGCTTCACTGGTTCCAAGACCTTCAAGCTTGTGACTAACTGTATCAACTATGTCTTCGGAGAAGATATCCTCATTGAGAAGATCCTTAACTTGTGACTTCATGAGAACAATGTCAGAATCAACCTTTTTCAACTCAGTTCGTAACAAGTTAAGATCCTTTACAGAGTTCTCGAGCTTCAGTTGAGTCTTCCCAAGATCAGAAATAAAACCATGAACTACTTCAGCAGAGACCATCTCAACATTTTCTAGATCTTGGTGAGAAGACGCATAATAGCATGAGGCACATGATTCGAGTTCGTCAGACTTAACAAGGGTTTTTTTATTCTTCAAAGCAAACTCCAAATAAACTGAATCATCAATTGAATCAGCTGGTAAATCCCAAGAACTTGGAGTAGACCCATCCTTAAAATAGCACAACTAAAGTATACGTACTCTAAAAGAGGCTTGGTATTTATAGGTTTCTCAAGAACCAGAAATTTATGGTTTCCAATTTTGGTCGGTGCCTAGGTGAAAAGGGTACATGCACGTACACAGACTTGCCCTTATACCAAGAGGTCGCGAAGAAGATTGGAAATTTTTTTCTTAGTGAGTAAATAAAAACTTAGTTCTTAAAAATTGTTCTCACAAGAGAAAAATTTAGAGTACCTCAATTTGTCACCCCTTTTTAGAACAAGTAAAACAACATAACAAAATACTCATGCAACAACAAATTTTTGTAAGTGATAAAATAGCTAAGAAAAATAAGAGGATAGCTCGAGAATAAAAAAAAAATTGCCACATAGTATACCTGATTATATCTCACTCAATCAGGATTTTTTGTGAGTGAGAATTCAACCTTGTGATTAATTAGCACAAGTATGAGCCTTGATCTCATTAAATGAACATTGCTTATGGTTAAGCCTATTTTTCCTGATCTTTGGAGAAGAGCCATTATGATGTGAAAAGTTATCATAAAACTTACTATCATAAAAATATGACACATAGCGATGATTCTTACCTGAAGAATTTTGGCCAGAGGGAATTTTCAGCCTGTAGATAATTTCTTTATATCCTTAATTATCCTTTTTTAGGTTGATTTCCATTTTTCCATTGATTCATTCTTCTGGTACCTTTTTCACATCATGAACAACATAATCTCCCTTCTTAATTGAAGAATATCCATGAATTCTTCTCTGACGGAATGGTTTAGGAAGACTGTTTCGCATTTGAACATTTGAGGAACTTGTTGAACTGACTTTCCTGATAGGGTACACATGGTGAGTACTAAAACTAACTGGTTTAGACATACGAATGTCAGTTACACCTTTGAGAATTAAATCTAAGGTGTGTTGAAGACGAATGATAGAATTGTCATTCAACCTAGAATTCCTCTTTTGTTTACCAATCCCTTTTGAATCACAAAAGAGACATACTTTCGTTCATCCTCAGATCGCTACAAACACTGACTTGTAAGGGCCTTAATGTGTTTCCTGCTCTGTTACCAATTGAAAATGCGGGGGTCTAACAAACACACCCAATAATTCGTTTAACAATCAGAGAGGACTTACTCCAATACACTTTCTAGAGAATCAACTAGATAGTCAAACTCAATCTAGAATAAAGTATATCAAAGAGTGTAAATATCTCTAACTCTTAATTCAATTCGCTATCAATAAATAGAAATCTGCGAACCCGATTGAATATAAGAGGAGTTACTTGAACGGTACCAAAGACCAATGTTCAACTGTCAATCAGTGTAAATCAAAAACCAAAGGTTGGATATTCTAATTGATTGATATTAACACACAACCTATGATATTTCAATTATATAAAAAAATATAATGCGGAAAAGAAATAACACAGACACTGGAATTTTGTTAAAGAGGAAACCGCAAATGCAAAAAAATCCCGGGACCTAGTCCAGTTTGAACGCCACACTGTATTAAGCCGCTACAGACTCTAGCATACTACGTACAAATTAACTTCGGACTGTACTGTAGTTGAACCCTAATCAATCTCACTGTAATTCAAGGTACAATTGCGCTCCTTACGTCTCTAATCCCAGCAGGATACTACGCGCTTGATTCCCTTAGCTGATCTCACCCACAACTAAGAGTTGCTACGACCCAAAGTCGAAGACTTGATAAATGTATCACAAAGAAAAGTCTATAGGATTGAATAAATTTGTCTCCCACAGAAATACCCAGGAGTTTTTGTTCTATCTTTTGATAAATCAAACAGGAACCAATTTATAAACCGTACTTATATTACTGAAGAACAACTAAGTATTATCAATATCCTCATAATAAACTTAATCGACTAGCGAAACAAGTTATTGTGGAATAACGAACGATGATACGAAGATGTTTGTGACTACTTTTTTATCTTGCCTATCGGAGATATAAAATATCGAGTCAATTATTTCAATTGATCTTAACACGATATAAACAACAAGATCAGAACACGCAACTATAAATAGAAAAGTTGGGTATGGCTTCACAATCCCAATGAAGTCTTCAAGTCATTAACCTACAGGGTGTCGAGAAGAAGCCTAAGGTTAAAGGAGAATTGACTCTAGTTATGCAACTAGTAACACACAAGAGATGTGGGGATTAGGTTTCCCAATTGCTAGAGTTCTCCTTTATATAGTTTTTAAATCAGGGTTTGCAATCCAAGTTACCTTGGTAACAAATCATTCAATAATCACCATTAGATGAAAAACCTAATTCCACCAAGCTAATATCTTGCAACCGTTAGATCGAACTTAGCTTGTTACACACAAATGAAATGTACCCTCATTTAGGTTTATGTAACCGTACCCAAACGTGTACACCATGTTGGTTCACAAATAGTTAACCGAAGTTAGCCATATGATTACTCTCATATCAACCTTATTCATCTTAACCATAACTAGTTCAACTGACTCAAATGAAACAACTTAAAGAGTTGTTCAATTGCTATATTCTCATAGATTTATACAAGAACACAATTGAAGCAAAATAGGTTTGATTCACTCGAATCAATACATGAACATTATAGCCGTGGTTTTCAAAGATTTCATTCTTTATTGATAAATGTTTAAGTTCATGTACACTACCGATTTTAGAAAGTAACCACTTAAGTACGCGTACTTAAGTAACCGGTTTTGTGAGTTTGGTTTTTCAAACTCAACAGAAATTCACGGACGTGAACTTTCCGCCAGTACGAGTACGCGCACTTAGGTAACTGAATGAGTTGGTTTTGAAATCCAACATCAGCAGAAATTCACGGACGTAAACTTCCGCCAGTATGCGTACGGGTACGCATACTTATCCAGTCTCCTCCAACCATTTTGTATACACACAAGTACACATACTTTAGGTTCCCAATTTTGGACTTATACACAAATGTGAGAACACACACTATGCTTATATCCAAAGAAGGTTACAAAATTCTAAACTTTTTATTTCAATCATTGAAACATTCTTCTATAATGATAATAGCCGTTTTCACACACTATTAGCATCAACACAATTTTCAAGATATTGAAATAATCATTATCGAAACATTCAAAGTCTTACACCAAATGATTGTATCACACAAACCATGTAAGATGTTACTCGGAAATTTTCTCATGATATAAGATGAACTTGGTCGAAGCGAAAGCTTACCAATACATATTTCGAGAAATATGTAAGCGAGATATACTCAACTCGAAATCTCAAATGTGTATATAGAAAACTATATCGCAATACGACTTATTTCTCAATAAAGGAGATAGAGTAGAAATAGACTTTCCAAGTGATAAATGAGTTTAAGTCTCCACATACCTTTTGTCGATGAAGTTCCACAAGCTCTCCTTAGTAATTCTTCGTTTTTAAGTGATAAACGCGTGAAGTCTAAGCTCAACTACACAAACTATATCCTAGTCTGAGACATCTATAAATAGGCTAGAAATCAAGACTTATAGTTTTGATCACTAACATTGACAAACATGCTTGAGATAGCAACGCATGCGAGTTCGACCAAGCAGTGCTCTAACACTTGCACCTTGAATAGGAGACCCTGAAACAAAATTTCAGCTATCACTGACCAGGAGGGTGTTACTCATACGAAGTATAAGTATATTTCAGATTTCCTTACAGACCACTTCAAATCAATTTCTCAAGTGAAAATCCCCCGCTTAACCACTGTCTGGTTACTGACCTATTCAATATTGAAGTTTCTCTCGAGGAAAACATCTCCCACACTACTACTCCCTCTTATGATGAAGTAACCAAAGTGGTTAAGTCTATAGCCATGTGAAAATCTTTTGGCCTGATGGTTTCAATGTGAAGTTTTTTTTCACATCAATGGCCCATTATTGGCAGGGAGATTGTAGAAATGGTTTAACATTTTTTGCAATCTAAGCACATCTTGAATGGAATAAATACTACTTTTCTAGATCTTATTCTGAAATCCGATAACCCGACCACCCTGGCAGAATTTAGACGCATAACTTTGTGCAACATAACTTTCTAAAAGCTACAAAATGGAACCCCACAATAAAGCTTTTTATTTATGCACTAATTCTAAGAAATGTTATTGGATTATGCAGGGAAGTAAGGGTCTCAACAACAACAGCTCAGACTAAAAAATATGTGAGGGTGCTAGCAGTGGTTGAAGCTTGGAAATGGGAGCTTATCATGAAAGAGCCAACAACTATCGTAGACACAAGCAACAACAACCTCATTATATTGACTACATACCTGAAATGGAACATGGAATGGCAGGAAAAATATATTTGGAACAACAAAGAGATTAACTTTTTGTGGTCAGACCAACCTTATAAGTCATTTATTTTTAACTATGTAACTAAGAAAGCCAATCAGGCGACAATTGCGTTGACAAGCAAAACCAATGCAATTACAACCTATAACCTTTAGGGAGACCCTCCTAGCTTTATATTTGATCTTTTGAACAAAGACAAGATCGAGAGCTTAAACTCTCGACAAAATCACTATGTCTAACTCCTTATTTCTTTGAATAATTTTACTTATCGAGAAAAAAAAATGAAAAAAAATAATCCCTAAACACCTTTCACGGCAATAAGAGAGCTACTTATCAGATTCAGCATCTATGGAGAATTCTTCGCAAGCTTCCCAGGCAGCAATAACAGCCGAAATTGATTCCCCAAAAAAGATTATTATTTCTAAAATTGTTCCTATAATTTCTAGAGTTGTTTCCTTATTTTCTATCCACTTCCAAGCATATCCGTCACCTTCTTCTCGAGCTAGTTTAGAAGCACATTCTCGCTCATGAAGATCATCCATCATTCTAGTACGTTTTCTCGAATCAACTTGTGATGACTGGCGTTGGCGTAGAACACCAAAATACAATAGATCATCGACGCATTTACGCTTTATTTCATCTTTAAGAATGTCGTACGATGTTTGAAGCTTCTCAAAATTAATATTTGCATTAGGACCATTAGGACGTTTGTCTGGATGTAATTCTCGGGCTTTGGTTTTATAAGATTTCTTAATGTCTGCATCAGTTATTTTTACCCTTGGATCACCTGATGGTAACCCTAAAACAGCATAATGATCTGTTTCCATCTTAAATTCTATCTTAGCTTAGAAAATTAAAAAAAATCTTATTGTTTATATAGAGATTGGAAATTAGAAGTAGCAAGATATAAGGCTAAGTCCTATGGGTTAGATTTGTCTGCTAGATTAGCCAAAAAGTATTGCAGTTCAAAAAAAAAGGTGTTGTCTATTTGTTAACACTAGTTCTCTCTCTTAGCATTTACTCACAAGTAAACTAGCAGCGAAATAGTTCAGCGCAGCCAAAATCACTTTTTCGCAGAATGGTTCAGCACAACCTGAAATATTCCAAGGTGTCTGCGCTGAATGGAAATGCGCAATGCCTTAGGAATTTAGTATCAACTGTTTGTTGAAATGTCTGGTTACTACTGTGCAAATTTATAGGCACAGATAAATGTAGCAATAGGTTGAAATTATATTTTAATAATGGAAGTCATGGGACAGGTTGTTGCAAAATGCAAAGTTAGAGTGATATGACATATCATTACGATAGTGGCTTGTTGCACGGCATGCATGGTCAAGACCAGGCAATATTATAAGATTTATTACTAGTATGTGGTGCATAATTCACTTTGACAAAACGTAACACTCGATGTAGGAGATTGAAACATTGGGCGAGGAGGAGAGGCTAAAAGTTAAGGGGCATGGTCATGCTATAACACTCTTACAGGCTATAAGAGTACAAATCACTAGCAATCTGAAGTGACAGGAGAGTTGAAAAACGCAATACTGAAGCGAGGAAGTGCTGTTTGGTTCAGCGCTGGTCAAGCGTTGTTCCATCCGGCGCTAGATTCTTGCGTGGCACTGTTTAACGCCCAACGATTGTTTTACTATGCGACTAGCATGCTAAATTGGAACTACCATAACACTTAGGAGGTTATCCTAACTGACGTGGACTGCTAATTTAGCTGGCTAGATTTGAACTACCATAGCACTTAGGAGGTTATCCTAACTTACGTGGACTGCTAATTTAGCTGTTAAATTACCACACCATAGGACTAAGCTTAACCTTAAGATACGAGACTTTCTAAAACTTGGCTACTATGCCCGACCGTTTTGCACATTGCTATAAAATTTGCCTGGTGAAACGGGTTAGGTGTGGAAACTCAGTGCACGTCATACTGTTTTTATGTTTTGGATTTATGTTTGGATTAGGTAACCAATGCGAGGTGTAAACGTGTAGTTCTAATTCTTACACAACATTGTCAAGCTCATTGTAGATCGTTGAGTAATGATTTATATACCGTGGGAGAATCCCAGGTGAATTCCCGAGTGAGACAGTGATGGCCCCATTTCATCCATTCCCCTCTCAGCCGCACGATGCTCCCACGGTGTGTTTCCTGGTTTTTTCTCGTGTCAACGTAGCACTATTGAGATCGTTCAAGACATTGACAATACAACTGCTTTCATATTATAAACTAGGTATCACCGGGGCCTTACGTCCCCGGCTCAACCTCCCATTGTTGCTTAAATCTGCATTTTATATCGGCTTTTAGTCTACAACTTATGTTGCGAAGGTAACTCAATATTTCCTTTATCTTTCTTTGTTTATGCATTCATAAGCCGTATATTTCGTGAACGCATAATAACAGATACCCAAGTATACATTGTAATTGGAATTGGCTTTGTCACCATTTTGTCTGGGGCCTTCGAGCCCCTTGGGTAATTAGTTGTAATTATTGTTTTGGGCTTTAATATTATGACTTAGCTTAAAAAAATTGCCTTTGTCACCAGTACTTAGCTTGTTGTAGATTTGAAGATTCAATTGTTTTTATTTGGTATTTAGGTGATTCAATTACATATAAACTAATCGGTAACACCTAATACCGTCAGTACTAATAGTTCTAGAAAAATATATCTTGAAAAATATTATCTACCCATATTTATCCTTAATTAATTTTAAAATCAATCATCATTACTGAAGATCGAAATGGAAATAAAGAAATCAAAAGAACAGATGAACCCATGTTGGCAATAATAAATTAGTTTAATCTAGTTAGCAATGGTGATAACGATGAGAGAGAAACAAATGAGGTGACCTTTTTCTCTACAAAATACATTTCAATATACTTAGAGAATGATACTGGATAGAAGTGCTCAAATTGGATCAACTCCAAGAAAATTTAAATTGTTGGTGCTTTACTTCGAAAGTTCATTATGGTGGTCTTCTTTAACAAAATAGATGTGATTTCCTTTACATGTGATTGTGACCTAATCTGGTCAAGCTAAGGCGACACTACATTAAGAACATATGGTATAGTGCATATGACCAATATGTCTAAGCTCCCGGTTGAATTAGCTATATCATCCTGCTCAATTTGGAAGTTAAACAGTATTCCAATTTATAACCAACTGTCATTATGAAGATAATTTCATAAACTCAATGATCTTCACATGTCATGGTCATTACAAACGTGGTGTCATTAATGATGTGGTGCATTTCATAAAATACATACCGATATATAAATAAAAATGTAATATTGTCTCATTAAATGCCTAAAATATATCTACATTAATGGAATAAAAAATGTTTTATGTAATACATGCTCATAGGGAAAAAATAATGTAATATTGGTTATGCTTATCACCCAAAGATTGGTATACATGATTAAGAAAAAAAAGATTGGTACGAAATTTCAAACAAAAAGAAATTTGTCAGATTTTTAAAGGAAGAGAGAGAATATTACTACATACTTAAAAGTGTATGTGGTAGCATTTCGTTTCGAGCCGAGTTTGAATAATAAATCATATTTCTTCAATAACATACACGTATTAAAAGACTTGATATTATCAAAACAATATGACAATACTGTAGACAACTAACCAACAAAAAAACTCATTGAGTAATATGGTTGTTTGTAAAAAATTACAGAAAATCATTAACAAAATAACAGACGAAATTTTTTAACCCTTAATAAAAGAGTAAATCAATAATTCCAAGCAAAATAATAATTAAAATCCTTCAAAGAAAATATGAAATCAGTAACATATATGTTGATTAATAGAAGACATGAAAATAAGCATAAAGTTTGACGTAAAACATAGGATGACATTACCTTTTAATCTTACTTGACTTCTGCTAGTCATTTAATCCGAAACAAAATCTATATGACTTTGAACTGCGATTGACTTCCCATATTCTTTCTTCAGTTTTATATACTATAAGACATTCTTTGCGTATTTTCATTCTTTGTCGATCCAAAATTCTATCCATGTTTAGATTGTATTTTTGCTTTAATGTTCTTTGAATATTAACATCCTACGCTCTTGTTTTTTTTTTTTTTTTTTACTTTTCATTCTTTGTAATAGTATTTCCCAGATTCTTCTATTTGTTCTTCAGATCCATGGTTTGGGAAAAGACTCCTATTAACATGTTGTCTATATTTCTTTTAAGTATTTCTTCTTTAAAACAATATATGGAAAACAAAAATTGTCTATTTTTTAACGTTGATTGCTCTGTAGTTCTTTTAGCTTCCGGCCCCCTCATTAGACTCTAAACTTTCTCTGAAATTTTTCCTAAGTAAATAAGATTTTAGCATTTTACTTGTAGAATTTTTTCCTACATTTGTTGATTTCGTCAGTGTCATCCAATTCTAAAAATTGGCTAAACGTAATACCACTCCAGTCTTTGTCTAATTTTTGATATTATTTAAACTTTGTCAGCTCATGTTTTTGTCTTCTCTTTTCATTGTACATATATATGATTCTATTGTAATAAAAAACATTCAAGTGGTTTTTGGTCAGTGTCTCTTAGTCACAGTTTATTCCCTGATGCCTGTGAGTTGATGGCCATAAGGCTCGGTCTAAGAAGATTAGGCAAACAAATGCTTATTAGATTTGTTGTTGTAGTGAAATCTTATTGAAAATGTTAATGTTTAATATATTGATATTTCTTGTAGCAGTAACCATTTGATCCGGTAATTTTAGAAATTAGAAAGGAAATAAATCATGATTATGATTCACAGGTTAAACCTCGTAAAATAACGGTGTCTCCTAAAAAATACGACATCCAAATATAATAATTTAATCTAACAAACACATTATATATGATCGACCAACAATCAGAGTATATATGCACGAGAACGATTGGCTCTCCAGCCAATAATTCTTCTCGAATACAACCAAAACTCCATAAGTCAGCACCTACACCAAGGTTTGAACCCTAAAATGAGTTATGGTGCTTTACAATAAAAAGTATATAAGGCAATAAAAATTATATAAGTATATAAGGCAACAATCAGAGTATATATGCAAGAAAAGAAGCTCAATTTGTGTAACTTCAAGAGGTAAGTGATGGTGGCTCTTCAGTAACTATTGCGCCACCAGGAACCGTCGTCCTAATTATAAGCATAAGCATGCTGCCCCTCAACCAACATAACCTAGTCAAGATGACCATTGTTTTATAAAATCAAAAATATGTTAAATAGATAATCCCGAACAACATCAATTAGATGTCCTGAACTCAAATATATTCCGCTCCACCCGATAAAGATGCTATTAGAGAGGGGAAGTCTTGTGGATTCAACTTCTCTCCGCAACTTTTCAATGTTAAGTTTACTCGAGTTTAGATTATTGGAAAGCTTTAAACAAATTGTTGCCTTTGTCCGCACTTTCCATCTTAAAATAAAATCTCATTATATATAGCAACGGTCATAGTAAACTTCTTCAATGTGTACAATGCATCTCAAGCGCAGTCTCAAAAACACCAACAACCACTAAGCATCTCAAGCGCAGTCTCAAAAACACCAACAACCACTAAGGGTAATATCAAGATACAAAGCATTGACTCGGTCAATATGTACGGGAATCGAACCCACAACCTCATGACTAAAAGCCACGCGCTCTACCTGTTGAGCTAAGACATCCAAGGGGATAGACTACAATACATATCCGCACTTTTTTCTTTTACACTACTACTTCAATCATATTTAAACTGAAGAACATGACTTGGTTGATCATCTACATCTTACCAAGGACAGATCTTCATATGCCTCAAGTCCTGATAAAATATGCATAATGATTATTGAATAAGATAACAGTTGAGAGACATAATTTTCATCATCCTTCGATAATTTTTCATGGTGAGCACATATTATGGACGTTGGAAGTATGCTTACATGTAAGATAGTAGTCCTAGTTAATTCCGAAAATAATAATTTGACTGTCTCTAAATGATTTCCACTGATTTTGTTTAATTAACGTCGAAAAAATTAACCTATCTCACATCGAAAAGGTTTTATATTAAGCCATATATGAGCACCTCTAATCCTGCGAGAAGCCTTTTGTCAAAATCAGGAAAAGGTTTTATATTTCAAATAAGCAGGAACAAATAGCAATTTGGATGACATCATTAAGTAATGCTCAGTAAGGAGATATCAATGTTAACCTAAACAAAAGTCTAATGTAACAACAGGAAACAACCTTTCAGAACAATGAGGCAGTTGTAGTATCTAAAGTATATACAGCAAGAAAATAATGATTCCCCACATTGCCATAAGCTATAGCGACCTTGTGTAGATCGATGAATGTTATCTAGTGATGCTTGTATAAATCAACATGGTTCCTTTTAAACACTTCCCAAACGAAAGAAATTCAAAATGACCATGTCTGCAGACTCCGCACATAGTTGAGAGAAATTTTGATTCCCGGGTTTCTTTAAGATGGAGAGCTTTCATGACTGCATTAATCTAAAAAGAAGGAAATTTCAGAACGAAGATCGACATCGAGGATTACTAAAAGAAGAATAATATTCGGCAGTCCATGTAAAAATTAACACACACAAACTTGTTATCTATTAGAAAGAAGGAAGACTTGCACAATTTGCTTCATCGACAATAAATTCTGCTAGCATTCTAATCATTCAGGAAATTAATGAAGTCCATGGTAGCTAGCTCAAGCTGTCTCATAGGCATTTTAATATTTTAGTGATAAATTAAAATTCAAATGGGAAGAAAAGCTGATGCACAAAATAAGATGAAATCATATTCCCAAATTGAGATAATATCTTACAAAGATTTGGTTCATTTGAACTATAACAACTGCTCCCTGGTTGGTCTCGTGTTCAATCAGATGCAAATATATAAACTCATCATAGCAAGCAAGAATTTCTCTGAGATCAATCAGAAATTACCCGGGAAACTGAGCAACCGGTGAATAGTTGGGTCATTTTTTGTGGCTCTAAAGTAGATTACTTGATTCCTTTTCATCCTACATACTGGAGGGGGGAACCATATACGAACATAAAACACGAAAATCTGGCTTGAGGTAATATTAACGCATTGTTCTTTACAAATATGTTTTCTTAATTTTTAGTAAAATATGTCACTTACCTGCCCCCTTGATAAGTTTCCAAAGGCTGCTTTCTTCAATAAAATCAAAGGCGGTGTTAGAATGCCGGTTGTAGCTAAAATCCAAAAAATAAAATCGCATTTTGTTAAAGTAAATTAATATCAGCAAATGTAAGAGTGTCATTCAGTGTTGACAGATAAAAAAGAAAATCGTACCTGCATGAACTCAGGGACACAATAAGGAAAGATCCCCAGACAAACCCACCATTAATAAACCCCTCAACAATCGCAACAATTAAGAAAATGAAGCAGTGAGAAAGATAACGTTAAGGCCAAACTATTCCGCTGATGAGCAAAAGGAATGATAAAACTGCTAGGACATAAATCTATAGCATAGCGAGACGATATATGGGTCTTTGCAATTATTACTGACCCCCCTGTTGATGGTGGATTTTAGTTTAGGGCTAAAATTGTAAAACCAAATTTAATATGCTGCCACCCTACAAAGGATGAAGCTAATTTAATAGGCTGACGTCCTGCAAAGGATAAAGTCTTCAGGTGATGAATACTTCTCACCATAATAATTCACTGGAGCATGTGCAACCATCCATGAGAATTATAGCCTACCCAGAGCGGAGCATGTAGCAACCATCCCGATTTTATGTAGGTTTACAACATTACCAATAATGCTTTAATTAAAGCCTTGTGTTCGACATGCAAACACCCGTAGGCTACTTGACGGCGGGTTATATTAGCCCCGTTGAGCGCAGGCAAGACTACATGTGCTAGTCCCGCCTGCTAAAAAACAAACAACGGCATATTACATGTGTCGCAAAAACAATCTCAACCGTCCATCTTCGCAGGCATAGATGGAGGGTATAGATATAAATTCAGGGGGTCCAGAGCATGCCGGAATGATCACCGCAGACCCACCTGCACACATAACCCGTTGAACAAGACCAACTACAGTTGGTTGTCCCAAACCGTTCGGCCAAAGAAGGCGTGTCATGCGGCCAAGGTTTCCTTTTAATCGTGAGCGTCCAACTTCGCATGCATAGTTGGACGGCTTAGATTATACCCTAAAGAAAGTAGTGAAGTGATGGTACACCATTGACGGACCCACTTTCTACCTACATGACCGACTCCCTCATAGGCAAGCCATGGAGCAAGAACCGATTGCCCAAACAAGGCTAGGAACGCCTTATGCAGGTTGAGAAGATCCAAAACGATCACGACCATCCAACTTCGCAGGCATAGTTGGATGGCTTGGATCGCTCCCAAATCCATGGAGCAAGCATATACATGCTCACCGTCGGCCATAATCTCTACATGCACAGCCATCCTTCCCAAAAGAGGCGCACGCCACCCAAAACCGATCGCCCAAAGTGGCCGGTCCGAAACCCTAACTAGGATTTGCGGCGTAGAAACATCTCGAGCGTCCATCTTGGTAGGCTTGGATGGAGGGCAAAGACGAAGACTTAAAGGGGACCGAGCATGATAGCATGACCACCATGGGCCCGACTTCACGCCTAGCTGATCGGCCAAGACCGGCAGTGGTCATTATCCTCGGAACGCGCGCCCAAGGGAGGCATGACACGGCCCCTCCATCAGTTCTAATCTCGACCATCCATCATTGCAGGCTAGAACGGGCGACCCATATCGCTCCGATGGATGTCCTGCAGGCATGGACGTGTAGAATGGTGTCACGCCTACCTACTAGACCAATCGGCCACTCCATGCACGCCTCCCAAGGCATAAAACCGTTAGGGTGAAAGAGGAAGCTCACAAGCCTTCCAAACCCTAATCCAACGGTTATTCCTCCTTCAATCTCGTCAGTCCAAGATCGCATGCTTGGATGAATAGCCTAGGAAGGGAGTTAGGTGGCAAACAAGGTATCACCGTGATCACCATCCTCCACACTTCCCCATGGCATAACCGGCCAAGGTGGGTCCCGCTCATGCGACCTCCGAACAACGCCTGAACATAGCTAGTTGAGTCACTTCAACTTGCAATATTTTCATCAAGGTTGTGTAGGCTTCAAATATGTTAAGCATATTTAATGCACCGCATGCATACAATATGCGCCTACAAACAACACGACACTTCACAAGTATCAATTTCCTTCCTGGGTTTTGCTTTCGGGCTGTTTTATCCTTCCGAACGAGCTTAAAACCTAAATATTCTTGCGTTGGGAGATAGGAAATTCTTTTCCGTATGGAATGGAGGGTCGGACCATCAAAATCCGAGTTCGTACTAGAATTATACAACGATTCTAGTGAGAGGCGCTAATCAGAGTTTCTAGTGCAATGATAAACGGTTTCACCTCCTCTCAAGATGCAAAATCTCGACCGTAGAAGGTCACCAAGCTAGCAAGCTTCCCGAGCCTGACTTGCCAAGCCAAAACAACATGCTACATGTTTTCCAAGACACTCGAGATGTTAATCACGTCACAACTGGGGGATGCTTACTGGGGTATTGGTCTGGCGGTTTACAGCGTGCAACGTGCCATCACTAGAACGTGTCAGGAAGACATGGGCGGTTAAGTGAAGATGGGAGAAGTGGGCAGTTCTGATCGTGTGACACTCACACACAACTCCACTCTTCCCTCACTCCACTTCCTCCACTTCCCACGAGAGACGTGAAGAAGGCTTAATAACTTGTATAAATAGGTTCTCCTCCCTATTTCCAAAAACACAAGTCCAGACAACACAGAAAAACCAAGTGTTAATACCATCGTATTCAACACCCAGAGCTTGCCTGCTCAACCTTCTGTTAATAAGTCATAGCCTTCACCTTCATACTCTCAATACCTTCTTCGCTTCCCTCCCTAAGATCAACCTCACATCCTTCACCTGTGACCGAAACAAATCTGGAACGGCTGTGTCTTCGGTTTAGGCCAGAATTGTACAGATTACCTCTCGAATCAAAAGTGCTCATCGTGCAGCACATTTGTTGAAGGTTAAAACTCACTTCTCATCCACACACACCCAAAATTACCAAAAACAGGCAGAAGTAGTTTTCTCCCACAAATAATTGGCGACCACAGTGGGAGGTTAATCTCTCGGTTGTGAAGTCGATTTCTTCAATACCAATTCAATTTCTATGATTTCAAGAATGGTGGATCTTAGGTCTGGGGAAGCAACCAACGATGGAGTTAGCACCGAAAACACTTCTGGTGGCACTGATATCCCAATTACTGGTGTTACAGTGCAACCCGCCAGTGCAACCAATGTGTCTCGTGGAATCGCGTCTTCTATCATCAGTACCAGTGGAGCAAGAGAGAACATTCCAGTAGGTGTGACACCTCCCATTACAAGAGCTAGAGCGGCTACAAATCCAGGCATTTCCTCAAGCATGACACCTCCGTCCGTCACCGTAACGATCGCTACTCCCCTTCGGGGACGAGGATCTGGAGGACACAAAGGAGGACAACCTCCTATCACCATGGTGGACTTGATGGAGAGACAAGAAACCCTCGCTAAAGCTCAGGCAGACATGGAAACCACTCATAAGGAGGTACTCACCTTCCTTAAAACATTAACCGATCGATTACCACAAGAGTTGAGACAGCCCCAAGGGCCAACAAGAAATACGTTCAGCACACCTGGAGCAGGTGCCTCAATTACGCAAGCCTACCTGAACGAAGAGTCTTATACTGCTGACCACACAAGAGAAAGGGACCAGGAGCGTCTTAGGGAAATGAGACGATCATCCAACTTTATTACACGTGAAGATCTGGAGAGACTCCTCCAAAATCGTGGCAAAGAAAATATGATGGACGCGCATCAACACCAGCCTCCATACCCACAAGACGTGCAGCGGATTCCTCTTCCCAGGGGATACACCTCCCCTCAATTCACCCTTTACGATGGTACCGGTAATGCTCGCGAACACGTCTCTCGATTTTTAGAATCCTTAGGAGAACACGAATACAATCACGTTCTCCGCCTGAAGGAATTTTCCAAATCACTTACGGGGAGAGCCTATACGTGGTACAACAACATCGCACCCAACAACATATCAACGCTCTATGGCGGCAATCTTCCACTGGAGTTGATACCTCAAGGGAGAAGCCTCAAGAGGATAATGATTTCCACGCTTCATGTCGAACAAAATCGAGTCACTCTATCATACAATGGTGCATTTCTACCATGCTATGTTGGAGAATCTGCACTTTTGGTCATCCTCTGGAATTCGTGAAGTTATTGAACACTCATCAACGACAGCATCCACCCTGCTGTAAAGCACCAGGCCTGCCAGTAATGAAGAGCCTCATGATGTTCGTGGAAGCATACATCCCACCAACAGGAAATACAATCTTCAGCCTTCCATAAGCAGTTTAGTTGAAGAAGCAAGAGGAAAGCCATCGAGATACAACGTCCTGCGCGTCCAACATCACCAACTCCAACTCCAGCACCCTATGCACAACTTCCGCAATGGTGAAACAACGTCCAAGATATTCCATATCTAGATCGATGGTAACTACATCAGTGAGATAGCTTTCATAATTTGTCTCCCGTAGAAGAAGTAGTTGCTTTACCAAAGGAGTGTGACTGGGACTGCTTAGCACCGCCCATCTCGAAGACATACTCATGAACCTAGCGTGGAAATACCTATCAAGTCGAAAGATCTGGATACTCATAGGTAGGGGACTGTCTTCCCCTTCTCTATTTCATGAAAAAACATCAAGAAAGCCATTGGTTCCAGCTTATCTTTCTAAACGAGACGATCTTTACCGAAGAGTGCCAAGTTCGTGCAAGTTTCCACCACACCTCTCCCTACCAGTTTCTAATAACTGTTGCTGATAATAACCGGGAATGTAAGATGGAGACACATAGATCACGCTTGGGGACTGAGGCTCAGCATGAAATTCCTTCGCCATCAGTCAAGGACTTCTCCAATAGATGGTCAATCAAGAAGCATGTAAAAGGAAAACTGCATCGAAGAAGGAGCCTCTTCAATGCTCACCAGGAGCCTCCTCCATGTTCGGTTCAGAAGCCTGCTTCAACGCTCTTCGTGAGCCTCCAGCATGTTCGCTTCAGAAGCCTGCTTCAACACTCTTAAGGAGCCTCCAACATGTTCGCTTCAGAAGCTGCTGCAACGCTTTTCAGGAGCCTCCAGCATGTTCTCTTCAGAAGTCTGCTTCAACGCTCTCACCAGGAGCCTCCTCCATGTTCGCTTCAGAAGCTTGCTTAAACGCTCTCACCAGGAGCCTCCAACATGTTCGCTTCAGAAGCTGCTTAAACGCTCTCACCAGGAGCCTCCTCCATGTTCGCTTCATAAACCTTCTTCAACGCTCTCACCAGGAGCCTCCTCCATGTTCACTTCAGAAGCCTGCTTCAATGCTCTCACCAGGAGCCTCCTCCATGTTCGCTTCAGAAGCCTGCTTCAACGCTCTCACCAGGAGACTCCTCCACGTTCGCTTCAGAAGCCTACTTCAACGCTCTCACGGGGAGCCGTCTCCACGCTCGCTTAAGAAGATGTTTCAACACTCTCTATAGAACCCGCATTTACATTTGAGCACACAAAGTTCATCAAAGCAGGCACATCAAGCATGCAGGTGCAGGAAAAGTTGAGCATGCAGGCATAGCATGTAGGCGCATGTAAAGTTAAGCATGCAGGCATAACATGTAGGCGCTGGCAAGGTTGAGCATACATGCATAGAATGCAGGCGCAGGCAAGGTTGAGCATGTAGCATGCAGGAAAGGTTGAGCATGCAGGCGCAGGAAAGGTTGAGAATGAAGGCGCAGGAAAGGTTGAGAATGCAGGCATAACATGCAGGCGCAAGGTTGAGCATGCAAGCATAGCATGTAGGCGCAGTCAAGGTTGAGCATGCAGGTAGCATACAGGCGCATGCAAGGTTGAACATGCCTATCAAGCAAGCACAACAATCCCAGATCAAGCAGACGCATGATGAGTCCCACGGTTAAGAGAATTAGGCGGTCCCACATGCATATCAAGAAATCATAGGACATGGACAAAGTTTGAAAACGTGCACACGATGGACCCATGTTCGATCGAAGCATGCACAACTTCCCATGTTTGAAGAAAACATGCCCATATCAGGTTCCACGTTCGATCACGCAGGCGCAGTAGACCCATGAACGAAGCAAGCGCAACAGTCCGTCGATTATGCACAACCCCACGATTGAGCATGTGCAGTAGTCCCTCGATCGAAGCAGGCATAACAAGTTCGACTGAAACAAGCAAGACCTACATCATGCTAGGGGAACGCTCGCCTGCACGCCTCTTAAACGTGACATCCTCTGAGGACAGGATAACCCATCTCTCCTGGTAACATATAACTTTGTCTTATAAGTTTTGTCTTTAAACTGTGACCATCTCATGCCTACCTCGCAACAGTGTAACCGTTGTGTGCTAGGCAGGGGACTTAATGTTGATGGTGGATTTTAGTTTAGGGCTAAAATTGTAAACCCAAATTTAATATGCTGCCACCCTGCAAAGGATGAAGCTAATTTAATAGGCTGACGTCCTGCAAAGGATAAAGCCTTCAGGTGATGAATACTTCTCACCATAATAATTCACTTGAGCATGTGCAACCATCCATGAGAATTATAACCTACCCAGAGCGGAGCATGTAGTAACCATCCCGATTTTATGTAGGTTTACAACATTACCAATAATGGTTTAATTAAAGCCTTGTGTTCGACATGCAAACACCCGTAGGCTACTTGACGGCGGGTTATATTACCCCCGTTGAGCGCAGGCAAGACTACCCGTGCTAGTCCTGCCTGCTAAAAAACAAACATCGGCATATTACATGTGTCGCAAAAACAATCTCAATCGTCCATCTTCGCAGGCATAGATGGAGGGTATAGATATAAATTCAGGGGGTCCAGAGCATGCCGGCATGATCACCGCAGACCCACCTGCACACATAACCCGTCGAACAAGACCAACTACAGTTGGTTGTCCCAAACCGTTCGGCCAAAGAAGGCGTGTCATGCGGCCAAGGTCTCCTTTTAATCGTAAGCGTCCAACTTCGCAGGCATAGTTGGACGGCTTAGATTATACTCTAAAGCAAGTAGTGAAGTGATGGTACACCATTGACGGACCCAATTTCTACCTACATGACCGACTCCCTCATAGGCAAGCCGTGAAGCAAGAACCGATTTCCCAAACAAGGCTAGGAACGCCTTATGCATGTTGAGAAGATCCAAAACAATCACGACCATCCAACTTCGCAGGCATAGTTGGATGGCTTGGATCGCGCCCAGAGCCATGGAGAAAGCATATACATGCTCACCGTCGGCCATAATATCTACATGCACAGCCAGCCTTCCCAAAAGAGGCGCACGCCACCCAAAACCGATCGCCCAAAGTGGCCGGTCCGAAACCCTAACTAGGGTTTGCGGCGTAGAAACATCTCGAGCGTCCATCTTCGCAGGCTTGGATGGAGGGAAAAGATGAAGACTTAAAGGGGACCGAGCATGCTAGCATGACCACCATGTGCCCGAATTCACGCCTAGATGATCGGCCAAGACCGGCAGTGGTCATGCTCCTCGGAACGCGCTCCCAAGGGAGGCATGACACGTCCCCTCCATCAGTTCTAATCTCGACCATCCATCATTGCAGGCTAGAACGGGCGACCCATATCGCTCCGATGGACGTCCTGCAGGCATGGACGTGTAGAATGGCGTCCCGCCTACCTACTAGACCAATCGGCCACTCCATGCACGCCTCCCAAGGCATAAAACCATTAGGGTGAAAGAGGAAGCTCACAAGCCTTCCAAACCCTAAACCAATGGTTATTCCTCCTTCAATCTCGTCCGTCCAAGATCGCATGCTTGGATGAATAGCCTAGGAAGGGAGTTAGGTGGAAAACAAGGTATCACCGTGATCACCATCCTCCACACTTCCCCATGGCATAACCGTCCAAGGTGGGTCCCGCTCATGCGACCTCCGAACAACGCCTGAACATAGCTAGTTGAGTCACTTCAACTTGCAATCTTTTAATCAAGGTTGTGTAGGATTCAAATATGTTAAGCATATTTAATGCACCGCATGCATACAATATGCGCCTACAAACAACACGATACTTCACAAGTATCAATTTCCTTCCTGGGTTTTGCTTTCGGGCTGTTTACTCCTTCCGAATGAGCTTAAAACCTAAATATTCCCTCGTTGGGAGATAAGAAATTCTTTTCCGTATGGAATGGAGGGGCGGACCATCAAAATCCGAGTCCGTACTATAATTCTACAACGATTCTAGTGAGAGGCGCTAATCAGAGTTTCTAGTGCAATGATCAACGGTTTCCCCTCCTCTCAAGATGCAAAATCTCGACCGTCGAAGGTCACCAAGCTAGCAAGCTTCCCGAGCCTGACTTTCCAAGCCACAACAACATGCTACATGTTTTCCAAGACACTCGAGACGTTAATCACGTCACAACTGGGGGATGCTTACTGGGGTATTGGTCTGGCGGTTTACAGCGTGCAGCGTGCAACGCGCCATCACAAGAACGTGTCAGGAAGACATGGGCGGTTAAGTGAAGATGGGAGAAGTGGGCAGTTCTGATCGTGTGACACTCACACACAACTCCACTTCCTCCACTTCCCACGAGAGACGTGAAGAAGGCTTAATGACTTGTATAAATAGGTTCTCCTCCCTATTTCCAAAAACACAAGTCCAGACAACACAGAAAAACCAAGTGTTAATACCATCGTATTCAACACCCATAGCTTGCCTGCAACATTTGCTCGCCTGCTCAACCTTATGTTAATAAGTCATAGCCTTCACCTTCATACTCTCAACACCTTCTTCGCTTCCCTCCCTAAGATCAACCTCACATCCTTCACTTGTGACCGAAACAAATCTGGAACGGCCGTGTCTTCGGTTTAGGCCATAATTGTACAGATTACCTCTCGAATCAAAAGTGCTCATCGTGCAGCACATTTTTTGAAGGTTAAAACTCACTTCTCATCCACACACACCCAAAATTACCAAAAATCGGCAGAAGTAGTTTTCTCCCACAAACACCCCCATATCAGGAGATGAAGAATTGAGACTTTTGAGAAACTTTCCTTTCCAATGATACTCACACTTTTCATGTTCACCCTAACGGAAACCATAAAACATGAAAAACATAGAATTAGCTAATAAAAAAAAATCGAGTAACTAATAAATTAAAATTCATCACTGCAGAAACATGAGTGAAGCTAATTTTTTCTGAAGAATAACACAAATAACACCTGAATGCTAGCATTTTCCAAACTCATGGAACACATGGCATCTTTATGAACCCAGATTTTGTAAAAAACGCGATCCTTCTACGTGCTTCTAGGCTAGTTGGCACACACATTGCAAATTCTTATTCCACTCAAAGCATATTGTGGCACTTGCCCACAGAGACGGGAAAACCAAAAAAGAGTTCTTCACCCTGGGAAGTTTCTAATACCTCCATCATTGTGTCATAACTACTTAAACACCACCACCATCCTCATCACTACAACTATACTCGTATGTTTCAGTCAGAATGGGGTTTCTATACCATGTTATTTTTTTCCCGCAATAAATTTCTTTTTTTATGTTGTGTTCGTTCAATTTACGTGTTTTTTTATGTTTTAAATTTTTTATGTTGTGGCTGCAAATATCAGATTTGTTTCACCTAGAAATAAGTACCTACTGTTGGTCTCTATATCTCGCCAAAATGAATGAGGATTCCTTAACATTATATGGGAGAGTTAGTGAAAGATTCATATCTGATGAGGTATGCCTAATAGATTAGCAGAAGCTTGTCTTTCTGGACAAACTCATCACTGAAACTATGAAAAAATGAAGAAACATCCAGCATATAATCTACAATGATAAGCTACAGAGGCAGGGTGACATTTTTTTATGAATGTTTGGCAAGGAGAAGATTATTTACATAATATGACAGCCATATAGGAGGACCTATATTGTACATCAAGTGACTCACATGGAAATCATTTCTTAACATATTGTATTTTTTGTCTCACTTTCCTGATAATGAGCAGAAGAACGTTCCATGTCCAAGAGAGCGGCTTATAAAGCTTTACCGCTAGAACGTACTTAATTATGCATTTTTGTCAAATGAGTCCATCATATGAATCTAACCTAGAATCATTTCCTCTATGAATTATAAATCCAAGCCAATGATTCCTCTTGGTACTGGAAATACCTCTAATGCAATCATATATGGACTACTGTACATGTATAAATACTAAATCTAGATACCTACTTGAGTTGATTGAATCGAATTCTTTCTATTCAGTATTTCATTTGAATAACAAAACGTACCACAAAGCACTGATCCATAACGCTATCATTTCCATCCTTCCCTTCAAGCTTCGACTTCATCTCGACTCTCCGCTTTGATGTGTTCTGGTCAGTACGAATATCCTGTGCAAGAACAGAAATCAATTAGGCAAACAAATTTTTTGATGCTTCAACACCAAAAAAAAATAAAAAAATCAGTAGAATAATTCGTACTTCCGGGCACAAATACCTCTCGCTCATATATGTCCACACGTCGTCCTTGAGTTTCTCAACACTCTCAGTTGTATCCAATTAGATTTAAATCAACCATGTCATCATATTGCAAGTGTGCACTGCATTAATCCACCACCGACGGGCTTGGCGACATATGGACCTGACAGAAGTTTAGCATTAACCAATACATTATAATAACTGTCGATATAAACCCTAGTGAATTTAAATCAACCATTCATACATTCCGTGAAAGTTTAGTCTCCAAGCTGTGAATACAGAGGGTAGCTTGTCTCCCCTGACACACAAACACATAAACAAAAACCCAAGTGAGTGAAATAATCACATAAAGAATCCATATATATAATTTGAAACAATGCAAAATTAGACAAAAAACACAGATTGCCACGACAACGTACCATGCATATATCTGAATGAGTCCCAATTTATGAATCGACACAGATTTTTGAAAATTATTGAGTTACATGTTACATGAATGTAAAGTACCATCAAAACATAAACAAAGTACCCGAAAGAAGCCTCATTCTTTGCAAGCAGAGTGAAAATAGTCTAATCTATTGGCAACAGATACCGAATAGCTATCCATAGAGTCATAGTGACGAAATTATCAAGGGTATCGATATATCTATGTGGAATCTCATTAATAATTTTTTTAACCAACTCTGTAAGAGATGGCACTATAACCAAACATATTTTGAAACTCATCCTTATTATGGTTTCGCTTACGGTTTTAGAAATGTGTCTTTGCTGATGATTATATGGTTAGTTTACAAATAACCTTGTAAAAATAATTTTCACTATTGTGGGTGTTTTGGTTTACCCTCAGAGGGATATATATCGGTTGTTGTATGGATTCTTCACAATAGGCTAGTGTTACAGGTAGAGATACATACAAAGTTATGGAGTATGCATCAAAAGGCTAACTATCCATATTATGCAATTATTAAAATATCTGTGAGATACCTCGCAGTACCCCTGCAAGTTCTAATGAGAATGTTTTAGTTTTTGCCCCAAAATTTGGTCTGATGCCTAGACAAATAAAGCAATAAAAAAGATTAGAATAAGAAGAAAGCTGGTGTATATGTGGGCATTAGAAAATTAGAAAACAAATTAAAGATCAAATGTTAATTAAAAATACCTTAATAGAATCTGTATCCTATGATAAATCTGAAGTAGGCATTTTCATAAAATGTATAAGTGCAATACAAATCCATCTTCTTGAGTAAGAACAAATTCTTGATCTTCAGTTGATCAGCACAAACATCATCTTTTAAGAATTGATCACTGGGTATCGAATCCAAATTGTCATTTTACAACAACTCCAAATTCTAAATTATTGAAATGCAAAAATCTCATAACCTTTTCGCTTTAAAGAATAAGGCCAGATTTTAGTACCTTTAGGCAGACGCATTACACTCCGTATGGTGAAGAAATAACTCAACAACCTGCAATATAGAGAGAAAGAGCATGATTTTTCAATTAGAGAAAAATGAAGAGAGAAGAAAGTGGATATTATAAAAATGAGTGGAGGGAGAACTTGAGGCAAGCCCAGATGATGTTTACTACGAAAGAATCAACCAAGCTCGAGAAATAACGCGAGGGAAAAGAAACTAATCCATTAAAACTTCAGAACCAAGTCCAGCACCATATCCAATGAATCTATGTAAGTTTTGCACGTATGGTTACTGAAGATGCAGTCAACCATGCTGGTCGAAAATTTCATTACTAATGTGTAAAAATGATCTTTATAGGATCTAAATACCTAACAATGTATTTTCGGTAGTTCACCTATGTACTGCAAAACGTGTAACTACATAATGGCAAGTTCAATGATACTATTAGAAAGGTCCACGGAGTTCCAGTAACAAACTAATATAACGCTAGGACAATTATATGCAAAAGAATCTGAAAGCGATTGTTATTCACATCTAAATTTGGCTTTTACTTAAATTGAATGGGATGTGAACTGCTTTTGTTACTGTCCTGGATATGAAGGATGATTAAGTGACAATTGTTACCATATCCACATAATCCTGTTCTAAAATACTATTTACAATTAGTTTTACCTGACAGATCGAGATAGAGTTTTGAATTTGCGACCACACCAATTTGGGGATGAGTTTTATTTACTGCACCGCTTCTGAGTAAACATAATCAGACTAAGTAAGCCCTCCGAAAATTCAATATCCATTATCCTAACAATTAGTCGGTACAAAAAAATATGGAAATTAAGCTTTCATAGTATGATACATAGCTGAATACATCATGCCTAAAAGTGAAAGAAACCCATGTACTGTAAAAGTAGTTCATTAAGGAAAACGAATAAATAAGCTAAAAATCCATTGTTATACATTGAGCTACTGTGAAAATTGAGACAAATGCCCAATTCCCCAACTAACTTACAGAACTAAAGTTTCACAATTACCTTTGTGGATAGTATAGTGCGGCATTGGTCTTTGCTTCTATCAAGGCTACCTGAGCACAAAAAATTCTCGAGACATACCTTTGGGAAACCCATTATCACACATTCTTGGAAATCTAAGTCTCGTGTGCATAGAAAATTGAACAAAGCTTTAAGTAAAACGGATTGAACTGATGGCAACAAAATTCATTCAAATGGAAGAAGAAAAAAATGCTACCCCAATGGAGGATCCTAAGGATTACCTTTGTGATTTTCCTTGCTCTGCCTTTTCCATCCTTTCCCAGGAAATTTGGGTTCCAATGTGTCAATGACTCCCGAACTTGCTCTTCTTGGTTTATCATCCTGTTATATCGTTTCCACTCCTTAAATGGAAAAACAAAAAGAAAACACATCATTTGGGTATATGGGAATGCAATTACTTAGTTCAGATTTTCCCTCTCTTCCAATCCCAACATATAAAAACATTGATACATTTCTAATACGATGTAAAACAGATTGGAAGATGAACAATACTTTCCTATGTCTAGATTCCAATTCCACGTATGAAATATAAGCATGAAACTTGAACTTGATGGTGCCACTAATATTATTCAAGTAGGGAACGACGGAACGATCTAAAAAAGCTCAAAAACTGGAACCACCAAAAATACACAATATTTATAAACAAATTAATTAGCTAAGAAGTAAGAAGTAAATATGTCAAAATAAGCATATTAACAAACCATCAGAGACCAAGTTTAATTTCTAGCATCAATATATTAGTGTACAGTCAGTAAAGATGCACCCCTTGGACCACATCTTTCTTCTTCTTTTTTTCTCGGAGGAATCTCATACATTAAAAGTTTCAGATTTATACCCATATCTACAATATAATATTGATGTAAAGCCGAGAATAATCAATCATCATTGTTTAGATTTACCTAGTGTAAAAGTATCTTATTTTCCCGATATTAATATGATACACATTCATTCAAGGACTTTTATGCCTCTATTTTAGCCTAAATGAAGCAATAATATCTCAAAGTATTAAAGCCAGTGAAAGTAGAAAGACATGGAGAATGTAATATGCAAAAACCAAATATGGACCACTAAAGGCTTGCATTTGACATGAAGACAACTATTTTCAAATTGGCATAATATATCTTCACTCTGACTCGCCTGAATTCGAAAGAAGACAGCTGCCATAACCATCTTCCATGGACTTGTCACTATTAAGGCACATACTTTCAGCTACCATAAACCCCCACATACTTTAGCAATGAACTCATGTGCATAAAGGAAAGTGATGTAGAATTAATACCAAAGTATTTACCATGCAAATGAATATATACACATGTGAGATGAATGGGAATTATTTTAAAAATATACCCTTCCAGTATTTTGTACTCGTTAATGACTTTTTGCACTCCTCGACCATGAAAAATCACTTTGTTGATGTGATGGGAGGAAATTTGTTCGTCTTAGGTCTTGCGGATAATTTTGAAAGTGATATGTATACCCGTGAATCGGGACTCAATTGACTATCTCATTGATAATTTTGAAAGTGATATGTATTCCATTTTTCGCAGGGGACTCAATTGACTATCTCATTGATATGTATACCTGTGAATCGGGCCTGTGAAGCCTAAGCAGTTCATCTAAAAATAAGACTATACATCAGACTGCTAGCAATAGTATTTTAAGAACAATATGGGCAAAATACACCAAGTCTTAACATCAGAGTGCAGAAAACATGCACTTACCTTTTAGATTCTATAAGATCAGTGCGCTGTTTAGGGTTCTAATCAGAATTTCTCTCTAGATCGCTTGGAGTGTAGTTGTTTTTGTAACATGGCATCAAAAAGAAAAGTCAGAAGAGTAGACAAATTATATCAATTACACAAATGAAACTGAAATGCTATTAATATTAACCAACTTGTTTAGATGGAGCGATTCTTGGTCTTGGTCTTTGGTTGCTCACATGAAACCGTGATCAGCTGCTATAGTTGCAGATTTTCAACCCGACTTTCTTTGCATCGAGGAGTAACAGACTTCGGAATGCAAGTTGGAGATCCTGCCTATCACATAAACTCAGTATCGACCCAAAGACATGCTTCTGGATCGCTGCTATTTTTACATAACACTTTATCTTGCACCATATGATGCTGGAGGTCTACTGCTGGGATTCTCGCATAGAAAATCTCATATGAGAATCATATAGTTTAGTATAAAATCAATTAGCTAAATCAATAATGCAAGGATATAAGCAGCAATTATTAGCTTTTCGAGATCATAAAAATAACTACTACCACAATGTTCAATATTGTACAAATAATAAATTCAAGAAAATCATAAATCTTCATGCTCAGTACTCATTATTCCATAGCTATATTGGATTCCATGTGAAAAATAATGAGATGCAAGGGTATGTAACACGAAAATGTAAGAAATGGGTTAGATTTGTGACCCATGTAGACAACGAACAAAAAATCAGTGTAAAGGTTCAAACTGCGTAAATAATGATTTGCTAATAATAAACCTCTCTCCCAGTAAACTCAATCCTATCCACTTACACCAAAAGGCATCAACCAAGGTGTTCATAGTTAAGTAGAGAAGCCACAAAACCTAAGGGTCATGAGTCCCTCCAATTATCAACACTAACCATGTTCTTCAAAAGCATAATGCACCGGCATACTATTCATTTGTGCACATTCATACCTCAAAAAATAGATTTACCAATCAACATTCAGCTTTAAATATTCAAATAAGTCTTAAAGACCTTACCATGCTTGTCGTCTTTTCAAGTTGATTGTCTGACTCTACATCATTATTCTTCAAACAGTCACCCGATAGTTCCTGTTTGATAACAAAAAATAACAGTCAAATTAGTGTGAGAAACTGGAATTATGTAGCATCAATGGAATTAACTATGGCATAAAGTCCACAATAAGCAACAGGGGCTGATGAAGGTGTAAAATCAACAGAGATAAGAGACGATGAGTTTACCAGTGATTCTAAATAAATAGACTTTGAAATCGGTGAAATAGGGATGGATAATCAAGAAAGAAAAATCGAAACGAAAACCTGAGTCTAAATTAAAACCCAATCCAATTTCTAAATTAAAACCCAACTTTGAAATCTCCTGTTCTTCTTCTGCATCGTCTTCCTCTGCTACATAAATCAATAATTGATAAATCAGTGTTAACCTAATATCATATAAACTGCAGCAATCTCACGTACCATTTTTTTTAAAGAATCTCACGTATCTTATTAGAACACATACAAAGGAGTAACATGTGGAAATCTCAATAAATTAAAACCCAATCTAATATTGATAAATCAGTTCTAGATCGATACCTTTTCAATCATATGTGTTTCCTTTCAGAGAGGAGAGGAAGAAGGATCGGCGGAGAAAAAATGGCTTTTATATGACTCGCATAAAAAACAACGGCTCTGATTTTCTATATATCCAATCGACGGACTCAGTCTACCCCGAGGATCACCCCAAGATAATTTTGTTCACCCAAACTCTATCCCGTAACAAAACCAAACTTTGCTGGCCGTCGGTTGAGAAAAGTCCATCCGGATTATCCCGGCCGCCAGATCATGGTCCCCATTCAATCATGTCCATCTAATGACTCTCAAATCTCATAGTCAAACACCACCTTTTTTTATAACAATGATTCGATAATGCTGGGGGTACCAGGATGTAATCCCGTGAGAGACCGAGTGAAAGAAAAAAAAGTGGACCCCACCCCCTACAATTCTCCAGCAGGGCTGTGAGATACGGGATTTCCTCCGGTTCCCAGCCTTGGTCTTTGTAGCATCATCATCCTTATAAATTATTAAACAAGACAAATGTACAAGTTTTTTTCTTATAAATAAAAATCCCCATGAGCTTCATCATCAGCTGACCTTACAGAGACAAGAGTAACCAAGGATTGAGTAACCTAATAATGAGTAGCGTTTTCAATACAAAATCCTCACGCCCTAAAAATGATGATACAGTATGAGGAAATGAATCATAAATACACAGCACATTTACAGAGTCTGGTAGAGAAGGTGTGACCAATAATGGTAAAACCAAACATTAACCTATTCACCCTCTGGCACCATTGTTGCTTCACTCTGCCATCATCTTTGCCTCAAATGAAGGAGAATGAACTCTTTACAAGAGTGTAAAGAAAAGTACAACACACACAAACTGGGAAACCCGCACCAGAACCAACTAACTGAATGTCTGATTTACTCGTCACTTTTTCTGGGTTCTGCCAGAACAAACTCCGCATATAAATTCTTTAAAGCAATCATAACAGTTGTTATGAGTGGACCCATTATCGCTCCCTGTAAAATAACAGGCAACCGTCATTAGAAACATCTTCAGGATCAGAAGAAAACTAAGATAGGGCGGAGATTCCAGGATTTGTCAAGTTACACTAAAATAGTAAAACAAGCTTCTCATCATATTCAAAAGGATTTAATTGACCATGAAAAATCACCATAAAAAGAAAGGGAATGGGAAAACAAGGAGAAGAAAACCAGTATGAAAGTAAAGAAGGACAAAAAATGCTGCTTATGGGTGAGTGCAAGAGTCGTACGTTAATGAACCTAGAAAATACGTAAAGAACCTAGAAAATATGTAAAAGTAGTGACTTCGAGCGTAAACAGTAAAATATGTAAAAGTAGTAACCGCGAACGTATCAATTCAAGTAAAACAAAAAGGGCAGGGATATAGAGAACTACCTCCAGTGCAGATGGGAACAAGGCCATCCCACCAATAATGCTAAGACCAGTAAGATAAGAACTCTGAAGAGTTGCATCCTCCTGAATTTCAAATGCCCCATATTCTAAGAGTGCCAAGTGAGCCCCTGCTAAGAAAAGAGCCACTATGTATCTACCTTCCATTACCAATTGCAATACCGCAGGGATTGTTGCAACCCAAGATGGAAAAATCGGCAGTAAAGGGCTGAGGAAAGCAAGAAGAGTCGACATATATAAGAAATGTACTTTGTAGAGTCTAAATAAAAGCCATGTTATACACCCTTGATAAATAGCAATCTCCGCTGTAGACAAAAGCACACTTCCGATAGCATGATCAAGAACATCAACACAACGGATTCTTGTTGTTTTCGAAATAGGAAGCATACCCAACACTTGTTCCGTTACTCCACCAGACTCTGAAGTGATGAGATAATATAAAACCCAGAAAAACACCATTGATTGAGATACAAAGTTGAAAAGCCCTGCAGCCCCCAAGACGATTGAGTTGCCAACTGAGAACATTAGACTTGCACTACCACCTAAAACAGACTTACTACTAGCAAAGACACGTTTAGACACGTCCATCCCTTGAACAGCAAACCCTTTTGCCTTGTCAATCAAATCCTCCCTAGTAATAAGTAATTCCCTGAAAATGGCATCCACCTCGGTATAAATCTCCCCCCATTCTCGCTTTTTGATCCGTTCTCTCAGACTCACAAGCTTTATGGTATATGGAGATGGATTCATCAGAGCTGTTGAAGAACCTGATGAATTGACTGCAGTTGGAGCTATCACAAAATGCTTTATCCCGGTTACAAATTCGGTCAGATTATACTGCATTGCATAACTGTCAATCTGCTGTGACACAGTTTCATAGAACTGTGCAGTGTATTTATCCATTAACCCAGGAACGTCATTTTCTTCCATCCATTTTGTAACACCCATCCTCTCCGTGTAATTACTGGTCTGTAAGTGTGACTTCAACGAAATGACAGCGTCTTTCCCTTCGACTCCCATTTTATAAGAAAAGAAAACTCCACCAGCCAAAAATCCAAAAATCATCGCAACAATCAAACCAATAGCCACAATAGTATTCAACCTTTTCAAAATTCCACGTGTTAAACTAGCAGTCATCGCACTCCTGCGGAAACTACTACTCCTAAATGAAGAAACGGCTGACATAGTAGAATCAACATTACCATAAGCAAATATAAATCCAAACCCAAGAAGCAACAAAGCCCCAAAACCCCCCAATTGTTCATACACAATCACAAAAGCCCCAAATGCAACCAACCATCTAACCACTTTAGAAAAACCATTTCTTCTCTTCCCTGATACTTCCGATTTCTTTTGACGCAGTATCGTCCGGATAAACGCATTCCTGATATCAATTAAAGTACCAAAACAAACCCTAAAAACAGCAACAGGAATTGCTAAAATTGTCTCAGTAAGACCTAATTTCAAAGGTTCAGACCAAAATCCAACAAGTGCTTCCTGAATACCTCTTAACGGAATTGAACATAAAACAGCCCATTGTATTGGTCTTAGATATTCCTCTAACAACTTATAAACACCAAACAGTAAGAAAATTGCAAAAGCCAAACCAGCATGAGCCATAGCTATGTATAGTGCTAAACGCACCTGAGGATCTAAACCATTCAAGGCAGATTCTTCTTCTTCTTCCTCCTCATTATCTTCTACTCTTTTCTTCATTGATTTTTTGCTTCTGGGTGGTTTATTGTTCTGTGGTGAAGTTGGATTACTTTGTTGGACTAAATCATCAGGTTTTCTAACTGAAGCAGATCTAAACATATCTTGCCAAGGGAGGTTTGATGGTGAATTAGTAGTATCAGATTTCTCTTTTGAATCATATGGTACAAGTGCCATATTGGTCGAAACCCAGGACTCTCCCTCTTTTTATTAAGATTTTTTCTATCCCTATCTCTGATCACAGAAGTTGTAGTCAGAGAATGGAATGATTTTATTTTGCAGAAAATTATTTGACAGCTATACTCCGAAATGATTGATACAAAGTAATGACAACGTGCAAGTATTTAATGACCAAAATACCCTTAGGTCCACTCCTCGTGGATTTTTGTCTATGAATGAACTGGTAATTTGCCGACACGTTTGCCTGTCAACCCAGAAGATTGAAGAACCGTTGGTAGTTACTCACTGACTGAAAACGAGTTTGGCCTTCTGAATGACAGTTTGGGTTTATTACTCAAATTATCACAATGGAAATTCCGTTCAGAATAAACAATCTTAGAATTTTGTAACTACAGAAACAGCTGAAATCTCTAAGCTCATTGCTTGAGAAAAAGAAAGGAAATGCTTTCGCCAAACTAATGTATCAATAGTTTACTGAGTGGGGTTGGAAACATCTAAAATATCTATCAGAATGGGGTTCTGTATGGACCAAAGGGGACCTGATTTTCTATTTGTGAAAAGGATATGACTCTACAAAGTATGCTTCTTTGTCTTTTTGCTCCATGGCTATTGAATTTCGCCACCAAATGGTATTTTTGGAAGATTTGTGATGAAGGGAGATTTATGGAGAATAAATATATTATTATATTATTATTATTTGTATTTTATTAATGATATTTTTAGTAGAAAAATAATTAAAATTCGGATTTATTAATTAGGGTTATTTTAGAATAATTTAGAAGCTTATTTTAAGAGTTTTAATAAGTTAGGAAAGTTACCTAAAGGTAGTGGATACCTTGGGAAATAAGTTTTTGATATTTCTGTTAAGTTTAGGGTTTGTTTAGGGGGAGTTATCTATATAAGGAGCTCCAACAAACGAAAATTTGAAGACTTTTTGGAATATTAAAACTATGTTTTGATGTTAAACTTTTTTAAACTTTATCTTGATTTTTATTTATAGTCGGGTTCATCCCGAGGTCTAAATAATCATCATATCCATAGTTGTGATTCTTCGGAGTTACGAGGTCTGGATTATCTTTGTTCATAGTCGTTATTCGTAAGAATAATTCGAGGTCTGAACAATTTCTATCGGTTACTTTTTCAATTTTTATTCCGCTGCGGTAATTATCATCTAAAACGCTTCCGAACCGCATCGTTGGTACGGTCGCTAGGTTGATTCTAGGGTTGATAAGATGCTACCAAGAGTACAAATCGGTCGTGGTCGAGGTCGAGGAGGTACTCTAGAAGATTTTAATGAAATAATGGAAGACATCGAAGGTATCTTGGTTCGACATAATATTGATGGTATTTTTGATGATGCTCCTGAAGATGATGAACTTACTGATGAAGTTGTTCCTGGAAATCAAGGAGTGAACTTTGTGATGGCTTCTCATATCTACCATAATAAGAGAGATTTTTTTGAATCAACTTGTGAAGATCCATTTTGGGTTTCCACCATGTCTCATACTTCTTTATGGTGCATAAAATATTTTTTTACAACAACTGTTCATGTGCTCAATTATTTTCAACAACAAGTTACACATGCAGAAAATGGTATCGGCAAGATTCGAGATGACGAATCTTCTCCAACACCGGTAGAATGATGAAAGGAGATTTATGGAGAATAAATATATTATTATATTATTATTATTTGTATTTTATTAATGATATTTTAGTAGAAAAATAATTAAAATTCGGATTTATTAATTAGGGTTATTTTAGAATAATCTAGAAGCTTATTTTAAGAGTTTTAATAAGTTAGGAAAGTTACCTAAAGGTAGTAGATACCTTGGGAAATAAGTTTTTGATATTTCTGTTAAGTTTAGGGTTTGTTTAGGGGGAGTTATCTATATAAGGAGCTCCAACAAACGAAAATTGGAAGACTTTTTGGAATATTAAAACTATGTTTTGATGTTAAACTTTTTTTAACTTTATCTTGATTTTTATTTATAGTCGGGTTCATCCCGAGGTCTAAATAATCATCATATCCATAGTTGTGATTCTTCGGAGTTACGAGGTCTGGATTATCTTTGTTCATAGTCGTTATTCGTAAGAATAATTCGAGGTCTGAACAATTTCTATCGGTTACTTTTTCAATTTTTATTCCGCTGCGGTAATTATCATCTAAAACGCTTCCGAACTGCATCAGTTGGTACCAGCGCTAGGTTGATTCTAGGGTTGATAAGATGCTACCAAGAGTACAAATCGGTCATGGTCGAGGTCGAGGAGGTACTCTAGAAGATTTTAATGAAATAATGGAAGACATCGAAGGTATCTTGGTTCGACATAATATTGATGGTATTTTTGATGATGCTCCTGAAGATGATGAACTTACTGATGAAGTTGTTCCTGGAAATCAAGGAGTGAACTTTGTGATGGCTTCTCATATCTACCATAATAAGAGAGATTTTTTTGAATCAACTTGTGAAGATCCATTTTGGGTTTCCACCATGTCTCATACTTCTTTATGGTGCATAAAATATTTTTTTACAACAACTGTTCATGTGCTCAATTATTTTCAACAACAAGTTACACATGCAGAAAATGGTATCGGCAAGATTCGAGGACGAATCTTCTCCAACACCGGTAGAATGATGAAGGGAGATTTATGGAGAATAAATATATTATTATATTATTATTATTTGTATTTTATTAATGATATTTTTAGTAGAAAAATAATTAAAATTCGGATTTATTAATTAGGGTTATTTTAGAATAATCTAGAAGCTTATTTTAAGAGTTTTAATAAGTTAGGAAAGTTACCTAAAGGTAGTAGATACCTTGGGAAATAAGTTTTTGATATTTCTGTTAAGTTTAGGGTTTGTTTAGGGGGAGTTATCTATATAAGGAGCTCCAACAAACGAAAATTGGAAGACTTTTTGGAATATTAAAACTATGTTTTGATGTTAAACTTTTTTTAACTTTATCTTGATTTTTATTTATAGTCGGGTTCATCCCGAGGTCTAAATAATCATCATATCCATAGTTGTGATTCTTCGGAGTTACGAGGTCTGGATTATCTTTGTTCATAGTCGTTATTCGTAAGAATAATTCGAGGTCTGAACAATTTCTATCGGTTACTTTTTCAATTTTTATTCCGCTGCGGTAATTATCATCTAAAACGCTTCGAACTGCATCAGTTGGTACCAGCGCTAGGTTGATTCTAGGGTTGATAAGATGCTACCAAGAGTACAAATCGGTCGTGGTCGAGGTCGAGGAGGTACTCTAGAAGATTTTAATGAAATAATGGAAGACATCAAAGGTATCTTGGTTTGACATAACATTGATGGTATTTTTGATGATGCTCCTGAAGATGATGAACTTACTGATGAAGTTGTTCCTGGAAATCAAGGAGTGAACTTTGTGATGGCTTCTCATATCTACCATAATAAGAGAGATTTTTTTGAATCAACTTGTGAAGATCCATTTTGGGTTTCCACCATGTCTCATACTTCTTTATGGTGCATAAAATATTTTTTTACAACAACTGTTCATGTGCTCAATTATTTTCAACAACAAGTTACACATGCAGAAAATGGTATCGGCAAGATTCGAGGACGAATCTTCTCCAACACCGGTAGAATGATGAAGGGAGATTTATGGAGAATAAATATATTATTATATTATTATTATTTGTATTTTATTAATGATATTTTTAGTAGAAAAATAATTAAAATTCGGATTTATTAATTAGGGTTATTTTAGAATAATCTAGAAGCTTATTTTAAGAGTTTTAATAAGTTAGGAAAGTTACCTAAAGGTAGTAGATACCTTGGGAAATAAGTTTTTGATATTTCTGTTAAGTTTAGGGTTTGTTTAGGGGGAGTTATCTATATAAGGAGCTCCAACAAACGAAAATTGGAAGACTTTTTGGAATATTAAAACTATGTTTTGATGTTAAACTTTTTTTTAACTTTATCTTGATTTTTATTTATAGTCGGGTTCATCCCGAGGTCTAAATAATCATCATATCCATAGTTGTGATTCTTGAGTTACGAGGTCTGGATTATCTTTGTTCATAGTCGTTATTCGTAAGAATAATTCGAGGTCTGAACAATTTCTATCGGTTACTTTTTCAATTTTTATTCCGCTGCGGTAATTATCATCTAAAACGCTTCCGAACTGCATCAATTTGTCTATGGAGTAGGTAACATTTGGTAGGTTTAGACCATCTGGTGGTGGTTTCCTCTTCCGTTGTTGTTTATCTATTTAAGCCGTCACCCGTCGATTGGGTTATGCCGTGACAAGCCTAATCTACCACACTACAAGCATGTATTGGACCTTAAATCGCCTTGCCTGGGTTAATTGCTCTACAACGGGGGTATTGTTGAATGTAACTCCAATGACAAGGAGATCCAAACAAACACAAGTTATCCAGGACAACAGATACAACCAATTGAACTTGCAAAAATAGTTCAATATCTAAGACATGGATTTATAGTAAAATTGATGAATCACATGAAAACTCTCTTAGACTTGCTGTTAAGCCTTAGTATTAAGCAACTCAAAGGTGGATTAATGGGGCTACTCTGTTAAAGATCACAAACTTTGAGTCTCCAACGAAGACATAAATAAGCAAACAATCGATAAGCTAGAGCCATGGCAAGTAAAATCCAGACTTCTTGTAGTCCACCTTTCAAGTTTACTGTATCGAAGGTTGGTGAACTCTGTAAAGTTCGGCATCCGTAATGGCTTTGACAATCGAATAAATCGTCTCCTGAATATTGTACTTTCAGCAGAAGTCGGAACCCATAGTACATGAATGACAAATACTTCAACCATTGCATGAAAAATGGTATATGCTGCATCAACAAAAAAACGGTAAAAACAACTTTAGTTAGGCACCCTTTAAATGCACTCCGATCTCGTAGAAGAAACTGCAAGTTTATACCTGCACATAATATCCTCCGGTCAAGAGAAACAGCATTAGTACCAAAGAAGCCATCATTCCAGCTCGTTTTATACTTAGAACCGCGGCCCCAAATAGTTCCCCGGCTCCCTAATCGAGTACAATGAAATATCAGCATATATCAGTTAAACATCTCCAGATAATGATAGAAACTTATGTTCTTAGTTGAAGCAATCGCATTAACACTTACTTGGCTTGTAATGACAATCAGTAATATTGCAAATAGTGTCAAGAAGAAGTAAGGAACTGTTTTCTTGAAATCAGCCATGAAGTATAAAATGAGCATGAATCCGGTTGGATAGAATATATGAACCACCATATCACACAATGTACTTGATATGTAGTATGCACTAAGTCTGTACATATCGGCTTTACGTTCTTTCACCAAGTAAACTTTTTCGAATGGGAATACGTATACTGCTCCAAATATCGATGCTGATGTCCAAAAAATGCAAATGTAGAACAACAAACCAACCTGCATTTAGTAAGACATTGACCCATTTTCTTGGTTAGTCATTCTAAAGAACTACCGAAAGTCACACAGATAAAGAAGCTTAATTTGCAGCACTTTACTTGATCTCGTAGTTGCGCTTCGGTCCCAGTCTTGGATTTCCACCACAGGAGTCCAAGTAGAACTGCAACTCCTAGGGACTGCACCAGTCTTAGCTTGTCAAAGTAATCTACACACCTCTCTCTATATGTTCTCTTCAGTAGTATCATAAATTGTTCTCCCCAAGTCATTGTCCAATCTTTTTTAACTTGAATAGCCATCTGAAGATTTGTCGGAGTTGGTGTTGTTCTTTGATTCTCTTTTTCTTTTGGTTCCACTATAGCCTTGTATTTATGCTGTAAATACTAATGATGTACCTCATAGAGAAACCATATGTCAATGAACATTCTAGATCAAACTGTGACTAAACTACAAATCATAATGTAAGCTTGAAGTTAAGAACTCATGCTTACTCTGATTACATCTCTTTCAAATTCAGGAGTTCCACGCGGTGTCTGTAAATCTTGTGGGACACTAATGTCATTCACATGTCCAGTTGATAGATCAAGTAAAAACTCTGCAGGGTTCATAGCGATTTGTGGGACAAATCTTAAAGATGAAAAATACTCCATGGATTCTCTAGCCTTTCCGTAGTAGACTGGGTAGCCTTCCGCTATCAACAAAAGCTTGTCGAACATATGGAACATCCTGCTTGAGGGTTGGTGAATTGTTGTAATTACCGTCCTTCCTGTCTGTGTAAGTGATAAAGAAGAAATGATTTGCTTCAACGATTTTTATTCGGAACAACTACTAACAGATAGCATACAAATATATATTACCATGGCGATGCTTTGAAGTATTCGAAGGAGTCTGTTTGCAGAGGTAGAATCAAGACCTGAAGTGGGTTCATCGAGTAACAAAAGCGAAGGATCTACAAGAATTTCATAACCAATACTAGTTCGTTTCCTTTCACCTCCAGATATGCCTTTCACAAATGCTCCTCCCACTCTTGTGTGACGACATCTGCAATGAAATCAGTCTATCATAATGCAGTTTCAAATCATTCTATTGCAAAATTCCGAACACATTGTCAATATGCACATACCTTTCAAGGCCTAATTCCTTCACAATTGTCTCAACTCTTAAGTACTTCTGTTGTGGGCTCATGTTCCTTGGAAGTCGCAGGGAAGCAGCAAAAACAAGAGTCTCTTCCACTGTTAATTGAGGGAGAAGTAGATCATCTTGCGTAACAAATCCAATCCTGAAAAAATCGTCAAAATTAACAACGCACAAGAGATTCATAGACATATTCCTGTCAATTTAGGCTAGCAAGCTAACCTCCTCTTAAGAGCTGGATTGTATGAAATGTCGTTGTATGTAATGGATCCTTTGACATTATCTTGCAATCTACCACCTATTATCTTGAGTAAAGTCGTCTTCCCGCTACCAGAAGGCCCCATTAAGGCAAGGATTTCACCAGGACCTATACTTCCTGTTATATCTTTCAATATGTGCTTGTGATGCTCTCTTTCCATACGCAATTGCGAGGCCATCTTTAACACCATAGACTTTACAGGGTTACCCGAATAACCTTGTTTGATTTTCACCCTATACTCAACATCTACAAACTTCACACAAGAACAAGCTCAAAACAGAGAAAAATGAGTACATGGTCAAAATGATTGAATATGACGAAGTAAGATCAATATGTACCTTGAGATATATTGGTAGAGGGCGGTCGGAAATGCAGTGTGAAGGGTCTTCTACAATATCGATCTCTGAATTCCTGTTATTTCTCATATAAGCTTGATGGTGATCAGGAATGAACTCAATGTTATGGCCAAAACCATTACTTCCAGCAATTTGCATACTACCCATAGTTGGAGGAGACGATACGACCGACATTTCTTCTACCACTTCTTCTCTCATCATCCTAATCTTGTCTACTGCTGAGCCTCCTCCCCTAGAATCCATGTCTTAAGAATGATGATAAATACTAAGTGCTTTAACATAGATATAATGTTAGTCTCCAAGATTATCTTTCAATATGCATGCTTTCGACAAATGATTCAACTATAACTGACCAAAAAACCTTTGATATCTACACATTCTTTCTAAATAAGTTCCAATAGTTTATGAATATAAGATTTTTCTTGTTGAATCACAAACTTTTTATTGCAAGGAGAAAATATTAATCGGGGCTAATGCAGCTTCACTCGCTCTGTGACATGGACCGTTTTATTGTTGCTTCGCCGGTAAATCAGCTGGCCAAGACATTTACGAGTCCAACTTTGTGCACCCCTTTAAAACCGGGGTGCACATTCCGGCTCTCCCTATTGGAGAATCTTACCGGCTGGAAACCCTATTTTTACTCCAAAAAAAGAGGCAAATCTCTCCGTACTCTCTTTCCTAATATCCATTTCACCTCTTCAGCTAATTTTTTGATCGGCATCTTCAAATAATATGTATTTGATGAAGAGAACAGTACTGTTAATGTCTCGATATTTTTCTTTCTGTTTGAATATTACTCGCATGTTTACTTCTTTGTAAAGAAATTTTGTCACTTATTCAAACTTGTGTTGTGTTTACATACGATTGTACTATATAAATTAAATAAAGTATTTAATAATCTCTTGTTTCTGTGTCCATTTAACCAATCTTCAAGCTTAATCATAATATTGTCATGAAGCAATTTTCTGCTCACATGTCAAGGGATGATTTTAATGGTCTCTTCAGGACGCTGTGTAAGTTTTTTTTCCGAAAGAGACACTGTGTAAGCTTGTAAGTCCATCATATATGTATTTTGAACGATATAACGAAAAAAAAAAAAAAAACTATCGACCCAATTAATTGCTTAGGAATCTGTCGTGCCTTGTCTGTGCTGATAGTGTCAATTCTATCATAGTGCCATTTCCATGTAATCCATACAATTAATGTGAAGTTCAGGGATAGAAAGTGATTGAGAACAGGTGAAGGTTTAATCAAACAGCACTTAAACATACAGTACCCAGAAATATCAATGGAGAACAACAACTTTGATCATCATCAATTGTATTATGAGTTTGTCTATTAGTATTTGGAATCACAATTTTTATGCCAAGTTTAAATCATCTTTGATCTGATCGGTGGAATAAAATGGGGAAGACGATTTCCAGAATCCAGACCGAAAAAAAGAGAGAAACAATACATGGAAACTTGTGTTTTTGAAAATGCTTTTGACTTTTGTTTAAAAGTAAAAACCATCAGCCGTATTGATTCCAAAAGATTCTCCAATAAGGAGAGCCGGAATGTGCACTCGACATTTACGCCCCCGCGACGATCCCCATTCCCCACCATATGAATCATCATTTGGAGCATACCCAAAACTTTTGGGGCCTATTGGATAAGACAAAACCGGGAGTGGAAATAGTGTTTCTATAGTTCCCTATATCCGGCCATTTTTCATAATGACAAAAATACCCTTATCATTTATATATTTTTTATTATTTTCAATAAATTCAAAAAAAAAATCTTATTTTTTTATTTACAAACCTAAGTTCGACTGACAAGTTATAGGCCGAACCTAATTTGTTTAAAACATACGTAGGTTCGGTTAATAACTTGTTAGCCGAATTTGGGCACTGTGAAAACATACCTAGTTCGGCTGACAAGTTTATTGGCTGAACTTAACTCTGTAAATATGGAACTTAGGTTTAATATGGAACTTAGGTTTGACAGATTCGAACAAAAAATAGGACATCCGAACTTAGTATTGTTTTTTCATAAAGTGCAGCTCAACGAACATTTTCGTGTTTAATTATCAGCCGAACTGTTCATCAACACTTTCAAGATGAAAAAAAATGAGAAGTTCGGCTGATAATTTGATTTTATTATCAGCCGAACTTCGTTCTAGAACTGTCGTAAAACTCTGATTTTTTTCGATTTTAAACATAATCAATCAATCGATCATAAGAAAATAGAATTTGGGTTTTGTGGAAAACATTTTATTTTGTATATTTCCTTGTAACGGGAGAAGAAAGAAGGAAAAAAAAAAGAATTTAAAAAAAAAAAGTGAAAACAAAAAAACTTTAAAAAAAATATTAAATTAAAATTAAAATAATTAAAGGTATCTGAGTAACTTAACCACCCATTGTACATCCCTTATCACCCCATGCCAGTTAGGGTCATAACTATGTATGCCCCAAAGATTCTCAGTATGCGCCAAATGATGGTTCGCCATATTTCTTGCATGTCTTAACATTTTTACATCTATTCTATGGGCCGCCTAAAGATGAACCGAGCAGGCGAACACCCAAATTCAATAGTGAAAAATACTAGAACCCCCTACTATATGGGTTCAACATTTACAAGCCCCACAAAATGGATCATTCATTGTCAACTCCATACTTTAAGAAAATGATATTGCTAGGCCCAAAACTTTAAAATTCAGGGCTTATTAATAAAAAAAATTATTTCATAATGCCAAAACTACCCTTTAGTATATATATAGGTTATAAAACTAGGTCTAGCTTTCATTTTCGGTTTCTTTTTCTTTTTCAGTTTCTCTCTCCACTCTAAAGAGATTTTTGGTTTACAAGCAGAGAGATGTTGTTCATGGCGCCGTTCTACGGAGAGGAGGAAAATAATTATCTCAATCGAATCTATGCTATTTTATATACCGATGATATTATAGATTTATACTCGGTTCAATGATTAAATCTTCCAACAATCAAGATTACTTCGAAAGTTTAATTTCTATGTTCGATTAGCTCCGGTCAACAACAAATCGGAAGAACAAGATAAGTTTCTCACCTCCATATTTTATTCTATTTTAAATCTCGCTGTGTTTTAAACAAAATGAATGTTTCAAAAAGTTGATTTACGGTTTCAAAATGTTAATTAATTTTATTTTACTTTGAATTTTCGATCCGATTTATAATCATATTTTAGATCTGTAATCATCTTATCTTTCTCTTAAGTTTGATCTAATTTATTCGATTTTTTTTTTGTGAAATATTTTTTACGGTTCGTCCGTTGAGGTTTGATAAATCTTCCAATTTTTCTCTAAACTTAAATCTGATTTTAGATCCATAATCGTCGTGTCCTAATACCTTTACCCATATGAGATCAGTGAGATCGGATAATTTTAATTTCTTTTACAGTTAGATTTCTTACAAGGTATGTTTACAAATCACAATAATGTTTATATATCATGATTAAGAAGTGAAATTCACTACGTTTGGTAATTAGTTTTTGAACTTATTTATCAAACTCTAATGTTACCTGTTCTTAAAAAATGATTTCTAGTTCAATCTATATTTGATGATTCAACTCTCGTTGCTTCTAGGTACGAATCTTATTTTGGTTTGATTTCAAAACTTTTGTCAATTTTTTTCCGATTATTTGTTGTTCTTGCATGTCCGATCCGAGAATTTGTTGTTTATATTTTGTTGATACTGAGAGGAGGATGAAGAAACAATTATTTTGTTGTTTCAGAAGAACAACTTCAAATCGATGTAGACATGCGCTGTTTTTTGTTACAGTATGCGTAACTTGAGGTTACACATATATATCATGTTGTATTTTTAGCATGGAATTTGTATTTTTCTGTTGTTTTTTGTGAATTTTTTGTGAGTTTTTTTGTTTGATACTGAGAAGAGGATGAAGAAACAATGTTGTTTCAGAAGAACAACTTCAAATTGATGATGTAAACATGTTGTTTTTTGTTTTACAGTATGTGTAACTTGAGGTTACACATATATATCATGTTGTATTTTTAGCATGGAATTTGTATTTTTCTGTTGTTTTTTGTGAATTTGTGAATTTGTTGTGAGTTTTTTTGTTTGATACTGAGAAGAGGATGAAGAAACAATGTTGTTTCAGAAGAACAACTTCAAATTGATGATGTAAACATGTTGTTTTTTGTTTTACAGTATGTGTAACTTGAGGTTACACATATATATCTTGTTGTATTTTTAGCATGGAATTTGTATTTTTCTGTTGTTTTTTGTGAATTTGTGAATTTGTTGTGAGTTTTTTTGTTTGATCAATGTTGTTTGAGAAGAGGATGAAGAAACAATGTTGTTTCAGAAGAACAACTTCAAATTGATGATGTAAACATGTTGTTTTTTGTTTTTGTGAAGTATGTGTAACTTGAGGTTACACAATTGGATGCATGTGTATATGTGTATCTGCAAGTTACACATGCTAATTGAATGTGTAGCTTATAGTTACACATTCTAACTGAATATGTAACTGCTAGTTGCACATGCTATGTGGATCTACTGGTTTGTATCTACGTTATGATTATTTTTGGTTGAATTTACTAGTTTTGTGCTGTCTTTTGTAGGGAAACACATTAGGAAGTTGGTTGAAGATGGATTCATCAGCTGCAAACCAAACCACATACACTCTCTATCTCATGTACGAAGAATGACAAAAGCCAGATTGAAGGGTTTTCACTCTAGATATGGTACGTTATACATAATAATTCACAGTTTTTTTGCTTTTTAGTATTCATAGTGTGTATTTGGCTTCCATCCTGCACTGAACCCTTAGCTAGACTTGTACTTATGGATTAACTATGTCATCATTTCTCAGTAGTATGCAAAAGTATGTGTAACTTCTAGTTACACAAGCTAATTGGATGTGTAACTTCTAGTCACACAAGCTAATTTGATGTGTAATTTCTAGTTACACCTGCTGATTGAATGTGTAACTTCAAGTTACATAGATTTTACTTACATATAGTTTTTACACAAGCAGTTGCCAAATTAGTAGGCCTTTCACAAGTAGTAGTATTGTGTATGATTAAACCTAAGTAGTTACTTGTAATCTTGTATAATAACGCCACTTTTAATGATCCAGGTTCAGTTAGTGATTGAGAATTTAGAGCAATTGTTCCTGAAACAACAAAAACGATCGGCTTGTTGTCAATGATGATCGAGGTTAAAAGTTAATGCTATTGCAAGCAAATCCAGATGCCCCTATATATCTCTGCCTATAGGTAAGTAATGGAAATGGTTTGTTTAAGTAAATGTAGGACTAACTAGTGAAACTACGTTAACCGGTTTAAGTCCATAGCAAGTCCATAGCGAAAGTAGTGTATGGACAACATAATGAAATATACATAATTGTATAATTTTTTAGGAACTGTTAGCTTTTGAAGTTTGACCGCCTTCATACTTTACGGGTACGCAAGCTAATTGCATATAGTAGATTATCTCCAAGAGCATATTCTGAAGTCGTGTAGCTACTAGTTACACATGCCAATTAGATATGTAACTGCAAGTTACACATGCTAATTGAATGTGTAACTGCTAGTTACATGTGCTAATTATATGTGTAAAAGTTTGAGTAAACCTGAAATGATACATAATTCAGTTTATTGGTGTTGGTTGCAGGTGCATGACATTGGTTACGATGGAATTGATATGTGGTAAGTTATGGCTTGAGTCTGAGAACTCAATATTTCATGCTAGATGCATGTTAGGATAAACAGGTGCAGAGTTTCCAATGTATGTTACTATTGCAGTGGATTTGTCAGGAATTGATGATGGTAGAGAATGATGAAATGAGCCATGGTGGTAGCTGTAGGATAAATGTTGTTGAAAGTGTGCATAGTGTTGTGTAAATTTCAATTACACTAGATAGATGCATATGTAACTCCCAGTTACACTAGACAGATGCGTGTGTAACTAAAAGTTACACATGCTAAGAAATTATTGTAAATAAATCTTAAAGTGTAATACATGTATTTTTTTTATTTTTACTTTTTTATGTCTATTTTTTTTATTTGTAACTTCTCATTACACATGCCATATGGATGTGTAACCTTTGGATACACATGTTATATGCATGTGTAACTTCTGCTTACACATGTGTAACCCTTTCATGCCGTACCCATGTGTAACTTCTGGATACACATGCTCGTTGCATGTGTAACTTCATATTACACATCCATATATTATTGGTGGGAGGCGGTGGTGGTTTCCGGCGGTGGTGGTTTCTGCTGCTGATGGTGGTCACTGGCGGAGGTGGTGGTGGCAGTGGTGGTCGCCGGCGGAGGTGTTTGTTGGTGGTGGCGGTCGCCGGAGGTGGTGGTTGGTGGCGGCGGTCGTCGGAGGTGGTGGTTGGTGGCGGTGGCAGTCGTTAAAGATGGTTGTGACATCATGTTTGCTATATTTTAATATTTTGGGTTTAAATTTAAATTTTATTTTATTTGGGGCTTAAAAATATATAAAAGGGTATGGTTGTCTTTTCATAATTTGGGGCCTAGATTTAAACTTCTTGTAATTAAGGGTCTCATATTATGGGTTATCCATGGGTTGAGCCTTAGCCTAATTTTCCCAATTCAATATATAAATATGCAACCTTTGGTTCGGGCCTTAATCATATCCTTGGAATATTGGGCCATTGGCCTTTTCTTTTTATAGGAAATTCTGAATACATTCAAAGCTCCAATTTAACAAGGTTGCTAATGGGGTTATCATTTTGTTTGGGGGTGTACCAATGTACATATAGGACAAAAAATCAATTGTCTTTGGGCAGGTACACTCCCAAGCAAAATGGTACCCCCATTAGCAGCCTTGCAATTTAAAATCGGGATCATTATAAGGTTTCTTTGTCAAATAGACGACAAAGATAAAAGACAATTACATCACCACTAAAGTATTTTCATGCAAATAAATTAACGGATTTTACCAAATCAATCATATCCAACCCAAGCTTCTCAATAAACTAAAAAAATAGAAATATGACTGGTTAAATGGCCATAATAAAGCAACAACACTGTATAAGTCATATGTGTTATGATCACCAAATGATCCAACCATTTCTCAAGGTTTTGGAGAACAATTAAATTATCTAAACTAAGGCGACTAAAAGATGTTATGATTTTTGGAAAGCTCTAAATCGATCTTAATCAGTACGAACGGCCAGAATCGCACGAAATCTTGAACGAAGTCTTTGTATATATTGTCATTGCAGTGTTTTTTATAATGTATTTTGCTGTTAAAGTAGCAAGAGTTGCTAGAGTTGTCGTATATGTTATTTTTGAAGATGAGGTACCTTTGGAAAAACCCAGCTTCCACTTTTTAATCACCATCACTAATTATCCAGATAGGTAGAAGGAATCCAAGAACAATAACCAATGTCGAAATGGGATATGAAACCTAAAAACTAAATTGAAATATTAAAAGACAAGAAATAAAATGCTTCAAAAAAGCAATACCCGACACCTAATAGAGATTTGTTGAAATAAAAATAAAGAATAGTTTGAGAAGTTGTTTATCTGCTTAGATCTACTCCATGAGAGACGATCTGGGAAGAAAAGATATCATACGTTGTTAAGGTTTCTGACCGCATGAATATAAGAAAGAGATAGAAGACCCTTTCAGTTGATTGATTGGCATCACATAGCTTTTCTTGTTGAACCCTTATGGCACTACGCAGTACCCAAACTAAGTTTTAGATTACTCGAATATTGTCATCCAAGGTAATATGATATAAGGATATTATAGAGGCAACAAAATATTAAGTTACCATTTGGATTAGGTTGGGATAGGTACGGAGCCAGAAAACTCATAGGCAAAACATGCTTAAGATAGATAAGAATAGTCTTGACAACTAGCCAACAGGGTAGGAAACTGCATACCCTTACCATGGGATGACTCCGCTCCTAGGATTGGATTTAAAAACATTCGAACCTCAAACTTCTTTTTGACTACGTATGAAATCTAAAAACCAAACTAGAAAAAAGTTTTGTTGGGTTCTCAAAAAAATAAATAACATCCAATCTGCCTGGGTTTGAGAAAAAAAAAAGTCTAATGATTTTTTTCAACAAGGATCTTTGACGTGAAACTTGCTTGTACTTCAATTATAATTGGTAATCAATATATTGGGTAAAAAGAACTAAAACAAGACATCAGAAAGATTTGTTAACGAGGAATCTACAATGTGTAGAAAAATCCCGAGACCTCGTACAGTTTTTAATACGTACGGAATTAAGTCGTTGCAACACTAGCCTACTATCAGACTTCAGACTAGATGTAATTGAGGCGGAATATACTTTCCAAGTGTTTATGGTGGATTTTTGATGGAGGCTAAAATTGTGAAGCCGCATGTACCCATGATGTATAAACAAGAGAATTTTTTATGTCTCTGGCCCGGCATCAGAAGTATAAAATTCACATTTCATATTACGCAAAAGAATTGAAATAAAACCTTGTTACAGGCATCTTCGACCGATCATGTAACCTCCTCACAACATAAATATATACGTCAATATTAGAGCCTCGCCCGACTGAGCTTTCAATATTTTATAGTATATTTTATCATTTTACTGTATGGCTCAGTATTTGCTTTTGTATTCAAAGTTTACTATTTTGAGACTTTAAAACACTACCGGTACTTGTTCCAATACTTCCTAGATGTTTTCTGATTATGCAGAATACATTCAGAACCGGTATGGTGCTTCTACCATCATGTACCTCGTCCTCTAATCAATTTGATGCTCCTAGATATATTGCCTACTAGTATAGAGTGACTCATTAGTTAATTATATTGTTTTATTATCAATTGAATTCATAGAAAATATTCTAGTTTCACCAAAATATGTCATTACTTCAATTTATAGCTTTTATCAGCAGAATTCTGTAAATTAATATTGTTATTCATTTACTTAAGGTTTGTCTTTCTATCAAATTTTGATATTTCTACCATATTTTTCCAAATTTTGCTTCAAATAGCATATGATGTACAAAAGGAATGGTCCATCTATCATTCGGTTTTTACATCATTTAAAATATTTAAATCATCATTTTTTTAATATTTAAAAATCTTGGTCTTTACATCAAATCCTAATTGGTATTTATATCAGAAAATCCTACTTGGTCTTTCCATCAAAATTAGGTCTTTTTGTCAAGATCAAACTCTTCTGAAATATTCCAAAATATGCTAAAGACCAACAAAAATACAAAACAATCAGGGATGGTCTTTGCACCACTGGCCATCATGACCGATCCCATCACTACCAAATGGTCGGTCCTCCTTCTACCTTTCATTGGTTTATACGTCTATCACATTAGGTTTTATTGCCTAATGCTCTGACGAGCATAATTTTAATTTGGTCTAAATAATAATGATTTTATATTGGTTTTGCTACCAATATTTTTCACCGATAAATCAATCGGCCTTGCTAGCAGTACTCAATTGACGTGGCTAGCAATACTCAATTGACGTGGCTAGCAGTATTGCTCTAGATAGCAATATTGCATTGTGTTAGAGCATTGCTTGGTTGAACTCACCAAGTGTTGATATGTCAAGGTTGGTTGTCATGTTTTAGTATTAAAACTCAAAGTCGTTGATTAGATTACTAAAGTCAACTTTGTTAGATTATACTATGAAATCTAGAAATGTTGAGACACACAAGTACTACTCTGAAGACCTGAAGATTCTAAAGACGTATCGACATCAACGAAGAGATCATCCTTCTACCTGAGGTTAGTAATACAAGACTCAACTTGTTTCCATTTCTACATATGTTACTTCCAAGTCGTTTAGAATATTGAAAACATAACATGCCAAGTTATATATATATATATGAAACTCCAGTATTAGAGACTTGATCATCTTATTGTGATCAAAAAGTGTTAAGGAAGAATATACAAGTTGTTTTACAAATTAGTATATTGAATTACGAAGTATAACGTCTATCTTTTGAACTTCGTAATTACGACATAGACATAATCTTTGTAACTTGTTACTAGATTGTGTAATGAACTTAGGATTAATTTCATGCTTAGAAAACTATGCTTGATTACATGAGTTTAAGGAAGTAGACTTACGAACTTGTTTCATAGTTGAAAGAAATCAATGGATCTATAGTAAGACTGGTCCCTATGCATAGGGAATTTCTAGCAGGACCTGTCCCTATTGGGGATCTTTAGCAAGACCAGTCCCTATTGAGGATCTCTAGCATATCCGGTTCCCATGGAAAAAACGAATTCCGATCTCACGTATACTTTAGGGTTTGTGTGATTTTGGAAGTTGGGTTTGCAAATAGGTAAGTTCAAGATTTCGACATTATGAGTAATTTGAACATGTGTACAAATTTTATATTTTATTGTTCAAAGATATTCCTTGATACTCAAGGTGATATCCCAAACAGAAATGTTTGAGAGTCCTTTTGTTAATATTTTTGAATATATATGTTTTGTTTTTCCAGCAAGCAAAAATTTCTCTGGAAGATATATTACTTAAGTATCTTGTATTCTAGATAATATTGAGTTCTAATCCGAGAGGGATTTCAGTATTACAGTTAGATATTGGTTGGAACTAGACAAAACTGAAAATAGGTATTTATTGCATATCTTGAGAATATTTAATTCCTTGGTGTCCAAACTACCTTGATTTATAAATAGTGAAATTTATTCTTCTTACAAACTTATCCGGAGCAGGCTAACAACTACACTTGGTAGTTAGTACTGTAGCCAACTAATAATATTACTTTTAATACTATCTTGGAGAGGAGAGTAACCTAGTTAGGTGGAATTTCTTATGTCCGCTAGTTTAAAGTCTTATGTGGGATGAAGAAGCATCTAGATAGTACCGTTGACCAGAAACTTATTTTTCCAAAAACAAAAAAGAAGTGTATTTTTGGAGAGGATATTGGTTATCTTAATTGATTATATTTTATCTTTAATATTTTTGGAAACAAAATCTGTTAGAATCAATTAATTGAAAAAACACATGTCAACATCTGATTTTTCCCACATGCCCCCATAAAAAAAATGCTCCCATTAAAAATTTATCCGCTAGAATCGACTAATTTGTGATTTTGTCTTTAGGACAGATCCGAGCGTTTATTTGATCTTTCAAGATAGAGGGACGACAGATATTATGCCATGGCCCGGCCTAAACAAAACCTTAACCTAACAAACAACTTGGAAGAGATTTCCTTTATGCAAAAGCAGCAACACGTTGCAGGAGAAAGAATCTTATCAGTTTCCTAATCTAAAACACTCCTTAAAAAAAAATGTTTGGAGATAGACTACCAATTAATGCTTATGGAGTTTGACATGGAAAAGAAAGGCAGTCCAAGGTTCACAACAAATTGTCTTGATCCTTGATCTTGGTCCCTACGTAATCTCAATACCTTATAGGAAAGCATGAACTACCTGTCTTGAAGGAAAGATGGAAAAGTGTACAGGTATTCATATGATCTAACTTAAGTGAAAATATCCTTTTGAGGGCTCATATGAATATATGTGTTTCGTGGTACTCGCTTCTAACTCATGTGCAAAGAAAATTACCGAGTATTTGACTAGATATTTTTGGTTTCATAATTGGAAATAAGAATAGATGATTTTATCATTTTAAGCTACTCGGAAGTATAAAATTCCAATTATTTGAATGCGTCTAGGAGGAGTCAATAGTTGGTACGGAAGCCATCTTCTCCAGTTATCCTAAAAGGAGTCAGCACCCACTCTAACTAAGCTAGATTATACTTCTGTGTGTAGTTATGTTAGCTGATGATAAGGATTATAACAAATTGTAATCTTGGTTAGGTGTTTTCACAATGCATTAAAACACAATCTGCCATTTCTCTTCTAATGATTTCATTTGAATTTGCTGAATTTCTTATGCCTATGAGAGTACTGAAAAAGCGGGGGTCTAACAACCACACCCAATATTTTACTTAGCAAAATATATAGACAACTCCAATATAATTCCAAGAGAATCAACTAGACAGTCAGACTCAATCAATGGAAATATATCCAAGAGTTATATCTCTGTTTCACAATGTAATCAGCAAATCAAACAGACAGAAATCCGCGAGCCTGATTATTATGTGAAACAACTTGAATGGTACCAAAGACCAATGTTCAAGTGTCAAACAATATAATCAACAACCAAAGGTTGGATTCTCTAATTGATTTAACTATGCACAACCTGTGATATTTCAATTATATAAAAAAATATAATGCAGAAAAATCCCGGGACCTAGTCCAGATTTGAACACCATACTGTATTAAGCCGCTACAGACACTAGCCTACTCCAAGTTAACTTCGGACTAGAATGTAGTTGATCCCTAACCAATCTCACACTGATCAAGGTACAGTCGCGTTCATTACGTTTTGAAAAAGAGGGGGTCTAACAACCACACCCAATATTTCATTTGGAAATCTGAATAGATAAACTCCAATATACTTTCAAGGGAATCAACTAGACAGTTAGACTCAAGCTAGAGAAAATTATATCAAAGAGTTTTATATATCTATTTCTCAATTCAATCCGCAATCAGAAAATAGGAATTTGCGAACTCGGTTGAATGTAAGAGAAATAACTTGAACAGTACCAAAGACCAATGTTCAAGGATCAATTAATGTCAATCAACAACGAAAGGTTGGATTTCCCAGTTGATCGATTCAACGGACAACCTGTGATATTTCAATTATAAACAAAGTATAATGCGGAAAAGAAATAACACAGACACCAGAAGTTTTGTTAACGAGGAAACCGCAAATGCACAAAAGCCCCGGGACCTAATGCAAATTTGAACACCACACTGTATTAAGCCGCTACAGACACTGGCCTACTACCAATGAACTTCGGACTGGACTATAGTTGAACCCTAATCAATTTCACACTGATTCAATGTACAGTTGCGCTCCTTACGTCTCTAATCCCAACAGGATACTATGCACTTGATTCCCTTAGCTGATCTCACCCACAACCAAGAGTCGCTACGACCCAAAGTCGAAAACTTGATAAACAATTCTGTCTCACACATACATGTCTATAGGAATAGATAGATAAATCTGTCTCCCACAGAAATACCTACGAGGTTTGTTCCGTCTTTTGATAAATCAAGGTGAACATGAACCAATTGATGTACTAGACTTATATTCCCGAAAAACAGCCTAAAAATATCAATCACCTTACAATAATATTAATCATATGATAGCGAAATAACATATTGTGGAATCACAAACGATGAGACGAAGATGTTTGTGATTACTTTTTATCTTGCCTATCGGAGATTAAATCTCGAGCTAATATTAAATAAGATAGTACTCAAACATGATAGAAACAACAAGATCAGATCATGCAACTATTGAGAAAATAGTTGGGCCTGGCTTCACAATCCCAATGAAGTCTTTAAGGCATTAACCTACAGGGTTTCATGAAAAACCTAAACTTAAAGAAGAATCGACTCTAGCTTATACAACTAGTATCATACATAAGGTGCGGGTATTAGGTTTCCCAGTTGCTAGAGTTCTCCTTTATATAATTTTCAAATCAGGGTTCGCAATCTAAGTTACTTTGGTAACAAAGCATTCAATATTCACCGTTAGATGAAAACATGATTAGATTCAAGCTAATATCTTTCAACTGTTAGATCGAACTTAGCTTGTTATATACAAATGAAATGTACCCTCATTTAGGTTTAATAACCGTACCTAAATGTGTGCACTATGTTGGCTCAACCGTAGTTAACTGAGGTTAGCTATATGAACACTCTCATATCAACCTTATTCATCTTAACCATAACTAGTTAAAATCACTCAAATGAAACTAGTTAAATAGTTGTTCAATTGCTATATTCTCATAGAAGTATACAAGAACACAACTGAAGCAAAATCGGTTTGATTCACTCGAATCAATTCATGAACATTATAGCCACAGTTTGCAAAGAATACATTCCTTAATATATAAATGTATTAGTTTATGTGTCAACCGATTTTAGAACATTAACCACTCAAGTATGCAAACGGGTATGCATACTTAAGTAGCGGTCTGGGTTTGTGTTTGCCAGTATGCAAACGGGTACGCATACTTAGTACACTTCCAAATTCCAGCAGAAATTACCGGACCTATACCTTACGCAAGTATGTGTACCGGTATGTGTACTTGGTACACGGAATTTCACAACTTCAAGTACGCATACGGGTATGCATACTTTAATTCCGGCCGTGGATCACATACATGCAAGAATGCACAATATGTTTATAATCCAATGATGGTTAATTATTCTAAACTCTTATTTCAATCATTGAAACTTTCTTAGAGGATGACAATAGCCTTTTTCACATACTATAAACATCAAAGCAATTTTCAAGTTATTGAAATAATCATAATGAAACATTCCAAGTCTACACCAAATTATTGTATCACACAAACCATGTAAGATGTTACTCGTGATTTTTGCAGGATCAAGATGAACTTGGTTCAAGCGAAATCTTACCAACACATATTCCGAGAAATATATAAGTGAGTTAAACTTAGATTGAAATCTCAAATGTTTATAATAGAAAACTATATTGTAACATGACTTATGTCTCAATATAGGAGATATAGTAGAAATAAACTTTCCAAGTGATAGATGAGTTTCGGTCTTCACATACCTTTTGTTGATGAAGTTCCACAAGCTCGCCTTAGTAGTTCTTCGTCTTCAATTGATGAACTTTGTGAAGTCTAATGCTCAACTACACAATCTATCCTAGTTCGAGACATCTATAAGTAGACTAGAAATCAAGACTTATAGTTTTGATCACTAATATTGACAAACAAGCTTGAGATAGCAATGCTTGCGAGTTCGACGGAGCAGTGCTCTAACAATTTCCCCCTTTATCATTTTTAGTGACAAAACTATCAATACATATGGATTACAAAATAAATAAAGTTTGTAGCTTCTCATCCAAATGCTTGATCTCCTTGGTTCTTCAACATTACTCGAAATCTTTGTCACTTTCAAGTACTCCAATGATTCCAAATGTGTTCAATTCCGCATAATTGTTGTTGAAGATACGTAGCTATAACAATGAGAAAATAGTTGCTCTTAATCATTTTTATACAGTGTCATAGTATCATTATACAGTATTAAAGTCCAATTGTATCACAACTTTGACAACAATACTATGGTGATATATATCACTCTCCCTTAGTCTATACTTCATCTCAACATGAAAACCACTCCCCCTTACATGAATATCTATAAACCACATGTATTTGTAGTGTGAAATACACATTAATTCTCCCCCTTTTTGTCAATATAAATTGGCAAAGGTACGAAAAATAGTGGAATCCTCAAGAAATTTTCATAGAGATACTTCATGACTAAAAGAGAACAACATACCAACTTGTTTAGATGCCATCAAATAGTCGAAGCTAAATGTATTCATTAAGGAGTTTATAAAGATAGAAGATAACCCCTACAATATTCCATAGCCGCATTCCCCACAAAGATTTGGCAATTAAGCACAAGTTTAGTTAAGAACTCCCCCCCCATAAAGTGTCATTCCCGAAAGAACAACAAGAGCGACCTTACTTTTACATGAAAAGAAGGATTTCTTTCGATAATAACAAATCACATAAGAATATGAATTTGTATCCAAAAGTTTCAATTGAATTAACCACAAGGAAAATGATCAATTCAATTGGTCATGCTCAACATAAGAGAACTTATGGAGCAATACAGTATGAGCATAAAGATGTGGATAAGGGAAAGACCAATACTGCGGAATAGTCAAAGATTCATTCTATTTTTCATCGCCATTTGCACAATGACATATAATAGACTTAATCTTTGTAAAAAAAAGTTTATCCTTTCTTCCATCAATATTTGCATAATGACATAAAAGGCATAACTTTTGTAGTTAAAAGTTCATTCTATCTTTTATCAATACTTTCATACCGACATATAATAAAGCTAACTTTGAACAAGTATGGGACGGTCAAGGTTCACGGACGTAAACAACATATCCCATAACAACTTACAATATATAAAACCATAAAGATTAATACTGCAAAGATCATCTTCCAAATAAACTTTAGAATTTAAACAAATAAATCTAAAAACATTGAAAGATGAAAACGTTGGAAATAGCTATGTGTAATCATATTAATGGATATTCCAAACCCTAGTTACCCTTCTTAAAATATGTTAGAGCACTGCTCGGTCGATCTCGCAAGCGTTACTATCTCAAGCTTGTTGTCAAGTTTAGTTTCCAAAACTATAAGTCTTGATTTCTAGTCTACTTATAACTAAGTCTCGGACTAGGATATAAAGTGTAGTTGAGATCTAGACTCCACGGCGTTTATCATACAAAGACGAAGAACTACTTAAGGAACTGGTGGAACTTCATCGACTAAAAGGTATGTGGAGACTTGAACTTATCTATCACTCAAGAGTCTATCTACTCCATCTCTTATCTTGAGACATAAGTCATATTGCTATATATACTTCGATTATACACATTTGCTATTTCGAGCCGAGTTTATCTCGCTTATATTTTTCTCAAAATATGTGTTGGTAAGCTTTCGCTTTGGCCAAGTTCATCTTTACAAGTGACGAAAGTCATGTTGGTTATTTCAATATCTTGAAAATTGCTTTGATAAAAAATAGTGTGTGAATAACCTCTATTTAACATCCTCTAAGAATGTTTCAATGATTGAAATGAGAGTTTAAAATATATAACCTTGAATGGATATAAAAATTGTATGTGTACTCATACGTGTGTAAGTCCAAAATCCTTGAACCAAAGTATGCGTACTTTGATGCTCATGATAACCGGAACAAAAGTCTGCATGCCCGTATGAGTACTGCCGGAAGTTCACGTCCCGTGAATTTCTGCTGGAGTTTGTGAACTGAAAAAAAACTTAAACCGGTACTTAAGTAAGCGTACCGGTATGCATACCTGAGTGGGTTATTTTCTAAAAATGGTTTATTCGTGAACTTAAACTTATATAAACTAAGGAATGCATATTTGCAAACCGTGGCTATAAAGTTCATGAATCGATTCGAGTGAATTAAAATCGTTTTTGATTCGATTGTGTCTTGTATACTTCTATGAGATCTAAGCAATTGAACAACTCTCTAACTAGTTCTTTTGAGTCATTTGAACTAGTTATGGTGAATATGAATATGGTTGATATGAAAGTGCTCATATGGCTAACCATTTGGTTAACTACTGTTGAACCAACTAGGTGTAAACGTTTAGGTATGATTACACAAACCTAAATGAACGTGCATTTTATTTGTGTATAACAAGCTAAGTTCGATCTAACGGTTGAAAGATATTAGCTTGAATCTAATCAGGTTTTCATCTAACGGTGAATATTGAATGCTTTGTTACCAATGTAACTTAGATTACAAACCCTGATTTGGAGACTATATAAAGGAGAACTCTAGAAACTGGGAAATTTTATCCCCACACATCATGTGTGATACTAGTTGTATAAGTTGGAGTCGATTCTCCTTTAACCTTAGGTTTTTATCGAGACCCTGTAGGTTAACAACTTGAAGACTTCATTGGGATTGTGAAGGCAGACCCAACTATTTTCTCTGTAGTTGTGTGATCTGATCTTGTTGTTTCTATCGTATTGAGTACAATTGTAAAATTAGCTTGAGATTAATTTCTCCGATAGGCAAGATAGAAAACTATTCACAAACATCTTCGTCTCATCGTTTGTGATTCCACAATATCTTGTTTCGGTAGTCGATTAAGATTATTGTGAAGTGATTGATAATTCTAGGCTGTTCTTCGGGAGAATAAGTCTGGGTTATCAATTGGTTCCTATTCACCTTGATTTATCAAAAGACGGAACTAAACTTGTAGGTATTTATGTGGGAGACAAATTTATCTATTCATGTAGCCTTTTCTGTGTGATATAGATTTGTTTATTAAAGTCTTCGACTTTGAGTCGTAGCAACTCTTAGTTGTGGGTGAGATCAGCTAAGGGAATCTAGTGCGTAGTATCCTGCTAGGATCATAGATGTAAGGAGCAAAACTGTACCTTGGACCAGTATGATATTGATTGGGGTTCAACTACATTCCAGACCGAAGTTAGTTTGTAGTAGGCTAGTGTCTGTAGTGGCTTAATACAATGTGTGTTCAATTTGGACTAGGTTCCTGGGTTTTTCTGCATTTGCGGTTTCCTCGTTAATAAAACTTATGGTGTCTGTGTTATTCCTTTTCCGCATTATATTTTGTTATATAGTTGAAATATCACAGGTTGTGCGTTTGAATCAATCAATTTGGAAATACGACCTTTGGTTGTTGATTGAAATTTATTGATACTTGAACATTGGTATTTGGTACCATTCAAGTTAATTTCTCTTGTATTCAATTAAAATCGCAGATTTCTATTTGCTTGAGTAAGTATTGAATCGAGAAATTGAGATATACTTTTTATTAAGATTGAGTGTGACTGTCTAGTTGATTGTCTTAAAAGTATATTGGAGTTAGTCCATACATATTGCTAAGCGAATTATTGGGTAAGGTTGTTGTACCCCCACTATTTCAAAATCAAAAGAATAAATTCTCATAAGAATTTTCCTAGACATAAATAAAAAAAAACTAAAAAAAACTTAAACACGATCAACAACCAAAGAACAGACAAGGGTGAGTTCCTCAGATGCTTTATTTAGCTCGTTTTACAGAAACGCAAGGTTCTTTGATGTAATTTCAAGTTGTTCACAAACAACTTCAAAATCTTGAAGAAGATTTCCAACCAGTTGAAGAAACATTTGAACTGAAAGATCTTTTTCATGACCAATTGCTTGAAAGCAAATTATGGAGATGGGTTCTTCATGAAGTTCAAAAACTTTGGCGTTATCAAACATGTCTTCCTCGTTGTATCCTTCCATTGTGCACACAAAAAATCCAAGATAGTCTTGACGTTACCGAACAAGTATATATATTAAAATAAATCCTTAATATATATACAAAAACGTGATTTTTCACAAGGAACCCTTAGGGTCATTTGTAACCATTTGGGAACGGGTCGGGTGCACAAGATTCCTGGTTATGACCCAGAAATCAAAAACTATGGAACCAGAGGAACAAACGTTTAGGAACATGTTTTGCCAGAACAAAAGAAACTAGTTTTGAACATATGACATGATGCTTTGGTTCACAAAGTCGTATATCAACTGTCATTGAGGAGGAACAATCTAAAGTTTTAAACAAAGCATCAGATGGACAAGGCACAACAACTGTCCGAGCAAAGCTCAGAAAGGAGGAACAAAATCAAAACAAAACGTACAACACATACTTTATTTTTTTTTGTTATGTCAAAAATTCAATAGATCAAAGAAAGGTTACAAGATAGTTTAAGAGTGCCAAGGGAAAGAAACCCAACACTCAAACAAACTATTTAAAACGAAAGTATATTACATTTTCAAATTCAATATTACTCAAGAAATACGGCCTACTAACAAATTGTAATTTCACTCCATGATCTAGCAAGCATCCTCGTTTTGCCATAGTATCCGCAGCAAAATTCGCCTCACGAAAATTGTGAAGGAACCTAATAGAATCATACATACTCTTAATATCATACCATCTTTGTTGAGTAAACCAGGGTACATTGTCCGTTTGTAAAGCTATTATCACACTACTAGCGTCTGATCTTATCACAATTTGCCTATAACCCCATTGAGTAGCCCACTCAATACTGAGAAGAATACCATATAACTCTGCCAGGTAGTTTGAAATAACACCCAAACCTATGCACATAGCCCCAACAACTTATGAATTAGCATTTCTCGCCACCACACCAGCCCCCGCTATCCCCGGATTTCCCCTTGAGGCACCATCAGTACACAGCATCAGTTCATTTTGATTTGGAGGCTCCCAATAACACTCAATAGGAGTAATATGTTGCACCATTCTATGACTTACACAGAAGAAGTCCAGCACATTTAGGTCCTCAACAGAGTTGTGCATGAAGCCTTTCATCCTTGCCGAATACTCATGCACCAAGTTGAACACTATTTTTTGGAAAAAAGGCCAGCTGGGATTTTTGTTTTCATAAACTTTCTTATTCCTATTGAACCACAGTTCAGAACGAACCACCAAATTGGTCACCGGCCAAATATCTCTCACAATACGACTACGCATATAATAATTTTTGTAAGAAACAATCAGATTAAAATGAGGTTTAATGTCAAAAATACCTTCCATCCATCTCCAAGCCCTTGTTGCAAAACTGCAGCTCCACAGAACATGATGAAGAGACTCTTCTTCACTTTGACAGACACTACAGTCCGAAGCCAAGGCCAACTTGAATCTACTCTTCACTTTGTCTAAAGTAGCACAAGCTCCATGAACAAACTTCCAATTCTGAGCAGCCAGCGACGGATGAATAACTTTCCTCCAAAGAAGCTTAGCTTCATCCAGAATGGGATACCCAGTTCTAATGATCTCCCTAGATGAACTGACCGAAAAGTAACCTTTCAAGTCCGGCATCCATATTTTCTTATCCCCGCCAGCACATAAACTTGGAAGCCTTTCCTGCGAGACCCCTGCATTTGAAAGAATAGCCAAATGCGCACCTTGCATATTCCAAAAACCCTGCACTATAATATCATTAACCCTGGCAAATCTATCCAGGTCATTACGGTTTAAGAATTCCGCCAAACTCACATTTCCCAACCAAACATCATAATATAACGAAGTTGCCCTCCCATCCCCAATCAAAGATTTGGTATTTTGATCAACAATATTGTAAACCCATCGAATATCCGGTAAGATAGAAGACTTAACTCCATCCAATTTGATTCTCCCATCCATGTAAGTGTATTTAGACCTCAGATATGTCACCCACTTCTTATTCGAATTTTGATATTCCACCACAGTTTCATGAGCAAAGCCCTGTTCATAGTTCGCAAACTAGTGAGACCAAGACACCCTTCCTTCACCGGGCTGCAAATTTTATCATAACCAACTACGAAAGCTCTTAAAAGATTCGAATCTCCCGACCACAGAAAATTGTGAATCACCCGGTCACATTGGTTAATAAACTTTACAGGCCACTTATAGACCGCCATGTTATGTATAGAGTAACTAGAAAGGACAGACTTAATGAGAACAACTCTATCCTGGAAGGAAAGCAGCTTACCTTTTAAGACCGATAGTTGATCCTTAAGTTTGTCCACCACATTGCTGATATGAGCGTATTTCACCGCTCCCGGCATCACCTTAACCCCCAGGTAATGGTTCGGAAAAAAAAGTAATCTCCATGCGTAAGTAATCTGCAATAGAACGACACCTTGTTAAGGACCCTCCCCCAAAATAAATCTTGCTATTTTCCTTACAGACATGTTTCCCTGAAGCTTGTTGGTAAACATCTAACAGTTTCACCAAATTCGCCACACTTTTCATATTTCCTTTACAAAAGATCATAATATCGTCAGCAAAGAATAAATGAGTCGGAGCAATACCATTACGTTTTACCATGTAGTTAATATCCTTATTTTGGAAGAGTTTAGTGATGTTTCTACTAAGGAAATCTTCTATCAAAACAAAGATCAAAGGCGAAAAAGGGTCGCCCTGACGCAAGCCTCTATTAATCTTGAAAAAACCCTTCGGACTCCCATTAAGAAGGATAGAAATATGAGCAGAATTCAAAATTTTGTGAATCCAAGAACACCACACCTCTGAAAACCCATACTTGCGAAACACTTCCATAACAAAAGGCCAACTTACCGTATCAAAAGCTTGCGAGATATCTTAGCTTCAGACCCAGATTACCATCTTTCCTTTTTATGTGCAATTCATTAACCATCTCCGAAGCTAGACTGATGTTCTCGTGAATATTCCTGCCCTTCATGAAAGCAACCTGTTCTTCCGAGACTAGCTTATCCAAGACTTTTCCAAGTCTAGTAGCAAGGATTTTAGTAAAAATCTTGAAAAAGAAATTACTTAAACCGATAGGTCTAAACTTCCTTAAATTATCCGCACCCCTTACCTTAGCAAGCAACAAAATGAGGCTCGAATTAACTCCATTGGGAATGGTTTTATTTGTCCAGCAATAGATAATAGCATCGAACAAATCTTGATGAATCAAAGTGCAGTGTATGTAAAAACACCCAAAGAACCCATCCGGGCCTGGCGCACTATCCGCCCCCAAATCAAATATTGCTTCATGAATCTCCTCCCTAGAAGGAATAACATCTAACATGAGACTCTCCTCCAAAGTAACATTCTCATGATCGTACTCAAATAAATGCTCGTCAATAGGCAGATCAGTCCCATTAAATTTAGACTCATAGTAAGTAACTACATGATTCCTTAATTGCTTCGACTCAGTTATAGTGACTCCCTCATCAGTTACCAACTCTGAAATGGTATTGGTACTCCTTCGAATGTTAATAGAACTATGGAAGTACGAAGTATTACTTGAACCCTCCAATAACCAATTGTTACGCGACTTTTGTTTGAGCATAATATGATGCTGCCTCTGGATATCTTGAACCACTACTAACACATCCTTCATGACATTGAACTTAAAATAATCAAAGTATCCTCATTAGAGTTGCGACTCGCTACTTCAAACTTTAGTTTAGCTTGTTTTAACCTTGCATTAACATTACCAAAAACATGCTGATTCCAAAGCTTCATTGATACTTTCAAACATTTCAATTTAAAAGGAAAGATGAAATCAGGATTACCAAACACTGGGGTATTCCAAGAATCCTCCACCATTCTCAAAAAGTCCTGGTGCGTAAACCACATTTTCTGAATTCTGAAGGAAGCCCGACTTGGTCTTGGGGAAGAAAATGGATAACTGATAAGGGCCGAGTGGTCGGAAACTTCCCTGGGAAGAGCTTTACACAGCCAATTCCAAAACTTAGCCAACCAAGGTTCATTTATAATAGCACGATCCAATTTGCTAATAATTATTCTCCCACCAGACTGCCCATTTGTCCAAGTGAACTTAGAACCCAAAGAGTCCGCTTCGAAAAGATTATTATCCTCCAACTAATCACTGAAATCATTAATACAAGAAATATGAGGTTCTATACCTCCTTTCTTCTCGTAGTTACGAAGAACACAGTTGAAGTCCCCGAAAACCAACCAAGGAGTTATAGTATCCACCGCAGCCAGTTGACTCCAAAGGGTCCTTCTAAATAATTGAATATAACTAGCATGAACAAAAGAAATAAACACCCATTCCGTTTTCACCGTAATGGCCTGCCTAGTTTTATTGATCACCACTAGCTCTTCCAAATCTTCACTCCAAAGGATCCAAAGATTACCCACAGAGCTTGTAGAATTATGAATAGCCTTCCTAACAAAACCAGTTAAATAAAGTCTTGCCATAACCCCTTCTGAGTAAGGAATTTTCGGCTCAGCAATATACAGAATAACTGGTTTAAAAACTCTAACTAAATCCCGCAGTTTCGAACCTGCCTCCACCTTCGCCACCCCATTTACATTCCAATAGAGCACACACATCAGGAAACAATTTTTTTTGTTTAATATTTATCTTTGGATTCTTGATCGGAACCCTTTTTTCAATAACTGGAGGAAAAACCTTGCGCACTCGACTTTCCAACTCATTAAGTTCATAATCCGATTCAACACCCTGGTTAGAAGTCATACGCATACGACTAGACTTTCTTTGTAGTTTTGTACTCTTATTCTCCAATGGTATGTCAGACCATTTAGAGTCTTTAACACCTGCAGCCGCCTTTTCTGGAGAAATTTATTCATCCGAACTTTCAGCCTCCTTGTCTGATTATTGTACTGAGTTGTTAAATCCCAGTTCAGCATTCAAGACCTCGAATTTATTTGGTGAAGTAACAAAAGTATTTTCCGATAAAGAATTATATATTGGAGTGTCCGAAATATTAAGAACCGCAACATCTACAATTTTTTTTGTAGTTTCAATGGGAGTAGAAGTAGAATCAATCTTATCATTACTAGAGTGATTAGTTCTTTCCAATTCACCGCTCGTTCCTGACTTTGCTGACAATAAAGCCTCCACAATTTGAGCTCCAGTAGGAAATAATTCGACCTCTGTATTTTTTATACCCTCTCCATCAGCAGTCTCCCCAACATCATTCCCCTCAAGCACCTTCTCAACATCAACAGTCTCAATGACATTGTTGTCTGTATCAATAATTGCATTGCCTCCAGCTTCAGCTGACTTGTCGATGCCACTAGTACCTTCTTGATTGTCATTCTTCTTTCGATTTCGTGGTTTCTTCTTACCTTTACTACCTGCCACTCCTGATTTGCGTCAGTCTGCGATTCATTTTCCTTTACAGTCTCATCATCCTTTGGTTTTCTTCTACACTCCTTAGTAGTATGCCCAATAATATTGAAGTGTGAGAAGAATTTTGGATGTCTAGGGATATCCACTGTTTGCCAGAAAGTACGACCACCAGCAGTAAGAAGAACCCGGTGCGGAATATGCTTTGCGAAATCCACATCTACCAAAACTGAAGCATAACTTCCAAATTCCATATTTAGAGTTCGTTGGTCAACTACTATTGGATTACCAACTACTTTACCAATTGAAATCAATGATCTTTCTGTCCATAGCTCTGCGTGAAGACCTTTTAGATGCACCCATACCAGAGCATGGGAAGAATTATTTCAGGATCGAAACCAGGGTACGAATCCATTAATCGCAGTTCTTGTTAGTTAACATGCCATTTTTTATTTCGGATTCTTACCCTCGTTTGTTCATCACACAACATAACTACGAAGAAGCCCTTGCTCATGGCCATAAACCTAATTGAATCTGGATTTATCTTCCATTGAGAAATAAGGGTATTCTTTACTTCCACAAATTTCAAACCAGTGAAGTTAAGTCTTGCAATAAAACTATATTCAAATGGTCTACAACCTTCCTGGTAGAAATCAGCTGGGATTACCAAAGATGGTTCTCCATTGATTAAAGTTGGGTTAGGCAAGCTATTAACATCAACAGCCGTAGGTTGAAGAGATTGACATACCTTAACTGTTTCCGCAAAGGATTTAGTATTAGATCCATTTTTAATTGGTAGTACAGGTTCTTCAGCCATCAATAATCTGAGGATTAATCAATGGATCGATCGAAATATGATGGTGATTTTTTTCCCTAAGAAAATCGCCGGACTTTCTCTCTCCAATAACACTCAAGAAGATGATTCTTTCTTGACAAATGGTCAGGTTATAATATGATGAACATAAAGCTCATCAGAGGTACTGATGTTATATTTTTTACTTTCTTGACACAAATCAAAAGCCTTATGTGAAACTTAAAAGAAATTAACAGGAGAAGGAAAAAGTTTACCTGAGCCGGCTGCTTTTCTCTCCTTCTTGATCTTGCGCTTGAGACTGTTGATACAGGTCTTGAGTTCCGTGAAAAAGTGGGGTTCTAACAACCTCACCCAATATTTCGATTAGCAATCTGTATGGATAACTCCGAGTTATTTTCTAGAGAATCAACAAGACTCAATCAATAGAAAATACTCAAGGAGTTATTATCTCAATCTATCGATTTGATTTACTCAAGAAAATATGATTCGCGAGTCTAATCAAAGAGAGATAATTTGGATGGTACCAAAGACCAATATCTAAGTGTCAATCGATTTAAATCAACAACCAATAAGGTCGGATATTTTAATCGATTGAACAACGCACAACTTGTATTATTTCAATTATATAACAAAATATAACGCGGAATAGAAATAACACAGACACCAGAATTTTGTTAATGATGAATCCGCAAATGTAGAAAATCCCCGAGACCTAGTCCAGATTAAACATACACTGTATTAAGCCGCTACAGACACTAGCCTGCTCCAAATTAACTTCGGTCTGGACTGTAGTTGAACCCCAACCAATCTCACACTGATCCAACGTACAGTTATGCTCCTACGCCTATGATCCCAGCAGGATACTGCGCACTTGATTCCCTTAGCTGATCTCACCGACAACTAATAGTTGCTATGACCCAAAGTCGAAGACTTTAGCAAACAAATCTGTCTCACACAGAAAAGTCTACAGGTAATAGATAATTCATCTCCCACGAATAAACCTACAAGTTTTGTTCCGTCTTTTGATAAATCAAGGTGAACAGGAACCAATCGATAAAACCAGATTTATATTCCTGAAGAACAACTCAATTTCATCAATCTCCTCACAGTAAACTTAATCGACGCAACGAAGAAGATTATTGAGGAATCACAAACAATGAGACGATGATATTTGTGACTACTTTTATCTTACCTATCGGAGATAGAAATCTCAATCCAATTATTATAATTGTACTCGTACGATATATACAGCAAGATCAGATCACACAACTACAAGAAAAGTAGTATCGGTCTGGCTTCACAATCCCAATGAAGTCTTTAAGTCATTAACCAGGTTTTAGAATAAGAAAACCAAAGGTTAAAGGAGAATCGACTCTAGCTTTAGAAAACTAGTATCACACAGAATGTATGGGGATTAGGTTTCCCAGTTGCTAGAGTTCTCCCTTATATAGTCTTTCAAATCAGGGTTTGCAATCAATGTTAGATTACTAACAAAGCATTCAATATTCACCGTTAGATGAAAACCTGATTAGATATAAGATAATATCTCTCAACCGTTAGATCGAAAACTTAGCTTTCCATACACACATGTACTTGATGTTTTGAGTTCGTGTAACCGTACCCAAACATGTTCAATGGTTGGTTCAATATTAGTCAACCAAATGGTTAGCCAAATGATAACTTTCATATCAACCATATTCTTCTTCACCATAACTAGTCCAAATGACTCAAATGAACTAGTTAGAGAGTTGTTCAATTCTTATGAGATATCATGTACTACAAGAGACACAATTGAATCAAAAACGATGTGATTCACTCGAATCATTTCATGAACTATAAATCCACGGTTTACAAAAGCATTCCTTAGTAATTTAAGAAAAGTTCACGAACAACATTTTCATACATAACCTCTTGAGTTCGCAGACTCAAGATAACTGGTTAAAGTTAATAAACTCCAGCAGAATTTCTTGGGATGAGAACTTCCGTCATTTCGCGGACTACACCTGAGCTTCAACTTCAGCAGATATTCTCGGGTTCGAGAACTTATGCCAGTTCGCGGAATGAGTTGCTGCTCACGTTCCGGTTCCACTTGATCAACAAAGTTCGCAAACTTCGGTTCAAGTGTTAAGGACTTATACATATATGTGTTGCCATAACAATGTTTATATCCCACAATGGTTATATAGTCTAAACTCTCATTTCAATCATTAAAACATTCTCAGAGGGCGTTATATAGTTGTTATTCACAAACTATTTTTCATCAGAGCGATTTCCAAAGTGATTGAAACATAACATGACTTTCGTCACTAGGCAAAGATGAACTTGGCTAAAGCGAAAGCTTTACCAACACCCATTTCGAGAAATAGATAAGCGAGATATACTCAGCTCGAAATGTCACATGTGCATATTCTTAGTCTGTGTAGTAAAACGACTTTTGTCTCGAGATAGGAGATAGAGTAGATATACTTTTGAGTGATAGATAAGTTCAAGTTTCCACATAACTTTTAGTCGATGAAGATCCACTGGTTCCTTGAGTAGTCCTTCGTCTTGTATGATGATTGCCATGGAGTTCTTGAGCTCAACTACACTTTCTATCCTAGTCCGAGACCTTAGCCATAATAAACTAGAAATCAAGACTTTATAATTTTGATCACTAAGATTGACAAACATGCTTGAGATAGCAACGCATGCGAGTTTGACCGAGCAGTGCGCTAAGAATCTCCCCCTTTGTCAATTTTAGTGGCAAAACTATTAATACATATGGACTACAAAACTTACATAAATAAACTTTGTAGCTACTATTCCACATGCCTAATCTTCAATAATACTCGAAATCTTCGTCACTTCCACGTAGTCCAATGATCCCAAAGGTTGTAAGTTTAGCATCATCGTTGTTGAAAATCCATAGCTATAACAATGAGAAAAGCATTGGTTCTCAATCATTGTTATACAGTGTCATAGTATTATTACACAGCGTCAAAGTCCAATTGTATCACAACTTTAACAACAATACTATGGTGATACTCCCCCCCCCCCCTAGTCAATACTCCATCACACATGGAAACCACTCCCCCTTACATAATGATCCAAAAACCATATGTATTTGTAGTATGAACTACAATTAATTCTCCCCCTTTTTGTCAATAAAATTAGCAAAGGTACAAGAATGAGATCCTAATGAAATTTCCATAAGAGACATTTCATGACCAAAGGTAAATGTTCTATCATCTTGTTTAGATGCAATCATAAAGCCGATGCTAAATGCATTCATCAAGGAGTTTATAAAGATACAAGATAACCCCTAAAAATTCCACAGCCGCATTCCCCACAAAGATTTGGAAATTAAGCGCAAGTTCAAAAAGAACTCTCCCCCATAAGATGTCATTCCCAAAGGAATAACAAGAGAGACCTTAATTTCAAGAAAATAAGGATTTCTTTAGACTCAACAAATTGCATACAAGTATGAATTTGGAATCCAAAATATTCAATCATATTAACCAAAGCAAACCAAGATTAATTTGACTAAATATGCTCAACACAAGTAAACTTATGGAGACTTAATTCATCGATTAGATTATTCACAAGAGAACCCATAAATACTCTAACCGGATTACACAATTAGACTAATCACAAAGTAATCAATTCAATTGTCCACACTCGACATGAGAAAAATCTATGGAGTGCTAACTAAATAATCACACAAGATGATTGATTTAGTTCATTTGGGCTCAACATAAGAGATTATGGAACCCCGGCTAAAATTATCATAGGAAATGACAACCTTAACCGTACATATACTCAACATGAGAGAGCTCATGGAATATAAACTAAATAACCACACAAGTTGATTAATTTAGTTCTTAATGCTCAACATTTTGCATCTTTATGGAACAACCAACCATGCCAATAAGAAATCGACTTAGTCGTATCGTGCTCAACATAAGATACAAGATGGAACCTTCACGGTAATACATATTAATATGGAACAATTAAGCTCTATACTGTGGATAAAAAAACAAGGACCTATTCTATTTTTCCATCAAAGTGACATAATAGACTTTATCCTTGAATAACAAAAGATTTTAACCTATCTTACATCAATAATTGACAATATAGGCTTAACTTTTGTGTTTTGCCAAAAGTCCATTCATTCCTTTATCAATATTTGTATACCAATACATGAACGACTTTACTTTTGACAAAATATGGGACAATCAAGTTCACGGACGTAAACATACATATCCCATAAAAATATTGCAATATATAAAACCATAAAGATTAATACTGCAACCATCATCTTCCAAACCAGTTTAGAATTAAAACTAATAAATCTAAAAACAAGAAGATGAAATCATTGGATATAGCTATGTGTAATCACAATCATGGCTATTCCAAAACACTAGTTATTCTTCTATATAAAATAGAAAACATATAAGATTTCATCAGAAGACTTACTAGTTGTCGTAGATATTTCTCAGAGCATCTACTGAGAATTTCTTCTCATTATTGAAAAACCCATTGATTATGGAATCGTTCAATTCCTCCAAATCTTCAGAAATATCAGTTAACTCACCGAGTTCTCTTCTCAAGTCACGTAGAGTATTCTTGGATAGAGACAAAATTTGTTCATAGTGAGTTATCCTTTCCAAAGAGGAAATGATTTGATATTTTAAACCATTTCTCTTATTGATAAACTCTTTTACCATGCCTCTAAAATTAGCATCAAAAGGACAAATAGAAAAGATGTAGTTAGAGGAAGAACCTTCTCCATTAATTGCAGTCTTCAATTTCTTCACCCTTGAGGAACAAATCCCTTTACACAGATACACATTAGCTGCTTCAACTGCATCCTTGCTTGTGATGCTTCTGATTACAGGAGCCATAAGATTGTATCTTTTCAAGGAAGGAGGAAGTCTATCAATGACTTAAATAGACTTATGACCATCAAAAACCCTAGAAGAAAAAGTGTTCTGAAGTTTAATGATCCATTATCTATATTGTTATGAGAATATTTTCTTAACAGAAATAGATACAAACTTGAGCCACACAAATACGCATATCCTCACTTTTCCAAGTTAAAATGAGGATGTGAACTCTCCTAATGTTAGATAGGAACTTTATGAGCCAAACGCTCTCCATGTTTATCACATAGTGATTTTTCTAGGCTTTTTGTGTAAGCAAGTTTCCTACCTCTTCTGATTCTAGAAGCATTGTTTTTAGGAGGATTGTGTGGATTATCCAGATTCATATTTTGCATGTTCTTCTGTAGTTTGGAAATTCTTTCCATTTTCTTCTTGAATCTCCAACACGTATCCTGAACATGCCTTGCATTTCCACAAAACGAACAACCCAAAGATTCCTGATTTTGTTGAGGTATATTCTGCTTATCGTGGCTGTTACTTTTTATCTTTCCTTGATCAATAGAAGCAACAAGATTCACAACGTCTGCACACTTTCTTTTGTATCCTAAACCACTAGTATTTCCAAAGGGCTTCTGACCAAATAAAATAGCTGAAATTTTATCAGAACTTCCAGATAATATTTGTAGATCATTCTTAAGAGTAGTAATATCTTTCTACTTTAGAACAGTGGTTCTGGTGAGTTTATCGTTAAGACAGTATATCTCTAATTTTTCACCTGGATTCATGATTCTAGTTGCTTCAATGAAGCCTTTAATTGAAGATTTTCTTGAAGGACCTCCTTATTCAAGAAATTGAAAACCTCCGTGTCTGTCTCATATTCTGAATCGAAACTTGAGCATGTAGATGTTTCTGCTGTAAATACTGAGACTTCATTGCATCTATTGGACGTATTCAATCCGTTAGCACTTAAAGGTTTTTCTTTCACAAAATCATTGGTAGTGAGGACAGACAAGGGATGTTTATCACGTCTAATGCTCCTTTTTATGAATTCTTTGATCTTTTATGTTAGAGCATTGCTCGGTCAAACTCGCATGTGTTGCTATCTCAAGCATGTTTGTCACTTTTAGTGATCAAAACTATATAGTCTTGATTTATAGTCTACTATAACTAAGGTCTCGGACTAGGATAGAAAGTGTAGTTGAGCTCAAGAACTCCATGGCGATCATCATACAAGATGAAGGACTACTCAAGGAACCAGTGGATCTTCATCGACTAAAAGGTATGTGGAAACTTGAACTTATCTATCACTCAAAAGTCTACCTACTCTATCTCCTATCTTGAGACAAAAGTCGTTTTACTATATAGACTAAGAATATGCACATGTGACATTTCGAGCTGAGTATATCTCGCTTATCTATTTCTCAAAATGCATGTTGGTAAAGCTTTCGCTTTAGCCAGGTTCATATTTGCCTAGTGACGAAATTCATGTTATGTTTCAATCACTTTGGAAATCGCTCTGACGAAAAATAGCTTGTGAATAAAAACTATATAACGCCTTCTGAGAATGTTTTAATGATTGAAATGAGAGTTTAGACTATATAACCATTGGGGGATATAAACATTGTTGTGGTAACACATATATGTATAAGTCCTTAACACTTGAACTGAAGTTTGCGAACTTTGTTGATCAAGTGGAATCGGAACGTAAGCAGCAACTCGGTCCGCGAACTGGCGTAAGTTCTCGAACCCGGGAATATCTGCTGAAGTTGAAGCTCAGGTGCAGTCCGCGAACTGACGGAAGTTCTCATCCCGATAAATTCTGCTGGAGTTTATTAACTTCAACCGGTTAGCTTGAGTCCGCGAACTCCGTCCGCGAACTCAAGAGGTTATGTCTAAAAACGTTGTTCGTGAACTTATTCTCAATTACTAAGGAATGCTTTTGCAAACCGTGGCTTTATAGTTCATGATTATGATTCGAGTGAATCACATCGTTTTTGGTTCAATTGTGTCTCTTGTAGTACTTGAGATCTTATAACAATTGAAAAACTCTCTAACTAGTTCATTTGAGTCATTTGGACTAGTTATGGTAAAGAAGAATATGGTTGATATGAAAGTTATCATTTGGCTAACCATTTGGTTAGATAATATTGAACCAACCATTGTACACGTTAGGGTACGGTTACACAAACCCAAAAACATCAAGTACATGTGTGTATGGCAAGCTAATTTTTCGATCTAACAGTTGAGAGATATTAGCTTGTATCTAATCAGGTTTTCATCTAATGGTGAATATTGAATGCTTTGTTAGCAAGCTAACATTGATTGCAAACCCTGATTTGAAAGACTATATAAGGGGAACTATAGCTATTGGAAAAACTAATCCCCACACACCTTTCTTGTGTGATACTAGTTTTCTCTAAGATAGAGTCGATCTCCATTAACCCTTGAGTTTTCTCTCTAAACTCGGGTTAACGACTTAAAGACTTCATTGGGATTGTGAAGCCAGACCGATACTACTTATCTTATAGTTGTGTGATCTGATCTTTCTCTTTCTATCGTACGAGTATAATTGTAATAATTGGCTTGATATTTCTATATCTGATAGGCAAGATAAAAGTAGTCACAAACATCTTCGTCTCATTGTTTGTGATTCCTCAATAATATTCTTCGCTGCGTCGATTATGTTTATTGTGAGGTGATTAATGAAACTGAGCTGTTCTTCGGGAATATAAGTCTGGTTTTATCGATTGGTTCCTGTTCACCTTGATTTATCAAAAGACAGAACAAAACTTGTAGGTTTATTCGTGGGAGATGAATTTATCTATTACCTATAGACTTTTCTGTGTGAGACAAATTTGTTTGCTAAAGTCTTCGACTTTGGGTCGTAGCAACTCTTGGTTGTGGGTGATATCAGCTAAGGGAATCAAGTGCGCAGTATCCTACTGGGATCAGAGGCGTAGGAGCATAACTGTACCTTGGATCAGTGTGAGATTGGTTGGGGTTCAACTATAGTCCAGATAGAAGTTAATTTGGAGTAGGTTAGTGTGTGTAGCGGCTTAATACAGTGTATGTTTAATCTGGACTAGGTCCTGGGGTTTTTATGCATTTGCGGTTTCCTCGTTAACAAAATTCTGGTGTCTGTGTTATTTCTTTTCCGCATTATATTTTTATATAATTGAAATAATACAGGTTGTGTGTTGTTCAATTGATTAGAATATCCAACCTTATTGGTTGTTGATTTAAATCAATTTACACTTAGATATTGGTCTTTGGTACCATCCAAGTTATCTCTCTTTGATTAGACTCGCAAATCTTATTTGCTTGAGTAAATTATTAAGTGCATATTTTGCATATATTTAGTGTCGAATCCATGCTAGTATTTACTATATTTACTTGCGAATTATTGTATATTACTCTTGTTTTTCTTTATTTTTGTTTTATTAGGTGAATCATCCAAAAGAAGCGAAGTGGCACTTAATTGTGTAATAAAAGAAGTTAGCCGAAAGCGGAGAAGGGACAAAGACCAAGTGTAACTCGCTCAAATCTAGGAGTACTTGCTATCATCTCAAAGAGGACGAAAATACGAAGCCACCGACGAAAGAATGGAGTCGTTCTGACGTCGCATGAAGATTTTATGGGCATTTGAAGCAAGCAAAGATGCGCGCACAAAATTGCTAAGGGGTGTCCAATGTACGTTAAGGGGCACACACATTTCAAAGGCACCCAGCTAGTTTACTCAGGGATGCCGCTGTCATCTTCTTCATTACATGCAATCACGATTCAGGGTTAATGCAGAGTTGATGGTTGAACTGTGATGGCAGTAAACTCGGGGCTATGGTTAATGGCAACAGAGAATATGGAGTTTGAGTTGAGTTTCGCAGTGAAGTGGCAGAGATAAATAGGTTCTGTTGATTGACTCGAGCAGGAGAATGATCGACCAATGGAGGAAGTAGAGCTCTATGTTGCTGAGAAGACATGGCAGAGAATAAAAATGGCTTGCTGCTATTGTCGATGGAGAACTCGAGCTTAACAGGGACGTGCTGTTGCCATTCTTAATCGACAGTGTTGATGATGTTGTTGATCAGTCGATCTGGTGGTAGTTTCCGTCGTTGGAGCTTATCAGGGTGATGATGTACATTCAAAATGGAGGTCTGTGGTTGCTGATATCGATTGGGAGATGGAGGTTGAACTGTGGCGATAAGGTTTGATGATATTATGGCAGTGATGCTCGGTAATGGTGGTGAATGATGTTGCTGCCATGATGGATAATGAAGACCGTTAGTTGATTGGAGATGAGAGTTGTTGCCAATATAATGAGTTGGATACGTACCACTCATAGCTGCCATTAACAGGGGACCGAATGTATCTCGGTGGTTAATCAATGATGGTTGCTGTTACATCGGTGATGAGTTGATGTATGATAGTGTTGGATTCTTGGAAGTACGTTGATTAGCAGTGACGACGAGAACAAGAAAGAGTTTTTGTTAGATGGCATCGATGATATATGATGGAAGTCGAGCTTTTGTGGTTGGTCGAGTTCGAGAGAAACTCAAAAGATTATTTGCTTCAATCTCAGGGACGGAGTTTGAATGGTTTAGTGATGGCAGTAATGAGTATGGCAAGAAGGATCAGATGGAACTGCGGTTATTGGTGTCGAAAGAAGATACCGCCATGATCGGTGATTTCTGTGTTGTATCAATGAAGATGGATAAGGTCTGGTGGTTATCGGTGATCGGAAAGATGATCGGTCGAGACTGTGTGTGAGAGAACATAGAAGGTGGAGTTATTGATAGGGGATTAAGCTTAATAGACTATGGCAGAAACAGAAGCTCGGTGGAGTATGAGAACATGAGTTCGAGTTCCCGGGAGAGCAAACCACGGTAGTGAGTTTGAATTTGAGTTAAAAGAGAGGAAAGTTTACGTACGGGAAACCAAGCCGTGATAGAAAGAATAAAATTGGTTCAAAAGATCCAGGAGACTTTACGTACGGGAAACCAAGCCGTGATAGAAAGTAAGAAAATTATGAAAAGTTCCAGGAGAACTTCCGTACGGGAAATCCCATCCGTATATAAGAAGAAGAAATGCACTGTTAGTTTCAGCCAACTGACATGCCAGTTTCTGTTAAGAAAACAGTTAATGGGCTGGGCCTCTGCCACTTGCGCAAGCCTATTCACAATTCTCAAGCCACTTTGGGACGGCCAGACTTGGACGTATGTTGTTTTCGGAAGTTTTGGTGAGTTTTGGCAACCTTTTAGCACCGGATTTAATGTACGGGCACAACTACAATTGGGACACCTATATAAGAGAACTTCTAATATTTTTGGGAATCAATCTTTTAATCTTTTAATCAAGTTTTGGTGAGAAGAACACAAGGGAGAAAAGCTAGGGTTTTGGAGCAATTCATCACCGTAACTATTTCTTTACCATTTTATTATATGAAACTCATGGGTTTTGTTAATCCCATGAGTATCTAAACTTCTTAGTGATTGGGGATGAATTCTAAGTTCTTGACACGATTTAAGTTATTATATAAATCTATTTTGAAGTTCTTCACATGATTATTGATTGTTTATACTAATTAGACATTTATGATTAATTGATAGATTGTTTAGGTGGCCAACTGAATTAATTTGTTGATTCAATCAAATGCTAGTATTGAGTTAAGAGATAAGTAATAGTCGAATAATTCATACAAAAGTAGAGAACACAAGACCTTGCAGAGGGATTCTGTGTAGCGATTGTGTATATAAACAACACTAGAAAGTGAACCTTGATCTAAGAGTCTAACTACTAGGATCAATCTATAATTCACAAAAGATAAAGCATTCGGAGAAATTACACCTTGAGTGAGCTACTACTAGGTGGTTTAGATGAATAGAATCTGGTATTGGAGAGCTTCTGTACTCAGTGATATAAGGAATTTATGGGATAGCACTGAGCTAGCTGTTATTCCATGGTTGGTAATAATATGTGATTAATTGTATTAATGGATGAATATAATAACTTGATGACGGTTTAGTAACGAAGAAGGATTCCCTGATCATATTTCTCTCCATTGCTTGCTACTTTATTACTTTCAATTGCTTTGTTATTTACTTTGTTCTAAATCTAAAACAAAACCCCCCATTGTGACATTTTTGACAACTAAAACTCTCTGCTCTTCGTGGGAACGATCCTTACTTCCATTATATTACCAGTTAATTGTGCGGAAATAAGTGATTTAATTTGAGTGCACTCACGACACGCATCAAATTTTGGCGCCGCTGCCGGGGAGAAGTCGGTAGCTTTAGTTGTTATTTCTTTTTGTTTTTAGTCTTATTTTTAGTTTTTGATTTGGCTTTGGAGAATTTCATTTGAGGTACTTAATCTCTGGCATCAAAGGATTGGAATTACCAGAGGTGTGGAATTCAAACTCGCAAGGGAACGGTACTACATGCACGTCCAAAGTTGCAAGAAGAACCTTCTACATTAACAATGGTAGGCGGTAACAATAATCCACCACCACCTCCACCTCCGGAGAGGAAGTTAGGAAAATTGACATCTCCGTGCTTAGATTCGCAACCACTGTGCATTACAATCACTAACCCAGTGGAGCTGAAGTCGAATATACTTCATCATCTCCCGAAGTTCAAGGGACATCCTGGTGAAGATCCGAACCGTCATCTTCAAGTATTTCAACACAAGATGACAAGTCTAAGACAATAAGTCGAAGACAGAGATATGGCTATGCTACAAGCTTTCCCGTTTTCATTGACAGACTTAGCAGAAGAATGGTTGTATTATCTTCATCCAGGGAGTGTTACAACATGGAATGAGATGAAAAAGCTATTTCTGGAGAAATATTTTCCTGATTCCAAAGCGGCATCCGTTCGTAATGAGATTAGTGGCATTCTTCTGATGTCTGGGAGTCTTTATATGAATATTGGGAAAGGTATAAGAAGTTGTTGGAAAGCTTCCCACATCATAATATATCCTCAACAATTATCATGCAATACTTTTACGAAGGATTACTTCCAGAATAGAGGAATTTAATTGATGCAGCAGCCGGTGGTTCACTCACTGAGAAGACAATCTCGTAAGCAACTAGTCTGATTGAGAGTATGGCCTCAAATTCTCAACAGTTTTATACAAGACATGACTCGAATATCAGAAGGGTTAGCGAGATGGGGGACTCTCCGAATACAGAGCATCGTTTGAGTACAATTGAGAAGGCGATTCATCGCATAGCTTCTGTAGTAGCTCCATCATATGAAGAAGAGGTCGAGGTTAATGGTTTATTCCCTAATCCTAGGCCAAGGTATGATCCATATTCTAATACTTACAATCCAGGTTGGAAAGATCATCCTAATTTTAGTTATGCCAACAAGCAAGCTGCAGCTCCTAATCCTTATGCGAGGCAAGGTGGTTTTCAACAACAATTTCAGGCACAACATCAACAACAGAATCAAAGCTCTAGTTTAGAAGAGATGATGAAATCTATGATGCTAAAGCAAGATGAAACGTCTAAAGAGCAAAAGGAGATATTTCAACAAAACCTATTATATCAACAAAAGAATGATGCTGCCGTTAAAGACTTGCAAGTACAGATTGGGCAATTGGCGACAGATATGAATCAAATGAAAGCACAAGCTTCAACAAAGTTGCCATCACAACCTTTTGTAAACCCAAGAGAGCACGTTAATGTAGTAACTCTAAGAAGTGGGAAACAAACGGAAGATCCAAAGCAACAAGAAGTGGTTAATAACGAAATCGAAAAGGAAGTAGAGGAGGAAACCGTCCCAAAGGAAAATCCAACATCAACCGGCCAAACTAAGGACACGGTTCCCACATTTACCACACCACCTCCTTTCCCTAGTCGTTTTGCCAAATCAAAGAAGCAAGCTCAAGATAAGGATATCATGGATATTTTCAGCAAGATACAAATCAACATCCCATTTATTGAGGCCATCCAAACCGTACCCAGGTATGCTAAGGTTTTGAAGGATTTGTGTACAAGGAAGGATAGGTTGATTTCTAATGAAATTACTTAGGTGGGAGAAAGTGCAATAGCTATGCTATTGAAGAAGATGCATTCAAAGTGTGAAGATCCTAGTGGCTTCACAGTTCCAATTACTATTGGTAAACGACGATTCGAGCGTGCTTTGCTTGATTTGGGAGCATCCATAAGTGTTATGTCAGTCGATGTTTATGATTCTTTGAATCTTGGATCTTTGAAAGAGGCGAAGATTACTATTTAATTGGCAAACAAGTCCAACATATATCCTAAGGGAGTCGTGGAGGACGTGTTAGTTCAAGTGAATCAGTTAATCTTTCCAGTTGATTTTTACATTGTGGATATGCATAATGGAGATAATTGTTCATTTACTTCGTTACTTCTTGGGAGACCATTTATGAAAACAGCAAAGATGAAGATTGATGTGGACAATGGTACACTCACATGGAATTTGATAAGGAGGTTATACGCTTCAATATTTTTGAAGCTATGCGCTATCCTAGTGATGTGCACCCCGCTTTCTCTGTTGATGTTATTGGTTCGTTGGCACAACAGATGTTTGATCTGAACAAAGAAGATGAACTAGAATCTGTGCTACAAAATTGCATTGATTTGGACGTCCATGGCATGCCTAACTTGGACGTTGACATTCCCAAGGAGTTTGTTGAGACAAGTGGTGCTTTAACGTCATCACAATAATTTAATACAGGTAATATTTCATTTATCTCTTTACCTATTACTGATGAAGTTCCTTTACCTTCTGTTGTGAAGGCACCTAAATTAGAGATGAAACCTCTACCTGATCACTTAAAGTATGCTTACTTGGGTGATGGGGAAGAGCTTCCAGTCATTATTTCAAAGAATCTCACAGCAATACAGGAAGAACGCCTTCTTCGGGTTCTGAAAGAGCACAAAACGGCTATTGGTTGGACAATTGCTGATATCAAAGGCATTAGTCCAGCCATGTGCATGCATAGAATCCTTATGGAAGATGATGTAAAGCCAGTACGTGATGCTCAGCGTAGGCTTAACCCCCCAATGATGGAGGTCGTGAAGAAAGAGATCCTCAAATTACTGAGTGTGGGGGTGATTTACCAAATTTCTGACAGCAAATGGGTTAGTCCGGTGCAAGTGGTGCCTAAAAAATTAGGTGTCACTGTTGTTAGAAATCAAGATGATGAACTCGTTCCTACAAGAGTTCAAACAGGATGGCGAGTGTGCATAGACTACCAAAAGCTCAATTCAGCTACCCGCAAGGATCACTTTCCTTTGCCTTTCATTGATCAGATGTTAGAGAGGTTAGCGGGATATTTTTATTATTGCTTTTTGGATGGTTATTCGGGATATAATCAAATTTTTATTGCACCATAGGATCAAGAGAAGACAACTTTTACTTGTCCATTCGGTACATTTGCATATAGAAGAATGCCATTTGGTCTTTGCAATGCGCCTGCCACTTTTCAGAGATGTATGGTTAGTATATTTTCTGATTACGTGGAGAACATCATTGAGGTTTTTATGGACAACTTTAGTGTTTATGGCGATTCATTTGATATTTGTTTAAATAATATTGAACTTTTGCTTAAAAGATGCATAGACACTAATTTGGTTTTAAACTGGGAGAAATGTCACTTTATGGTAGACCATGGAATTGTACTTGGCCACATCATTTCCTCTCAAGGGATCGAAGGGAACAAGGCAAAGATAGACTTGATTAGGAACTTACAATACCCCACTTCGGTGAGGTAATTCGCTCGTTTCTTGGTCATGCAGGTTTTTATAGGAGGTTTATCAAAGATTTATCCAAAATCTCAATGCCGATGTGCAAATTGCTGCAAAAGGAGGTTGCCTTTAACTTCGACCAGGAGTGAAAGGATGCCTTTGATAAATTGAAGGAATTGTTGACTACTGCACCAATTATTTAATCCCCTGACTGGAGTTTACCGTTCGAGTTAATGTGTGATGCAAGTGATTATGCAGTCGGAGTTGTTTTGGGTCAAAAAGTAGACAAGAGGTCACATGTTATTTATTATGCATCTAAGACCCTAAACGATGCTCAAATTAACTATTACACTACTGAGAAAGAGTTGCTGGCTATAGTATTTGCATTGGAAAATTTTAGAGCTTATTTGGTGGGTGCCAATGTGATTATATATTCTGATCATGCAGCACTACAGGTACCTATTGAAAAAGAAGGAGGCTAAGCCAAGACTCATACGTTGGATTCTTTTGCTACAAGAATTCAATATAGAAATTAGAGATAAGAAAGGTGTTGAGAATACAATTGTTGATCATCTTAGTGATCGCTGTCTATGCGTCAAAAATAAATTACACTTTCTTACTACTCAAAATATAAATATAGAAAGGGCAAGAAAGGATCGTTCCCACAGAGAGGACTAGGTTGTCAATATATTTTCGGTTTCCTATAAATACCAATGGGGTTTTTTCTGATTTTTATAAAGTAAAAATAAAATAAAAGTAAACAAAGAAATAAACAAACAAATCGATGTAGTGAGAATATTGGGTAAAGATTTCATCTTCAATTGTACACAAGTATTTGAATGTATGAATAAAATTCGTATTTAATCTCGCTATCATCAAAAGCCCTAGAATACCTTATTGCAAGAATACTCCGTAAATTTCCTAAATTTATCAACACATACATTAGAGCTGCGTATGTGAATTCTACCTGAAGAATAACCTAACGCCTTGCGCTAATTAAGTTCAATTCCTATGAGCATTAAGTTTTAGAAATAGTCTAATCAATGCAACTATCATACATTGCGCATGACAATTCGGACAAAGGTCAATTTCTACATATGATTATAAGAGTGTATCACTACAAACCATAATCATATCATGCTACTCGTATTCAAGGTTATAGCTCGATGAAAAACCTAAAATAGTTATAGATATAGATGCATGTTCAATCAATTATAGACTCAACCAAACAAACATTCAATCATATTGCAATACATCAATCATGCAATTATTATACGCAGTAGAAATCAAACGATAATATTGAGATAAAACTAATTCATAAAATCCATAACTTGTTTTCAAAATCCAACTACATCTTTAACCAATAATAAAATCAAGTACTTGTGTTTTTGGAAATCATCGTAGAAAGCAAAGAAGAAATATCATGTGAAACCCTAGAACAAAAGTAGAAGTTCTCCCTCATGGAGATATATATTGGTTTAGAGAAAGATTTTCTATTTATATGCTTCTCCCATTCCAAAAGGATACTCTTTCCTTAGTTAGGTCAAGTTTTCTCAAAACCCATCTCCAATTAGTCCACCAAGTCCATGTGTGAAAACATCTCTTCTGGAAATTCTGGGTCCAAAGTTGGTCGCCGGATTTGCTGATGTCATCACCAGAATCCGTTCACCGGTCACCATAAAAAATTTCTCCGACCACATGAACCATCAGAAACTGTCACCAGCAAGTGCACACTCCCATCAGCTCATCTCTATATCTCTGCAATTCAAACAATCACAAAATACCATCTAAACAAATTCCTTGTTCTTGCGAAAACATACCCAAAAGCGTAGCTCCAAACTCATATATGCCACGACCGACTCGTACCCCCTTCATGATTCACTGAAACATTTTGATTCACACTTTAACTTCCGAAATCCGACTACTAGAACTAGTACCACCAGCTCACCATTTTCGCTCACTTTTCGCACAATTTCTGCAGCATCACCTGCGGGTTCCTACTCCATATCCAGCAGCACCAACTTTCATTCCAAACACTCAAAGCTCATTCCCTTGTAATCTGTCAGGTCTAGCATCTCCATTCTTAACCACCAGTACAACCTACACTAGAGCTAACACCACCGGCTTCAGTTGTGAACCAGCTCTCAACTCCATTGCTCATCCCCTACATACTAATCAAGAACTGCAGCTGCACTAAACTGCATCAACCTCTTTACTTGCAAACTCGTTCATTTACCAAGCCTAGGATTCACTTTATGCACACTACCACTGCAACCATCTCTATCTCGCAGCCAATTTACACCCGCACTTGTCCCTGAAACCTAGGAATTCATCTAAAACCTCAGGACATATTAAAGCACAGCTCCTTCTCAAGCACCATTAGTTTTCATTTCCCGCATTCATTTATTCAACCACAATCTTCAGTTCATCTCACCTGGATATATTCATTCCTTGTTGAGTTCACCTGCAACACAGCCACTATACTAACTTCTCTACAAGACCATTCTATTCATAACCCACCTGCAATTTCAGCTCTTTAACTCACAAAACCATGCACCAGCACTTCCCATTCCAATCAACACCTCAACTGCGCTACTGCCAAGCTTCAACTGCAGCTCAACCATCATCTCGGTCCTCCACCATGCCAGCAACAAAACATGCTGAAACCAAACCACACTAGCCAACACCAAGACTCAAATAGTGGCAGCCCTGTAATGCTTTACTTCTGTCTCATAGCTCCACTGCATTACCATTTCCACCTGCAAAACAATACGCACCAGCGTAACAAGTTCCAATATTACTTCCAAAATCACCACATTCAGAGTACCCAACATCCTGCAATGAGCATCATTTTTCACTGTCTTCAGCTCTATCTCTGCCAGAACTACTTGCACCTGAAATGCATTCATGATGTTCCTTACTATCTCAGTGGCTCTATGATATAGCTGCAACATGCTTAAACCTGCCAATCCCATCATTTCTTATTCTTCCCAACTTCAAATCATCTCACCATTCCCTGAGTTCATCCCTGGCTTCTCTTGTTAATCAACTAAACCTCAGTTGTAGCTCTATATGCAGTTCAATACCAGTGCCGTAACTTCCTTCTACTCAGCATAACACTCCTCAAAACACTTCTGCCCTTACATTCATCCTTCATAGCTCACCCATTCTTCTAGACATCACAAACATCTCAACTGCAACAACAGTTCACTTCCTTGAGCTCACACCCAGCTGCACCAGATGTCCTTGTTGTCGTATTTCCAGTTGTAAATCCTAAGCATTCATCTAAACTTAACCCTTCATTCATCACCACCTACTACAACTGCAACCCAACCATTTCCACTGAGTCTTCCCTACCACACCACACAGTGCCAGAACCTGCTTCACCTACATTGCTGCATCTTCACTGTTGCTAGCACACCCATTGTGCTTCACCAAATTTATCCTATCCACCTTTTCCCAGGAAACTCAGCCCATCATAATCACCATAGACCCATTTAAGCCCTTGTTCTCTCTTGGCTTATAACTGCAGCAATTCCAACTCCAATTTCTCACAATAACATCCAAAGCTTCTTTGCAAAATCAATTCATTCAAAACAAACCCACACATAACTGACCATCTTTATCTCTTCCCTGTTTAACAATTCAACAGACCCAGGCAGCAACAACATCACCAGATTCCACTAGAGCAAAAACCCTAATTCCCAAATTCTCTCATCAATTTATCCATCAAATCGCCCCAAAACTAGAATCAAATCGATTTACACTCAATACCCATTCAGTCTCTTCCATTTTATTTCCTTGAATCTCTCGATCTGATCTCTCTCAACTGTTCTCGGACACAACAACATCAACGGCTACTTTCTGTTATGTGCTTCTTCTTCCTCAACAGTAGAGAGCATGTTATTAGTCTTCTTAACCTTAGAACTCATCTCGATAGGTAAGACAAGAATATGATAGTTTGTTTATAGGTAAACAACCCCAAGTAACACAATAAAATCACAATATATTCCACACCTTTCTTCTGTATACAACATACATATTTATAAGTAATCTTAATAACTACTTCCTAAGAATAAGGAACTGCAACACAGACACATCTCTAATTTCAAATAATTGAAATACTTAACTGAACACAACTTCCTAAACACTTATCTATAATGAAACTACTTTTCACACATGATTGATCAAATGGTGACATAATATTTCTCCCTTCATAAAATTGCTCTTGTCCTCAAGAGCATAGTTTTCAAAAGTTGTTGTAGAGAGATCAATATCTTCTTCACGATCTTTGTTCGAATTAACACCCTCAATAAAGAAAAGTTTCTTTCACTGGTGATTAGGGACAAACTTTTCATCACAGTGAAAACACAAACATTTGTTACTTCGTTCTTTAATATCTTCAGGTGTCATCTTTCTGATTTCTGTTTTCGTGGATCGTATATTGGAAAGTTGAGTTGGTGCGTAGTCTAGGGCTGAAGATGTATGTACTGCATTACTACGACCGGGTATTTGATGTTGAATCTGACTTCACACTTCATACAATCGTGCCAAACTTACATCATTAGTAAGAGTAGTAGGTTTCCCGGCTTGAACATCAGGTCTAATATCTTCCTTTAGGCCACTAATGAAACATCCAATTTGTTGTGCTTGAGTAAGACCTCCTGCCTTACTAAGTAACTTTTCAACCTGAGATTGATAATCCCTAACGGTACCAACTTGTTGAAGTTTTGTTAAATCTCCAAAGAAATCTTAAAACTGTGTAGGTCCATAACTAGCAAGCAATCCTTCTTTGAATTCTTTCCAGGTAATGAAAGGTTTTTCTTCATTCAATAATTGGAACCATAGTTGTGCATCTCCATCCAAGTGATAGGAAGCCCATGAAACTCTTTCTTCTTCTGGTACATGATAAAACTCAAAGAATTGTTTGACTCGGCACAACCAACTGGTAGGATCTTCATTATCGTTAAATACTGGAAACTTAAATTTTAAGTTAGTCTTGGTAGAGTGAGATGATTGGCCACCATTAACAAAACCACTGTGAACTCTACTTTCAACATGGCGATTCTGGTTTGGAGAATTTTCGGCAACATGATTCTGATTTGGAGAATTTTCGTCATGGCGATTCTGATTTAGAGAATTTTTGGCAACATGAAATGGTCGAAAATGTCCCAATTGTATCTTCATAGTGTCGAGCAATTCTTCAAAAAAATTTGAAAGATGTTCCTGGCCTGATTGCAAGGACTGCACCCTTTTTCCAAATTTCTGATACGATTTTCTACGGTATCACCCTCCATCGATTGGCCTGGCTCAGATATCAAACTATTATGTGCTTCTTCTTCCTCAACAGTAGAGAGCCTGTTATTAGTCTTCTTAACCTTAGAACTCATCTCGATAGGTAAGACAAGAATATGATAGTTTGTTTATAGGAAAATAACCCCAAGTAACACAATAAAATCACAATATATTCCACACCTTTCGTCTGATTACAACATACATATTTATAAGTAATCTTAATAACTACTTCCTAAGAATAACGAACTGCAACACAGACACATCTCTAATTTCAAATAATTGAAATACTTAACTGAACACAACTTCCTAAACACTTATCTATAATGAAACTACTTTTCACACGTGATTGATCAAATGGTGACATAACACTTTCCTTCTCAATTTCTGGGAACCGAGTGAAATGAATGACTTGAGAGAACAAAATATCTCGATTTAGGCTTGTAATAAAATGGAAACTGCTTTGAGCACCCCACCATCTGGATATGGTTTAACTAGTTCATAAATGGCTTGTCAGTTCCAGGTAGCCGACAGCTTAATTCTTCGACTCAACTGTCAGTTATGGGAAACTGACAGTTCATTCTTCACTTCCTCCTCGCGAAACCTCAGCTGGATCCAAGTATCACTCGCATGTGAATTGACCTTTTTGCGCTTTACGCTCCAAATGGACGTTTTCTCATTCTTTTGCCCATAATGACTCCAAAACACCTATGAAACTCAAAAGCGAACATAATATACATAATTCACACGAAAAATAGCAAAGAAAGCGTAAATACTAAATATAAAATAAGGTGTTTTAGACACCTATCACTTAGTAGACTTGTTGTTTCCGAAGAAGAACTCCCATTACAGGATCGTTTTACAGATGAACAACTTTTCTCAATTAAAGATTCAACACCTTGGTATGCTGATATAGTGAACTATTTGGTTACAAGGCAAGTACCTAGTACTATGTCTAATTTTCAAAAGCTAAAGCTTAAGAAAATAGCCAAGCAGTATGTGTGGGATGAGACCTACTTGTGGAAATATGGTGCTGATCAAATTATCCGCAGGTGCGTACCAAACTTTGAATTTCAGTCAATTCTATCTTTTTGTCATTCTTATGCTTGTGGTGGTCATTTTGGATCAAAACGTACCGCTCTCAAAGTCCTTGAGAGTGGCTTTTATTGGCCAACCCTATTTGAGGATGCATATGATTTTTGCAAATCTTATGATAGATGTCAACGAACGGGCAATCTAGGTGCTCGAAATCAAATGCCACTCAATCCTATTCTCACTGTCGAGATTTTTGATGTGTGGGGCATTGATTTTATGGGTCCTTTTGTTAATTCGAATGGAAAATTTTATATACTTCTTGTTGTGGATTATGTTTCAAAATGGGTGGAAGCTAAAGCCACCTATACTAATGATTCTCAAGTTGTTTGTGAGTTTGTGAAGGAATATATTTTCTCTAGACATGGTACACCAAGAGTGGTTATCAGTTGTGGAGGCTCGTACTTCAAGAAATCCTTCCATGCTCTTCTCAAGAAGTACAACATTACACACAAGATTGGTACGCCGTATCACCCACAAACTAGTGGGCAATCTGAAATTTCAAATCGTGATATTAAGTCCATCCTTGAGAAAACCGTTAACATTACACGGAAGGATTGGAGTTATAGACTCAACGATGCACTTTGGGCGTATAGAACATCATATAAGACACCGATTGGTATGTCTCCATATCGGTTGGTTTATGGAAAAGCTTGTCATCTCCCAGTTGAACTTGAGCATAAGGATTATTGGGCGGTAAAGATGTGCAACATGGAGTATGATGAAGCGGGGAAACATAGGCAACTACAAATCAATGAGCTAGAGGAGATACGTAATGATGCTTACGAGAGTTCTCGTATATATAAGGAAAAGACTAAGATTTTCCATGACAAGATGATTTCTCGGAAGAATTTTGTTGTGGGAAAGAAAGTTCTTTTATTTCATTCTCATCTTAAGTTATTTCCTGGTAAGCTAAGGTCCAGATGGATTGGACCATATGTTGTTACTAATTTTTACTCTCATGGTGAAGTTGATATCACTAGTCTAAGAGATGGGACTACTTCTAAGGTCAACGGCCATAGATTGAAGCCATACTATGAAAACATCTCTTATGTGAATGTGGATGAGATAGAGCTTTGTGATTTACTCCCTCTGGAGGAGTAGAATAAGGAGAATGCCAAGTCGGGCTGAGGACGTAAAACTAAGCGCTAAATGGAAGGCAACCCATAGGTTTTGTATCTTAAACCCTTCTATTTTATTTTTGTTTTTTTATTGTTTTCATATCATATTTGCATCCCCATGTTTAATTTCATTGAGTCCGTAATCTATTTTAGAAGAAAATTATGACGAATACCTTTTTGTCAGAAAATTTAAGACTGCGCGTAGTTCGGTCCAGAGACCATAACTGTCATACCGTTTATAGAAACACTGTTTCCTTCTGAAACTGTGTATAAAACACGTAGATGAACAACTTTTTTGAAATGGGGTTTTTCCAAATTCCTTATCAATTTGCACAGTTTTTGCGTTTTATCTGATGTTACGTCAGAATTCAGAACTTTCGGTTTTACACATTGAGGACAATGTGAAGTTTAAGTGTGGGGGAGTATTTTGCATATAGATTTTTCAAAATTTTGCATAAAAAACCTTCAACTTGTAGAGATTTTAGAGTCACTAGCATACTTCTAGGTATGTTTACATAGATATTCTGACCGACATAACTGAACTTTGAAGTGTTAGGGAACTACATTCGGATTTCTTACGAATTGGAGTGTTAAATAATGGATTTAATCATGCCGGTGATGCAAATTAGGAGCAGGGAGAAATGCATTATTAGAGTTATTGATCAATCATTAGTGGAGACTACCCATTTTCATATCAACCAAGGCACCAGACCAAATTTTCTTTGTAGCTGACTAAAGAGCTTTCTTTTGAGTGTGTGTCACCGTACGTTAATTCCGGGTAGAATGGTGAGCTACCCAACTTCACACCATTTTCAGCACTATTTTTGATCTCTTGAGTGCTAATTTTGTCAATCATGAGGGTGATGTTTATAGACGAAAACCGTCTTCTTGTAGTTTGATTTGCAGTTAGCACCATTCTCTCTCTCGCCAACAACAGGTCCATAAAACACATCATCAACAACAATGGAGAGACATGATAGGTGTAGAATACACCGTATTTACTATCTATAGAGTTTATGCTTTCTTTGCTATTTTTCTTGTAAATTATGTATTTTACGCTTGTTTTGAGTTTTATAGCTACTTTGGAGTCGCACGGAAGAAAAGAAGGAGAAATCACCCAAATTGGGCAAAAAGGGAAAAAATTTCATTTCATAGGGCGAGCACTATCTGGAGACCGGTAATGGTTAAGGGGCAACTCTTCTTGGAGGTGTACTAAACATAAACCAGCTACGGTTAAGGGATTATCATATAGGGTACCCCTTATCATTTAGTAGAGGCTGTAATTATCAATGGGTGTCTATACTGGGTGAAAATATCGTCCCATGTTCGAACCCTAAAAACGAGAAATCTTCTCTCGTTCACTTCACTCAATCATTTGCTCATAAAACGAGAAGGAGAAACAACGGCTGCTACTGTGAGATTCAGTGACGAGGAAATATGGGAGATCGATGAAGCTGTTGGTTCCATTGATGTTGCTACGGGTTTGCGTTGGAATCGAAGCCGAGCTCTTGAGCGATGGAGATGATAATTAAGAGATTAGGATTTGCTGCTGTTAAATACGAGAAGAATGAATCGATGTTGTTGAGTCAGTGAGCAAAAATTCAAGAATGGTGATGTTCTGAGGTTTAAAGAAAGTGTTGATGATGGTTAAATCTCGTGGTGATGAAGAATATCTGAAAGAGAATGGATCGAGAACTGAGTTGATGGCACTATTGAAGATTGAGAGTTAATTCGAGAAATTGAAGATGGGTATTGTTTCTATTGCTCAGATTAATAGAGAGGTGGTGTTGAATCTGCTAAAATTGGCGGTAAAGTTGATGAACAGAGATGATGTTGGAAGAACATGGAGCAGGTGGTTTGATGGCAGTGATAATAAGAATGGGTTTTGAGTTATGGAGATTACAGGGAAAGAATCGAAATTGATTGGAAAAGAATAGACTAAATTGATGTTGTTGGTAAATGAGAAGAAGGGGATCTGGACTGGTGCTGAGATTGAGCACATGGGTGAAATCGAGAGCGAATCAAAGATGGATTTGGTTTCTGAAGTACTGTTGTTGATTCTAGAATGGGGTATGAAATTGCTTAGATGAATGATAGGAGTGTCGCATGGAGAAGAAAAGAAAGGCTTCAAAATGGTCGGGAATGTCCTGTAATCAAACATAACTCGGCCAAATCATCCCTACGGCAAGTTAACTCAGCGTTCCAGACGAGTCCGACCGATCCGACCCTATTTCAGCCAACTCATCCAGAATCAGAAAGCTAACTCAGAAGCTGACTTCTACTCCCTTTGACCAATTGACTAACGAAAGACTGATGGTTTGACTTATTTGACTGTTAGTCCTAATGGTGGACTGACGAAATATTCCCTTACCGGATGGAATTTTCATGTTGACGGCGGCGACAAATTCCGGCCAAAAACACAGTTTTCCGGTGACCAAAATTGCAGAATTTTGGGTGGACTTCTCTCATGTGTGTGAAGACTTAGAATTGGGAATTGGATGAAAACTTGGAAGATTTGGAGAATTGGACTAGAAATTGGAATATGGCTCAAATTGGTAAAGTGGTGTTCTTTTGGAGTGAGGATTCTTTTCCTACAAAGACATGGAGAGTATTGAAGCCTATAAATAAAGGAGTTCTCTACAACTTTTTACACACATCTACTTTGGAGAAGGAGTTAAAGTGCACAAGGATTGGAGGAAGGAGCAACCATCATCTTTTCAATAAGTTTTTCTTTCTTCCTTAAATTATTATTATTATTGTGTGAACTCCAAATTATGAGTAGCTAATTTTCTTATTGATTGAGGATGAATTCCTAGTTCTTAATATATGGTTTGAGTTTTGTTTCAATTCTACTTTGAAGTTTTGCATATGATTATCGATTGTTTTTACTAATATTAGTGTTTATGCTTGATTGATAGGTCGTTTGGGTGGCAAACTAAATTGATTTGTTAATTAATCTAAAGCTAGTGAAAGTTAGGGGATAAGTAATCGTTTCTTGACTATTTACATAAGTAGAAAACACAAGACCTTGCGGAGGGATTCCGTGGAGCAATTGTGTGTAAAAACAATGTTAGCAAGTGGACCTTGATCTAAGAGTTTAACTACTAATATCAACCTAATAAATTCATGAATCTTAATGTGTTTAACTAAATTACATCTTGGGTGATCTATTACTAGGTGGTTTGGTGAATAGAATCTGGTAGGCGAGAACTTCCGTATCCGGTGAAATAAGGGATTTTGGGGTTAGCACTGATCTAGCTGCTATACCTACGGTTGGTGATAATCTATGACTAATAAGAAGTGGAAAAGAACATAGCTTTAATCATTGTTTTGCATCGAAGAAGGATTCCTTGATCTATTCTCTCTCATTGATTTCAACTTTCACTTTTAATTACTTTGTTTATTTCTTTTGTTTTTAAAATCTTGAACCAATACCCCCCTTTTTGTGACATTATAAGACAACTATAATCTCTTGCTCCTCGTGGGATCGACCTTGAATACCCTATATTACTCTTTAATTAGGTAGTAAAGTATTAATTAATTTGTTGTGGTTACGACACGCTTACAAATTTTGGCGCCGTTCCCGGGGAGCAACGGGCGATTTTAGTTGTTTTTCTTTTTCTTTTTGCTTTATTCTTGCTTTGTTAGATTCTATACCGTATCTAACTTAGTTTTGTGAACCTTGTTGTAGGTGCTATATCTTTGGTGAATGCTTCAAGGGGGAAGACCGAGTCCAATTGGAATACGTCTTCGATCCGGCACTCAACTAAAGGATTTCATTCGAGCAGTTAACACTTCGCTTCCTCGTTCTACATCAAGTGAATTCGCAGATTCGGACATAGAAGAAGAGGCAATGGGTGATCGTACACTCAAGGACGTAGCTTCTCACAAGCTCGATACACAACAATGGTGTATCCAAACTAAATCAACTTTAGAGATCAAGCCGGGGTTGATTAGAGAATTACCAAAGTTCCATGGCATGGTGAATGAAGACCCAAACAAACATCTTATGGACTTCAACACCATAGTCACGGCCATGCTTCCACCGAATAATAATGCAGATGGAGCAATGTTGAAAGCTTTTCCGTTCTCTTTGGCGGGCAATGCTAAGGAATGGTTATACTATTTGCCTTCCGGAAGTATCACAACATGGAATGGGATGAAGAAACTTTTCCTAGAGAGATATTTTCCCACATCAAAGGCTACTCAAATTCGCAAAGAAATTTGTGGGATAAAGCAACATGTGGGAGAGTCATTATATGAATGTTGGGATCGATACAAGAGATTGGTGGCAAGTTGTCCACACCATCAATTTAGTGACGCCATGATAATCCAATACTTCTATGAAGGTATCCAAACAAGTGATAGATATCTTCTTGACGCCGCCGGTGGTGGTGCACTAGTGAACAAGACGGTGGCCGAAGCTACCGAGTTGATTGAAAGTATGGAGGCAAACTCACAACAATTCTATGCAAGAGGTGATTCAATGGTTAAGTTGGTACATGAAGTTAGTGACTCGTCTTCACAATCCGATCAACGGTTAAAAAACATAGAGAGGGTAGTGCAACGGTTGGCCGCGGTAATTATTCCGGATGATGAAACCGAACAAGTAAATGCTTTATATCTAAATCAAAGGCCAAGGTACGATCCATACTCAAATACTTACAATCCCGGTTGGAAGGATCATCCCAACTTTAGCTATGCAAACAAGCAAGCGGCGGCTCCTAATCCATATGAGCAACAAGGTGGATTCCAACAATCACGTTTCCAACCTCAACAACAACAATTCCAACCACAACAAGTCAATAAGCAAGAGTCTTCGAATAATGACAAGTTGAATGTGATAATGCAAAGCATGCAAGGTCTCACTTCTATGTTACAACAAACCCAACAAAAGACCGATTCTGCAATCAAGGATTTACAAACTCAAATGGGACAATTGGCGACCGATATGAACTTAATAAAAGCTCAAGCATCCACAAAGCTTCCTTCGCAACCAATTGTGAATCTAAGAGAGAATGTTAGTGCGGTTACTTTAAGAAGTGGAAGACAAGTGGAGAGTCCAACTCGTCATGAAGAGGTAGTTAAAGAGAAGGAGGATGCCGAAACAAGGGAGACTTCAATACCAACCGCACAATCCAAGGAACCGGTTCCTACTTTCACTACTCCATCTCCTTTTCCTAGTCGTTTTGCTAAGTCCAAGAAGGAAGCTCAAGATAAGGTACTCATGGATATCTTCAAGAAGATAAAAATCAACATTCCATTCATCGAGGCCATTAGGACAATGCCAAGGTATGCTAAGTTCATGAAGGAATTATGCACAAAGAAGGATAGGTTGCTTGATAATGGAATTACTAAAGTTGGTGAGAGTGCGTCGGCTATGCTTTTGAAGAAGATGCCTACAAAGTGCACGGATCCTGGTGGTTTCACGGTGCCAATTACTATTAGTAAGAAAAGGTTTGAACATGCTTTACTTGACTTGGGAGCTTCCATTAGTGTGATGTCGGCCGATATATATGACTCCTTGAATCTTGGACCGTTGAAAGAGACAAGAGTTATTATCCAACTAGCAAATAAGTCTAACATCTATCCAAAGGGGCTTGTATAAGACGTTCTAGTGTAAGTGAATGAGTTAATTTTTCCGGTGGATTTCTTTGTGGTGGATATGGACAACAATGAGAATCGTTCGACTACTTCTCTACTTCTTGGGAGGCCATTTATGAAGACCGCAAAGACGAAGATTGATGTTGATAAGGGTACACTCACTATGGAGTTCGACAAGGAAGTAATACACTTCAACATATTCGAAGCCATGTGCTACCCAAGTGATGTGCATTCCGTTTACTCTATTGATGTGGTTAGTTCATTAGCGCAACAAATGGTGGAATTGAATCGAGAGGACGAACTTGATGTGGTGTTGCAAAAGACCATTGAATTGGACGTCCACGGCGTGCCTAACTTGTATGTTGAACTTTCAAAGGAATTGTTGGAGATGTGTGTGCCTTGACGGCATTACAAGAAGCTAAGGGTAATGTTTCCTATATTTCTTTACCCGTGAATGATGAATTACTTGTACCATCTATTGTGAAGGCACCTAAACTAGAGTTGAAGCCACTTATAGATCATTTGAAGTATGCGTTTTTGGGAGATGGAGATGAGCTTCCGGTAATTATTTCAAAGAACCTCACATCGGTACAAGAAGACTGTTTGCTTAGAGTCTTGAAAGAGCACAAAACGTCTATTGGGTGGACAATTGCGGATATCAAGGGAATTAGTCCATCCATATGCATGCATAAGATTCTAATGGAAGAGAATGTGAAGCCGGTACGTGATGCTCAACGTAGGCTTAATCCTTCCATGATGGAGGTTGTGAAGAAAGAGATACTCAAATTGCTAAGTGCGGGGGTGATTTACCCAATTTCCGATAGCAAATGGGTTAGTCCGGTACAAGTGGTGCCAAAGAAGTCCGGTGTTACGGTTGTTCGAAATCAAGACGATGAACTTGTTCCTACAAGAGTTCAAACCGGTTGGAGAGTGTGCATTGATTATAGAAAGCTTAATTCCGCAACCCGAAAGGATCATTTTCCTTTACCTTTCATTGATCAAATGTTGGAGCGGTTAGCGGGGCATTCATATTATTGTTTCTTGGATGGTTATTCGGGATACAATCAACTTGTTATTGCACCGGAGGACCAAGAGAAGACCACTTTTACTTGTCCGTTTGGAACGTTTGCGTATAGACGGATGCCGTTTGGTCTTTGCAATGCACCGGCTACTTTCCAAAGATGCATGGTGAGTATATTCTCGGATTACGTGGAGCGCATTATTGAGGTATTTATGGACGACTTTAGTGTTTATGGAAATTCTTTTGATATTTGTTTAGATAACCTTGAACTAGTTCTTAAACGATGCATAGACACTAACCTTATTCTTAATTGGGAGAAATGTCATTTTATGGTAAACCATGGCATAGTACTTGGTCACATTGTGTCCTCTCAAGGGCTCGAAGTGGACAAGTCAAAGATAGATTTAATAAGAAACTTACAATATCCCACTTCGGTGATGGAAGTTCGTTCTTTTCTGGGCCATGCAGATTTCTATAGGCGGTTTATCAAGGATTTCTCCAAAATCTCCATGCCGATGTGCAAGTTACTACAAAAGGAGGTACATTTTTACTTCAACAAGGAATGCAAGGATGCTTTTGACAAATTGAAGGCAATGTTGACAAGTGCGCCGATTATCAAGTCACCGGATTCCAATCTTCCATTTGAACTAATGTGTGATGCTATTGATTATGCGGTTGGAGCTGTTTTGAGTCAAAGAGTGGACAAGTTGTCCCATGTTATCTATTATGCATCTAGGACCCTCAATGATGCACAAATCAACTATTCTACCACAGAAAAGGAGTTATTGGCTATAGTGTTTGCATTGGAAAATTTTCGATCATACTTGGTGGATACAAAGGTTATTGTGTATTCCGATCATGCGGCACTTAGATACTTAATAAAGAAGAAAGAAGCTAAGCCAAGACTAATCCGGTGGATCATATTACAACAAGAGTTCGACATAGAAATTCGAGATAAGAAAGGTGTGGAGAATACCGTTGCGGATCATCTTAGTAGACTTGTTATGTCTCACGAAGAACTTCCATTACAAGACCGCTTTCCGGACGAACAACTTTTCTCCTTGGAAGAATCAACACCTTGGTATGCGGATATAGTGAACTACTTGGTGACAAGGAAGGTACCTAGTACAATGTCTAACTTCCAAAAGATTAAGCTTAAGAAGATAGCCAAGCAATATGTGTGGGATGAACCATACTTATGGAAATATGGCGTTGATCAAATCATACGAAGGTGCGTACCTAACTCCGAATTTCAATCTATTCTCTCCTTTTGTCATACTTTTGTTTGTAGTGGCCACTTTGGTTCTAAATGTACCGCTCTCTAGGTTCTTGAAAGTGGATTTTATGGGCCCACCTTGTTTGAAGATTCATATGTTTTTTGTAAATCGTGTGATAGATGTCAAAGAACGGACAATCTAGGTGCTCGAAATCAAATGCCACTCACACCAATTCTCGCTGTAGAGATTTTTGATGTGTGGGGTATCGATTTTATGGGCCCTTTTGTCAATTCGAATGGAAATTTTTATATACTTCTTGCCGTAGATTATGTTTCCAAATGGGTGGAGGCTAGAGCCACCAAAACTAATGATTCTCAAGTTGTTTGTGATTTTGTAAGAGAAAACATATTCACTAGGAACGTCACACCAAGAGTGGTGATAAGCGATGGAGGCTCACATTTCAAGAAGTATTTCCACGCTCTCCTAAAGAAGTACAACATTACACACAAGATTGGTACGCCTTACCATCCACAAACTAGTGTACAAGCGGAAATCTCAAACCGTGAAATCAAGTCCATTCTTGAAAAAAAGGTGAATACCACAAGGAAAGATTGGAGCTTTAAGCTCAATGATGAACTTTGGGCGTATAGAACGGCGTACAAAACACCGATTGGTATGTCTCCATATCGGTTGGTTTATGGCAAAGCTTGTCATCTTCCGGTTGAACTTGAACATAAGGCTTATTGGGCGATAAAGAAATTCAACATGGAGTATGATGAAGCGGGGAAACAAAGAAAGTTGCAACTAAATGATCTAGAGGAGATATGTAATGATGCTTACGAGAGTGCCCGGATTTACAAGGAAAAGACCAAGCTTTTTCATGACAAGATGATTTCTCGGAAAAGTTTTGTTGTGGGGCAAAAAGTCCTTTTATTTCATTCTCGCCTTAAACTATTTCCTGGAAAATTAAGGTCCCGTTGGATTGGACCATATGTTGTTACTAATGTTTTTCCTTATGGTGCAGTTGAAATCACTAGTCTTAGAGACAACTCGGTTTCCAAAGTCAACGGCCATAGATTGAAGCCATACTATGAGAACATCACCTATGTGAATGTGTATGAACTTTCATTTCAAGATTTTCTCCCTCTAGAGGAGTAATGTGAAGCAAGAGCTATGTCGGGCCGTCGACTTTAAAAAAATCGCTAAGTGGGATGCAACCCACCAGTTTTGTATCTCTTATCCTTTTGTTTTTATTTGCTTTTCGTTTTGTTTGTTTATTTTTCTTGTTTCATATCATGTTAGGATTTCCCACCTTGACTTTACTTGGACGATTTAATTACGTTGAGCACAATGTAAGGTTTAAGTGTGGGGGAGTGGCTAAGCATATATTTTTGCATAAAAAAAAACAGAATTTTTTGCATAAAACTTTCAACTTTTAGAGATTTTAGAGTCACTAGCATACTTCTAGGTATGATTACATAGAGAATTCTGACCGACATAATTGAACTTGGAAGTGTTAGGGAACTATGTTCGATTTCTTGCTTGTTAGAGTGTTAAATAATGGATTTAATCATGCCGGTGATGCAAATTTGGTGCAGGGAGAAGTGCGTTATTAGAGTTGCTGATCAATCATTAGTGGAGACTACCCATTTTCATATCTTGTGAGGCACCGACCAAAAATTCTTCCTTTACTAAAGAGCTTCTTTTGAGTGTGTGTCACCGTACGTTAATTTCGGGTAGAATGGTGAGCTACCCAATTTCACACCAATTTCAGCACTATTTTGATCTCTTGAGTGCTAATTTTTGTCAATCATGAGGGTGACGTCTATAGATGAAAGCCTCCTTCTTGTAGTTCGATTTGCAGTTAGAACCATTATCTCTCTCGACAACAACGGGTCCATAGAAACATCACAATTATCAACAAGGAGTGACATCAAAATCTACAAGAAAAGTTGAAAAGGTTCAAGGTTTGCAAGCAACAATAAAATGCAAAGAGCAAATTTTTATATCCAAGTAAAGCAACAAGAAAAAGAACATAATTTTATATCAAAGTTGAAGACTTACAATACAATGAGGTAATTCTATATTCAAGTATGAAGGCTAATTTACAAGAGCGAAGAAAAGCGAAAGGTGAAAATTATTGAAGTTTATGATTCCGAGACGATACAAGTTGTGAAGAATCAAGCGGTAAAGTACTTTTCCACGACCATGGTTTATTTTATTTGTATTGTGTTTCTCTTGTCTAAAAAAAAAAGATTGAAAAAAAAAAAGATTGAAAAAAAAATTATATATATATGAGACAAGAGAAATATCTATTATTGTTTTGTTTGGAATAAGCCGTGGTGAAGGAAAATCTATAAGGAAGTTTCAAGTGACAAGGAGTTAAGGAAAAAGGTTACAAATTGTTAAGGATCTATGAAGCTAAAGAGTTTATCACCAATAGTTGAAACCGAAGATCCAGAAGATGAAGACAAGGAGCGGAAGACGTTTCTATTGGATTTCGTGAGAGTGGTGTTATCATAATTGGAAATCGGATGTGAAGGTAAGTAAGTAATCTCATCCTCGATATAAGTGGTTGATTTCCTTTCTTAGAGATCGTTAGAAAAATGGTTTTTCAAAATGTTAAAAGATGTGGGTTTTTCTTAATTTCGGAAGTTATCCTTCCCACCATTCAACGTGTTGCAGGAATTCTCTCTTCATTCCTACCTGCGCACATGTGAGACCCATAAAAAGCTATTTTTTTGAGTGCAATTATCATAAAACCCTTTTTGGTGAGGCAGAAGTCGAGGCGAAATGCTTATTGATCGTTTCTCAAACACGTGTTCTCTCATTATGGTGTGGTTATTTCTCACTCAACATTTAAGAATGAGAATATGTTCTTTAGTATTTCAAACTTCTTATTACTAGCATGCAGAAACTCTATGTCCTCATAGCTCTTAGGATGCTCTAGGATCATTTGGAACGCTTTGAAGTTGTAAGTTTTAGTTTGATTTGCTCGAGGACTAGCAAAGTCTAAGTGTGGGGGAATTTGATAGGTGTAGAATACACCGTATTTACTATCTATAGAGTTTATGCTTTCTTTGCTATTTTTCTTGTAAATTATGTATTTTATGCTTGTTTTGAGTTTTATAGCTACTTTGGAGTCGCACAGAAGAAAAAAAGGAGAAATCACCCAAATTGGGAAAAAGGGCAAAATTGTCATTTCATAGGGCGAGCACTATCTGGAGCCCGGTAATGGTTAAGGGGCAACTCTTCTTGGAGGTGTACTAAACACAAACCAGCTACGGTTAAGGGATTATCATATAGGGTACCCCTTATCATTTAGTAGAGGCTGTAATTATCAATGGGTGGCTATACTGGGTGCAAATATCGTCCCATGTTCGAACCCTAAAAATGAGAAATATTCTCTCGTTCACTTTACTCAATCATTTTCTCATGAAACGAGAAGGAGAAACAGCGGCTGCTACTGTGAGATTCAGTGACGAGGAAATATGGGAGATCGATGAAGCTGTTGGTGCCATTGATGTTGCTACGAAGAGATTTAGTATGGGTTTGCGTTGGAATCGAAGCCGAGCTCTTAAGCGATGGAGATGATAATTAAGAGATTAGGATTTGCTGTTGTTAAATACGAGAAGAATGAATCGATGATGTTGAGTCAGTGAGCAGAAATTCAAGAATGGTGATGTTCTGAGGTTTAAATAAAGTGTTGATGATGGTTAGATCTCGTGGTGATGAAGAATCTCTGAAAGAGAATGGATCGAGAACTGAGTTAATGGCGCTGTTGAAGATTGAGAGTTAATTCGAGAAATTAAAGATGGGTATTGTTTCTATTGCTCAGATTAATAGGGAGGTGGTGTTGAATCTGCTGAAATCGGCGGTAAAGGTGGTGAACAGAGATGATGTTGGAAGAACATGGAGCAGGTGATTTGATGGTAGTGATAATAAGAATGGGTTTTGAGTTATGGAGATTACAGGGAAAGAATCGAAATTGATTGGAAAAGAAGAGACTAAATTGATGTTATTGGTAAATGAGAAGAAGGGGATCTGGACTGGTGCTGAGATTGAGCACATGGGTGAAATCGAGAGCGAATCAAAGATGGATTTGGTTTCTGAAAATCTTATTCTTGATTCTAGAATGGGGTATGAAATTGCTTAGATGAATGATAGGAGTGTCGCAGGGAGAAAAAAAGAAAGGCTTGAAAATGGCCGGGAATGTCCTGTAATCAAACAGAACTCGGCCAAATCATCCCTCCGGCGAGTTAACTCAGCGATCCAGATGAGTTCGACCGATCCGACCCTATTTCAGCCAACTCAGCCAGAATCAGAAAGCTAACTCAGAAGCTGACTTCTACTCCCTTTGACCAATTGACTAACGGAAGACTGACGGTTTGACTTCTTTGACCGTTAGTCCTAACGGTGGACTGACAGAATATTCCCTCACCGGATGGAATTTTCAGGTTGCCGGCGGCGACAAATTCCGGCCAAAAACACAGTTTTCCGGTGACCAAAAATGCAGAATATTGGGTGGACTTCTCTCATGTGTGTGAAGACTTAGAATTGGGAATTGGATGAAAACTTGGAAGTTTTAGAGAATTGGAATATGGCTCAAATTGGGAAAGTGGTGTTCTTTTGGAATGATGATTCTTTTCCTACAAAGACATGGAGAGTATTGAAGCCTATAAATAAAGGAGTTCTCTACAACTTTTTACACACATCTACTTTGGAGAAGGAGTTAAAGTGCACAAGGATTGGAGGAAGGAGCAACCATCATCTTTTCAATAAGTTTTTCTTTCTTCCTTAAATTATTATTATTATTGTGTGAGCTCCAAATTATGAGTAGCTAATTTTCTTATTGATTGAGGATGAATTCCTAGTTCTTAATATATGGTTTGAGTTTTGTTTCAATTCTACTTTGAAGTTTTTCATATGATTATCGATTGTTTTTACTAATATTAGTGTTTATGCTTGATTGATAGGTCGTTTGGGTGGCCAACTAAATTGATTTGTTAATTAATCTAAAGCTAGTGAAAGTTAGGGGATAAGTAATCGTTTCTTGACTATTTACATAAGTAGAAAACACAAGACCTTGCGGAGGGATTCCGTGGAGCAATTGTGTGTAAAAACAACGTTAGCAAGTGAACCTTGATCTAAGAGTTTAACTACTAATATCAACCTAATAAATTCATGAATCTTAATGCGTTTAACTAAATTACATCTTGGGTGATCTACTACTAGGTGGTTTGGTGAATAGAATCCGGTAGGCGAGAAATTCCGTATACGGTGAAATAAGGGATTTTGGGGTTAGCACTGATCTAGATGCTATACCTACGGTTGGTGATAATCTATGACTAATAAGACGTGGAAAAGAACATAACTTTAATCATTATTTTGCAGTGAAGAAGGATTCCTTGATCTATTCTCTCTCATTGATTTCAACTTTCACTTTTAATTACTTTGTTTATTTCTTTTGTTTTTAAAATCTTGAACCAATACCCCCCTTTTTGTGACATTATACGACAACTATAATCTCTTGATCCTCGTGGGATCGACCTTGACTACCCTATATTACTCTTTAATTAGGTAGTAAAGTATTAATTAATTTGTTGTGGTTACGACACGCATACAAGACATCAAAAATCTACAAGGAAGTTGAAGACGTTTGAGGTTTACAAGCAACAATACAAGGAAGATCAAATTTCATATCCAAGTAAAGCAACATATAATGAGCAGATTTTTATATACATGTTGAAGACTTACACATAAGGAGAGGAATTTTATATCAAAGTATGAAGACTTATTTACAAGAAGAGTGAAGAAAATCAAAAGATGAGAGTTATTGAAGTTTATGATACGAAGGAATTACAAGTTGTGAAGATTAAAGTGGTAGAGTACTTCTTTCATGGTCAAGTTAATTTTATTGTTTTAGTTGCAATCTCTTCAAAAAAAAATGAAAAAAAATATATATATACAAAAATACAAAAAAAAATGAAAAAAAAATAGAAAAAGAAAAAGAAAAATATATATATATATATACAAAGAGATTTGAATTTAGGTTGTTATTTGTTCAATAAGGCCATGTGGAAGAAAAATATATAAAGAAGTTTCAAGCAACAAGGAATTGAGGAAAAGAGTACAAATTGTCGAAGTTCTACAAGTTCAAGAGTTTATTATCAACAGTTGAAGATCGAAGACCAACAAGGAAGGAAGACGTTTTTATTGGATGCTATGAGAGTGGTGCTTCCATCATTGCAATCAGATGTGAAGGTGGTAAGTACTCTCATCCTTGCTATAGTGGTTGATTTCCTTTCTTAGAGATCATCAGAAAAATATTTTTGTTTTCCACGATTTTGTGGAGTCTCCAGAAATAATTCGGAAGGTTACCTTCCCACCATTCAACGTGTGTAGGATTCTCTCTTCATTCCTACCTACACACATGTGAGACCCACAAAAAATTCGTCTTATTGAGTGCAATTATCATAAAATCCTTTTAAGTGAGGCAGAAGTCGAGGCGAAATGCTTATTGATCGTTCTCAAACACACGTTTCTCTCATTATGGTGTGGTTATTTCTCACACAAGATTAAAGAATGAATATGTTCTTTGGTATTTCTAACTTCTTATTACTAGCATGCAGAAATTCTATGTCATCATAGATCTTTGGATGCTTGGGAAGCTGGAACGCTTTGAAGTTGGAGTAGGTTTTGCGGGTATATCTCTCGTAAGCCCTCACGAGACTATAACTCGTCCACTAGGGACACCTAGGGGTTTAAAGGCCTGTTATTCATGCTAAGAGTAACCGTATCCTCGGCGATATGGAGTTATTGTATTTTAAATAGTTTGCTCGAGGACTAGCAAAAGCCAAGTGTGGGGGAATTTGTTAAGTGCATATTTTTCATATATTTAGTGTCGAATCCATTCTAGTAATTGCTATATTTTCTTGCGAATTATTGTATATTACTTTTGTTTTTCTTTATTTTTGTTTTATTAGGTGAATCATCCAAAAGAAGCGAAGTGGCACTTAATTGTGCAATAAAAGAAGTTAGCCGAAAGCGGAGAAGGGCCAAAGACCAAGTGTAACTCGCTCAAATCTAGGAGTACTTGCTATCATCTCGAAGAGGACGAAAAGACGAAGCTAACGGCGAAAGAATGGAGTCGTTCTGACGTCGCATGATGATTTTATGGGCATTTGAAGCAAGCAAAGTTGCGCGCACAAAATTGCTAAGGGGTGTCCACTGTACGTTAAGGGGCACACACATTTCAAAGGCACACGACTAGTTTACTCAGGGCCACCGCTGTCATCTTCTTCATCACATGCAATCACGATTCAGGGTTCATGCAGAGTTGATGATTGAACTGTGATGGCAGTAAACTCGGGGCTATGGTTAATGTCAACAGAGAATATGGAGTTTGAGTTGAGTTTGGCAGTGAAGTGGCAGATATGAATAGGTTCTTTTGATTAACTCGAGCACATGAATGATCGACCAATGGAGGAAGTAGAGCTCTAGGTTGCTGAGAAGATATGGTAGATAATGAAAATGGCTTGCTGCTATTGTCGATGGAGAACTCGAGCTTAACAGGGACGTGTTGCTGCCATTCTTAATCGACAGTGTTGATGCTATTGCTGATCAGTCGATCTGGTGGTAGTTTCCGTCGATGGAGCTTATTAGGGTGATGCTGTACATTCGAAATGGAGGTCTGTGGTTGCTGATATCGATTGGGAGATGGAGGTTGAACTGTGGCGATAAGGTTCGATGATATTATGGCAGTGATGCTCGGTAATGGTGGTGAATGTTGTTGCTTCCATGATGGATAATGAAGACCGTTAGTTGATTGGAGATGAGAGTTGTTGCCAATATGATGAGTTGGATACGTACCACTCATAGCTGCCATTAACAGGGGACCGAATGTATCTCGGTGGTTAATCAATGATGGTTCCTGGTACATCGGTGATGAGTTGATGTATGATAGTGTTGGGTTCTTGGAAGTACGTTGATTAGCAGTGACAACGAGAAAGAAAGAGTTGTTGTTAGATAGAATCGATGATATATGATGGAAGTCGAGCTTTTGTGGTTGGTCGAGTTCGAGAGAAACTCAGAAGATCATTTGCTTCAATCTCAGGGACGGAGTTTGAATGATTTAGTGATGGCAGTAATGAGTATGGAAAGAAGGAGCAGATGGAGCTGTGGTTATTAGTGTCGAAAGGAGATGCTGCCATGATCAGTGATTTCTGTGTTGTATCAATGAAGATGGAGAAGGTCTGGTGGTTATCGGTGATCGGAAAGATGATCGGTCGAGACTGTGTGTGAGAGAACAGAGAAGATGGAGCTGTTGATAGGGGATTAAGCTTAACAGACTGTGGCAAAAAGAGAAGCTCGGTGGAGTATGAGAACATGAGTTCGAGTTCCCGGGAGAGCAAACCACGGTAGTGAGTTTGAATTCGACTTAAAAGATAGGAAAGTTTACGTACGGGAAACCAAGCCGTGATAGAAAGAAGAAAATTGGTTCAAAAGATCCAGGAGACTTTACGTACGGGAAACCAAGCCGTGATAGAAAGTAAGAAAATTATGAAAAGTTCCAGGAGAACTTACATACGGGAAATCCCATCCGTATATGAGAAGAAGAAATGCACTATCAGGGAAAAATATCGTTTGGTCCTTTTTTAGGTGGGCCTATGTCTGTTTAGTCCTTTGGTCAAACGCCTTTACTGTTTGGTCCATAATTATTTAAAAATATTTAAATAGACAAAAATACCCTTCCGTGTTAATTTTTTTTTTTTTTTGTAACAGTTCTTCCATGCTAAAAAAACAGACTTCATTCCCAGGAATGAAGTCTATACAAAAACCTAAAAAAAACAGACTTCATTCCCAGGAATGAAGTCCATACAAAAACCTAAAAAAACAGACTTCATTCCCAGGAATGAAGTCCATACAAAACCTAAAAAAACAGACTTCATTCCCAGGAATGAAGTCCATACAAAAACCTAAAAAAACAGACTTCATTCCCAGGAATGAAGTCCATACAAAAACCTAAAAAAACAGACTTCATTCCAGGAATGAAGTCCATACAAAAACCTAAAAAAACAGACTTCATTCCCAGGAATGAAGTCCATACAAAAACCTAAAAAAAAAAAACAGACTTCATTCCAGGAATGAAGTCCATACAAAACCTAAAAAAACAGACTTCATTCCCAGGAATGAAGTCCAGACTTCATTCCCAGGAATGAAGTCCATACAAAACCTAAAAAAACAGACTTCATTCCAGGAATAAAGTCCATACAAAAACCTAAAAAAACAGACTTCATTCCAGGAATGAAGTCCATACAAAAACCTAAAAAAACTGACTTCATTCCAGGAATGAAGTCCATATAAAAACCTAAAAAAACAGACTTCATTCCAGAAATGAAGTCCATATAAAAATAACAGCAGAAAAATGTGTTTCTTCTTCTTCGTCTTTTTCTTCTTAATCTTTTTCTTCTTCTTCGTCAACAACAGCAGCAGCAAAATATTTTTTATCTTCTTAGTCTTTTTCTTTTTCTTCTTCATCTTTATCTTCTTCTTCGTCTTTTTTTTTTCTTACAGCAGCAGAAGAAAGAAATCAAAAACAAAATTTTCTTCTTTTTCTTCTTCGTCTTTTTCTTCTTCATCTTTTTCTTCTTTTTCATCTTCTTACAGCAGCAGCAGAAAGAAATCAAAAACAAAATCTAAAAAAAAAAAAAAACGGATTTAGATTTTCACCTCCGAATCGCCATTGTTACAGCAGCACGAAGATGAAGATGGAGATGATGAACTCACACAATCTTCTCGCCATTGTTACGGATTTAGATTTTCATCAAAAAAAAAAAAAAAAAAAAAAAGAGAAAGTAGATCTGAATCTAGAGAGGAGAGAGAAAAGAAATCATAAAATGATTTTTCTGAAAATGATTTCTTTTCTGCAAATAAATCCTATATATATTTTTCTGAAAGGGTATTCATGTCACTCCTAGATGACAATTACATCATCCATGACATCAGCGTAGGACCAAACAATAATTTTTAGGACCAAACTATAATTTATATTACCAAATAGGACCAAACAGACATTTGACTGGGTCAATTAGACTAGACCCTCTCTAATATATTATTTGTAGGACCTAATGGTATTTCCTACTTTCTGTTAAGAAAACAGTTAATGGGCTGGGCCTCTGCCACTTGCGCAAGCCTATTCACAATTCTCAAGCCACTTTGGCACGGCCATACTTGGACGTATGTTATTTTTGGAAGTTTTGGTGAGTTTTGGCAACAATTTAGCACCAGATTTGATGTACGGGCACAACTACAATTGGGACACCTATATAAGAGAACTTCTAATATTTTTGGGAATCAATCTTTTAATCAAGTTTTGGAGGGAAGAACACAAGGGAGAAAAGCTAGGGTTTTGGAGCAATTCATCACCGTAACTATTTCTTTACCATATTATTATATGAAACTCATGGGTTCTGTTAATCCCTTGAGTAGCTAAACTTCTTAGTGATTGGGGATGAATTCTAAGTTCTAGACACGATTTGAGTTATTATATAAATCTATTTTGAAGTTCTTCACATGATTATTGACTGTTTATACTAATTAGACATTTATGATTAATTGATAGATTGTTTAGGTGGCCAACTGAATTAATTTGTTGATTCAATCAAATGCTAGTATTGAGTTAGGAGATAAGTAATAGTCGAATAATTCATACAAAAGTAGAGAACACAAGACCTTGCAGAGGGATTATGTGTAGCGATTTTGTGTATTAACAACACTAGAAAGTGGACCTTGATCTAAGAGTCTAAGTACTGGGATCAATCTATAATTCACAAAAGATAAAGCATTCGGAGAAATTACACCTTGAGTTAGCTACTACTAGGTGGTTTAGACGAATAGAATCTGGTATTGGAGAGCTTCCGTACTCAGTGATATAAGGAATTTAGGGGATATCACTGAGCTAGATGTTATTCCACGGTTGGTAATAATCTGTGATTAATGGATGAATATAATAAATTGATGATGGTTTAGTAACGAATAAGGATTCCCTGATCATATTTCTCTTCATTGCTTGCAACTTTATTACTTTCAATTGCTTTTTTATTTACTTTGTTCTACAATCTAAAACAAAACCCCCCATTGTGACATTTTTGACAACTAAAACTCCCTGCTCTTCGTGGAAACGATCCTTACTTCTATTATATTACCAGTTAATTGTATGGAAATAAGTAATTTAATTTGAGTGCACTCATGACACGCATCATAAATCAAATCGAGAGATTAAGATAATAACTCCTTGAGATATTTTCTATTGATTGAGTCTTGTTGATTCTCTAGAAAACAACTTGGAGTTATCCATACAGATTGTTAATCGAAATATTGGGTGAGGTTGTTAGACCCCTGCATTTTCAATTGGTATCAGAGCAGGCAAACACGTTAAAGACCTTACAAGTCCGTGTTTGTAGTGATATGACTCCATGGACAAGAGTAGTATCTCTGATAAACGCGTCACCAGAAATAAAGAATTTTTCATGTCAAAGTCTATTAAAGAGAAAGTTTCTACAATCTCAAGTTTTGACAAATAATGTGTTAAAATCAGACAGGCAGATATTGACATGTACCATTCCGATTGCCCTTCAAAAGAGGTTACTTCTCTAAATGAACGGGAAACAGCTGAAGAGAGTAAGTTGATTCTAAATCTTATTAGAATTCAAGCTGATAGATTTAATCGGTTGAAGAAACATGTCAATAATCTTCTTGGTGTAATTAAAGACGGCAAAATCAAAGAAAATACTGAAGACTGTTCTTCATGTATGACTCTTGAAGCAAGCCTCATAAAGGATGCTTTTGAAATAGAACGTCGCTTGAATAAACTCTCCATTCAAGGATGCTCTAGGTAGTCTAATACATCAACTGGTTCTGTTACGACAGTAAATGCTCCAGAAGAAAAAACAGAGTCCCTTCCAAGTAAGGAAAATGTGCCAGCCTCCTCTGATCAAGGAAATCTCATAACACATGGAAGGAAGAAATCTCACGACGAGAAGGTTAAGACTAAACTTACTAATCACGATTGTGATCAGAAAGTATATCACTTTTGCGAAGCAAAAGGTTCTGTTAAACTGAAAGGGAACTCCAAGTTGAATGAAAACTCTATTTGTCAACTTCAATGCACCTTAGATTTAATCCTCAAAGGTGTAACTGACATTCGTATGTCGAAACCTATTGGTTTTCATATGAACCCCGTGTATGCTACCAGGAAGGTCAGTTCAATGAGTTCCTCAAATAATCGGAAGCAGAACAAAAGTCTTGATAGGAATCGTCTAAGGAAACAACAAGTCGGTTCCTTTGAAAATAATGTTTCCTTTGATTTGAAGAAGAATCCAAAAGTAATAAAGAAAAAACTAATGAAGATGATTCAAGAGTACAAAGAAATTGTCGACAGGTTATCATGCTCCTCAAGACAAGATACTTCTGGTAAGAACTCAAACTATGTCTCTTATTTTGATGATAGTAAGTTTTATGATAATTTCTCAAATCAAATGGAATCCTTCTCACGATTCATGAGGAAAAAAAGACTTGATTATAGACTTGATCATAGGCGTAGGAGCATAACTGTACCTTGTATCAGTGTGAGATTGGTTAGGGTTAAATTACAGTCCAGACCAAAGTTAATTTGGAGTAGGCTAGTGTATGTAGTGGCTTAATACAGTGTATGTTTAATTTGGACTAGGTCCCGGGGTTTTTCTGCATTTGCGGTTTCCTCGTTAACCAAATTCGGGTGTCTGTGTTATTTCTTTTCCGCGTTATATTTTTATATAATTGAAATAATACAGGTTGTGCATTGTTCAATTGATTAGAATATCCAACCTTATTGGTTGTTGATTTAAATCAATTGACACTTGGATATTGGTCTTTGGTACCATCCAAGTTATCTCTCTTTGATTAGACTCGCGAATCTTATTTTCTTGAGTAAATCAAATCGAGAGATTGAGATAATAACTCCTTGAGATATTTTATATTGATTGAGTCTTGTTGATTCTCTAAAAAACAACTGGTAGTTTTCCATACAAATTGCTAATCGAAATATTGGGTGAGGTTGTTAGACCCCCGCATTTTCATTTTCTTCCATCAACGGTTTTTTAAACCAGACATCATCCGTACAACATTCATCACCCCAAGACACGATAGAGGTTTTTCTTATGGATGACACACCATTGAATGCAACGGTTTGAGCAGGGTCTTGATCAGAGAATCTTATCTTTCCGAAAGATGCATTTTCAGAAAGAGTGGTGAGGTTATTTCCTCCATCGATGGTACATTTCTTAGAAACATGTTTTTTGACTTCGAAGGTAGTTTCTAAGATATCTCAGGCATCTTTAGACCTAGTGCAAGAGTGATACGTTTGATCTCTATACCTTGGTAGCTATCACTATAAAGGTGGAATTCAGTATAATAATAGACAAGAAACTTAAAAGAACACAGAACACAAGTAGTGATTCGAAGAAATATATCTTCTCTAAATTATGAACAAGAAAACGATTACAATATCTCCCTTTGTTACGCTCACAATCTCTCTAAAAAGTAGTTAACCCTAAACTGTTTGCTAAGCTTGATTTTACAATAATTAATTGTCTCACAAACTTCTCTAGGTTTTATGTGTGTTTAGTTAACAACCAAACCTCTCTACTTATAGACTTTATCATACTCAACTGACTAGGTCTTCTATTAGGAATCTATTTCCTAAACTAAGAGTGTTGCATAAAACAAACTCTTTCCTAATTAGGAATTCTGCCTAAACAAGGATTCCTTCCTAGAATAGGATTCTCCCCTCAACTTAGCTTGAGGTTAACTAAGTTCCATAAAGGAGTACGGATACACCTGTATCATGGGTCCCCCTTTTAAGAACTTGAACTCCTGTGAGAGTTAAAAATAAAGGTAAGGGAACTCGAGAGCCCCTTTTTCCTTGTTAAACCCCTTGGCCTTGCTAGAAACTTGACCTTTACATCCAATTAGAAAAGCTTGTTTTTCTCCTTGTCGTGTTTTAGTCACTCTTCGCTCCAATACGCAGTCTTCCTTGAGTGGTTCTTCTCTATCAAACCATAATTCTTCTACCCTTGGTAAGATCATAGTGTCATCACCATCATCATCTAGTAATGGTGTTTCAAACAACTTCAAGTATTCGGCATTTATAACCGAGTACATTCCTAGATAAGGTGGCAGATCCAGACGAAAGGAATTGTCACCAATCTGATCGAGAATACGAAATGGTCCATACCTCAATGTCTTCAGTCGTTCCTTACCTAATTTTAACCATACCAAGTCACCAACACCGAAATTACAAGGCACAAGATGCTTGTCATGCTTTGCTTTGTATTTGGATTGTGACTTCTTTAATTGTGCTTCAATAGTTGCATGAATCTGAGATATCTTCTTCAAGAACTTTTGCGCATTTTGTCGTTTACTTCCTTCCTTCCTTCCCCCCCCCCCCCCCACCCCCCCATTGAGGTGTCACTAGAAAATACTAGATCGAAAGGACTAGGTGGTAAGTAACCATAGCACGTCTCGAAAGGAGATTTTCCCGAAGAACTATGAATTGCTCTATTGAAAGCAAATTGTAGATATGGTAAACTCTCATTCCAAGTTTTAGGATGCTTAGAATTATATCCCCTTAACATGTGAACCATAGTCCTGTTGACCACTTTTGTTTGTCCGTCTGTTTGTGGATAAAAAGATGTACTCTTCTTCAACCTAGTGTCCATCATCTTCCATAAAGAATCCCAAAAGTGACTAAGGAACCGACTATCCCTATCATAAATAATCGAATTAGGTAAACCAAAATGCTTCCACACGTGCTCAAAGAAGAGCTTTGCTGCACCGGCTCCCGTTACCGTCTTTGTACATGGAATTAATGCAATCATCTTGCTGAATCGGTCGACCACAACGAACAAGTAGTCATGACCAGACTTGGTCACCAAGAAAATCCATAGAAATACTCTCCCAAGGCCTTGATAGTACTGGTAATGGTAGATATAACCCACGTTTTCTGTTGGAAGGTTTAGATGTGCTACACAACTTACACCCCCTAACTAACTTAGCCACATCATATTTCATCTTTGGCCAAAAGACATAACGATTAAGGTTAAGAAGAGTCTTATTCATCCCAAAGTGTCCAGCAACTCGAGATGTGTGTGCCTCTCTTAACCATTGTATACGATCTCTATCTTCTGGAATGCAAAGTAATTGACCCTTGTATAACAATCCATCTCGGAGTTCATACTCTCTTTTCAAACCACTCTTCACACCTTATAACACATTCTTGAAGTCTTTGCTGGATGCGTATGACTCTGCATACTCTTGAGGAATAATTTTCTGAATTCTCATGGCCACCAGTAATGCTCGAACTGGAGGTCGAGATAACATATCTGCCAATTTGTTTGTTACTCCCTTATTGTACCTAATGAGAATATTGAAAGACATTAAGTAAGACATCCATTTCATGTGCCGGGCTTATTTTAGTTTCGTCTGTGCATGTAGATACTCCAACGGTTTGTGATCTGAATGTACAACTACTTCTTTGCCTAAGAGGTACACTCGCCAGTGCTTTATACATTGATATAAAGCATAAAATTCTTTGTCATAAGGTGCGTAGTTTTTAATAGCACCTGAGAAAAATTCTGAATGGTACTCCACTGGTTTACCATCTTGCAACAATACAGTTTACCATCTTGTAACAATACACCTCCCAATGCATAATTAGAAGCGTTGGTCTCAACTTCAAAAGTACGATGTAAGTTAGGCAATGCCAACACCGGTGCTTCTGAAATCTTTCTTTTTAGTAATTGAAAAGCGTCTTCATGGGTTTGCTGCCATTCAAACTTTGCCTTAGCTCCCGTCAAACCATGTAATGGTCCTGCAATAGTTGAGAAATGCCGGATAAACTTACGCAAGTATGTGCAATCCCCTAATAAACTCCTGATTTCAGTTACAGTATTATGTCTAGGCCACTTAGTGATTACTTCGACCTTCCTTGGATCGATCTTCCATTGTCCACCACCAACAAAGAATCCAAGTTACACCAACTCCTCCTTTCGAAACTCACACTTCTTTATGTTAAAATTCAGCTGGCCTTCATGTAATACTTTAAACACCTTCTCAACGTGAATGAGATGCTCTTCCCAAGTTCGGTTGTATATAAGGATATCATCCAAATAAACAATCACAAAATCTTCTATAAATGGTCGTAACAAATCATTCATCAAACGCATAAACGTCGTTGGAGCATTACACAAACCAAAAGGCATCACCAACCACTCGAACAAGCCTTTTTTGGTCTTGAAAGCAATTTTCCATGTATCATCTTCTCGAACTCTCACTTGATGGTATCCAAATTTGAAATCTAACTTTGTGAAGAATCGAGATTTTTCCAACTGATCCATCATGTCGTCTATCCTAGGTAGAGGGTAACGATTCTTGATAGTGATCTTGTTCAATGCTCTATAATCAATACACATATGCCAACCTCCATCTTTCTTTGGTACCAACAATACCGCTGATCCACAGGGTGAAGCACTTGGCACTATCATTCCCAATTCTAGGAGTTCTTTGACTTGTTTCTTGATCTCATCGGATTCCTCTATGGACGTGCGATAAAGACCTACATTAGGTAGAGAACTCACCCCGATCAACATAATTTCATGCTCCATACTCCTCTTTGGCGGTAACCCCGTGACATCAGAAAATAAATCCTTGTATCTCAATTTCAACCTTTCTAGGTCGCCTTCTTGATGTGCAGTCAAGGCTGCCAAACACACTCTACTCGGCTTCTCCTCAAGAGAACAGATCACAAGGAGAATGAACTTTATGCTAGCATTCACCAACCGTTTAGCATGAGTGGTTGTAATCAAGCTTGCTCCCTCTAGAGGAGAATGTATAGCCCGAATCATAAAACTTTCTCCATCTTTGGTAAAGGTATATTTTTGTTCCCTCATGTGTAGAGTTGCATCTCTATCCCATAGGTAAGGACTACCTAATACTACCTGACAAACATCCAAAGGAACCACGTCACATGTAACTTCGTCAATATATAACTCATCTAGAGCAAATTTAAACGTGCACTGATGTGAAACTTATAAGCCCCCTTCCTTTTGAAGCCATCCTAAAGGGTATGGTTTAGGATGTTTGATAGTCTTCACTCCTAACCTCTGCACCAAAGAATGTGAAAGTAAATTTTTCTGACTTCCCGGATCAATAACAGCATCAACTAGTGATGTTTTGACTTGCATCTTTACTGTGAAGAGTCGCTCCCTAAGATCATCCTTTGAAGTGTTTCTTTTTCCCCTGTCATAAGAGAGAGCTTTGAATTGGGTTCCGTTAGTCCGTGGACTTATTTTGGAGTTTGAGCGACTAGTGCTGCCTTCTTGGCTTCTTTCCTCTGCAACCCTTTAGTCTTTAGATGAGGGTTCTTAACCCAACGCTTGTCGATAATGTAACCTATTTGTTTGCAATGGGTGCAGATCAAACCTTCCTTGTCACTAAACTTCCCTTCTTCTTTGCTCTTTTCACCTTCTTTTACAGTGGTACCTCCAGATTTCGCCTTAGTATTCCCCTTTGAATCAGATTTCTTAAGCCTGACTTCAATGGCGTTAGCTTTTATACTTGCTTCGGAGATAGAATCCACCGAAAACATCTTCAACTCCTTCCGTATATACTCATGTAACCCAGAAATATATTTCATAAAGATAACATAATCTCCCAAGTCTAAATCCAAAATCATAGCTTGATTCTGAAATTCCGAAGTATATTCTTGCACGGTTTGGTTGTAAGTTTGCTTCAAGTTGTACCACTTGAACCATCTTTCCTCAAGGTAGCCAACTGGATAAAACTGTTTCCTTACAACTGCCTTGAATCTTCTCCACGATAATACTCCTTTACTTAAGTTTTGTCTTTGATAATCTTTCCACCAGGTTAGAGCATGCTTTTGTATCTTCAATGCCGCGAAAGCAATATTTTCCTTAGAACTATATTCAAAGAAAGAAAAATACATCTCTAGACGTTCAATCATCCAATTTTTCTACATCGACACTCCCATCGTAAAGTGGAATATCAACACGAAAATCAATTTTCAGATTTTTACCATGAGGTTTAGTTGATGTAGGACTTTTAAGAAACTCACTTTTCTTCTTTTCTTCATCCTCATCTTCTTCCTCTTCTTCTTCTTCTGAATCGTCTTCTTCTGATTCATCTTTTTCCGAAGCTTCAGGCGAAGGTGTAATCTTTTTCTTCATCTTCGGCTTTGGTGTATGAGAACGAATACATTCAGCCAATTCTTCAAGGGTGGTTTTAATCGACTTCATGTCTGTTTGTAGCGTAGCCACCTTTTCTTCCATAGTTTGTGGTTCGCTATGCTTGGGTTCATCATCTGACTTTGTCATCTTTGATCCCCTTGTTCTCCTAACGTCTTCTAACTTCTCGAGTTCCTCACCAAGATTTATGTAGAGAGATCTAGTGAAAACCATAAACCACGGGGATTTACCCTAAAACTAACCTTGATCGTGATGCCAAACTTGATACGTTTGATCTCTATACCTTGGTAGCTATCACTATAAAGGCGGAATTCAGTATAATAATAGACAAGAAACTTAGAAGAACACAGAACACAAGTAGTGATTCGAAGAAATATATCTTCTCTAAATTATGAACAAGAAAACGATTACAATATCTCCCTTTGTTACGCTCACAATCTCTCTAAACAGTAGTTAACCCTAAACTGTTTGCTAAGCTTGCTTTTATAATAATTAATTGTCTCACAAACTTCTCTAGGTTTTCTGTGTGTTTAGTTAACAACCAAACCTCTCTAATTATAGACTTTATCGTACTCAGCCAACTAGGTCTTCTATTAGGAATCTATTTCCTAAACTAAGAGTGTTGCATAAAACAAACTCTTTCCTAATTAGGAATTCTGCCTAAACAAGGATTCCTTCCTAGAATAGGATTCTTCCCTAAACTTAGCTTGAGGTTAACTAAGTTCCCTAAAGGAGTACGGATACACTTGTATCAAAGATTACACATAGTGCTCAAGGTCTGGGGTAATGGCCTGTCTGATAGCATATAGACCTTCAGAATTAAGCTTTACAACAAGAATTTCTTCTGGATTATAACTATCAACATCCTTTGGTAAATGTACATCGTCTTCTGTATTTACCAGAGGATCATATCCATAAACAACATGTACCCATATTTGAAAATCACAAGCTTGAAGATACGAGCTCATATCAATTTTCCACCATGGGTAGTTTGAACCATCAAAGACTGGTGGTATGTTAATTGAGATAGCATTACTTCCCATAGAGTCAGATCGCTACAAACAAAGACTAATGAGATCTTGAACATGTTTGCCTGCTCTGATACCAATTGAAAAAGCGGGGGTCTAACAACCTCACCCAATATTTCGATTATCAATCTGTATGGACAACTCCAAGTTGTTTTTTAGAGAATCAACAAGACTCAATCAATAGAAAATATTCAAGGAGTTATTATCTCAATCTCTCGATTTGATTTACTCAAGCAAATATGATTCGCGAGTCTAATCAAAGAGAGATAACTTGGATGGTACCAAAGACCAATATCTAAGTGTCAATCGATTTAAATCAACAACCAATAAGGTCGGATATTCTAATCTATTGAACAACGCATAACCTGTATTATTTCAATTATATAACAAAATATAATGCGGAATAAAAATAACACAGACACCAGAATTTTGTTAACAAGGAAACCGCAAATGCAGAAAAACCCCGGGACCTAGTCCAGATTAAACATACACTGTATTAAGCCTCTACAGACACTAGCCTACTCCAAATTAACTTCGGTCTGGACTGTAGTTGAACCCCAACCAATCTCACACTGATCCAGGGTACAGTTATGCTCCTACGCCTCTGATCCCAGTAGGATATTGCGCACTTGATTCCCTTAGCTAATCTCACACACAACCAAGAGTTGATACGACCCAAATTCGAAGACTTTAGCAAACAAATCTGTCTCACACAGAAAAGTCTACATGTAATAGATAAATTCGTCTCCCATGAATAAACCTTTTGTTCCGTCTTTTGATAAATCAAGGTGAACAAGAACCAATCGATAAAACCAAACTTATATTCCCGAAGAATATCTCAGTTTCATCAATCACCTCACTATAAACTTAATCCACGCAACGAAGAAGATTATTGAGGAATCACAAACAATTAGACGAAGATGTTTGTGACTAGTTTTATATTGCCTATCGGAGATAGAAATCTCAAGACAATTATTACAATTGTACTCGTACGATAGAAACAACAAGATCAGATCACACAACTACAAGAAAAGTAGTATCGGTCTGGCTTCACAATCCCGATGAAGTATTTAAGTCGTTAACCTGGTTTTAGAAGAAGAAAACCAAAGGTTAAAGGAGAATCAACTCTAGATTTAGCAAACTAGTATCACACAGAATGTGTGGGGATTAGGTTTCCCAGTTTCTAGAGTTCTCCCTTATATAGTCTTTCAAATCAGGGTTTGCAATCAATGTTAGCTTACTAACAAAGCATTCAATATTCACCATTAGATGAAAACCTGATTAGATACAAGATAATATTTATCAACCGTTAGATCGAAAACTTAGCTTTCCATATACATATTTACTTGACGTTTTGAGTTCATGTAATCGTACCCAAACGTGTATAATGTTTGGTTCAATATTAGTCAACCAAATGGTTAGCCTAATGATAACTTTCATATCAACCATATTCTTCTTCACCATAACTAGTCCAAATGACTCAAATGAACTAGTTAGAGAGTTGTTCAATTGCTATGAGATCTCATGTACTACAAGAGACACAATTGAATCAAAAACGATGTGATTCACTCGAATCATTTCATGAACTATAAATCCACGGTTTGCAAAAGCATTCCTTAATAATTTAAGATAAGTTCACGAACAACGTTTTCAGACATAACCTCTTGAGTTCGCGGACTCAAGATAACCGGTTGAAGTTAATAAACTCCAACAGAATTTCTCGGGATGAGAACTTCCGTCAGTTCGCGGACTGCACCTGAGCTTCAACTTCAGCAAATATTCTCGGTTTCGAGAACTTACGCCAGTTCACGGACTGGGTTCGCGGACTAAGTTGCTGCTCACGTTCCGGTTCCACTTGATCAACAAAGTTCGTAAACTTCGGTTCAAGTGTTAAGGACTTATACATATATGTGTTGCCACAACAATGTTTATATCCCACAATGGTCATATAGTCTAAACTCTCATTTCAATCATTGAAACACTCTTAGAGGGCTTTATAAAGTTGTTATTCACAAACTATTTTTCGTCAGAGCGATCTCCAAAGTGATTGAAACATAATATGACTTTCGTCACTAGGCAAGGATGAACTTATCTAAAGCGAAAGCTTTACCAACACCCATTTCGAGAAATAGATAAGCGAGATATACTCAGCTCGAAATGTCACATGTGTATATTCTTAGTCTATATAGTAAAACGACTTTTGTCTCAAGATAGGAGATAGAGTAGATAGACTTTTGAGTGATAGATAAGTTCAAGTTTCCATATACCTTTTAGTCGATGAAGATCCACTGGTTCCTTGAGTAGTCATTCGTCTTGTATGATGATCGCCATGGAGTTCTTGAGCTCAACTACACTTTCTATCCTAGTCCGAGACCTTAGCTATAGTAGACTAGAAATCAAGACTTTATAGTTTTGATCACTAAGATTGATAAACATGCTTGAGATAGCAACGCATGCGAGTTTGACCGAGCAGTGCTCTAACATTCCGAAACATGATTATTAATGTGAATATAATCCTGAATACTTATTTTAGGAGCAAGATCATCTTTTGAGAAAATGGAAGAAATGGAAGTTTTCTTCTTCCTTCGAAACCTTTTTCTCTTTACAGACTTTTCTGAGTTATCAGTCATCCATATACCATTACTCTTTTTGTGGTTGTAAGAAGAACCTGTGTTGTATTCACAATCAGAAATTGGCCCATCACAACACTTTTCATGATTGTGAGATGAATCCCTAATGGTACACTGAGAAGTGGGTTTGATTATTTCTTTAGATATCTAGATCAGAATGTTATGAAGTTTTTCATTCCGTAAACGAAGGTGACATCTTCTTTCAATGTGACCTTTCTTTCCACAATAATAGCAGTTGACGAGAATGTTTTTAACCATTCTCAACTGAGTAGTCTTAGAGGGATGACATTCTTGGTTTCTAGAGACATCTGCTGCTGAAGGGATTTTTTCACTTTTATTGCTGGTGAAATTTTCAGCTTGAGAAGGATTAATAGGAAGAACAAAATTGATCTTACCAGAACTTGGAGCGTCTATTCCTTTATAGCCCAGACCATGTGTTTCACGATGATCTTTACATGCTCCTAGCATAGAAGAAAATTTTGTACATATAGAATTGAATTTTTTCAAATTCTCTTCCAGAGATTTAACCTTCTCAAGAGCAGCACTCAAATTAGTCTCCAATTATTTTTCTCGAATGAGAAAAATGTTTTCTCTGTCATTTAAACAATTTTTTTGAGAGTCATAGCTCGCATCGGTTTCTGCAAGTCTTTCTTTCAACTTAAAGAGATTATGACGAAGTTCATCACATTCAAAAAAAAAATTAAACATAGATCTTCCTCACGATCTTTAAGAATAGATTGTAGCAAATTATAACCACAGTCATATCCCTTAAAGAGTTTTCTCATTTTTCCTATTTTCAAGACAGAGGGGAGTTAGAAATTCAGCCAAGTAAGAAGTTGACTTTTCTTTCTTTAGGAGATGATCGAAAAGCTTGATGTACTGTTAGACTTCCTCATCAACATCTTGTCCTTCTTTTGAATCACTTTCATCAGAAAGTTCATCCAACTGTTCATCGAGGAGTGCTTCCCAGTTATACACAGTTTTAGAGGATGGTGAAGACGTGAGAGATTTCTCAATAAAAACAAGACTTTGCACCATGTTAGAATGTTTCTGAACTAGTGATGCGTTTTTAGAGACATAATCATCCATACTCAGATCGCTACGAATACATACTTATAAGGTCTTTAATGTGTTTGCCTACTCTGATACCAATTGAAAAAGCGGGGTCTAACAATTGAAAATGCGGGGGTCTAACAACCACACCCAACAATTTTTTTGGAAATCTGAGAGGATTTACTCCAATACACTTTCTAGAGAATCAACTAGATAGTTAAACTCAATCTAGAGTAAAGTATATCAAAGAGTTTAATATCTTTGTTTCACAATGTAATCAGCAAATTAAACAGATAGAAAACCGCGAGCCTGATTATTATGTGAAATAACTTGAACGGTAACAAAGACCAATGTTCAAGTATCAATCAATTTAAATCAACAACCAAACGTTGGATATTAATTAATTGATCTTAATGCACAACCTGTGATATTTTAATTATATAACAAAATATAATACGGAAAATAAATAACACAGACACCAGAATTTTTTTAACGAGGAAACCGCAAATGCAGAAAAACTTCGGGACCTAGTCCAAATTGAACACCACATTGTATTAAACCGCTACAGATTTTAGCCTACTACCAATTAACTTCGGACTAGACTGTAGTTGAACCCTAATCAATCTCACACTAATTCAAGGTACAATTGCGTTCCTTAGATCTCTAATCCCAGCAGGATACTACGCACTTGATTACCTTAGTTGATCTCACCCACAACCAATAGTTTCTATGACCCAAAGTCGAAGACTTGATAAACAAATATGCCTCACATAGAAAAGTCTATAGATTGAATAAATCTGTTTCCCACAGAAATACCCAAGAGATTTTGTTCCGTCTTTTGATAAATCAAGGTGAACAGGAACCAATTGATAAACCGGACTTATATTCCCGAAGAACAAACTAGTATTATCAATCACCTCACAATAATCTTAATCAACTAGCGAAACCAGATATTATGGAATCACAAACGATGAGACGAAGATGTTTGTGATTTCTTTTATCTTGCCTATCGGAGAAATTAATCTCGAGTCAATTATTTCAATTGTACTCAATACGATAGAATCGGGCAAGATCATAACATGCAACTACAAAGAAAATAGTTGGGTCTGGCTTCACAATCCCAATGAAGTCTTTAAAGTCGTTAAACCTACATGGTCTTGATAGAAAACTAAGGTTAAAGGGGAATCGACTCTAGTTGATGCAACTAGTAAGACACAGGAGTGTGGGGATTAGGTTTCCCAGTTGCTAGAGTTATACTTAATATAGTTTTCAAATAAGGGTTTGCAATCCAAGTTACCTTAGTAACAAAGCATTCAATATTCACAGTTAGATGAAAAACCTGATTCAACGAAGCTAATATATTTCAACCGTTTGATCGAACTTAGCTTGTTATACACAAATGAAATGTACCCTCATTTAGGTTTATGTAACCGTACCTAAACGTGTATACCATGTTTGCTCGACAATAGTTAACCGAAGTTAGCCATATGATTACTCTCATATCAACCTTATTCATCTTAACCATAACTAGTTCAAATGACTCAAATGAAACTAGTTAAAGAGGGATTCAATTGTTATATTCCCATAGAAGTATATAAGAACACAATTAAAGAAAAATCGATTTGATTCACTCAAATCAATACATGAACATTATATCCACGGTTTGCAAAGATTGCATTCCTTAATTTATAAATGTTTAAGTTCATGTAAAACCGATTTTAGAAAGTAACCAACTCAAGTATGCAAACGGGTATGCATACTTAAGTAGCCGGACCAAGTTTGGTTACGCCAGTACGCGTACGGGTGCGCATACCTATTCACACTCCAAACTCCAGCAGAAATTCACGGACGTGAGACTTCCGCCAGTATGCATACTTGTACGCATACTAGCCCAGACATCCAACAACCGCCAGTACACGTATGGCTCTTTGGACTTGCACACAAATGTGATAACACACTATGTTTATATCCACACATGGTTACATGATTCTAATATCTTTATTTCAATCATTGAAACTTTCTTAGAGGATGACTATAGCCGTTTTCACACAATATTAGCATCAAAGCAATTTTCAAGATATTGAAATAATTATTAACGAAACATTCTAAGACTACACCAAATGATTGTATCACACAAACCATGTAATATGTTACTCGACGATTTTCTCATGATAGAAGGTGAACTTGGTCGAAGCGAAATCTTGCCAACACATATTTCAAAAAATATGTAAGCGAGATAAACTCCGCTCGAAATCTCAAATGTGTATATAGAAAACTATATTGTAATACGACTTATGTCTCAATATAGGATATAGAGTAGAAATAGACTTTCCAAGTGATATATGAGTTTCAGTCTCCATATACCTTTTGTCGATGAAGTTCCATAAGCTCCCCTTAGTAGTTCCTCGTCTTCAAATGATAAACGCCGTGAAGTCTAAAGTTCAACTACACAATCTATGTCCTAGTCCGAGATATCTATAAATAGGCTAGAAATCAAGATTTATAGTATTAATCACTAACATTGACAAACATGTTTGAGATAACAACGCATGCGAGTTCGACCGAGCAATGCTCTAACAACAACCACACCCAATTTTTCGTTTGGCTGTCTGAATAGACAAACTTCAATATACTTTCAAGAGAATCAACTAGACAGTTAGACTAGAGAAAAGTATATCAAAGAGTTTTATATCTTTATCTCTCAATTCAATCCGCAACCAACAAATAGGAATTATCGAGCCCGATTAAATATAAGAGAAATAACTTGAACGGTACCAAAGATCAATGTTCAAGGATCAATCAATTTCAATCAACAACCAAAGGTTAGATTTCCCAATTGATCGATTCAACGCACAACCTATGATATTTCAATTATATAACAAAATATAATGGGAAAAATAAATAACACAGACACCGGAAGTTTTGTTAACGAGGAAATCGTAAATGCAGAGAAACCTCGGGACCTAGTCCAGATTTGAACACCACACTGTATTAATCCGCTACATACACTAGCCTACTACCAATGAACTTTGGACTGGACTATAGTTGAACCCTAATCAATCTCACACTGATTCAAGGTACAGTTGTGCTCCTTACGTCTCTGATCCTAGCAGGATACAATGAACTTGATTCCCTTAGCTGATCTCACCCACAACCAAGAGTTTCTACGACCCAAAGTCGAAAATTTGATTAAAAAATCTGTCTCACACAGAAAAGTCTATAGGAATAGATTAATCTGTCTCCCACAGAAATACCTACGAGTTTTGTTCCATCTTTTCATAAATCAAAGTGAACATGAACCAATTGATATACCAGACTTATATTCTCGAAGAACAACCTAGAAATATCAATCACCTCACACTAATCTTAATTGTATGGTAGCGAAATAAGATATTGTGGAATCACAAACGATGAGACGAAGATGTTTGTGATTACTTTTTTATCTTACCTATCATAGATTAAATCTTGAGCCAATCTTAAAGAAGATAGTACTCAAACATGATAGAAACAATAAGATCAGATCACGCAACTACATTGGGTCTGGCTTCACAATCCCAATGAAGTCTTTAAGTCGTTAACAGACAAGGTTTCGTGAAAAACCTAAGGTTAAAGGAGAATTGACTCTAGCTTATACAACTAGTATCACACAGAATTTGTAGGGATTAGGTTTCCCAGTTGCTAGAGTTCTCTGTTATATAGTTTTCAAATCAGGGTTTGCAATCTAAGTTACCTTGGTAACAAAGAACTCAATATTCATCGCTAGATGAAAACATGATTAGATTCAAGCTAATATCTTTCAACTGTTAGATCGAACTTAGCTTGTTATACACAAATTAAATGTACCCTTATTTAGGTTCAATAACCGTACCTAAATGTGTATACCATGTTGGCTCAACCTTAGTTAACCCGAGGTTAGATATATGAACACTCTCATATCAACCTTATACATCTTAACCATAACTAGTTAAAATCACTCAAATGAAACTAGTTAAAGAGTTTTTCAATTGCTATATTATCATAGAAGTATACAAGAACACAATTGAAGCAAAATCGGTTTGATTCACTTGAATCAATTCATGAACATTATAGCCACGGTTTGCAAAGAATGCATTCCTTAATATATAAATGTATTAGTTGATGTGCCAACCGACTTTAGAAAATTAACCACTCAAGTATGCAAATGGGTACACATACTTAAGTGGCCAGTCTGGGTTTGTGTTCGCCAGTATGCAAACGGGTACGTATACTTGGTACACTTCCAAAACCCTGCAGAAATTCCCGGACCTATACCTTACACAAGTATGCATACCGGTATGTGTACTTGGTACTCGTAATTTCACAACTTCAAGTACGCATACGTGTATGCATACTTTAGTTCCGGTCATGGATCACATACACGCAAGAATGCATAATATGTTTATAATCCAATGATGGTTAATTATTCTAAACTCTTATTTCAATCATTGAAACTTTCTTAGAGGATGACAATAGCCATTTTCACACACTATTAACATCAAAGCAAGTTTCAAGTTATGAAATAATTATAATGAAACATTCCAATTCTACACCAAATTATTGTATCACACAAACCATGTAAGATGTTACTCTACGATTTTCGCAGGATCAAGATGAACTTGGTTGAAGCGAAAGCTTACCAACACATATTCCGATAAATATATAAGCGAGTTAAACTCAGCTTGAAATCTCAAATGTGGATAATAGAAAACTATATCGTAGCACGACTTATGTCTCAATATAGGAGATATAGTAGAAATAGACTTTCCAAGTGATAGATGAGTTTCAGTCTCCACATACCTTTTGTTGATGAAGTTCCAAAAGCTCGCCTTTGTAGTTCTTCGTCTTCAATTTATGAATGTCGTGAAGTCTAATGCTCAACTACTCAATCTATCATAGTCTGAGACATTTATAAGTAGACTAAAAATCAAGACTTATAGTTTGATCACTAACGTTGACAAACAAGCTTGAGATAGAAATGCTTGCGAGTTCGACCGAGAAGTGCTCTAACAGTAACCCCCGTTTTCAGTTTTAGTGACAAAATTATCAATACATATGGATTACAAAATAAATAAACTTTGTAGCTTCTCATCCAAATGCTTGATCTCCTTGGTTCTTTAACATTACTCGAAATCTTCGTCACTTCCAAGTACTCCAATGATTCCAAATGTGCTCAATTCCGTATCATTGTTGTTGAAGATCCATAGCTATAACAATGAGAAAATAGTTGCTCTCAATAATTGTTATGCAGTGTCATAGTATCATTATACAAGATCAAAGTCCAATTGCATCACAATTTTGACAACAATACTATGGTGATATGTATCACTCCCCCTTAGTCAATATTTCATCTCAACTTGAAAACCACTCCCCCTTACATAATGATACGTAAACCATATGCATTTGTATTGTGAACTACACATTAATTCTCCCCCTTTTTGTCAATATAAATTGGCAAAGGTACAAAAACTAGTGGAGTCCTCATGAAATTTGCATAGAGATACTTCATGACCAAAAGAGAACAACATACCAACTTGTTTAGATGCCATCAAATAGACGAAACTAAATGCATTCATCAAGGAGTTTATAAAGATACAAGATAATCCCTATAATATTCTACAACCGGACTCCCTAAAAAAAATTGGCAATTAAGCACAAGTTCAATTAAGAACTCTCCCTCATAAAATGTCATTCCCGAAAGAACAACAAGAGCGACCTTACTTTTACATGAAAAGAAGGATTTTTTTCGACAATAACAAATCACATAAAAATATGAATTTGTATCCAAAAGTTTCAATTGAATTATCCACAAGTAAAATGATCAATTCAATTGGTCATGCTTAACATAAGAGAACTTATGGAGTAACACGATATGTACACAAAGATGTTTATCAGGGAAAGACCAATACTGCGGATTAATCAAAGATTCATTTTATTGTTTATCACTATTTGCACAATGAATATAATAGACTTGATATTTGTAAACAAATGTTTATCCTTTCTTCCATAAATATTTTCATAATGACATAAAAGGCTTAACTTTTGTAGTCAAAATTTCATTCTATCTTTTATCAATACTTTCATACCGACATATAATAGAGCTAACTTTGAACAAGTATGGGATAGTGAAGGTTCACGGACGTAAACAACATATCCCATAACAATTTACAATATATAAAACCATAAAGATTAATACTGCAAAAATTATCATCCAAATAAACTTTAGAATTTAAACAAATAAATCTAAAAACATTGAAAGATGAAAACGTTGGCAATAGCTATGTGTGAAAAGGTGAGGGTACCCAAATATACCTCAAGCTATAAATTTTCCTTCATATAAGTCCTTTCTTCGAACGTGATTGTCTATAGACTGGGTCGAGACAATACAACAAATAGGTTCACACTTCGTGTGATTGTCTATGGATACGAGATCGAGACAATATAACAACGAAGTGTGTTTACTTGATACAAAGGTTCGGACTTAACCAAACTCAATAGGATTGCATATCAAGTAAATAGGAATTAAAGTTTTTGCAATTCACTTTAATTATAATAAAAAAATTATAATGCAGAAATATAAAGTAAATGACACAGCAAGATTTTGTTAACGAGGAAACCGCAAATGCAGAAAAACCCTGGGACCTTGTCCAGAATTGAATACTCTTAGGATTAATCCGCTATACAAAATAAACCAACTTCGTATAGTTGAGACCAAGCAACTAAACCTATAATTCACCTAGTTCCGTCTGTATTCCCACGCCTCCAACGTGTAAACAACTCACGTACTTGGACCAATTCCTTTGGTTATCAATCTGTAAAGCAACAACAAATCTGTTTGGTATCAACTCTCTTCAACCAAGTGATATGAGTTGCGCAAAGGCTCTTCTGTTTATCTTAACATAAACTCCTTTGCCAGGTTCCAATATCTATCTTATGTTCAATCAACAAAAGGTAATCGTTAAGATTTTGCAATCAATACCTCTAATCCCAAGGAAATGTATTTATGCCGATCTTCTCAACTATTCTATCAAAATACCACAAGGATAAATCGATTATAGTTGGATCCTCTATTACCGAAACAAGTATTGTGAACACCAACGATTATAAAACCAAGTCTGAAATCTTTTATTTCTTCTTTGTCTTCAAATCTTCTTAGATCTTCAATAAACACCTGCACACAACTACTTGAATCTCTTGTGATCAATCACTCATAGAACGTAGTTTGTTAACAATGGATTATCATAAGATCATCTTTAGATATAACAACAGTTTAAAGATCCATGTCGAAACCTTGAACTAGTTTGAGTGAATCTTATATCAGAAGAGAAGATTCTCAAGCATAAACAAACTAAGTGCAATCAAAGTTCAACCACCATTAGTTAATCAAATCAATATAGAAACTAAAGATAAATCGCAATTATCTAGTTTCCCACCAACGGTACGCACTAGAGCTTATCAATCCCAAAGAAGACTTTAAACTGAGCGGTCGTAAGAGATTTCTCCTAATTAGGTTACTCTCCTCTCCAAATAGACGGCTTCACCAGTAACAGTACAACAGAGGAAGTTTACTGTCACGAAGGATTAGTTTTCTAGAAATTCAAACTCAAAGTACTTATAGACAAGGAAGTTTGGACACCAAGAAATTTCCAAAATCGAAAATATTCTCAATATATTCAATATTTTCCGAATTCGGTTTTTATAATTCCTGAGAATGCACTGTCCAAATTTATGATCGAAATCTCCTTGAAAAATCTTTAACTAGCAAATGCACATTACTAATTCTTATTTTCCATATATAATTAAAAACCTTAATTAAAAGATTCTTAACTTATTTAAATTCGATCTTGGGATTTACTTCCTTTTTAGATATTAAGGAATATCTTTGAACAATAAAAGATACCCATTAATGCGCGTGTTCAAAGTGTGTCGACATCTTTCCTCTTGTAAGTCCTTTTTCATACTTACTCACTTGAAACCGATTTACCACACTTCCAAACAAGTTTAGAATTTGTTCATCTGACTTTCAAGAACTATGTGATTGATCAAGTAACACTCAATCACAAGTCATGGGTGTAACGGTTCTACCAAAACAAGTTTCGGCTCTACCTCCATGTGAGTACTGTGCATATTTACACTAGCTTACCAAATTTTCGGTTGACTAGGTACTAGGATCGGTTCTCCACATATATTTGGTATCTAACTTATATGTGTTGCACATGTCCGTAGGATCGGTTCCCCTTTTCCTAAAAACGTGTTGCACATGTTTATAGGATCAGTTACCCTTTCTAATATAAACCTTGTTGCACATCATACAAGGATCGGTTCCCCTTGTGATGTACTGCACCTCTTATTAGGATCAGTTCCCATCTCCCAAATTTGGTCAGACACATAAACCCGATCATACCCCGGGTGATTACATAAGATCGGTTTCACTAATAAAAGTCATACCAATACATAAGTCAGGCCTCATATGAATAGTTTTTCCAAGAACACAAACAAGTCATGAGCGGTTATACTAATTACACATATTGGTCGTTCATAAGATATGCAATGAAGAACAACCCTAATAACGCCTGGCGATTTCCTTTTCGGTTCACAACACATATCATGAACTTACTTCCTTAAAACACATGTAAAAACATTGTTTCCTATGACGAAATCCTCACCTCATACCCATACATAATCACAATAGCATTCATAAGATTATGTTGATGTCTTATATACAAAGTTTAATGGTTTGGCAATAAACCTCGTATTGTATTCCTTAATACTATGTTTATCTAGAGTGTTCATGCTTCGCATTTTTATGTTTTCAATATGCACGAATTCAAAGATACGTTAGGGAATGAAACAGTTCAAGTCAAATATCACTAACCTCAAGTTGAAGGATGATGTTGTGGTTGTAGCTCCATACTTCTCCACGTCTTCAAGTCTTCGCAATACTTGTAATGTCTCATCCTAATACTTTCAAGCTAACCTATACGAAGTTGACTCTAGTACATTTAAATCAAGCGACTCTTAAATAAGTTTTGGCTCACTAAAATATGACAACCAAACTTGACATACCAACGCTTGGTGGGTTCAACCGAGCTATGATATAACAATGTGTACTCGCAATAATGGCTATTCCAAACCCTGGTTATCCTTCCTAAAATCAAAAGAATAAATTCTCATAAGAAGTTTCCTAGACATAAATCAAAAACAACTAAAACTTAGACACGATCAGCCAAAGAACGGACAAGGGCGAGTTCCTCATATGCTTTCTTTAGCTCGTTTTTCGGAAATGCAAGGTTCTTTGATATAATTTTAAGTTGTTCACAAATGACCTCAAAATCTTGAAGAAGATTTCCAACCAATTGAAGAGACATTTGAACTAGAATATCTTTTTCATGATCAATTGCTTGAAAGAAAATAATGGAGATGGGTTCTTCGTGAAGTTCAAAAAATTTGGCATCATTAAACTTGTCTTCCTCATTGCATCCTTCCATTGTGCACACCAAAAATCCAAGATAGTCTTGACGTTACCGAACAAGTATATATACAAAATAAATCCTTGATATATATATACACAAAAACATGATTTTTCACAAGAAAACCATAGAGTCACTAGTAACCGTTTGGGAACGGGTCGGGTGCACAAGATTCATGGTTATGACCCAAAACTCAAAAACCAGGGAACCATACGAGCAAACGATTAGGAACATGTTTTGCTAGAAAAAAAAAAAAAGTTTTGAACACATGATAGGAAGCTTTGGTTCACAAAGTTGTATATCAACTGTCATTGAGGAGGAACAATCTAAAGTTTTAAACGAAGCATCAGATGGACAAGGAACAATAATTGTCCAGAGCAAAGCTCAGAAAGGATGAAAAAAATCAAAACAAAACATACAACACAGACCATTTGTCAAGAAAGATTCATTTTCTCGAGAGTTATGTGTATCATCTCATGGTCTTATAGAAGATACATATAAGAAAATGGCCAGGTTATAATATAATTAAGATAAAGATCATCAGAGGAATTAACAGGAGAATGATAGAGGTTACCTGAGCTGGATGCTTTTCTCGCCTTCTAGATCTTGCACTTGAGACTGTTGATACAGTTCTTGAGTTCCGAAACACGATTATTGATGTGAATATAATCCTAAACACTTATTTTAGGAGCAAGATCATCTGTGGAGAAAATGGAAGAATTCGAAGTTTTCTTCTTCCTTCGAAACCTTTTTTTTCTTTACAGACTTTTCTGAGTTATCAGTCATCCATATACCATTACTCTTTTTGTAGTTGTAAGAAGAACTTGTGTTGTATTCACAATTAGAAATTGGCCCATCACAACACTTTTCATGATTGTGAGATGAATCCCTAATGGTACACTGAGAAGTGGGCTTGATTATTTCTTTAGATATCCAGATTAGAATTTTATGAAGTTTTTCATTCCGTAAACGAAGGTGACATCTTCTTTCAATGTGACCTTTCTTTCCGCAATAATATCAGTTGACAGGAATGTTTTTAACCGTTCTTAACTGAGTAATCTTAGAGGGATGATATTCTTGGTTTCTAGAGACATCTCCTGCTGAAGGAAGTTTTTCACTTTTACTGCTGGTGAAATTTTCATCTCGAGAAGGATTAATAGGAAAAACAAAATTGATCTTACTAGAACTTGGAGCGTTTATTCCTTTATAGCCAAAAGCATGTGTATCACGATGATCTTTACATGCTCCTAGCATAGAAGAAAATTTTGTAGAGCTAAAATTAAATTTTTTCAAATTCTCTTCCAGAGATTTAACCTTCTCAAGAGCAGCACTCAGATCAGTCTCTAATTATTTTTCTCGGGTGAGAAAAACGTTTTCTCTGTCATTTAAACAATTTTGTTGAGAGTCATACCTCGCATCGGTTTCTGCAAGTCTTTATTTCAACTTAAAGATATTTTGAAGAAGTTCATCACATTAAAAAAAATTAAACATAGATCTTCCTCACTAGAGGTGGCAAACGGGCGAGTCGGGCCTCACTTGGTACGGGTAACACGGGTTTGGGTTAACACGGGCTGAAATCCGCGGGTTGATATTATGCACGGGTTGTCATTTCTTCAACCCGCGCCCGTAACGGGTAAAGCTTGCGGGTTACGGGTTATCCGGCTTGTTTAATTAATTTTGATTACCAACTAAAATTGTAAAATCTTAAATAAAAATTACAAAAAAAAAAAATTAATCTGTGGTCCTGTTAAAGCTTTCACCATCTTCTTCCAACCAACAACACCAACCCATGATAATTGCCTGCAACTCCACCATCTCTGCTTCTCAGATTCAACCACAACATCACCAGAACCCCTTGGTAATCTCGGTTGCACACATCATCTATTTCTCTTCTATCTTATTCAATTAAACCAAACCCTGAATTCATCATCTGAGTTCAAACACCAACAGGCAACAACACAATCTTCAATTTCAATAAATCAGGGTAGAAATACCCAATTTCAGTATACCCTAATTAAACTAAGATCTTCGATTTCGATTATAAATCTCAATTAATATAAAAAACAGAAAAACCCCTAATTCTTATGAACCCTATAAATAAAATTGCATTTCGATATCAAAATTAACAAAATTAAACAGATTTCCTCATAAGGATTAAACACCATTCAATCAAACCAAATCATAGATTACATCGAAACCCTTTCCACAGAAAACAGAATCGTTACTTCCGCCATTATCAACCTGAAATCGAGACAAACCCTTCTTCAATAACAACTACCAACACCGTTCTCTATTTTGAATCAGCCAAAATAGCAGATGTGAATCTGTGATCCTCAAATTAACCCGCACAACAAAAACAATAGAAATAACAGATTAAAACCCCAGATTAAACGTTAATGGAAATAAGGAAAAAGAAAAGATTAGACGAAGAAGCACAAGTTAATGGTGTGGTGATTCTGGTGAAGGAAAAAAATGGAGATGGTGAGAACTGAGAAGGCGCAACAGTAGGTGTTGGGAGAGAAAAAGAAGAAGAGGAGTAGAGGACGAAGAAAGAAATGATACTGCTAGGGTTTTTAGTGCCTTTTATACTATGAACAAAGGGATATGATGAATCCTAGATGATCATACGGTCAGGATTAAATTTGACCTATTAATAAGGTATTGTACACGGGTTTACGGGACGGGCACGGGTTAACCCGTTTACTAACAGGCCATCATTTCTTTAACCCGCGCCCGGCCTGTTTATAACCAAGTCAAGCCGGGTTCGGGTTTTGACGGGCCGGGTTCGGGTTTATCCGCGGGTTTCGGCTTGATTGCCACCTCTATTCCTCACGATCTTTAAGAATAGATTATAGAAAATTATAACCACGGTTATATACCTTAAAGAGTTTTCTCATTTTCCTATTTTCAAGATAGAGAGTAGTCAGAAATTCAGCCAAGCAAGAAGTTGACTTTTCTTTTTTTAGGAGATAATCGAAAAGTTTAATGTACTGTGAGATTTCCTCAACAACATCTTGTCCCTCTTCTGAATCACTTTTATCGGAAAGTTCATCCAACTGTTCATCTAGGCGTGCTTCCTAATTATACACAATTTTAGAGGATGGAGAAGACATGAGAAATTTCTCGGGAAAAACAAGACTTTGCACCAGGTTAGAATGTGTCTGAACTGGTGATGCGTTTTCAAAGATAGAATCGTCCATACTCAGATCGCTGTGAACACAGACTTATAAGGTCTTTAATGCGTTTTCCTTCTCTGATACCAATTGAAAAAGCGGGGGTCTAACAACCACGCCCAATATTTCGTTTGGAAATCTGAATAAACAAACTCCAATATACTTTCAAGAGAATTAACTAAACTGTTAGACTTAATCTAGAGAAAAGTATATCAAAGAGTTTTATATCTCTATCTCTCAATTCAATCTGCCATCGGCAGATAGGAATTTGCGATCTCGATTGAATATAAGAGAAATAACTTGAATGGTACGAAATACCAATGTTCAAGGATTAATCAATTTCAATCAACAACCAAAGGTTGGATTTCCCAATTGATTGATTTAACACACAACCTGTGATATTTCAATTATATAACAAAATATAATGCGAAAAAGAAATAACAAAGACAACAGAAGTTTTGTTAACGAGGAAACCACAAATACAGAAAAACTTCGGGACCTAGTCCATATTTTAACACTATGATTATTAAGATGCTACATACACCAGCCTACTACCAATGAACTTCGGACTGAACTGTAGTTGAACCCTAATCAATCTCACTCTGATTTAAGGTACAGTTGCGCTCCTTACGTCTATGATCCTAGCAGGATACCACGCACTTGATTCCCTAAGCTGATCTCACCCACAACCAAGATTTTCTACGACCCAAATTCGAAAAACTTGATAAACAAATCTGTCTCACGCACAAAAGTCTATAGAAATAGATAAATTTGTCTCCCACAGAAATACCTACGAGTTTTATTCCGTTTTTTGATAAATCAAGGTGAACATGAACCAATTGGTATACCAGAATTATATTCCCGAAAAACAGCCTAGAAATATCAACCACCTCACAATAATCTTAATTGTATGGTAGTGAAACGAGATATTGTGGAATCACAAACGATGAGACGAATATGTTTGTGATTACTTTTTATCTTACCTATCGGAGATTAAATCTGGAACAAATCTTAAAGAAGATAGTACTCAAACACAATAGAAACAGCAAGATCAGATCACGTAACTACAGAGTTAATAGTTGGGTCTGGATTCACAATCCCAATAAAGTCTTTAAGTCGTTAACCTATAGGGTTTCGTGATGAACCTAAGGTTAAAGGAGAATCGACTCTAGCTTATACAACTAGTATCACACAGAAGGTGTGGGGATTAGGTTTCCCAATTGCTAGAGTTCTCCTTTATATAGTTTTCAAATCAGGGTTTGGAATCTAAGTTACCTTAGTAACAAAGCATTCAATATTCACCGTTAGATGAAAACCTGATTAGATTCAAGATAATATCTTTCAACCATTAGATCGAACTTAGCTTGTTATACATAAATTAAATGTACCCTCATTTAGGTTTAATTACTATACCTAAACGTGTACACCATGTTGGCTAAACCGTATCTAACCGAGGTTAGCTATATGAACACTCTCATATCAACCTTATTCATCTTAACCATAACTAGTTAAAATCACTCAAATAAAACTAGTTAAAGAGTTGTTCTATTGTTATATTCTCATAGAAGTATACAAGAACAAAACTGAAGAAAAATCGGTTTGCAAAGAATGCATTCCTTAATATATAATGTATTAGTTCATGTGCAAACCAATTTTAGAATGTTAACCACTCAAGTATGCAAACGGGTACGCATACTTAAGTAGTCAGTATGGGTTTGTGTTCGACAGGATGCAAACGGGTACGCATACTTAGTACACTTCCAAAACACATCAGAAATTCCGGGACCTATACCTTACGCAAGTATGCGTACCGGTATGTGTACTTGGTGCACGGAATTTCACAACTTCAAGTACGCATACGGGTATGCATACTTTAGTTCTGGTCATGGATCCCATACATGCAAGAATGCACAATATGTTTATAATCCAATGATGGTTAATTATTCTAAACTCTTATTTCAATCATTGAAACTTTTTTAGAGGATGAAAATAGCCATTTTCACACACTATTAGCATCAAAGCAATTTTCAAGTTATTGAAATAATCATAATGAAACATTCCAAGTTTACACCAAATGATTGTACACTAGTTGAAAAGGGGGTTTAAACGACCCATATCCTTGAACCTCATTCGCGGTCAACATATTGTGGACCAATAAAGACCATCAAAGATTTGATAAATTTCCGGAGCACATCCCAGATGGCTAAAACCGGTCGTTGCATAAATTTTTTAATTACGGCTATGTCCCGATTTATTAACTCACACCACGACCGCTAAGCCTAGTTGATTCAGTAGTACTTTTCTTACGCGGGAAATCTAACTCATTTCCCATCTCATTATTGTCAGTGATATATATCTCCTACATCTCTCTCTCTCTTCATTAGTTATTCACATAGACCTTCACAGAGAAAAAAAAAAAAAAGGAAGAAAACGACCCAAATTTTCTTCTCCTCTCTCAGAACTCAACCATTGATGACTAATTAAGCCCTTAAATCACAAACCCTCACTGAGATTAACCTCTTACGTATCTTAATCGAGCAGCAGTTAGGTTTGATTTTCAAAATCACCAGGTAGAGGTATATAGTTAGGGTTTTTGATTGAAGTTTTGTTTTTCTTCTCTTTTTCTTATACTTGTCGATTTCTTCATAGGGGTTTAACAATAATTATTCTATTGTTGGATTTCAGGTAAATCTCAAGAGATTAATTGTAGTTCATATCTTCCTCAGGCAAGTTAGGGTTTTGGATTCATTTTTTTTTCTCTTTTATTGGTCGATTTTGTTCATGGAGTTTAACAATAATTGTTGTATTAGTGGATTTCAGGTAAATCTCAAGAGCTTAGTTGTAAGTTAAGAGTTTTGGATTTAATTTTTTTTTCTTCTTTTTATTCTACTGGTCGATTTTGTTCATGGGGTTTAACAATAATTGTTCTATTGGTGGATTTCAGGTAATCTCAAGAGCTTAATTGTAGTTCATATCTTCCTCATGCAAGTTAGGGTTTTGGATTCAATTTTTTTTCTTTTTCTTTTACTGGTCGATTTTGTTCATGGGGTTTAACCAGAATTGTTGTATTGGTTGATTTTAGGTAGATCTGAACAGCTTAAGTTGAAGTTCAGAAATTTCATCAGGTATATCTGATTTGGGCGATAATTGTTTGGTTTAGGTTATGTTCTTAGTTATGATTTCATGTGATTTGATTTGTATTAGCTTATTTATTTTGATTTAATGTTGATTATGTTCTGATTTTAGATTCTGAAGTGCTTTTTTCATTGCATTAAATTTGATTGCTTAGATAAGATTTAGATGCAAATATTTGTGAAAATTGTTAGACTAGAAAATTGACAGTACAGCTTTTTTCTTAGTTTTTATGATTTTATTACTGACCATGTCAGATTTTGATTGAGCAGTAGTGTGAAATTAGGGTCTGTGTTGTTTATATGAGCATCCCCTGTAATATTTCATGTTTATATATTGACATCCCCTATAATATCGATCCCCTATAATATCTCATATGGGTCATGTATTAGTTTTTATCTTGTTGAACAGAATCGTGTGTTAGTGTTGCTTGTTGCTTGTTTCTTGTTGAATAGAATCATGTTTTAGTGTTGCTGATCTTGTTAGTATAGTTTTTTCTTTGCTCTTCCTTTTGGTTTGCATTTCTTTCTGTTTTATTTGATGGATTAATAGGTTATTCTATTTTGAGCATAACAATTTTGAATTAGTTCCTTTTATTGAATGACTTGAATGATTTCTGGTTGAGGAGTTTTAAGTACAAGTTTTGCATGTTTCAACTTTTATGGAAAGTATTTCACCTGTTCTATAGCAGATAACACACCGGGCCTTGGAAAGTATGTCAGACATGATTAAGTCATTTAATGAGTATATTTCTCTGCATAAGTTTTAGCGCTAATGTGCTCTTTGAAGCTCACCTGTTGATCGGTGTTACTTGTATAATAAAAGCCTACACGAATGTAACTAGGTTTTATAGTATGATTTATGTGTTTGTTAATAGGTTAGTTATTGAAATCGAATGATTTGTATTGTGGTTGGTAATTTTTTAAATTGATTTTATTTTAGACAACTATGCGACTTCATGTTGGTAGTATCACTCGATCCCGGTCTGCTAGTACTACTCCAAGGTCAAGTGCAGATAATTGGCCGAGGTCTTTGCTCAATTCACAAGGGTCCCCATCCACTGAAGGTGGTCACATCGCTGCAAGTTCAAGTGAAGGGAGTCGTCATCGTTTGTCTTCGTCAGATGGCGATCATTCTCCAATCCATGGTAATGAGAATCAGGATGAAGAGATGGATGGCATGAGGCTTTTTATCAAGCAAATAATGAAGCTAAAAATACCGAGGAAATCGGGATTAATGGTAACACACAACATTGTATTTTATTTTACTTTATGTCCTTATAATGTTATCAAGTTATCCTTTAATTAGTGCCAGTTTTCAGCAGATGATCACCTTTTGGAAATCAAGCTCAATTCTATGGGATAACCAATAAAAGATGGTTCTAAGAAATATTCCACCAGGGTTGGAACGATATCCAAGAGTATTGTCCCACCACATCACGAAGAAATATGTAGGTCTCAATTGTATATACAAGGGACTGTATTCTTTTATTCAATTTTCCAATGGAAAATTTTGTTTCTGTTGCAAATTTCAAGTAATATTATCTTCCTAGTTATTTAGTGCAGAAAGTGCTAAATTGCTATTACTAGTTTTTGGGTATATCTCCATGCATCTGTCTTATGGTAAAGAGATTAATATTATGACCTCCTCACATTAATCAGCTGATGGATTTTGATGTGCATGTACACCATTATGAAGTAGGAACAAGTTCTTCATCATCGGAGTTTGTTTTAGTTCATCATTTTGTATACATGTCTTGTAACTCGGTTACTTTTCTTGTAAGATTACACTGGTCAGAACTCCAGATTTTAATATTTTTGTGTAATTCAAACCAATGAATCAATGATTGTTAAATTGAATGATTGTTGGTGTGCAAGTTTAATTTGTTCTCATTTTAATTTGATTCTCAATGGAATTCAAATTTGAGTTTGAATTTGGTTTTCGTTTGAATCTCATTTGAAGTCAAATTTGAGTTTCATTTGAATTGGTTCTCATTTGAATTCTAATTTGAGTTTTATTTGAATTCAAACTTGAGTTTTATTTGAATTTGGTTTTAATTTGTGTTTGATTTCAGATTCAGTCAGGCCAGACAGCCGATCTGAATCTATTCTTTTATATTAATATTTATATCAATGACTGATGAAAGTCTTTCATGAGGTATTTACCTTTAAAATCAGTTGTTGATATAAGATTTTCAACGAACCACAGAGACACATCATAGTTGAAAACAATGCTCAAACATCGGCCCTTTTCTTGACCTCCAAAGCAAGTCATGTAACTCGGATCTATGACTTGCTTCGTCCGTCGCGAAACTGCTATTTTCCACTAGTGATATCAGACAAACCATGTAAGATGTTACTCGGCGATTTTCATAAGATAAAGATGAACTTGGTTAAAGCGAAAGCTTACCAACACATATTCCGAGAAATATATAAGCGAGTTAAACTCATCTCGAAATATAAAATGTGTATAATAGAAAACTATATTGTAACACGACTTATGTCTCAATATAGGAGATATAGTAGAAATAGACTTTCTAATTGATAGATGAGTTTCAGTCTTCACATACCTTTTGTTGATGAAGTTCCACAAGCTCGCCTTAGTAGTTATCCGTCCTAAATTGATGAATGTCGTGAATTCTAATGCTCAACTACACAATCTATCCTAGTCTGAGACATCTATAAGTAGACTAGAAATCAATACTGATAGTTTTGATCACTAACATTGACAAACAAGCTTGAGATAGCAACGCTTGCGAGTTCAACCGAGCAGTGCTCTAACACGCCTCTAGAACCATGCCGGATTCTGTGCACTTGATTCCATTAGATGATCTTACCCACAACTAAGAGTTGCTACGACCCAAAGTCGAAGACTTGATAAACTAATTTGTCTCACACACAAAATTCTATTGTATAGATAGATAAATCAGTCTCCCACAGATAAACCTATGATTTTTGTTCCGTCTTTTGATAAATAAAGGTGAACAGGAACCAATTGATATACCAGACTTATATTCCTAGAGAATATCCTAGAAATATCAATCACCTTACAATAATCTTAATCGTATGGTAGCGAAATAAGATATTGTGTAATCACAAACGATGAGACGAAGGTGTTTATGACTATTTTTTATCTTGCCTATTAGAGATTAAATCTCGAGAAAATCTTAGAGAAGATAGTACTCAATCACGATAGAAAATAGCAAGATCAGAACACGCAACTTCAGATAAAATAGCTAGGTCTGGCTTCACAATGTCAATGAAGTCTTCAAGTCGTTAACCTACAGGGTTTCATGAAAAACCTAAGGTTAAAGGAGAATCGACTCTAGTCGCAACTAGTATCACACAGGAGGTGTGTGGATTAGGTTTCCCAGTTGATAGAGTTCTCCTTTATATAGTTTTAAAATCAGGGTTTGTAATCAATGTTACCTTGCTAACAAAACATTCAATATTCACCGTTAGATGAAAACCTGATTAGATTCAAGCTAATATCATCTTTCAACTATTAGATCGAACTTAGCTTGTTACACACAAATGAAAAGTGACTTCATTTAGATATGAAACCGTACCTATATGTGTGCTTCTTTGTTGGCTTAGAAATTGTAGTTGCAGGAAATCCTACACTACACCCTTGTTAAGAATTTGTAATAACCAACCCAAATTTGAAGATTAAAAACGACACTTTATTATTTGATTTTCAGAAATGTTTACAGGAATGAAAGAAATCAAGAGTACAACTATTCTCTTGAAGTTTCTCTCTCCTCAAGACTCTATCAACTCTCAAAATTACATCATCCTCATCTGAATTTACTGGAAACCTTTATATAGGGAATTATATAGTGGATGACATCTAACCTTTCCTCTTCTTTCGGATTTATTCTGCGATTGTATCACGATAGTTATAATGTTCATTCTCGCAAGCTTTGTAATCATTGAGGTACAAACATGCTTTTCTTATGCTTTCTTCAATCGTCAGCTATTACGTCACTCTTTTGACTGCTTTTGTGACACTCGCAAAGTGTAGTTGAAGAACTTGCGGTGGTGCTCGCTGGGAAGTGTTGTTAATCTCGCAGAAAAGTGTTGTAGCGATATTCTAGTCCTACATCTTGCCTCTTATCATGTCTTTTCTGTGAAGAAGAGATGAGAACTTTAAAATGCTGCAACTACTTATCTTTTCAGATTTCTCTATTCTGACACATTTCTGTATCCTTCGCCAGCTGTTTTCATGTATTCTCTCTTCTAATAAATTTATGACACGTCCTCTCTAACCGCTGCGATCTGACTGTTCATGTCTTTTCTTTGCATTTATTGCATTCATCTTCTTCGAGAAATCTCTTCTTCTATAAATACTCCTGTCATTCTTTTCTTTTCCTCTTTCACTTTCTTCTTCTTTCTCTCCGTAAATTGCGCGTCTGTTACTGCTGTGATTTCTTTTTTATTTTTCAACCTTTTTCTTCATTCCCAAACTTAAAAATGGTTGTCGCTGGTGCTAAAAATTTGACTGGTTTTGGTGAGATGCGAGAAAAGCTCAAAAGCAAAGGTTTTACTTTGTCTACAATTCCAGATCAGGTCCCTAAATCCAATCTTTCCATCGAATTATTCACTTATTATGAATGCATTCGCGAGAAAGTTATAGTATCGCTAGGTCAACTTGAAGCTGGTCTTCCCATTCCTCTCTATGATCTGGAATTTCCACTATTCTATGAGATAATTTCTGACGAAAGGTTCTCGCAAGAGATATATCAATTGGATGGAGACTGTATTCGATTGCTGCTTGAATATGCTTTTCGCGGTGCTAATAAAGGATCTCTCTACCCTGAAGCTGCAAAGAATCCTCAATATAAAGATGTTCCAATTGTCTCTGCAAATTATATTGTGGAGAACTTTTTTGAAAATTACAAGATAATCCCTATGAAGAGGGATAACACTTGCTGGGGTGTTCGCTTGCATAAAAAAGAAAAGATCGCTGAAGACAAAATTCTCATGCTAGATATTGACTTTCATTCACCTACTAATCAAGGTCCTCGCCACTCTAGCGATGACAAGTGGTTCATTTTTCCATTATGTCTTGAAGGTCCTTATATTTCCGGTTCTCTCACATTACCTGCGAATCTTTCAGAGTATCATCCATGGGTCTTCAACTGGCCTGAAATATCTAAAGAAGTATATCCTCTCAACTTTTTGCTTAATTATTATTCATTATCTTCTCCAAGTTTTTATAGTCTCCATGATTACTTCGATCTTTCTCAGATTGACAGAATGAAGCTCAGCTACCAGAACTTTAGGAAACCCAGCACTTTCTTAGCTCTTAAATCCTTCACAGATGAAGTAAGAAATATTCCTTCATGAATCTTGACAATATATTGTTGCCCCTATTTCTTATATTTATATGTGTTCACAGGAAATTTAAGAATTAGAACCACTAAAACATACGAAGACCAAAGAGAAGTCTACAGTTGATCGCAAGGGTAAATCTAATGCTCCTCCCAAAGGGAAGCCTACCGCTCCTCGCAATGAGGAATCTGATGATCCTCCCTTAAAGAGAATAAAAACCCAACTCTCTTCTTCTTCAACTCCTCAACCCATTCCAAAAAACCTAGGTGTTGATTTTGATAAGGACAACAATGATGATGATAATGACATTCCTTTCATGAAAGACTCTTCTTCTTATGGGTCTTCAATGGCTCAAATTATCCAAGATTTTTGGCGATATTACTCATGGTATCGCTAATAATTATGAAGATGAAGTTCTTAATAAGATATCCCAGGCTCTTGCCAAAGTCTGTGATGCTCCCATATTGGTAGATAATGATTCTCTCCAAGGAATCTCAAGATCACTGACTCCCAGTCTCTTAAACTCTCTTGGTACCTTGGTATGTTTTCATTTATTCAACCTTTTTATGTATTTATTCCATCGCCAAGTTTTAACTTATATTATTCTCTCGCAGGTTGGAAGAGCTTCCTTTGCCGTTGCCTCTGATTTAGACAAAAGGCGTGCATTTTCTCAACAGAAGAATGTTGATCTTCGCCAAAAGAATGAAGAACTAAAATCTGAATTCACTAATCTTCGCGAGAAGAATGAACAAATGTGTAGCGCCCCCTAAGCTAGCAGCTAACTAATAATCCAATAAATTAACTAAATAAAGAGGCACTAAAATCTAAACTATGCACTTAAGCATTCGATTAAGAAATGCGATACAAAACTTAACCCAAAGCTAACCCCGCTCAGAAACATATATACAAGATCTTCTCTCAAATGATTCATATATAATAGTCAATTGGTTTTTAAATAAAATACACAACATAATAAATATAACAGAAGTAATCAACTAGCGAAGTCAACCTGTGAAGCTTTCATTTGCAATTCGATCTCATCACGTAAACTGAAGTGGGAATAATTAACATTTAACTTCTAAGTAATCATAGGCAAGATTTGGAAAACAATACATGTTTTTCCGAAACATTAAACAGTGACTAAGTCACTGAAATAATCATACATGTATATGGAACAAACTCCTTCGTCAAACAATGTACTAATATGATTGTAAATTCCTAACCGACAATTCACACCTATTTAGCTATGGATGCCACCAAGACCATGGTGACCAACTCTAAACAATAAAAGCTGAATTAAAGTAGATATAAATGTGAAGGAGTGTATCCTATATACCACAAGTAGAAATTCTCATTTCCCATAACAATTCATATTGACAACACATTACAAGTCCTTTCCAAATCATGGAAAGATTCACAGAATGAACAGAATAATCATAATGCAATTTAAACAAAGCATGGAATGCACAACTAAACAATGCATGAGTTTGTAAAGCATAAACTTTTATAAAAACAACAATAATGATTACAAAACTGTCAAATGCAATCCCACACCTTTTTGATGACAAGCCACGCCTACCTCGCGATCCACGATCCACTGGTTCATCCTTTGAATCGATCGTTGTTAATACTAACTGTTAATCATACAAGCACTCTAAGAATCTAGCCAAAATGGCTCACACAAGAATTATACAAGTTTATCTAATGGTTCTAAGCCCATTTATGGCTCTAGACCTTTTCGTCATCTGTGTTTAGCATATCTAAGGTCTACTAATTCAATTAGGTTGGTTTTATAGTTCAATAACTAGGTCTTACGAATATCTACAACTTTGTAAAAGAAGTCAGAGTCTAATTCGGACCACGAGAGGTCCAGAACATCTAATTAAGAAAACTTCTCTAAGCCCAAGTCCACCAAAGTCAACTAACAGTCACTAACGGTCGAAATAACAGTCAAGGGTCAACTAAAGGTCAACGTATGTCAACGGAATCAATGTCAGGTCAAAGTCCAGGGTCAATGGTCAGCGAGTCAAACATGAATCGGTCAACGATTCAACTCAGGTCAAGGTCTGGTCTGGTTTTTTTTGGCTCACTGAGCCGATTCTGAGTCGAGCCGATTCAACTCAAACAGATACACTGAGTCAGCTAAGCTGATTGGGCTAAATAATAAGCATACTACTTCTGCAACAAAACTTCAACTCTATTTCTTATATTCTCAACTTCCAGATTAACAAAGCAACTTTAATTCAAATACATGACAACAATGAATTTCAATTCTGCCAAACTAAAACTATATATTACATTCATTCAAAACAATTCATAATTTAATGAATTACAAACACAATATAGATTACCTGCAAATGCAGTAAGAAGCCTCCATTGGAGATACTATCTATAAACTACAACCCTCATTATCAGCTACACACCTCAGGCCTAAACCACCCATTACAATCCTACCACTAAGTTTAGATCATCCATCTCAGGCAGCCAATACTTCATCAATAACTTAGGCAGACCACATCATTCAACACCCTAACCACCACCTGTAACCTCCCCTATATTAATCTTCCTTATAACAAGACTCTGCATTACTTAACCCATCATATTCATACTAATTTACCAAACCAATACATCTGCAACACCACTTCATTCACATCCCTTGAACTTCAACATCACTTCCAACCTCATGAGCTGTAACACCAGCACTGCTACCACCATTCACTACTGAAATCCCATCGTCCCTAATTTCTTCACTCAAACTAACACAACTCCAGTATTCACCACCTCATCTGCAACATCACAATCAATATTAACAATTTATATATCCACATCATCTCCAACTCCAGCAAAACACAACATTCATCATACACAGTAAACAATCTCAAACTGACATTCCAGAACTTCAATATCTGCACAACCAAGCATACCCCTTGTAGTTTTGATTACATACACTTTCTAGAATATATCCATTCCCCTGTATTTCAACACAATACTCAATTTCCACCATTCACAAGTTCAATGTCATACTCAATTCAAGTCATAACTTCATAAATTACCACATAACTCAACAATGAACAAATCCACTAAATTGAATAAGAGAACTATTACATTTGATTTATCTGGCTCAGGCAGTTGAGATCAAATCATTCCATCTTCACTTTGTCTCAATTCAACTACTCATATCAATCTAAAACTTCTAGAACCTCTAAGCTTCCACATAAACTCTCTACTTCATATTTTATATCTTCTCTGAATTTCTTATAAACCCTATCGAATCAATCTTCAGTTCTAACACAACTCAACTTCAATCAAAACTATAATTCACGACAAACCCATCTTTAATCTTACCCTTAACACCTTAATTTCATCTTCTGATTTATCCCGATCCAAAAATCATCAAGAACAAAACCCTAATTTTTGATTCCTCAATTAACCTTCTTCTCTGCAAACAACACATGAAACCATCTCCATATGATTAATTTCCTAATCAATATCCTGTAATTCCTTAGTCAATTCCTTTTCTCAGAAACCCTAACTCACTCCCAATCTTTCCTCCAGAACTTGAACAACTGCAACAACACCACCTTCTTTGTTTCCTAGTTATCTAGATTCTTATGTATCAATTATACAACTTAAATCCTCTAATTCGTTTATCGAACAACAACAGAGAAAGAGAGAAGAAGAAAAGCGAAGAACGGAGGAGAAGAAGAAGAAAGAGGAAAAAACGAGAATAAGAAGAAAAGAATGTGAGTTATCTGCTCGTTTTAGTTAGATAAGACCCACGACAAATGATAAATGCACCCTCCAAATGATATGGGCCCATGTCGATCTAATATGAAAATACCATTATGCCCTGCATATTCATCTGATGATTTCTTCTCCGTCCGGTATTCGAATGACACGTGCGAGTAACCCATTTCACGTAACTTTTTGAGATCTATCCAGCTATACTAGTTTTGTATCTAGATCGTTGTTAGATTAATTTCTAATAATTAACACTCGTGTTAAACTAATCGGGTTATTATCGACTAAAACGTCTCTTGACTAGTCTAATAGAGTTGACGAGCTCGAGAGTCCTTACATTCTCCCCACCTTATAAAATTTTCATACTCGAAAATTGAACCATCCTTCTGGTCTTCATATACTCCCCACCTTATAGAATAATCCCATCTCTTGTCTAAGCGCAAACAACATAAAACAAAGCACAATCCTATATGGTTTTCTACTACTAAAATTTGTGGCTCAAAGTTCAACTATGCTGATTTAATTTCTATCAAATAGGGAAGTCTAAGTTTTATCTGCAAATTTCTGTTTTATAACATATATGTCTCTAACTTCAAGGAATAATCTTACAAATCTTTCTAAGGTTGAAACTATTGGTTCTCTAAAAAGAACTAATTCATCCTTCTATGATCGGTCATCTCTGAATGCAGTTGCCCTGTCAAGGTTGACCAATCCCAACAATGCCTTCCTACGAACAGAGAAAACACAACCTTCACTATTCTTCAGTGCTAGATTAACTAATTATTTATAATTTATTAAGATTAATTGGTCTCCAAACTCTCATCTTAACTGATGTAATTTAAAAATTTACTTCGTAAAATATATGAATAGTTCACATCATTTTTAAGCAATTTAGTCATGAAAATTTATTTATTTATTTATTTATTTATCATTATTATTATTTACTCATTTTAATGGAATCGAATTTTAATTTCAAATGAAACTATATTTATTATAACCAAATAATTTTTAAATCGATGTACTGTTTAAAATAACCTAATGTTATAACCATTATCCAAATTTAAAGTTATATCTATTTGTTTATTTTATTATGTGACTTGATATATGTAAATAACCGTTAACAATTTTCATAGTTGCTTGATATTAATATTTTATTATTACAATCACAATTTTCTTATTTCTTAAGCTGATAAAAGTTAATCGTAATTAATCAGAATGCCAAGTTTATTATTAATACTAGATTTGATTTGATCTAACTTTCTTTCCTTAAATTTTATATTATTGCTAAGTAATCCTTAAGTTGCATTATTAACAAAATTACATTTTGTTGATATTACTTTAAATATTATCCAAATGATATTTACAATAACTTCAAATTTTATAATAATTAGTATTAGATAGCATTATTATTTTCTTACTTCATCAAAAATCGATTAGTATTAGATAACATTATTATTTTCTTACTTCATCAAAAATTGTTGTCTTAATTATTATATTATCATTTTATTATTTTATCAAATTTCCCCTTTGATTACTAGCGTAACTAAAATACAATCAGAATAATTATTTAGCAATGACACTTATTTTAATTTTATTACGCTTTAATCTTGCAAGTATAATTTTACATTAATTCTCGCAATGGTTGATATAAAAAAATTTATTTATTCATATTGAATTGGTAATATAGTATATCTTGTTACATATTGGCGTTAGTAATTTAATATGATTTAAATTTTTGAGTCAGCGTAACATTTTTAATATGTCTTAATAGTCTTTAGATTTTGGGTATTAATAATAAGTATCTATTTCACATGCAATTTTATTCTCCTTTAAGTTTAATTTTGTTCTAAGTACTCAAGTATTATAAATATCACTTCATGTGTATAATTTAGTAATTTAGTGAATCATTTGTAGGACTAAAGATAATCTAGGTGTAAGATCGTTAACAAGTTTTAATCTTTATTTTATGCCTTATATGACCTCATGTTCTAAATCCTACAGAAGAAGTCTTATTTATCTATCTGGTTTAAACGCAAAACACAAAATTCAAATTTGTTATTAGTTAAATTTGCAGGACTTAATTATAAATGAGCACTAATAATTTTCCATGGCTATTTAATCATACTCATTATTTTATCACTATATATATATATCTGTAAATGAGATTTTAATTTAAGTTATGCTCAATATAATACTAATCTAAATTCTAACAATTTAAGTTCGTCATACTAATTTTCCACTTTAAAAGATTATTGAATTTATTTATGAAAAAGGATCCTATCAACATATGAATTTATTTTCTTTTTATTCTAGTATTACACTAAGCATCTGAATACTATTATTACTACTTCTTGTTTATTTGTTTTATTTTAAAGATTCACTTGATCATTTGTTAGACTAAAGATAATTTCGGTACAAGATTTCTAACAAATTGAGTCTTTTATTTTATATATTGTATCCTCGTGTTCTAAAATCTAACAGATGATAAGTATTATTTTAACTATCTACTAATTTTAAACGAAAAACATATATCCCTAATTTGTAATTAATTTGATTTACAAAGCTTAATTGTAAATAAGCGTTATCAATTTTCCATAATTATTTAATCATAATTATTATTTTAATCCTTATATATCCTTATTGAGAATTTAGTTAAGTTTGATATGGTACTAATTGATAAACGCTAATATTATTTTATTAAAATTTTTATTACTTTTATGAAGGAATGCCACCACGGCTTTTATTGAAGAAAAAAATAAGTGAATTATTATTCTAATTGAAAAAAACAAGTGAATTATTATTCTAACAACTATAGTGAATTATTATTCTAACAACAAGTTACTTTTATTATCATCTATCTATAGTTACTATTATAACATTTTATTGAATTACTATTCTAACAACTCTTACAAATGTTATTGAGTCCCAAAAATATTATTAACATTTATGTGATTATAAATTATCGACCCTACGTATAAGGCAAGGTACTTAATAAATTTCTACGTGACTATCAAGATTTATCAATAAAACTGATCTCAATATTATTATTATTATTATTTTTTGTATTGGTTTGTTTACTTGTTCATACTTTTTAGATCAATTATTCTCAAATTCTTTATTAGCTAAAGTTATTGGTGTACCCTACAATTTTTACTTCAATACCTAAACAAGCAACCAACCAAACAAATCAATCAATCAAAAATTCCTTTAATTATTAATAGCTTCTAGTGATTCAGATTTATCTCACAAACCCAACCTAGTTCTAAACCAATCTAGTTCACTAACTGGCACTGGCTATTCCTATTGTCTACCATATAAGATCTAATAGTGATCTCTGATACCAACATTGTAGCGCCCCTAAGCTAGTAGCTAACTAATAATCCAATAAATTAACTAAATAAAGAGGCACTAAAATCTAAACTATGCACTTAAGCATTCAATTAAGAAATGCGATACAAAACTTAACCCAAAGTTAACCCCGCTCAAAAACATATATACAAGATCTTCTCTCAAATGATTCATATATAATAGTCAATTGGTTTTTAAATAAAATATACAACATAATAAATATAACAGAAGTAATCAACTAGCGAAGTCAACCCGTGAATCTTTCGCTGCGCAATTCTGATATGTCACAGAAACTGAAGTGGGAATAATTAACATTTAACTTCTAAGTAATCATAGGCAAGATTTGGAAAACAATACATGTTTTTCCGAAACATTAAACAGTGACTAAGTCACTGAAATAATCATACATGTATATGGAACAAACTCCTTCGTCAAACAATGTACTAATATGGTTGTAAATTCCTAACCGGCAATTCACACCTATTTATCTATGGATGCCACCAATACCATGGTGACCAAATCTAAACAATAAAAGCTGAATTAAAGTAGATATAAATGTGAAGGAGCGTATCCTATATACCACAAGTAGAAATTCTCATTTCCCATAACAATTCATATTGACAGCACATTACAAGTCCTTTCCAAATCATGGAAAGATTCACAGAATTAACAGAATAATCATAATGCAATTTAAACAAAGCATGGAATGCACAACTAAACAATGCATGAGTTTGTAAAGCATAAACTTTTATAAAAACAACAATAATGATTACAAAACTGTCAAATGCAATCCCACACCTTTTTGATGACAAGCCACGCCTACCTCGCGATCCACTGGTTCATCCTTTGAATCGATCGTTGTTAATACTAACTGTTAATCATACAAGCACTATAAGAATCTAGCCAAAATGTCTCACACAAGAATTATACAAGTTTATCTAATGGTTCTAAGCCCATTTATGGCTCTAGACCTTTTCGCCATCTGTGTTTAGCATATCTAAGGTCTACTAATTCAATTAGGTTGGTTTTATAGTCCAATAACTAGGTCTTACGAATATCTACAACTTTGTAAAAGAAGTCAGAGTCTAATTCGGACCACGAGAGGTCCAAAACATCTAATTAAGAAAACTTCCCTAAGCCCAAGTCCACCAAAGTCAACTAATTTTTTTTTTTTTTTTTTTTGGTCACTAACGGTCGAACTAACAGTCAAGGGTCAACTAAAGGTCAATGTCTGTCAACGGAATCAATGTCAGGTCAAAGTCCAGGGTCAATGGTCAGCGAGTCAAACATGAATCGGTCAACGATTCAACTCAGGTCAAGGTCTAGTCTGGTTTTTTTTTGCTCACTGAGCCGATTCAACTCAAACAGATACACTGAGTCAGCTAAGCTGACTGGGATAACTAATAGGCATACTACTTCTGCAACCAAACTTCAACTCTATTTCTTATATTCTCAACTTCTAGATTAACAAAGTAACTTTAATTCAAATACAAGACAACAATGAATTTCAATTCTGCCAAACTAAAACTATAGATTACATTCATTCAAAACACTTCATAATTTAATGAATTACAAACACAATATAGATTACCTACAAATGCAGTAAGAAGACACCATTGTAGCTACTATCTATAACCTACAACCCTCATTGTCAGCTACACACCTCAGGCCTAAACCATACATTACAATCCTACCACTAAGTTTAGCTCATCCATCTCAGACAGCCAATACTTCATCAATAACTTAGGCAGACCACATCATTCAACACCCTAACCACCACCTGTAACCTCCCATGTATCAATCTTCCTTATAACAAGACTCTGCATTACTTAACCCATCATATTCATACTAATTAACCAAACCAATACATCTGCAACACCACTTCATTCACATCCCTTGAACTTCAACATCACTTCCAACCTCATGAGATGTAACACCAGCACTGCTACCACCATTCACTACTGAAATCCCATCGTACCTAATTTCTTCACTCAAATTAACACAACTCCAGTATTTACCACCTCATCTGCAACATCACAATCAATATTAACAATTTATATATCCACATCATCTCCAACTCCAGCAAAACACAACATTCATCATACACAACAAACAATCTGAAACTGACATTCCAGAACTTCAATATCTGCACAACCAAGCATACCCCTTGTAGTTCTGATTACATACACTATCTAGCATATATCCATTCCCCTGTATTTCAGCACAATACTCAATTTCCACCATTCACAAGTTCAATGTCATACTCAATTCAAGTCATAACTTCATAAATTATCACATAACTTAACAATGAACAAATCCACTAAATTGAATAAGAGAACTATTACCTTTGATTTATCTGGATCAGGCAGTTGAAATCAAATCATTCCATCTTCACTTTGTCTCAATTCAACTAATCATATCAATCTAAAACTTCTAGAACCTCTAAGCTTCCACATAAACTCTCTACTTCATATTTTACATCTTCTCTGAATTTCTTATAAACCATAACTCATAAATCAAATCAATCTTCAGTGCTAACACAACTCAACTTCAATCAAAACTATAATTCACGACAAACCCATCTTTAATCTTACCATTAACACCTTAATTTCATCTTCTGATTTATCCCGATCCAAAAATCATCAAGAACAAAACCCTAATTTTTGATTCCTCAATTAACCTTCTTCTCTGCAAACAACACATGAACCCATCTCCATATGATTAATTTCCTAATCAATATCCCGTAATTCCTTAGTCAATTCCTTTTCTCAGAAACCCTAACTCACTCCCAATCTTTCCTACAGAACTTGAACAACTGCAACAACACCACCTTCTTTGATTCCTAGTTATCTAGATTCTTATTTATCAATTATACAACTTAAATCCTCTAATTAGTCTATCGAACAACAACAGAGAAAGAGAGAAGAAGAAAAGCGAAGAACGAAGGAGAAGAAGAAGAAATAGGAAGAAACGAGAATAAGAAGAAAAGAATGTGAGTTATCTGCTCGTTTTAGTTAGATAAGACCCACGACAAATGATAAATGCACCCCCTAAATGATATGGTCCCATGTCGATCTAATATGAAAATACCATTATGCCATGCATATTCATCTGATGATTTCTTCTCCGTCCGGTATTCGAATGACACGTGCGAGTAGCCCATTTCACGTAACTTTTTGAGATCTATCCAGCTATACTAGTTTTGTATCTAGATCGTTGTTAGATTAATTTATAATAATTAACACTCGTGTTAAACTAATCGGGTTATTATCGACTAAAACGTCTCTTGACTAGTCTAATAGCGTTGACGAGCTCGAGAGTCCTTACAAAATGGAAGCTGAACTTGCTAATCTTCGCGAGATGAATAAAGAACTTGAGAACAATCTTTCTCAACAATCGCTCAAAGTATCCAATCTTGATAGTGTCAATAAACAACTTCTCTTTCTTACTTGATTCCTCATTCTCGCAGACACTTATGGTTTTAATGATGAGGCTTTAACCATTCGTTCTTTTCCTGATCCAATAGATAATGATACTCTTCTAGAGCTTCTTAATAATTCTTTGAATAACCCTCCAGATATTAATTCTCTTTCCATAGATGAACTCAAATCTAAGTTTCGTCTCTTAGAAATTGATTACAAATCTTGTTTAGATATTACCCACAGATTCAAACAGCTTCTCCATAATTCTAAAGTAGAGATCAAAACTTTAAAGGCTAGTAATAATGATCTTTCCAAAGACAAAGATCGTATATCTAGACAAGGAGCTGAAGCTTTATCAAATTTCCATAAAACCATTCTTGAAGTTCAAATTGAAAGGGATAGACTTATCCGCGAGAAAGAGGATTTTGTTGAAAGAGAAAACCAAATTCGCTCCCGTCTTCTTATTACTAGTGATGATGAATTTTCTTGGGCTACGATGGTTCTTGATAATGCCGTAAATAATTTAGGTGTAGATGTTAGCCTTCAAACTGGTCATTTTGCCTTAATTAGAGATATGATTGCCGAAAGAGAAGGTTATCACTCTTATGATTTCACTAATTTATTTTCTGATTGAATCATCCTTATATGTATTAACTTTGTTATCATTTGCACACAGCATCCGAAAAGAACTATCGTAAAAGATTTGATGAGCTAGAAGAAGAGAAAAGCCAACTCGCTAGAAATCTATCTTCTCGCGATGAAAAATATTCTAGATTAAAGGAAAAATTGAAAATTAATGCTTCGAATTTTAGTAATGCCCTTATCCGTGTTCGTAATAACGCCATTAAACTAGTCTGTAATGATCATGGTATTCTTCATTCTACATATCCCGATCTCGCAAAGGAAATTCCAGCTGATTCCCCAAATCTAGTTATCTCTGTTAGCGAAGCTAAGGAATCTAGCGAAGATGAAGATGACAATAATAATGGTAATGAAGAAAAATCTGGCGAGGAAGAGAAGTTTGATGAAGATGAAGGTAATGATGATAACGATGAAGAATAAGAATCTGGCGATGAAAAGAAATCTGACGAAGAAAGTGATGGATCTAAATAATTCCTTTTCTTCTTTTTATCTTCCTTGTAAATTTTGTACATTTATTTTCTGCTTCTCGTAATATTGATGTGAGTTTCTCCAACTTAATGTGCAAATTTCTTTTGCTTTTATCTCTACGAATTAGAAAATCATTCTTTTTCTGCAACATAATCAATCAACACAATTATTATCCTTTAATTATCTGTATAAATGTATCATTTAATAATATCTATGAAATTTTATCATATGATGGATGAATAATAATTTCATCATTCTATGCATTCCCATACTTGCCTCTATTATTCATCTGCAATATGAAAAAATTGAGTAGAGATTAGAAATTAGTTGTAAATCAAATTAAATTTGCTTCAATATCGGCGATGTTATCGCTAGCAACAATTGCATAACTTTATGATCTATGCGTATAATCGCAAATCTCATAAATTCTGCGAGCATTATCGCAATAATCTTATGGTTTTATTATGCCTTCCTAATTAAAGGTCTTATTTTGCCACATTTTTTATTTCTGCGACAAAATCGCAGGATGTCTTTACATTTGCATGTATTGACCCATTGATCTTTTCTTATCAATATTTTTTCAACATCTCTGCGACAATATGATAAGTATAAACTCTCTTGCAAGAATTAAACCTTATGACATTGTCGTCTTGCGATGAAATCGCAGGACGTCTTTACACTTTCATGTAAAAACCCATTGATCTCATCTTAACTTCTCTATTTTGGCATGTTGCCTCTGTATAATTTTTGTCACGCGACAATATGACAGGCCTAAATGTTTTTGCGATCATAAATCCCCATGACATTGCCATCTTTAGACACTTATCAGCTCCCTAATGGAGGTTGCCGCCCTTATCTTCCCCCTGGTTGCCCCTTCAAGGAGGGCACATCGGCCATACAAGACTAGCTCCTCCCATCCGGATTTACCAACAACCAGTTGTTTTCGCAGCCTCTTGTCCTTTATGCATATATGGCTTATAGTTATAAGACTGCACCCTAAGTGGGGTTTTATCCAGGCCAAGTGCATCATAGCCAAGACTTACCAAGAATGGCCAGGGTAGTTTCGTACGCCCCGGGCACCCTTGGCTCAACCGTGTACCTCGGAGCCTTGGTCATACTTTGCACTTCTTAGAAGAGATTCTCAGTCGTCCAACCAGGGTATAACCTTATATAGTTGGAAATCCAAGATCCCTCTCCTGGATAGGTTTTCTTTAACCCCAACATCTGCATGACTCAGGTTCCAGCAGCGGTATAACCTTATCCCTGAGTCATGTAAAGAGATACCCCCTTATATGACGCACTATTAGGTCTTACATTTGCCTCTTGCGAAATTGTATCCGCGAACTAAGGTGCACGCCATAAAGGTTCGTCCCATTTTATTAATCTCTGCGAAATTTTATTCGCGCTTCTCGCGAGTATTGTAACTCTGATAAAATTTCATTTCTTTGATCTTCTTGTAAAATTTTGCAATTCTTTCAAACAGAGTACTCTTTTCAATTGCATTTTCTTCAAACAAATCATGCGTAAGCTTCTTTAAATTTCATCATTTTACCTTTCTACTTACTATTTTCTGGTTCTGCTTTTCTATTACGTTTTGCTATTTTTTCTTTATCTGCGAGACGCTCTCCATCAACTTCCTCTCGCTTATCTATTGTATCAATCATCAATCTTTCACATCTCTGTCGTTGCTTGATGTTGTAATTCCAATTGCTATTCTTTTCATCTCTTTCCTCGCAATATTTTATATCAATCTCATAACATTTCTTACTTTCTCCCCGATCTCCCTTAATAACTCCAACACCATTAGGATGAGGAAATTTAATATGCTGGTGGAAAGTAGATGCTACACCTAATATCCCATGTAGCCAAGGTCAACCAATCAAGGCATTATAAGGTGATTCAATGTCCACAACATAGAACAAGATCTTTGAAGATATTCATTTTAATGGAATCCGCATTGCAATTTCCCATTTTGGTTTGTTAGTTGTTCCATTAAAGCCATAGATTTTATATGTTGATGGTGTTAGACCTTCGTCTCTTCCACCCATGGTTTTGTAGGTATGATAGAATAAGATGTCGACTGAACTGCATGTGTCTATTAGAACTCTATTGATTGCCCAAGAGTCTTCGGTTTCATCATCATTTTCTTCATCTTCTTCTACTTGCTTTGGATTTATCTCTAACCTTACCACCAATGGGTTATCATGCTGCTCGCCAGGCTCTGGTACTTCTTGTGCAGTGAAAAATATAGTTTGTTTTTGTCATTCTTCTAATGGCGAGGCTCTCGAAATATTCATTATCTCTCTTCCATGTGTGTCTCTCGCGAAGACTCTGCTCAGAACATTATCATGGAAATCCTCAATAGTTCTGTGTGAATGTACAATGGAATTACAAAAAAATTCTTTGCTTTAGCCCCAACTTCTATTACGAATGTTTCTGCTCCTTTTACAGTATTTACCCTGCGAATTTCTGGTGCTTGAGGCAATCGCTGAGATTGTGGATGTCCTACTAAAAAGTGGTTTAGCTTTCCTTGATCAATCATCCTTAAAATTATTCTCTTTATATTCCTGCAATCATTTACTATGTGACCATGAAAGTGATGGTAAGGACAAAATTCTTGACTCCGATTATTTGGATGCGGCTCTTTTCCCATATTCCATGGGGATGGTATATTTTCCATCAAAATGATAGCTTCCCAAATTTTTTATATACTAGCATTTAGGGGTGGCATCTTAATTTCTTCCCATACTATCTTCTGATTACCTTGCCCCCTAAAGTTATTTTGCCTCTGTCCACCATAGGTTTCTTGCGGCTGATCAATCCTTTGGATTTTGTTATTTCCTCTGCGATTGTAATAATTTTTATCCCTTTCATACTCTTCTTGATCTCGACTTCCCATCGCTACTAACTTCTGCTGATTATCAATCACCACTTTCTCTTGTTGTGCCTGCGAGGTGCTCGCCACATTGTTAATCATTTTAGGAAGTAAACTTCCATTTGCCGCACTCGATTTTGGTGTTTGCGATTGGATATGATTCCATTTCATTTTGTTTCTCCTCCAAAGCAATGTATTCTTCTTGTAGTTCTCGTAGCTCAGTCATTGTGATAGTATTTTTGATTCTGAAAATTTGTATGTACAACAGATTAGTTGCGAACATTGCATTAATGAAAGACAAAATGAGATATCTTTCATCCACTCTTCCAGCCATCTCACTGCACATTGTCTTCCATCTTATGGTTAAGTGCTTCAAACTCTCGCCAATCCTCTGTTTTAATCCAAATAAATCTTCAATGCCTGGACGCGATGAATTGTTGCTTATATATGCTCCCAGAAATGTAGCTTGTAAATGATCAAAAGAAGTTATAGTATTTTTTGGCAATCCCTCGAACCATTTTAGTGCCTCGCCAGTTAAGATAGATGCAAAACACTTGCACAATACATCATCATGATTCTCCCATTCATAAAGATACACCTGACATAAGCCTTAACATGCTGAACAACACAAGTAGTTCCATCAAAGATACTGGTTAATGTCGGTAAGTTGCATTTAGGAGGTATTCCTCTTAGCTGTACTTCCTGAGAAAAAGGGGTTATCGCAGCTTCTTCAATTGCTTCATCAAGTTGCCTTCTGCCTCCTTCTCTTCTATTGTTTATCATTCCTCACATTTCTGCTAATTCTCTCAATATTTTCTCATTCTCAGCTGAATTTTTCTCCATTGGTCTTTTTAACGCAGTTTCCCTTCTTCTACGTTCTTGTTTTTCTTGTCTTGCGAGATTTTTTGCATCTTCTTCTTCATCTTGATCCTGTCTTTCTCTGCGATTTTCTCTTTCATATCCTTCTTGAAATCGCAGCTGATTATGCTGTCTATTTTCTTCTCTGCGAATTTCTTCATTTCTTATCATTTCTCTTCGCTGTCTTTCTATTCTCCTATGTATTCTATCATACTCTTCCTGAATATTATCATTATAGCGATTTTGTGTACGTCTCCTTTCTCGATTTTCATGGTTATTCTGTCGTACTGCCTCTTGAAACTTTTGTTCTTCTACTTCTGCCCTTAATCTTTCTCTCTCGCAAGCTAGTCGTGCTTGTTCAACATAATGTCTCTCAATTTCTTCCTCAATTATTCTTCGATTTCTCTGAATCTCTCGCCCATGTAATATCCTCTTACCTTATTCTGAATTTTCTTCATCATTTTGGTTGTTTCTTCCCTCTTGATTTCTATTGTTAAGTCTATTATCCAAAGTTTCGCCACGCGGATCATGTCGATTTTCTATTACCTCTTCTTCTCTATGACGTTGCTCTTCATTTGGATTTTGCATTTCCTCTTGGATATTTCCTATAGCATTTCTTATTGGGGAATTTCGTCTTAATTCTTCTCTTAATGATCTTGAATTTGATCTAACAATACTTCTTGATCTTCTACTTTGTAATCTCAAATTCTCCATTCTCAACTCGTGATTTTGTCTTGTTAAATTTGCACGCTCTTCCGCCTCTAATCTTCTTTCCTCTTGTATTCTTTATCTTGGATCATCTGCTGTTTCATCTTCGTCTTCTCCATGAATTAATCCTTCAACCACTCCTTGATTTCTTTCTTCTCTTCTTCCGTCTCTTAATTGTTGATCTTCTACATCTTCCATCGAATCTGATCTCCAAGTATGCACACTCACTCTATCATAATCCACATTTCTATCTTGTATCAGTGTTTGTTGATTCGGTTGTGGAATTTGATTTTCTCCTTCAATCCTTGTTCTATTTCTTCTTGTTCTTATCCTTGAAGATTCTCCTAATTCATTTGTTTCTCCACATGCAATTATTTTACTCCTCCTTACAGTTGTTGGTGGTTCTGATGTATTTCTTCTTCTTCTAGCTATTTCTTCAACTCTAACAATTTCTTCAAATCTTCAAGTTGTAATTAGAGATTTCTTAGCTTGATTCTACCTATTTCGGGCGCCAAAATTTAGTTGCAGGAAATCCTACACTACACCCTTGTTAAGAATTTGTAATAACCAACCCAAATTTGAAGATTAAAAACGACACTTTATTATTTGATTTTCAGAAATGTTTACAGGAATGGAAGAAATCAAGAGTACAACTATTCTCTTGAAGTTTCTCTCTCCTCAAGACTCTTTCAACTCTCAAAAAATACATCATCCTCATCTGAATTTACTGGAAACCTTTATATAGGGAATTATATAGTGGATGACACCTAAGCTTTCCTCTTCTTTCGGATTTATTCTGCGATTGTATCGCGATAGTTATAATGTTCATTCTCGCAAGATTTGTAACTATCGCGGGACAAACATGCTTTTCTTATGCTTTCTTCAATCGTCATCTATTACGTCACTCTTCTGACTTCTTTTGTGACACTCGCAAAGTGTAGTTGAAGCACTTGCGGTGGTGCTCGCTGGGAAGTGTTGTTAATCTCGCAGAAAAGTGTTGTAGCGATATTCTGGTCCTACAGCAATAGTTAACCTAACTTAGCCATATGAATACTTTCTTATCAACCATATTCATCTTATCAACAACTAGTTCAAATGACTCAAATGAAACTAGTTATGGAGTTGTTCAATTGTTTATATTCTCATAGAAGTATACAAGACACAATTGAAGCCAATCAATTTTGATTCACTCGAATCAAGTCATGAACATTGTAGCCACGATTTGCAAAAGATTGCATTCCTTATTATATAAATGTATTAGTTCATGAACAAACTTATTCTAGAACTTAACCCACTCAAGAATGCAAACGGGTACGCATACTTAAGTAGCCGGACTTGGACTGTGTCCGACAGTATGTGAACGGGTATGCATATTATCACACATTCAAAACAACAGTTGAATTAGTACGCGTATGGGTATGCATACAAAATTTCCCGAACTTCAACTGAGTTCGCCTGTACGCATACCAAGGCTCATGGACTTCACCCGACCTTCCCAGTATGCATACTATACCGGTCTTGGATCAACATATATGCAAGTACGCATACTATGTCTATAATCCAATAATGGTTAAGTGTTCTAAACTCTATTTCAATCATTGAAACATTCTTAGAGGATGACAATAGTTGTTTTCACTAACTATTAGCATCAAAGCGATTTTCAAGTTATTGAAATAATCAATACGAAACATTCTGAGTCAACATCAAATGACTATATTACACAAATCATGTAAGATGTTACTTGGTGATTTTCACATGATCATCCTTTGACTTGTGTCAAGAATATAAGATGAACTTGTTTGAAGCAAAATCTTACCAACACATATTTTGAGAAATATGTAAGCGAGTTAAACTCAGATCAAAATCTCAAATGTCTATAATCGAATACTATATAGTTATACGACTTTTGTCTCTAGAAGGAGATAGAGTAGAAATAGACTTTCTGAGTGATAGATGAGTTTCAGTCTCCACATACCTTTTGTCGATGAAGTTCCAAGATCTCCTTAGTAGTTCTTCGTCTTTAATTGATGAACGCCGTGAAGTCTAAATCTCAACTACACAATCTATCATTGTCCGAGACATTACTATAAGTATACTAGAAATAAATACTTATAGTTTTGATCACTAAATTTGACAAACAAGCTTGAGATAGCAACGCTTGCGAGTTCGACCGAGCTGTGCTCTAACAAGTACGTTGGCTGAATTTCCATTAGGGTGTAACATATTACTAACTTATTGTTTTTAAGGTCACTTGAATTTCTATTATCTTTTTGTACCCATTTTCTTTCTTTTTTATTTTTTTCTCTCCAGAATATGCTTTAAGTTTTACGTGAATGATATGCTTGTAATACCCTGTATTTTTAGTTGCGATTTCGGGTTGGGATGTATCCAAATTAGCTAACCATGTGGTTTAGATTATTTTTCCTTAGCCTCAGCCTAGGTGGGTGGATTGAACCAGAAAGGCTACAAGTTAAGGTGGAAATATAGTCATGTTATTATTTTTAATAATTAAATGAAAATGAGAGAATAATGAAAAGACAAATACATAAATAAAGTTTAGAAAGAAAAGAATTTTAGAAGTTAGAGAACAAAGGCTAGGGTGAAGAAGGAGATAAATCTAGGGTTTATTTTAGAGAGGGAGACCATGGAAAATCATTGGAGAATCAATGTAATTGAGGTAGAATGTGAAACCCTTTCTCTTTAGGTGTTTTTCTTTGGTGTTTACTTTATATGATTTTGTATTGTAATGATTCAGTAATTTATTCGAATAAATATGTGCCTCTTGTTGATGATCAGGCTTTTCTAATTGATATTAAACATGATTGAGTATCTCTTGTTAAAATTTGAGAAGTTTCCAATGTAAATTCACCGTTGAATGTTTGTTTGAAATTGGGTGATAGTTTCTGAATTTCTGGAAAGTTTCGCCTTGCTGTGATTTTGGCGTTCTTCGTAAGTCTTAATGGTGTTAAAAGGATTTTAGGCCTTAATAAAAGTTGTAGATAAACATCTTATCTTTCAGTGTGCTTTGGATTGGGTCAATTTCAGATTGTTATGAATTTATCATGAATTGTTTGGTAACAACATGTAATCTTCCCAGTTTTTAGGTTGCCATTATAAATTCAACATCTTTTGTTTGAACCGTTGGTTTGGTGTGAAATTTGGATATGTAATATGTAGTTGCAGGAAATCCCACAGCACACCCCTTATCATATTTTGATAACAATTTCTAGATCTACATATAAAAATGGTGATAAGAGTACTAAAATTATAAATGGACACAAAGGTTTTTACATGGTTCGATCAATTTGATCTACATCCATGATTCTTCACTATGATTATTTAAATTTACATTTGATTTACATTAATAATCTCCATTAATAGGTGGAATTATAGATCTAGTTTTTGGAGAAGAAGATGATAAAGAAAATACATTCTCTATCTAAAATATCTCTAAACTTTACCAAATTGTCCCCCCTTTCTCTCTCATGCCTTTCCCTTTATATGGGTGTTTACATAGTGGATGACAGCTCACATACATCTCATATTCCCCTTCATTATCGGATATCCTGCTACGTTCTCTCAGACTCTCATTAGAGTTTCGCAGGTTCTGCTACCTTCTCGCAAACTCTTCACGTATTTCTGCTGGTGTCGTCTGTTACGTCATTTTTGATGTTAGTCTCTGACAGTTTCGCAATGTTGCTAATGATAATTTCGAAAGTGTGTTGTTGTTGCAATACTCTGAACCTACATATTGCCTCTTTTTTCTTGAATATTGCTTGAAGAGCGATCTTTAAGAAAAAATCCGTTGTTGTAGTTGTTGGAGGAACGAGCGAAAGAATACTTTTCTTGAAAAGTACGTACTTGCCTCTATTCTTTTGCGAAGTTCTGGAGCTTTGAGAAGTAATTAGAAGTATCACCCTGAAGTATACGAAGTATGAAGTATCCTTGAAGAAATATAAGAAGTACTCAATCCTCGAAATATAAGAAATATCCGTATTTGAATGATAGTAATAAGTATTGCCTCTATTCATGCGAAATTATTAATCTATTTTTGGTGAGGATTCTTGTCCAATTTAGAAATGATTCTTGCCGAGAAGATAAAGAACATAAAATGTTTTCTTGGTAATCCATAGTTGCCTTTGTTCTTTATCTATGAAGGTAGAATCCTTGAGAAAATGTTGAATGAGAGAATTGTTTCTTTATTCTTATCTTGCCTCTGTTTCATGTTATGTTTTCTTGTGATATTATAATCTCTTCAAGTTGCTTCAAAATTTGCGAAATAAATGAGCTAAATAACCACATTCTGCGAAATTCTGACACATTATGCGAAATTATGAATAACCCTACGAAATTATGAATAATCTGAGAATTTATGAATAATCCTGCGAAATTCTAAATAGTGCTGCGAAATTATGAATAGTGCTCCTGAAATAGTGCTGCGAAATTATGAATAGTATTCCTGAGAGATTCTGAATAGTATTCCTGAGAGATTCTGAATATTACTCTTGAGAGATTCTGAATATTTTATCTTGCCTCTCATTATCTTTCTCGCAATGAACAAAATTTACCTGTATTTCACGGAAATAGTTGATGTTCGCAATTATTCTGTTGGTCTTATTTTGCCTTCCTAGTTAAAGGTCTTATTTTGCCATCTTTTTTATTTTGCGATAAAATCGCAGGACTTATCTACACTTTCATGTAGAAACCCATTGATCTTGCCTTAACCTTTTGTTCTTTTGTATTTTTGCTGCGAAAATATGACATGCCTAAATTTTCTTGCGAAACTAAAGCCCCGTGACATTGCCGTCTTGTGACAAAATCGCAGGACGTCTTTACACTTGCATGCAATGACCCATTGATCTCGTCTTATATTCTTTTTTGTATTATTGCCTCTTCAGGAATGTTGAACAAATATGACAAGTCTTAATACTCCCGTGAGTAAAAAGTCTCATGACATTTGCATCTTAAGACACTTATGAGCTCCCTAATGGAGGGTGCCGCCCTTATCTCCCCCCTGGTTGTCCTTTCAAGGAGACGTACATCGGCCATACAAGAATAGTTCCTCCTATCAAGTCTTAACAACAACCAGTTGTGTTCCCAGCCTCTTATCCCTTTTGCATATATGGCTTATGGTTACGAGACTGCACCCTAAGTGGGGTTTTCTTCGGGCCGAGTGCATCATAGCCAAGACTTGCCAAGAATGGCCAGGGTAGGTTCATCCGTCCCAGGAACTCTTGGATCAACCGTGTACCTCGGCGCCTTGGTCATACTCTGCACCCCTTAGGAGAGTCCTTATTACCTTAGTCGCCCAACTCAAGTCATATTATTAAGTTGAGAATCCAAGGTGCCTCTCCTGGATGGGCTTTCATTGACCCCAAATATCCATGACTCAGGTTCCAGCAGCGGTGTAACCTTATCGCTGAGTCATGTAACAGATACCCCCTTCTATGACGTACTTTAGGTCTTACATTTGCCTCTTGCGAATTTATTCACGAACTAGGGTGTACGCCATAAAAGTTCGTCCCATTCTAGATCTTAAATGATCGTTTCTTGCGAAATTTTTGCATGTCTTTATTCTCTTATTCATTCTTTCATTCTCATAACATTATATTTGAAGCAAAGTAAATATTCAAGAGAAAAATATAAATTGATTTATAGGAATTTTTTTTTTCCTTTTAGAAAATATTTATTGTTCGTACAAAAATTTTGTTGGCAGCCGAGCGACAAGCTGAGCTCCAACCCCCTTTTGAATAGCGACTCCTAATCTATAAAAAAGAAATTTACCAACACCACTACTAACATCATTACTAACTAGACAATTCTTCAATCTCTTAAAAAAACAACAAAGTATCTTCACATAATTCCCCTAAAGTGGAGAAGGTCAGGACACCCAAACCATAACCATGATAAGCACATTGATCCGAGTATTTGTTACGCTTACGCAAAACAGCCTTTGCAATAGCTTGGCCAGGGACAAAAGAACGAATACCTTTACCTGTAAAGGTCGAGACTCCTGTAACATCCATACAAACATCCTGACCATTCTCCCAATTAAGAACAAGAATATTAGTCGGACGCAAGTCTCTATTATCATCATCCAAAAGACCCAGAGAGACTTCTTTTCGAGCATGTACACCAAATTTGTAACAGATGTCAGCTATTACGTCACATACCAAGTCATGCCGAAACTTAATCCCATTATCTTTGGCACAGTGAAGAGCGTGGTCACCAAAAATATCCATAGGTCTATTACAACATGAGCATAGCCCACCTTCAGTGAACATGGGGATACCAAGACGGTAACAAACTACGTCTCTAAACTATCTTGGACCAAGGCATTGGTTCAAACCACTAATGGGTACAGCCAAAAGGTAATCTTGAGCATGATTAACACGGTTACACTGCCAAAAAATAGAGTCTCTTACAGACATTGGGAATTGGATGGGGATATGCTTCTTAACCGCGTCGAAATAGGTGATTGTCAGGGAGTGCATAGAAGGGTGGAAGTATCATCAATGTAATAATTCGAAGGTAAACCACATACCTGAATGAAGTTATGAAGAGATGACTGATAAGCAGTACCTTTATCTGAATAGAATAAGTCGCCAAGAATCAACTTTTGAACCGACAACGTCTGACTCTGAGAAGCAAGGTAACAGTAGTTACGGGTATCTGCCATAGTGTAAATACCGAGGCCACCCTATTTGATAGGGAGAGTAGCAATCCGCTGTTGTAAAGGCCCAAACCCAGCACCGTCACTTGTAATCAGAAGTCTCAAGTACTGTAATAAATGATCATCGAATAAATCAGCTGTTGGTTGTAAAGCTGCAGGGTTCGTAGTACGCATAACAAAATATAGTATGGACATACCGGTACAGTTGCGAAGCAATAACATCTCACTCTGAGGTCTTTGAGTTTCTTGATGGCGGACATTAACTGGATAGTTTTGTGAACTCTAGCCAGCACCATGTCACTAATAAAACTCGAATCCAAACTCACAGGCCCCCCAATAGTTTAACACCATTGGAAAGTATGCTAATATCCCCAGGAAAAACACCTTCATCACAACTTCTTGGATCGGTGGTAGGCCAAAATACCTCTGGATTCTTTATATTAAGATGTAAACCTCTGCCAGGTCCTTCAGATTCTATAATCCTCAGAGCTTTATATACCTCCAAAGTGTCACCAATAATTGTCCCGTCATCAAGGTCCCATGCATGTAGATCAAGTTTACACTGAGAGGCAATGGTTTTCACAAGTGGATAGAGTGTCAAGGCAAACAAAAGCGGACCAAGAGGATCCCCTTATTGAACACCAAGAGCGGAGGACAAAATATTATAATCATAATAAAGTCTAGCAGGCCTACTATAGCAAAATTCCACCCACCGAGAAATACCTGGACAATGGAGGCGCACTTCTTGAATAAGATGGGTCCGACTAACCATGCTGAACGCATTTGAAAAGTCAACAAGAAGCATGGACATGTTAGAAGACTGTCCTTTCAACTCTAGAAAGCTATTTACAGCGTGTAAAATACTCTCGTCGCCAACCGGGACACCAACACCAAATTGATAATCACCTAAATAAGAGGTCATGGCCTTGCCGACGGAAAAGGCCGCTATCTTAGAAACCAACCTGCGCCAAATAGTTCCAATAGAAATGGGCCTAAGACCACCGCCCGGTTTCAATAATGGAGTTAGGGGTGCACTAGAAATAAACTCACCTATCTCCTTGGGATAATTTCCAGCCAGCAATAAATTGATAACCCCCGTAATTAAAGACACAAGATCATCATCCACAGCTGATGCCGCACCACTTAAGGCGTCTAACAAATATTGCGCATGCAAACCATCTCGCCCACAAGAATTTCCCTTAGGAAAACTCTTGATGGCACCGATAACAGCTTTGGAATCAACATAAATTGAGTCGACGCAAACAGAATCAGGTGGAATAAATGGGGGTGGAGCAGCCGGATGCTTCATTTGTAATTCATCCAAAGTGGAATCATTGCGAGGGGCAACACCTCTGGAAGACAACACGCGGATAGCTGCTGAAAAATGCCCACAACTCATCTTCTTCCTACATGCTGTCAAGTTGGCAGCGTCTTGTTTCTTATTCACAGACTGTTTCTGTGGTACTTGAGCTGGATGTTGGACTAATCTACTAATCAAAACTGAGCAGCTGGTATTATCCTTCTAGTCCAAGAGAGCTTGGTTAATTGCCTGAATTTGAAGCTTCCTACGGATACCTGATTTCTCCTCGGCAGATGACTTGGGTACATAAACCTGTAAGGTGTCAATGGGGAGAAGGAGAAGCCTAATCCAAGCTGAAATGTCAGCTGGACTGGACAGAACTCTGTCAAGGCAAAATTTTAAAGTTCTCGAAAATGCTAACCTGCATTGGTGAGGAATGCATGATACAGTAGAGAACCGGTCCTAAAAATCCATATTCAACAGCTCCAATGAAAGAACTGTCCCCTCCGTAACATTCTCGACGACAACATTCGGTGCATCAGCAGGTATTGGAACAACAAATGGTTTCGGAAAACCATGAATAAGATCCCTATCAGTTCCATTTGCAGGTCCGATGATGACATCTCCATGGATAGCATCCCCCTTACCCTTGCAGGGAAACCTCCAATCATGCAACTGCATGCAGTTTCCACACAACCACATATGAAGAAGACCAAGAACATTCTCCCAGGCCTTGTACACCCCAAAATCCGTGGAAATTAAATCTCTACATGCTACCTGTTAACATCACTGAAAAGATGTTTATTCTGCAAATTCTTGAGAAACGATCCTTTCACGTATCCCCTGCCATTTATCCCATCACATCAACTATCATAACCTTTAAAGGGGCAATGACAGTACCTTTCATTAACAACATCCACCAATCCATGGGATAAAGACGATGTAACAACGGGCTGAGGGGAGACATCAAAAGTAGTCTTCTGAAACCGTGAGGAAGAAGCTCTGGTGCGTCCAGGCATGGAAAACTTAAAGCAGAGAAAACCCTAAAAAAAAAAAAAAAAAAAAAACAACAACAACAACGAAAAGGGAGAAAAGAAGGAAAAAGAAAAAGAAAATCAAAAGGGGGTAAATAAAAGAATCACGAACAGCAAAAAATGATCCGGTGAAAAACTCTGGTTTTCAATCGCCGGAGAATCGCCGGAGCGGCCATTAAAAAAATGATAGATAAGGGGCACCCTAAAATTTTTTTTTTTTTTTTTTTTTATAATCTTTGAAATCTTTTGAAATTTTAGAAATCTTTGCGATAATTTCGTTTTCTGTAATCTTTTGATATTCATGAGAAAAATATAAATTGATATATATATGAGATTTTTCTCGAATTTCTGTAATTGTGAACTCTTTGTAATCTGCGACTGTGTCGCTCTTTGTAAATCAAATCAAAAATCTTTGAAATCTTTTGAAATCTTAGAAATCTTCTTTGAAATCTTGCGATTGTATCGCTTTTTGTAAATTAAATTAAAAAATTTGTAGTTTTAAATAATCATAAGTAAAATATTCAAGGAAGTGGTACTTAGCTTTCATGTGATTTTCTGTTGTTGTCGTCTCTTGCGAAGTATATGATTTGCTTGTGAATTGAGAATAAATGAGAAATGAACTCTTGACCTTCCTCTTGCATACTGTCGCACCATACCAACTGTTCTGACCCTCTCTTGCGAAATTATCTTGCGAAATAGTTATCAACTTTCTTCTTTGCGAAATAATGAATGACCAAATTCATGCCTCTGACCAATTAATTGTATTAGAAATTCGCAACTGGACAGCTACCATGCGAACTTAAGCATTGATGTCTTATTTATTGTTTGGTGGACTTTAAGGGGCTTGGATGAACTGGGCTTGCTGGTTGCTTCACGCTGGTATTTGGGAAGAAGATATCTGTGAAGTAAACATCTTAAGCGAACATCTGCGAAGTGTTCTTTCATGCTGCAAATGTCTGCATGGTAAACGTTTGCGAAAGAAATGTTTATGATGTAAACATTTGCGAGGAAAACAAAAAATCAAAAGCGACTATGGAGACTCAAACCCGTGTTACTGAACTCATCAACTGCGCTTATGACCATCTGCCCAAGTTCCTATTTTTGTAAGTACAGTAAAATTCACAAAAGTTATTCTGATGCTATTATCCCTTGTATAACTTTTCCCATAGTCCTTTCTTCTTCCTTCCTGAGTTGTTGTCTTCGCTGATTTTCTGACGAAGTAAACTCCATAGACTCTTCGTTTGAGCATGTTACAAGCGGTGATATTGCGGCGAAGTAATCTCCACTCTTCGTATTCGTTTTGGTAGCTAAGTTTCCAATATATTAACGATCTTTGTCTTTTCTCTGAGATTCGCTGATGAAGTAACTGTCACGGATGTATCTAGATGACGTCTCTCTAGCTTTGGCTGAAATATTTATCTCTTCATGAGTTATCTTTCTTCATGAAAAAAGTTGTTCTGGATATGATTATTTCGCAAGTTTTTTTCTTCTTTGTTTCGCAAGCTGCTTCATCTAAATCTCTTGACGAGATAATTCCCTAAACTTCGCTGGAACTAACTATGATATAAACCTGGCATTGTATTCTTCTTCTCATCGCCAGTAATGTTCGTAAGAGATCAGTGGGAGTTACTCTTCGATTGGAAACTTGTTGCCACTATAATATTGGTTTCTTTGTGACTTATAGGCTTGATTTTTGCATCTTTCTTCTCTGCTGAAAGTTTTGAGTCATTCTGCTTCATGATCCTTCCTTCTCCATTGCTTGACAATGGTTTTCCCATTCGTGACTTCGTTGGTTTCTGATGATGCTTTTAACGAAGTAGGTTTTAACTCTCTTATTTCTTTTGTTTGTTAAAATTTATTTATCTTCACTGGAACTGCGACAACTTCGCTGGAACAACTGAAGGAGTAATCCTTTTCACTTACCTGCTGCGGAAACTTTGCTGGAACAACTGAAGGAGTAATCCTTTTCACTTACCTGCTGCGGCAACTTCGCTGAAACTTTGTTGATGAAGTGAACCTCGCAGAATCTCAATACTTGTTATTATTTTATCATGTCTTTTCATTGATGATATTCCAGTCCTACTTCGCTGGCATTGGGGTTGTTTTTGCGAGTAATATTAATGGCTTAAAATCGTTGGATTTAATTACTAGCCTGGAGATAAAATTCGCTGGTGCTATATTGACAGGTTATGAAAGGAATTTGTCTTCGCTGCAAGGATTGGTTGACGAGGTCAGCTGCCAGAGTTAACCAATTACTTTGCTTTATACTGATTATTCGTTCTACTACGCCTAAGTTTATGTCGAAGTAAGCTGTCGTGGGTTCTTTACTTCGCTTGACGTTTAGTCTTAAATTCTTCATGAATTTTCTTTATACTATTGATTGATGATGACTCCTCCTTGCTGCCGGTTTGACGTTAATGCCTCCTCCGTTGACTCCTTCGTGCTGATGATGGACGTCCTTTTTTTTATTCTCTGGTTCATTATTTCATCCGTGTTTATTGATTTGATCGCCCATATGAGTTCATCATTGTTCGTTCCTTTCCTCCCTAATCTGACTTCCCGTTTCTTCTGCGATTTGTTGATCCTTCATCTTTTCGCTCGCCTGCAACAAATTGACTCTTACGAAGCAAACCACCAGCTGCGAATAAAGATATTAGTTTACTTATGCGAATGAAGATATTAATTTGGCTGCGAACAAGAAAACCGTAAAATAGAAATTTATTCTTATGGAGTTCACCACCAGTTGTATGAATACATTACAAGTCCATTTCTATCATCAGTTGAGAACGAAAAAGGGGTTTTAACCTCGTCAACCATTTTCGCATAAGATATATTTTTAAATCAGACTAATATCTTTTAAAAATATCAAGTATACACAAAACTTAAATTTTGAATCTCGCAAAGAAGAATTTGTAAGAAGAAGAATTTTAAATAATAAAAATTTTGAATTCATATTTTTTAAATAAAAAGTTTTGAGTGGAAAATCATGTTTTTTGCTGCAAAGAAGAATTTTTGAAATCCATTGTATGAGTTTGTAAAACAAGGTCCTATTATACCAAAGCTACTTTGAAAACTCATTTTGAACCGTGTATGCTAGAAAATTCTCCCAAAACTTGTCGGTAAACCACCAGATCAAAGATTTCGAAAAGAAAATTAAAGAAATAAAAAGAGAGTTCGTTTTTTTAGGAGAAATTAGTGATGTTGCTTCATTTAATTTTGGTTTACTGCACTTTCTTCATTCCTGATCTTGATGCGGTCTCGACGTTTCCGTTGATTTTGTGGATGGCTGGTGATATTTGGTAGTAGAAAATGTAAGATTTTCTCCCGAAACTTCCATATTTTCCCTTGTAGCTCATTGATTCAGTGAATACAACTCTAATAATAGCTAATTTCTTTGAATCTTCTTCAATCTAACAAGTAGAAGGCCCCTCCCTGTTTCTAGCGCCAAAATGTAGTTGCAGGAAATCCCACAACACACCCCTTATCATATTTTGATAACAATTTCTAGATTTACATATAAAAATGGTGATAAGAGTGCTAAAATTATAAATGGACACAAAGGTTTTTACATGGTTCGATCAATTTGATCTACATCCATGATTCTTCACTACGATTGTTTAAATTTACATTTGATTTACATTGATAATCTCCATTAATGGGTAGAATTCTAGATCTAGTTTTTGGAGAAGAAGATGATAAAGAAAATACATTCTCTCTCTAAAAATATCTCTAACCTTTACCAAATTCCCCCCCCCCCCTTATCTCTCTTGCCTTTCCCTTTATATAGGTGTTTACATAGTGGCTGACAGCTCACATACAACTCATATTCCCCTTCATTTTCGGATCCCCTGCTACGTTCTCTCAGACTCTCATTAGAATTTCGCAGGTTCTGCTACCTTCTCGCAAACTCTTCACATCTTTCCCGTATTTCTGCTGGTGTCGTCTGTTACGTCATTTTTGATGTTAGTCTGTAACAGTTTCGCGATGTTGCTAATGACAATTTCGCAAGTGTGTTGTTGTTGCGATACTCTGATACTACATAATATATGAATCTATCATGAATTTTACTGTAAAATTTGGGGATGATCAGATAAAGTTATTACCATGGAGCATACAATGTAATATGGCTGGAGTTAAATTGTTTGCATAAATGCTTGAAAAAAATTCATGTTGATAAGCCATGGTTGCTTGTGTTGTTTGTGAAAATGATTTATAAAAGGAAATGACTTCATGTTTTTCCGTTAGATGGAATTTCTTCTCATGCTAACGGTGGGTAATGATCCCCGAGAGTTAAATAGGTAATGATCCCCATGGGAACTTATGTTTCCCGACCATTGATGGCGGATGTCTGTGCCAGTAAACGATAGGTGGTCTACGAACCAAGGTTTTCGTACTGTGAATAAAACGGGTAATGATCCCCGAGAGCAAATGGGTATGATCCCCATAGGAACTTTTGTTCCTGACCATCGATGGAGGTTGTCCGTGCCGATAAACGATAGGTGGTGTACGAACCAAGGTTTTCGTACCGTGAACTCATGGTTTGAGGTGACTTATAAATATGTGAATAATGTGTTTTAAATCCAAACTAAATGAGTTATTGGAAACATAATCGGTGTTATGAACTCATTTGTGAAATTCAAATGGATGAATTGTTGAAAACAATATTGTTGTTGTGAATTAATGAATTGACTCCTAAATGGATGATTTAATAAATGGTTTGTTGATAATAACATAAATGTTGTGAAATCATGGATTGTTGGTGAGATGTGTTGAAATATAGATTTATTGATTTATTGGAAATATAATTGATTTTATAAACTCATGAGTTGAAACTTAAATGGATGAATTGTGAATTGATGTGTTAAATCCCAATTGGATGATTAGTGAACTCGTGGTTTCTATGTGAGGATATTAATACGTGAACAGATGTGTTGAATCATTGATGAATGACTTCTTGACAATTATTTCGGTGTTGTAAACTCATGGTTTGTTGTGACAATATAAATATTATTAGTGTTATGAACTCAAGTGTGAAATCTAATTGCATGAATTGTTGAGAATGTTATTTATGTTATGAACTCATGTCTTGAATCTGAATTTAGATGATTTGTTGGAAATATTATTGGCGTTGTGAATTCTGATTGGGATCTAAATAAGATAATTTATTAGAAACATTATTGGTAATGTGATTGTCGAGTATAACATTGATTCGCCGAAGTCGTGATGTGATTCTTAATATCCGTTTTTCCTTGACAAAATGATTATGTTTGCGCATCTTTAGAGAATTGGGAATGCATTTTATTGAGATGTCATCTCACCCCAATTGACATCCTTGCAGATATCAGAGTGGCGCAGCGAAAGCTAGGAATGAGTAGCTTAGTGATTGAATTGTTTTATTGTATTGTTTGAAAAGTAGTTGAAATAATATGTTTGGTTGAAAATGTTCTTAAAGATAATTAGTGGATTTATATGCTTCAATTCATGCTATATAAAGTGCTAACTATGTTTTGGGTAAAAGTAAATTAGCAACAAAAATAAATATAAATTATATTTGTTGTAATAAAAAAAATAACTAAGAGAAATATATATGCATAAGTCTCTTTCCGACCCATAACGCTTCGAGTTCGGATCTCCATATGGGGTTGACCCTGGTCCGGAACTCGTGGTGTTACAAGTTGGTATTAGAGCTCTAAGCTTTAGATCTTGAATGGGACCGTAAAATAAATTATTTGATATGTTGATGTGATACTAAGCATGCTTGTTTGATTTTATTGCTTGTGTCATTGTATTAGTTGTATTGTAGCTTTTGTGTAATTCTTGGCATTATGAATTGTGTGCTAGATTGAATTGTTTTTTGGAATTTTTAGATTACACATATGTTCTAAATTTCGGGACGAAATTTCTTAAGGGTGGTAGAATATAATACCCTGTATTTTTAGTTGCGATTTCGGGTTGGGATGTGCCCAAATTAGCTAACCATGTGGTTTAGATTGTTGTTCCTTAGCCTTATCCTAGGTGGGTGGATTGAACTATAAAGGCTACAAGTTAAGGTGGAAATATAGTAATGTTATTAGTTTTAATAATTAAATAAAAATGAGAGAATAATGAAAAGACAAATCTAAAATACAAAACAAAGCTAGGCTAAGTTTGCCTGTCTTAGTGGTGGTCAAGATTTGTCCGTGGGAAAGATAAATCAAAGGCTGTGGTTCTCCCTGCCACACCCTACAAGTCGCACATGTGGTGTTAATTCCAATATTAGTAATAAAAAATGAATACTCAAGTCAAGATATGGAATTTCAAAAATTATAGCGGGGAGGTTCGAACTCATGACCTATTGTGTCATAAGAGTGACCTCTAACCATTGTTCCACCTTGGTTGGAATTGATAGAAAAGATAAATCAACAATGGTGGTTTGTTCAACTTAAATACCATAATTGCTCTATTAATTAGTGTTTTACTAATTGCACATAATAAATAATCTATTCATTATAAAGTGTTTTATTAATTAGTGTTTCACTGATTTCCCATAATAAATGACTAATCATTTTTTAATTATAAATATTTTCTTAATTAATTATAATAAATATTTATTTCTATTAATAAGTAATTTTGATAAATAATATCAATAGACACTTTCTGCGACAATGAGTAATAGAAGAGGTGGAGGCCGAAAGATTAGTGCTGATTAAGGGCGGAGCCAAGCACAATTATATTTATTTTTGTTCTTTTATCGTAAAATGGGATACGAAGTCCATTTATCACATGTATCCAGCTTGACAAGAATTTTTTTCTCCCTCTCTCCTAAAAATCCAGGCTCCGCCTCTGGTTTGTAGTGGAAGAAATAGTGACGGTGAGTTCTGGTGAGTTCTGGTGAGTAGTGATGGACAATATATTAATTTTATGTTGTCGTTACAACATCGATAACATCGTAGTGTGGAAGATGTGGTTGGTTGTTTTTAACACTTTTGATAAAGGAAGGTACAATATATTTCAGGGATGATAACATACAATCCAATATTTTCATGATCGTGGTTGGATCACCCAAATGGTACCCCTGTTATATCGTATAAATCATGATTTTTTAATGTTAAAATAAAATTGATTGCAATACATAAAAAATATATACACGGAAAAAATTTAATGAAACTAATCAATTGACAAAATTTTGTTCAATCTAAACTTCATAATGGCATTTGTGATTTAAAAATAGAATTGTGTCCAACAACCTACATGGGATGGGTGGCAGTGATGGAGTCAAAAAATGACATTGAGGAGGCCTATTTTTTTTATTTATTTTTTTTAAAAGAAACATGTAAACTTTGGTAGACTAAACCATAAATATATATGGACAAAGTACTATCTATAAAATAAGATAAAAAAAATTATGTAGTTATTAAAAATTTAAGGGGTTAGAGCCAGGTTAGTCAACCCTTGGCTCCGCCACTAGGTGGTGGTGGATAGAAAAAGTGGATTCACATGGTTTTATGGTGGGGGCGGGTATTGGTGAACAAAAACATATTATGCTAATTTCGTAACGCCACAAAATGTGTAACATCATTAGTATAAAACAGGGTTTGGACAAGTTGGCCTTTGTTAGTGGTGGTCAGGATTTGTCCACACAAAGATAAATCAAGGGTCGTGGTTCCTCTGGCCACCCCTACATCTCGCACGTGTGGCAAACCAAACCAAACCAAACCCTTCATTCGCATGTGTACGCCGAATCGTTCTCTCTCCCTTAGATAAATTCTTCGTCTTCCTGCATTTAATCATTAAACATGGAACACGCATGTTCAATATTTGAGATTGATGTCCAGATTTGTTTTCTCAGTAGATAAATCCACGCCATGGTGAATCCTACAGCACTAAACTCATCGTGTGTAAGAGAAATTTCAGTTTTGCTTCTCAAGGAATATGTGTCTCTCATAAGCCTCATCATGTCTAAGAGAAGACGAAGGGAAAAGTTAAACCATCAAACTCTGAAAAGTTCCAATATGATTAGTCATGTTAATCAAAGGTAATTCATCTTCGTCTCCCTCTTTTTAGAAAATTTTTAGTTGATGCTAACAAGTTAGGGCTTTGTACATTTGTGCTGTGGATTTGAACTTAATTTTAGATTTTTATTTTTATTATTATTTTTTTTTGATATCCACATGGATACGTAATTTTCACCCACTTATTGACAGTGAAACGCCCAAATTCAACGATGGCAACCGAAGAATGAACAAATGATTTTATTTCCCATTATTTCCTTTTCTTCCTCTCACGTTTTCAGTGGTTGTCTTCATCGTTTTCCGATGAGATGGACGAATCAGTGGTCGCCAAGAAATAACATGTTGCGAGGAAATAATTTTACATATGGACCGTGGAAAAAAGCACAGTTACCTAGCGGAAGAGAAGGTGGCTGAAACTAAAATAGAACGAAGCAGGATTCAGTGGATGTCCATGTGAATCGCTGAATTTGTTGAAGTTGGACCTCCTATTAAGTTGACATCGAAGTTGGTTGTACAATTGTGATTCTCAGGAATATGTCACCAAGAAAGGGTATTTTCAACTGAGCAGGACTGGGAGTGGAGATGGGTCTACCACATCCCAATGCGGTAAGAACTACTATATCGATGAGAGACATTTAGGGCAAGTTAGTATTCATTCTGAGTATACAGCTCACTCCTTCTTCGGGACAGAATCCCGTTAGAATGCCAAGGAGGCAATTTCCGATAATGTTGGCGTGGGAACCAATTTAAAAAACCCCGTGATCAGTCATGGATAACTATACGTGGCATTGTCTAGATGCATAATAACAAGGAGATCAAGGTTGTTGATGCTAGAAAACGCTAAAATAATGTGTATGGTGAATGTGGTATATCCGCGAAGTTATACATATGATACTGTTGTTTTACATCCATGACATGATGAAGAGTTGGTCGAAAAAATATCCCAATTTCATATGCATGCCAAAGATATAACCAGCGACCAAAAAATAACACTCTGGGCTAAACATTGAACTTCCAAAGCGCTATCTATTTATTTTTCAGAATTTACACATAAAAAATGATTATTGAATGATATTTAAATATTCGGAGCACCCCACAGCCACCCCAGTTCATTCAGTGGATACAACATTATAAAACATATAGTAAATGAGTTTACTTACAAATAGATGATAAAATTTAAGTTTTAAACTACGATATGAATTTCCAATACACCAAGAAACATTAAATCTCCACAGTTGGAAAAGCTTTTAAATACACAAACTAGTGTTAACGGGATGTACGGTGTCCCAGATTATGCAACTTAAACAAATCGTTTCGTGACAGAATGTGGTTGATTCGCTAATCCTCTTACTATCACGTTCATTGTCACAACCCGAAATAATAACAATGGAAATATCAATTTGTTTTCCCATTTTATAATAAATTGAATTTTATTATGAAAATAAATAAATATAATAATATTAATTATTATTTTTTAGATAATAAATATGATAATATTAATTTATTATGAAAATTATACAATACATATTTTTATGAATAAATAATCTTTTACTAAAAATTACATTAATAAATATTAATATTAATGGTGGTAGTGGAAGAAATAGTGGGTGGTCGAAAAGGTGGCGGGCGTTTGTGAATGGTGGAAGTGGTAATATTAATGATGGGGGAAGAAATAGTAGTGATGGTTGGTTTTTATGGCAGGTGGGTGTTGGTGAATGTAGTGGACAATAATAGTTTTGTATCTTTACAAAACGATCAATATTATATTGGGAAAGATGTAGTTGGTTGTTTTTAGCGCGGTTGGTAAGGAAAAAATCCAAACATTTCGAGGACGATACCAGATCATATAAAAAAAATGATGATGACCGTAGGATCACCCAAATGGGATCCCTTCTATCCATGGTACCCGATCGAATAAATCATGGTTTTTAGTGTTATATCAAAGTGAATATAACAAAAAACTAATGGAATAAATTAATTGACAACTTAAGTTTGTTTAATCTAAACTTTAAACATGGCGTTTGTGATAAAAAAATTAAAAGCACTCCCATGAGCGGTGGAGGTGGGGGAAATAAATGGTATTAGGTGATTTTGTGGTGGTAGGTTGTGTTGGTGAGTAGTAATATATTTTGTTATTTACATGTCGCCACAAATCGATTAACATTATAAAGCAGAGAAGATGTACGTGGTTGATTGCCTAAATGATAAAATAAAATCGGGTAAAATACATGACAATTAAAAAAACACTAGAATGCCACATTATATAATAACCGCAAACGAGTGATATGAGTCAAAATCAGTACACAATAAAATAACTTATTGTTGAGTCCTACAATTACGGCACGGATATCCAAGCTCCTATCGAAGGCGATCCCTACTTCTTCTCACAAACATTGGAGTGGGGATCGCCTTCGATAAACATGTAAACTTTGGTGTACTAAACCATAAATATATATGAACAAAGTACTATTTATAAAATAAACAAAAAAAAAAAATCATGTAGTTATTAAAAATTTAAGGGGTTAGAGCCAGGTTAGTCAACCCTTGACTCTGCCACTAGGTGGTGGTGGATAAAAAAAATGGATTCATATGGTTTTATCGTGCTGGAGGGTATTGATGAACAAAAACATATTATGATAATTGTCACATTGGAAAGTTTGTATCATCCGTTTGATGCAAAAAAATATTATTCTCTGCTTATTTGGAGGATCGACAACATGACCATGATGGAACGAAATAGGAGAATGGGGAGACCTTTATGGATAATATTGATTAGTTGATTTCACTGAGATGAGCGCTGCTGACGACATATTTCCAAAAAATATTTAAACTTCCATGTTCATGTAGAGCATTATCTCATTATAAGCAATGAACCAAAATAAAAAAATTGTTTGGAAGTTAAGATTATATTTCTTTCGTTTGAGCAAATCTCCGACGGTAAAATATTAAAGGAAAAAAACAAGAAAAAATGAGGGAAAAATCCCAACTATTTTTATGACAAACCCATATTAAATCATAAGGAGTTGATAAGTATCGGGACACAAATTATACGATATATTAAAAATGAACCAACATCATGGCCCGTGCCGTTACGGCACGGGTTAAGGGCTAGTCAAGAATACAAAACAAAGCTAGGCTAAGTTTTCCTTTGTTAGTGGTGGTCGGGATTTGTCCGTGGGAAAGATAAATCAAGGGATGTGGTTCCTCACACCACCCCTTACAACTCGCACGTGTGGCGTTCCTTACAATGTCAAATATTATGAATATGAATGAAAAATGAATACTCAAGTCATGATATGGAATTTCAAAAATTATAATGTGGAGGTTCGAACTCATGACCTATTGTGTCATAAGAATGGCCTCTAACCAGTGTTCCACCTTGGTTGGAATTGATAGAAAAGATAAATCAATAGTGGTGGTTTGTTCAACTTAAATACCATAATTTCTTTATTAATTAGCGTTTCACTAATTGCACATAATAAATAATCTATTCATTATAAAGTGTTTTATTAATTAGTGTTTCACTAATTGCTCATAATAAATGACTAATCATTTTTTTAATTATAAATGTTTTCTTAATTAATTATAATATTTATTTCTATTAATAAGTAATTTTGATAAATAATATTAATAGATACTTTTAGCGACAATGAGTAGTAGAAGAGGTGGAGGCCGAAGTGGTTAAGGGCGGAGCCAAGCACAATTATATTTATTTTTGTTCTTTTATCGTAAAATGTGATAAAAAGTCCATTTTTCACATGTATCCAACTTTCCAAGAATTTTTTCTCCCTCTCTCCTCAAAATCCTGGCTCCGACCCTGGTTTTTGGGATAAGAAGTAGTGATGGTGAATGCTGGTGAGTAGTGATGGAAAATATTAATTTTATGTTGTCGTCACAACATCGATAACATCGTAGTGTGGAAGATGTGGTTGGTTGTTTTTAACACTTTTGATAAAGGAAGGTACCATAAATTTCAGGGATGATATTATACAAGAAAATATTTTCATGATCGTAGTTGGATCACCCAAATGGTACCCCTGTTATCTTTGGTATTATATCGTATAAATCATGATTTTTTAATGTTAAAATAAAATTGATTGCAATACAAAAAAGAATATATACACGGGGAAAAAAAATATGAAATTAATCAATTGACGAAATTTTGTTCAATCTAAACCTCATACATGGCATTTGTGATTGAAAATTAGAATTGCTTCCAACAACCTACATGGGATGGGCGCAGTGATGGTGGCAGTGGAGTCAAAAATTGACACTGAGGAGGTATATTTTAATTAAATAAAAAAAGAAACATGTAAACCTTGGTGGAATAAACCATAAATAGTATATTTGGACAAAGTACTATTTATAAAATAAACTAAAAAAATTATGTAGTTATTAAAAATTTAAGGGGTTAGAGCCAGGTTAGTCAACCCTTGGCTCCGCCGCTAAGTGGTGGTGGATAAAAAAAGTGGATTTATATGGTTTTATGGTGGTGGCGGGTATTGGTGAACAAAAGCATATTATGTTAATTTCGTAACTCCACGAAATGTGTAACATTATATTATAAAGTATAAAACGTGGTTGATCATTCTAATGTTAAAATAATCTCGAAAAAACACGTCCATTTAAAAAAAATTGGTGCAATCAATTGCCATGTTATGTAATAACTAAACGAACGACATGAATCAAGATCAGAACATATGAAATTATTTATTATCGATTTGTTTATGTAAAGAGTGGTCAGGATTTTTCCTTGGCAAAGATAAATTTACCGCTGGGGTTTGTTCAACTTAACCGTTTTTAAACGTTTTATTAATTAGTGTCTCATTGATTGTTCATAATGATTAATTAAATTTCTATGATAAATGTCCCTTTAATAATCTAACATAAATACATAATTTTATTTATAAATAATTTTACTAAAAACTATATTAATTCTAATGGTGGTAGTGGAAGTAGGGTTAGTATAAGCGGTGGCGGGTGTTTGTGAATGGTGGAGGCGGTAACATTACTATTGGTGGAAGAAATAATGGCGGTGGATGGTTTTTATGATGGTGGGTGTTGGTAATAGTAGTGTATAATAATAGTTTTTGCTTTTTAGTGAGTTTTATTGACCAAGTAAAAAAATAATTTTCACAAAACATGCAACATTGTATTGTGAAAGATGTAATTGGTTGTTTTTAGCACGATTGATAAGGACAAAAACCAAATATTTCGAGGATGATACCGGAACGTATAAGACAGTATGATCATGACTGTTCGATTACCCGTATTATATAAAGGAAATTGGTGTACCCGCGTAAGAGAACATTATCGATGTCTCAAGTATTATTACATTCTTTTTCCTAAAATACCATCAATGTCGAGTTGTTTTGCGACAACTACCTACAAAGACAACAACTTTCACTCAATTCCCGATATAAAACCTTATTGACCGGGAAAATGTATTTGCATTCTGAAATATTTGTTTGAAAATTATATTTGTTCATCAAAATCATCATAAAAAACTCTAATCGTGAATCTAAATTTCTCCTCCAATGTTTATAGAATATTTTTTATATTTTACATTCTCAAATCATGCGACCTCTTGATGTCAAATCAACAATATCAAATTACGGATCAATATGTATAGGTTTCATTCACTGGGTTAGAAGGTAGAGTAGACACGGATGGGTACATCACACAAAACAGAACATGACTGAGAATACTTTAATAATTTGGTCAAGAGATAAGGTCAAAAATTTAAGATTAACTTTCTATAGGACTAACTAGATCGGGTTCGGTAGGAGCTGACTAAAATATGGATTGATAATAGTTTTCACGTAAGACAATTGCAAAACATAGTTTGGCTAACTCTGCTTATGTAAAGAGTGGTCAAGATTTGTCCTTCCTCAATTGCTATGTTATGTGAGAAGAAGGTTATATCTAAGATTGAGGTATAATTCAAATCTATTAGATTCATACCATTTACAACTGGATGCCTTGAAAAAAATTGACGTGTTGTTATTATTATTACATGCAAGGGATACATTGACCACACTTGCGCAAATAGCGCACTTCACAAATGATTGGTATTGCATGTACTGTTTAGAATGCAGAGAGGAATTTGAGGAAACAAGGCACCATAAGCAGTGTCCGGAGTATTTTGGATATAGTAACTTAGACCCGATGTAATACTTATGTTTTTTTTTTTAGTTTTTCCACAATATATTTATTTAAGAAAAATGAACATTGCAAATACATAACATCAACAAAAATTAGACAGATTGCGTTTGACAATAATGGCTACCGATGGTCCGGAAACGGAAAAAGAAAGGAATTGTTGTAGAAGAATTGTTGGGATATACAACAGATTACTTGATACGAATGAAAGAGGTATAACTATTTCGATTCTGAAATCACATAAAGTTCACAGTAGAAGATGACATCAAGTTTAAAGTTAGTAACAAACATAATATGACTAACTAAAATATTAAAAACAAACAAGATATATAAACTTAGAAAGCCGTGGGACTTGAAGAGGCTAATTTTGAAAACTATAATCTTAGAAAGCAACGATCCACAATACCATAAAAAAAAAATTATAAATATTCAACGTAGAATATGTTAACTTTTGGTAAAGGATCTATTGACAACCTATTAATTTGAAATATGATCAGGGAGTACAATATGTGTTCAAGGTTCTTTATGAGGTAATGTGTCGCCAGATTGTATTCCAAGTGAAGGTAGGAACATACGGAAGTGAAAAAATTTCAAAGACTTTTGAAGTTACCAAAGCCTTCGTTAAGACGAATTGATGGGCACAATACTTTGTTGACGATTTAATGGCAGAGGTTCGCATATATACAATCCCTTCGAAAAGGTAATGGGTACACATTTTAAACATTGTCATCTAATGGGTGTTGAAAAATTACAGAAGAATCATGTCACATTGGATAGTTTGTATCGTTCGTTCGATGCAAAAATTTACTATTCTCTGCCTATTTGGAGTATCGACAACATGACCATGATAGATGAGTCAGCTGGAGCGAAATAGGAGCATGTGGAGACTTTTATGGACGATATTGATTAGTTGATTTCACTAAGATGAGCGTTGCTGACGATATATTTCCCTAAAGTATTTAAACTACTATGTTCATGTAGATCATTATCTCATTATTAGCAATGAACCTAAATAAAAAAGAGTCTGGAAGTTAAGATTATATTTCTTTCGTTTGAACAAATCTCCGGCGGTAAAATATTAAAGGAAAAAACAAAGAAAAAAAGAGAGGAAAATCCCAAATATTTTTATGACAAACACATTAAATCTTAAGGAGTTGATATGTATTCGGGACACAAATTATACGATATATTAAAAATGAACCAACAGCATGGCCCGTGCCGTTACGGGCACCAAAGTTTAATTGATAAATGTTTTATTGAATTCGTTTAGGTGTTTTCTGTAACATATTACTAGCCCTTAACCCGTGTCGTAACGGCACGAGCCATAATGTTGGTTCATTTTTAAAATATCGTATAATTTGTGTCCCGAATACTTATCAACTCATTATGATGATTTAATACAAAACAAAGATAGGATAAGTTTGCCTATGTAAGTGGTGGTCAGGATTTTTCCGTGGGAAAGATAAATCATAGGATGTGGTTCTCCGTGCCACACCCTACAAGTCGCACACGTGGTGTTAATTCCAATATTATGAATTAAAGATGAATACTCAAGTCAAGATATGAAATTTCAAAATTATAACGGGGAGGTTCGAACTCATGACCTATTGTGTCATAAGAGTGGCCTCTAACCATTGTTCCACCTTGGTTGGAATTGATAGAAAAAATAAATCAACAATGGTTGTTTGTTCAACTTAAATATTAATTAGTATAAGTGTTTTATTAATTAGTATAAGTGATTTGTCTTGAGAGAAGATAAATCTATGGTCATTAATTAGTATAAGTGTTTTTTTAATTGATGTCTCATTAATTTCTCATGATAAATGATTTATCAATTTTACATCATAAATGTCCCTTAATTAATATTAATACATATCTCCATCAATAAATAATAATTTTGAAAAAAATTATTTCAATAGATATTAGTGGTGGTAGTAGTAGTAGAGGAAGAAGTAGGTGGTGGAAGCGGTGGAAGGTGTTAATAAGTGGTGGAGGCGGCAACATTAGTTTTGGTGGAAGAAATAGTGGCGCTGGATGGTTTTAATGGAGGTGGTATTGGTTTTTTTCTTTTTGAATCAAAAATAATATTTATTTTTTTTACATGACGGGTAACATTGTATTGTGAAAAGTATAGTTGGTTGTTTTTGACACGATCAATAAAGGAGGATAACAAATACTTTTGGGATGATACCAAATCATATAAGACAAAATGGCTGTTTTTGGTACCACTTCTATATTTGGTAACCGTTCGTACGCATGATTTTCAGTATTATCAAAAAACATATAGTTGAAAAAATTAATTGACGACCTAAGTTTGTTAAATCTAAACTTTATACATGACGTCTGGGATTAAAAGTTATAAGTGTACCCAATATTCTACGAGGGATGGGAAATGGTGGTGGTGGAGAAAGAAGTGATATCTGGTGGTTTGTGGTACTGGCCGGTATTGATGAGTGGTAATTGACTATGTTAATTATGTGCTGCTACAAAAGGATAACACTGTAAATTAGAAATGTGGTTGATCGTCTTAATGCTAATATAAACTCGGTTAAAATACATGAAAATTAAGAAGAAGAAAAAACATTTGGATGTCACGTTATATAATAAATAACACTAAAAACTACATATTTTGTATCAAGGTTTCTCCATCCAATAGATAAATCCAATGTTGTATTGAGATTCCGTAAGCAGAGGGCGAGTTGGTCTTGGATTTCTGAATGATAATGAATATAATGAAATGCTCCCTCTCTGTTTCTCCAATGAAAACCGAAACCTTCTAAAAAAAAAATCAATCGAACAACACTTAGATGGAACGCATCACCACCAGTGTAAACTTATCTTAATTGCTACATATCCAATGAAATTTCTACAGATTAGTCTGGTGATTTCGTCTTACCGTAGTTTTTAACGAGGCATGCAATTAAATCTCTAATAGTGATTTTAAAGGTATTTAATAATTACAAAATTCTCTTATAAGTTTTGTTTATGCAAGTATTGATTTAACTTGGGTTCTTTTATATTTTTGTGTTAAGTTGATGACTTTTTAATTTGAATACATGTTTGGTTAACAAAATTTGATACATTAGGGTATTTTCTTTGTAGCACGGATGTTAGTCGCTCATTTTTCCCGTTAGCACTTTGTTTCGATCCCGTATTTGTAGACATTATTTGACTAATGTTGGGGTATTTGTTTAATCTCAAGGATGATTAAACCCAGTGTGTGTTTTACACATTGAAGGCGACAGAAGTTTATGTCGGCTCTACCTTGAAACTAATAATTTTTCTTCGGAAGGTTAGTTGAATGTATGTAGATAAAAATATTAATATGACTATGCTCTTTAAAACTCCAAATTACTTGAGTAACACTAGATGTGAGAACGTCATCCATGCACTACTTATCATAGTTGGTGTGAAATCTTTTTATCCATGAATTTCTTCAATTTTATGTTATCAATATGATTGACAAAGAATCTTACAGATGTTTTGATTTACTATTATAAGTTTATTTTTTCAACTCACATGTGTATATCTCAGCCTTCCAATAGCCAAGGGTTCTTCATTTTTATAACTCTCACATTTGCAAAAACTAAATAAATCGTGTTTATCTGTAGGGAAAATATTATGGGTTTTTGCTTCACTCCTTAGAGCCTTAGTAATCAATAATTTCGGAACAAATGTATTCATAAACATCATGGAGTTGGATTGCCAGTTTAGGTATATGTACTGTTAGATGAAATATTCTTTTTGAAATTTGAAATGATGGTATGATGGAACAATAAATAGGGAAAAAAAATTATTTACTGTATTTTTTATTTTTTTTCATGTTGGCACAACATTGTTACTCCGTCCAGATAATAAATTGGAATAACATGCTTAAGTAAAAAAAAATAAAAAGATCAGGTAACCCATTTTGTTTCCCAAAACCTACTCACGAAAAAAAATAAAGCAAGAGGAATGTGAACAACATCGTATTAGAGGCAAAACATCCCGTGCCGTTACGGCACGAGTTAAGATCTAGTACATAAATAAAGTATAGATTAGAAAGAAATGAATTTTAGAAGTTAGAGAACAAAGGCTAGGGTGAAGAAGGAGATAAATCTAGGGTTTATTTTAGAGAGGGAGACCATGGAAAATCATTGGAGAATCAATGAAATTAAGGTAGAATGTGAAACCCTTTCTCTTTAGGTGCTTTTCTTTGGTGTTTACTTTATATGATTTTGTATTGTAATGATTCAGTAATTTATTCGAATAAATATGTGCCTCTTGTTGACGATCAGGCTTTTCTAATTGATATTAAACATGATTGAGTATCTCTTGTTAAAATTTCAGAAGTTTCCAATGTAAATTCACCGTTGAATGCTTGTTTGAAATTGGGTGATAGTTTCTGAATTTCTGGACAGTTTTTCCTGGCTGTGATTTTGATGTTCTTAGTAAGTCTTAATGGTGTTAAAAGGATTTGAGGCCTAATAAAAGTTGTAGATAAATATCTTATCTTTCAGTGTGCTTTGGATTGGGTCAATTTCAGATTGTTATGAATTTATCATAAATTGTTTGGTAACAACAGTAATCTTCTCAATTTTTAGGTTGCCATTATAAATTCAACATCTTTTGTTTGAACCGTTGGTTTGGTGTGCAGTTTGGATATGTAATATATGAATGTATCAAGAATTTTACTATAAAATTTGGGGATGATCAGATAAAGTTATTACCATGGAGCATACAATGTAATATGGTTGCAGTTAAATTGTTTGCATAAATGCTTAAAAGAAATTCATGTTGATAAGCCATGGTTGCTTGTGTTATTTGTGAAAATGATTTATAAAAGGAAATGAGATCATGTTTTTCCGTTAGATGGAATTTCTTCTCATGCTAAAGGCGGGTAATGATCCCCGAGAGTTAAATGGGTAATGATCCCCATGGGAACTTGTGTTTCCCGACCATCGATGGCGGTTGTCCGTGCCGGTAAACGATAGGTGGTGTACGAACCAAGGTTTTCGTACTGTGATTGAAACGGGCAATGATCTCCGAGAAAAAATGGGTATGATCCCCATAGGAACTTTTGTTTCTGACCATCGATGGAGGTTGTCCGTGCCGATAAACGATAGGTGGTGTACAAACCAAGGTTTTCGTACCGTGAACTCATGGTTTGAGGTGACTTATAAATATGTGAATAATGTGCTCGAAATATAAACTAAATGAGTTATTGAAAATATAATCGGTGTTATGAACTCATTTGTGAAATTATAATGGATGAATTGTTGAAAACAATATTGTTGTTGTGAATTGATGAGTTGACTCGTAAATGGATGATTTGATAAATGGTTTGTTGATAATAACATAAATGTTGTGAACTCATGGCTTGTTGGTGAAATGTGTTGAAATATAGATTAAATGATTTATTGGAAATATTTTTGATTTTATAAACTCATGAGTTGAAACTTAGATGGATGAATTGTGAATTGATGTGTTAAATCCCAATTGGATGATAAGTGAACTCGTGGTTTCTATGTGACGCTATTAATACGTGAACAAATGTGTTGAATCATTGATGAATGACTTATTGAAAATTATTTTGGTGTTGTAAACTCATGGTTTGTTGTGACAATATAAATATTATTAGTGTTATGAACTCAAGTGTGAAATCTAATTGCATGAATTATTGAGAATGCTATTGATGTTATGAACTCATGTCTTGAATCTGAATTTAGATGATTTGTTGGAAATATTATTGGCATTGTGAATTCTGATTGGGATCTAAATAAGATAATTTATTAGAAACATTATTGGTAATGTGATTGTCGAATATAACATTGATTCGCCGAAGTCGTGATGTGATTCTTGATATACGTTTTTCCTTGACAAAATGATTATGTTTGCGCATCTTTAGAGAATTGGGAATGCATTCTATTGAGCTGTCATCTCACCCAAATTGACATCCTTGCAGATGTCAGAGTGGCGCAGCGAAAGCTAGGAATGAGTAGCTTAGTGATAGAATTGTTTTATTGTATTATTTGAAATGTAGTTGAAATAATATGTTTGGTTGAAAATATTCTTAAAGATAATTAGTGGATTTATATGCTTCAATTCATGTTATATAAAGTGCTAACTATGTTTTGTGTAAAAGTAAATTAGCAAAAAAAAAAAATATAAATTATATTTGTTTTAATTAAAAAAATAACTAAGAGAAATATATATGCATAAGTCTCTTTCCGACACGTAATGCTTCAAGTTCGGATCTCCATATGGGTTTGAACCTGGTCCGGAACTCGGGGTGTTACAATGGTTGTTCCCATGCAAATTATTTCTCTCTCACAACTGGTCCATTTTCACATTTTCTTATTACAGGATAGGAGCATGGAGGAAGTAGCTGAGAGAAGGGTAGAGAAATTTATTCTTTAAGAAACAAACACTATGGAAACATGTCAATTGAGGGACAATCGAATCCAGATCATCAAATTGATATAAGCAATACACTCAGTGCTGCAACTTTGACCTGCAAACATCATATGTTAGATAGCCAAGCAGGAAGAAACCATTCCGCGTAAAAGGTTAAATGTTAAAGAGAACATAACGTGACGATGTATAAGAGTCAAATTTTCTAATCTTATTTTTATAATTTCTTACAAGTCACATCGTTCTGTGTGTTAGTGTGAAGACAATAAAAAGGATTTGCTGCTCCAAGTTCGATTGGTAAAAGAATGAAAAGTGTCATTCTAAATTATTTTGGTAGTCTTTACAGGTACATTAAAATTCATTCATCTTTTTCGGGTTTTGATAAAACTAATATTTTTTTGCAGAAACTTCATTCTATGAATTGATTGGATAAACAAATTAAAGGCTTCTGGAGTATGTCTTGGACTCTTGGTGAGTAAGGTGGTGATTGTCTTCGTTAACCAATCACATTACTTATATATGGAAAAATAGAATGATTATGAGTAGCAGTTCAAGTGTGAACTTATACTTAATCAGTAAGAATTACAACTAAGTTACTGAAGGAAATTTAGGTCCAATATAAAGAAAATTTCCTGCAAAATTAAATTGCGATATTTTTTTGATACTTACGAATTAGGATGAAAATAAATCTTGCGTAGTTAAATAAGATTTTGTACTAAAGATTAAATCGTCTAGAATTTTGGATGGAAGTATTACCCTAACTATATCTAATCTTAACCTAACCTAACCACTACATATGTACACTTAATTTTAACTCATATCAGGAGGTAGTCCCCGGCTAACAACAAAAAGGCTACGGCCGGGGCTCAAACCTAGTTTATTTTTCTATATTGTAGTTGTGTATAGTTGTGATTTTAAAACAAGTAATTATAATAATCTTAAGATTATGAAAGTATTCACAAATAGTATATGGAATTTTAAAAATGAAATTTTATGAATACCGAGTTACCAAATATAGGAGGAATTATATTTGACATCTCATCATCATTGTTATAAAAAGGTATGAGGTTTGTGTCCATGATAGTCAAGGGTATCAGACGGACATCATTTAATGGGGACCCTGATCCGAAGGTCGGGGAGCCTCGGATTGGGATTTTACTTGGACGGCTGGGAAAGACTCGTGTAATATTAAGAGACCGCGTGTGGGTGAAAAATAATATATTTTGTTATCAAACAATGGTAATCACGAAGACAGAACAAACTGATCAGATGTTCATCGTCCTTGGATCTCTTTCTCCATAAACCTAGACATTGACATCACCGACAAATTCATTAGGAGCGTAAATTAAATCGATCAATCTCCAAACAGAGAGAGGGATTTGTTTTCGATATGGACAAATTTCAGTGAATGTATGTCAAATTGTAGAGAAAAGATTATCCCGAGTTTTTTCATCATGCTAAAGAGGTTTGTTTGTTCCTTCTTTTTTGTATGTATCTGATTACTGAATTTCAAATTAACATGAAATTTTAATGAAAACCCTAGCTTTGAATTTAGAGGTAACCTGTTATGTTTTTTTTTCTTATATGAATTTACTAATTTAGTTTTCTTAATGTGATTAGTTGTTCTGATGATGAAAATAACATGAATTTTGGTTAACCTCTTAGAACCTCGGATTTTAGGAATCATTTGATGTATATCAGGGTATTATTAGTTGTAATATTGTTGCAATTTAGGGTATTAGGTTTAGGCAAAATCAGCATTTTCTGGGTTTACCAAATTCTAGGATTTTTTCCTTTCCGTCTCAGTCATACTGTTGCTGGAGTTGGTTGCTGATATTGTATATGGTCTACTCAGAATGATTCGTTTATGGTGATTTTTCACTTGATCCTCAATTTTACTTGTATTCCTAAAATTATTGATTTTTTGTGTATTGTGTTCAGGGTTCAACTCTAATTTTTATTTATTTTTTAATTAATTGCGACGAGTGAAATGAAGATTGAAGCAATTGCAACTCGGATGCTGAAAGTTGTTCGATTCTTACGTTGGTTTCGGCCTTGGTAAGATTCCGTCTACAACGTCTTTTAATAGTAAATTTGCATGATCTGAATAATTGTTTACTGAGTCTGAGTAATTTTTGCAACAAGTGGAATGCAAACAGAAGCAATAACGATCCAGATTCTGAGAGTTGGTTCGATTCTTAGGTTGGTTTTCTAAGGTGGGTTTCGGCCTTGGTAAGATTCTGATAGTTTGTTTTAATAGTAAATTTACTTGATTTCAACAGTTGCTTAGTAAGTAATTAGAAGTGGAATACTGTTTTTTCGGGGTTAATTTTGCTCGGCATCCTTAGCGTGGATTGTTTCGAGAAATTGGAGCAGATTGGTGAAGGCGTGAATTGACAAGTCTTTTTTTTTTGTTAGTTTTGTTGTTCCAATAATATTTGTATTGTTGAAATTTAGGGTATTAGGTGTAGGAAAAATCAGTGTTATCTGGGGGTTTTCTGGATTTACCAAATTCTAGGGTTCTTTTACCTTTCGGTCTCAGCCAACTGTTGCTGGAGTTATGTTACTCCTCCTCCATCTTCTGCAACCGTGATCAACTGAAATCAACCCCGGCCCTCTTCCATTCCTGTGAATTAACTATAACTTATGTATTTTTTTTCTACCTGCTTATGAGAACTTTTGGTTTGTTTTTCAATTTTTAGTTAGAATCTTAATATGGATACAAAAATTCTTTGTTTGTAACAGCTGGAAACGGAAATTCAATTATGCAAGGGCCTTTAATTGAGGTATTATGTGAACCTGTTTTGAGCATTTAGCTTGGATAAGATCAGTAAAGCAGTTAGGGATCTAAAATTTGTGAGTATTTCTTGCTTTCGTAGTTGTTGTTTTAGGTGGATGGATTGATTCGGTTATTAAGGTTTCATTGGGGGAGAATTAATAATTGATTTGTGTGATTGAGGTGGAAATGCTACTGGAAAGATTAACATAGAGTTACTGTAAGAACAATGCTTTCTAAGATGTATAATTGTACACATAGGTGGATTCTATGTTTTTCTTATATATCCCTGTTGGTTGTTGGTCGTTATATTAATTTTGTTTTCAGAAAATTATTATTGCAGGAAGCTTGGTCTAATCTGAAAGGTGTATTAAAGCAGTTTTACATTTCTTGCCATCTCTTGGTGAGCAGAACCTCTTATATTTAGCTTTATGGGTTCTCATTTTGGATGGAGGGATGGTGTGCTTAGGATTGAGCGGATTTCTTCTGAGGTTCACCATTTTCAAAAAGCCGTTGATCATGTAAGTTACATATTCTGATGCATTGATCCTCTCTAAGCTGTGTTTGTAATTTAACCAGATCCACATCATCCTCCACTGACACAGTCTAGAACCACTTTTGTTTTGAGTTTGTGTGATTTTGCAATAGAGGTCAACGACTTCATACACGAAGAATATCGATACTGTGTAGCTACCTAAGCACGCATGACTTTGTATATTAGTATTAACCCACCATTATATAGAGCTAGGAAAAAATGACACCATCCTCCAATACAGAAGACTGATACTTCATTACGATGTTGAATCCTATATTTTTGTGTTCAGTTACTGGAGTTTTGTTTATTCAAGCTAATATTGTTCATGAGAGCATATTCCTAATTTATTGATATACTCTTTCGAATTTAGTATAATACAGACATATTAATGGACTGTGCCAAATAAGTTGATGCCCAAATGACGTCTTCAATTCTCCAACTATTTTAAGCATAAGTTAATGGTATCATTTGATAATCTGATTTATATCTGCTGGATTCAGCAGTTTGCAAGTGTAAGTTAGTTGCCGGCTTATAATATGACTAGGCATGGAATTTGACTCAGTTGCTCTCTATTTATCCAAATGCACAACATATATCACAACTATGTAACTATGTTCCAAATTAACTGCGAACCTGTTAGCACGTTTGTTCATTGGTCATATGGTTCCTATTTGTGCACGTTTGCACTGCCTATAAAGTATCAGTATGTTCATTGGACTGCTATGAACTTTTTATTATGTTTGTTTAGTATAAATATTAGTTTTTGTTTTTTTAGATGAAGCAATACAATGCCTTTAGACTATTGTATATCCTTGAAAAAAAATGTGATCAGAGTATTGAAGGGATTGCTCTTCTGCATCTAAACTTAAAATATAATATTCAATCAAGGTTTGGTGGAATTTTGGATCTTCACATTGAGAGCCATTAGAGAGAGCAAATCTGAAGGATGTCGTGAAAATAAACTCTTGGGTCTTGATGTTGAAATGAACACTCAAGCTTCTTTAAAAAAAAAATTTAAAAGAAAGGTTTTAATGGAACTTTTTAAAACTAAATGTTGTACTATTGTACTTTTCAGGATTTTTTAACTTTTTCATAAATATTAATTGATTTAGTATTAATCAAGGACCGACTTGAAGTGTGCATTTGTAGTATTTGTGTAACTTTATGCACCAGTTCTGCCGTTTATAGCCCCATTAGTCTTTATGTAGCATTATGCATCATTTCTGCTATTTGTAGCCCTGTCAGTCGGACGTAGGATCCGATGAATTGATCAGCTCTTTCTTCTAGATTATTAAAGCTTTAGATTATCAAAATTCTTCTTCGTACATTATTGCAGAACCAAACTGTGGTTTTCAAAAACATGTTGTGATTGCAGATTAGCTTGAAATCAGTTTTCGCCACTTGGAGTTGATTGTTGACTTTGATCATTGACCCGTTCTTGACCTTAACCGTTGACTAATACACGGAAAAACAAAATTACGGAATGAACGGAAGGGTAGGCGCATCGCGCGTGCGTGCTATACTAGAGAAGATGATGAATAAGTTGTTTAATAGTTTGGCCATGCATTATCAATTAGATTATATGATTTCCAGCCTCTGTTAAACAATAGGATTAGATTATGTTCAAGAAATATTTCCCAGTCTCTAACGGTTGTGACTATATGTGCTTGAAATGGCCCCGTAATTTGGGACTGGGTGTGTTCTTGCTATTCGCACAGACACATACTGACGGGAGTGTGGAATATTGTTGTGGGCATATATACTCACGGGAGTGTGGAATATTGAAATGGCCCCTTAATTTAGTTTTTGACATGTATATGATTTGCATAATTTTCATTCAAACATCTACAATAATTTATTAAGTTGCATTAGTAAAAACGCTAACATGTCTAGCTGGCTTACATCATTATTTTCATGTCCTATCTCGATGTCACTAAATTCAACGTTGGTAATTGCTGGCAAATGAATTGGCAGGTTTTTGAGAACTCCAAAAGATAATCACTAACTCAGATTCTAAAACTGTGTTGAATCAATTTGCAAAGAATCAAATTCCATGGTTTGTGAAGAACAGATAGATAAATGCAACAAAGAAACTTTCAGTGATTAATTATACTCATTGCTTCAGAGAGATTAATTTCTCTGCAGACTGATAAAATCCTTATAATTTTATCGAAACTTAGAATTTTCTAGATAATTTATTTTTGCTTATTCATGGGTTTTGTTCAAGTATCTTCATCTCATCCCATTATATATGCTCTAAATTATCTATTTTTTATTGGGGAAACTCTTAGAAGTTTAATAGGAGCGAAAGGTCTATCACTTCATTTTCTACAACTGAAGTCACCAGCCAGAAATTTTAAAACCATTTAGGAAAGATTTAGAATCATGATGACCCAGTAATGAGAACTGTAATGTAGTATTTTTCTACAGATTTGCAACGGAACTCATATGTGGAGTAGTTGTTGAAGGTCCAAAACTGAGTGGTATATGGAACAGACCTTTTAAAATACATTCACTTGTTTTTTTATAGCTGAACCTCTACATGGTACTGATATATAAAATGCCAATTGAGGTCGCATTTATGACTTATTACTGATACTAGACCAGTTTGAAACATCTGCTCCGTACGACTTTTATGATGAGAACTTACTGATTTGTGTTGTCTGTCATGTTTTGCAGATTCTACCAAATATCAAGACCTGCTGCATGACAACGTTAGTCAGGTAAAAGGTAGTATGGAAGAGCGGGCCAAGAAATTTTATCGCTCAACCATATCCGCATTTTTTTTTTGGGATGGACTATCTCTTGGTATTAATATATTAGAAGCTCCTAGAGTAGTAGGATATTATCACACTCTTTTAACTTCAATAGTGACTGTGCTGGCAAATAAGTACCCTAGCGTGAAACAAGTGCGGACACATACGGATGAAAGGGGTGTGATAAAATAAGATGGTGAGAGGAAGTCTAGACCACTATAGGAGCGGTTACTCAGGAAAGTATCCTGTATAATCATTTCTCTCTCTAAAACTACTCATTTTTATTTTTTTTAAAGGAACTCTGATTACCATCTCAGTTACATTTGATTATGTATTAGCTCTTTAGATAAATGGGGGATGGAGATTAGTTGGTGACTTGGTCTTAGATTCTTATTCCACAAACTATAGTTTATTTGAGTATCAAGGTTTCTGTGAGGTAGTTTATGTTTGATCCAATTTTTATGTGGTACTTTCCATGCATTACTAGCATAAAAACTGTATTAAAATGAACTGGGAATATCTAAAAAGTTGCACTCAATCTGTAGTAATTCGTACTTTATAATTTCAGAAGGGGAGATATGTGGAATCACTAACGCTAAATGTACTACGGGATTATAAGTTCACACCAAGTAGTTTTGGTTTATTAATGCGAAATGCACGGCCTAAATAATCTTTATAGTCATATAATGCGACTTATTTCTATCAAAGACCCCCCTAGGCGGGTCCACTACCCCATTAGTTCTATCCGGATGTTTTAATTAATTGTGTTTTTACCATTTCAGGCCGAGGGTTTATCGATTTTCAAAAACATGCAAGGTTTTTCATTAGGTACATTTTCGGAGCTTCCGTTTTTTTTCCCATTCAGGATAGATATACTCTGTATGTCCTTATATATTTTGGATATCCCTGTATGCATAAGTGTTTTCTCATTTACTAGGTTTTTTGGTGGGGGGAGGAACTTAATCGATAACTGTGTGTTTGTTGGCGTATATTTAAACATGTCACCAATTTTCAGTAACATGAAAGAATATCCTTATCTAGCTTTACCTCATGTGTATTGAAATGTTATGAGTGTTGAAAAGGGTAAGATACCACTTAGACATGACTAAACTTTGTCGTGTTTGTCTGTTTCAACTTTGTCGCCCTTGGTGCATTTAGACATATATTTTTTACTGAGATCCTGTACATCACAATGTCATGCTTCACCCAGCAAAAGTTGGGTGGTGGAGCTCGATAACTGTCTCGAGATTGCATTTTGTTAAGAAAACATATTGAGTTTTTTTAATACAAATTCTGATGAAGGATGCCATGTTAAACTGTAGAAAAATTAAGATCAAGAGTCTCTAAATACCCATCTCTTTCTCTCTCTTTTTTACATAAGGATGCAATAGGGCATATTTCCATGCTTGAACGCTTTACAGTAACATAAAGTTTTACCAACAAACGTTCATTTCAAGGATGAACCATATGGACTGCCGTAAGTTTAGCATTAACCAGTGAACTATAATGATTGCTGGATAAAACCCGATTATTTTGGGTTGATGACATGGTGATTAAATTTCACTTGGATACAACTCCGGTTATGGAGGAACTAAAGGATTACGCAAATGTGGGCATTTTTGAGCAAGCCAATTGGAAGCGAAAATGGCTTTAAGAACATTCTAGATAGTAGCTTCTAAAGGTGAAGAACTATCTATTGATTATCCCTGTCTCTATAGATAAGCCTTTCTTAATTTCATAGTTAGCTGCTATTAGAATTGCTCTCTTACATATCCGTGAATGATTTTATTATGTATGCATAAAAGATTGATGATGATATGTACACTAAACATATCTGTGAATGATGTTCTAAAATTTTAAAATTATATTCATAACTGCATGTATTTCGAGTACCCATGATCCTTATTTTGTGGTGAAGCAATCCTGGAATTAATGAATATCAAAGAAGTTTATTTATTTTTTTAAATCTCAACACTCTAGATTGGGTCTTTAATACTTTGCTATCTTTCCACAACTTGCACATCTTCTTGATACTCTACATTATTCTTCCCTCCACAGTCGAGAAGTATTTGGCCCTGTTGCACCTTTTTTGCATTTCAAAACTGAAAAGGAGGCGGTTTGCATTAATTGCAAATGACACAAGTGTAAGTCAATATCAATCAAATCATTTCCTTGCTAATAGAGAAATGTTGAGGAGAGTTCTCTTTGTAACTTATCTACAGTGATTCAAGATAGCTGCCATATTAAACATAATAAATGCACATGGTGTTTACATAATCTATAGAAGAGCACGTTAATATTTTAGTACCATAAAGATATTTCATGTGCAAGACCTATTCAATAGAAAGTAATGCTCGACTTGCTCTTTTCCGTATGAATTGAAAAAGCTCATATACTTCCATTAAGAGAGACTATACATAACAAGATAATGACATTGTGGTCAGTTGTTCTTCTTACCATTGATATTTACAGTCCAAATTATCTCTCTTGACATATAAAAAATAATTTAGGTTGCATATGTGTTAGATGCATCTGTTTTTTAATAGTAGATACCAAGACACACACACACACACACCGTAATCCAGTGATTAATTAGCTACGTACTGAGATATAAAATACTAAAACACCATATCACTCATACGTAGAAATCATAGTAATTATTGAAAATACCTAGAACAGGTCGTATTACAGAATCCAAAGAGGACACTGATAAATTCATCTCTGTAAAATACTCTTTCCCTTGGAAATAACAACAAAAGATATTCGAATAACTGATTTAGGGTATGGCTTATCTTTTCATAATATTGTGCATCTTTGGTTGTTTAGGTTGTATCAGTTTTTATACTATTTTAACTTCTATCTTCCTAATGATAAGATTGTTATTTGGTTTTTCTCACTAATTAAACCAGATCAGTATGAGAATGACTTAACTAGATTAGCATTATGGACAGCAGTACGACCAGGACTAACAAACAGATAATACAAATACAATATGGACAGGGGAGTTCCATAACAAATGTTACTTCATAGATGTTTTTGAGGTATACTGGTTGTTTCCAGAGCGTTTTTATTTTCCGTTACCTTATCAGAATTCTATTTCTTATCATGGCTCATGTTCAATTCTATCTCATCATTAAGCCTTATTTTGCAGATTGTCCAGGAAGCCTGCATATTAGGAGAACATGTACAGGCTCATACAGAACGCGTCTATAGTAGGAATTGAAGTCAATTGCAGTGGAGATTTATGGTAAGAACTACCATGATAATGTTGTAGTTAACACCATTTTGTACACTCAATCTAAATTAGGACAATAACACATGCTACTTGCCTACTCCATATTGAGTGAGTTGAAAATAACTATGATTCATTTTATTAGTTTATAAATTGTTTGCAAGATGTTGGACCATGCTCATCTGTCCTATGGATATGAATTCTTGAATTCATGTTTGCTGACTTGAAGTTGGAGATGAAATATACATGTACGGTATCTCCGCACTATTGACATATATCTATTATTCATCCTTTTTGTGTAATTGCAGGTGTTAATTTATCCACACAAAAAAATAAAAATGGAAATGAACCTTTAGAAGTTCGGTATGCACAAGGATCGATCTTACTAATTTGTTTTCTTTAATATCCATATTTTCTTACAATTTTTTCTAAGATTTGCTTGACGTCTACATTTTAAAACTCTTTTGCATCAGTCATACAGTTTTTACATAACAATGATCAAGGATGGGTGATTGTAGCATATCTTGATTGTCAATTAAATGAGGTGTTTTTACTATTTTGGTTATTAATTTTTACAAATAACAACATATGAGTTGTTTGAAGTTGTAGGACGTCAGTGGATCACTAGGTAAAGAAGCTGCAACAATGACTACTCTTTTCCGGTAGGTAATGTGATGAGCACATTCATAACTAGGTACAATATGCCCTTGCATCATAATGAGTGGAAGCTTAGTCTGATCTATGAGTTGCATTGTGGTTCCCTAATATGTTTTGGCCTTTTTTAAGTTCGATGACATATTTTTTTCTTACTCTTAAATTTTTTTAAGAAGTGCAGGGAATGGTTTTACTTACTACATAATTTTAATTGCATGTGGGTTATTGCATTCTGGTTGATGGAAATCCACCAGTTGTTGAAGGATTTTCGTAAATTTGGTGAATATAGGTGCCTACAGAGGCAATTACATACGAAAATATGACAAAGTTAGCTCTAGCTATAAACTTGATCACAATTTCAACGGGGTGATGCATTTTAACCAAGCTAATCATCTAACATTCTCAATAGACAATGTTCCTTTTCTTTTAATTTCTTCACTTATCTTTTTATTTTGGTTTAATTATACGGACATATTTTCTGCTAAGATGTTGCAACTTACTTGGAAACGATAGGAGTCCAAATTGTTGACATTTGTTTGGATATACAAGGTCCAAATTGTTGAAATTTTCTCGGCTATATAAGGTCCAAATTGTTGACAGTTACTTGGCTATTCAAGGTCCAAAGTTGATAGCGCTGATCAAATTTCAAGAGATCTACCCTACTTTCCGAAGATGAAATACTTCTCATGAATTTGTTCAAGCGTACTGAGTAAGCTGAAGATATATTCTCTTCTTAAAATCCCTTTATGTCTATGAAGAATTTATGCTTCAGTGTCATTTTTTAAATTCCAACTTACATTAGGAAATGGTACTTGCTGTCTTAGCTCAAATGGCAGAGCACATGGTTCTCAACCATAAAGTTGTGGGTTCGACTCCCACAGATGGCAGAGGTATTTGAGTAGGATGAAAACCTTACATGCTTTATTAGCTCAAGTGCATTACATGTCATATATTTTAATAAATAATATTTTATGAAGATTGGGTGAGCTTCCTGAACGTCCAACTACATCTGAGTATGCCCGAAGATATCTTAATGAACTTCAACAGGTAAGAACTCTTTCAGCCTGTGTGATCGTCTGATACATGAATAGTAGAATCATACATATATTTCTACTTAGGTATCGTTGGTATACTATACAATTGAACAAGAGAATAAAAATCAATCAGATTGAATAAATTACATCTATTCAAGAATTCAAACAAATAACATTTGTTCAGTATCAATCCATGTCTGAGCATGGTTCCTAAGTGGGTGGATGGTAGGTTACACTATGGCTGAATGCCATTTTAGGATCTTGAAACTTACACTCAATAATAAAACAGATCACTCCAATTGGATTTATTCATATGAGTTAGTGATAAAGTTTTAGTTGATTTTCTATACAATTTTTGTTTTTACCCAAAATTTTGGCTTGGTGGGTAATTGAGACCTATATGGTCAAGCTAATGAATACAACTGAATAATGTTGGAGTTGTTGAATCCGGAGAAGTCAAAAGCTTTGGTGTTAATGGAAAGTAGTGTTAGTATGCATACAACTTAATACACATTAGGTAAAAAATGTATCTCATTGGTTTTCACTTTGTACAGGAGTACGAAACAAATATGCTAGGTAAACCATCCTGTTTATTGAATTCGCTTGCATTGCTTTCGCTGTTAATATAGTTCAATGGCTTACGACAAGGTCCAGTTTTGGTAATTAGGTAAATTTATTGATTCTTCTTACTGAATTTGTTGGCGCTTCTCTCAATGATTGTAGTTTAACGGTTTACAACAAGGTCCAATTTTTGGCAAGAAGATAGTTACCATGAATCTGAATACAATTGAACACGTTAGGTATAACGCGTCTCTTACCGTTAATATAGTTCAATGGCTTACTACAAGTTCCACTTTCGGTAACTTAGGTAAATTTGTTAATTATGCTTATTGAATTTGTTTGCACTGCTCTCCTTGATTATAGTTTAATGGCTTACAACAAGGTCCAGTTTTGGGCAAAATGATAGTTACCATGAATCTTCCCAAAAAAGTAAAAGATAGTACAGGTTGTGGTTTTGATATTGAAGTTTGCAAACATATATGTATTGTTTGCATGGAGTGGCTCACCGACTGCGGTTTCACCAGCTATGTGGAAGGGTTGATGGTAAAATGACATTAGCTCCTCTGTTAAGGATATTTATCGACATGAAGAAGGTAACAGCTCCACTTTGTAGACTCTAGGAAAACATGTGAGTTTTATGTTTCTGAATATTTCTTCAGTATTCCCATCAGCATTTTCTCTTTGTATCAAACATATCATGTGTATATTGATTCACTTTCATGACATTCAATTGCGAGTAACCAGTTCCAAATTCTTGAGGATTTTTTATGGAGAGATATTGCAATCATTATTGCTTTGGCAACATGAGCAGTATTTTTCATTGAGTTGAGTAACAGTCCACATATGAGGTAGTGTCATACGATCCCTTGAGCAGCATTTTTCATTGTGCTGTAACAGTCTTCATTTCAGGTAATGTTGTACGATCCCATTTAAAAAACTATACTTTGTCTCGCCTTTTAAAATCTTTAACATTGATGTCATCCAATGATTATATGTTATTTGCGAGAATGGACTGGACTCCTATAAGCCAGGTCTTTTGTTAGTTTCTATATCTTTTTCATATTGATATTTCATGGATATAATAAATTTTAGTAAGTTCAATAGCTTGGATCCTCCGTATATATTACCCACCTCTATTCAAATAAAGTAATTATGGTTGGATTTGTAAGTATGTAGGTATGTGGTTACATCTAATATCCTAATGCCACTAATTTTAAGTGTTTTGGTATGGGTCCGTAGACTAAATTGAATTAATCAAATGATTGCTAATTTTTCTTTGGGTTTCTCCTTTAATGTTTTGGATTCCCGAATATGTGGAACCCAAAATGCTGGCCCGTTATGTAAAAAATATGTGAAACATCTTATTTGTGAGATTTTCATCTTTTAGGTCATTGGTTGTGCACATCAGTTAGGACCCGTTTCAGGTTTTGGAAATGGTTTTAATAGCTTAAATGGCTAAGTAGTCGCTACTATTAGAGAGGTTTTCATGGCTAAATTTGATTGTGGGTGCCTCTGTTTGTAGTCATTTTCCAAATAACAAATAAGGTGCAATAAGTTTGACGAGTGTATGAAGGCTAAACTATTCATGACAAATAACTTATAGCTTTTTGTGGAAGTCATATCTTTGCATTTATTCGATCATTTTATAAATTAACTTGTTGTTTTTACCCGAGCAACTAAAAACTGGAACGTCTGGACGTCCGACTATTACACAATATTATAATCGTACTAACACATTACACAATTACATGACTAACTAATAATAGGACTGTTCGACAGCTCAAACGAAACGTCGAGAAAAAGAGATAGAGTAATGAACATAATCAACAGCAGTCCAATTCATCTATTATCAAGGTATGATCCCTTTTTTCCCTGTGTTACAGATTTTCAGAACAAACTAGATTTGATGCTTAAATTCCCACCAAATTCCTTTCTAATTTATTTATTTTTAAAACGTACCACCAAATTGCTTTCCGCAGTTCTCAAGTCAGAGGATTACCTAACTTAACTTACCTTAGATGGCATAAGAGATTTGATAGGAAGTTTTGTGAGTATATCTTTCTACTGATTTGTCATCAATACGGTTTGAAAGTTTTTTTGTCATCAATACGGCAGTATAAAACTACTCCAAATGCAAAGGTAACAATCGGACCAGGGATAGATGACGGGTTTTATGTTTTGTTCTGTAGTCAAGGTTGTTGTGTAGGCGTTAAGTATATACACTAAAAGGAGAGGTTGAGTCGGGGCCGTAAGGCCCCGGTGATACCTAGTCATATTATAAATTCTTAAATTCTTCGAAACTGGGGATCCCAGCGTGGGTGATTCAAAAGAGTGTCTAAACAAGAGAGGAGAATTTGTTTCCTAAGTATGCAAAATTGCGGGGATAGCTCAGTTGGGAGAGCGTCATACTGAAGATCTAAAGGTCGCGTGTTCAATCCATGCTCACCGCATCAAATTCCTTTTTTTTCTTTCTTTTTTTCCTTTTTTTTTTCAGAATTAAGACCTGTTTGGGACTTGGGAGATACGGACCAAGTGCAATTAACAACTGTCTGAAGGTCCCTTCTTTATTAATAATAAGTTCGTTAATCTAGATTTTGGGATATACGATATTTATGTTACCCAAATGCAATCAAGAGGAAGAGATCCCTTCTTCCCTTGACTTGTTTTAGAACCCTATTATTGGGGGTACGAGGGTCTTGGTCCTTTGATCATTTTGGGGTTTTTTTTTATTTGGGGAGGTAAAAAATGATTAGGGGGACTCAAGATATATCAAAAAGTCAAAAACACCCCTACCTAAGTTTTACTATTCATTAAAAAAAATAAAAATCCTAAATTTATCATCTTCTTCTTCTTCTTCTCCTTCTCCTCTCATTTACAAATCATGATGATCATGATTAAAAAACAAACTAAATCTAATATTTTCTCCTCATCCTTCTCTTCTCAATCATAAATTGTGATAAAAGATGATGATCATAGTTTCATCACGATGAGAGCGATGATCATAAACAAAACCCAAAACTATTGTCATAAATTCATAGATATAAAGATGGTGATCATCATAAAATGAACAAACTAAGAAAACCCACAATTTATTTTTGCTTTTAAATGGTTAAAAAATATGATTCTCTGAATTTCGGGTAATTTTTTTTTGTTGAAGGTGTTTACGGCTGGGAGTTCTTAGATTCCCAGCCGAAAATACATTTTACGGCTTTGTTATCCCAACCGAAATTAGTTTTCTGATTTTTTTGGGTTTCCAGAATCAATTACGGCTGGGAAAACCCAGCCGAAACTGTTTTTACGGCTGGGAAAACCCAGCCTTAACTGGTTCTAAAAACAAACAAAAATCAGAAAAATGATTTCGGTTAGGAATTCTTTATTTCCCCTCCGTAAATAAAAAATACGGCTTGGAACACCATCATTTCCCGACCGTTTTTCGTTTCTACGGTTGGGTCGAAAAATTATACTAGGTTATGAAAACGAAAAAAAAAAATTAAAAAATCTTTCGGTCGGGAAAACCAAGCCAAAATATGGACTTTCGGTTGGGTCGACAAACTATCCCAACTGTAATATTGATTCACGGTTGGGAATCTAAGAACTCCCAGCCGTAAACATCTTCAGATTTTTTTTTTACCCAAAATTCATCGAATTGGATTTTTTTAACCATTTAAAACAAAAATAAATGGTGGGTTTTCTTAATTTTTTTCTTTCTATGATGATCATAATTTTGATCATGATATTTGAATGAGAAAGAGTATGAGAAGAAAATAGTTTTGGGTTTTCTTTATGATCATCATCCCATCATGATGAAATTATGCTCATCATCTTCATCAAAAGTCTTGCTTAAATCACTCATTTCAAAAAAAAAAAACCCCAAGTTTTTTTCCTTGTTTGTTTTGATTTCATCTAACTTAAAGAATTAGTCTTAATTGATTTGCTAATCATGATTAATAATATTAATTAAGTTTATTATCTAAAATCATATGGGTCATATTAGTCTTTATATAAAAATTGGATGAGGGGTGTTCCAATTGATATTTGGTGATCCAAAATAGCCCCCAAAAAAGCTTGACTCTTGTAGCCCCAATAATAGAGTTCTTGTTTTAGGGCACGTACTCCCACTTTATTAACTAGCAACTAATTGTGATATACTTATTTAATTAACCCTCCTTAATCCAGAGCCATCTAGTAAAACTTTAAAAGTGCCGTATAAACTCGGCAGCATATATTTTGGCAAATCTGATTAACACCTCGTAACCCATTTCAGTTGCTAGTAAGTTGACAGAATATCAAAAATCTTTACCTTCCGCACAGAATAATTCGTACTACCAACTGTCGGGCGAGAAAATCTTATCAAATTTCGATATTGGTCAGTGACATTTAACCTTCTCAAAGATTCTAAGTAATTGGTTTTGATGTCTCACAACTGTGTAGACATATTGATGTTTCATTAACTATTTATATACATCAGTACAAGTACATGAGTAGGGTTGGAACTCTTAACCTAACATACTATACGGGTTTACAGGATGACTTGATACAATAACAAAATAATGTAAGACTCGTATTTACAACTTATCAGCAACTATATACCTAAAGACTTGTGCTAGTCTTGGACTGGAGATGTAGCTGTGCTGGCAGAGATGTTGACTGTATGTTTACGTGTGCAGTTGTGCTGGCAGAGATGTATATTCACGTCCAATACCCCCCCTCAAGTTGGAGCGTTTGGAAAATCTGGACAAATGCCAAACTTGCTTGCAAGACGCCGAAAATGATCCACTCCAAGTGGTTTTGTAAACAGGTCTGCTAATTGTGTTGCAGAAGGGATATGCATTGGTTTAATAAGACCAGAGATGAGTTTCTCACGGACAAAGTAACAATCGATTTCGATATGTTTAGTTCGTTCATGAAATACCGGATTTTCAGAAATATGGATAGCTGCTTGATTATCGCAGTAAACTGGAATGGGTTTCGGAATGCTGATACGCATATCAGTGAACAAATAATGTGACCATTGCAGTTCAGAAGTGAGCTCGGCGAGAGCTCTATATTCAGCCTCAGCGGAATATTGTGATACGGTTGGTTTTTTCTTGGACTTCCAAGAGATAGGACTGTTGCCTAACATAGTGAAATACCCTGTGGTGGAACGACGAGTAGTAGGGAAACCTTCCCAATCAGAATCAGTATACCCTGCGAGAGATAAATGACTACTGGCTGAAAGAAGAATGCCATGACTAACGGTGCCCTTAAGATAACGGACCACACGATGTGCATCATCCAGATGACCAGAACAAGGTTGCTGCATGAATTGACTTAAATAGTTAACAGAAAAAGTAATATCAGGACGAGTTACCTGAAGATAAAGAAGACGTCCTATGAGACGACGATAAATACTAGGATCAGATAGAGGAGCACCAGATGAGGGAAGGAGTTTTAGATGTTGTTCCATTGGAGATGGAGCAATCTTAGCACCTAAAAGCCCCGAATCATTAACAATGTCAAGAATTTATTTGCGTTGACAAAGAAAAATACCTTTGGGAGAACGAGAGACTTCAATGCCCAAGAAATATTGTAAACGACCAAGGTTCTTTAAAGAAAATTGGGATTCTAGTTTACGTTTGAGCTCTTGTATAGCCGAATCATGTGTACCTGTGATAATAATATCGTCAACGTAAACCAAAACATATATAGATACTGACCCAGAATGAAAGGTAAAAAGAGAATAGTCATCACGAGATTGATTGAATCCTTCATTTAGTAATGCATTTGAAAATTTTGCAAACCATTGACGAGAGGCCTGCTTAAGTCCATATAAGGATTTATTGAGCTTATAAACACGATTATCTCCCTTTTTATGAAATCCTGGAGGAATTTTCATGTAAATATCTTCTTCAAGATCACCTTGTAAAAATGCATTATTGACATCGAGTTGATGAAGAGACCAATTGTGAACAGCAGCTATGGATAGTAAAACACGGACAGTTACTAGTTTATCAACAGGAGCAAAAGTGTCATGGTAATCAATACCTTCTTGTTGTGTGTATCCTTTAGCGACGAGGCGAGCCTTATGGCGTTCAATGGTGCCATCCGGGCGATATTTGATTTTGAATACCCATTTGTAGCCAACGGCAGACTTGCCCAGAGGTAGAGTGGTAGTGGTGAAAGTATCATTGTTATGTAGTGCAGTATGCTCCGTGATAATGGCATCATGCCAGACTGGGATTTTTATTGCTTCCGTAAAAGTGCGTGGCACATCATTAGCAATGACAGAGGAAAGAAAAGCGCGATGCTAAGGAGTGAATTGATTAAAAGAAATAAAATCAGTAAGAGGATATGGAGACTGAGACGTACATTTGCTTACAGAGCATATATAGTCCTTCAAATGATTTGGATGGTGATGTGCTCTAGTGGACCTACGCAATTCAACATGAGGTGTAGAATCAGTAGGAGTTTGAGAAGAGGTAACGTCATCAGAAGGTAGTGGGAGCACTGGTGAAGAATCTGCAGTGCTGGAAATGGGTGACGTATGAGCCTCAGGTGACTGTGGGATGAGCATGGACTGAGTTGAATGAACATCTTGAGAACTGGTTGTAGGAAGAACAGTTGGAAAAGGCGTATGTGCAGCTGTTGGTGACTGCGAAACAGGAATATCATCATAAAAATATTCCTCTTGATACGCAGGTGTGAAACAATCTGAAGTAGAGATATTCGCATCCTTAAAAGGGAAAATATTTTCATGGAAAACAACATCACGAGAGACAAAGGTTGATTTCGTCTCTAGATCCAATATAATAAAACCTTTATGATTGTAAGGATAACCAAGAAACACACTCGGTTTAGCACGCGGATCAAATTTATTAGTAATTTTAGTATTGCGAGCATAGCATAAACATCCAAAAACGCGAAGATTGCGATAGTTAGGTGGAGTACCTATCAGAACTTCATGAGGAGAGCGCTTTGAGAGAAGAGGAGTTGGCATCTTATTAATAAGATAAGCTGTCGTGAGCACGCATTCACCCCAATAGGTGATTGGCAGATTCTCTTGAAAACGAAGAGCTCGTGCAACAGTCAACAAATGGCGATGTTTCCTTTCAACGATGCCATTTTGCTGTGGAGTATGAACACAGCTGCGCTGATGATGGATGCCATTATCGGCCATCCAAGTCTGAAAATTAGTGGATAGAAATTCATACCCGTTATCAGATTGAAGACGTTGTATAATTGGTAAATAAGGTTTTTGAGAGTATTGAGTGATAACATGACGTGAGAAAAATTGCATAAACTTGCAAGTTTCTGCCTTGTTGTGCATAAGATAAACCCAAGTACATCTAGAAAAATCATCAACAATGGTGAGAAAATATCTTGCACCAGTAAGAGATGGTGTACAAAAGGGACCCCATATATCACAATGTATAAGTTCAAAACATCTTGTAGAAGAAATACGATTTTTATTAAAGGATAAACGAGTTTGTTTTGCCATCGGGCATACGAACAAGAAACAAGAACAAGAAACTGAAAAATCAGACTGAATGTAATCATTCGAACTACATAAAAACTTAAATCTTTCTAAACTAGGGTGCCCAAGACGACAGTGCCAAATGTCGAATGACGTCTTATTGAAAAGAACTTTATGCGACGTAGCTGGTGATGTAGAAACTTGGAGTTGATAGAGTCCTCCATGGACATCACCCTGACCAATCACTTTGTTCGTGAGCTGGTCCTGAAAAGTAAAATAATTATGTGTGAGAATAACAACACACTTTAATGAACGAGTCAATTGACTCACAGAAAGAAGGTTAAACTTAAAACCAGGAATATGATGAACATTGGATAGTCTCAAAGTTGGGGGAAATACAACTTCACCAATGTGTTTTGCCGTAGATAATGTGCCATCAGGCAATTGCATTTGTATTAGAGAATTAACAGGAGTATAAGAAGTAAAATATGATAACGAATTGCATACGTGATGGTTCGCACCACTGTCAACAAACCAAGGTTCCGGAAAAGAAAGGTTAAAAAGCTTACCAATGAAATTGACACGGGGTTCTACATAAGTAGATTCTCCTGGGGGGTTGATAAGTGCGAGCAAACGAGCATATTGGTCAGCCGAAAAAGTTGGTATAGCAGCAGATTATGCAGGATTGGGGTCCTGAGAGACAACCGTAGTGTTGGCAGCAACATCAGTGGCAGAAGATGATGGAGGGAATCCATGAAGACGATAACAGCGATCTCGAACATGTCCATGACGATTGCAGTAATCGCAATGGGGTCTTTGCCTCTTGTTTTGAGCAGAAGTAGATCGATTGGATGAGGATGAAGCAGCAAACCGATTTGTTTGCAGAGCAGCTGACTCGATGGTAGGCAAAGGTGTTGCAGTAATATGTTGTTACTCCTCTTCCTGCTGCACCATGTTAAATATGCGGAGAGCAGTGGGGAAGGGATCCATCATTAAGATCTGACTTCGAAGATTCGAGAAACGGTCATGTAAGCCCTGGAGAAATTCCATTGCTCTTTCTCGTTCAAATCTCTCAAGATGAGATTTTCCAGCACTACATATACACACTTCGGTAGCAGCAACCAGGGAGTCATATTGATCCCACAAAGTTTTAATCTTCGTGTAATACAAAGATACAGACATCGATTCTTGTCTAATAGCAGCTATGGCAGACTTAAGACGGAACAAAATAGGTGCATTAGAGATGCAAAATCTCACCTGGAGGTCCTTCCATATGGCACGAAAGGAAGGAGCATAGAGACAACTTTCCCTAATGTCCGGCTGACAGGAATTCAGCAACCAGCTTCCGACGAGATCATCACATCTTTTCCAACATTGATATTACAGTGGATCCTTTGGAGGCGGCAAAGAACCATCCACGAAACCAATCTTTCCTTTAGCATTCAGGGCTTTGGTGATTCCCCTAACCCAAGAACCATAGTTATCTCCATGTAAAAGAGGGGAAGAGAGAACTGTGGCACGATTGTCACTTGGGTGAATGATGTATGGGTCTAAGGTGCGGCTGTTCCCTGAAGAATTAGGTTGAGGTTCATGGTTTTCATTAGTTTCATGATTTGAATGAGTATCATGAGTTGAATGAGTTGGAGATGCAGGAGGAGATTGATCGGAAGTGTTCACCATTGTGAGAGGGTTGAGAAGTTTGATAATTTAGCGGAAGGATGATGAAAAAATAGGTCCTAGGATGGATCAAGATGATACCATCAAAGATTCTAAGTAATTGTTTTTGATGTCTCACAACTGTGTAGACATATTGATGTTTCATTAACTATTTATATACATCAGTACAAGTACATGAGTAGGGTTGGAACTCTTAACCTAACAGACTATACGGGTTTACAGGATGACTTGATACAATAACAAAATAACGTAAGAATCGTATTTACAACTTATCAGCAACTATATACCTAAAGACTTGCGCTAGTCTTGGACTGGAGATGTAGCTGTGCTGGCAGAGATGTTGACTGTATGTTTACGTGTGCAGCTGTGCTGGCAGAGATGTATATTCACGTCCAATACCTTCTGATTCAACCCTCTCTTTTGTTTGTTGCTTAGAAGATCGTAGAGCTAACTCTGCATAAGCTTACATTCTGCTAAAAACCAAGCTTACCTACGTATTTAAAACCTCTCTTTCACCAAATAATCTCCCTGTCAACACTTGTGGGACGCAAGAGCAGACGTATCGTCGTCTCAACTCTCAACCTCATCAATGAATGAACTAATCAATATGATGGGGTAATTATTGGACCACTGGGCAGGACATCGTACTCAACCACATGTATAAGGCAGGCGGAGCGTGAGACTGCGTACTTGAAAAAAGATGATGTATCCTACCACAACAACTAATGCATTACGCGAGGTGCATTTTGAGTTTGAGCTTAGCACAAAAACAGTTAAAACGGTAGGGTCCAACGAAAACAAGAAAAGAAACAATAAAAAGAAATTTTTTGGGGAAGTAGTTAAACAAATCCCGGATCTAGTTACCAAATATTATTATTATAGGATTTGGAACCACCACAATACAAGGTCGTTTATTTGTATTCAATTCATTTTCGGTTTGTTATTATTAAGGTTTTTAGTTTGAATCCAATCAACATAAACAATAAACCTTCAGCAGTAATTACTACTGCCTAATAGTCTCTTAAAATACTCTTTTATATATTCTTCTCTTCTCTTCTCCAAGTGTTCTAGTAGATTTTTGGGGTACGTAAATTATTTTACAAACAAACAAGAAGAGGTTTGATATGGAGTATTTAATGAAGTAATGTTTTCGTTCTGTGAAAATGGGGAGATTGTTAGATTACTTCTTGGGTAAAGATGGAACAAGAAGGTTCGTCATCAAGAGGAAAGATAGTGATGCTGGTGAAGCAGGTAATCTAGCTAATCTCCATTGCTGCATTTCATTTTCATGTTTTCGTTACATATCAGATTTACATGTTCATGAGATCCTTTTGTTTCTATTTCTGTTAAATAATATCAAGCGAAAAAAACTGCTGATTAATCTTTTGATTTCTGCTGATTAACATCCTGGAAAATGGGTTCTAGTTAGTTGCATTGATTGATGGATATCTGAGATTTAGTTGTCCTTAACGAAATGTTGGAATGTGTAGACTGGATTACCACTATGTTTAGATTTTTCTCTAGTAATTTACTTTAGCTTCATTTGGAATAACGATGTTGGGAACTTGATTATTTACTAATGGCCTTCTTTATTTTTCTTTCTATTCAAAGAAAAGTTGTCTTTTGAGTTCATTTGCTTTAATCTCGTTTACATTACTAGGCCGGGCATTGGAGGAACTGCGGTCTTCTCTTTTCAATGATTTACGATCTTCGGAAGGAGCTAAGCGGCAACAGCAGCGGTTATGTGGACCATCTGTGGCGCTGACCTTCAATTTTGTGGTTTCCGTAGCAATAATCATGGCAAACAAATTGGTTTGTATCTACTTGCACAATAGTGTATCGTTCTCACGCATTTTCTGATAGCTAATGAATTGTGTTTGTCAGGTGATGGGGAAGGTTGGTTTCAACTATCCAATATTCCTTACATTAATCCATTACATCTCTGCGTGGTTTCTTCTTGCCATCTTCAAGGCATTGTCGTTGTTACCAGTTTCACCTCCTTCAAAATCAACGCCTTTCTCTTCACTCTTTTCTTTGGGTGCAGTTATGTCTTTCTCTACAGGCCTTGCTAATATCAGTTTAAAACATAACAGGTATGAATTATACATACGCCTTTCTTGTGGTAATAATTTTTTAGCGCATATCGACTTGCAGTGTGACAATCGTCTACCTAACGTGACCAATTCCATATGTGCTTCACTTTTTCAGCGTTGGATTTTATCAGATGGCAAAAATTGCAGTCACTCCAACAATTGTTCTAGCAGAGTTCATTCTCTTCACTAAGAAAGTTTCCTTCAATAAGGTGCGTATCAATAAGCCAGTTTTGCTGTTACTTATGGAAATTATAAGAATTACTGATTCAACTCTCATGTCAAAATGGTAGGCTCTTTCTTTAGCCGTTGTCTCAGTAGGTGTGGCAGTTGCAACCGTGACAGACCTCGAGTTCAACTTTTTCGGTGCGTGTATTGCACTAGCATGGATAGTTCCAAGTGCTATAAATAAGATACTATGGTCTAATCTACAGCAAAAAGGAAATTGGACTGCTCTAGCGTATGTATCAAACTTTTTTTCAGTATGTATAAGCAATTTGATCTCTCTCGAACTCAGTTCTAACTGAATCACAATACGTAACTGTAGGTTGATGTGGAAGACCACACCAACTACCATTTTCTTCTTGCTTGCATTGATGCCATGGTTGGATCCACCCGGAGTCTTATCCTTTGCATGGGACCTCAATAACACGTCAGCTATAGCCATATCAGCTCTCCTTGGTTTTCTACTTCAATGGTCTGGAGCTTTGGCACTTGGGTAAGTTTCTTTTCTCTCATTTCTAATGGTCATGGTACCATACACTTTTTTTTTCCAACAATTGGTTATCACTACTAACTTTACAAAACAAAAAAAATAAAATGCAGAGCTACATCGGCAACATCTCATGTCGTTTTGGGTCAATTCAAGACTTGTGTAATCCTGCTCGGAGGATATCTGATATTCAGTTCAGATCCAGGGGTTCTGAGTATCTGCGGAGCTGTGACTGCTCTGTGTGGAATGTCGGTGTATACCTCTCTAAACTTGCAAGAGGCAAAGGAGTCGAGCAAGCTATTGCCGAAGCAGAATTCTTCTTTGATAAAAACAAAATCCAACGTTGCTCTAGTTAACTTAGAAAAACTAGAAGTAAAGAGTGACACTACAGAAACTGTTGTTTGAAATTTGAACTTATCTCATACAGCGTGAGCTCGTGAGAAAAAGCGGAAGATCCTAATGAATGTTCTGAATCTTCTGATAGATTATGATTAATACTCTTTTCATTGCTCATTGCTGACTCGGAGAGAACTGTACAGACATCATCTTACAGCTAAGATGGTGATAACTAAATCATAATGCGAGTTGTATGTCATCTCCTTTTTTTTTTTTTTTAATAAATAAAGAGAGAAAGTTACTGACAAATAGCAGCAAGTGAAGGTGCCTCCCACATTTGAGGACTTTGAGATATTTCTCCAGCTCTAACAAGCCTTTGGAGATCAGGTAAATCCCCATATTTAATGGTGTTATACAGTACTTTTTCAAAAGATTTTAATGAAATAATTAGATCGTCTATTTTATCATTTGTTTTCCAGCTAGTAGTTCTCGGACCTCCCTCTAAAGCTTTCATTATTTTCTGGTTGCACCCCAATAGATTTAGCTTTTTGCATTGTAGATTAATGACCCAAAGATAGTGCATCCTTAGCTTCAATGCAGTCTCCTTCTTCTCTTCCATGTGTTCTGGTAGTTCTAGTGCTTCTTCCAAAAGTCTCTCCATTAGGACCTACAATTAAAACAACAATGCTTGTTAGACCAATGATATTATCATTTTCAGAGTGGAAAACAAAAGAAACCTTCATAGGCATAGAAGCTTCTATCCTTTTCCCTAGAGGTCTAGTTCTGTCAATGTCATTGATCCTCATAGAAGTATTCAGATGCTCAATTATAAGTTTACTAGTGTTTCTAGGGCAAGGTATCACATTTCTGAATACCATATCACATCTGGTTTTCCAGATAAACCAGCATATAGTACCACATAGGCTAGCCCAAGAACCCCAAGGTGTATTAGAATTTCCCCTAGAGAACCAACTTTTGCACCAGTCAGTCAAGTTATTGAACCCATTACAAGAGTTATCCAGGTTTAAGGAGCAGTGGGACCAAACTTCCCTAGTAAAGTTACAATGCATGAGAGAGTGTTCTCCAGTTTATGGAGACCTCTTACATAAGGTACAAACAGGGTCAATGTAACTGATATATCTAGCAAGATAGGCACTAAAAGGAAGGATGTTATTTTCCATTTTCCAAATGAAGAATTGAATTCTAGGGAGAACCTTTAAATTCCAGATCTTGCAAGCTAGACTATCTTTTGGCTGCAAGTTTTTCCTATCAAGAAGATCATACAAGGATTTACTAGTAAAGTTTCCTTGGGGGGTATCAAGACATATAAGGGTATCTTCAATCTCAGGGTTAGGGTAGATAGTGAGAATTTTCGTTATGGTTTGCCAGTCAAATAACAGATTTAGCACCTCTAGATTCCATCTAAAATCAATCATCAAATCACTGACCATATTATAGTTATAAACAGACCCTACTTCAGCAAGGCAGATAGGATTACCATGCTCATCAGGTATCCACTTGTCCTTCCAAATGTGAACAGTTTTCCCATTACCAATTTGCCAAATACTAAATTGTTTTATAATCATGATACCCTTGTAGACGCCCTTCCAAGCCCAGGAGGATCCCTCATTACAAGTGGCATGAAAAGGATTAGTGTTAGGGAAATACCTCCCTTTCATGGTTTTAGAGAAGATAGAATCAGGTTGGTGAAAAAGTCTCCATCCATTCTTAGCTATTAGAGATAGATTCATCAGGTCTAGTTTCTTTAGACGACCACTACCCCCTTTTTCCTTACTTTTGCAAAGACCACCCCAGTATTTAATATAAAACCCTTTCTTAGGACCTAGTTTACCCCACCAGAAGTCTCTAATGATATTAGTTACTCTTTTAATGATAGTTTTAGGTAAGATAAAAGTAGACATAGTATAAACAGTCATGATTCTAGGATGACCTTAGCCATAATTCCTCTCCCAGGGGGGGACATCGAATCGTTTTTCCAACCCTTTAATCTACCCCCCATTTTGTCAGTTAGGTTATCAAAACACTTGATCTTAGACTTGTGGGTAAACAAAGGACCCCCTAGGTACTTATCATCAAGCCTTTTTTTTTTTACTTGGAGGATGTTGATTATATCTCTTCCGAGACAGCTAGGCATATGAGGAGTAAAGAAAATACCAGATTTAAAAAATTTTATCATTTGGCCTGAGGTACTACCATAGTCCTCAAGGATAATCAACAGATTCCTACTTTGAGCAATATTTGCCTTAGTAAAAATCAAACAGTCATCGGCAAACAGCAGATGACTGATTGAGGGGCAATGCTTATTGAGTTTAAAACCAGAGATGAGACCAGACTGTTCAGCCTTGGATAAGGTCCTAGAAAAGGACTCCATGCACAAGATGAAGAGATAAGTAGACAAAGGGTCCCCTTGACGTAAACCTCTTGAGGGTTTAAAAGGCTTACAAGGCACGCCGTTGACAAGGATGGAGGAATTGCTGGTGCTTATACATTGAAGTATAAGATTGCACCAAGCTTCACTGAATCCCATTCTGGTAAGAATAGCAATCAAGAAGTTCCATTCGACACGATCAAAAGCCTTGGACATGTCGATTTTAAGGCCCATGAAGTGAGTTTTGCTTTTTTTTTCTTTTCTTTCTCATAGCGTGAATTATTTCATGAGCAACAAGAATGTTGTCTGAAATAAGACGTTGTTTAACAAAAGCCGACTGATACGGAGAGATCATTTTATCAAGGAACGGTTTCATTCTATTAGCAATCACCTTAGATATAATTTTATAGACTATGTTACACAAACTAATTGGTCTATAATCCCCGGGACCAGTCGGGTGCTGAACTTTGGGAATGAGAGATATATGAGTCTGATTCAGTTTGGTCAGCATATGACCACTAGCAAAGAAGGCTTGGACAGTTTCTATGACATCAGTTTTAACCACTGACCAGTTTCTTTGAAAAAAACAAGCGGGAAAGCCATCAGGACCAGGGATCGAATTTGGTAACATACCAAACATAGCCGAATGGATTTCCTCCTCCGTAGGAGTCATCATCAGTTGCACATTTTCCATAGGAGAGATCGAAGAAGGGATAAGGTTGACAATATCATAATTAATAATTGGGCTAGAGGTAGTAAGCAGGGACTCAAAATAATTATTAAGGCAATTAGAAATCTCATTCCTGTCTTCCACCCAAATATTATTTCTATCATATAAACCTACTATGTTGTTTCTCCTTTGTCTTATGATGGCATTTTGATGAAAATAGTGGGTATTTCTATCACCTAAGAGGATCGTATTTTCTCTTCCTTTTATTTTCCAAAGTTGTTCTTCATAATCGTTTAGTTTCTGTATTTCATTCTTGGTGTCTATGAGAGATTGATCATTCAATCTCACATTAGGATTGGCCATAATTTGTTCTAATTGTTTATTCATCTTATTAAGATTATTTTTTATTATACCAAAGTCATTCCTATTCCACCTACTGACTTCTCTTTTAACAACATCTAATTTGTTGACCAGAACAAAGGCTCTAGAGCCTTGAAAGCTGGTTTCCCAGGATAACTTAATAATGTCTCTACACTTTTGTTCGTCCTGGAAGAGGCCAAAAAGTTTAAAAGGTTTATAACCACCCTGACTAGGTATGATAGTGCTTAAAATAATGGAGGAGTGGTCAGAGCCTAAATGGTTTAGGTGTCTAAGGCTAGCATTGGGGAACATAGCTATCCAAAGACTATTGGCCATTCCCCTATCTAGTCTCTCCTCAATATGCTTATTTCCCTTCTAATGGTTAGACCAAGTAAAAGGATAACCAAGAAAGCCTATGTCTAAGAGACCAGCATTACTAAGCAGAGAGGAATATTTTCTGATAACAGTAGTATTAGCAGGATTACCTCCTCTTTTTTCATTCTCATTTAGCATAACATTGTAATCACCTAAGACAAGCCAAGGTTTATTCATAGTTTGACCCATTTGGTGTACCAACCTCCAAGAGTCATCCTTTCTACTATCCTTATAAGGACTACCATACATACAAGTTAATAACCATTCAGACTTGGATTTTTCGTCCCATACACTACAATTTATCTGATTAGCATCCTTATAAAGCACAGTAAGCTTAACAGTTTTATCCCAAGCAACCACTAGACCCCCTGCGCTACCAATTGGGTTTTGGCAAACATGGTTATAGAACATAGAAGAATGTAAAGTATTTTCTACAAAATCGTGCATTTGTTTGGTTTCAGATAGAAATAATATGTTGGGCTCATGGGAGTTGATAAGTTTTCTTAATTGTTGTCTAGTATGAGGTGGTCCTAGGCCCTGATAGTTCCATGCCATAATATTAAATAATTGCCAAAAATAAGAAACATTTGGATAAACCAAATTCATGAAATTGTTAGGTCTGACAAAGAACTTCTTAAGGTCACTGGAAGCTGGCCATGCAGATAAAAATACTATGACGGTCAACCCTTCTATATTAATGAAGGCTATTATTATTTATTGGGGCGTCACATTCCAATAGAGGGGCTTCACTTGGATTTCTAGTGACTGAAAAGTTGGTTAGGGGGTGTCTTACTATAACAATGTTGTCAAGTGGCCAAGTGATGATGCATAATGATGATGCATCACCAGTGGCTTGGACAAGGTGTCATAAGTGCAAGTACACCGCCGTAATGGCGCAACGAGGCTATAATAGCGGTATTCAGTACAAGTACAAATCTAAGTTACAGCAAGAGAGTGGCATGTGTCAAACAGGGTTTGGACACAGCTAAGGATGCGAGATTAGCATCACGAGATGCCAAAAGAGTTTGGCATGTTACCTGTATGCAAGGGGCGTGCAGGCACGCAAGCGAGACTTGCATTTAGCACACTTGTATCATTGGCAGAATGGTACACAGCCGTGATGGCGCAATATTTGGCTGGAAAATGCGTAATCTGACAACAAGGCAAGATGACATGTGCAGGGCACATGGCCTTGACGGTTTAGAGTTGGTTACACGAGAGTGGGTTTACTTTATGCTTTCTAACTGTTAGGAAGGTCCCATTTGGCTAGTAAAACGGTTTGGCAAAGGTTGGCATAGTTAGTTAACTGCCACATGTAAAGTAAATCTGTAACCGCCTAGCGGTTACTTGTACATAGCTTTTGTGAGGCTATAAAAGCCTGATCTTGTGAAGGGATTGGGTAATCCGGAACAAGAAGAGTTTGTAACCCTAAGTATGCAATAAATAAAAGGCTAAGGCCTGATTTAAAGAAAAGTTTTGTTGGTGCATATTCCCCTTTGGTTTTGGCTTATTATTTATGCATCAAGCGGAGTGTGTGCATGTGATTAAGGACTTTAATGATTGGTGAACAGAACCTCTATTTAGTATGGGATAAATAGAGATTTAGTCAAGAAGTTGAAGTATTGGCTAAGTGCGAGTTGGCTGAAATTGTATTGTGGAGCATAGTTGTCATTATCAAGTTGGTTGTAGCATAGGAGTGTTGCGAACCTGTGATAATTCGGGTATCAGAGCCAGGTTAAGGGTCTCTCTGTTTACGTTGGATATAAGGCTGATTGAGTTCGCTGATTTCCTATAGTTTTCTTGGAATTACATTTAAAGTGAAGGATCCACACTGAGAATGTAAGGCATGGGGAATCCAAGTAGAAGATCAAATCAGAAGATCACATTGAGGATATGTGAAACCTTAATTCCAGAATCTACAAGTGATGATCATGTACGAAGGATGTCCTCAAAACAACTAGATGAGGGTGAAACAAGTTATTTTACATATCAGAACTGCACCAAGGGTACCGGAGACGCTGCAAGTGATGATGAGAAAAAGCACGGTGCTGGGAGGGCTCAGCATGATGTTGGGAGGGGCCAACATCCATACATCAGTCGTTTGCTAGGGAACAAAGCACACAGTAAGAAGAAAATGTCTTCTGGACTGATGTACGTTGATGTGAAGATCAACGAAAAATGGGTATTAGCGATGGCTGATACCGGTGCTACGAAGACCTTTATTCATCCAGACGTTTCCATGGCATTGAACTTAACAGTTACTAGCGAGGCTAGCACCATCAAAACTGTTAACGCAGAACCACAATCCAGTCGAGGGAAAGTTCGCAATGCAGATGTGCAAGTGGGAGAATGGAAAGGAAAGCTAGATTTGCTAGTTATGGTCATGGATGATTATGACCTGATTTTTGGCATGGATTTATTTTGCGCGGCGAAGGTGTTGCCATTACCTCATAGGAATGGAATATTGATACAGCACAATCAATACCCATGTTTTGTCTCTATGGTGAGGCAAAGTGAACCAGACGAGATACATAAGCCATATCTGTCTGTGATTCAGGTGAAAGAAGGCTTACGCCAAGGCTTGACTACTTTCCTAGGAGTGTTGGTTGAGATCAAACCAGGAAAGGTAGTAGAAGTTGAGGAGGGAATAGCTGAGGTCTTAGAAGAGTTTGCAGACACGATGCCTGCAGAACTGCCTAAGACGCTACCACCGCAGCGTAGAATCGATCATATGATTGAGTTGGTGCCAGGGGCGAGGCCGCCTGCACAAGCGCCTTATCATATGTCACCGTTAGAACTTGAGGAAATGCGCAAGAAGATTTCTGAATTGCTGGAGGCGGGGTACATACAACCATCTAAAGATCCATTTGGTGCTCCGGTTCTGTTCCAAAAGAAGCAAGATGGCTCGTTTCGTATGTGTGTTGATTATAGGGCTTTGAACAAGCTAACTGTGAAGAACAAGTACCCAATTCCGCTAGTGGATGACTTGTTTGACCGTTTAGTCAAGGCCAAATACTTCACCAAGTTGGATTTACGCTCAGGTTATTACCAAATGCGCATAGTAGAAGGAGATGAACCAAAGACTGCAATGGTAACAAGGTATGGCTCGTTTGAGTACCGTGTGATGCCATTCGGCTTGACGAATGCTCCAGCAACATTTTGCAACCTGATGAATGATGTGTTCGCCGAGTATATTGACCGCTTTGTAGTGGTATACTTGGATGACATAGTCATATACAGTGAGACTTTGGAAGAGCATGCGATGCATCTTCGCAAAGTGTTTGCAAAGCTTAGAGAAACAAGTTTGTATGTGAAGAAGGAAAAGTGTGAGTTTTCCCAGACCACGATTACTTTCCTTGTTCATGTGATATCGCAAGGGTGCGTACATATGGACCAGAAAAAGGTAGAGGCCATTATGCATTGTCCAGAACCTAAGAAGCTTGGAGAGCTTCGTTCTTTCTTGGGTTTAGCTAACTATTACCGGCGTTTCATAGTTGGCTATTCAAAGAAAGTCGCCCCTTTGACAGATTTGTTGAGGAAGGACAGATCATGGGCATGGAATGACGAGTGTCAGCGGTCATTCGATGCATTAAAGGAAGCGGTCTCGACAGAACCATTTCTTTGCTTGCCTAGATTCGACTTACCATTTGAAGTGCACACGGATGCTTCAGACAGGGCTCTAGGGGGAGTCTTGATGCAAGATGGCCATCCAGTGGCTTACGAGAGTCGTAAGCTTAATGATTCTGAAGGAAGATATATTGTGCATGAGAAAGAGATGTTGGCAGTAATACATTGCCTAAGAACGTGGTGCCATTATTTGTTGGGGACTTATTTCATCATAAGGACGGATAATGTGGCCATTACGTTCTTTTCCAGCCAGAAGAAACTTTCGCCAAAACAAGCAAGGTGGCTTGACTTTTTGAGCGAGTTCGAATACAAATTCAAGCATAAGCCATGGAGGCTTAATTTTGTGCCAGATGCGTTAAGCAGAAAAGTGGTAGCAGAATACGTGACAGTAATGACCACGATTGAGACAGAGTTGTTGTCTCGAATCAAAGAAGAGACGAAGAATGATCAGGCATGTGTGCGCCTGACTAATCAGATATGTGATGGGATCGTTCGTCGATATTGGCTAGATGATGGGGTCATTTATGCCAAGGGAGGAAATATTTATGTACCTAATTCAGGTGGACTGAGAAGGGAACTCTTGTGAGAGACGCATGATTCCATTTGGGCTGGTCATCCAGGCATGGAATGAACTCACGCTTTGATAGCTCGTTCTTATTACTGACCTAAGATGGAAGAAGATGTTGAATTGTATGTGAAGACATGCTTGGTGTGTCAATTGGATAAGACGGAAAGGAGAAATATAGCAGGATTGCTACATCCTTTGCCGATTCCATACAAGCCATGGCAGTGCTTGTCGATGGACTTTATTAACGGGCTGCCAAAGGTGCAAGGCTTTAGCTCGATAATGGTCGTCGTTGATCGCTTTTCGAAGTATGCTACATTCATTCCCTATCCCCATTCTTGCAATGCAGACGTCGCAGCGGATCTGTTCTTCAAGAATGTAGTGAAGTATTGGGGACTTCCTCGAGATATTGTGAGTGATAGAGACTCACGGTTTACAGGCAGGTTTTGGACTGCCCTATTTGGAATGCTTGGTTCCGAACTAAAGTTTTCTACTAGCAATCACCCCCAAACCGATGGTCATACGGAGAGGATAAATGCGTTGCTAGAAGAGTACTTGTGTCATTATGTGACAGCAGGTCAGGAAAATTGGGTGGCGTTGATGGACACGTCCCAATTTTGTTACAATTTGCACAAGAGTTCATCAACAGAGTTGAGTCCTTTTGAGTTGGCTACGGGACAGCAACCATTAACCCCTCATGAGGTGCCAAGGGATAAGAAGCAAGGCTCCTGTCCAGCAGCTTATCGTTATGCAAGGTCAAAGACAGAGATGACTGATCAGGCGCGTGATAGCTTGGCTAAAGCGCAAAGATGAATGAAGAAGTATGCTGATTTGCATCGCAGAGATGTAGAGTTTGAGGTGGGAGATATGGTGATGTTAAAGCTAACTCCCAAAATTTGGAAGAAGATTTCTAGCAAGACAGTGCATAAAGGCCTAATTCCAAGATATGATGGTCCTTTTAAAGTGGTGAAAAGAATTGGTAAGGTGGCTTACAGATTGGAGTTGCCGGAACTGTTGAAAGTGCACCCCTCTTTTCATGTCAGCTTTCTAAAGAAATATCATCCTGATTTGCTGGACACTTCGAGACGACAAGCTAAGCGTGCACCACCAGTAATCAGATCGCAATTCGACAATCAAGTTGAGGCAATACTTGATGATCGAGTTATGGGGCAAAGCAAGAAGAATAGGAGAACTTATTTTCGGATTAAGTGGCAAGGGTTGCCAGACTCCGAAGCTTCTTGGGAGAAGGATACTACATTGTGATAATTTGAAGAACAAATTCAGGCTTACCTACAGCAAAAAGAATCGACGAGGGCGTCGAGTTCAGCTGGTGGGGGAGGTCTATAACAGTGCTGTCAAGTGGCCAAGTGATGATGCATAATGATGATGCATCACCAGTGGCTTGGCCAAGGTGTCAGAAGTGCAAGTACACCGCCGTAATGGCGCAACGAGGCCATAATGGCGCAACGAGGCTATAATAGCGGTATTTAGTACAAGTACAAATCTGAGTTACAGCAAGAGAGTGGCATGTGCCAAACAGGGTTTGGACATAGCCAAGGATGCGAGATTAGCATCACGAGATGACAAAAGAGTTTGGCATGTTACCTGTATGCAAGGGGCGTGCAGGCACGCAAGCGAGACTTGCATTTAGCACACTTGTATCATTGGCAGAATGGTACACAGCCGTGATGGCGCAATATTTGGCTGGCAAATGCGTAATCTGACAACAAGGCAAGATGACATGTGCAGGGCACATGGCCTTGACGGTTTAGAGTTGGTTACACGAGAGTGGGTTTACTTTATGCTTTCTAACTGTTAGGAAGGTCCCGTTTGGCTAGTAAAACGGTTTGGCAAAGGTTGGCATAGTTAGCTAACTGCCACATGTAAAGTAAATCTGTAACCGCCTGGTGGTTACTTGTACATAGCTTTTGTGAGGCTATAAAAGCCTGATCTTGTGAAGGGATTGGGTAATACGGAACAAGAAGAGTTTGTAACCCTAAGTGTGCAATAAATAAAAGGCTAAGGCCTGATTTAAAGAAAAGTTCTGTTGGTGCATATTCCCCTTTGGTTTTGGCTTATTGTTTATGCATCAAGCGGAGTGTGTGCATGTGATTAAGGACTTTAATGATTGGTGAACAGAACCTCTATTTAGTATGGGATAAATAGAGATTTAGTCAAGAAGTTGAAGTATTGGCTAAGTGCGAGTTGGCTGAAATTGTATTGTGGAGCATAGTTGCCATTGTCAAGTTGGTTGTAGCATAGGAGTGTTGCGAACCTGTGATACTTACTGCAATAGCAAAATGTCTAAGTTACCCTCCATCTAAAATAAAAACCTAAAAACTAAAATCAAACATATTATAATTAAAAAATCTAGTCATCTTCTTCTTCTTTTAAACTTTCTCTCAATCATCAACCATGAATCCGTCTTTTTTTTTCAATTGAAATCATTCATCATCTTCTACAAAGATATTCACTTCCTCCTCGAATTATTTTAGATTCGAAAAACCTAATTTTTCTCCCTCTTTTTTTGTGTTTGTTCAATAATTCTATTCAGCCCACCGTATATCCCACCGGTCAATCCCACCGCTGACATGGCAAGAATTTTCTACTCTTTTGGTTTTTCTCTATTTCTTACGTGGGTTTTAATTTTTGATTTTTGATTTTTTTTATCTTTTTCTCTTTTTTCTCTGGAAAGGGTTTTCTTCTCTTCCTGTCTCCGTCCATTTTCAGTCTGAAAAGACTTAAAAATCTTCAGTTGTAAGTTTCCTGCTCTTATATTTTTAATTTGTTCATTTCGTCTGTTTTCGTTTTGGAGAATAAAAAGAATTATGTTACGCTATTATATGATTTGATTATTGAATTCGTAGCTTTGTTTTTAAAACCCTAAAAATATATTGAAGAATTTTAATATGTGAAATAGGGGATGGGAGGCATTCTCCTTTTACGGATCATGTGCTTTTGCCAAAAATTGTCTGTTTTATTTCAAGATCTCGATGACTAGAACTCGATTCAAGGTACATGCTAGTTTTGTGATCGGAATGCAAATTTGCTTTTGTTATGCCACCTATCTTATTAGAGTTTTAGTGCATCTTTCCACCATTAGATGTTACCACGATTACATATTTACACCATTACATATTACAGTTAGATTATATACTGGCTTTATATCATTAATTGTTTTGGTTGCAGTAGCATAAGAAAAGGTGCATACTGTTCCCTAACTTGAACTTGGAATTACCAATGGTACTGAGGAAGTTATAACCTGTATGATGGGGTTCCATTTTCATGGGTGAATGTGATGTTACATTTTGTACTGGTAGAGTGGTAAGCACCATGCAGTGTCCGCAGAGAGATGCAATCTTGAACCAAGCAAATGTATCATCTATTAATGATAAGTTCCAATAGCCAACATAAACGTAACAACTAAATGTAACAGCTGCTTGCTTTCTCCTAGTGGAGATCCAATAGCCAACATTTTTCTCCTTCGTAATCAGGAACCAGAGACCTCTACACATCTCTTCCTTGCATGCTCCTTTGCTTAGAGTATTTTTTGAAGCTGCTGGTGGTACTTTCTTTTCTTTTACTTCAACTCTCAATCTTATCGATATCTGATCTTCATCCAACTATCGAGGTGCTACAAAAGAGATATGGAGAAGATTATATGATGTTATCTTGTGGTCTATTAGGCTCGAGTGAAATGAAAGATATTTAAAAAAAAAAAAGAGAAGCGCATATCTGCCGTCATCCTGGAAGTCATGCTTAAAGTGTTTGGTTGGTCAAGTTCTAAAGCTTGTCTGACCAATGTGGGAAGTGATGGTGTAGTCTGTACGTATATTGAAAGTCATAAATTTTTCGACCCTCCATAATCTGTATTAGCTGGTGCTTATTTGGGTGCTGTGTGGACAACTTTTTTCTTTTCGTTCTTGCTCCATGTGCAGGTACAATGTTTTCGATTCTTTGGAGTTCAGCTAAGTGTTGTAAACTTTACAGGAAAAAAAGCAAGGTAATTAAACAGTAAATCCAGATATCGAAAAACTAAATCTTAGAATACTTGTTCCGTTATTATCAAAGGGCCAATAGTGTGAATTTGCTTATAAAGTACGGCAATGATTTTATTGCAATTGCGTAGGCATTAACTTTGAAAGAAACCTTATATATTTAAGCTCAACAAATAGACTTACCAACAACTGACCATGTTCTTCTCCTCTGGTAAGGTTGGTGTTTTCAGTTCCATTCGATCACGGAACTATCCTTACCGTACTTTGTTGAGTAGGTGTTTCTTTGTGGATCTAACAAATAAACATCAAACCTAAAAACATAAGACTAACAAAGTAAGTTGTTATCCAGTTTTGATGTCTTTGTTGAACAAAACAAACACAGACAAAACTACGAATTCAATAAATTTTTAGGTTTTAGAAAGAAAACTACAAATTTAGTAATCAAATCTTATAATAGCGTAACCTAATTCCTTTTATTCTCAGAAAGAAAAAAGACGAAATGAACAAAAAAATATAAGAGCAGGAAACTTACACAATTGAAGATGTTTCAAGTCTTTTTTTCAGGAGTAATGATACACCCACCGAAACTTTGCACCGCAAAGTATACTTCGGTGGGATCCAACGGTCTGCAGCGATTCTAAACACTAGGATTAGGAGTGGGGTAGGAATGGGCTCCATTCCCCTCTCACAAACTATACCTCGGTGCAGCCTGCGGTGCACATTCTCGGTGCCTTAATCATTTTTGTTTTTTCAACCAGAAAATTGACGGAGACAGGAAGAGAAGAAAACCCTTCTCTGACAAAATAAAATAAAATTAAAACCCACGTAGGAGAAAGAGAAAAAGTAAAAAAAAATACTTGCCACATCAGCGGTGGGATTGACTGGTGGGATATATGGTTGGCTGAAAAGAATTATTGGTGTTTGAGATGGTTTAAATTGGTTGAAATCAGGGAAACAAATTAGTATTGCAGTTTTCTTACGGTTAGGTATTCTTAGTTTCCTAACCGTAAATTGTTTTTTGAAACTGTTACGGTTAGGTAACTAACAACTACCAACCGTAAATCAATTTTCCATTTACGTAAACATAAAATATTTCCAAGTTTTTAAAGTATATGTACGGCTGGGTTTGATCTTAAACAAACCAACCGTAATATGTTTACGGTTGGGTTCGACTAAGACCAAACCCAACCGTAAGTTTTCCTGTCAATCCATTTTATTTTTGTTGCTATCAGCTCTCTAACTCATCGTTGTTGACTCAACGTGTTGATTCAAACATTTTTAACCCTTGGTCTTCTTTACCGTGCTTTCCTAGATATCGATTACAACATAATATTTTACTTGGATCAGATGCAGGGGAGTCGAAGTACACATCTGAGTACTAATCCAGAGCCCCCATTCCCTCTTTTTTCTTGTTGGAGCAAGAGATGGAAGAACTACATGTATCAATTCTCAGCACATCACCAATGTTATATATTCCACGTTGCTTTGTAGAATGTTTTGTTTTTAGTATGCACATGGTGTACTAATTAGTGGAGCAGCGTTCTTGTTTTTGGCTATGTGAATTAACTGTTAGTGATCATGATTATTAGATGATTGACAAACCCATGGATTTTAGTACAATAAAGAATCAAATGAAAACAAAATATGGCACTGGATATAAAAATGTTCATAAGATATATACTAAGTTGGTTTTCGGAATTTTTTTTTTTTTTTTTTTTTGAAGCATGAAATTTATTAAACTATTAAGGGAAGGTTACAAGAGGGTATATAATACCCAAGATTCATTAATTACAATTAAAGATAGAAGCCATGAACCTACAGTAACATGATACTGGAGCAGAATAGCGATCTTCATATCGACGTTGCATCGGAGGCGGATGTTGGTGTCGAAGGTCAGAAGGCCTTCGGTCAATGCTTTCCACAAGAAAAGATGTACTGTTGATGGACACGAAAGTGTCCATAGAATCTCAGATGGTGGTAGATGTGTTCAACGCAAGTGATTAAAGTTACTAGCCATGCTTTTGTATCTTGATGCTGCGGTGAGCTGCCCAACTGATATCCATTTAATCCTTTGTTTTTCGGCTCGATCCATAACTTCAAAATGAGTTGATTGACTCTTGAGATAGAATACAATCTCCTCCCTTGAAGGATTACCACTAAAATGCTAAATTGCTAATATAGAGGTTTCTGAAAGCTTTCTAAAAATTAATTCTGATCTCTCCCTCTAGAAGTGCTAAAGCTAATACAAAGACTACTAAAACTGCGACTAAGAAACAAACGAAATTACAGACACCAGCTGGATTACGACTTAAGGTATTACAACGACAAGGACTAAAGAATCTAATACACTAAATTCACTAAAATCTAACAGATAAACAAAAGCAAAAGTAAAAACAAACAGAAATATAAGTTGTTGTCAGTAGAAATAGTGGGTAGTCCACCAGCCCATAAAAGCACACAATTAAGGTTCGTTGCTCATAGTTGTGATATACCAGATATTGAAACCAGTTCATGGTGTCCCTGTAGACAGCGTTGCTGCAGTTGGTGTTGCTGCTTGTGCTACTTCCTATGATAGATTGACCGTCATTGTTGATTAACACAATATGTACTGCAATTTACTCGGCGCATTTAAACTTAGTTCATAAATTTTTTCTCTGCAAGGTCCCATTCTTCATTATGAAATTACATCTTCCTTATAAAAGAGCTTCTTTCCAAACCATACGATCCAAAACAAGCATCCCCTCTGTTTTTCTTGCCAAACACAAATCAAGAATATCCTATGAAGTCTTCATTTGTTAATACCAAAATCTTCCAAAGCCCCAACTCGTCAGCATCAACCCAACTCGATAAAAACTCTTGCTTTGTAACTAAAACCAGCACCAAACTTATAGAACTCAAACCTAAGCAGAATCCCGAAACTAATGCAAAGATAAGAAGACCCGTCTTGAACATAACATCAAAAAATAACAGGCACCAACAAACGAACCAGAAAATGCCAACACGAAGGAGACATCCACCAACATTAACACAACAAAAATAACCCGGCGGAAAAGCAGCAACTGGGAATTCTGGTGGGGATTGAGGGAAATAACGCCTACAAAAAACAAGTTCAAGGGAAAACAAGGATAGGGCTAAAAAGGAAGCTTCTCCAGGCCAAAGATTGGTCCGGGAGAGAAGAGTTTCGGATCTGAAGCAAAAGGTTTACACAAACGTGAGTATGATAAGACTAAATTGATATATGATTTATGCAGATGAAATTGTGGTTGTTAATTTTAAGGGGTTTAACATTAAATTGATATATGATTTATGCAGATAATGAGAGAATCTACATAAGATTAAGGCAAAGGTATCCAATCGACAAAGGTATTGAATCAGGATCGAGGGGTCTGAATAACTTCTCTAATCAAGGTATGTAAGATTTCAAAAAAGGTTAATCAGAGGGATTACCTTCCAATCCAACATAAGACAGGAAAAAGCCATGAGCAGCAACAAAGAAATCAGATCTGAAGATGATTTTCGATGAAGAATAGAAGAGGTGAATACGCCTTAGGAACTCAAATCACAGGACCGCAGAATCACCGAAATAAAGAGAAAGTATGAAAAAAGGAACGTATCACTTCAAACAACAATAAGCAAACGAACTAATTGTGTCTCATAGGGCCGGTGAACCGAAGTTCTAGCCGATTAAAATTGATGAAATCATGGCGAGGAAATTTTTAGGGTTTGAAAAAGCTTGAAACAGAGGTGGTTTGTGTGGGAAAGCGAGGAAAGAGAAACCAGCTCTCTGTGTGATTTATTGATCCCAATCTCCCTTAATTGGTTTTCGGAATTAAATGGCATATAACGAGGAGAAAAGAGATGTTCATACAAAGACTAAAACCTTGTTGGGAAATTTGAAAAAAAGTGGTTGCAGATTTTACCTAAAGTTGTTGGAGAAGTAAGATTTGTTATTAGTTACAACACGAGTGCAGGGGAATGATAGACTGCTAGACAAATGATATCTTCATAGTTTTGTTTTCTGCCAGCGACGACCTCAGAGTATCCTTCAGTATTTTACAAGGCTCTTTTTTGTATTTAGCTTCTTTGATTGATAAAAGTCAAAAACGGTTCAAAGAAGCGTAAATGCTGAGTTGCTAAATACACAAAAAAGGGCATCCAGAAATATTGTTAAATTGTTACAGTTGGTCTGGGTTTTCACAAACCTAACCGTAAATATTCTGAAACCTACTTGACATTCCCATAATGAATTATGGTTGGCTCCAAGATACCAAAAATCCAACCGTAACTGGTTTATGATTTGGGTTTTCTCGATTTACCCAGTTACGGTTAAGAATTCATCACCACCTAACCGTAAACTGGTCTTACGGTTGGCTCCAACGGAAAAATTTAACCCTAAACTTGTATAAAAAGCTAAAACAATTCAATCTTTGGTTGGATGCATCACGATCTTCGTCATCATATATGCAATATTTGGTTCTCTATTATATAAGGATTTAACCACCTCAAATTTCTCATTGGATTCATTCAATTTTGTAGGGTGAATCCAAATCTAAGGTTTTCAAAGAAAATCTTCTCTTTTTTTCTTTTACTTTTCTTCCCTACAAAAACCAAAACACTAACTCTAATTCTCTATCTCTATCTAATACTAAATTAACTAATCTAATCTAACTGAATGATTAACACTAATCAGACCAAGGTTGTTTAGTTATTATAAAATTATTTTAGCTAAGGGGTTTTTGATATTACTTATGGGTGACCCATTTTTGTCTTATTAAGTGACGCCCCTCTATTAGAATGTGACGACCCAATAACAACCTTCGTATTAATTTCTCTCCATATTCGGACTCTTGAACTATTTCTGTACTAAACCCTCTCCTTAAACCCAATTGCTATTTTTGGGCACATGAGCTCACCTAGGAGGCTTGGCACTTTCTAGTAGCTTCAAGGCGCAATCAAAACATCTAGATCCTCCCGACAAATGAACAAATGTAATTGTACTCCTTTATAAACCCAATTACAACAGCATAGAGTTTGTTTCGTACAGAAAATTTAATTACCTACCAAAATTTAATTTACAGGTAAGAATTGGTGAAACTAAGGTTGATGAATGAGAAGAAACCACCAAATTTTAATCTTACCTTCCAAAAAGTCCTAGGAGACACCATGATAAAGGAAAAGAAATGAAAATACCAAATCTTTTCAGCACCTACAGACAATTAGAAGGCTAGAAGAAGAATAAGAACAACAAAAGGGGGGAACCCGATACCCAGCAGTAACTAACAAAAGACCTGTAGAATTCTCTATCCATCAATTTCTCTCTAAATTAACTTGAAAAATGGTCATTTAGTAAATTCATCTTCCATTCACCACTGGAAAAATCTTCCCCAGTTTCTCAGCCATCTTTATATTATTTACACTCCAAAAGCAGGCCGCTGCCGTATTTTCTCCCATAACTTTTTGGGTCTCTAAGAAAATCCAGAAGATTGACTTGTATTTCTCGTTTTAGTAAGTCTCCAAAAAATATAACGAAACTTCTTTCTATTTCAGTAAGTATTGGTCCAATTCACCTGTGTGCGTTGAGGCTGCTGCTGATAAACACCTGCAGGAGGTCCTACCATTTCAACAGCTCCAGCCATGGTTTGAGACTGCTGAAGCAGAGGGTGAACAGTTGCTCCTCCCATTGTCTGTGTTGGGTGATATATCCCAGCAAAGGCTGGGTGCCCAGTTTGAGATGGAGCAAATGCTATGTGCTGTCCCTGAGGCAGGTTGTAGAAAGAACCAGCCTGCATTCCAGAAATCTCTCTCCCTGGTGCAGGAACCCAGACAGCTGCACCACCTTCACTCTACAAAAACAAGTGCAACTAAGTTATACAACAGCAGATCTGAAAGTCAGTGAATCCGGCATAGCCATCACCAAAGTAGAAGAAGATGTAAAGCTTTCACAAATAAAGAAATAAATAAATGAAAATGTTAATTACCAGTGAAAGAACCAGAAAGTAAGAAACTACATGGACATCTTTCTTTTCTTTGTTGGAACACGTATACACAGACTCAAAAAATAACTTCAATCAAGGTAGCAGGTTGAAATCATATAAACAAGACTACAAGCATTGACATATATCACCAGATGGATCTATCTAAACTAAAAGGCCAACATCACCATTGTCCACAACTACATAGGCATAGTTAGAAATATCCTATCAAGGTGGGATTTTCAAGCATAAGCAAACAGCAAGACAGAATTTCAGACACACCAAATGCTGATGTGGAGAATACATTGCCTCAATCACTCACGATACAAAACACCAGAATTGGCCCCTTAGGCAGCAAACAAAAATCCAAGTTAAACCCTATGCCCAACACATATTGCAGAGTAGGTTCTCTTTAAAGACCGCATGAAACTCATCCTTATGCCACCATGCAGTAGTTTTTTTCGCTTCTATGGTGCTGGAACGGACCACATACTGAATCAAACTACCCAAACATGTACTAACTTGAATACACACAAAATGCTAACCATATCTTTATGATAGATATATTACTTAAGCTAATGGATTATGGTAAACTAACCTGTGGAGCGGTGATGTAAACATTATTTTCTTTGAACTGAGGTGCCACCAGATCTTCATTCCCGGTTGAGTTACTGGTGGTGGAAGCGGGACTGGGACTGTAACCAACTGGGAGGGAGCTAAATTGTGCATAGCCGGGTTGCATTCCAATGTGGGCTGGGGGGTTCCCTGTGGTGCCTCCAACTTTGAATTGTGGAAGAGAGTATTTCATACCTGTAGCAGCAGCTGCTGCAGCAGGAGGTGGATACACGCTGCCACTTGGAGGTTGTTGAGGAAATGCAGTGTTGCTCAAGAATTGGTGTATTGTGGGAGGTGGCACAAAATAAGGTGAATAGTATGAGCCGTACGGAAGGTAATTTGGAGGAAAATGAGGCATGTGCATCCCGTGAGGCTGTCGAAAAACAGGAACTGGCTGCTGTGTTACAGAAATAGAACTTGGCATGACTCCAGTAGCTTGGCTCACATGAGGTGCTGGACTTGTAGATTGAATCAGAGAGTCCCCACTCTGCAATCGGACATATTTATACATAAAAATCAGCAATTCATATAATAAACATTTAACAAATGATTATAAATAGAAGTATGTAGCTATAACGGAAAACATAAAAAAGAAAACAGTATAAAGCCTGTTCAAGGAGACAATGCAAAAAAATTAAATTAACATTACATCCTAACATACTGGTGGGCCATGAAACAACATATGCGGGAGGCATATCGAGAAAGCATGAACTAGTTACAGAGTTATACACAACTAAAAGTGTAGAAGCGGAACTCTCCACTCTTAATTTTTAAGGTCATGAGAGAAGGAAAATAACTGAATGAGCTAGGCATGCTTAGGAACTCCTGTGCTCACTACTGACTAGCTTGGCCAGTGACCATATAACAGAACATAGACATTTGAGTACATAAAACCCACACACACGTCAATATCTCTAGGCAACCAAAAGATACAAACTACCAGTATAAAATAATGGTGTAAGTCTCCTTCCCAGACCATGTGTAGACAGAACCAAGCACACCCAATAGAGTAGCAAATTCCACTATCAGAGCGACAGAATCTGATATAGTTAACACTCCGCTAAAATTTCTCAGAGAGCGTACGTGTCATGTATAGTGAAAAACTAATGAGCTTACAGTGCAGATCATTCCCAAAATCAAAAGTGCACACACCTTAGACTAGTACTTGTCACCTGTGCTACCCTAACATCGCATGGGTAATAGGTACACATAACATTAGGCTAGACAACATGGGTGATAGCTACATGGATCAGAAGCCCCTTGTATTGCTAAAGAGAAAATGTCAGAAATTCATAAACCAGCAGTCCATAGTATACATGAACACTGAACACGAGTTTAACCTTCAAAAGGTAGTTGTCATCCAAATGAGTGAATGACGACTCTAGTTCTGACAATGAAAGGATTCTGTAGCTATATGAGTTTCGGCTTTGATAAGATCAAGAAATTGACTTATCATTTGCACAACCATGATCAATGACAGTATCCCATCTGGAGCTTTTGGTTCTTTAAAATACCCAACAAGATAAGTACGCACCTTTGCGTTGAGGTTTATAAACAAACATCAAGCTGTAACATGTATTAAGTGCATACCTCTTGAGGAGACTGACCAGCCTGCGAGGATAATAGTGCTATATTTCCATTAAACTTGGTTGCAGCAGCAGGTGTGAGTAAGGGAGAGAAGCGGCCATCGCCTTCAGTACCAGCTCGATACACTTGGCCGTAATAACTTGCAGGATCAAATGATTGCTGAACCTAGACAGCAAAAAGAATTATACAAAGATCAGATGTAAGTAGAAAATGATGTTGCAAGAACACAACTTAGGTTTATCGCAACAACTACACACGGATATAATTTTAAAAAGATGTTTATTTTGAAACCACTCTAGTGCAAATAAACATTAATGAATCTCAATGGAAGACAATTGTGTCGAGTCGCATTTGCTAACTTATAATAGAATTATACAAAGATCAGATGTAAGTAGAAAATGATGTTGCAAGAACACAACTTAGGTTTATCGCAACAACTACACACGGATATAATTTTAAAAAGATGTTTATTTTGAAACCACTCTAGTGCAAATAAACATTAATGAATCTCAATGGAAGACAATTGTGTCGAGTCGCATTTGCTAACTTATAATAGAACTACTACAACGTCAAAATCATGTGACCAAAGCTAAGAAACTGACATAAAAACAAATATTCCAGCACCCCAAAGGAACTCATTGAAGACAAATGGATGACAGCATCATGAAAGGATGATACAAAGGAATGGAAATACATATCAAATACTAACAGAGACCAGATGGAGAGCTTACGACAAAGGCACGTGCCTGGGGGTCAGAGCTATCAAAGGGCGCAAACTGGGTTCCTAAAATTGGCGGCATCAACCCAAAAGTGGAGTACGTCGGAACAGTATGAACCACTGAGAATTGAGGACCTCCTGGAGGAGGTACGGTCTCTAACTTGGGCTGGTCGTGATCCAACACGGCAGAAGATGAAACATTGGCCTCTTCAGGTGATGCATTTTCTACCACATCCTTGGGCGACTGTGAGTCATCAGAATTGTCTCCTTCCAAGGCATCTTCGGGTGTCTCCTGATTGCTGCACCCAGATAAGAAAGAAACAAAACACATGAGAAGATCTTCAAGTCCAGAGCACATAACATGAAAACACATAAAGCAAAAATTACTAGAAATATCCAAGGGTCCAGCAAGAGTAACGCAATTCATTCAAGAAATTGGTCCTACGAAGTGGGTATCCGACTGTAGCCAGTCCATTCACAACTGACAACACATTTCATGACAATTTTCCAATCATCCGATCAATGCAACCGAAAAGGTAGTGTATCAGTAAAATGTGCACGTAACAACTTTCTAAGCTCATTAATTCCACCAATGAGTAAACTTTTTAGTCAATGGGAGCTGACTGACCTCGAGAAAGGTTCTTCAGCAATTTCTTCAGTTTCCTGAGGGGATTCCGACAACTGTGTAGAGCTCTTTTCAGCATCATGGCCACCAATATAGCTTGTCACGCCAAAACCAGCTTCAAAGCTTCCAAAACTGAACCCACTTCTTTCAGATTCAGCGACATGGAGATGGTTTGGAATAATAACATGTTGACTTTCAGAGAAATGCACCTCTTCTAGCCTCTTCTGTAGTGGCACAATTGCATCTCCAGATGCATATTCACTAAGTACAGGCACTGACTCAACACCAGCCTTGTCTGTAACAGTTTCAATCTTTAGCATGGCAACTTCCCCTGAAGGCAAAGCTGCATTTGAATTCATTGGCTTTGGTTTCCACTCCCTACCAGGGCCTACAGCTGGAAACAAAACTGAAAATCATTAACAAATAATTTAACAATTGTAGATTTGCTGATAAATTCACCGACTGTCAATCACGAGTCTTAGTAGAACATAGCTCTTCGAGCTGGTATAGTAACATATTCCATGCAGGAAACGATATCATTGCTGAACTGTAGTTGAAACAGTAGCACAAACACTGGTAAGTATCGAATATTACCTTTCTGAGGGCCAGATATCTGTTGTGAGCGACTACCATAATTCGATGATGGCCTGCTGGTTGACCCACCTTGTGAAGAGGAAGGTTCTGACAACTCCGTCTGCTGGCTGTTTTCCACTGCCAAAGATTTTATTGTCCTCTACAATGCATATAGAAGGGAGTTATCAATTTCTGATTTTGGTTTTTTAGATAACAAATAAGCTTAACGTTTAGTTGATTGTGAGGTAGAACTTTATTTACTTGGGAGCTGTCGGCAATCTCCTGACTAGTAGAGGATATAGTCTCGGTAGGGACATCTGAATTAGGCTTCACAGCTGCAGGTTGAACCCTCACTTCACGCTTAATCGTTCCTACTGCACCAGGGACTCGTGAGTCTACAGACGGCACTAGAACAGGATCTGAAGCCGAGGAATAAACTCCAAGCACAGATGGTGGTGGTACAATGTGCTTGGGATTTGGTGTAGACCTCTCAGGTGAAAAGTTGACTCCAGATGGCGGTGCAGTTTTTCCATTAACATGTGGTTCTGGTGCATTCCTTACCTTAGTGAAGTTCATAGAAAAGTTTGTACCACCTCCTGAGACCATCTGTGAGGGAGGCCCAAGAATTGAACTCCCATTAGGAGTATTAACTTTTCCATTTGTCATCCCTGGTAGAGAACTGTAAAAAATAACCAATGTAATTATAACCCTTTCACATTCCAATCAAACACTAGTTACATACAAAAACTCACAAAGCATTATATCAAAAAGAAACTGTTCATATAAAACTCTACAGAAAGTTACCTTGCTACAAATGATGTTTCTTTACTTTCTGTTTCCTGAGAAACCGGCAAATCAAGAATACCCGCTTTATTTGATCCATGGTTGACTCCATTTTCCTTCGCAGATATACCATTTCTCCCAACACCAGCATCTGGACCTAGAGCTAAATGAGACGAATGAGCTAGACAATAATAAAATCCAAGGAACGGAAGCATGTTTCCCAACATTAAATAATGGCTTAGAAATATATCGTGAACTTGAACCTTGAGAGTTGAAGCGAGGAAAATCGTTTGCCCGCCCACTCCTACCTCCTCGTCCCTGGGGGCCAAGTCTCCACCTAGAATCTGCAGACTCTCTGATGTTCACATTCTGCAATAAAAATAAGCATACATTCTAAGTTGATAATGATTTGAAGAAAACCTTCAGTAAAAGACATTTGTAATGACTTTATGTGCTTAAGATCAAAGAAGCTAATATGTTCTGAATCAGAAGTAGATCTCAAAGGTGAAATCCATCAATGTAAATGCAACAGACTTGACATCACAACCTCATGGAGAAATTAGGTAGCGCTGAAGACTTCCTGAACGAATCAGCGTAACTACACTATGCTAATAATACAGATTCACATATGTAAACCTAAACAAAATAATCATGTGTTGAATCCAATCCTCTGACATTTAACAGATAACATATTATTGTCAGAAAAAACAGATTGCAGAGTTTCCCTGTGTCCACCTCCAATCATGTACATATAGTGACCTTTTAAAAATGATTCCAAGAATGGGTCTTTCAAACGCAGTTCAGAATATATACAAGTATACAACCTTAAACAAAGCTTAGTGTTATCACTAGGTACCTTATATTCAATGAAAAGAATTAAGAAGAGAGGGTTACCTCTTTTTTCTTATCACGTTTCCTCTTGACTTCATGAAATGTATCTGCATAGCAATCCAATAACTTGTTTTGAGATTGCAAACACAAGAAACTAGACACTAATCACATCACCAAGTACTCTAGGTGTAAGAACAATAGATGGATATAAAAATGGCAAGTGCATCAAACAACCACCAAAAAACTACAAAGAGGAGAATAATAGCATCTACTTCCATGTTACAAGACCCATAATTTCAATTCTACTATCATATAACCAATTTTGAAATTAGGGCAAAAAAAGTGAAATATGGAACCAATTTTAGGCAAAAAAAAAAAAGTGAAGTCAAAAGACTCACAACATAACACTAGTGTATTTAGCTGCTAAAGATTCAGGTTTTCCTCTGTGAACAGCAACAGAGAAAGAGAATCATTAACCCATTATCACGACTCAGTTAAACATAGAAACACATCATACCCAAGAATAAAGAGCAAAATCTTGACCTAAAACAGAAACAAATTTTTTAAAAGAAATACATTTTAGAATGGAAAAGGAAAGTATATACCTTGATACAATAGTCTCTGAGTGGTCTCGTTTGGATCCATAGAACACTCTTTAAGCATTGCATATATTTCATCATCACTGTGATTACCAGCGATCTCTTTGATGTTTTGGATCGTTTTCTTAACGGTGTTAGGGATTGAAACCCTAGAAAGGCTACTCATGTTTTCTTAGAGGAAAAAAATGAGTGAAAATAGAGAGAAAGAGAGGGGTAAGGGGGTAAAGGAAGAGTCTTTCAGAAAATGAAAACAAACAGAGAAGAGGGATGGAGAGGGTTTGGAAGAAGAAGAAAAAAAGGGGGAAACTTTTGTTGAGGTTTTGAATTGAAAACCTAAAAAGGACGAAAGAAGAAGAAGAGAGGGGAAGAAAAAAAATAAAAATAGAGAGAGAAGAAGAAGAAGACGGGAAAAAATGATGTTAAGACAATGCTACACCTCCTTTGGAGTGTTTGGAGTGTTTAGGGCTTTTGTAGTTGTTTTTCATGTTATTTTCATATTTTTTTTTATATTTTTTTTTAATGGAAATAATCCGAATCTATTTTCCTTGTTTTGTGTTGTGCTTTGAGACAAACAAGGAAAGCACATTAACAATTAAATTGACATGCTTTAAAAAAAAAAAAATTAAATTGGGTTAGGGTCCGTTTGGCACACGAATTTTAACAATGCGGTGTGGTTCTAATTACATGTAGTAGAATGTCACTGCATTGGAACTACCTGCAATTCTATATATGGTGTTTGGCTAGGTTAGGGTTGATAAAGTAAAGGGTTTGGGAAGACAGATGATGTTGCTCTAATGGAGATGTCGTAACAGACTACAACAGATCCTAATCTCCAATCGTCCAACTATGAAATAGGGTTTCTGTTTTGCATTCCAAAAGAACCTCAAAAACAAGGCAAAGATGATCGAAATGGAGATCTTTGTTCACAAAAGTAGAATCGAGATCTTTACCAAATCGGATATTCAATACATCCAGCGTACCTCTAAATTACAAGATCTGTATTAAAAAGATCTGTATTAATTTTAGTATTTGAATCTCATGGAAATTGGAGTTGATAAAGAAGAACAGTTATTGCAGAGATATATTTACGAAGAAGGAGATGAATAAAAAGATGAAAATGGGAACAGTCAACGATTGTCAAGGTGCAGTTCGAGGCGGTAGTTAAGGGCTGAAAAGGGCGACATTCAATTACCTGCTAAATAGGTCTGCATTCAAATTAGCCGAATGGGAGTAGTTGGAATTACTAGGTAGTTCTTATGTCGTGTGTTTAGGACGAGCCAGTCATGTTTATACGGAATGCAGCCCCTTGACTACACCTTTGACCGCACTACCTCCTCCTATTACACCATGCCAGACGGACCCTTAGTGTAGGGTGAGCCTATTCGAGTAAGCAAATTTGATGTTTTGCATGTTGGGGGTGAAAAAAAAAATATCGCATGGCTATATGTTATGGTTTTGGTGTCCATAGTTTGATCGTCCCATAATTTATTTCAAAAATGCCATTCATCATCCCAAGTTGTCAGAGTTTATGGTTTCAGATTTGCTTTTGAGGAAGATGCTTCGATTTGCAAGAGTTATGTATTACGTATGCTAGATACTATCAATGGCGCATGGTAAATCCATCTTACACTTTGCAAAAATATCCTTAAGATTTTTTGCACAGTTGCAAGTAACCTCTGAATAGTGATTACTGAAGATTGTCGAATCCTTTTAATCCTATCAACGAAAAAGTGATAAACTTTATTTATCTAATGGTACAAAATAATCGGTGCAACAAAAAAAAATTGAGGCTAATATAGTAAGGATGGAGAAATTCTTAATTTAAGAATGGAAGTTATGACCTTGTTGCGATTTTCAAAGAATCTTATTTTGCAAGTTAGGAGCAATGGAAAAATATGGCCAGAGTGCTGGTGTCAAAAGTGGTTTCCAGATCTTCTGAGTATTGAATAAATTTAAATCTTGACTTGTTCGATGTTATGTTGTACCGGCTAAATTACCATAACCACTTACATTTGTTTCCAAAGAGATTGGAAACGGCAATATCTGGAACCAGAGGAAAAAAAAGGCTCTATGAATCGGAACCGAGTTGTCTCGGTGCTCAATTTTAGGTTAACTGATATGAAAAACTTAATGATTAAGACTTCATAAATCGATTTCTTTCTTCTTTTCTTCTTCATCTAAGTTCTTTAGATTAAATCTTAAAGTTTTTTCAAATCTTGTGTTTTTAACTTTCAAGCTTTTGCTCTAGTTGGTTAATTTAATTTTAGGGTTGCATTTTGTTTAAGTTTTCTCGATCCCGTCTAGTTAATTAGGATTGTTTCTGTTTCTAAATTGATTTTCCAAATTGGCTTTTCGATCTACTATTTCTCTTATTCCTTTCGGAATTTCATTTGTTTAGTTCTCTTTCTTAGCTCGTCTAGTTCCTTGGTACCTATCATGTGCAAAATTATCTTTAAATTCCTAATTTCAAATTGCTTGTTTTCAATGATTTTCAAGGAAAGGGTTATTGGAGCTGATGCTCAGTTGGGGCCATTTCATATCGGTTGCTCGATTTTGAGAAAAACGGACGAGATACAGTTCTTATGGTCTGCTCTCTCCATGGCGGCGCAATTGCCACAAGTGCAAGTAAGGAATCAAATATCTCAAGATAAGTTTTCAAAAGCATGAGAAGAATATAATTATTACAATTAATTCATATATGGATTTAAAGATTGTGTAAATGAAAAAAGAAGATTTTTTCATCTCTGTGTCATTTTCCATAGGTTATATCTCTTATAACTTTAGAGACATCGTTCGTTCATTACAAGTGGTAAGAATTTTCAGAAGCTCCAATTCATTATTCGCATGCAAGAAAAGAGTTTATATAAGTCACATTTTTTTAGTTTTGTTCACAACACTTACAGAAAATAAAAACAAAATTCATTTTCAAAAGTTCTTTCATAAACTTTGATTAACCAATTACTCTCTTTTCAGTTTTCACATACCGGAAACAATGTCTGATGTTCCAACAGATAGTTATATTGCTCATTTTACCGGCTTGCTGCAAGATCAGGTTAATCATTTGTCTGATCCTTTTAGATATTATGTGGAATTGCTTCGTACTGCTGCTATCTTAATTGATAAATGAAGGTATCCTAGAGTGATTGTCAAGATATTCAAAGAGATTAAAGATGATCCTAGAGGCTTAAAGTTTAGTGAAATGGCTTTTGCTCTTAATATGGCTTGGTCTGAGGGAGACTCGTTGTTAGAAAAATACCAGACCTTGAAATTTTTATCATCAGATTTTCTTGTTGTTGCTATCTAATATATCCCAAGAAAAGTTCATGGAAAGTTTATTACTATGCACATTTGGAGTAGTGATGTGATGCTAAGTTAGAAAAAGTTGATTTCACGACTCAATATTAGCGGATTAGATTTGAACTTAAAAGTGATTTAGTTGAATGAGGTTGTGTTGCAAAGGAAATTACGGATAAAGTTGGAAGAGTTCTTACTCTAATTGGTCCTCCCAATGCTCAAGGAGAGTATAAAGGCATGTTACGGTCGATTTAACAAAAGTTTTAGTTCATCAGTAAGTAAAAGTTGTTATAGTGGATGGTAGTGACATAGAAACAATCAAATTGAGAATTTTCTTCTTATGGATTCCTCATGAAGCCTACAGATATTGTTGGCATGTAGATGAAGAACATTCCAAAAAAAAAATGCTTACCAAGACTAATAAATTATAAAAATAATTTTCGTATAGTCCTCGTTCAGGATAAAAAAAGAAATTGCTATGGTATTTAATGGGAAATCATCTAAAGGATGCAAAAAAGTTGACTCCCTTGCTTGAGCTGCTGCAAGTTTTCAAATTTATGACAGTGAGATTGATAAAGTGGATTATTCAAATAGAGTAAGCAAGAGGAGAAAATTTGACTTTAAAGAAGGAAATTATGAAAATTTCAAAGTACATATGGAAGAGTTAATGATGGATTCAATGGAAAAAATACTAGTAAAGATTGTAATACTAATGTTGCTAGTGTTGATGATAAGGTTGGTGTAATTGGGAATAAAAAAACTGCTAATGATTTGAAGAAAAAAACAGCACTAAATGGAAAATCTCCTTTAATTGAAAATGATTGAAAGTCTGCTAAAGAAAATGGGAAATTTAAAGAGATTAAACAAAACAAAAAGCAGTCTGAATAATTCAGAATGTTGAGTCATTATGTTGTTATGGGAAGGAGAAATAATATTGTTATAAATGATTCTGCTGAATAAACAATGAAGTTGGAACAAATTATTGGATAGTAGTTGAAGAAGAAGAAATTAGGTTCTGGTTGAAATGGCATAAAAGATCCTTCTTAGTGACACATAAAGTAATCATAGAAATTTGGGTCAGGCTTTGGTGAAATATCTGCAGTAACTGAGATGAACAACAAGGAAACTAATGTTTTTGCATGTGCTAAGGATGAAAATCTTCTCAGTTGTGAGTCTTGTGACGTTATGGAACCAGAAAGCAGCAACAAAGAAACTCCTGAAATGGCCTATGCTGAAACTAGAGCCCATAATCATTTCCCTATGAAGCAAACTGAGGTAAACAAAAAGAAAACTTTTAATTTTAACTTCTACAAAGTTCATGTTTTAAATATATCTTAACTTGACAGCACGAATTTCTCCTACAATTTTTTTATATACTTGCTATGAACTTTATTTTTGTCTTTGAATTATAAATTCTCTGCTGCCAGTATGCTTGTCTCTAACCTAAATCATATTCACTTGAAATTTATACAACATGCTTTGATTTATGCTACTACATGTTTTTGCATTTTCATGAAATGTCTTATGAATAGTTTATTTTCTTTTTACAATATATTTTTGTTTTTTCATATGGTTATGGAGGATATAACATTTGGTTACGACTTTAAGGTTTTATCCTGAAATCTTCAAAATGTTAGAGCTTCCCTAAAACAAGATCATTTGAATCATTTAAACAAACTCATAATTATATATGATGTTTCTATTTGAAACTAAAGTTAAAATTCCAGTGGTCAAAAAATGCTTACACAAACTGCATGCTAAAGATTTTTTTAGCATACCCTCTATTGGTATATCATGAAGGTCTGCCATAGCTTGGTTTCAGGAAGTATCTGTTAATCTCATCTATTTTAAAAATAATGTGTTTAATTTTCAAGTTATCAAAAATAGCTTAAGTATAAATATTTCTTTCATATATAATAATAATAATAATATGAGAACTGAACAATGAGACTTCTTAACTAGTTTAGTGATTTTAGTAAACTTTGGGATATAATAAAAGACATGAACTTTATTCGGAATAAAGAGGAGAAAGAAGGGGGTAATGAAGGTTCATGTAGTAGTTTAGCCTATGTGTATGGCTGTATACAGAAGTTAGATCTGGTAGAATTAAACTATATTGGTCTTCCATTCACATGGTCTAATAAAAGAGTAGGTGAAAAGAATATATATATACAAGAAAGAATAGATAGGTTTATAGTCAATCATAAGTAACTAGAACTTCTACCTAAATCTATTACTGAACACTTAACTAGAGTAGTCTCTGATACACCCTTATAATGTTAGAAACTGTTAGAGCACTACTCGGTTGAACTCGCAAGCGTTGCTATCTCAAGGTTGTTTGTCAAGTTTAGTTGTCAAAACTATAAGTCTTGATTTCCAGTATACTAATAGCTATGTCTCGGATTAGGATAGAATGTGTAGTTGAGCTTTAGACTTCACGACGTTCATCGATTGAAGACGAAGAACTACTAAGGGGAGCTTGTGGAACTTCATCAACAAAAAGTATGTGGAGACTTGAACTCATCTATCACTTAGAAGTCTATTCTTTTTTTATCTCATATTGAGACAAAAGTCGTATAGCTATATAGACTTTATATTATACACATTTGATATTTCGAGCTGAGTTTAACTCGCTTATATCTTTCTCGAAATATGTGTTGAAAAGCTTTTTTCTTTAACCACGTTCATCGTTATTCTTGACGAAATTCAAAAGATAATCATGTGAAAATCACCTGGTAACATATTACATGATTTGTGTGAGACAGTCAATTGATGTAGGATCGAATATTTCATATTGATCATTCGATCACTTGAAAATTGCCGATAAGCTAATAGTTTAAGTGATACAGCTATTGTCGTCTTCTAAGAATGTTTCAATGATTGAAATGGGAGTTAAGAACTGAAAAAACGGGGGTCTAACAACCTCACCCAATATTTCGTTTAGGCAGTCTGTATGGAAAAACTCCAACATAATTCCAAGAGAATCAACTAGATAGTCATACTCAATCAATGAAAATATATCCAAGAGTTTTATCTTTGTTTTACAATGTAATCAGCAAATCAAACCGAAAGAAAACCGCGAGTCTGATTATTATGTGAAGCAACTTGAACGGTACCAAAGACCAATGTTCAAGTGTCAGTCAATTTATATCAACAACCAAAGGTTGGATTATGTAATTGACTGAACTACGCACAACCTGTGATATTTTAATTATATAAACAAATATAATGCGGAAAAGAAATAACACAGACACCGGGAATTTTGTTAACAAGGAAACACAAAGGCATAAAAACCCTGGGACCTAGTCCATATTTAAACACTACACAATATTAATCCGATATAAACACTAGTCTACTCCAATTTAACTTCGGACTAGAATATAGTTGAGCCCCAACTAATCTCACACTGATTAAGGTACAGTCGTGTTCCTTACACCTCTGAATCCCAACAAGACTTTAGGCACTTGATTACCTTAGCTGATCTCACCCACAACTAAGAGTTGATACGACCCCAAAGTTGAAGACTTGATAAACCAATATGTCTCACACAGAAAAGTCTATTGAATAGATAAATCTGTCTCCCACGGAAATACTAATGAGTTTTGTTCCGTCTGTTGAGATCAGAATGGTTAACTCTGAAGGTGTGGTTATTTTATGACTTGTATAATAATATGGAACTGGCTTGCAGAATGTAAGCTATCAGTTCTTGGTATTGTTCTGGATACTTGTGTTGATAACCAAAAACTGTTGTCCGGTTGAAATAGTTTGAAACCTATTTATTCAAGTCATAGTTGAACGCACCCTGATCTCATAGGAAATGGAAGTAGTGGAATGATGGAGAAGTGGGGTCGTTGAAAACCACGTTATTGATGGTGGTTTTAGTTTAGGGGTAAAATAGTAAAACCATGTGTTTAATATTCTGTCATTATGCAAAGAGACAGAGCCATGTAAAGTGATGAGTGCCCAACCTCTTCACTTGCGCATTTATTGAGCAATTCAATATATTTATATGAAATTTATCCAGAATGGTGCATGTAGAAACAATCCCAGATATTCTGTAAATTTCGGCACCCTGCCTGTATTATTCATTAATATAAGACTCACTGAATACTTCCTGTGCTGTTTTCCCCGGATGAACCCTTAATGTTGATAATACATGACAATTAGTGTTCACTCGCAGCAGAGTAGCATGAATTTCCCGACGTATCAAGGTTAAGGCTTTGCATAAAAGTACTCAATCGGAAAGTATACTGCTCTCTGGCAATAAATTTAAAGAACTCTGTGTCAACATGCAAAGTTCGATCAATTTTGTAATAATTCACGAGATTCAAATTTCAACCTAATTAATTTGCAAAATTAGGAGTTTTTTTTGCGCCCTGCGCAGTATATCAGACCCTGCTATTCGAAACTAAACCTTGGCAATTGATCTGCCATGGATTAGTAGGTGCAAAGTCCTACCCAAAATCTGAAAACAAGGAATAAAAATGAGTTGCGGAAAATAGGAACAACGACAAAGGGAAGTGTGGACATGCCATAGGCCATCCGGCGCCACCTGCAGATGGCCACGCCCCCATGTTGCCGGACCGGCTCACCTTTTCCCATCGACCAATCAGGTCGCTTTAAATCCTCCACATGCACATGATTTGTGGTCGGGCCCTTACTTGCCGGCCCTCTTTCACATCGACCAATCAGGTCGCTATAAATCCTCCACATGCACATGAGTTGTGTCCAGGCCCATACTTGCCGGCCCTCTTTCCCATCGACCAATCAAGTCGCTCTAAACCCGCCACAGTATTAAAAGAGGCAAATTACGCCAGATGGTCACAATGCCAATTGGCTTTCCAAAACCGTGTCAGTGTGTTAATGGCATGCCAAACGTGCCATTCCATGCCAACATGCCATGTCGCGCCAATGAGATAATCGGCATGCCAAACGTGCCATGCCGCGCCAATGAGCTAATCGACATGCCACTCTGCCATGCCAACGTGCCACAAATATCACAACCACATGATAACCCACCTTCTGTTCGTGGTCGACGCCATGAAGTGCTTCAATCAGGGTATTCTAATAGCAAACACGATTTTTCTTTACATTAACCGAAACCCTAATTTCCAGTCATGGCCCAAATTACGCCACTTTGGGCCCCACAACATGCCACGAGCCATGTGGGACCCAGGAAACCCTAAAAATGGCGCCATGCTATGACCACTCACAGCTACCCTTGCGCCTGTGGCCGTCCCCACGTTATGGCCCTGCCATAATCCCCTTTTATGCGTCTATGGCACCGTTTGCACAAAAACGTCACCGTGCCGCGGCCACATGCCACACGCGCTAATTAGGGTTTCGATATGCCAAACCCTAATTTAGCTAAGGTTGTTATGCCAACCAAGCCAAGTAATGCTCCCTAGGGTATTAAGTTTGATATGGCAACTGAAACTAATGTTGCCTATCCATATTTGGGTCTAATACCAATGTGCCAAAATATAGCTGCCACAGCTACGTCAGGCGATGTTCGCGCCACTATGCCACTGGCATATGCCAAACATGCCGTCGTACCACTGGCATGCGCAAAATGTGCCACCATGCCATCGGCATGTGCCAGTGGCGCCATTATGCTATTATCATATGCCAATGGAAGGTGGTCATAATCAACGACCACCTTCTCTCATGAATTACAATCTTAGCCGTCCAAGTTTGCCACAAAATTGACCGGATTATGGTAAGTCTTAGGTGACCAACCAAAAAAAAACCTAATAGCATCACACGCTATTCTCTTGCAGTAAGTCTCCTGACTTTGATTTTTCGCACATGGCTATCTGCTACTTAGTTGGCATACAATTAATCAGAATAGCTAGGTCTTGCATACAAGACCCATTCGGCAATCTGCTACACATTTTCCACGAAAATACTCGAGACATCAAACATGTCACAAACTGGGGAATGCTCATCAGGGTACTGGTCTGGCGGTTTACAACGTGCGGCGTGTAACACGCCTATTATAAGAAAGTGTCAGGAAAGCAAGGCAGTTAGTGGCGGCAAGAAGTAGTGGGTGTAAACAAACTCGTTTCGTCCATAGTGGGGGCGTGGTTTCTGGCACTTACACATTACCCCACTTCTCCATCACTCAACCACTCCTACTTCCTATGAGATCAAGGTGCGTTTAATTATGACTTGTATAAATACGTTTTTACCTATTTTGACAAAACAACAATTTTGGTTAACAACACAGTATCCAGAAAACATAAAAGAACTGATAGCTTACATTCCGCAAGTCGGTTTCAAATTCTGATGCAAGTCATAAATAGCAACACCTTCAGAATTAACCATTATGTTTTCAACACCTTATTTGATTCCCTCCCTAAGACCAACCCTTATCCTTCACTTTGTGGCCGAAGCAAGAATGGAGCGGCCATTTCTTGGTTTAGGCCGAGATTGTACAGATTGATCTCTTGAATCTAAACTACTCCCGTGCAGTGCATTTATTTAGGTCTAAATTAGTTTCTCATCAACACACTCAAATTACCAAAACCAGCAGAAATAGTTTTTACCCCAAAACAACTGGCGACCATAGTGGGAGATTAATCTCTCGGTTGCAAAATCAATTTTCAATTTTATTTCTCAACCTCAATTTCAAGATGGTGGATCTCAGGTCTGGGTCAGCAACAAATCTTGATGTTACCGGTGCTGAAAACACCCTTGGTGTCAACATCCCTTCCGGCGGCACCAATGTACCACATGTTAGCACCACCAACACCAGCAACGCAGGAAACGTTCCCTCAGGCGTTACACCCCCAATCACCAGATCCAGAGCCGATATTGCCACCCCCAATGTTTCTTCGAGTGTAACGCCCCCGGTTTTCACCAGAGTTATTGCCACTCCCCCATTAGAACGAGAGACTGGAGGAGCTAGAGGAAGCCAACCACCTATTACCATCGCTGATTTGATGGAAAGACAATAAGTTATTGCTAAGGCACAGACAGACATGGCTTCAACTCAGAAAGAGGTACTTACTTTCCTCAAGACGCTAATGGAGCGGCTATCACAAGAACCATGCCAACCCCAAATGGAGCCAATGTGGAGTACTTTTTGTTAGAGCATTGATCGGTCGAACTCGCATGCGTTGCTATCTCAAGCATGTTTGTCAATGTTAGTGATCAAAACTATAAACTCTTGATTTCTAGTCTACTATATCTAAGGTCTCGGACTAGGATAGAAAGTGTAGTTGAGCTCAAGAACTCCATGGCGATCATCATACAAAACGAAGGACTACTCAAGGAACCAGTGGATCTTCATCGACTAAAAGGTATGTGGAGACTTGAACTTATCTATCACTCAAAATTCTATCTACTCTATATCCTAACTTGAGATAAAAGTCGTATTACTATATAGACTATGATTATACACATATGATATTTTGAGCTGAGTATATCTCGTTTATCTATTTCCCGAAATATGTGTTGGTAAATCTTTCGCTTTAGCCAAGTTCATCTTTACCTAGTGACGAAAGTCATGTTATGTTTCAATCATTTTGGAAATTTCTCTGACGAAAAATAGTTTGTGAATTACTGAAAAAGCGGGGGTCTAACGACACCACCCAAAATTTTGATTAGCAATCTGTATGCACAACTCCGAGTTGTTTTCTAGAGAATCAACTAGACAGTTAGACTCAAACAATAGAAAATTCTCAAGGAGTTATTATCTCAATCTCTCGATTTGATTTACTCAAGCAAATATGATTCGCGAGTCTAATCAAAGAGAGATAACTTGTATGGTACCAAAGACCAATATCCAAGTGTCAATCAATTTAAATCAACAACCAAAATGGTCGGATATTCTAATTGATTGAACAACGCACAACCTGTATTATTTCAATTATATAAAAATATAATACGGAAAAGAAATAACACAGACACCAGAAATTTTGTTAACGAGGAAACCCCAAATGCAGAAAAACCCCGGGACCTAGTCCAAATTAAATATACACTGTATTAAGCCGCTACAGATACCAGCCTACTCCAAATTAACTTCGGTCTGGACTGTAGTTGAACCCCAACCAATCTCACACTGATCCAAGGTATAGTTATGCTTCTACGCCTCTGATCCCAGCAGGATATTGCGCACTTGATTCCCTTAGCTGATCTCACCCACAACCAAGAGTTGCTACGACCCAAAGTCGAAGACTTTAATAAACAAATCCGTCTCACACAGAAAAGTCTACAGGTAATGGATAGATTTGTCTCCCACGAATAAACCTACAAGTTTTGCTCCGTCTTTTGATAAATCAAGGTGAACATGAACCAATCGATAAAACCGGACTTATATTTCCGAAGAACAGCTTAGTTTCATCAATCACCTCACAATAAACTTAATCGACGCAATGAAGAAGATTATTGAGGAATCACAAACAATGAGACGAAGATGTTTGAGACTACTTTTATCTTCCCTATCGGAGATAGAAATATCAAGCCAATTATTACAATTATACTCGTACGATAGAAACAACAAGATCAGATCAGACAACTATAAGAAAAGTAGTATCGGCCTGGCTTCACAATCCCAATGAAGTCTTTAAGTCGTTAACCTGGTTTTAGAAGAAGAAAACCAAAGTTTAAAGGAGAATCGACTATAGCTTTAGCAAACTAGTATGATACAGAATGTATGGGGATTAGGTTTCCCAGTTTTTAGAGTTCTCCCTTTTATAGTCTTTCAAATCAGGGTTTGCAATCAATGTTAGCTTGCTAACAAAGCATTCAATATTCACCGTTAGATGAAAACCTGATTAGATACAAGCTAATATCTCTCAACCGTAAGATCAAAAACTTATCTTTCCATACACACATGTACTTGATGTTTTGGGTTTGTGTAACCGTACCCAAACGTGTACAATGGTTGGTTCAATAATAGTCAACCAAATGGTTAGCCAAATGATAACTTTCATATCAACCATATTCTTCTTCACCATAACTAGTCCAAATGACTCAAATGAACTAGTTAGAGAGTTGTTCAATTGCTATGAGATCTCATGTACTACACAATTGAATCAAAAACGATGTGATTCACTTGAATTATTTCATGAACTATAAAGCCACGGTTTGCAAAAGCATTCCTTAGTAATTTAAGATAAGTTCACGAACAATGTTTTCAGACATAACCTCTTGAGTTCGAGGACTGAGTTCACAGACTCAAGCTAACCGGTTGAAGTTAATAAACTCCAGCAGAATTTCTCGGGATGAGAACTTCCGTCATTTGGCTAACCATTTGTTTAACTAGTGTTGAACCAACTAATGTACAAGTTTGGGTACGGTTACACGAACCTAAAATGTCTAGTACATGTGTGTATAACAAGCTAAGTTTTTGATCTAACGGTTGATAAATATTAGCTTGAATATAATCAGGTTTTCATCTAACGGTGAAATTGAATGCTTTGTTACTAAGCTAACATTGATTGCAAACCTTGATTTGAATGACTATATAAGGGAGAACTCTAGCAAACCTCTTGAGTTCGAGGACTGAGTTCGCGGACTCAAGATAACCGGTTGAAGTTAATAAACTCCGGCAGAATTTCTCGGGATGAGAACTTCCGTCATTTGGCTAACCATTTGGTTAACTAGTGTTGAACCAACTAATGTACAAGTTTGGGTACGGTTACACGAACCTAAAATGTCTAGTACATGTGTGTATAACAAGCTAAGTTTTTGATCTAACGGTTGATAAATATTAGCTTGAATATAATCAGGTTTTCATCTAACGGTGAAATTGAATGCTTTGTTACTAAGCTAACATTGATTGAAAACCCTGATTTGAAAGACTATATAAGGGAGAACTCTAGCAACCTAATCCCCACACATTTTGTGTGATCCAAGTTGTGCTGAGCTAGAGTCGATTCTCCTTTAACCTTTGGTTTTCTTCTTCTAAAACTAGGTTAACGACTTAAAGACTTTATAGGGATTGTGAAGCCAGACCGATACTACTTTTATCGTAGTTATGTGATCTGATCTTGCTGTTTTTATCATACGAGTACAATTGTAATAATTGGCTTGAGATTTCTATCTCCGATAGGAAAGATACAAAAAGTAATCACAAACATCTTCGTCTCATCGTTTGTGATTCCACAATATATTTTTTCGTTGCGTCGATTAAGACTTTGTGAGGTGATTAATAAAACTGAGTTGTTCTTCGGGAATATAAGTCTGGTTTTATTGATTGGTTCTTGTTCACCTTTATTTATCAAAATACGGAACAAAATTCATAGTTTTATTCTTGGGAGACGAATTTATCTATCTGGTAGACTTTTCTGTGTGAAACAGATTTATTTATTAAAGTCTTTGACTTTGGGTCGTAGCAACTTTTGGTTGTGGGTGAGATCATCTAAGGGAATCAAGTGCGCGGTATCCTGCTGGGATCAAAGGCGTAGGAGCATAACTGTACCTTGGATAAGTGTGAGATTGGTTGAGGTTCAACTACAGTCCATACCGAAGTTAATTTGAAGTATGTTAGTGTCTGTAGCGGCTTAATACTGTGTATGTTTAATCTGGACTAGGTCTCGGGGTTTTTCTGGATTTGCGGTTTCCTCGTTAACAAAATTCTGGTGTCAGTGTTATTTCTTTTCGCATTATATTTTGTTATATAATTGAAATAATACAGGTTGTGCGTTGTTCAATCAATTAGAATATCCGACTTTATTGGTTGTTGATTTAAATTGATTGACACTTGTATATTGGTCTTTGGTACCATCCAAGTTATCTCTCTTTGATTAAGACTCACAGATTATATTTGCTTGAGTAAATCAAATTGAGAGATTGAGATAATATTTCCTTGAGATTTTTTCTATTGATTGAGTCTAGTTGATTCTCTAGAAAGTAACTAGGAGTTGTCCATATAGATTGCTAATCGAAATATTGGGTGTGCTTGTTAGACCCCCTCTTTTTCAATTGGTATCAGAGCAGGCAAACACGTTCAAGACCTTACAAGTCTGTGTTTGTAGCGATCTGACTCTATGGACAGTAGTGTTATCTCAATTAACGTACCACCAGTCTTCGATGGTTTAAACTACCCATGGTGGAAAATTATTATGAGCACGTATCTTCAAGCTCGTGATTTTTAAATATGGGTACATGTTATTAATGGCTATGATCCTCTGGGTAATACATAAGGCAATGTGTCTACCCTCAAGGATGTTGATAGTTATAATCCAGAAGAAATTGTTGCTGCAAAGCGAAATTCTGATGGGTTAGATGTTATTAGACATGCCATTACCTCAGATCTTCAGCACTATGTGTCTTCTTGTACTAAGTCTAAATATGCCTGGGATATCTTAGAAACTATTTTTGAAACCAAAAAACATGTTTCTAAGAAATGTATCTTCGACGGAGGAAATAACCTCAATGTTCTTTCTGTAAATTCATCTTTCGGAGAGATAAGAATTCCTGATTAAAATTCTATTCAGAACGTTGCATTCAATGGTTTGTCAGACACAAGTGAACACTCTATCTCATGGGGTGATGAATGTTGTATGGATGGAGTCTGGTTCATAAGACCATTGATTACAAAAAATATCAAAGAATTTATAAAGAGAAGCATTAGATGTGATAAACGTCCTCTGTCTGCTAATGATTCTGTGAAAGAAAAACCTTTAAGTGTCAATGGGTTGAATACATTTGATAGATGTGTTGAACTCTCAGCTTTTACAGCAGAAACATCTGCATACTCAATTTCTGATTCAGAATATGAGACCGACACAGGGGTTTTCAATTTCTTGGATAAAGAGATTCTTCAAGAAAATATTCAATTAAAAGCTTCATTGAAGAAACTAGAATCATTAATCCAGGTGAAAAATCTTGATATAGATTGTCTTAATGATAAACTCACCAGAACCGTTAATCTAAAGGAGAAAGAGATTAATACTCTTAAGGATGATCTACAAAGATTATCTGGAAGTTCTGATAAATTTTCAGCAATGTTATTTGGTCAAAAGACCTTTGGAAATACTAGTGGTTTAGGATACAAAAGCAAGTGTGCATACATTGTCAATCATGTTGCTTCTATTGATCAGGGAAAGATAAAAGTTGGCATCCATGTTAAGCAGGAGATACCTCAACAAAACAAAGAATCCTTGGTTTGTTTGTTTTGTGGAAATACAAGGCATGTTCAAAGTACGTGTTGGAGATTCAAGAGGAACATTGAAAGAATTTCCAAACTATAGAAGAACGTACAAAAGATAAATCTGGATAATCTGTGCAGTCCTCCTAAAAACAATGCTTCCTGAATCAGAAGAGGTAGGAAACTTGCTTACACAAAAAACCTTGAAAAATCACTATGTGATAAACAAGGAGATTATTTGGCTCATAACGTTCCTATCTAACATCAGGGGCCTTCGCATCCTCATCTTTAACTTGAGAAAGTGAGGCTTTGCGCATTTGTGTGGCTCAAGTTTGTATTTATTTATGTTAAGAAAATATTCTCCTAACAATATAGATAATGGATCATTAAACTTCATAAGATTTTTTCTTCTAAGGTTTTTGATGGTCATAAGTCTATTTAAATCATTGGTAGACTTCCTCCTTCCTTGAATAGATACAACTTTATGGCTCATGTAACCAGAAGCATCACAAGAAGGGATGCAGTTGAAGCATCTAATGTATATCTGTTGTTGATGGTGGATTTTAGTTCAGGGCTAAAGTTGTAAAACCAATATTTTGTACGAGCCATCCTGCAGAGGATAAGGCCATTTGATAAGTGATGAATACTTCTTCGCTTTATTAATTCACCTAGAATTGAGCATGTAGCAACAATCCCCCGAATATTCTGTGAATTTTAGCATTATTGATTAATGCATAAAACGCCTTGTATTTCTTGTGTTGTTCCTAAAAGAACACTCCATTGTTGGTGCGGCATGATGACTGATTGTTACTCGCAGCAGAGTAGCTTGAATATCCAAGTACCAACAGTGAGGCATGCACGAAATTCCCGTACAGGCTGTAACTCTCGGAGTGTTATACTAGCCCGATTGAGCGCATACATCTCTCGGAGTGTTATACTATCATGATTGAGCATCCAGACTGTCCATAGCATTTTAGGAATGATCACGATCATCCAACTTCACTAGCATGATTAGATGGCCTAGATCGACTCCATGACCCCAAACAGGTATTAGAAATTTCATTGCCGACCCAACGCGGGTCCCGCATGGTCGGCCTCCCCAAAAGGGGTGGCATAGCTTGCCAAACCGTCCAACCCAAGCATAATGGACAAGAAACCCTAAATTATGGTTTACGGCACATTACATGTGTCGCAAAATGATCTCAACCATCCATCTTCGCAGGCATATATGGAGGGTGTAGATGTAGATTCAAAGGGCCCTGAGCATGTCAACACAATCACCGTGGGCTCGTATACACACATGACCAGTCGGGAAAGACCAACTATGGTTGGTTGTCCCAATTCGTGCGCCCAAAACAAGGCATGACGCACGTCCAAACCCTAATTAGGGTTTGTATCGATCACGGGCATTCGTTTTCTCCTGATCGAATGAAGGGTTTATGAGACAAATGAATAGGTCCAGTGAACATCAACATGATCACCGTGGATCCATCTTCTCCTCACCCGACCGACCAAGGCATACCATGCCTGGTTTTTCCAAATCACACGCCCAAACTAGCGTGGTCACACTTCCCAGATCATAAACTGATCTCGGCCACTCAACTTCGCCGGACGAATTGAGTGGCTTAGATCACGTTTCCATGGGACAGTCAGGTATAGGCGTGAATACCAGCCTACCATCTACACGCCGGACTAAACGTCCGAGACAGACCAAGCTTGGTCATCTCGAAACACGCGCCTTGCAGGTGGCATGCCGCGCCCCTTTAGGAATCCTTTGCGACATAGGATTTCTGTCGCAAATCGATCTCAGCCACTCAATTTCACCGGTAAATTTAAGTGGCCTAGATCAAACCTTCGTGGGACAGTGAAGTATGGACATGGACATCAGCATGCCGTCTACACGCATGCCTGATCGGTCCTCCATGAAACGTCTCCCAGGCTTGGATTCGACCAAGCTGAAAGAGTGCACTCGCGCACCTCCTAAACCCTAATCTGATGGTCGCAGATGTGGGTCGCAAGTCATCTTGTCCGTCCAACTTCGCCAGCCTGGACGAACATCTTAGGATAGGAGTTATGCGACCAATGAGGTATCACTATGATCACCATCTGCCACTCTACCACACCCTGTGGTCGGCCAAGAGAGGGCTTGCTAGCGCAGCCTCCAAAACATCACATGAAGTAGGCAGGGCATAATGCTCAACAACGATGCTTCATATATGCCGAATACATTCGATGCATAACATGCATAAAATACACACGATACTTTACAAGTATCGACTTCCTAAATAACTTAGTTATTTAACTAGCATTACATGCTACCTTCTGTGGGTCCCACAATCCACACACTCGAGACATCAATCATGTCACATACTGGGGTATTGGTATGGCGGTTTACAGCGTGCAGCGTGCAACGCGCCATCATAAGAACATGTCAGGAAGACATGGACGGTTAGTGACGATAAGAGAAGTGGGCAAGATTGATCGTGCGACACTAACACACAACTCCACTACTCCATCACTCCACTTCCTCCACTTCCCAAGAGACGTGAATAAGGCTTAAATGACTTGTATAAATATGTTCTCCTCCCTATTCCAACACAAGAGAGACAACACAGAAATCAAGTGTTAATACAATTGTATTCAAACACCCAGAGCTTGCTTGCATTAACCGTAAGCCTGCTCACCCTTCTGTTACAAGTCAAAAACAAGCCTACACCTTCACAATCTCAACACTTTATTCGCTTCCCTCCCTAAGATCAACCCCATCTCCTTCACTTTGTAACCGAAACAAGTCTGGAACGACCATTTCTTGGTTTAGGCCAGAATTATATAGATTGATCTCTCGAATCAAAAGCACTCCCGTGCAGTTCATTTGTTTAGGGTTTAGATTCAATTCTCATCCACACACCCCCAAATTACCAAAACCAGCAGAAGTAGTTTTTACCCATAAACAATTGGCGACCACAGTGGGAGATTAATCTCTCGGTTGCAATATCAATTTCTTCAATACCCAATCCCATTGTTTGATTTCAAAATGGTTGGTCTTAGGACTCACCAAACAATTTCGAATTCCGGTCGAAGTTACTCCAACGAATATGCCCCTCCCCCCAACGGTGTGTCTAATGGTGTAACCATAAGAATACCAACATTGATCGAGTTAGCACGGGTGCAGGATATTCACACGAAGAACATGGACCTGATCAAAGAAACGATAAATCACATACTCGATCTCCTCGTCAAGATGACATCAGATATGAGCGGTTCCCCTGTCACGGAGATTTGTACTCTGGGGACTGATCCTCACAACGATCCTCCTCAAGTCAACAATTTAACTATGAACCAGGAGGCTGCTTCCCTAGTGGAAAGTTTGTGCAAACTTTTATACCTCTCGAAGGATCAGCGGGCAGAGACATTTGCTGCAATCAACCAGATAACCCTGGATGTATAGTTAACTCCTTTGCACCCAGAAGCCTCCAAAACACCAAAGATGTCTGCGAATAATGTTACATTCACAGAAGAAGACATGATGGCGGAAGAAGGTCACAACCGGGCCCTACACGTTACTGCACACATCAAGGATTCTAAGTTCAAGAGGTCCCTCATCGACACATGAGCGTCTTCGAATATGATTACCCTCATGACACTCAGGACGGCCAAGGTTCGCCCAAGCAAGATCGTACGGCAGCCTACCACGATGATAGACTTTGAAGGAAACCAATCCAACACATATGGATATGTCAATCTGAACTTATCTGTAGGGCTCATCCAATCAAAGGTGAAATTCGAAGTCATAGAAAAAGAGCCGGACCACCATATGATACTGGGGAGACCATATCTTCACGATAATAGGTTTATCTCCTCGACGTATCACCAATTCCTGAAGACTATGCTGAATAAAAAAGTCGTTTGTATTCCTGCATCACTGTCTCCTTATACATCGATATGTGGAGTGGAGTTATTTGAACCAAGAGAATCTCCGCGGGAAGAACCAGACAAAGTTCGTTGCATCCCACTCCCCACGTGGGCGTCAATCCAGGAGGAGGACCGAGTTGCATATCCTCACGATGCATCTTTGCTGACAAGGTGCTCTTCTTCGTCCAGTGAAGCAGAGACCCACTCTCACACTAAGAGGGAAACTGATGCCCAGTCTCCCCGCCCAGTTGAGTGCTACAAGAACAACGAGCCACAAGAAGAGGTGATGGATGCTCCACGACATCTGCAGGATGGCACCAACTCCACGATTGAAGATCTCGACGATGAGGAATTTCCTAGGCATATATCCATCAGCTTGACCTTGTGTAGGCATTCATACAATCTTCGATCCAAGCCAGTCAAACAATCTCCGAGGCAATTCAAGCACGAGATCAGGTGTTTCGCGGATTCCAGAGACTTGAACCAATGCTACCCCAAAGACGATTTTCTTCTACCTAACATCGACATGTTAATAGATGCCACCAGCGGACACAACATGTTATCCTTCATGGATGGATATAGTGGCTATAATCATATAAGGATGTATGAGAATGACGCGAGTAAGACAGCTTTTCGAACTCCTCTCGAAAATTTTATTATACTGTAATGCCATTTGGTTTAAAAAATGCCGGTGCAACGTATCAACGTGCTACGACGGAAATCTTCCATGACATGATGCATAAGCAAGTTGAAGACTATGTGGATGATATAATGATTAAATCAAAAGCTCGGGTGGCCCACATAAGAGTCTTATGACAAGTGTTTGAGTGCCTTGAATACAAGTTGAAGATGAATCGTTTGAAATGCGCTTTCAGCGTCTCTTCAGGCAAATTTCTGGGATTCCAGGTGACTGCTGAGGGGATCAAATTGGACCCATCCAAGATCCAATCTATCCTTACGACGCTACCTCCACAAACTATAGATAAACTCCAGAGCTTCATGGGCGAGAAATGAGCAAGTTTTGTCTGGACCGCACTACAGCGGGAAGTGTTTCAGAAGATTCAACGAACATTGTCCTCTCCAAATCATCATAAACGGTTCGCCTATTATGTCAGTCCGGAAGAAGAGCGAGCTGGGGACATCTTCAGATCTACTGGAGCCAACACCTCAAGGGAGCAGCCTCAAGAAGATAGGCATCATCATGTCGAGAAAGAATCCGCAGCTTGGGTGAATCACTCTGTCAGACTTAAGAGGAATGCTTCAGCGAAACAGTGAACATCCAAATGATTATGTCAAGAGGTCCCGAATTCAGGCACTGAAGGGTCACAATCCAAATGTGACTAAACAACAAGTGGAGTAATTGTGCATCAATAGGATGGTATCTGTCAATCGTGCTTTGTCGAAGAGCCAGTGCTTTCATACACCTTATAAACTCCGTGAAGATGCTAAACGCTCAGGTTGCAATAGCACCTGCCCTGCTAGAAAGAACAAGCCTGCCCGTCATAAAGAGACTCATGATGTTCGTGGAAACATATATCTCACCAACAGGAATTGCAAGCTTCAGCCTTCAGTAAGCAGTTTCGCTGACGCAGCAAGAGGAAGACCACCGAGGTACAACATCCTGCACGTCCAAAATCACCAACTCTGGACTCCAGTACCATATGCACGACTGCCACAATGGTGAAACAACGTCCAAGATATTCCATCTTTGGATTGACAATAACTACATCAATGAGAGACGCTTTCAGGATCTGTCTCCCGTAGAAGAAGTAGTTGTGTTACCAAAGGAGTATGACCGGGGACTGCTTACCACTTCCCATCTCAAAGATTGTGAATTTAGAGAGATGCAAGCACGCTATCATTATGATTCCAAGATGGCCAAAGATGAGGATATACTTTAGAGAGCAGATATAAAGACGGCCTCGTGAACCTAGCGTGGAAACATCTATCAAGTCGAGAGCTCTGGATACTCGCGAGCAGGGGACTGTCTCCCTCTTTTTTATTCCATGAGAAAACATCAAGAAAGCTATCGGTTCCAGCGTATCCCTATAATAACGAGATGATCTCTATCGTTGTATGAAGAGTTCCAAGTTCGTGCAAGTTGCTATCACGCGTCTTCCTGCCAGTCTCTCCTGATTACAACTACAGCTAAGAACCATTGTTCATTTGTTGATGCCAGTGCCCGAGCTTCACAATAGCAACAACCACTACGGACAGAGGTAATCCGATCTTCTGCATATTTTATTTTCCCATGGAGAAGTAATAGAGTCACGGAGAAGATATGGCGGTATCTTTATTATGGTAAACTCACCGACCATACAAGATAGAACCATATAAATCACTCTTGGGGACAGATGCTCAACATTAAATTCCTTCGCCGTCAATCAAGGACTTCTTCAACACAAGGGAGATGGTCAATCAAGAAGCATGTAATTTGCAAGGGGAAACCAAACTGAAGAAGAGGCCGCTTCAACGCTCCCTCCAGCAGAAGCCGCTTCAAACGCTCCCTCCAAGCCGCTTCAATGTTCTCTCCAGAAGAAGGCATTTTTGCTCTCTCTCCAGAAGAAGAAGTCACTTCAACACTTCAACGCTCCCTCCAGCAGAAACTGCTTTAACACTCTCCGGGACGTGTTCGCTCCAGAAGCTGCTTCAACACTCTCCGGGACCTGTTTGCTCCAGAATTTGCTTCAACACTCTCTGGGACCTGCTCGCTCCAGAAGATGCTTCAACGCTCTCTGCAGGACCCACATCCACATTTGAGCACACAAGGTTCATTTTTGAGCAAAGCAAGCACGCAATGGATCCCATGTTTGAGCGAAGAAGGCGTCAAGGTCAAGGCAGCAAGGCCGTTGTTTGGTCAAGATAGCAGGGTCGGTGTTTTAAGGATGACACTCGAGCAAGCACATCAACCGTACGGGCAAAGCAGACACATGACAGGGCCGACGTCTGAAACATGTACACGGTGGACCCATGTTTGATAGAAGCATGCACATTTGCCCATGTTCGAAGCAATCATGCTCACATCAGATCCCACACTCGACCGAATCAGACATAGCAAGGTCAATCGAAGCATGCAAGACCAACATTCGAGTGGAACAAGCACGAAGTAGTCTCTCGACCGAGGCAGGCATAGCAAGGTCGATCGAAGCAGGCAAGACTGATATCATGCTAGGGGAACGCTCGCTTGGAAGTCTCTTTAACGTGACATGCTCCAAGGACAGGACAACCCGTCTCTCCTGGTAATATCTAAACTTTGTCTCAAAAGTTTTATCTTTATTTGTGACCATTTAATGCCTAGCCCACAATAGTAACTATGCGCTAGGCAGGGGACTTAATGTTGATGGTGGATTTTAGTTCAGGGCTAAAGTTGTAAAACTAATATTTTGTACGAGCCGTCCTGCAGGGGATAAGGCCATTTGATAAGTGATGAATACTTCTTCGCTTTATTAAATCACCTAGAATGGAGCATGTAGCAACAATCCCATGAATATTCTGTGAATTTTAGCATTATTGATTAATGCATAAAACGCCTTGTATTTCCTGTGTTGTTCCTAGCAGAACTCTCATTGTTGGTGCGACATGATGACTGATTGTTACTCGCAGCAGAGTAGCATGAATATCCAAGTACCAACAGTGAGGCATGCACGAAATGCCCGTGTAGGCTGTAACTCTCGGAGTGTTATACTAACCTAATTGAGAATACATCTCTCGGAGTGTTATACTAGCCCGATTGAGCATCCAGACTGTCCATAGCAGTATAGGAATGATCACGATCATCCAACTTCACTAGCATGATTGGATGGCCCAGATCGAATCCATGACCCCAAGCAGGTATTGGAAATTTCACTGCCGACCCAACGCGGCTCCCGCATGGTCGTCCTCCCCAAAAGGGGTGGCATGGCTTGCCAAACCGTCCAACCCAAGCATAATGGACAAGAAACCCTAAATTAGGGTTTGCGGCACATTACATGTGTCACAAAACGATCTCAACCATCCATCTTCGCAGGCATAAATGGAGGGTGTAGATGTAGATTCAAAGGGCCCAGAGCATGTCAACACAATCACCGTGGGCCCGTATACACACATGACCAGTCGATCAAGACCAACTATGGTTGGTTGTCCCAATTCGTGCGTCCAAAACAAGGCATGATGCACGTCCAAACCCTAATTAGGGTTTGTATTTATCACGAGCATCCGTTTTCTCTTGATCGAATGAAGGGTTTAAGAGACAATTAAATAGGTCCAGTGAACATCAACATGATCACCATGGATCCATCTATCTCCTCACCCGACCGACCAAGGCATACCATGCTTGGTTTTTCCAAATCGCACGCCCAAACTAGCGTGGTCACACTTCCCAGATCATAAACTGATCTCGACCACTCAACTTCGCCGGACGAATTGAGTGGCTTAGATAACGTTTCCATGGGACAGTCAGGTATAGGTGTGAATACCAGCGTACCATCTACACGCTAGACCAAACGGCCGAGACAGACCAAGCTTGGTCGTCTCAAAATGCGTGCCTTCAAGGTGGCATGCCGCGTCCCTTTATGAATCCTTTGCGACATAGGATTTCTGTCGCAAATCGATCTCAGCCACTGAACTTCACCGGTAAATTTGAGTGGCCTAGATCAAACCTTCGTGGGACAGTGAAGTATGGACATGGACATCAGCATGTCGTCTACACACATCCCTGATCGGCCCTCCATGAAACGTCTCCCAGGCTTGGATTCGACCAAGCTAAAAGAGTGCACTCGCGCACCTCCTAAACCCTAATCTGATGGTCGCAGATGTGGGTCGCAAGTCATCTTGTCCGTCCAACTTCGCCAGCCTGGACGGACGGCCTAGGATAGGAGTTAGGAGACCAGTGAGGTATCACTGTGATCACCGTCTGCCACTCTACCACATTTATGTGTTCGGCCAAGGGAGGGCTTGCTAACGCAGCCTCCAAACCATCACATGAAGTAGGTAGGGTATAATGCTCAACAACGATGCTTCATATATACTGAATACATTTGATGCATAACATGCATAGAATACACACGATACTTTACAAGTATCGACTTCCTAAATAACTTAGTTATTTAACTAGCACTACATGCTACCTTCTGTGGGTCCTACAATCCACACACTCGAGACATCAATCATGTCACATACTGGGGTATTGGTCTGGCGGTTTACAGCGTGCAGCGCGCCATCACAAGAACGTGTCAAGAAGACATGGACGGTTAGTGATGATAGGAGAAGTGGGCAAGATTGATCGTGTGACACTAATATACAACTCCACTACTCCATCACTCCACTTCCTCCACTTCCCAAGAGACGTGAATAAGGCTTAAATGACTTGTATAAATAGGTTATCCTCCCTATTTCCAACACAAGAGAGACAACACAGAAATCAAGTGTTAATACAATTGTATTCAAATACCAAGAGCCTGCTTGCATTAACCGTAAGCCTGCTCACCCTTCTGTTACAAATCAAAAATAAGGCTACACCTTCTTCGCTTCCCTCCCTAAGATCAACCCCATCTCCTTCACTTTGTGACCGAAACAAGTATGGAACGGCCATTCCTTGGTTTAGGCCAAAATTATACAGATTAATCTCTCGAATCAAAAGCACTCACGTGCAGTGCATTTGTTTAGGGTTTAGATTCACTTCTCATCCACACACTCCCAAATTACCAAAACCGGCATAAGTAGTTTTTACCCATAAACATTTGTGTAAAGGGATTTCTTCCTCAAGGGTGAAGAAAGTGAAGACTACAATTAATGGAGAAGGTTCTTCCTCTGACTGCCTCTTTTCTATTTATCCTTTTGATGTTAATTTTAGGGGCATAGTAAAAGAGTTCATCAACAAGAGAAATGGTTTAAAATATTCAATCATTTCCTCTTTGGAAAGTATAACTCACTATGAATAAATGTTGTCTCTATCCAATAACACCCTGCGTGATTTGAGAAGACAACTCAGTGAGTTAACTGATATTTCTGAAGATTTGGAGGAATTGAACGATCCCATAATCAATGGGATTTTCAATAATGAGAAGGAATTCTCAGTAGATGCTCTGAGAAAGATCTACGATAACTGGTAAGTCTTCTGATGAGAATTCTATTTTTCTTGTTTTGTTTAGAAGAATAACTAGTATTTTTTAATAGTCATTATTGTGATTACACATAGCTATGTCCAAAGCTTTCATCTTCTTGTTTTTAGAATTATTGGTTTAAATTCTAAACTTGTTTGGAAGATGATAGTTGCAGTATTAATCTTTATGGTTTTATATATTGCAATATTCTGATGGGATATGTGTTTTTACGTCCGTGAACTTAATTGTCCCATATTTGTCAAAAGTAAAGTCGTTCGTGACTTGATATGCAAATATTGATAAAAGAATGAATAGACTTTTGGCAAAACACAAAAGTTAAGCCTATATTGTCAATTATTGATGTAAGATAGGTTAAAATCTTTTGTGATTCAAAGATTATGTCTATTGTGTCTCATTGTGCAAATAGTGATGGAAACATAGAATGAATCCTTGCTTATTCCACGGTATAAGGTCGATTCTACGATCCATAATTCTTGGTAACTACTGTGTTGTTCCATGAAGTGTCTTATGTTGAGCACTAAAACAACAAAATTTGATTGCTTTTGTGATTAGCTTAGTTGTTGTTCCGTAAGGTACTTTATGTTGAACATATTGAACTAAATCAATCATCTTGTGTGAATATTTAGTTATGACTCCGTAAGTTTTTCTCGTGTTGAGCATGATTGATTAGGTTGGTTATTCTATGATTAACTTAGTCATCGCTTCATAAATTTTCGTATGCGAGTATAAACGATTAAATTGATTACCTTTGTGATTAGTTTAATTGTGTATTCCGGTTATATTAATTATGAGTTCTCTTGTGAATGATCTAATCGAGTTATTAAGTCTCCATAAGTTTACTTGTGTTGAGCATATTTAGTCAAATTAATCTTGGTTTGCTTGGGTAATATGATTGAATATTTCTTGTTGGATTCCAAATTTGTACTTGTATGTAATTTGTTGAGTCTAAAGAAATCATTCTTTTCTCTTGAAATTAAGGCCGCTCTTGTTGTTCCCTTGGGAATGACATTTTATGGGGGACAGTTCTTTTGAACTTGTGCTTAATTGCCAAGTCTTTGTGGGGAGTGCGGCTGTGGAATATTAGAGGGGTTATCTTGTATCTTAATAGACTCCTTGATGAATGCATTTAGCTTTGGCTTTATGATTGCATCTTAACAAGATGATATACATTTACCTTTGGTCATGAAATGTCTCTTACGGAAATTTTATTAGGATCTCGTTCTTGTACCTTTGCCAATTTTATTGACAAAAAGGGGGAGAATTAATATGTAGTTCATACTACAAATACATATGGTTTTCAGATCATTATGTAAGGGAGAGTGGTTTCCATGTGAGATGGAGTATTGACTAAGGGGGAGTGAAGTATCACCATAGTATTGTTGTTAAAGTTGTGATGCAATTGGACTTTGACGATGTGTAATGATACTATGACACTGTATAACAATGATTGAGAACCACTGCTTTTCTCATTGTTATAGCTATGGATTTTCAACAACGATGATGCTAAACTTACAACCTTTGGGATCATTAGACTACTTGGAAGTGACGAAGATTTCAAGTAATGTTGAAGATTAGACATGTGGAATAGGAGCTACAAAGTTTATTTATATATTTTTTATATTCTATATGTATTAATAGTTTTGCCACTAAAATTGACAAAGGAGGAGATTGTTAGAGCATTGCTCGGTCGAATTTGCATGCGTTGCTATCTCAATCATGTTTGTCAATGTTAGTGATCAAAACAATAAAGTCTTGGTTTCTAGTCTACTATAGCTAAGGTCTCAGACTAGGATAGAAAGTGTAGTTGATCTCAACAACTCCATGTCGATCATCATACAAGACGAAGGACTACTCAAGGAACCAGTGGATCTTCATCGACTAAAAGGTGTGTGAAGACTTGAACTTATCTATCACTCAAAAGTTTTTCTACTATATCTCATATCTTGAGACAAAAGTCATATTACTATATAGACTAAGATTATACACATATCATATTTCTACCTGAGTATATCTCGCTTATCTATTTCTCGAAATATGTGTTGGTTAAGCTTTCGCTTTAGCCAAGTTCATCTGTACCTAGTGACGAAAGTCATGTTATGTTTCAATCATTTTGGAAATTGCTCTGACGAAAAATAGTTTGTGAATAACAACTATATAACACCCCCTGAGAATGTTTCAATGATTGGAATAGGAGTTTAGATAATATAACCATTGAAGGATATAAGCATTGTTGTGGTAACACATATATGTATAAGTCCTTATTGCTTGAACCGAAGTTTGCGAACTTTGTTGATCAAATAAAACCTGAGAAGTACGTGAGCTTCAGTCCGCGAACCCAGTCCGAGAACTGGCGGAAGTTCTCGACCGAGAATTTTTTCCGGAGTTTGTGAACTCCATCCAGGAACTTAAGTCCGCGAACCCAGTCCGCGAACTTGAGTAGTTTATATCTAAAAACGATGTTTGTGAACTTATCATAATAAACTAAGGAATGTTATTGCAAATCTTGGCTTTATAGTTAATGAATGTATTCGAGTGAATCACATCGTTTTTGCTTCAATTGTGTCTTGTGTAGTACATAAAGATCTAAGCAATTGAACAACTCTCTAACTAGTTCATTTGAATCATTTGGACTAATTATGGTAAAGAAGAATATGGTTGATATGAAAGTTATCATTTGGCTAACCATTTGGTTAACTAGTGTTGAACCAACTAATGTACAAGTTTGGGTACAGTTATACGAATCTAAAATTTCTAGTATATGTGTGTATAACAAGCTAAGTTTTCGATCTAACGGTTGATAAATATTAGCTTGAATCTAATCAGGTTTTCATCTAACGGTGAATATTGAATGCTTTGTTACTAATCTAACATTGATTGCAAACCATGATTTGAAAGACTATATAAGGGAGAACTCTAGAAACTCGGAAACCTAATCCCCACACATTTTGTGTGATACTAGTTGTGCTAAGCTAGAGTCGATTTTCCTTTAACCTTTGGTTTTCTTCATCTAAAACCAGGTTAACGACTTAAAGACTTCATTGGGATTGTGAAGCCATACCGATACTACTTTTATCGTAGTTATGTGATTTGATCTTGTTGTTTCTATCATATGAGTGCAATTGTAATAATTGGCTTGAGATTTCTATCTCCGATAGGCAAGACATAAAAGTAATCACAAACATCTTCGTCTCGTCGTTTGTGATTCCACAATATCTTTTTTCGCTGCGTCGATTAAGACTATTGTGAGGTGATTTATAAAAATGAGTTGTTCTTCGGGAATATAAGTCTGGTTTTATTGATTGGTTCAAGTTCACCTTGATTTATCAAAATATAGAACAAAACTCATAGGTTTATTCGTGGGTGACGAATTTATCTATCTTGTAGACTTTTCTGTGTGAGACAGATTTGTTTATTAAAGTCTTCGACTTTGGGTCGTAACAACTCTTGGTTGTGGGTGAGATCAACTAAGGGAATCAAGTGCGCAGTATCCTACTGGGATTAGAGGCGTAGGAGCATAACTATACCTTGGATCAGTGTGAGATTGGTTGGGGTTCATTTACAGTCCATACCGAAGTTAATTTGGAGTAGGCTAGTGTCTGTAGCGGCTTAATACAGTGTATGTTTAATCTGGACTTGGTACCGGGTTTTTCTGCATTTGCGGTTTCCTCGTTAACAAAATTATGGTGTCTGTGTTATTTCTTTTTCGCATTATATTTTGTTATATAATTGAAATAATACAGGTTGTGCGTTGTTCAATCAATTAGAATATCCGACCTTATTGGTTGTTGATTTAAATTGATTGACACTTGGATATTGGTCTTTGGTACCATCCAAGTTATCTCTCCTTGATTAAGACTCGCGGATTATATTTTCTTGAGTAAATCAAATTGAGAGATTGAGATAATAACTCCTTGAGATTTTTTCTATTGATCGAGTCTAGTTGATTTTCTAGAAAGTAACTCAGAGTTGTCCATACAGATTTCAAATCAAAATATTGGGTGTGGTTGTTAGACCCCCGCTTTTTCACTTTTAATACTCCAGGCGCCAGTACCTCAGCAGGACGCACCTTTTTAGATGAAGAAGCCCATTTTACTCCTGAACGTCCATTGGAGAGGAATCAACCATCCAATTTCATCACACGTGAAGATTTGGAGCGACATTTTAGAAATTGAGACAATGAGACAAAGAAAACCCGGTGGACATGTATCAGCATCAACCTCCATATCTTGACGTGCAAAGATTTCCTCTTCCAAAGGGATATTCTTCTCCTAAATTCTCCCTTTATGATGGTACTGGTAATGCACGTGAACATATCTCTTGTTTTCTAGAATCTTTGGGAGAGCACGAATACAATCATGTCCTCCGTTTAAAGGAATTTTCAAAATCACTTATCGGAAGAGCGTACACCATGGTACAACAATATCGCATCAAACAACATATCCAACTGGTGTGACATGGTTACAACTTTCTACAAGAAGTATTTATTTGTGTCTAAACAAATCAGCTTTTCAGACTTAGGAAGGATGTTTCAACGAAACAATGAACATCCAAATTATTATGTCAAGATATTCAGAATTCAGGCACTGGATTGTCACGATGCAAACGTGATTAAACAACAATTGGTGGAGTCTTGCATCAATAGCATGGTTCCCATTTATCGCGCCTTACTGGAGAATCTACACTTCCAGACTTTCTCTGAACTCCACGAAGCTGCTAAACGGTCGGCTACAACAACACCAACATTATTAGAAAGAACCATACCAGCCATGAGTGAAGATACACGCGAAACTCGAGGAAATAGATACTTCATCAACAAGTAATATAAAATTGGCCCCTCTGTAAGCATGGTGAGTGAGGGAGGAAAAAGGCAAGCTCCAGCGGCGGAACAGCAACCCAAACGTGCAACACCAGAATATCAGGTGGCTCCACCTCGGAAGGCTGCTCCTAAATCTCCTGTGCAACACCAAGAAGTCGGAGAATCTGTCCTAGATTTCCCATTCCCAATCGAGGAAGTAATTGAACTCTTGGAAGTGTGGATTCAAGATGATGCCATCAAGCTGCCTCCTATCAGGCGCCCGCCAATTGAAGAGGAAATGACAAATCCTAAGTATTGTCATTACCACAGGTTCATCCATCACCCGACCAGTGAATGCAATAAATTAAAACGCATTATTAAGAAAAAGGTGAAGGCGGGAGAACTTCAACTAGGCAATGAGGGAGTTCACAGAGATCCTCTTCCAGTCAGGAGTTGTATGCTTTATGGGGACTCTGTCCACAAAACCGTGCAGTCCATGATGCAGCGTGTGAGAGAAATCCTCTATTTCTCCAAGGCACAACGTCAAGATATATTTGCAGCCCTCAATCGTTTTGTGTTGGGAAAGCGGCTCTTTTTTATCGAATAAGCCACTCCCAAATCCTAACCTCTCTCGGGAAACACTGTTGGAAAGTGTAACTGGGGACTGTTGACAACTGTTTACCTGAAGAATGCCGAGTTCGATAGCACGCTGATTGACGCAGCCTCTGACTTCAATATTATTACCGTCTAGACTCTGAGAGCCGCAGGAATTTCAAAGTAGGAGGCTACTCACTCCCCAATTGTGGTCAAAAACCCAGAAGGAGGAGCAATAAGCGCGTACGACTACATTAACATCGAAATCAAGGTGGGAGATGCTCCAACACACGATAAATTCCACATTGTTAAAGAATGCCCAAATTATGATATGGTTATGGGACGCTCATGGGTGCATAAAAATAAAGGAAAATTAAGAGTATGTCCTCTGCCAGTTTCTGTGCCTGAAAGAATTTCCAATAAGCCATCCAACCCTGAGGACTATATGATTCTGTATCAACAACTTGCCAACGTAACCTAATTGCCTGGGGAGAGCCCATTGACGCACATTCATAGATTTCAGACACAAGTAAGTCTTATTGAACAACCCTTTCTACAATCAGTCACTTCTCATCTCATCCAGGCCTGGGGACTCGATCCAACTATCAACCCAGATGTCATCAGAAGATGTGAATGGGATGCTGGGTCCTTCAATATTTCATCAAAATTTTGGAAGATACCTTAGTCAAAAATAATGGATCTAAGAATCAAGTAGTTGTGCAACATCAAAACCCATTTCAAGTTGGGGATATGGTAGTGAAAGTTGTCGCTCAGCCTCATTCGTCCGATTCCACAGACGAGCCATATCTAGTGGCAGGAGTTATTTTGGGAGGTTACTGCAAGCTCATTAATGCTGACAAGTTTGAAGGCATAGTAATACATGCCCGATGGCTCAAACCCTTCAAAATCTAAGGCATCACTCCACCTTTTTCCTTAAAAAATTCCTCTTAGTGTTTCCTTCAGCAATTTCCATTTTCATTGCAATATTTGTAATTCCTCCAAAATGATTGCACTGCTTGCATTCATAATTAGGGTTTCGATTTTAATTAAAGCATTATTTATTTTAAAAATAAGTTTTCCTGAATCATCTCAAAGGAAAAATACCAAGTAAATCCAAAACCTCACAAAGTTATTACCCATCAATTCAAAATCAAACCCTACAAGAAATATCTCATTCAAAATACTGAAGAAGAGAATATGCAAGGAAGAAGATCATCAAGTGGAAGCACGGACACCTTCTTTCAGCTGGCTTCAACCTTCGCTTGAAGATATTTCCTCACTTCTCGTGGTGTGATTCCAAGTTCATGGCAACTTACGTTCCTACATACCCAGGCGGCATGCCACAGATGCCCAAAAGTGTGTAATTTGCAAGGGAAAATCAAATAGAAGGTTGGTCAAATCCTTAACCATTGTTACTATTTCCCCTATTTTGAGTTATTTTTGCCAACTCTGGCATGTAGGGACGTTATTGTGGAAGTAGCTAAGAGAAGGGAATGTAACACGCCTACCAACACTATTGCTTGGTGTGTCATTTTCCCATCTACGATGTTTGCGCTGTAGATTCCCATTTGATGAATTGCTCCTGAAGAATGGAAGAACTTGTTTTTCGCAAAAGGGGTTTTTGGATTCTTTTTCAGTCGGGAAATTTTGTTCATTCATCCAATTAAAGATATGAAGTTATCAAAGAAACATGAATGAAAGAATATTACTTGGTGAAGCATGGCTCCAGTCACAATAAAAAAACAAAAAAAACAGAAGTATCAAAACATCTACAAGCTACAAAGATACTGCTCTTCTAAAGAAGGAAATAACAAAATGGGAACACTATTTTTCAATGTCAACACCAAGGTCAGTGGCGCCTCCACTAGGGTCCTCCCCAACGGCTTCTTCAGTATCCTCCCCAATGGCTGCTCCAGCTTCCTCTCCAACGGCTTCCACGCCAGATATAAGTTTTCCTGTCACGCCTTTTTGGTTTTGGCGTGTCTATAGGGTAGAAATCTACCATGTAGCCACGTCATGTTTTATTGGCATGTCCATTGGGGTGCTTTCGGCCACGCCAGGGTTATTGGTGTGTCCAAATATTACCATTTAGTCACATTAACTTTCAGGTTTTTGATGGGCGTATTTATAGACCACTATATAGCCACGTTAAGCAATTGTGGTGTGTCCAAAAAATTAGACATGCCACTTGTAATTTTCCTAGTCACGCTTTTGGTTTTTGGCGTGTCTATAGGGTAGAAATCTACCCTGTAGGTATGCCATGTTTCATTGGCGTTTCCATTAGGGTGCTTTCAGCCACGCCAGGGTTATTGGAGTGTCCAAATATCATCATTTAGTAACATTAACTTTCAGGTTTTTAATGGGCATGTCTACATACCACTCTATAGCCACGTTAAGTGATGAGTGTCAAATATTGCATATTTATACACATTTTTATTGGCATTTAACTCATCTTTTGCGCTTTAAAATCATATATTATCCCAATTTCTGTATATTTACTGTTTTCAAGAATAAATATTTGTACTGATTAATTTTGTGTTTTTAGGCAGTAAATAAAGCTTGGATGAATTGAGAAGCTAAAAGAGCAGAAAGTTGTAGGCTAGCAACTATGGAAGAGTTGCAACCCGCTTGTGCATCAGTTGCAACCTGTTTACAAATTCATGGGTTTAAACTACCCATGATCCAAGACCCAAGCCCGTTTCCATCTTGAGCCATCAGATTTAATCTAGTAGATGAGTATCCAACCGCATCTCCAATCAATGTATCAACTTTCGCTGCTCCCGCCTCACATCCTAGCTACCTATCCCCTTCCCCCAAATCGCACAAAACACCACCCAACACTTTCGTTTTTCTTGTCCCCAAAAGAGCCACTTCCCCTTCAATTTCTCCATCAATCACTCAATCAATTAAGGAAAATTAGATTTATTTTCAAATAAAATAAAAGAAAAGAAAAAGCAAGCATCAATTAAGGAGAAAATTGAGGCTTTGATTTGGTTTATTTCTCTAAATTTCGAATCCAAGGATTGAGAGAATTTTGTGTATAAATAGGGGGTGTTGTTGTGTTGAACAAATCATCCAAGACTAGCTTGTTCATAATAGTTTATTAAATTCAATTGTGTTGTCACTCTATCATGTTCTAAATTTATTTACAGGGGTTTATATGAAGCCCTAGTCTGCTTCTATGTTATTTATACTTTGTGTGTTGTTCTTGAATGCTCAAACTGTTTTAAAGATATTTGATAATCCAAGTTTATCAATATTTTGCTCTCACAATGTATGCCATGTATCCATTGTAGTTAGAATATCACTATGTTGATTATGCTGCAACTCATGCTAAAAAAATATTATTGATCCTTAGATTAGTTGTGCTTTAACTAGACAATTAATGCTTTGGAGAAATACTTTAGTTGTGATTAAATTATCCATTGAAGAAACACCTTAGATACAAGGTAAACTTGAATCTGCTATAAGGAAAAGAATAATATCACAAGTTGAATGCATATTGTAGGTTAGTGGTGGATTTGAATGCCCTAGTATCTGTATTCTCAGTGTTTACATCTTGTATCAATTGCATCTGTCACTTCTAATTACTTTATGTTTTAAGTCTCTGCCGAATCTCTCGTCGTATCGACAAAACCAAACCCCTTTTGGATACTCTCGGAATTAGTTATAGTAAAGCTTTTGAATCAACTCTACACTCTCCTTGTCTCTGTGGGATCGACCTGTATTTGCCTTGTCTGCAATAGACGTTGTGCACTTGCAGTTAGACATAGTCGTATGTATCTTTCTTAGCCTACCATTAAGAAATTGTGGTGTGTCCAAAAAATTAGTCACGCCACTTTAAATGTGGTTAAAAAGTTAGTTTTATTGGACACGCTAGTATGCGTGTCCAAATGGTAAGTATTATAGACACGCCATTTTATTTGCGTTGCTAAAAAGTTAGTTTTATTAGACACGCTAGTATGCGTGTCCAAAGGGTAAGTTTTATAGACACGACACTTTTATGTGTGGCTAAAAGTTAGTTTTATTGGACACGCTAATATGCGTGGCCGTAGTGTAAGTTTTATAGACACACCAGTTCGAATTATGAGATAGATGGGCATTAACCGGGGCTCATGCCCTCAAGTCCACAAGATAATTTACATCTTACATATATTAATTTTGGGCTAGTCCATGGAAACTTAGTCCTCTGATGGACTTATAGACATGTTGTCACGTTATGATTGACGGAGTTATGGATGATGGCCTAAACCAGGCTCAACCCCCACGGAGAAACTTATTAGTCAATAAATTTCTTTTAAAATTAGTCTACTCTTCTTCTTTTTATGAACATCTAAGCTGAAGTGGAGCATACAAATGTGCATCTTTATAAAAACTTCCATTACAAAGAAAAACGCATCACTATATTTAAACTATTGATTCAAAATAAATTTCATATTTTATTAATAGACGAGGTTTCTTACAAGGTATAATCCCACTTAATCATAAGAAACTGAAAAATAAATAAAAACCGATCGTAAACATAAGAATGCCAACAATGAAAAAATATCCAAAATAAGGTATAAACTCGATGTTTACAAAATCCGAACATGTTCAAGTGCCATCCCAAGCCCCGTAAATCATCAGAACATGTACTTCTAAAGATTAAAATTATCAAGTTCTAGGTGTTTAGCAGTGTAGACATATTCAGACCTTTGAATCAATATCTAGATGACTGTTGTCGCAGTGGGATGCCGACCGAAAAAATTGATGCAAAACTAAATTTTGTACCCAAAATTTAGTTCCAGAGTCGGACTTGTAAATTTGTAAAGCGAAATTGTAAGCAAGAAGATGTTCAAAGCCATCTTGCATAGGTTGTATTCAAGGTTGCACCATCTTTCCTTACACCTAGTCAGTGTTGCACCACAATGGTGCAGAATCTTGCAATCCTTCCCCGCATACATGCATTTCTTGCAGCACCACAACCTGAGCCACTATCCATTCATTTCAGTGCTTCAACTGCAATCTGTCCAATTCATCCAGCTCACTGCACACCACCATTCTAGCTCAAGCCATCTGAACTGCAAACAATCACCAGCTGCATCTTATCTTCTTTCTTGTATCAGTATACATCCTTTGACTGCAACATAAACTCCTATACCACTGCTGCCACACCATCAAACTGACAACAACCACCATTCCACCTGAGCTGTAACTTCAACGCTTATGTTCCTCCAAGCATCAACTCCAACTGCTCCCCTATAATCTAACTCATCACCCAACAACAACATCTTCAATAAACTCAGTGCAATCTTCAACGACCTCACTGTAAAAAAATGCCACCAGTTCAAGATACTCAACAACAACTGCATTCTTGAGATAACTTGGATGTCTTTATCTCTAATCTCTTCATATAGTGCTCGAAGCCCCTGAAATTAGTCTGTACAGAATCATCATGAATGCACTAGGCAGTCCACTATAGAAGAGTTTTCACGAACATGTATCAACAAATTGGGAGTAAATAAATTAAAAAAGAGGAGTGCAAAATATGAGTTTGATTCTCCATCTCCACTAATTCAACATGAAGGATTCAAATTATTATTACTACAATAAGACCCAGCTTTGGAAAAACTACAGTGAGCAGGGTACTGGGATGCTAATAACCGTGTCTCCATAAAATGGAGCAGTAAATGATTAATAGAAGACGTAAAATGTGCCAAGCTGAACAACTAACTTTAGGATCTAGTTCTAATATTTGACAAGGACAAGCGTGAACTTTATTGTCTAGTTCCAAATGCATTATGTATTGAGCTGCAGTGATATCAGTGGGGGAGATGCTTAAAATAAAATTATATGGCTGGAGTGGGAGTTGGAAGAATTTAAGACTCGACACTTGGGTGTGATTAGGGTTTGAAAGTATAATTTCCACTTTACTGGTGTGTTTAAACCAAAAGCTATTGAAAATTAATCTAATTTCCATTTCCATTCTACTAGGGTGGGTGTTTAGACCAATAATTACAGAAAACCTAGGCCATTATATAGTATGCAAACAAATAGCATGTACGTAGTGTGTCCTTATTTTCTAGTTTCTCCAAAGTACCGTACTGGACACGACACTGAGAAAGGCTTCAATGCAAGATTTTGAACTACCTTTTGGATCAAAAACTATAACCCAGTCATAACCACCAACTGTGAATCTATCACTAATCATAGATTTACCAACTCCCATTCCATTTGCTAGAGAATATCCTTTTATCTTAAACTCATGGAAACCTTTCACAGTCTCATAAACCCACTGCGACGCCAACGGTGATTCTAATGGCGACAATGACATCTCCTGATTAGTAGTATTAGACCCCAAGTACTCTGACCATGAATATACGCATATCTGATAACCGAGTAATTCAAGAACCTGCAAATAAAATTATAAGAGGAAGTGGAAGAATTTTAGCACGGATACATTTACAAACTCATTATGAAAGCAAAATACAGGACAGGAAACACGCATAGCATCATAATACTCACAATCAACAATTGAAGCTTGAACTCTAATGCTCCAGCCATATCACTGGGATGAACTAAAAACAGGCGAAGTAAAGATGCAATAACAACCACGCAATGCATATCTAAAGAATACAACTTAGTACAATTCCTGTATCGCACCAATTCACTACTGCTAATTTGTAGCTTCATAAACAACTTCTACACAGCATCCCCAGCATAACTCAAACCCAGTAGCAGTTTCATCTCGAACCTGTCACTGCCAAAACCCTATGTCCTAGCATACATCTACTTGTGGTTCAAACCATCTTTGTACTGTTATTACCATCACTTCCCTATAACTCTCCTAGCATTCAGTCACAGCCCATAGCAAACTCTAGCACTCAACTGCAACATTTAATAGCTCCACCGACTTCAGCTATATGGTACCATCTCTTCCAATTATTCAATGCAAAGCCCTTAGTGGCAACTCCTCCTCGCACAAGTTCTGTAGAATCAAGAACCTGTGATAAAATTCAAACTCATGAAGTGAAAACTACATAGAATCAAGTATTACCTTTTTTGAAAATTTTATAATGAACTAAAATGTTCCTTGAAATTGCATCAAATGAAATCAAAGTATTTATACTTCCGGTTTGGATGCAAAAAAGAGAAAAACTCCACCATGGTGTGGCAAAGTATTCAGATAGTGTTCATATTTAGATTCTGGATTGTAGGAGATGAGAGAAGTATTTGTACTTGGAATGACAACTAGATTCAAGGAAGACAGTCACGTCCTTCACCAGATATGATGGTGGATGAAGCAATAAATTATAATCAAGTCACTGACCTGATAAACAAAGAAACAATATCATTACCATCTTGAGGAAGAGAGTTATTTTTAGATAAGATATTTCAGCATAAGAAAATCCATGTTAAGAGGCATCAATGCAAGTAACATTAAAATTATTTCACCGATTGCTGCAAATACTGGTGAAAAAGCCTGAGAATGTTTGTTGGAGACGTGTTTGATGTTTTCTGTGATAACGAAATTGACATGCAATAAAAAAACCGTGTTACAAGACAATCCTGTATCAAATGCCAAACAAAAGATATTGAAAGTAGATGTACCTAAAGCAGAAGAGGTATTTATACGAGTACTTGGTAAGTTGAGTGGCGGACTACAACTTTGCTCCAAATTTTTACCCCTGTGGCGAATGGTAGATTATATATGCCTTTGCCAACCCCCCATGATTGCAAAACAATAAAACCGACTCTTTTAATCAACATTATACGCCACTCATTTACATGAAAAACAAACAATTATAGGTTTAATACAAAGAACTGAAGATAATGATCAGTACATTAATCAAATCTTCACAATTAACTATGAAACACAACATTCACCCATTTCTCACACCAATTAATCCCAAATTCCCTCAAATTTTCACCACAAACGATCATTTCCTTAATATAATATGATAGCAGCATAAAGATATATGTTTTTTTAGTGCAGAAACTTAAAACTACCATATTAACGTGTTAATGAAAACATTGCTTGATCAAAGGAAGAAGTTAAAGCTAGGGTTTTAACTGAAAAAAGAAACCCCATGGATTTTTTTTTATAAGGATGCGTTAAATATAAAGAGATGAGGGGAAGATACTTACAGACGATTGAAGAAGAAGAAGAGATATTTGATGTTCTGGAGAAGAACCAAGCTCTGAACGGAGATATCGTATCAGTTCTACAAACCGAAAGAAATAAAACCTCACTTAATCTTCTTGGACACACAACATTTTGATATATGCGTTTAAGCTCAATGGAATACAGTCAAAAAAAAATGATCTAGTTTTAACTAAATCATGAAGATTTCAACTCAGTAGCAACCTTACCAAACTAACAAAAACGCATCAAGATATCATAATCTTCAAAATAAAAGATATAAAAGAGAAGAAAAGCTTAAACCCATACATCTATTGTACCACCATTAACTTTTTTCACACAACTGAATTTAGGGCGGAAGAAGAAAAAAACCTTTCTCAGACAATAGACAACAAACTATTATGAAAGCCCGATAATTGGTTCTAGTCAATTGAGAAAAATTAAAACCCAAGACCTTTTTTTTAAACAACAAATTGTAGTATCAAAAATAAAAAACCCTAATACTAAAACTTCAGAAACAAGTTAAGGGTTCGAAGAAATCACCTTAACAAAAAATCCTCTTTTGGGAGTGTTTGTGGGAGAAAACTACTTCTGCAAGTTTAGGTAATTTTGGGTGTGTGTGGATGAGAAGTGAATTTAAACATTCAACAAATGTGCTGCACGATGAGCACTTTTAATTCGAGAGATAATCTGTACAATTCTGGCATAAACCGAAGACACGGCCGTTCCAGATTTGTTTCGGTCACAGGTGAAGGATGTGAGGTTGATCTTAGGGAGGGAAGCGAAGAAGGTGTTGAGAGTATGAAGGTGAAGGCTATTAGATGACTTGTTAACAGAAGGTTGATCAGGCTAGCAAATATTGCAGGCAGGCTCTGGGTGTTGAATACGATGGTATTAACACTTGGTTTTCTGTGTTCTGTTGGAAATAGGGAGGAGAACCTATTTATACAAGTTGATAGAGGAAGTGGAGTTGTGTGTTAGTGTCACACGGTTGCTTGCCCACTTCTCCTATCATCGCTAACCGCCCATGTTTCCCTGACACGATCTTGTGATGGCGTGTTGCACGCTGCACGCTGTAAACCGCCAGACCAATACCCCAGTTTGTATCCCCCAGTTTTGACGTGATTAATGTCTCGAGTGTGTGGATCGTGGGACCCACATAAAATAATGCAAGGTGAATCGTGAACTTGGTATAACATCGCATGCAGCCATCTTCAGGTGACCGTTTGGAGGATGTATAGACAGTCCATGCCTTGGTCGGTCACCCTGTGAAGAAGAGTGACGGATGGTGATCATGGTGATACCTTGTTTGCTAGTTGATTCGCACCCTAAGTCATTCGTCCAAGCTTGCAAAGTTGGACGGACGATATGACTTGCAACCCTACTTGCGATCGTTGGATGGGAGGCGCGCATGATGCCTCTTTCAACCAAAACGTTTGCATGCTAAGGGAGTTTCTATGGAGGAACCGATTGGCCCTGCATGGAGGTGGTACAATGGTGTTCACGCCCATGCCTGCTTGACTTGGAAAGATTTGATCTAAGCCACTCGATTTAGGTGGCAAAGACGAGTGGTCGAGATTAGAACTTATGGAGGGGCCGTGACATGAAGTCGAGATTAGAACTTATGGAGGGGTCGAGATTAGAACTTATGGGCACGCGTATCGAGGAACTTGACCACTGCCGGTCTTGGCCGATCAGCTAGGCGTGAAGTCGGGCCCACGATGGTCATGCTAGTATGCTCGGTTCCCTCTAAGTCTCCATCTTTGCCTTCCATCCAAGCCTGCGAAGATGAACGCTCGAGATGTTTCTGCGACATATGCGCCGCAAACCCTAATTAGGGTTTCGGACCGGCCACTTTGGGTGATCGGTCTTAGGTTGCATGCGCCTCCTTTGGGAAGACCGACCATGTATGCAACATCTTGGGCCAACAGTGAGCATGTACATGCTTGCTCTATGACCCTGGGTGCAATCTAAGCCATCCAACTATGCCTGCGAAGTTAGATGGTCGTGATCGTTTTGGATCTTCTCAACATGCATAAGGCGTTAACCTAGCCTTGTTTGGGCAATTTTTTCTTGTACCACGGCTTTCCTATGAGGGAGTTGGTCATGTAGGTAGAAAGTGGGTCCGCCAATGGTGTATCGTCACTTCACTACTTGTTTTAGGGTATAATATAAGCCGTCCAACTATGCCTGCGAAGTTGGACGTTCACGATTAAAAGGAACCCTAGCCGTGCGTCATGCTCACTTTGAGCGCACGTTTTGGAAGGACCAACTGTAGTTGGTCTTGACCGTTCGGTCATGCATAAAGGTGGGTCCGAGGTGATCATGGTAGCATGCTCAGGACCCCCTGAATCTATATCTACACCCTCCATCTATGCCTGCGAAGTTGGACGGATGAGATATATTTTTGGGTTTGTTTTCAGCAGGTGAGACTAACATGGGTAGTCTTGCATGCGTTCAACGGGGCTAATATAACCCGCCGTCAGGTAGCCTACGGGTGTTTGCATGTCGAACACAAGGCTTTAATTAAAGCATTAATAGTAATGCTGCAAACCTACATAAAATCGGGATGGTTGCTAAATGCTCCGCTCTGGGTAGGTTTTAATTCTCAGGGATGGTTGCACATGCTCCAACGAATTATCATGGCGAGAAATATTCATCACCTGAAGGCTTTATCCTTTGCAGGATGTCAGCTTACAAAAATTGGCTTTTTACAATTTTATCCTTTAAATAGAAATCCACCATCAACATTAAGTCCCCTGCCTAGCATGCAATGGTTACACTATTGTATGGTAGGCATGAGATGGTGACAGTTTGCACAAAAATAACTAAGGCTAGGGTAAACGTACTTTTACCACATGGGGAGGGTGCTCGTGCCGAATGCCATGTAGCGCTGGTGTATTTGTTCCCCCTCAATGAATTTTTCTCCGATTTCAGCTAGGTTTCTGAAGCTAGCGCGACTTGGTTGGCGTTGATCCCTTTCCGGCCGGACGTACTCCGAGATAGCTGCTTCTAGGGTTTCCCTTGGCATGTATATATACGCATGCACAGGAATCCTCTTCTACATCTTGGGATAGAATTTCTTCTCTGCAGAGTTCCATCATGTCAGGCAACAGAAAGTCGTCTTCTTCATATCACCCAGGTTCGTCTGTCAAGCGTACCCACTCTGCATTTCAGTGCGCTTCTGAAAATCGTGACAATCCTCCAGCTCGTGTGCATAGAGTTAAGAGGATCATACCAGTTTGTTCTTTTTCCTTTTCTTTTACGAGTAGTCACCCTTATTTCCTGATCAGGTGAATAATCTCCTCTTTTGCAGAGATGTCCACCTGGAACATGTGTAACAGTCATTGATGACGATGACTTGGATAGTCCACTTTCTTCGAATTCAGCTACACCTTCACCGGACGACCTCGAGAATGATGATCTGGGTATTTCATCCTATGAATACCCCAATGCCGGCCTTTCGTTCGATATTGGTATGAAATGCTTGTCTTCCAACTACAAGACTGTCGGTGGTTTTTTAGTACGAAAGGAGTTTGTCTCCATGTACACAAAGATATGGAGAAAGTATGGCCATATCGCGACCAGGAACGTAATTCGGCATTTCTCGTCTGCTTTGGTTACTGTGGTGAACTGCTTGCTTCCCATGATTGCTGAGATGGAAGGTGTCTCTATCCGCAAGGTAGCTGAATCAAATCTCTAGAAGTGGGAAAACATGCTCTCTACCTGTGAGGCCATGGAGTTCAACGTGAGTTGGCTGCGACAGCGTCTTGACATCATCAAGGTCGATCGAGCTAGTATCCTGGCGAACGTAGTCCCTACTGCGAAGGCTATCTTGGAGGAAGAGAAGGCTCTGGCTGCTGAGTCAGAGAAGGTGGAGCAGGCGATCCAAAGCTTGAAGGCCCGAAAAGAGAGGTACCAGACGAGGTTGAAGATGATGCTTTCCAGGGATTACAACCTGTTGGACGACCTCTTCTGAGCTGTGTTGAGAGATTTCCTTCCCTCTCTTTTTCTTTTGCACACCGTTGAGAGATGCGAGATTTTTTTTTTTTTTTTTTGTGTAGATGGATGGAGAAAAATTCATTAATTTTTTCTAAATAAATTAACAAGTTAGACATGAAACGAGAATGCATGTATTGTCATGTCATGGGACAAGTACGGGACAATGATCAGGAGTGATATGTCTTGAGCCATTTTCCATTGACGACTGCTTCCAACTTGCCTCCATCCACCTTAATGATTTTGTAGTATCCAGTGTTGTAAGCCTTGGTAATCACGTAAGGTCCTTCCCATTTTGGAGAGAACTTTGGTGCAGACATGTCTTGTTGGATGTGTTTGGCTGTCTTCAAAACTAGGTCTCCCACTTTAAAACTTCGTGGCCTTACAGATTTTTCATACGCCCTGGAGACTCTATTTCTGTACACTTGAGCGCGTTCCCCTGCCTTGCTTCTTCTGTAGTCTAGAGTATCGAGCTCAGCGATCCTGCAGTTAGACGCCTCAGTTTCATTCCAGTGGACTCCACTTGCTGCTGCAATCCTGGATGATGGGATTTTGATCTCTGCCGGGAGGACAGCATCAGCCCCGTAAACGAGTGAGTATGGAGAAACTCCAATGGAGCTCCTAGGTGCCGTTCGGTATGCCCATAGTGCCATCGGTAGTTGTTCATGCCACTCTTTGGGATTGTCATGTATTGTCCGACTGAGAATCCGGATTAATGTTTTGTTGGTGATCTTAGCCTGCCCATTCCCTTGAGGGTAGTAGATGGTGGAAAATACTTGTTTAATTCCATATCCTTCAAGCAACTCTCGTACTTGCTTGTTGGCGAAGGGAGTGCCGTTATCGGTAATGATATGTTTAGGTACTCCAAAGCGGCAGATGATATGCTCTTTAATGAACGCTGCAATCATTGCTCATGTAGTTCCACGCAGAGGAATAGCTTCGACCTATTTTGTGAAGTATTCAGTTGCGGTTATAATATATTCATGCTGCTTTGATGATGGCAGGTTGATCTTTCCAACAATATCAAGTCCCCAGCTATAGAATGGCAGCGGGCTACTTATCGAATGTAGAGGAGTGGATGGTGCATGGACGAGGTTCCCGTGAATCTGGCATTTGTGGCATCTTTGAACGAAGGCAGCTACATCATCTTCCATGGACGGACAGTAACATTTCTCGTGTATCTGGAGAAACAATTTCTTCTTTCCTTGATGTTCTCTTTCATGCATCTCTTTCAATATTGTTAAGATTCCCCTTCCATCCAGGCACCGTAGCAGATCACCTCCAAAGATTTTCCGGTACAAAATCCCCTCGTGGAACATGAAACGCCTCGCTCTCTGTTTCATTCTGACTGCCTCTTTTGGGTTAGCAGGAACTGTGCCATCATGAAGGTAGTTAACATATGGTTACCTCCAATCCCCGGTGTGATTTATGTTGAGTACCTCTAGTTGATGAGGTGGTGCCTGGCAGTTTGAGCAAGACTGTTGGAGCGCTCGAGACTGTGTCTCCATTTCTGGACAGTAATAGCCTAAACGTTGGAGGCGTCGATAGAGTGTCACCACCAATGTTTGTCCACAAATCTCGCTGTGGACACGGTCAAGTTGCATCTGTGCTTCTTCCTCTCCGAGACATCTTGATAAGGAACTATCCGGGTTTCGGTGGTATAACACGCCGTGGAGCATAAAGAAGTTTTGTAAGACTTTAAGGCTGACCTTTTCTTGAGAAAGTGAACTGCTAAGCTCCTGAACGATCATAGTTCGCCAGTCACAGGTTTCAGCATCCTTGCATTGTGAGAGCCATGTTGATTCCACTGTCCTTCTTTTCACCGTCAGGGTTTCTTCTATGCCTTCGAACTGCAATTTAGAAGCTAATGTTGCCAGGTAATCAGCATGCCTGTTGTTGTTGCGGCTGACATGAGTTATGGTTGCGTCAGTGAAGTAGTTCAGCAGTCTCTGAGCTTCAGACCGGTACGAAGCTAGAGTTATCTCTTTTAGTGAATACACCCCGTTCATCTGATTAACCAATAATTTGGAATCGCCTCTTATTTCCAAACGTGTGGCTCCCGCCTGCTTGGCTAATAGCAGCCCTATAAGGAAGGATTCATACTCCGCTGAGGTGTTAGTGCATTGAAAATCTAACTTGAAGGAGTGTGAAAAGACTTCTCCAGTTGGAGATACTAGGACTATGCCTGCTCCTCCAGTGTTGTTGGTGGGAGTAGCGGATCCGTCAAAATATAACAGCCTAGCTTCCTCTTCGACAACAGAGATGTCTGGAAACTCTCCAGGCAGGTCTTCATGCAATGCTGTGGTACCTTCTCCAGGGAAAGCTGCTAGTAAATCCGCGACAGCCTAACCCTTAACAGCTTTGGGCGGAGTACACGTTATGTCTAGCTCTGACATTTGGAGGAGCCACTTGGCAGGCCTTCCCATTAGAACTGGTTTTGACAGTAAGAACTTCGTAGGGTCTGATTTGGATATGAGCGTTACCTTGTTGGATAGTAGGTAATGCCTGAACTTCTGTATGGAATGTATCAATGCTAGGCATGCTTTCTATGCTCTCGGGTATCTGAGTTCAGCGTCCCTCAATATTCGACTGAAGTAGTATATAGGACGTTCGACTCCCTCATTATCCTCTTGAACTAACAAGGCTCCAACGGCAGTGTCACTGAAGGCGGTGTAGAGATATAACGGTCTCCCTTGAACATGAGACTTCATGATGGCTGGAGACGACAATATGTGCTGAATTTTCCGAAACGCTTCTTGTTGGACGCTGGTCCAGTTAAAATCCGCTCCTTTCTTCATCAGGGGGGTGAAGGAAGCAACGAGTTGAGCCAGACCAGGTATAAAACGTCGAATGTAATTCACCTTTCCCATAAAACTTTGCAGTTCCTTCACGGTTCGAGGTGGTGGCATAGTGAGGATGGCTTGAGCCTTAGATGGGTCCACCTTGATTCTCTCAGCAGTCACTTGGAATCCCAGAAACTTTCCAGAGGAGACACCAAAGGCACATTTCAAAGGATTCATCCTCAACTTGTACTCACGGCACCTCTCGAATACTTGTCGCAAGACTCCTGTGTGTTCTGTCCGGGCTTTCGATTTGACTACTATGTCATCTATGTAATCTTCAACTTGTTTATGCATCATGTCGTGAAAAATTACTGTCATGGCACGTTGATATGTCGCGCCGACATTATTCAAACCGAAAGGCATAACTGTATAGTAAACATTTCCGAGAGGGGTTCGAAAAGCAGTCTTACTTGCATCATGCTCGTACATCCTTATCTGGTTGTAGCCGCTATATCCATCCATGAAGGAGAACATGCCATGCCCGCTCGTGGCGTCTACCAACATGTCGATGTTAGGTAGAGGAAAGTCGTCCTTTGGGCAGCACTTGTTTAAATCTCTGAAATCTACACAACATCGGATCTGCCCATTCTTTTTCTTTACTGGGACTACGTTAACCAGCCAGGTTGGATGGTGGATGGGCTTGATGAAGCCGGCAGTTAGAAATTTCTGGGTTTCAGATTTAATCTGATCTTCCACCTCATGTCTGAATTGTCTTGGAGACTGTTTGATAGGCTTGGATCCAGGCTTGATGTGTAGGTGATGAGTAACCAACTTTTCATCCAGACCAGGCATTTCATCGTACGTCCAGGCGAATATATCTTGGTATTCTTTGAGTAGTTGCACAAGATTCGCCCGCTCCTCCGTGGACAGAGTGGAACTAATGGAAATGGGCCTGGGAGACTCTTCACTGCCGATGTTAATAGTTTCAAGTTCGTCAGTTGTAGAGGTGGTACCATCTTGCAGCTGTCTGGGGACGTCCAACACCTCTTCTTGTGGGTCTCCGTTTTGACAACATTCTATTAGGCGGAGAGACCGAGCATCAGTCTCTCCTGCTAATTTCTAATAGCGGTGGCGGTAGACAGTCTTTCCTTTCTGATCTTGAGTTGCCACAAAGGTTCGTCCTCTCTTGGTAACGTGGTTTCCCGCCCCGCTGGATGAAGGAGAGTTCCTCATCAGCTGGGATGCATCATGTCTGAGTTTTAATGACGCAAGCCGATCCTCCTCCTGAATTGACGCCCACGTGGGAAGTGGGGTATAATGTACTTCGCCTGGATCTTCCTGCATAGCTTCCTTCGGTTTGAACAATTCTACTCCGCATATGGGTGCGTATGGAGACAACGATGCAGGTATACGAATGACTTATTTGTTCAACGTAGTCTTCAGGCACTGGTGATAGGTTGAAGCAACAATCCTATTCTCGTGGAGCCATGGCCTACCCAGTATCATGTGGTAGTATGGTTCTTTCTCTATGACTTCGAATTTCACATTTGATTGAACAGGACCTACGGATAAGTTCAGATTGACATACCCATATGTGTTGGTTTGGTTCCCTTCAAAGTCCGTCATTGTGGTAGACCGCCGCACAATCTTGTTTGGGCGAACCTTAGCCTCCTTGAGTGTATTGAGGGTAATCACATTTGAGGATGCTCCTGTGTCGATGAGGGCCCGTCTGAATTCTGAATCTTTGATGCATGCGGTTACATGTAGGGACCGATTGTGGCCCTCTTCTGCCATCATGTCTTCCTCTGTAAAAGTAACATTGTTTATCGATGCCTCCATCGCGCTTGAAACTTCTGGGCGCAAGGGAGTTAATTGTACATCCGAGGCTATCCGGTTGACGACTGCAAACGTCTCTGTTCGCTGCTCTTTTGAGAGATGCATGAGATCACATAAACTTTCTACTAAAGAAGCGGCTTCCTGATCCACAGGTCTTTGGCCTGTAGTGAAACTGTTGATTTGGGGGCGTTCAGCCCCAGTGTCGGGACCTCCATGACAGGGCCGCCCATCTCTGACGTCATCTTGATGAGGAGATCGAGTATGTTGTTGATCGCTTCTTTGATCAGGTTCATGTTTCTCGTGTGAACCTCCTGTACTCGTGCCAACTCGATCAACGTCGGGATTCTTCCAGCCAGACCATTAGGTGTGCCGTCGGAGGGAACTTGATCATGACCTGAGGCTGTCGAGGTATTCCTAAGACCGACCATCTTGAAATCAACTAAATAGGGTTAGGTATCGAAGAAATTGACTTCACAACCGAGAGATTAACCTCCCACTGTGGTCGCCAATTGTTTGTGGGAGAAAACTACTTTTGCAGGTTTAGGTAATTTTGGGTGTGTGTGGATGAGAAGTGAATTTAAACCTTCAACAAATGTGCTGCACGATGAGAACTTTTGATTCGAGAGATAATCTGTACAATTCTGGCCTAAACCGAAGACACGGCCGTTCCAGATTTGTTTCGGTCACAGGTGAAGGATGTGAGGTTGATCTTAGGGAGGGAAGCGAAGAAGGTGTTGAGATTATGAAGGTGAAGGCTATTTGATGACTTGTTAACAGAAGGTTGAACAGGCTAGCAAATATTGCAGGCATGCTCTGGGTGTTGAATACGATGGTATTAACACTTGGTTTTCTGTGTTCTGTTGGAAATAGGGAGGAGAACCTATTTATACAAGTCGATAAGCCTTCATCACATCTCTCGTGGGAAAGTGGATGAAGTGGAGTGATGGAGGAAGTGGAGTTGTGTGTTAGTGTCACACGGTTGCTTGCCAACTTCTCCTATCATCGCTAACCGCCCATGTTTCCCTGACACGATCTTGTGATGGCGTGTTGCACGCTGCACGATGTAAACCGCCAGACCAATACCCCAGTTTGTATCCCCCAGTTGTGATGTGATTAATGTCTCGAGTGTGTGGATCGTGGGACCCATAGAAAATAGTTCAGGGTGAATCGTGAACTTGGTATAACATCGCATGCATCCATCTTCAGGTGACCGTTTGGAGTCTGTATAGACAGGCCATGCCTTGGTCGGTCACCCTGTGAAGAAGAGTGACGGATGGTGATACCTTGTTTGCTGGTTGATTCGCACCCTAAGTCATTCATCCAAGCTTGCAAAGTTGGACGGACGGGATGACTTGCAACCCTACTTGCGATCGTTGGATAGGAGGCGCGCATGCTGCCTCTTTCAACCCAAACGTTTGCATGCTAAGGGAGTTTCTATGGAGGAACCGATTGGCCATGCATGGAGGTGGTACAATGGTGTTCATTCCCATGCCTGCTTGACTTGCAAAGATTTGATCTAAGCCACTCGATTTAGGTGGCAAAGACGAGTGGTCGAGATTTGAACTTATGGAGGGGCCGTGACATGCCACCTTTGAGCATGCTTATCGAGGAATTTGACCACTGCCGGTCTTGGCCGATCATCTAGGCGTGAATTCGGGCCCACAGTGGTCATGCTAGCATGCTCGGTTCCCTATAAGTCTCCATCTTTGCCTTCCATCCAAGCCTGCGAAGATGGACGCTCGAGATGTTTCTGCGACATATGCGCCGCAAACCCTAATTAGGGTTTCGGACCGGCCACTTTGGGTGATCGGTCTTGGGTTGCGTGCGCCTCCTTTGGGAAGACCGACCATGTATGCAACATCTTGGGCCGACAGTGAGCATGTACATGCTTGCTCTATGACCCTGGGTGCAATATAAGCCATCCAACTATGCCTGCGAAGCTGGTTGGTCGTGATCGTTTTGGATCTTATCAACCTGCATAAGGCGTTAACCTAGCCTTGTTTGGGCAATCATTTCTTGTACCACGGCTTGCCTATGAGGGAGTCGGTCATGTAGGTAGAAACTGGGTCCGCCAATGGTGTATCATCACCTCACTACTTGTTTTAGGGTATAATATAAGCCGTCCAACTATGCCTGCGAAGTTGGACGTTCACGATTAAAAGGAACCCTAGCCGTGCGTCATGCTCACTTTGAGCGCACGTTTTGGAAGGACCAACTGTAGTTGGTCTTGACCGTTCGGTCATGCATAAAGGTGGGTCCGAGGTGATCATGGTAGCATGCTCAGGACCCCTTGAATCTATATCTACACCCTCCATATATGCCTGCGAAGTTGGACGGATGAGATCTATTTTTGGGTTTGTTTTCAGCAGGTGAGACTAACATGGGTAGTCTTGCATGCGTTCAATGGGGCTAATATAACCCGCCGTCAGGTAGCCTACGGGTGTTTGCATGTCGAACACAAGGCTTTAATTAAAGCATTAATAGTAATGCTGCAAACCTACATAAAATCGGGATGGTTGCTACATGCTCCGCTCTGGGTAGGTTTTAATTCTCAGGGATGGTTGCACATGCTCCAACGAATTATCATGGCGAGAAATATTCATCACTTGAAGGCTTTATCCTTTGCAGGACGTCAGCTTACAAAAAATTGGCTTTTTACAATTTTAGCCTTTAAATAGAAGTCCACCATCAACAGGGAGACAATGAAAACTATTGTGTTGAAGGCCTCTTTTATACGCAAAATCATTCAAGTTTTGAGAGGTCTGGAACCAAATTTGGAAGCGGGACATGAAAATAGAGAGGAAATTTTCGAGCTCAATTAGTTGAATTTTGGGATAGAAAAGTTTCTGTTATTAAGACCCAATTTTGCGTTTTTGAAATTTGGTGTGGGAGGGGGAATATTTGGAGCTTGTTATGGGATCAAAATTAGTGTAAATCTGAGAGCGGGAGATGAAAAAAAAATGGAGGGATTTTTAGTCGCGATCCGATAAATATTCTAAGAGAAAGTTTCCCTTATTCAAACCCTGATTTTCAGGTTACGAAGCATTGATAAAATCAAATCAGATTTAGGAGAGATTTATTCGTGGCAAGTCAAGAACCATAGATGGAACCAGATCATTTGCCAAATAACACACGACACCCTTAACGGTCCAGTACTGTTGAAATTTTATTTTGGCCAACGTCAGTTTGGCTAACACGAGTTATAAATAAATGAATGTCCGGTAGATGAATAACCCCCACAAATAAGTAATTTTGGTGGTGCCCGATTTGGACAATTAGGCAAAACAAATAACCTCACTAAATGCATTAACAAAGACTAGTGATGGGATGTATAGAAATAAAATATTTGTCAAATCTATCCATAGTTATATCACACACACAGTATATTATCATGTTTGCGAATGACAGTTTTTTGCACTAAATGATGACTCCAACTATTTTCATGTTATAATAACAAGATTTTTATCTAGCATCGAAGAGATGCTATAGAAATATGTATAATTTAAAAATAAAATAAAATAATAAATAAATGTGTAACTAATATGCATATCTTCATCTTCTATTAAGATCACATAAAATGCATATTTTCACCTCAACTAAAATTTAAACGTGCATTTATTATCTTTTCGGTATTGGATGTAATATATATGACTAGTAGAGTTAAGTATAAATTTCTAGTAAAAATGAGTAAACTTGATTTTTATTTTGTGGATAATTAGTGAAAGTGAGTACGATTTATGGTAATTTAGTAAAATTGGATGCAATTAGTGGACAACAAGTAGAGTTGAGTATGATCTAGTAAACTGAGTAAATTTGAATATAATTTGTGGATAACTGGTAAAATTGAGTATGATCTAGTAAAATTGAGTAAACTTTGTTAGAATTTGTGGATAATTAGTGAAAACGAGTATGATCTAGTGAAATTGAGTAAAATTGGACAAAATTTGACACTATTGGGGAATAATTGTTGAAAGTTATTCCGATCTAGTGAGATGACTAAAGTTGGATAATTGGTGATAGTGATTATGATCTAGTGAAATGAAATAAAATTGGATTCAATTGGTGGATACCTACTAGTAGAGTTGAGCATGATCTAGTATTATTGAGTAAACTTGGAAGTAACTTTAGGATAACTAGGGAAAGTGAGTATGATTTAGTGATATCGAGTAAAATTAGACTCGGTTTAATATAATATAGGTGAATAATTGCCGAAGTAATTATGATTTAGTGAGATTAAAAAAAAATGGACTTAATTATTGAAAATGAGTATGATATGGTGAAATTGAGTAAAATTGGATGCAATTGGTTGATCATCGGTGAAAGTGAATATGACCTAGTGAAATTGAGTAAAACTGAATTCAATTGGATGCAATTAGTGTATAACTAGTATTGTTGAGTATGATCTAGTAAATTTGAGTAAGCTTGAATAGAATTTTTGGATAATTGGTACAATTGAGTATGATCTAGTAAAATTGAGTAAACTTGGATAGAATTTGTGGATAATTAGTAAAAACGATTATGGTCTAGCGAAATTGAGTAAAATTGGACAAAATTTGACACTATTGGTGAATAATTGTTGAAAGTGATTCTGATCTAGTGAGATTAATTGGATGTAATTGGTGGATAATTGGTGAAAGTGATTATGATCTAGTGAAATGGAATAAAATAAATTGGATTCAATTGGTGGATAACTAGTAGAGTTGAGCATGATCTAGTAAAATTGAGTAAACTTGGAAGTAACTAATTTAGGATATCTTGGGCAAGTGAGTATGATCTATTGATATTGAGAAAATTAGACTCGGTTTAATATAATAAGTGAATAATTACTGAAGTAATTATGATGAAAAAAACAAACAAATTGGACTCAATTATTGGAAATGAGTATGATATAGTGAAACTGAGTAAAATTAGATATAGTTGGTTGATCATCGGTGAAAGTGAATATGACCCTAGTGAAATTGTGAAAAACTGAATTCAATTGGATGCAATTGGTGTATAACTAGTATAGTTGAGTATGATCTAGTAAATTTTAGTAAACTTGGATGTAATATTTAAGATACTTAGTGAAAGGGAGATGGTACCAAGTACACCACCAAATTTTTTTGTTCGAAAACCTGTATGGACAAAACCTAACACAATCGTCAGTAAATCGAAATTAAAGATCCTTGAACAATTCAGTTGCGGTCGTGCTCCTTGCATCTGTTGAACCTCGTAAAGCTATACGAAATTGATTCTGTTAGCTGACGTCCTCTACAGCCTAAGAGTTGCTTCAACCTAAGTGAAGACTTTTGGTACCAATCTAATTCTAACAAACAACCTATTTGATTTACCTTCTGATATTTTGATCTATGTGTGGTAATTTGTTTGCAATACACATAGTCCATCAAACCTCACGAATTTGGAAAACTTACACTTAGTTAGCTGAGAAGCCTGGATTACTAACCACCTCTCAATAAGAATCCAAACAAATCGAAGAAGAGTTTACATATCTGTCTTGAGGAATCACAAAGTTTGACACGAAGAGAACTTTGTGATTTCCATCTATTTCGTTCCTGATCCGAGATAAAAAGAACCTCGATGATAAATAAGAACAAGATCATGATATATGAACTATCAGGTTAAAGATAATCAAACCTAATTTTAGGAATCCCAAAATAAAGTTTTTAAGTCGCAACCTAATTATGTTTTTCAAAAGAAACTTAGGTTCATAGAGGACGACTCTAGCAAGCAACTAGGACACAGAAGTGCCAGGAATTAAGAACCATGTTGTACGAGTCTCTCTATTTATAGACTTAGAAGACTCTAGGCAGCTTTGAATTCAATCAAACACTTTCTCGCTATAGATTAAATTCATATTAAGAAATGAAATTCTTAGCAGGAATTCATGTAATCATATGATTTTTTTTTATTTTTTTTTGAAATTACCCACAAAAATATACACTATGCACCATAGTGTTAGAATCGTTTACAACGAATCTGTATCAGTATGACAACTCGAATTTAAAATATCTACCTGTTTGTAGGTGAAAATGGTTTCTGTTGATTTCGGTAATTTCGGGTGTACGGGTGAGAAACAATTTAAACCCTAAACAATGTACTGAAAGGGAGTACTTTAGATTCGAGAGATCAATCCGTAGAAATCCAACTTAAACCAAGAAATGGCCGCTTCGGACTTGCTTCGGTCACAAAGTGGAGGAGAATGGGTTGGTTTTGGGGAGGGAAGCAAGGAAAGTGATGAGACCAGAATAGTTGATTCTGGAAAAGTAGTTGTGTTACTACGACTTGTATCAAAAAAGTGGGAAGGCTAACAAATGGTAATCTAGCAAGTATTCTCTGAGTGTTGTATGCTCCTCACTGAACTTGTTGTTCTGTGGAAATAGGTAAAACCTATTTATACAAGTCGAAGTGAAACATATCCAGGTCTCATTAAGGAATGGAAATATGGGTAAGTAAATGGGAGGAGGTGGTAACCGAATGCAAGGAATTGATGTTCCATAAAAATTTTAATGCATGGAATTGATGTTCCATAAAACCATTAACGTATGAAATTGATGTCCCATGAATGTTTCACCTTTAACTCCCTGTAATTACTAACCGCCTCACCCTTATGACACTTCCTTATGACGGACGCAGTGTACGCCGCATGTTGTAAACCGCCAAACCAATACTCAAAGAGGATCCCCCAATTTGTAATATGTGTTGATGTCTCGAATGTTTTTGTGGAAAACATGTAGCATATGGTTGTTGCATGGCAAGTCGAGCTTGGGAGACTTGGTAGCTTGGTGACATTCGACGGTCGAGATTTTGTATCTTAAGAGGAAAGGTAGTCGTTGATCGTTGCACGCTTTCATTCGTTGGTGGCCGCATAGGGAAGGCCAGCATGGTGGCGCGATTAGGTTGGCATGCCATGGTGGCACGGCTAGGTTGGCATGCCATTGGAATGTCATGGTGGCGTGGCTAGGTTGGCACGTTATTGGCGTGGCAGGTCCTGGCGCGGTTTGGTGTGACTAAACTAGGGTTTTGGGTCAAAGGTTACCATGTGTTGTCTGGTACCCTTGGATGGCTAGGATTTTCTCCTGGGATTGAAGGGCAACCGTTGATTGTTGCACTCCGTTGATTGGTTAGCCGTGTAGGGAAGGCCAGCATGGTGGCACGTTTATGTTGGCTAGGGACAATGCAGGGTGTGGTTTGGCTTGGCATGGCGGGGCCAAGGGTTTGCCATGGGTACATGGTACGGCCAGCTTGGCTAGGGCCAAGGCAATGTGTGTTTGGCATTTTGGGCCAAGGGTTTGCCATGGGCGCATGGCGCGGCTAGCTTGGATAGGTGCTATTTGGCTTGGCATGTGGGGCCAAGGGTTTGCCATGGTGGCTTGGCATGTGGGGCCAAGGGTTTTCCATGGGCGCATGGCGCTACTAGCTTGGCTAGGTGCGGTTTGGCTTGGCATATGGGGCCAAGGGTTTGCCATGGGCGCATGGCGCGGCTAGCTTGGCTAGGTGCGGTTTGGCTTGGCATGTGGGGCCAAGGGTTTGCCATGGGCGCATAGCGCGGCTAACTTGGCTAGGTGCGGTTTGGCTTGACATGTGGGGCCAAGGGTATTCCATGGGCGCATGGCGCAGCTAGCTTGGCTAGGTGCGGTTTGGCTTGGCATGTGGGGCCAAGGGTTTGCCATGGGCGCGTGGCGTGGCTAGATTGGCTAGGTGCGGTTTGGATTGGCATGTGGGGCCAAGGTTTGGCGTGACCAAGCTAGGGTCTTGGGCCAAAGGTCGTTAGGTAACCTCGGACGGCTAGGATTTGCTCTTGGGATTGAAGGGCGACCATTGATTATCGCACGCCTTCATTTTGGTAGCCGCGTAGGGAAGGCCAGCAAGGTGGCGCAGGTAGGTTGGCATGGGGCCATGGCAAGGTGCGTTTGGCATGGCGCGGTAGGTGTGGCTGGCATGGTTTTCCATTGGCACAGGGGTGCGGCTAGCATGGTTGGCATGCCTTGGCATGATAGGTGTGGCTGGCATGGTTTGCCATTGGTACAAGGGTGCGGCTAGCATGGTTGGCACGCCTTGGCGCCATAGGTGTAGCTGGCATGGTGTGCCATTGGCACATGGGTGCGGTTATCATGGTTGGCATGCCTTGGCGCGGTAGGTGTGGCTGGCATGGTTTGCCATTGGCACAGAGGTGCGACTAGCATGGTTGGCATGCCTTCGCTCGGTAGGTGTGTCTGGCATGGTTTGCCATTGGTACAGGGGTGCGGCTAGCATGGTTGGCATGCCTTGGCGCGGTAGGTGTGGCTGGCATGGTTTGCCATTGGCACAGAGGTGCGACTAGCATGGTTGGCATGCCTTGGTGCGGTAGGTATTGGCACATGTGATGTGCAAATTAGGGTTTTGGCCTGTCAAAACCCTAATTAGCATTAAAAAAAGGTACCCTAGTAATTTTATTGTAGACAAATTAAAGGGTTCAATAAATGTGCTTGGTTTGGACATTATTACTCAAGTTCTGCGACGTCATTGTCTGACTAGGGTTTTACGGTTTTACCCCTAAGCTAAAAACAACCATCAACATTAAGTCTCCTGCTTAGCTCGGAACAGGTGCCTTGTTGCGAGGTAAGCATATGATGGTGATAGACAAGGACGAAATCAAGACGTAAATCATTGCAAAGATGGTCAGGAAAATCGGACTAACCTTTTTGAGGGGTGAAGAGAGTTTTTGCTTCCCGTGTTGGCGGCCCTGCATAAATTGTACTGGGGATGCAGACCATAGAGTGGTGAGACGAAAGTTGTTGGCTTGGTTTGTCCATACATCACTGAGGCAAAGCGGGCGCGGTCTTGGAAAGTTTGTTGGTATTGGCAGGTTCACGGCGCAGACAGCTTGGAGAGGCAAAGCGCGTGTGGATGACTTGGCATGATAGGGCCGCGATAATGGAGAGGGCGTCCTGGTATGGTGGGGCCAAGTCAAAATGGAGCATATGGCTTAGCGTGTGGGGCCAAGGCATGGCGTGAGCGGTCTTGGGCGTGGAAATTGGTCTTTGCAGGACTGGTTTCCTCTTTTCCTTTCTTGTCTCAAAATAGGAAATCCTTTCCTTGTTCAAACTCCCACGTACCATGTATATATAAAAAGAGGACCGACTTCTCTTTTGTTTCACGCCTATTTTTTTTTATCCCAGCCGTGTGGTAACAGTAAAGCAAAGCGGACAAGCAAATCCCAGGTATGCTTTCTAATACTTCTTCTTTAACTTGTTTTATCTTTTCTTTTGTGTTGGTGTAAACCCTAGTTGTAGGCGTACCTTTTCATGACCTTGTAGAAAATGTTGGTGCGAATCCTAGCCGTAGGTATGTTTTGCAAGAGCTTGTAGTAGTACTTAGGCATGAATACCATAGTAATGTTGACCGCCTTAACTCACTGTGCAAATTAAGCATGCGATAGCAATTGCCATCCCTTCCCCACAAAAAACCTAGTTTTTAGGGTTTACTCCTTGTTTTGGCGTGGCCGTGTACATGGTTCCCATGGTGGGGCGCACCTCCTCGGTCGGACAAGAATTTTATGCTGCAGGGTACGGCCTTTAAACAAACTGGCTTGCGTCTTGGGTGGAAAAATATTTTCCGTGCACTTTCCGTAATAATTTCTCTTCTTATTGTCCCATTGTAGTTATCTCGGCGGTGGAAACAATGTGAGAGAATTTTCGTTAGGATGTCAACAGTTCCTGCCGTAACGATGGATGTGGGTAATTCCAAGCCAAACGTAGATGATGAGTTCTTCACGACATCGGCCATGGTTAAGAGAAACCATCCCAAATACGTGTCGATTCTTCTGACTGGTTCTGAAATTGAGGGAGAGGACCGATCGCTTCGTCCAGGAGGCGTAATAAGGTTTTGCCTTCAGAGGAAAGAATATCATGCCTCTCCTATAGACTTCAAAATCCCTGTGAGTCCGTTGCGTTCCTTCGAGAAATGGATGCGATTCATGATGAATGATAAGCACGTAAGTGCTACACTTTATACCCATATTTATATTAGCTAGGACTCGATATTTTAGCTAACAATACTATTTTAGTGCTTGTAGAAAGTACAACTGAATTCGACGCCGATATAATAAATGGTTAACTTGGAAGAATAGTGGGGTTTGCGACAAACATCACTAATGTTGCAATTCAAGGCACCGGTGGAGGGACCTTAATTGAAGGTGGCTATCATTCAATTATCTATGTGGCACCATCATTTCATAGGCAGAAAAATCATTCAAGCAGGTGAACCAATAGAGAAGTGGGTAACTGAACAGTGGGCTTGGTGGTGAGTTAAAAATACATGGCAAGGATTTGGTGATAATTTAAATAAATAGGGGATGATGTGTCAGTTTCTAAACCACATCTCACTTTCTTTGTCAAACCATAAGAAAAGTCCAAGCAGTTGGTGTTCATTTCCTTGCGTTTGCTTCAAAATATACTGCTGTTTAGAAGGTCGAGAAGAACAAGGGCTAACTGGCAGTCGTACGCTTATGAGAAAGAAGATAGTTTATGCTAGAAACCAGCCAGATAGTTGTTGTTAGTGCCGTCAGTTGGAATTGAACAATGGGAGGATTTTGAGCTTAGGTGGAGACTCTTGGTTGGATTGGTTTTACGTGGGGGTCAGCTGTAAGGAACAACATCAACATCTCTCGGTGTTCAGTCAAGAAGAAAATGACAACATCAAGGTTCATAAAGGAGATGAACTTGGCTGAATCGATGGTGGTGATAGTAAGCTAATGCTGCAGTTGCCGATAAGATACAGATAATGACAAGGAAATGTCACTAAAGTCATGGAGAGTTGGGTTTGTTCTTAATGGAGTGAATGGAGATGATGCTGGTTATGAAGTAATGATAACTTAACGGCAAACATGGGGTCTTGTTGCTAATGGAGATGATCGGAGAACAACAACAGCGCTGATAGTGTTGTACGTGTTCGAATAGGATAATTTGGATTGATGTTTGATTTGTTGCTGCGAGAAGACAGAGCTGATCAGGGAGAATAATGGAGAAATGAGCTCGTGTTGTGGCCGGAAGTAGGAAGGTCGTGGACTAGAGCTTGTGCAGTGGGGAGTTCTATGTGGGGCTGATCGGTTGTCAGCCGACACAAATATAATTTCACTTCCTCACTCAACTAAAATAAATGTAGTAGTGATAAGAAAGAGTTCGTATCCACAGAGAGGCTTTCGTTGTCAATTTTTTCGGTTTCCTAGAAGTAACAAGGGGGGATTTTTCTGATTTTTAATAAAGTAAAATAAAAGCAAATAAACAAATAAATCAAGTAGAAAAGATATTGGTTAAGGATTCCTCTTCATTCACAAACATGCTTTCAAAACAATAATTAGAATTGATATTTAATCTCTCATTTACTAAAAGTCCTAGGATACCTTGATCACAAGAATACCCCGCTAATTCCCTGTTTTCATCACAACCACATTAAAATATGCATATGTGAATTCTTCCTAGAAAGCAACCTAAAGTGTAAAAGAAAATTAGATATAACTCCCCAAAAGCAATAAGTTCTATGGAATAAGACTAATCAAGGCAATCGAAATGTGTAAAAGCACTAAATCAATTTAACCCAAGTTATGATTCATATGTGACTAGTAGGATATATCTCTACAAGCACTACCCACATTTATGCTACTTAGAATCAGGGATAAACAACGTTTTCGTATTGAAAACCCTAGTATAGCTCTAGATATGAAAGCAAATCGGATTGATTCCGGACTCAACCAAACAAAAAATCAAATCATATAATCAATATTAACAATGAATCATAAACAATAAACTTGAGACAAAACTAATTTATTGAACAAGAAACATGTTATGTGAAATCAAATTAATCCATCACCAATAATAAGATTAACTACTCATGTTAATGGGGTTCATAACAAGGATGAAAAGAAGGGTTTCCATGTCTAAACCCTAGAAAACAAAAGTAGAGGTAATAGCCACCTCCTCCACACTTAGATTATGAGACCCTTATATACTTTCTGTCCTTCCCTGATTTCTTAGCTAGGTCGCACCACTTTCTGCCAAAATCAGTCTAAGATAAAACAACCCATGGACAAAGCCCAGCTATCCAAGACCAAGTCCATCTATGTCAACTCGGTCCAACTCACCGAGTCAACTCAGTATCTACCGATTCCAGCTGAGTTCTATCCATTTCTGGGAGATTCCGGCCGATTCCAGGTCATTTCAGGTTATTCCTCCCTACCATAATTCATACACAACATTCATATCATACCCATTCATTTACTCATACAAACCCAGGCCTACAACTCATAAAATATCAATCTCTGCATCATTTCCCTGCCTTATCTTCAATTGCAGCCGCTGTAATCCATATTACCCCATATTTGTCATTAAGCCATCACCACTTCATATACATCACACAACAACCACTAGATTCATCTCTTAACACCCATTTAAGCTCTTAAATCACACCCCAGCTGAAAGCAACACCACCATGGGCATCTGTGTACAACTCAACTATCTCACAGATTCGCTTTGAGCTCGTCCTGCACCTGCAATTCCGTTTCAACCACCAGTCCATCCCTCATGTCTCCAACATCATCGATTTCCCGCACTGCGACACCACAGCTCCCATTGGCAACAAATGTAGTTTAACTGCAACATTGCAGCTCTGCCTTATACCACCTGAATCACCGTCGTCTGCAGATACACATTATTGAGCTCAGCCTCTAACTAACAATCTTCCCATTTGCATTCATCTCCAGTTATCATCTCAACCACCAACATCAGTTGCAGCTCAGCTGCCATCTTGCATTTCCTATAATTCCAGCAACAAGCCAAACCACTCGTCGACAGATGCGAACCCACTGCTAATTATTCTCAGCTGTTCACAGCACACTCCTTACCAACAACACACAAAAGTAGCTCAAACAGCAAGGCCTCCAATTCACAAACTGAACCTTCTCTCTGTTACCTCAAAACCAACATCTTCCACAAACCCATTTCATTAAACTGCCAGAGATTCTCAACTACATGTGTCTCCTGAGAACTAAAAACATATGAGTTTCCAAACTCGTTTTCAACTGCGCCTATATCTCAACTAAACCCAATTGCAAACAAACCTAACTCCAATTCTACAGCTTCTCATTAATCTCCATCTTCCCTGGGAACTCACTGCAACACCAGCATCACCCTGCAATCACAGTACCACCAACTTCATCTTTTCCTTGTAAGCCTAATTGCATTCATATGATCCCTGATGAACTTAACAATCAAACCCATCTTCTAAACTTCCTAAACTTAGAAATCTAGCCATTAACAGACCCATGGGTAATCTCCATCGAATTCACAGTATCATCATTTCTCAACAAATCCTAACTTCCCATGAATATCATCAGCAAATACTCAAATTAATCCCAAATTCTAACCTTAATTTCACCATCAACTATGAATTTCACAGCAGCATCATCTCCTGCAATTTCTGCTCCAAACCCTTCATTAATCTCTTCCCACAGATTCACCACATCAAGTCTCAGCAACATCTCTAACATCAGCAACAGAGGAGAGAAGAAATAAAGGGGAAAATGAACCCTAGTTTTTCCTTCTCAACCAAAATGAGGTCTGTAACATTGGGACGGCTATTTGCACCCCAAAAATGAATACAAGCCACCCAGTAGTATCCTCTTAACCTGTGACTGGCTCCAGATAGCACCCGCCTAGGAAATACCAATTTTACCCTTTTTGCGCTTTTCACTCCAAATTGACGTTTCTTCTTATTTTGCTCATAATGACTCCATAGTACCTGATAAACTCAAAAGTAATGATAAAATACATAATTCACAAGAAAACATAGCAAAGAAAGCATAAATACTAAATATAAAATTACGTGTTTTAGACACCTATCAAATTCCCCCACACTTAGGCTTTTCTAGTCCTCGAGCAAATCAAACAAAAATAATTATAAAGCATACATACAACTCCGTCTCGTCGAGGCTACGGTTACTCTAAGCATAAATAACAAGCCTTTGAACCCCTAGGTGTCCCTAGTGGACGAGTTTTAGTCTCGTGAAGGTTTACAAGAGGTCTGCCTACAAAACCTATATTTCCAACTCCGTCTATTTATGACAAATCAATGAACGAATCCAAAATGGCTATTGGAGGAGGTACCCTGATTCAAATTCAGTTCATATATAAATAAATAAAGCTTTAATTAGATAATTGAACAAACCAAAATACTCGGAATCTGACTAACCACAATCACAATGAAAAGATTAAGAAGATGGATATAGATGTAGATGTTGGCGAATGTTCACAAGTGATCGATGTTTCCCATATCTGTCTGAAGGTCACCGCTAAGATGAACCTATGCATCCTATTGTATTGAGCTACTGGTCTGAATTCTAGAGTCAACACACTGGCATATACAAAGGAACCAGCGGTCGACTTTATTCAACACAATAGTATTTTTTTTTTATTTTTTTTTGAGACGACATGATTGGATATTTTGGATCCAAGCGCATGATTCTTGTCAGCAAGTATGTGATAGTTTCCTTGGATCCTGCATTCCACGCTTGTTTAGGCGACGGAGACAGGGACAACGTTTCACACATACTGCTTTATCCAAGTGTCTTTTATTCCGTTTGGTCTAATTGGTCGGTCTTTCTTTTTTTTCTTTTCTTTTTTTTGATAAATATATTTATTAATTAATCATCATCACCAACAAGGAGTTTACAACTATTGGATGGAAGCCTGGCAACAAGCTGCGCTCCAATCCCTTTCTTTTTTGTTTTCTTTTCTAGCAACTCAATCACTCTATTTCATCCTAGCAGCAATAACAACTCGATGTTTAGTGACCCACCAAAACACTTAGAAAACAATAGATAAACATGGAAAAATAAAAATAGAACGTGATATGGTGATATTCTGAGATATGGTAACAACTATCTTATCATAATTTGTAATTTCAGCTATGTTCGTCCCTTTAGTTAATGGGTTCCTCAACTCCTCCAGCCAAGATGGTTCCATCCATTTAGATTGATAGTGTCATCCTAAAGGCACATGTTTCTATGTTTCAGAGTTTATAAAGCAAATTTTTTTTCTTCTTTTTTTTCTATTTTTCTGACGATTTTTTTTTTACAAGGGAAAACTAACAAGGGTAAACACTCTATATGAGAACACTAACAAGGCTAAAAACTCTATATGAGAACACTCCCCCACACTTAAACTTTACATTGTCCTCAATGTAAATTAAATCGTCCAAAGAAAGTCAAGGTGGGAAATTCATAGCATGATATATACACAATAAGAAAATAAAATGCATGATAAAGACTCATTACTCCAACTCATAGCTATTTCGGAACAATAGAGAATAAACACTAAACAAGATATTTAGTTGGCATCTAATCCCAACTCAGCCAATATATATACCTCACCGCCAAGAAAAAATTCCATCTACTTAGAAAGGCTAGTGTTTATTCTAAATTGTTCAAAAATCTCTAAAAATTGGAGTTATGATATGCAAATATCCAAAATAAGAAAATAAAGATGAAAGACCTAAAAATAAAATAAAAAGATAAAGATAGATACACAAAACCAGTGGGTTGCCTCCCATTAGCGCTTGGTTTAAAGTCGTCAGCCCGACATGCAAGTTGAGTTCCCCATACACCAATAATCGGAAAAGTTGGGGATCCACCCATAGCACCTGTTTTCCAAACACTAGCTTCACACAAATATTAGTACAAGAAAACATAATTGAAGCTATTAACCGATAAAAGTCTCCCCCACACTTATTCTTGTCCACACTTGGAAGTGTATAAAGAATATAGAAGTCGGGTACTTCCACGGTTTCTTATGCAAAAATCTGCATAGTTTGAGAATCAAGTATCTCTAATGGCGGAAATCGAGAAACAAAATCATTTAACAATGTTCTCGAAGCACATACATTCAAACCAATAAGAGGTAAAGGAGAAGAATCAATATGCAAAGGGTTAGACAAACCTCGCACAATCTCTTGTAGCACGGAATCCTCTTCATCCTTGAAAAACTCGAGCGAATTATTCACCTCTTGGATATCATGGTCCTCTATTAAACCTTGCAACCATTCTTCGTCCGTTTCTGCCTTAACCAAAGTCTCGACATCAACATCTTCATTATAATCATTTGCAATCTCAACTGGGTCTTCCACAATAATGGTCATATAGGTTTCATTCTCAACATACTCCTCTTCGTTGCTAGGCACATACTCTATTGCGGATCCAAATTTCACTATGAGGAACTTTTTCAGAACACTCAAAAATGCATCATCCTCAAGCTCCACCCTTTGAATAGGCTCTTGATCATTATTAAGATCAATGCTTGAGTTATCAACAAAAGTTTCATAGTCCTCTTCGTCTTCATCTTGATCCCAAAAGGATTCTGCAGTACACCTTTGGGAAATGTCACCATGAATTGCTTCGAGTGATGTATCTTCATAATCATCTTCACTTTCATAGTTAACATAAAATAGGTCGTCGCTGAATTTAGCGTTGCTAGTCTCAAACTCATCCTTTTGAATAGGTGAATGATCATTATTAAGATCAAGAGTTGAGTTAACTACACAATTATCAACGAAAGACCCCAAAGGTTGGCCTTTTTCAACATTAGCATCAATCAAATATTTATCACAAACCACAAGCACATTAGAATAATTATTGTTTTGAAAACAAAGTTCTTCTTCATACCTTTCTTCTTTGTATTGATCAATATCTCTTTGTAAATTAGCAATGCCCTCACGAAGTTCTTGGAGTTGCTCGTCTGTAGCCTCTTTATCTTTTTGAAACTCTTGTCGTACATAGTTTAAAAAGTTGTCTAACAAGTTAGAGACTTCTTGTTCACGAGAATAAGAATCCTCCAATCCTTGTGGTTGTTCACACACGTATCCGCCATAAGGTTGTTGAGGAAAACCATAAGGTTCCATGGAATATTGGTCATAACCAATGAATTGGTTTTGATTATATCCCTGGAATTGGTAGTTGTCATATTGTTGAGATTGTTGGCAACCGTATCCATTGTTCCAATATGCTCCATCCATGAGAAATAAGTACCTGAAACACGATTCTCAAAACGAGGTTAAAAACCAAAAAAAATGAAACAAAAACAAAAACAAAACTAAATACAAAAAATAAGAAACCAAAACTATATAACAAGCCGATGCCTCCCCGGCAACGGCGCCAAAATTTGATCGGTTGTCAGCCGACACAAATATATTTTCACTTCCTCACTCAACTAAAATAAATGTAGTAGTGATAAGAAAGAGTTCGTATCCACAGAGAGGCTTTCGTTGTCAAATGTTTTGGTTTCCTAGAAGTAACAAGGGGGGATTTTTCTGATTTTTAATAAAGTAAAAGTAAATTAAAAGAAAATAAACAAATAAATCAAGTAGAAAAGATATTGGCTAAGGATTCCTCTTCATTCACAAACATGCTTTCAAAACAATAATTAGAATTGATATTTAATCTCTCATTTACTAAAAGTCCTAGGATACCTTGATCGCAAGAATACCCCGCTAATTCCCTGTTTTCATCACAACCACATTAAAAGATGCATATGTGAATTCTTCATAGAAAGCAACCTAAAGTGTAAAAGCAAATTAGATATAACTCCCTAAAAGCAATAAGTTCTATGGAATAAGACTAATCAAGGCAATCGAAATGTGTAAAAGCACTAAATCAATTTAACCCAAGTTATGATTCATATGTGACTAGTAGGATATATCTCTACAAGCACTACCCACATTTATGCTACTTAGAATCAGGGATAAACAACGTTTTCGTATTGAAAACCCTAGTATAGCTCTAGATATGAAAGAAAATCGGATTAATTCCGGACTCAACCAACCAAACAATCAAATCATATAATCAATATTAACAATGAATCATAAACAATAAACTTGAGACAAAACTAATTTATTGAACAAGAAACATGTTATGTGAAATCAAATTAATCCATCACCAATAATAAGATTAGATACTCATGTTAATGGGGTTCATAACAAGGACGAAAAGAAGGGTTTCCATGTCTAAACCCTAGAAAACAAAAGTAGAGGTAATAGCAGCCTCCTCCACACTTAGATTATGAGACCCTTATATACTTTCTGTCCTTCCCTGATTTCTTAGCTAGGTCGCACCACTTTCTGCCAAAATCAGTCCAAGATAAAACAACCCATGAACCAAGCCCAGCTAGCCAAGTCCATCTCTGTCAACTCGGCCCAACTCACCGAGTCAACTCAGTATCTACCGATTCCAACCGAGTTCTATCCATTTCTGGGAGATTCCGTCCGATTCCAGGTCATTTCAGGTTATTCCTCCCTGCCATAATTCATACACAACATTCATATCATACCCATTCATTTACTCATACAAACCCAGGCCTACAACTCATAAAATATCAATCTCTGCATCATTTCCCTGCCTTATCTTCAATTGCAGCCACTGTAATCCATATTACCCCATATTTGCCATTAAGCCATCACCACTTCATAAACATCACACATCAACCACTAGATTCATCTCTTAACACCCATTTAAGCTCTTAAATCACACCCCAGCTGAAAGCAACACCACCATGGGCATCTGTGTACAACTCAACTATCTCACAGATTCGCTTTGAGCTCGTCCTGCACCTGCAATTCCATTTCAACCACCAGTCCATCCCTCATGTCGCCAACATCATCGATTTCCCTGCACCTGCGACACCACAGCTCCCATTGGCAACAAATGTAGTTTAACTGCAACATTGCAGCTCTGCCTTATACCACCTGAATCACCGTCGTCTGCAGATAAACATTATTGAGCTCAGCCTCTAACTAACAATCTTCCCATTTACATTCATCTCCAGTTATCATCTCAACCACCAACATCAATTGCAGCTCAGCTGCCATCTTGCATTTCCTATAATTCCAGCAACAAGCCAAACCACTCATCGACAGATGCGAACCCACTGCTAATTATTCTCAGCTGTTCACAGCACACTCCTTACCAACAACACACAAAAGTAGCTCAAACAGCAAGGCCTCTAATTCACAAACTGAACCTTCTATCTGTTGCCTCAAAACCAACATCTTCCACAAACCCATTTCATTAAACTGCCAGAGATTCTCAACTACATGTGTCTCCTGAGAACTAAAAACATCTGAGTTTCCAAACTCGTTTTCAACTGCGCCTATATCTCAACTGAACCCAATTGCAGACAAACCCAACTCCAATTCTACAGCTTCTCATTAATCTCCATCTTCCCTGGGAACTCACTGCAACACCAGCATCACCCTGCAATCACAGTACCACCAACTTCATCTTTTCCTTGTAAGCCTAATTGCATTCATATGATCCCTGATGAACTTAACAATCAAACCCATCTTCTAAACTTCCTAAACTTGGAAATCTAGCTATTAACAGACCCATGGGAAATCTCCATCGAATTCACAGTATCATCATTTCTCAACAAATCCTAACTTCCCATGAATATCATCAGCAAATACTCAAATTAATCCCAAATTCTAACCTTAATTTCACCATCAGCTATGAATTTCACAGCAGCATCATCTCCTGCAATTTCTGCTCCAAACCCTTTATTAATCTCTTCCCACAGATTCACCACATCAAGTCTCAGCAGCATCTCTAACATCAGCAACAGAGGAGAAAAGAAATAAAGGGGAAAATGAACCCTAGTTTTTCCTTCTCAACCAAAATGAGGTCTTTAACATTGGGACGGCTATTTGCACCCCAAAAATGAATACAAGCCACCCATTAGTATCCTTTTAACATGTGACTGGCTCCAGATAGCACCCGCCTAGGAAATGCCAATTTTACCCTTTTTGCGCTTTTCACTCCAAATTGACGTTTCTTCTTATTTTGCTCATAATGACTCCATAGTACCTGATAAACTCAAAAGTAATGATAAAATACATAATTCACAAGAAAACATAGCAAAGAAATCATAAATACTAAATATAAAATTACGTGTTTTAGACACCTATCAGAGATGATCGGAGAACAACAACAGCGCTGATAGTGTTGTACGTGTTCGAATGGGGTAATTTGGATTGATGTTTGATTTGTTGATGCGAGAAGACATAGCTGATCAGGGAGAATAATGGAGAAATGAGCTCGTGTTTTGGCCGGAAGTAGGAAGGTCGTGGACTAGAGCTTGTGCAGTGGGGAGTTCTATGTGGGGCTGTGCATACAACCGGTGGAGAAATGTTCTGAAGTAATGGAACATGCTTTAGATGTTCATGGAATATTAGTTGGCTGCAACTCTCTTATCGGCAGTGGTTATGGCCGTGCAAGCATGAAAGAAGAATGGTCGGCTTTGTTGTTGGTTCTATGGGTGCTGTGACTGAAACTAGGTCTAATGGCAGCTGTGTTTGAGATTGAGAAGACTCGATTGACTAGTTTGTTGGCTTATGTAAGTGGTTGGTACATACAGTGAGTTTTGGTCTCGCAACTAATTGGTGTTGAATCTGCTGGTTTCAAGAGAAGTATGCTATTGGGTAGAAAGAAATGTTGAGTCTGCAGCCGGAATTGGTAGTGGCCTATTTTTGGAAGTCAGTTTGTTATTGGATCGGGCTTATGGCTTGTTTTTTCCTAGTCCTAATTGTAACATAACCTATATATACACTTCATGAGAAGAACATAAGAAAAGGAGGCCGAACTGGGATTCTTTGGAGGAGGCGGCAGCTGAGAGCCGTCTACATAAATAACGAATAAGGGTTTGAAGTTTGATTATTTTCGATTTCGATTTTGATTAGCTTGTCATTTTTATTTATATTTATTTATGGATTTTGAGAAATCCATGGCTAGCTAGATCTTGTATTTAGGGTTTTATGGAGGTTGCCATGATTTTGCAATAGGCTATATAATAAAATGAACATTTGGCAGAGGCTTTAATGAATTGTTATTTATTCCTTAAAGTATTTCTATCGGTTTTGTGTTGAATATACGCTATCGCTTCACTGGTTTTGTGTATAACAAAAACCCAATTTTAAATTATCTGATTAGTTTCACTTAATTATTATTTCTTGTTTGATAATTCATGCTTGGGATAGTTTTCTTTGATGAGTTATGCTTATGGGTACAAGTAATATTTGAGAAGCTATACATTTTTGTAGGTGTTGTCATATAGAGCATGTGATATACATATTTAAGGTTTATGATTTCATTTCTGTTCTTTAATAGATACAATGGTAGAATCCATATTACTGGTTTATCAAGTTTGTTAGCAACATCTATTTTAATTATTTCGTATTAGATAACTAAAAATCCCAAAAACATCATTTCTGGTTAGTTCATATTAGAGATATTGATTACAATATTTCTACCGCTCCTTGTGGGAACGACCCGTACTTGCCTCTGTCTACTAGTTAGACAACGTACGATTGCGGTTATTATATATAGGCAATCCCGAAAGCCTATCAATGAACCAGGAGCATGTAAAAACCAATTTGACCAGGGCGCATAACGTTGATGCTGTTGTGGCTTCCGCGGTGCTTCAGATTAGGAAAGATATTCCAGGATTGGTTGCTTTTGTTTCCAGATGGTGTCCAGACACCCACACGGCCATATGCAGGTGGGGTGAAATAACCATCTCATTGGAGAGCGTGGCTATGTTGCTGAATCTTCTCAGAATTGGAAACCTCGACATTAGGTTGTCTACAGATGAAGAAGAAATGCGCGCTGCACTGGTTGCGAAGTCAAATGGATTCATTCGGAAAGAAAACGAGCCGAAGTGCTTCTATGACTGGTGGGTGTCTCAGTGGTTTCCTGAGTTGGAGTCGAACCAGAAGAATATCATACTTCATGTCGCGGTGTTCTTGACTCTTTGGCTATCCAGAGATATTTTTGATGACGACTCGGACAAGAAAGAGATAAGATAGGAACTTATCAAGTTTTCTATAAAAATGGCAAAAGGCGTCGTTCTCCCTATCAGTGGTTTGTTTCTTGGTTCTATATTTGCACACTTAGATCAGCTGGTTTTAGACATGCGCGCTTCAAACGGTTACATGAAAGTGGATTCGTATATTCATGCCACCTTTCTCCAGGCATGGTTGTGGGAGCATTTCGAGAAGTATGCCCCAAAACCGTTGGCTATACTTCCCGAGTCTTGGGGTGGCTCTAGAATACTGCACTGGTCGAACAGGCGCCCAAAAACTGGTTCGAACCTGGTTAGATTTCTTGACAACTCGTACGCAGTTAATTTTCGTCCATGGGCTCCGGTACACGCGTCTATAACTCTGATCAGTACCTTTGCTCCTGCTTCGAATATGTCTTTATCTTCTGATAAAGAGGGTCTGAGCGTTGGAGAAATGATGTTCATGCGTAGCTGCACACCCGATCATGTGTCGTCTTTCTTTCGAGGATCTTGCAAATAAATCTCTTACAATATCGATAGAGCGGCTCGGCATATGGGTTTTGACCAAGGGGTCCCACTCGTTCGTCAGCCGGTTGTTCCAGAAATCCCGTTATCAACTGTTCTCGATGCTAGTGCTGTGGGTCGGGTAAAAGTCTGCCTTTTCTGCTCGCGAAGCGAAATCCATTAATAACCTCCAAATACAACACATTTTGGCAAGATGAGTTTCTCGTTATCCATGGATTCGTGAATGATGTGGTAGAAAAACGTTGCGGTAAGCCTTCTCTTGTGGTTTTAGCGGAACATCCACTGCTGAGGGATCCCAAGAAAAAATTCGTTAGTCCAAATGCAGATAGTCCCCAAGTGAAGGAGCGAAGATCTAAAGATCGTGCAGGAGGTTTCCAGTCAGATTCCACAGTTCTGCCGACTTTTAGTTCATCCAACATGCGGGTACGTATGACTTTCCTCTTGACTTTAGCTAGATCATTTATATCCTTGTTTTTTTCCTGAGTATGCATCCTTATGTCTCGTCCAGGGTTTCAGCAGAACGAACGCCTTTGCTAACCTGGCAAGTAGTCAGAAAACATCGTTTTTCGAGACGAAGGGTGGCGGTGCCGAGCCTATCCATGGTGATGGGGAATCCGAAAAGGATGAAAGTTCAGAGTCTGGCGATGGCGATAGTAGTTCTTCTGATAACATCGCCGAATCTTCCTCTAGTCAGTCTGAAAGCGAATCAGTGAGTCTTCTCCATATTCTTCTTCTTTTTTCCTTCCTTCCTTTTTTTTTTGAAGTAAAACCCAAATCTTGATATTCTAGGAGGAAACCGTTCCTGAGAATGTCTTTGAAGTGGAAACCCGCCCGAGTGAAAGTGTATCCATAACTCTAATTGCGGAAACTGTGCCGGCTGGTGACTTGGACATTGAAGTTCATCATGATGAAGGTATTGTCATGGCTCAGGTGGTGGAGAGTTCTCCAAAGACTGCTGGCGCAATCGTAGTCAGGGATCTCTTGCTGGTTGTTGGTTCGGTTGCAGGCGCCACTTTCGACCCTCCGTACCTCGTCCCTCATCCGGGTTATGTGTTGATCGGGGGATTTAGGGTGCCAGCTAAACATGTGGTGTTATACACCAAGATATGGGAAAGCTACGGTCATATTGCCACAACCAAGAAAATTACTAGCTGATTTACGCTGGTTAATCGAGTGGAGGAAGCTTTGTCTTCGATTGACGACATATGCAACGTGACTGGTCATACGGTTTCTGAGGATGCGATTTCGAGCTAGAGGTTCCATCATGACATGTGAGTGGGCTTTGAATTCAATGTTCCTTGGTTCGTTGAAGGTTTCTCTGATGTTGGAAGTCGCTGTCCGAAGCAGTCGAAGGTCCTTCCGCATACATGGTGGAGAAGCAGGAAGCGGAATTCAAGAAGTTGTGCCGGCAGCTGAAGTTGAAGAGGGCGTCTCTCCAGAGTACAAGGGAGGCCTTTGCTAATAGGAGCAAGCCGCTGTTGGAAAACTTTCTTTGAATACATTCCTGTCTTTTGAACTTCTCGTTTATAGGTTTTTTTTTTGAAAGGCAAATGGAAATGCCCGATTTATGGTTTTGATTTTCTGGATTTTTGGGGTTGACAGACAAGTATTACCTATGATGGTTTTGGATTATTATTCTGGAATGAATCGTTTAGGAATGAATTATTTTGGTCATGATTGCAAGTGCTGTAAACATTCCAGGAAAACCTTAGAACCGTGTGTTGGTAGATGACATGGGGTAAAGCGTAACATGGCTATCGATTTTATCATTCCCGTGAAAACTTGAAATAGCAAACCATGTATCTTGTTCTAGGTAAGACTTACTCGGTTTTTAGGTCTCTTGATGAAAAGTGAATCATCCGAGTGTAAGACCGAGCTTCATGGGAAACACCGTCGTGACCGTGGAAAGTCCCCAGTCGTTACTGAGTTATCTGATAACCGAGTCATTGGTTCTTGGGCAGATCATTTGCTTCAAACTTCAAGGAAGTCCCCAGTCATCCCTTGTCGTGTCATGACTGATAATCGGGTCGTCAGGTAACTGAGTCGGAGTGGATCGTCTTCTTCTACCATCTTGATGTATGGGTCGAAGCACGAGATCGACGGTCGAAAATTGACATTGTAACCGAAATATCAACCTCCCAATGTGGTCGCCAATTGTTTGTAAGTGAAAATGGTTTCTGCTGATTTCGGTAATTTCGGGTGTACGGGTGAGAAATAATTTAAACCCTAAACAATGTACTGCAAAGGGAGTACTTTAGATTCGAGAGATCAATTTGTACAAATCCAGCCTAAACCAAGAAATGGCCATTCCAGACTTGTTTCGGTCACAAAGTGGAGGATAATGGGTTGGTTTTGGGGAGGGAAGCAAGGAAAGTGATGAGACCAAAATAGATGATTCTGGAAGAGTAGTTGTGTTGCTACGACTTGTATCAGAAAAGTGGGAAGGCTAACAAGTGGTAATCTAACAAGTATTTTTTGAATGTTGTATGCTCCTCACTGAACTTGTTGTTCTGTGGAAATAGGTAAGACCTATTTATACAAGTCCAAGTGAAACGTACCCTGGTCTCATTAAGGAATGGAAAAATGGGTAAGTAAATGGGAGGAGGTGGTAACAGTATGCAAGGAATTGATGTTCCATAAAATTGTTAACGCATATAATTGATGTTTCATAAAATCATTAACGTATGGAATTGATGTCCCATGAATGTTTCACCTTTAACTCCCTGTATTTACTAACCGCCTCACCCTTATGACACTTCCTTATGACGGGCGCAGTGTATGCCGCACGCTGTAAACTGCCAAACCAATACCCAAAAAGGATCCCCCAGTTTGTGATATGTGTTGATGTCTCGAATTTTTTTGTGGAAAACATGTAGCATATGGTTGTTGCCTGGCAAGTCGAAACATTGTGTTAAAAACCGTTTTTTTTTTCCCTTTTGTTCCCTCCCCCCCTCTCTCTCTCTCGTTTATCTTTCCCCACGATCTCCAAACCTCACCTCTCTCGAGTAAACGAAAAACCTAACTCAGTCACAACTATAACCATCTTTACTTCCAGAACGAACACAGAAAATCCCGATCTTCTTCTTCTCATATATGGATGTTTTTGGTAACAAAACCGACTTCATCTGAAATCGCTCACCTATTATGTAATAAAATCACTCTTCTCTTTGTGTAAGCTATCGACTTCATCTGAAATCGTCCAAGGGTTTGTAAACTAGGGTTTGCTCAAGTCACTGTGTTTTCATTACTCTTTCTCTAGCAGATGAATATATATGAACAAGATGAAGGATGCTGGAACTTCTAAAAGGTATAGTTTCACGAACCCTAACTTTGTTTCTCTTCTTTGTTATTTTAGATGTTCAATCTTTGTTCTTGAATGAGTTTTTTTACTCGATTTTGAACTAGGGTTTTTTAATTTGGGGATATGTTTTACTATATTTTAAGTTCTTCTATCGATTGTGAGATTTGGGTTTCTGAACTAGGGATTTTTAATCAGATTTATGTGATTTTTTTATTTGCTAGGATTTGTTAATTTGATGTTTGATTCGAGTTTTAGAATCTAGGGTTTAGTTCGGTTTATAGATTTTGCTGGATGTGTGTTTAATACTTTGATGAGTATGTAAGATATTTGTGTAGATTCATAGGCTGCAAAATTAACCTTTGTATGACAACTGGGAAGAAACATACAATTGGGGGTGGGGTTGTTGGTGTTGGGAGTTTTCCCTTGGATTTGCTTATTTATGCACACAAATATTTAACACTATCAAATATTTAGCAAATTAGAGACTATGAAGCAAGTGAACTTGGTAGTAACTACAGAGGTAAATAAGCTAGGAAGCAGTTATCCTTTCATCGCGTAACTTTTTTTTTTAAAGTCTGTTATTCGATTTTTGAATCAAATAGGAGACCAAATAAACGAGCCCGTTAGAATCCTGCTCAATTTTCTTTATATTATGCTTTAATTCGGGTGCAATAGTTCATATCTGTGGGTTGTTGATAACATGACTATAACTATTTTAAAGAAGTGGCATCAAAATTAATTTTGTGTTTGGTTTGGTTTCATTCAGAGAACATGCAGTCATGGAGAAGATTAAAGAAGCACACAGGAGAGTTATGGTGGCTAACCATCCTGACCAGGGTGGGAGCACTTATCTTGCTAAAGATCAACGAGGCTAAGGTACTTTTGATGGATAAGGGTCAATTTTAATTCTTTCCGTGTGAAGGTAGGACTGATTGTTGAGCTAGAAGTCATAGAACAAGTCAAGCTGATGTTTTATAAAACAAGAAGAATAATCAACCAAGAGGTTTACGATTGAATATGAGTCATGAAAATCTCAATTTTTCTTTCTTGAGTTTTTTAAGCTAGGGTTTGCTGTTAAGATTGACAGATGCTGGTGATGTTGATGGGCGTACTCAAGTACAAGATCCAGATCTTGTTCCCAAATCTAATAATGGCTTGTCTGAAGAAATTCCTTTTAAGATTCTGAAACAGGTGTGGGTTTCTTTTTTTTGAATTCTGTGATTTTGGTCAGCATTTTTTGATTTTAGTGAGTTGCAACTTGTTGCGGCAGGGTTGGATGTCTATAGCACAAGTCTTCTGCATCTATCCATTTATTATCTTATCTTGATTACTAAATAAACCATGTTTCAGGAAGTTGTATGGTTGATGAGGGTTCAAGGCATGTTGTCGAGGTGGAGCAAGCATCCATGTAGAAGTTTCTTGGGTGGTCGGGAATCATAGCTGTCCATGTTATGGTTGGACAAAACATAGATGATCACTCGGTAAGTGAAAGCTACTGTCATATGCATAATTTTTTTGTTTAAATACGTATACGAGAAGCATCTTGATTGCTGTTATGTTTGAAGTTTCATTTTGCTGGGCTATTCTAAGTCAATGTATTTGTAGTAATTTATTTTTGCGTCAATTTTTTCGGTCAGACATCCCACCATGGCAGTGGTCATCCAATTAAGATCAAAGTTAAATAATTTTGATTTTTTGGTTACTGTTTATTTTTTCTACTTTTCAAAATCTGATTTTCGATTGATTTTTTCGCAACAGTTAGAAATAGTATTTTAGAAGAGAAAATTTAGATCGGGATATAAGAAATCAGTCACAAGAACCGCCACCACCTCAGGTTTGTAGAAAATCATAAAATCCTCATCTTAACTGACCATATTGAGTTAAGATGTATGTAGAATAATCAATGTTTCCTTGTTTTGAATGCAACAGACAATTGGTGGTGCTGCTGTTGGGGTTGGTTAACCATATCTTCTGCTCCTCTTGTTCTTACTGGTTTTGATTATTCTTTTTCCATTTAAATTTTTTATTCAATCTTTGTTTTTATTTTGGCTTGTGATTTGATTGAGTTAGGTTGGAACTTTTATCTGGTGATTGCTGATGACTTTGGTGTTTTAGAAGTAATTGAAATTCAGGTCTACTTGTGAATATTAGGTTTGTTGTTGTCTTGATTAGTTTTCTGGAATGCTCTTTTGTACTTAAATCTACTAAATTTGTATTTTGCAGGTGAGAGTTGCAGTGATATTGGTACCTAATTTATGTCATGACTGAAGTGTTGCCGGATTGCTTGCTAATATAAAAGAAATTAAGGTGATTATCATTTTCATCTTTTTCTCATGCGAACTTTAAAAAGCTTATGATTTATATATGGTAAATTACAAATTCAATACTCTGTACATGGAAAATAAATGTCTGTTATAGTAATTCTTGATTTCTGGTAATCTTGAAGATCACTTTTACTTCTTGTTACACAGATATATACGCATGAGCAATAGAAGTTTATGAACTGTAATTTTTGTGTTTCAGAACCTTTTCTCCAGCATTCCCTTCTCAAGCCTTGTCTTTTATTTCCTTCTTGGTTTGCGGGATGAGTTCAGCTTGTTGATGTACTTTATGCTGAGTGTTTGCATTTGTCTCTTTGTGAACGAAGGACTCATGCTGGTTGCTGCAACAATTTGTCAAGATATATGCTGGAGCATTTTGACTATGATTCATACAGGTAACTGATGCTTCTCTCTTCTGAAAACTTAACTGGATGCAATCATGTTCCGAAGTCGTTGATTTGGTTTTATGTATGGATTTCTGTTTTGTAGTTTGATTCTTCACAAGACTAAACTTTGTGCTCCTGCACTTGCTCCATTCAAGGCTTATTACAAAGGTGATGGTTTTCCCGATGTGTTTGATTTTTCATTGTTGTCTCATGTCAAGGTTCGTAATCTTATTAGTACCTTAAAGTTTATACAACGTTAGTGGTCTGTTCGGTCTGAACTTAACCCAAGAGCATCACCCTAATAGTATTGCTCAGCAAAGAACTCTTCTCCCGCTAACCAGAATCCACCTCATTTATTTTGATTTCTTATATGGAATCAAATCGTACTATTAGAATTGGTATAATTCTTCTTGATAATGCAGGAAACTTGGGGTGCCAAAACAATCCCAAGCACAACATGAGATGCTTAACATGCTGAAGCCAAGGCTCTTCTTGTAGCCACACTATGGGTTAACGAGCTGGAACTGTAGTTACTTCAAAGGGGACTACCATCATTCTGAAGATGTATGCTATGCTATCTAGTGTTCAAATCACCGTAGTTAACTATTGCTGTTATAGTGGTTTCTGTCATGTTTTCTAGATTTTTGGTGTAGTTAATGTTAGTATCATTCAAAAAAAAATATTATCTTCAGGTTTCTGTGCATGTGCAGGAATTAATTTATTTTGTAACATTTTATAAGGTGTTATTTGGAATAAAATTTCTGTTAATTACGTGTAAATAAATTTTCCATTTTTTAAAAATATATTAAATTTTAAAAAGAAAATATTGATTTTGAATTAAGGGTTTGAGATAATGCCACATGGATGGTGAAAGATGTATCCAATTCGACGATTGAGATTTCATAGTCTTTCATCGTGTCCGGTTAGAGATTTAGCCACGTGGATGGTTAAAGGTGTATCTTTGAAATCCCATCATGTCCATCCGTTTTGGTTTAAAATTATCGGTGCAGATTAATACACGTGAACGGTGATAGATGCCTCAAATATGAACGGTCGAAGCTCCATTATATTATACCAAATCTAGAACACATGGACGGTACAAGATTGCATCAAATATGGCTAAACATCAAATATAGCCACACAAAAATCATATTATGCGTGTCTATAGAAGGCCAATGGCCACGCCAGAAAACAAATTGCGTGTCATTAGGGAATCAATTACCACGCCAAAAACAAATTGCGTGTCCATCGGTTACCAATAGCCACACCATTTTTTTTTTCCGTGTCTATAGAATAACCAGTAGTCACGCCAAAAAATAATTGCGTGTCCATAGGGTAATCAAAGACCACGCCAAACAAAAACTTAGTGTGTCTATAAGTAACAAATAGCCACACCATTTTTTTTGCGTGTCTATAGGATAACCAATAGCCACGCCCAAAAAACAATTGCGTGTCCATAGGATAAGTAATGGCCATGCCAAAAAAATTTGTGTGTCTATAAAGAGACAATGGCCACACCAAAAAGCAAATTGTGTGTCTATAGGCTACCAATGACCATGCCAAAACAATAAATTGAGTGTCTATAGGGTATCAGTACTTAAGTTTTTGGGACACTCTATAGCAACGCCTACTGGTTTTGGCGTGTCTATTTCATGCAACTATAGACACGCAAGGTAGGCGTTGCTATAGAGCACATAAAGCCACTCCATCATACCTAAAACCACGCGAGCAGAAGCCACGCCAAGTCCAAACCAAATTGGCATGTCTAAACCCCTATGGACACGCCAATTTGGCGTGGCAAAAGGGTCAGTTTGTACTAGTGGATACTCCGGTTCGTCAACATCATAGTCAAGGATTACAATATCGTTATGAAAATGGTAATCAAATTTATTCCCGCCTGGAGGTTTCTTATGCTCAACCCTTCGCCGCTTTAGTCGAGCAGCGAACTTTTCAGCCCTGGCACTGGGTCGTTGAGATTCCTCAACACCCCGGGACGCCTCAACATGCCGGGATGCTTCATCATGTCTCCACTTTTCCTCCATGTTAACCGAAGCCATGAAAGCTTGAACACGCCCTCGAACAATGCGTAGATGAGTGAGAGGCATACCCTGTATGATCCAACCAGCTTCACGAAACAAAAGATCGATTTTGTTTAATACCTCCTCATATGCAGAAACCATGAGTTTTTCAACTTCAAAGATTTTCTCCGAAGAATCGGAAGGATAATCATCACCAAGAGTTCACATCATATACTGCAGAAAAGCATTATGTCTGCATCAACAACCTACGTGGTAAAAGAAGACAAAAAAAGAGCTGCAAGAAGATATGAAACAATACCCTAAAAGAAGATGAATGCAATTATGTGGTGATCGATATGAAAGGAAAGGAACAAAGTGGTCTTTTATATCACGCAGATTGACGAAACCTGAAAAAGAAATTTTTTTAGCCTGCCGTATATGAAGGCTCTGGATATGGGATATCAACTGGATTATATATTTATTTATCTGGGATAATTGGCTCACCTAAGCCGCTGACGGGAAAAAGCTCGCCACTACAGAATCAAAGCCAACGAAAAAAGAATAGAAAAGAGGGTAACGCCTTCTGTATGCACAAAGTTTTGAGGATTCAAGTAAGAAAAGGAATCCATATTGGATTCATGCACGGATAAGAGCAGTCGGGTCACCAAGTCAAACCATCAGTCCAAGGTCGCAGCGCCGGCATGAAGGCCATCAGCCAGAGGGGGACAATTGGTCTGCAGTGCCAATATTCCGAAGCACCAGTACTCTGTGGCCAAGCCAGAATTACGCCAACATAAAGATCACATACTGCTCATTCCCCTTGCCAAAGGTCAATCGAATTTTTCCTGGTAACCTCCTCATGTCTTGCCCTTTCAATTTTCTATCCTCGTCTGTCACCATCTAATGCTTACCCCGCAACAATGCCACTGTTATGTTCTAAGAAGGGGACTTAATGTTGATGGTGGTTTTTAGTTCAGGGCTAAAATTGTAAAACCCTGTGTTTAATATGTTGTCATTCTGCAAAGAGACAGAGCCATGTAAAGTGATGAGTGCCCAACTTCTTTACATGCGCATTTATTGAGCAATTCAATATATTTATGTGAAATTTATCCAGAATGGTGCATGTAGCAACAATCCCAAATATTTTGTAAATTTCGGCACCCTTCCTGTATTATTCATTAATATAAGACTCACTGAATAATTTCTGTGCTATGTTCCCCGGCTGAACCCTTAATGTTGATATGACATGACAATTAGTGTTCACTCACAGCAGAGTAGCATGAATTTCCCGAAGTATCAAGGTTAAGGCTTTGCATAAAAGTACTCAATCGGAAAGCATACTGCTATCTGGTAATAAATTTAAAGAACTCTTTGTCAACATGCAGAGTTCAATCAATTTTGTGATAATTCACGAGATTCAAATTTCAACCTAATTAATTTGCAAAATTAGGTTGTTTTTTTTGCACCCTGCGCAGTATATCAGACCTTTCTGGTCGAAACTAAACCTAGGAAATCTAGGCAATTGATCTGCCATGGATTAGCAGGTGCAAAGTCCTACCCAAAATCAGAAAATAATAAATAAAAAGGAGCCGCGGAAAATAGGAACATCGATAAAGGGAGGTGTGTCCATGCCATAGGCCAGTCGGCGCCACCTGCAGATGGCCACGCCCCCATGATGCCTGGCCAACTCTCCTTTTCCCATCGACCAATCAGGTCGCTTTAAACCCTCCACATGCACATGAGTTGTGGTCGGGCTGTATGCGTGTCGTAACCACAACAAATTAATTAATACTTTACTACCTAATTAAAGAGTAATATAGGGTAGTCAAAGTCGATCCCACGAGGAGCAAGAGATTATAGTTGTCTTATAATGTCACAAAAAGGGGGGGTATTGGTTCAATATTTTAAAAGCAAAAGAAATAAACAAAGTAATTAAAAGTGTAGTTGAAATCAATGAGAGAGAATAGATCAAGGAATCCTTCTTCGCTGCAAAACAATGATTAAAGTTATGTTCTTTTCCACTTGTTATTAGTCATAGATTATCACCAACCGTAGGTATAGCAGCTAGATCAGTGCTAACCCCAAAATCCCTTATTTCACCGGATACGGAAGTTCTCGCCTACCGGATTCTATTCACCAAACCACCTAGTAGTATCTCACCCAAGATGTAATTTAACCCATTTTTCTCCTCGATCTTTAACTCTGCGTCTCAACTTCATATCCCTTCTTTCATCCTTCTGATTTTCTCGATTTCGATCTGTTCCAACTTGGTTTCATACAGCACAGTACCCATTCCGAATTCAACCAAATACAACATCACCATTTTCTCCTCCACTGCATCTCAGTTCTGATTTATTCTCTCATCTCTCGATTGCTTCCTGTTTCTCGGACAAGTAGTAGCAGCAGCCGCTGCTGTGTAAGAACGAATGAACATAAGAGGGGAATATCGATTTTAGGGTTAATCATTGGGACAGCTATTTGCGCCTAAGATAAAAACACCCATTGATAATTACAGCCTCTAAATGATAAGGGGTACCCTATACGAAAACCCCTTAACCTTAGCTGGTTTGTGTTTAGTATAACCCCAAGAAGAGTTGCCCCTTAACCATTACCGGGCTCCAGATAATGCTCTCCCTATGAAATGACAATTCTGCCCTTTTTGATCAATTTTGGTGATTTTTCATTCTTTTCGTCCGTGCGACTCCAGTGTACCTAATAACTCAAAAACACGCGTAAAATACATAATTTACTAGAAAAATAGCAAAGAAAGCATAAACTCTTAGATAGTAAATTAGGTGTATTCTACACCTATCAAATTCCCCCACACTTAGACTTTGCTAGTCCTCGAGCAAATCAAACTAAAACTTACAACTCCAAAGCGTTCCAGCGTCCCAAGCATCCTAAAAGATATGAGGACATAGAGTTTCTGCATGCTAGTAATAAGAAGTTAGAAATACTAAAGAACATATTCTCATTCTTAAATGTTGAGTGAGAAATAACCACACCATAATGAGAGAACACGTGTTTGAGAAACGATCAATAAGAATTTCGCCTCGACTTATGCCTCACCAAAAAGATTTTATGATAATTGCACTCAAAAAGACGGCTTTTTATTGGGTCTCACTTGTGTGCAGGTAGGAATGAAGAGAGAATTCCTGCAACACGTTGAATGGTAGTAAGGATAACATCCGAAATTTTGAAAAGCCCACATCTTTTAACATTTTTAAAAACCATTTCTAACGATCTCTAAGAAAGGAAATCAACCACTTATATCGAGGATGTGATTAATTACTTACCTTCACATCCGATTGCCAATTATGATAACACCACTCTCACGGAATCCAAAAGAAACGTCTTCCGCTCCTATCTTCATCTTCTTGGTCTTCGGCTTCAACTATTGGTGATAAACTCTTTAGCTTCATAAATCCTTGACAATTTGTAACCTTTTTCCTCAAAATCCTTGTCGCTTGAAACTTCCTTATAGATTTTCCTTCCCCATGGCTTATTCAAAACAAAACAATAATAGATATTTCTCTTGTCTCATTTTTTTTTCAATTTTTTTTCATTTTTTTTTTAGACAAGAGAAACAAAATACAAAACAAAGTGAAAAATAAACCATGGCCGTGGAAAAGTACTTTACCGCTTGATTCTTCACAACTTATATCGTCTCGAAATCATAAACTTCAATAATGTTCACCTTTTTCTTTTCTTCGCTTTTGTAAATACGTCTTAATACTTGGATATAGAATTACCTCATTGCATTTTAAGTCTTCAACATGTATGTAAAATCTTCTCATTGTATGTTGCTTTACTTGGATATAAAATTTTTCTCTTTTTCTTGTTCCATTGTTGCTTGCAAACCTTGAACCTTTTCAACTTTCCTTGTAGATTTTGATGTCGCTCCTTGTTGATAATTGTGGTGTTTCTATGGACCCGTTGTTGTCGAGAGAATGGTGCTAACTGCAAATCGAACTACAAGAAGGAGGCTTTCATCCATAGACGTCACCCTCATGATTGAAAAAAATTAGCACTCAAGATATCAAAATAGTGCTGAAAATTGGTGTGAAATTGGGTAGCTCACCATTCTACCCGGAATTAACGTACGGTGACACACACTCAAAAGAAGCTCTTTAGTAAAGGAATATTTTTTGGTCGGTGCCTTGGTTGATATGAAAATGGGTAGTCTCCACTAATGATTGATCAGAAACTCTAATAACGCACTTCTCCCTGCACCAAATTTGCATCACCGGCATGATTAAATCTATTATTTAACACTCTAACAAGCAAGAAATCAAACGTAGTTCCCTAACATTTCCAAGTTCAATTATGTCGGTCAGAATTCTCTATGTAATCATACCTAGAAGCATGCTAGTGACTCTAAAATCTCTAAAAGTTGAAAGTTTTATGCAAAAAATTCTCTTTTTTTTTTATGCAAAAATATATGCTTAGCCACTCCCCCACACTTAAACCTTACATTGTCCTCAATGTAATTGAATCTTCCAAGTAAAGTCAAGGTGGGAAATCCTAATATGATATGGAAAAAGAAAAATAAACACACAAAACAAAAAGCAAATAAAAACAAAAGGATAAGAAATACAAAACCGGTGGGTTGCCTCCCACTTAGCGCTTGTTTTAAAGTCGACGGCCCGACATAGCTCTTGCTTCACATTACTCCTCTAGAGGGAGCAAATCTTCAAATGGAAGTTCATCCACATTCACATAGGCGATGTTCTCATAGTATGGCTTCAATCTATGGCCGTTGACTTTGGAAACCGAGTTGTCTCTAAGACTAGTAATTTCAACTGCACCATAAGGAAAAACATTAGTAACAACATATGGTCCAATCCAACGGGACCTTAACTTTCCAGGAAATAGTTTAAGGCGAGAATGAAATAAAATGACTTTTTGCCCCACAACAAAACTTTTCCGAGAAATCATCTTGTCATGAAAAAGCTTAGTCTTTTCCTTGTAAATCCGGGCACTCTCGTAAGCATCATTACGAATCTCCTCTAGCTCATTTAGTTGTAACTTTCTTTGTTTCCCCGCTGCATCATACTCCATGTTGAATTTCTTTATTTCCCAATAAGCCTTATGTTCAAGTTCAACCGGAAGATCAAAAGCTTTGCCATAAACCAACCGATATGGAGACATACCAATCGGTGTCTTGTACGCCGTTCTATACGCCCAAAGTGCATCATTGAGCTTAAAGCTCCAATCTTTCCTTGTCGTATTCACCGTTTTCTCAAGGATGGACTTGATTTCACGGTTTGAAATTTCAGATTGTCCACTAGTTTGTGGATGGTAAAGCGTTCCAATCTTGTGTGTTATGTTGTACTTCTTGAGGAGAGCGTGGAAAGACTTCTTGAAATGCGAGCCTCCATCGCTTATCACCACTCTTGGTGTGACGTGCCTAGTGAATATGTTTTCTCTTACAAAATCACAAACAACTCGAGAATCATTAGTTTTGGTGGCTCTAGCCTCCACCCATTTGGAAACATAATCTACGGAAAGAAGTATATAAAAATTTCCATTCGAATTGAAAAAAGGGCCCATAAAATCAATTCCCCACACATCAAAAATATCTACGGCGAGAATTGGTGTGAGTGGCATTTGATTTCGAGCACCTAGATTGCCCGTTCTTTGACATCTATCACACGATTTACAAAAAACATATGAATCTTCAAAAAAGGTGGGCCAATAAAATCCACTTTCAAGAACTTTGAGAGCGGTACGTTTAGAACCAAAATGGCCACTACAAGCAAAAGTATGACAAAAGGAGAGAATAGATTGAAATTCGGAGTTAGGTACGCACCTTCGTATTATTTGATCAATGCCATATTTCCATAAGTATGGTTCATCCCACACATATTGCTTGGCTATCTTCTTAAGCTTCATCTTTTGAAAGTTAGACATTGTGCTAGGTACCTTTCTTGTCACCAAGTAATTCACTATATCCGCATACCAAGGTGTTGATTCTTCCAAGGAGAAAAGTTGTTCGTCCGGAAAGCGGTCTTGTAATGGAAGTTCTTCGTGAGACATAACAAGTCTACTAAGATGATTCGCAACGGTATTCTCCACACCTTTTTTATCTCGAATTTCTATGTCGAACTCTTGTAGTAATAGGATCCACCGGATTAGTCTTGGCTTAGCTTCTTTCTTCTTTATTAAGTATCTAAGTGCCGCATGATCGGAATACACAATAACCTTTGTACCCACCAAGTATGATCGAAATTTTTCCAATGCAAACACTATAGCCAATAACTCCTTTTCCGTGGTAGAATAGTTGATTTGTGCATCATTAAGGGTCCTAGATGCATAATAGATAACATGGGACAACTTGTCCACTCTTTGACCCAAAACGGCTCCAACCGCATAATCACTAGCATCACACATTAGTTCAAATGGAAGATTCTAATCCGGTGACTTGATAATCGGCGCACTTGTCAACATTGCTTTCAATTTGTCAAAAGCATCCTTGCAATCCCTGTTGAAGTCAAAAGGTACCTCCTTTTGTAGTAACTTGCACATCGACATGGAGATTTTGGAGAAATCCTTGATAAACCGCCTATAGAAACCTGCATGGCCAAGAAAAGAACGAACCTCCCTCACCGAAGTGGGATATTGTAAGTTTCTTATTAAATCTATCTTTGACTTGTCCACTTCGATCCCTTGAGAGGACACAATGTGACCAAGTACTATGCCATGGTTTACCATAAAATGACATTTCTCCCAATTAAGAACAAGGTTAGTGTCTATGCATCGTTTAAGAACTATTTCAAGATTATCTAAACAAATATCAAAAGAATTGCCATAAACACTAAAGTCGTCCATAAATACCTCAATAATGCGCTCCACGTAATCCGAGAATATGCTTACCATGCATCTTTGGAAAGTAGCCGGTGCATTGCAAAGGCCAAACGACATCCGTCTATACGCAAACGTTCCAAACGGACAAGTAAAAGTGGTATTCTCTTGGTCCTCCGGTGCAATAACAAGTTGATTGTATCCCGAATAACCATCCAAGAAACAATAATAAGAATGACCCATTAACCGCTCCAACATTTGATCAATGAAAGGTAAAGGAAAGTGATCCTTTCGGGTTGTGGAATTAAGCTTTCTATAATCAATGCACACTCTCCAACCGGTTTGAACTCTTGTACGAACAAGTTCATCGTCTTGATTTCGAACAACCGTAACACCGGACTTCTTTGGCACCACTTGTACCGAACTTACCCACTTGCTACCGGAAATTGGGTAGATCACCCCCGCACTTAGAAATTTGAGTATCTCTTTCTTCACAACCTCCATCATGGGAGGATTAAGCCTACGTTGAGCATCACGTACCGGCTTCACGTTCTCTTCCATTAGAATCCTATGCATGCATATGGATGGAATAATGCCCTTGATATCCGCAATTGTCCAACCAATAGCCGTTTTGTGCTCTTTCAAGACTCTAAGCAAACAGTCTTCTTGTACCGGTGTGAGGTTCTTTGAAATAATCACCGGAAGCTCATCTCCATCTCCCAAAAATGCATACTTCAAATGGTCCGGAAGTGGCTTCAACTCTAGTTTAGGTGCCTTCACAATAGATGGTACAAGTAATTCATCATTCACGGGTAAAGAAATATAGGAAACATTACCCTTAGCTTCTTGTAATGCCGTCAAGGCACCACACGTCTCCACCAATTCCGTGGAAATTTCAACATCCAAGTTAGACACGCCGTGGACGTCCAATTCAATGCTCTTTTGCAACACCACATCAAGTTCGTCCTCTCGATTCAATTCCACCATTTTTTGCGCTAATGAACTAACCACATCAATAGAGTAAACGGAATGCACATCACTTGGGTAGCGCATGGCTTCAAATATGTTTAAGTGTATTACTTCCTTGTCGAATTCCATAGTGAGTGTACCCTTGTCCACATCAATCTTCGTCTTTGCGGTCTTCATAAATGGCCTCCCAAGAAGTAGATAAGTAGACGAATGATTCTCATTGTTGTCCATATCCACCACAAAGAAATCCACCGGAAAAATTAATTCATTCACTTGCACTAGAACGTCTTCTACAATTCCCTTTGGATAAATATTAGAATTGTTTGCTAATTGGATAATAACTCTTGTATCTTTCAACGGTCCAAGATTCAAGGAGTCATAAATATCGGCCGATATCACACTAATGGAAGCTCCCAAGTCAAGTAAAGCATGTTCAAATCTTTTCTTACCAATAGTAATTGGCACCGTGAAACCACCAGGATCCGTGCACTTTGTAGGCATCTTCTTCAAAAGCATAGCCGACGCACTCTCGCCAACTTTAGTAATTTCATTATCAAGCAACCTATCCTTCTTTGTGCATAATTTCTTCATGAACTTTGCATACCTTGGAATTGTCCTTATGGCCTCTATGAATGGAATGTTGATTTCTATCTTCTTGAAGATATCCATGAGTGCCTTTTCTTGAGCTTCCTTCTTGGACTTAGCAAAACGAATAGGAAAAGGAGGTGGAGTAGTGAAAGTAAGAACCGGTTCCTTGGATTTGGCGGTTGGAGTTGAATGCTCCTTTGGTACGGCATCCTCCTTCTGTTTGACTACCTCTTCACTAGATTCTTCATGACGAGTTGGACTCTCCACTTGTCTTCCACTTCTTAAAGTAACCGCACTAACATTCTCTCTTGGATTCACAATTGGTTGCGAAAGAAGCTTTGTGGATGCTTGAGCTTTCATTAAGTTCATATCGGTTGCCAATTGTCCCATTTGAGTTTGTAAATCCTTGATTGCCGAATCGGTCTTTTGTTGGGTTTGTTGTAACATAGAAGTGAGACCTTGCATGCTTTGCATTATCACATTCAACTTGTCATTATTTGAAGAATCTTGCTCCTTGACTTGTTGTGGTTGGAATTGTTGTTGTTGAGGTTGGAAACGTGATTGTTGGAATCCACCTTGTTGCGCATATGGATTAGGAGCCGCCGATTGCTTGTTTGCATAGCTAAAGTTGGGATGATCCTTCCAACCGGGATTGTAAGTATTTGAGTATGGATCGTACCTTGGCCTTTGATTTGGATATAAAGCATTTACTTGTTCGGTTTCATCATCCGGAATAATTACCGTGGCCAACCGTTGTACTACCCTCTCTATGTTGTTTAACCATTGATCAGATTGTGAAGACGAGTCATTAACTTCATGCACCAACTTAACCATTGAATCACCTCTTGCATATAATTGTTTCGAGTTTGCCGCCATACTTTTAATCGACTCGGTAGCTTCGGCCACCGTCTTGTTCACTACCACCGGCGGCGTCAAGAAGATATCTATCACTTGTTTGGAGACCTTCATAGAAGTATTGGATTATCATGGCGTCACTAAATTTATGGTGTGGAAAACTTGCCACCAATCTCTTGTATCGATCCCAACATTCATATAATGACTCTCCCACATGTTGCTTTATCCCACAAATTTCTTTGCGAATTTGAGTAGCCTTTGATGCGGGAAAATATCTCTCGAGGAAAAGTTTCTTCATCCCATTCCATGTTGTGATACTTCCGGAAGGAAAATAGTATAACCATTCCTTAGCATTGCCCGCCAAAGAAAACGGAAAAGCTTTCAACATTGCTCCATCCGCATTAGTATTCGGTGGAAGCATGGCCGTGGATATGGTGTTGAAGTCCATAAGATGTTTGTTTGGGTCTTCATTCACCATACCATGGAACTTTGGTAATTCTCTAATCAACCCAGGATTGATCTCGAAAGTTGAATTAGTTTGGATACACCATTGTTGTGTATCAAGCTTGTGAGAAGCTAGGTATTTGAGTGTACGATCACCCATTGCTTCTTCTTCTATGTCAAAATCTGCGAATTCACTTGATGTAGAACGAGGAAGCGGAGTGTTAACCGCTCGAATAAATTCCTTTAGTTGAGTGCCGGATCGAAGACGTATTCCAATTGGACTCGGTCTTCCCCCTTGAAGCATTCACCAAAGATATAGTACCTACAACAAGGTTCACAAAACTAAGTTAGATACAATATAGAATCTAACAAAGCAAGAATAAAGCAAAAAGAAAAATAAAAACAACTAAAATCGCCCGTTGCTCCCCGGCAGCGGCGCCAAAATTTGTATGCGTGTCGTAACCACAACAAATTAATTAATACTTTACTACCTAATTAAAGAGTAATATAATGTAGTCAAGGTCGATCCCACGAGGAGCAAGAGATTATAGTTGTCTTATAATGTCACAAAAGGGGGGGTATTGGTTCAAGATTTTAAAAGCAAAAGAAATAAACAAAGTAATTAAAAGTGTAGTTGAAATCAATGAGAGAGAATAGATCAAGGAATCCTTCTTCGCTGCAAAACAATGATTAAAGTTATGTTCTTTTCCACATGTTATTAGTCATAGATTATCACCAACCGTAGGTATATCAGCTAGATCAGTGCTAACCCCAAAATCCCTTATTTCACCGGATACAGAAGTTCTCGCCTACCGGATTCTATTCACCAAACCACCTAGTAGTAGATCACCCAAGATGTAATTTAACCCATTTTTCTCCTCGATCTTTAACTCTGCGTCTCAGCTTCATATCCCTTCTTTCATCCTTTTGATTTTCTCGATTTCGATCTGTTCCAACTTGGTTTCATACAACACAGTACCCATTCCGAATTCAATCAAATACAACATCACCATTTTCTCCTCCACTGCATCTCAGTTATGATTTATTCTCTCATCTCTCGATTGCTTCCTATTTCTCGGACAAGTAGTAGAAGCAGCTGCTGCTGTGTAAGAACGAATGAACAGAAGAGGGGAATATCGATTTTAGGGTTAATCATTGGGACGGCTATTTGCGCCCAAGATAAAAACCACCCATTGATAATTACATCCTCTAAATGATAAGGGATACCCTATACGATAACCCCTTAACCTTAGCTGGTTTGTGTTTAGTATAACCCCAAGAAGAGTTGCCCCTTAACCATTACCGGGCTCCAGATAATGCTCTCCCTATGAAATGATAATTCTGCCCTTTTTGCTCAATTTTGGTGATTTCTCCTTCTTTTCGTCCGTGCGACTCCAGTGTACCTAATAACTCAAAAACACGCGTAAAATACATAATTTACTAGAAAAATAACAAAGAAAGCATAAACTCTTAGATAGTAAATTAGGTGTATTCTACACCTATCACGGGCCCATACTTGTCGGCCCTCTTTCCCATCAACCAATCAGGTCTCTTTAAATCCGCCACATGCGCATGAGTTATGGCCGGGCCCATACTTGACGGCCCTCTTTCCCATCGACTAATCATGTCGCTCTAAACCCGCCACAGTATTAAAATAGGAAAATTACGCCAGATGGTCACAATGCCAATTGGATTTCCAAAACCGCGCCGATGTGTTAATGGCATGTCAAACGTGCCATTCCGCGGCAACATGATAATAGCATGCCAAACGTGCATGCTAAACATGCCATGCCGCGCTAATGAGCTAATCGACACGCCAAACGTGCCATGCCGCGTCAATGAGCTAATCGGCATGACAACATGCCACTCCACCATGCCAACGTTCCAAAAATAACGCAACCACGTGCTAACCCACCTTCTGTTCATGGTCGACGCCATGACGTGCTTCAATCAGGGTATTCTAATCGGAAACACGACTTTTCTTTAAAAACATTAATCGAAACCCTAATTTCCAGTCATGGCCCAAATTACGCAACTTTGGGCCCCACAACATGCCACGACCCATGTGGGACCCAAAAAACCCTAAAAATGACTCCATGCTATGACCACTCATAGATACCCTTGCGCCTGTGGCCGTCCCCACGTTATGGCCCTACCATAATCCCCTTTGATGCAACCATGGCACCGTTTGCACAAAAACGTCACCGTGCCAAGGCCACATGCCACATATGCTAATTAGGGTTTTGATATGCTAATTTAGCTAAGGTTGCTACACCAACCAAGCCAAGTAATGCTCCCTAGGGCATTAAGTTTGATATGGCAACTGGAAGTAATGTTGTATTTGGGTTTAACACCAATGTGCCAAAATATAGCTGCCACGGCTACGCCAGGCACTGTTCGCGCCACTATGCTACTGACATATGCCAAATATGTCATCGTGCCACTGGCATGCGCTAAGTGTGCCACCATGCCACCGACATGTGCCAATGGCGCCACTATGCTATTATCAGATGCCAAACGAGTAGCCGCCTCACCCTTATTTTGACTAATGACTCTATTTTAGTGCTTTTGTAGGAAATACAAACGAGTTCGATCGTTGAAGATCAAGCGGATAAAATGGGAGTTAATTGATAAAAATGACAATTTGAGGCTGGCCTGATATTCTTTATATATCAGCAACGCTCATATTACTCACGACACTAAAAGGATGTCCACTGGAAGTTAACAAGTGAATGGGACGTGGAGGTTTAAGACAACAACTATGGCCAGAGATATCAAATCAGTTAAAAATTAATGGACTCTACGTGTTCAGCTAGCTTCCACACCATATCTGCCTCATTTTCTTGGATTTGTTTCGTCTCTCTTTGCTAGAAACTAGTGAAGGCAGTGGTGGTCGACTCTCGTTTACATGCAATGGGCTTGGTTTGAAATGGTGTTGTGACTATCGGGGAAGGAGATACGCACGAGTTAGAAGAGATGAATAATGATGATGCTCGATATATCAGGGAAGTGGAGATTGTCTGCAAACGTTATGAAGGAGAATCAGTTGGCTACCATTCTCTGCGTGTCTCTGTCGATTGAGGCAGTGCTGTTTGGTATCTTGACAGAACATTGGATAGTGCAAAGTTGGAGTCTTGTAAGTTATGAACAGAAAACGAAGTTAAGAAGTGCCCGAAATTTGACAGGTCTGAATAGATATGGGTGCAGTGGCCTGAGTTTGAGAACAAAGGACAACATACGGACAAAACCTGCTGATGTCAGTGGTGGATTCTCTACATCAATAGATACTTGGGGGTGGTTGAGCTCAAGGCTTAAAGAAGATATTCAAACGGGGGAAGAACTACAGTCAGTGGTGGCTGTAATGATAGAAAATGAAAATCAGTGATGTGGCTATGTGTGAGAATAATGGAATGGGTATGTTTGGTTCGAGTAGAGTAAGTATTGTGCTTGCAGGTGATGATTTGAATGTGTATAAGCTGAAGTTCTTGACCGATAAATACACACAACAGATGGAGTTAGGAGTTCGTCTTGGATGAAGGAGGAGCTATGGGTTGGCTGGTTTGTACTATGAACTGCTAGTGCTCGAGTGGAAGAAGATGGCATCAAGAGCTTGGACTGAAGCTGGTGATACGAAGACACATGATGATGGATATTTGACACAACAACACGAAGAATCGGTGATGACTTAACGGAAAGAATGAAGATAATTTTGGGATTTGTTGTGGTTTATTATCGAGGCTTAGATGGAGTCCTTTGAGATAGAAATTTTGGTTAGTCATGAATTCATATTCTCGATAGTGGACAAGAAGTATTGCAGCTGTTTGATCGAGTTTATAATGGATATGGGTGAAGCTTTTGAGCTGAAATAGAAAACGAGCTTTACAGTGGCTGATTCCAGTTGAGTTTGGCCTGAAATGATCTTAGTTAGGTGGTGGATGTTTAAAAAGCTCGGTTCTACGATATGGGGGACTTGAAGATGAACTAGAAGGGATGTTTAGAATGGGGGCAACCTAAAGGCATGATAAGGATTGTTGTGGTTCATTTTGTGCGAAGCTGTTTGTTCAAGTTAAAAGGATGGAGCTGGAACAGAGTTGAGGTTAGAGGGTCGGGCCGTGAAAACAAGACTTGGAATGCTGACTTTGCCGGTGTTCTGGGGATTCATGCTAGCTTCTGCGAACGATGGGAGCAAGGAAAACAATTAAGGGGTCAGAGAGTGCGGTAATCTGGGTCTGATTCTGGATATCGGTTGTTGGACTGGGCCTGGAAACTCTGTTAGGTGTACACTGGATTTCTTTGCAATAGACTACATATAGATTCGAAGAGAAAAAAAAAGGGGAGGTCGACTACACAGCCGAAAACATGAGAGAGTTGGGAGAGGAGGACGACAACGATAAAGAGGATTACGGTTTGAAGTTCCATTGTTACGATTCCTTTTTGATTTGCTTGTGATTCTTCATATGTTTATGGCTTTTGAGAAAGCCATGTCTGGCTAGATATTTTTGTAGCTAAGGTTTATGTTGAAACCACTTTTGGGTATTAGGCTATTTATATTGTGTTAGAGCACTGCTTGGTCAAACTCGCATGCGTTTCTATCTCAAGCATGTTTGTCAATGTTAGTGATCAAAACTATAAAGTCTTGATTTCTAGTCTACTATAGCTAAGGTCTCGGACTAGGATAAAAAGTGTAGTTCAGCTCAAGAACTCCATGGAAATCATCATACAAGACGAAAGACTACTCAATGAATCAGTGGATCTTCATCGACTAAAAGGTATGTGGAGACTTGAACTTATCTATCACTCAAAAGTCTATCTACTCTATCTCTTATCTTCAGACAAAAGTCATATTACTATATAGACTAAGATTATACACATGTGATATTTCGAGCTGAGGGTATCTCGCTTATCTATTTCTCAAAATATGTGTTGGTAAAGCTTTCGCTTTAGCCAAGTTCATCTTTACCTAGTGACGAAAGTCATGTTATGTTTCAATCATTGGGAATTGCTCTGACGAAAAATAGTTTGTGAATAACAACTATATAACACCCTCTGAGAATGTTTCAATGATTTAATTGGGAGTTTAGACATTATAACCATTGGGGGATATAACCATTGTTGCCGAAACGCATATATGTATAAGTCCTTATTGCTTGAACCGAAGTATGCGAACTTTGTTGATCAAATGAAACCGGCGAAGTACGTGAGCTTCAGTCCGCGAACTCAGTTCGCAAACTGGCGGAAGTTCTCGCCCCGAGAATTCCTGCTGGAGTTTGTGAACTCCGTCCGGGAACTTAAGTCTGTGAACTTGAGTAGGTTATGTCTAAAAACGATGTTTGTGAACTTATCTTAATAAACTAAGGAATTCTATTGCAAACCATGGCTTTATAGTTCATGAATTGATTCGAGTTAATCACATCGTTTTGCTTCGATTGTGTCTTGTGTAGTACATAAAGATCTAAGCAATTGAACAACTCTCTAACTAGTTCATTTGAGTCATTTGGACTAGTTATGGTGAAGAAGAATATGGTTGATATGGCCGGTCCCCCACGCCTCTTCCTTTATTTTTCCTTAATTTATTATTTTCATAATCTCATGAAGACTCCTTCGTTCGAGCAACTTTGAGCAAAACTCACGGTTTCTCCATATTTTCACAGTTTCATGAAAAATAATAAAAATAAGGGAAGGTGTCACGGGACCGGGCTACCTAGACGGACGTCCATGCCCCATCTGTGGCCGGTCCCACACTTTGCAATCCCTTGTTTTCATAATTATTATTTCCCTTATCTCATGAAACTCCTCTGTTTGAGCAAAAACCCTGGATTTTTCCATATTTTCTCAAATATTGCTCAAACCATGAAAAATCCAATAAGTCCCATGGTCACATGACCGACTAGGCTTCTCACGAAAAAAATATATAAAAATATTATCATTTTAATATTCTCAAAATATTGATCAAATAAGCGAAGTTCCACTCGCTCATTCGAGCAAAATCAAGAATTTCAATCAAAGATCAAACTCTTCTAAAAACCCAAAATATTGCTCAAACGCACATCAGAAAATACCAAAACTCTCAGGACTGAGACACGTACATGCTTCCTTGACCGACCAAGGATGGCCCTAAGGCTTGCAAGGATCCGGTCTCACACATCTTTATAATTTTGACATAATTTTCTCAATTGCTCATATTGGGTCCAAACTCTTTCCAACCAACTTGGAATTTGCTCAAACGACCATCAGCTTGTCCCACGACCACCAAGGGCCAGTCTCATGCCTCCTTGGTCGGTCCCTCACTTCTCCATAATTAGGTTTTATCACCTAATGCTCAGACGAGCACTATTCTAATAAGTGATTAAACTCGCATTTAATAATCCTTTCACCAACTAGTCAAAGGAATTTGGTGCATGCTCACTCGAGCACTTGGGCGCTACATGGTCATTTATCATCCCATGTTTCCGGTCACTCCTTCACTCAGTGGCCTATTTTCAATAAATCGTCAATTGATGAACAATTGATCAAAATTAGGGTTTTTTTAACAAATCCTCTGCAAATCATGATTTTGAGCAATTTCAAACACTAATAAATTTATGTTGACTCAGCAATCAATATCTGGATTAATTATACCAATAATTTAATTAATATTTTATTGGGCCACGTTACCAATAATTCATCGAATTGAGCAATACTTGCTCAATTGCTCGGATATTGATCCAATTATCAATATTCAGTAATTTGTCGAATGAATCTAACTATCAATATTTCGCCAATAATTGATTCAACTCAATATTCAATAATTTGTAGAATTTACAATATTTGCTCAGACGAGCAATATCAACATCATTCAAGAGCTATACATCTGACATGTTCAATTCGTTAATCACTGAGCATTCGTCAATCATGCTCAATTCAACAAAACTTAGACTCACTGTCTAATCAAGTCAACGACTGACTAATCAAATACACGTCTGCTTTGCATACTCCACGTTTGTGAGACATAAATCACGTCACATGGGGGATATTACTTAGGATTTTGGTCTGGAGGCCTACGACACGTGTGTTCATCCACGATGATAAATGTGAGTAAGTCATGCAACCGGTTGAAGGAGTTAGCAAAGTAGTGGGTGGACGGTTAACCAAGTCTCCACATGACCTGGAACTGGTTTCACCACGATCTCCCACTTTTCCACTCTTTAACTCAAGAAACCATCACACTTACTGGGATCAATGTGTTCACTATTCTTACAACATAAATAAGTCTCTGAATCCATGGTTGAGGGGACATAGAAAATCCACGAGATATTGAACATATAATCTATCGTCTAACCAAAAATCATCGTGTGAGCAACACTCTCTCAATCTTTAGAACTTATTCATCATTTGAAGAAACCTACAACACATCCACAATCCTTGATCATCATTAATCCCACAATTCTCAGCTTCCCTCCTACAGATCAACTCATCTCCCTATTTGTGACCGAATTAACTATGGAACGACCATTGACTTGGTTTAGGCCGGAGTCCTATAGATTGATCTCTCGAACTCAAAGTACTCTCGTGCCGTGCATTTGTGTGAGGTTAGGCAGTTTGCTCGGTTGAGGAGTCTCTCGTCCGATTGGTTTGTCTATTCACTTTCTTAGAAAATCATCAAATCGTTTTTCCCCATCAACAACAATTTTATCCATGAACTTAAAACCACCATCAACATTAAGTCCCCTGCTTAGTACGTAACGGTGACATTGTTGCGGGGTAAGAAATAGATGGTGATAAATAAAGATAAAACTTATGAGGCGAGGCAGACATATGTTACCAATATAAAGGTCGGCTCGGTCTTTGAGCAAGACATGTTTAATGAAGTATCCAAGCACGCGGTGATCGTCCTACTAGCATATGTCAATTGTCTCCAGGTAGATAAGCATCTAATTGGTGGATATCCCACATCTAAATCCTTTATACATGGCAGGTAGAGAGTTATTTCTTTTCCCGAATTTTACCAATTTACGAAATACAGATGGGGGCACTGGAGTATTTCTTTCCATACCGATCATCACAGAGTTGCGTTAATATTATTTCCAGGTGTTTCTTCATATTTTCTTATAGTTTTTTTTACCACGTCGAGTGTTGACATAACCACGACGCTTTTCTGTAGTATTTGATGGGAACTCCTGATGATGATTATTCTTTCGTTTCTCCGGAAAAGAGTTTTGAAGTCGACAAACCCAGGGTTACCGAATTCGAGGAGGTATTAGATAAAATAGATCCTCCGTTTCGTGAAGCTGTTCGTGCTATACAGGGTATGCCTCTCGCACATTTGAGTATCGTTTGAGAGCATGTTCAATCTTTCCTAGCTTCAGTTATAATGGATGAAAAGTGGAGGCGCGATGAATCGTCCCAACCAATGAGTGTCAGGGCTGAAAGATTTGCGGCTCTGCTTAAACGACGAAGGATTGAGCATAAGCAGCATCCAGGTGGGGATAAACATGATTACCCTATCCATAACGGCGTCATAATTATCAATTCTGACGTGGACGAACCAGAACATCTTCAAAATCTTTAGAAGGCTATTGGGGCAGTTTCTGAAAAGGATGTCAGGGCAGAAGAACATATAGTACCGGCCTTTGGAGGAGATGTTAAAGTGTCTTCCAAAGTGGATATTGGTGGAGCTTCCAAAGGAGATGTTGAAGCAGCTTCTGGAGAGGGTGTTGAGGCAGCTTCTGGAGAGGATGTTGAGGCGGCTTCTGGGGAGAATATATGAGAGGTTTATGAAGGATATATCGAAGCAGCTTCCAAAGAGAACTCCAGTGAAGGCGCCGTTGATCCATGTGTTGATACTGATAATTAGATTTCCTACTTTGTTATTTCTTTTATAAATGAATATCTTTTTTGTAGCTTGCAGATGTTCATTTGTCATTTAGTAGTTTTCTGTTTCACGTGGCTAGAGCTAGGGATTCATCAAATATAATGTTTCATTCGTGTTGCTTTGATGGTTACATGTTTCCAGTTAAATGAATGAATAAAACCTCCCGACTAAGAAATCTAAATCCTTACAAATTTTCGCAATATCTTGTAGCGATCTTCAGTAGGGTTACGATAAATCCACGCTTAGTACCTTGATCACAAAATCTGGGTCCTTCCCATTTTTATGTTTGATAATCCCCGGTGCATACTACATGCTTCTTGAAGCATGGGTGCGTTGCCACAAACTAAGAAATCCAAAAGCCAGGTATATAGAAGCATGGACGCATTGCTTGTCAAGTGAGGAGGCTTCATCTCCAATTAATGATATGTGTAATGTGATTCGATGCATCGTTCCTAAATAAGTAGTTGCAACCCGAGAATATCACGTATGCTAACTTGAAATTCACTGCTTCTTGGTCCGTGAAGGGGATTCCCAAAATTCGAAAAACTGCAGACAACAAAACTTCTTCCAGGGATCTTGTTAGGCGAAGGTTGCAGCTGGTTGCTCTGGGAAGGATGCTTGCTCCAGAAAGAATGTGCCGCTGCTTGATGATCTTGTTCTTTTTTTTCCTTTACATATTCCCCTTTTTTTTTTTTTTTTTTAAGATATGAGATATCTCTTATATGGTTTGATTTTTTATGATTTCAAATTAATGGGTAATGATTTTGTGAGGGTTTGGGTTTACTCGAGATGATTCGGGAGTAAAAAAAATTATTCTAAAGGAAATGATGCTTTGATTAACTGATAAATTGAAACCCTAATTATGAATGCAAGCAGTGTAATCATTTTGGAGGAATTACAAGAATTGCATGAAAAAGGGAGATCGCTAAAGGAAACACTAAAAGGAATTTTGGATGAAAGGGCGGCACAACATCTTAGGTATTAAGGGTTTGAGCCACCGAGCGTGTACTACTACATCTTATAGCTTGTTAGCATTGATGAGCTTGCAGTAACCTCCCAAAATGACTTCTTACACTAGGTATGGCTCGTCTTTCCCTTCTACGGAGTCGGACGGATCAGGATGAGCATCAACTCTCACTACTATATCTCCAACTTGAAATGGGCTTGGGCATTGCACAACTACTCGACTCTTAGGTTCGTTATATGAGATAGTTTCTAAGCTTTTGATAAAATATTTGAAAGGCCCAGCATCCCATTCACATCTCTTAGTGACAATAAGGTTGATGGTCAGATCAAGTCCCAAGGCCTTAATGAAAGGAGGAATGACTAGTTGCAGAAAGGGTTGTTTGATAAGACTTACTTGTGTTCGGAATCTGCGGACGAGCGTCTCCAGGCTCTCTCCAGGTAGTTGTGTCACATTTGCGAACTGTTGATATGGAAACATATAATCTTCAGGGTTGGATGGCTTGTTGGAAATCCTTTCAGGTATAAACACTGGCAAGGGACATACTCCTAGCTTTGCTTTGTTGTTATGCACCAACGGGCGCCCCAGAACCATATCATAATTTGGGAATTCTTTAACAATTTGAAATTTGCCGTGTGTTAGAGCATCTCCTACCTTGATATCGAGATTAATGTACCCGTAAGCATTTTTCGATTCTCCTCTTGGGTTTTTGATCATAGTTGGGGAGTGAATAGCTTCCTGTTTTAAAAATTCTGCGGCTCTCAGGGTCTTGACGGTGACAATATTGAAGTCACATGCCGCGTCAATCAGTGTGATGTCGAACTCAACACCCTTTAAGTGGGCACTGGTCAGCAGTCCCTAGTTGTATTTACCAACAATGTCTTTTAAGAGAGGTTGGGATTTGGGAGTGGCTTCTCTGACTGAAAACAACCGCTTGCATAACACAACACGATTGAGAGCTGCAAATATTTCCTGACGCTGCGCCTTGGAGACATAGAGAATTTCACATACATGATCTATCATGGATTGCACGGTTTTATGGGAAGAGTCCCCAGAAAGCATGCAGCTCCTGTATGGAAGAGGGTCTCTGTGAACTCTTTCAGTGCCTAGTTGAAGTTCTCCCGCATCTATCTTTTATTTGGAAATGCTCTTCAATTTGTTGCATTCATTGGTTGGATGATTGACGAACCTGTGGTAACGACAATATTTGGGATTTGCCATTTCTTCCTTAGTTGGTGGGCGCTTGATAGTAGGTAGTTTGATGGCATCATATTGAAACCATGCTTCCTGGAGTTCAATTACTTCCTCATTCGGGAACAGGAAGTTTGGAGCAGCCTCTCCAGTTTCTTGTTATTGCGCAGGTGTCTTAGTCGCGGCCTTCTAGGGTGAAGCCGTCTGATGCGCTGGTGCCGCACATTTGGGTTGTTGTGCAACTGCTAGAGATTTTCACTTTCCCATTCACCCACTACATATATAGAGGGTCCAATATTATATTGTTTGTTGATGAGACGTCTTCTTCCTCGAGTCTCGCATGTATCTTCACTACTGACTAGCCTAGTGTTTTCCAACAGTGCTGGTGCTATCGAAGCCGATCGCTTAGAAGATTCATGGAGTTCAGAGAATGTATATAAGCGCAAATTCTCTAGTAAAACGCGATAGATGGGAACCATTCCGTTAATGCATGACTCCACCAAATGTTGTTCAGTCACATTTGGGTCGTGACAATCCAGTGCCTGAATCCTGAATCTCTTGACATAATCATTTGGATGCTCATTGTTTCGTTAAAACATTCTTCCCAAGTCTGAGAAGGTGATTTGCTCAAAGACGAAGAAATATTTCTTGTAGAAAGCAGTAACCATCTCGCACCAGTTGGATAAGCTGTTTGGTGTAATGTTTTTGTAACATATGTATGCTTTTCCGGTAAGTGACTTTGAAAATTCTTTCAGGCTGAGGACATGATTGCATTCGTGCTCTCCTAACGATTCCAAAAAACGAGAGATGTGTTCACGAGCGTTACTAGTACCACCATAAAGCAAAAATTGAGGATAAGAGTATCCTCTTGGGAGAGGAACTCTTTGCATATCAGAAGGATAAGGAGGTTGATGATGGTGCATGTCTACCTGGTTTTCTTTGCTTCGATTGTGGAGAAGTCGTTCCATATCCTTACGCATGATGAAATTGGATGGCTGATTTCTTTCCAATGAACGTTCATGATCAAAACAAGCCTCTTCATCTATAAAGGAGCGTCCTGCTGAGGTGCTTGCGCCGGGAGCATTAAAAATACTCCTTATTGGCTTTATTTGGAGTTGACGTGGTTCTTGTTTTACCGCTCCGTTAGTGTCTTGAGGAAGGTAAGTACCTCTTTATGGGTTGTAGCCATGTCTGTCTGAGCCTTAATGAGAACTTTTTGTCTTTCCATCAAATTAATAATGGTAATAGGGGATTGGCTTCCTCTGTCTCCTACAGCCTCTCGTCCTAATACATGAGTGGCAGTAGCTCTGGTAACGGTTAGGGGTGTTACGCTCTAAGAAACATTGGGAATGGCGGCAGCGGCTCTGGTGATAGGAGGTGTCACACCGGAGGGAATGTTTCATGCACCGCTGGTGTTGGTGGTAGAGGATGTAATTCCACGAGATGCGTTGATTGTGCTGGTAAGCGGTACATTGGTGTCACCGGTAGGAATGTTGACGCCAGAGGTGTTATCGGCGCTAGTAACCTCAGGATTTGTTGTTGATCCATACCTAAGATCCACCATCTTGAAATTGGGAAGATTGAAATGAAAATCGATAAATTAACTTCACAACCGAGAGATTAATCTCCCATTGTGGTCGCCAGTTGTTTTGGGGTAAAAACTGATTCTGCTGGTTTCGGTAAATTTGGGTGTACTGACGAGAAACGAATCTAAACCCTAAAAAAATGCACTGCACGGGAGTACTTTAGATTCGAGAGATCAATCTATACAATCCTGGCCTAAACCAAGAAATGGCCGTTCCAGTCTTATTTCGGTCACGAAATGAAGGATAAGGGTTGATCTTAGGGAGGGAAGCGAAGAAGGTGTTGAGATCAGAATGGTTAACTCTGAAGGTGTGGTTGTTTTATGACTTGTATCAGAATATGGAACTGGCTTGCATAATATAAGCTATCAGTTTTTGGTATTTTTCCGGATACTTGTTGTTAGAGCATTGCTTGATCGAACTCGCATGCGTTGCTATCTCAAGCATGTTTGTCAATGTTAGTGATCAAAACTATAAAGTCTTGATTTCTAGTCTACTATAGCTAAGGTCTTAGACTAGGATAGAAAGTGTAGTTGAGCTCAAGAACTCCATGGCGATCATCATACAAGACGAAGGACTACTCAAGGAACCAGTGGATCTTCATCAACTAAAAGGTATGTGGAGACTTGAACTTATCTATCACTCAAAAGTCTATCTACTCTATCTCCTATCTTGATACAAAAGTCGTATTACTATATAGACTAAGATTATACACATATGACATTTCGAGTTGAGTATGTCTCGCTTATCTATTTCTAGAAATATGTGTTGGTAAAGCTTTCGCTTTATCCAAGCTCATCTTTACCTAGTGATGAAAGTCATGTTATGTTTCAATCATTTTGGAAATCGCTCCGACGAAAAATAGTTTGTGAATAAAAACTATATAACGCCCTCTGAGAATGTTTCAATGATTGAAATGAGAGTTTAGAAAATATAACCATTGGGGGATATAAACATTGTTGTGGTAACACATATATGTATAAGTCCTTATTGCTTGAACCAAAGTTTGCGAACTTTGTTGATCAAGTGAAACCGGAACGTGAGCCGTCAACTCAATCCGCAAACTGGCGTAATTCTCGAACCCGAGAATTTCTATTGGAGTTGTAGCTCAGTTTCAGTCCGCGAACTGACGGAAGTTCTCAACCCGAAAATTTCTGCTGGAGTTTGTAAAATCTAACCGGTTAACTTGAGTCAGCGAACCCTGTCCGCATCAATCTTCGTCTTTCCGGTCTTCATAAAATATGTTGAAGTGTATTACTTCCTTGTCGAATTCCATAGTGAGTGTACCCTTGTCCACATCAATCTTCGTCTTTGCGGTCTTCATAAATAGCCTCCCAAGAAGTAGAGAAGGCTATTGGGGAAGTTTCTGAAAAGGATGTCAGGGCAGAAGAACATATAATACCGGCCTTTGGAGGAGATGTTAAAGTGTCTTCCAAAGTGGATATTGGTGGAGCTTCCAAAGGAGATGTTGAATCAGCTTATGGAGAGGGTGTTGAGGCGGCTTCTGGAGAGGATGTTGAGGCGGCTTCTGGGGAGAATATATGAGCGGTTTATGAAGGATATGTCGAAGCAGCTTCCAAAGAGAACTCCAGTGAAGGCGCCGTTGATCCATGTGTTGATACTGATAATTAGATTTCCTACTTTGTTATTTCTTTTATAAATGAATATCTTTTTTGTAGCTTGCAGATGCTCATTTGTCATTTAGTAGTTTTCTGTTTCACGTGGCTAGAGCTAGGGATTCATCAAATATAATCTTTCATTCGTGTTGCTTTGATGGTTATATGTTTCCAGTTAAATGAATGAATAAAACCTCCCGACTAAGAAATCTAAATCCTTACAAATTTTCGCAATATCTTGTAGCGATCTTCAGTAGGGTTACGATAAATCCACGCTTAGTACCTTGATCACAAAATCTGGGTCCTTCCCATTTTTCTGTTTGATAATCCCCGGTGCACACTACATGCTTCTTGAAGCATGGGTGCGTTGCCACAAACTAAGAAATCCAAAAGCCAGGTATATAGAAGCATGGACGCATTGCTTGTCAAGTGAGGAGGCTTCATCTCCAATTAATGACATGTGTAATGTGATTCGATGCATCGTTCCTAAATAAGTAGTTGCAACCCGAGAATATCACGTATGCTAACTTGAAATTCACTGCTTCTTGGTCCGTGAAGGGGATTCCCAAAATTCGAAAAACTGCAGACAACAAAACTTCTTCCAGGGATCTTGTTAGGCGAAGGTTGCAGCTGGTTGCTCTGGGAAGGATGCTTGCTCCAGAAAGAATGTGCCGCTGCTTGATGATCTTGTTTTTTTTTCCTTTACATATTCCCCTTTTTTTTTTTTTTTAAAGATATGAGATATCTCTTATATGGTTTGATTTTTTATGATTTCAAATCAATGGGTAATGATTTTGTGAGGGTTTGGGTTTACTCGAGATGATTCGGGAGTAAAAAAAATTATTCTAAAGGAAATGATGCTTTGATTAACTGATAAATTGAAACCCTAATTATGAATGCAAGCAGTGTAATCATTTTGGAGGAATTACAAGAATTGCATGAAAAAGGGAGATCGCTAAAGGAAACACTAAAAGGAATTTTGGATGAAAGGGCGGCACAACATCTTAGGTATTAAGGGTTTGAGCCACCGAGCGTGTACTACTACATCTTATAGCTTGTTAGAATTGATGAGCTTGCAGTAACCTCCCAAAATGACTTCTTACACTAGGTATGGCTCGTCTTTCCCTTCTACGGAGTCGGACGGAGCAGGATGAGCATCAACTCTCACTATTATATCTCCAACTTGAAATGGGCTTGGGCATTGCACAACAACTCGACTCTTAGGTTAGTTATATGAGATAGTTTCTAAGCTTTTGATAAAATATTTGAAAGGCCCAACATCCCATTCACATCTCTTAGTGACAGTAAGGTTGATGGTCAGATAAAGTCCTCAGGCCTTGATGAAAGGAGGAATGACTAGTTGCAGAAAGGGTTGTTTGATAAGACTTACTTGTGTTCGGAATCTGCGGACGAGCGTCTCCAGGCTCTCTCCAGGTAGTTGTGTCACATTTGCGAACTGTTGATATGGAAACATATAATCTTCAGGGTTGGATGGCTTGTTGGAAATCCTTTCATGTATAAACACTGGCAAGGGACATACTCCTAGCTTTGCTTTGTTGTTATGCACCAACGGGCGCCCCAGAACCATATCATAATTTGGGAATTCTTTAACAATTTGAAATTTGCCGTGTGTTAGAGCATCTCCTACCTTGATATCGAGATTAATGTACCCGTAAGCATTTTTCGATTCTCCTCTTGGGTTTTTGATCATAGTTGGGGAGTGAATAGCTTCCTGTTTTAAAATTTCTGCGGCTCTCAGGGTCTTGACGGTGACAATATTGAAGTCACATGCCGCGTCAATCAGTGTGATGTCGAACTCAACACCCTTTAAGTGGGCACTGGTCAGCAGTCCCTAGTTGTATTTACCAACAATGTCTTTTAAGAGAGGTTGGGATTTGGGAGTGGCTTCTCTGACTGAAAACAACCGCTTGCATAACACAACACGATTGAGAGCTGCAAATATTTCCTGACACTGCGCCTTGGAGAAATAGAGAATTTCACATACATGATCTATCATGGATTGCACGGTTTTATGGGAAGAGTCCCCAGAAAGCATGCATCTTCTGTATGGAAGAGGGTCTCTATGAACTCTTTCAGTGCCTAGTTGAAGTTCTCCCGCATCTATCTTTTATTTGGAAATGCTCTTCAATTTGTTGCATTCATTGGTTGGATGATTGACGAACCTGTGGTAACGACAATATTTGGGATTTGCCATTTCTTCCTCAGTTGGTGGGCGCTTGATAGTAGGTAGTTTGATGGCATCATATTGAAACCATGCTTCCTGGAGTTCAATTACTTACTCGTTCGGGAACAGGAAGTTTGGAGCAGCCTCTCCAGTTTCTTGTTATTGCGCAGGAGTCTTAGTCGCGGCCTTCTAGGGTGAAGCCGTCTGATGCGCTGGTGCCGCACATTTGGGTTGTTGTGCAACTGCTAGAGATTTTCACTTTCCCATTCACCCACTACATATATAGAGGGTCCAATATTATATTGTTTGTTGATGAGACGCCTTCTTCCTCGAGTCTCGCATGTATCTTCACTACCGACTAGCCTAGTGTTTTCCAACAGTGCTGGTGCTATCGAAGCCGATCGCTTAGAAGATTCATGGAGTTCAGAGAATGTATATAAGCGCAAATTCTCTAGTAAAACGCGATAGATGGGAACCATTCCGTTAATGCATGACTCCACCAAATGTTGTTCAGTCACATTTGGGTCGTGACAATCCAGTGCCTGAATCCTGAATCTCTTGACATAATCATTTGGATGCTCATTGTTTCGTTAAAACATTCTTCCCAAGTCTGAGAAGGTGATTTGCTCAAAGACGAAGAAATATTTCTTGTAGAAAGCAGTAACCATCTCGCACCAGTTGGATAAGCTGTTTGGTGTAATGTTTTTGTAACATATGTATGCTTTTCCGGTAAGTGACTTTGAAAATTCTTTCAGGCTGAGGACATGATTGCATTCGTTCTCTCCTAACGATTCCAAAAAACGAGAGATGTGTTCACGAGCGTTACTAGTACCACCATAAAGGAAAAATTGAGGATAAGAGTATCCTCTTGGGAGAGGAACTCTTTGCATATCAGAAGGATAAGGAGGTTGATGATGGTGCATGTCTACCTGGTTTTCTTTGCTTCGATTGTGGATAAGTCGTTCCATATCCTTACGCATGATGAAATTGGATGGCTGATTTCTTTCCAATGAACGTTCATGATCAAAACAAGCCTCTTCATCTATAAAGGCGCGTCCTGCTGAGGTGCTTGCGCCGGGAGCATTAAAAATACTCCTTATTGGCTTTATTTGGAGTTGACGTGGTTCTTGTTTTACCGCTCCGTTAGTGTCTTGAGGAAGGTAAGTACCTCTTTCTGGGTTGTAGCCATGTCTGTCTGAGCCTTAATGAGAACTTTTTGTCTTTCCATCAAATTAATAATGGTAATAGGGGATTGGCTTCCTCTGTCTCCTACAGCCTCTCGTCCTAATACAGGAGTGGCAGTAGCTCTGGTAACGGTTAGGGGTGTTACGCTCTAAGAAACATTGGGAATGGCGGCAGCGGCTCTGGTGATAGGAGGTGTCACATCGGAGGGAATGTTTCATGCACCGCTGGTGTTGGTGGTATAGGATGTAATTCCACGAGATGCGTTGATTGTGCTGGTAAGCGGTACATTGGTGTCACCGGTAGGAATGTTGACGCCAGAGGTGTTATCGGCGCTAGTAACCTCAGGATTTGTTGTTGATCCATACCTAAGATCCACCATCTTGAAATTGGGAAGATCGAAATGAAAATCGAGAAATTAACTTCGCAACCGAGAGATTAATCTCCCATTGTGGTCGCCAGTTGTTTTGGGGTAAAAACTGATTCTGCTGGTTTCGGTAAATTTGGGTGTACTGACGAGAAACGAATCTAAACCCTAAAAAAATGCACTGCACGGGAGTACTTTAGATTCGAGAGATCAATCTATACAATCCTAGCCTAAACCAAGAAATGGCCGTTCCAGTCTTATTTCGGACACGAAATGAAGGATAAGGGTTGATCTTAGGGAGGGAAGCGAAGAAGGTGTTGAGATCAGAATGGTTAACTCTGAAGGTGTGGTTGTTTTATGACTTGTATCAGAATATGGAACTGGCTTGCATAATATAAGCTATCAGTTTTTGGTATTTTTCTAGATACTTGTTGTTAGAGCATTGCTCGATCGAACTCGCATGCGTTGCTATCTCAAGCATGTTTGTCAATGTTAGTGATCAAAACTATAAAGTCTTGATTTCTAGTCTACTATAGCTAAGGTCTTAGACTAGGATAGAAAGTGTAGTTGAGCTCAAGAACTCCATGGCGATCATCATACAAGACGAAGGACTACTCAAGGAACCAGTGGATCTTCATCAACTAAAAGGTATGTGGAGACTTGAACTTATCTATCACTCAAAAGTCTATCTACTCTATCTCCTATCTTGAGACAAAAGTCGTATTACTATATAGACTAAGATTATACACATATGACATTTCGAGTTGAGTATGTCTCGCTTATCTATTTCTAGAAATATGTGTTGGTAAAGCTTTCGCTTTATCCAAGCTCATCTTTACCTAGTGATGAAAGTCATGTTATGTTTCAATCATTTTGGAAATCGCTCCGACGAAAAATAGTTTGTGAATAACAACTATATAACTCCCTCTAAGAATGTTTCAATGATTGAAATGAGAGTTTATAAAATATAACCATTGGAGGATATAAACATTGTTGTGGTAACACATATATGTATAAGTCCTCATTGCTTGAACCGAAGTTTGCGAACTTTGTTGATCAAGTGAAACCGGAACGTGAGCCGTCAACTCAATCCGCAAACTGGCGTAATTCTCGAACCCGAGAATTTCTATTGGAGTTGTAGCTCAGTTTCAGTCCGCGAACTGACGGAAGTTCTCAACCCGAAAATTTCTGCTGGAGTTTGTAAAATCTAACCGGTTAACTTGAGTCCGCGAACCATGTCCGCGAACTTAAGTAGGTTATGTCTAAAAACGATGTTTGTGAACTTATCTTAATAAACTAAGGAATGCTATTGCAAACCGTGACTTTATAGTTCATGAATCGATTCGAGTGAATCACATCATTTTTGCTTCAATTGTGTCTTGTGCAGTACATGTGATCTCATATCAATTGAATAAATCTCTAACTAGTTTATTTGAGTCATTTGGACTAGTTATGGTGAAGAAGAATATGGTTGATATGAAAGTTATCATTTGGCTAACCATTTGGTTAATTAGTGTTGAACCAACTATTGTAAAAGTTTGGGTACGGTTACACAAAACCAGAATCGTCAGTACATGTATGTATAACAAGCTAAGTTTTCGATCTAATGGTTGATAAATATTAGCTTGTATCTAATCAGGTTTTCATCTAACAGTGAATATTGAATGCTTTGTTACCAAGCAAACATTGATTGCATACCATGATTTGAAAGACTATATAAGGGAGAACTCTAGCAACTGGGAAACCTAATCCCCACACATTCTGTGTGATACTAGTTGTGCTCAGATAGAGTCGATTCCCTTTTAACCATTGATTTTCTTCTTCTAAAACCAGGTTAACGACTTAAAGACTTCATTGGGATTGTGAATCCAGACCGATACTAATTTTCTTGTAGATGTGTGATCTGATCTTTCTTTTTCTATCGTACGAGTACAATTGTAATAATTGGCTTGAGATTTCTATCTCCGATAGGCAAGATATAAAAGTAATCACAAACATCTTTGTCTCATCGTTTGTGATTCCACAATATTTTTTTTCGCTGCGTCGATTAAGACTATTGTGAATTGATTGATAAAACTGAGTTGTTCTTCGGGAATATAAGTCTAGTTTTATTGATTGATTCCTGTTCACCTTGATTTATCAAAAGACAGAACAAAACTCATAGGTTTATTCGTGGGAGACGAATTTATCTATCTTGTGAACTTTTCTGTGAGAGACAGATTTATTTATTAAAGCCTTCGACTTTGGGTCATAGCAACTCTTGGTTGTGGGTGTGTTTATGGGTGAAAACTATTCCTGCTAATTTTGGTAATTTGGGATGTGGATGAGGAATGAATCTAAACCTAAAACAAATGCACTGCGCGGTGAGTTCTTGTAGATTCGAGAGATCAATATGTGCAAGTCAGGCCTAAACCAAGAAATGGCCGTTCCAGACTTGTTTCGGTCACAAAGTGAAGGATATAGGGTTGATCTTAGGGAGGGAAGCGAAGAAGGTGTTGAGAATGTGAAGGTTTTGGCTATGCAGGACTTGTATCAGAAAGCCGAACTGGCTTGCAGGATGTAATATATCAGTTCCGGTGTTTGAATACGATTGTATCAATACTTGCTTCTGTTTTCTGGACTTGTGTTCTTTGAAAAATAGGGCGGAGAACCTATTTATACAAGTCTTTTAGCCTAACCTTCGTATCTCGTGGGAAGTGGAGAAAGTGGAGTGATGGAGTAGTGTGTTAGTGTCACACGACCAGGCTTGCCCACTTCTCCCATCATCACTAACCGTCCATGACTTCCTGACACGTTCTTGTGATGGCGCGTTGTGCGCTGCACGCTGTAAACCGCCAGACCAATACCCTAGTATGTATCCCCCAGTTTGTGACATGATTGATGTTCGAGTGTTTTTTGGAAAACATGTAACATGTAGTTGTGGCTTGGCAAGTCAGGCTCGGGAAACTTGCTAGCTTGGTGACCTTCGACGGTCGAGATTTTGCATCTTGAGAGGAGGGGCAACCGTTGATCGCTGCACGCCTTCGTTTTAGAAACCCTAATTAGTTCCCTTTACTAGAATCGTTGTAGAATTCTAGTACAGACTCGGAATTTGACGGTCCGCCCTTCAAATTAACCGGAAAATAATTTCCTATCCCCTCCCGTGGGGATATTTAGGTTTTGAACTCTTTCGGGAGTATAAAATATCCCGAAAGAAAAACTCAGGAAGAATTTAGGAAATTGATACTTGTGAAGTATCGTGTGTATACTATGAAGGTACTGCATTGAGTATATTCAACATGTATGAAGCATCACTGTTTGAGCATAATAACTTCATGTCCAGCTTACTTCATGTGATGGTTTGGAAGTTGCGTATGCAAACCCTCCCTTGACCGACCACATAATGTGGTAGAGTGACGGATGGTGATCACCATGACTCCGCACTGACCAATTAACTCCTGACTAGGGCTATATAACCTATCTGGTGAAGTTGGACGGATGAGATGATCTTTGAGACACTCATCTGCGACACTAGGTGAAATTGGGGTTTCGAAGGAGGTGCGCAAGCACCTCTCTTCACCCTGATCGAATCCAAGCTTAGGAAACTATTCTGGGTTGGCCGATCATACATGTGTGTAGATGGAGTGATGGTGTAGGCGCCTATACCTGACCATCCTATAAAAACGTGATCTGGGCCACTCAATTCGTCCGGCGAAGTTGAGTGGTCGAGATCGAATTGCGACAGAAATTTAGTGCCGCAAAAGCCGCATCCCATACCAACTTCGGGCGGGCGTTCCAAGACGACCAGGCTTGGTCTATCTTGGCTGATTGCTCCAATGTGTAGGTGGTAGGCTGGTTTTCACGCCTATGCCTTACCGTCCCATGAAAACACGATCTAAGCCGCTCAATTCGTCCGGAGAAATCGAGCGGTTGAGATTAGTTTGCGGCTTGGGAGGTGCGACCACGCATGTTGGAGCGAACGATTTGGGATAGCCAGGCATGGTATGCCTTGGCCGTTCAGGTGAGGGGATAGACGGGTCCATGGTGGTCATGTTAATATAACCGGACCTGCTTTGATATAATCTCGGACCCTCCATTCGTGCCGGAGAAAATGGACGCTCGTGAATCAAAACCCTAATTTTGGGCTTCAAGGTCGTGCGTCATGCTCCATTCAGGAGCACGATTTGGAATGACCAACCATGGTTGGTCTTGACCGATTGTTCAGGTATGTAGGTGGGCCCACGATGATTGTGTTGACATACTCCGTGCCCTTTGAATCTACACCTGCGAAGATGGATGGTTGAGGTTGTTTTGCGACACATGTAATGTGCCGCAAACCCAAATTTAGGGTTTTCCATCCATACTGCTATGGTTTGGAAATTTTGGCAAGCTAGGCCAAGGGAGGACGACCAAGCGGGGTCCGCGTTGGTTCGGCAGGTATTCCATACCTGCTTGGGGGTTATGGAATCGATTTGGGCCATCCAATCAGGCTGGTGGAGTTGGATGGTCGTGATCATATCCAGACTGATACAGTCATTCTAGATGCTGAATCGGGCTAGTATAACACATCGAGAGTGGATCAATCGGGCTAGTATAACACACCGAGAGTTCAGCCTGTACGGGTATTTTGTACATGCTTTCATTATAATGCTTGGAGATTCGTGTTGCTCTGCTGAGAGCAACACTCAGTCGTCATGCCACACTGATAATGAGTACATGAAATACAAGGCTGTTGTGCATTAATTAATAATGCTGGAAATTCACAAGGTATTTAGGATTGTTGCTACATGCTCCAACCTGGATAAATTTCGTATTTTATTCACAGAATGGGATTGTTGCCACATGCTCCATCCTAAGTGAATTAATAAAGTGAAGGAGTATCCATCACTCATTAATGGCTTTATCTTTTACAAGATGTTAGCGCATAACTTTTTGGCTTTTACAATTTTAGCCTTTAAAAGAAAATCCACCATCAACATTAAGTCACTTGCCTAGCACATAATGGTTACACTATTGTGGGGTAGGCATGAGATGGTGACAGTTATAGATAAAACTAACGAGACAAAGTTAGATGTTACCAGTGGAGACGGGTCATCCCATCCTTCGAGCATGTCACGTTCAAGAGACGTCCAGGCGAGCGTTCCCCTAGCATGATGTCGGTCTTGCCTGCTTTGATGGACTGTTACGTCTGTTTCGTTCGTTGGGCTGCTGCGCCTGCTTGATCGAACGTGGGCTTGATGTGCCTTCTTTGGTTAAACGTGGGTCCACTGCTTTCCTACTTTGGTTGAACGTGGGACTCATCATGCGCCTGCTTCGGTTAAACATGGGTCCACTGCGTGCCACATGCCTGCTTTGTTTGGGGTCGGCTGTACCTGCTTTGACCAATATGGGGATGATTGTGCCTGATCAAGTGGGACCGCTGCATGTCTGCTTTGCTTGAGGTGTTATGCCTGCTTCGACCAATATGGGGCTGGTATTAAGTGGGACCCTCCGCATGCCTGACTGAACGTTGGCCCTGTGTTTCGAATGAAAACCAGCCCTGCTGCGTGCGCCTACTTTATTCGAATACCATCCTTATAAATTTGATCAATAACAGACTTGAAACTTGAGCAATACCGGACTTGTGACTTGATCAACTCCGGACTTGAAACTGGAGAAATACCGGACTTGTGACTTGATCAACTCCGGACTTGAAACTGGATCAATACCGTACTTGTGAATTGATCAACTCCGGACTTGAAACTGGAGCAATACCAGACTTGTGACTTGATCAATACCAGACTTATGTACTCCAACGTGAATGTGTGTTCTGTCATGTGTGACTACACATCTCACACGCTTTTATACAACTACCGACTCATGTCTTTTATTGTGGAATAAAAAAAAGAACTCCTATTGAGATGTCTTCTGGGGATAATGCTGGTGCCAAGTCAGGAGGTGTTTACAGCTTCAAAGATATGTCGAACATTTATGATGAGTTGTTCACCGCGCCCCTTCAACTATATCAAAATATTTGTTCCACAAGATAACCCTTCTCCTATCAACTTCAAGGTTCTCATGCTCCGCTGGACTCTCATGAAGGATGGATGAGACGTATATTGAGCATTGAGTACATCAAAGATAACTTGACCAGAGCGCAGATTATTGATATAGATTGAGTGTTGAAATGGCTCAATAGGATGTTAAAGTGACTTCTGGTGCGAACATTGAGGTGGATCCTAGAGAGAGTGTTGAAGCAGGATTCTGAAGAAAACGTGGGTCCCGGAGAGAGCGTTGAGGCGATCTTGAATAGACCATTGAAGCAGCTTCTGCTGGAGGGTGCGTTGAAGTGGATTCCTCTTCAGTTCGATTTACCCTTGCGAATTCCATGCTTCTTGACTGACCATCTCTCTTATGTTGAAGAAGTCCTTGACTGACGGTGAAGGAACTTCATGTTGAGCCTCAGTCCCCAAGCGTGGTTTACATGGTTTGTTCGTAGTGGTTGTTGTCGAGCCAGGAATATCTTGGATGTTGTTTCATTATTATGGGAGTCGTGCATGTGGTACTGGATTTGGAGTTGGCGGACGCGCAGGATGTTGTATCTCAGTAGTTTTCCTCTTGCTGCTTCAGGGAACTGCTTACAGAAGGCTGAAGGTTGTATCACATGTTGGTGAGATATATACCCCTACGAAAATTATGAGGCTCTTCATTATCGGCAGGCCTGGTTATTTCTATCAGGGCATATGTCGTTGTAGATGAGCGTTCAACAGCTCCAGAGGATGCGCAGATTCTCCAACATAACATGATAGACATGTACCACTGTCTGATAAAGTGACTCTCCCAGATCTTGTTCGATATGACGCGTGTATATCGTTATCTTCTCGAGGCTGCTCCCTTGAGGTATCGGCTCCAGTGGAAGATTGTCGTCATAGAGCGTTGATACGTTGCACCGGCATTCTTTAAACCAAATGGCAGTATGGTATAATAAAAATTTCAGACAGGAGTTCGAAAAGCTATCTTACTTTCGTCATTCTCGTATATCCTTATCTGGTTATATCCGCTACATCCATCCATGGAGGAGAATATGCCATGTCCGCTGGTTGCATCTACTAACATGTCGATGTTAGGTAGAGGAGGATCGTTTTTTGAGCAACACCTATTCAAGTCTCTATGCAGCACCTGATCTATCCATTTTCCTCGTGTCTGAACTGTAACTATTTAACCGACTTGGATCCAGGTATGACATGTAGATGATGGGTGACCAATCCAACATTTCTACATATCTCCAAGCGAATATGTCCTCGTACTCTTTGAGAAGTTCCACGAGATTCGTGCGTCTACCCGTACATAAGGTTGAGCTGATGGAGATAGGCCTAGGAGATTCCTAAACGATTTCAATCTCATCAGTTGTGGAGTTGGTGCCACCTTGCAGCTGTTGTGGAGCATCTAGCATTTGTTCTTGTGTTTCATTGTTGTTGTAGCATTCCATTGGGTGAGAGATTGGGTAACAGTCTCCCCTTTTAATTTATAATGGCAGCGTCGGTATACCGTTTTCCATTTCTGGTTACGACTCGCCACAAAAGTTTGTTCCCTCTTCGTGTGAACGTGGGTCGTGGCTTCACAGGATGGACAAGAATGCTTCGTCAGCAAAGATGCATCGTGGGTACTAGCCCTCAATGATGCAAGCCGGTCTTCTTCCTGAATTGATGCCCACGTGGGGAGTGGGATGCAACGAACTTGTCTGATTCTTTTCGCGGAGCTTCTCTCGTATGTGCTGGTTTGGTTTCCCTTGAAGTCCGTCATTGTGGTAGGCTTCCGTACGACCTTGCCTGAGAGAACCTTGGATGTCCTGAGAGTCTTGAGAGTAATCACATTCGAAGACGCTCATGTGTCGATAAGGGACGCTTTGAACTCTGAATCCTTGATGCGTGCAGTGACATGTAGGGCACGGTTGTGACCTTCCTCTGGTTGATTGCAGTAAAATGTCTCCGCGCGCTGATTCCCCGAGAGGTGTGAAAGTTCGCATAAACTTTCCACTAGAGAAACCGCTTCCCGATCCACCGGCCTCTGGTTCATAGTGAAACTATTAACTTGAGGAGGATCGTTGTGAGGATCAGTCCCCAGTGTAGGAGTCTCCATGACAGGACTGCTCATATCTGATATCGCTTCTTTGATCAGGTCTATGTAGGTCCGCACCGCTGAAGTACCTTCTCTGGTGCGTTGAATGCGTTCCTTTTTGGCTCCAGGGGCTGTCGCGGCTCTTATGACAATCGATTAGTTAATTATCTTAAGAAAAGTGAGTACCTCTTTCTGAGTTGCGTCCATATCCGTTTGAGTCTTAGCAAGAACTTCCCGCTTCTCCATCAAGTCTGCAATGGTAATGGGAGACGGTCCTCCTCTCGTGCCTCCGGCTCCTCGTCTTGATGAAGGAGTAGAAGTTGCTGCTCTGGTGACTACCGGAGGCATTACACTTGAGGAGATGCCGGGATTCGTGGCTGCTCTGGCTCTGGTGAGGGGAGGCGTTACACCTACTAGAATATCTCCTGCTCCGCTAGTGTTGGTGATATAATTGACGGCTCCACGAGATGTATTGACCACGGCAGCTCCACTGACAGGTACATCGACACCGGGAGTGTTATCCACACTAGCTCCATCAGAATTGATTGATGATCCAGACCTGAGTCCCACCATCTTGAAATGAATTGTTGATTCAATTGGTTATAAGATCTACCCTTTTTGAAGTTGAGAAAATCGAATCGGATTTCGAAGAAATTGACTTTACGACCGAGAGATCAACCTCCCACTGTGGTCGCCAATTGTTTATGGGTGAAAACTATTCCTGCTAATTTTGGTAATTTGGGATGTGGATGAGGAATGAATCCAAACCTAAAACAAATGCACTGCGCGGTGAGTGCTGTATATTCGAGAGATCAATCTGTGCAAGTCCGTCCTAAACCAAGAAATGGCCGTTCTAGACTTGTTTCGGTCACAAAGTGAAGGAGATAGGGTTGATCTTAGGGAGGGAAGCGAAGAAGGTGTTGAGAATGTGAAGGTGTTGGCTATGCAGGACTTGTATCAGAAAGCTGAACTGGCTTGCAGGATATAAGTTATCAGTTCCGGTGTTTGAATACGATTGTATCAACACTTGCTTCTGTTGTCTGGACTTGTGTTCTTTGAAAAATAGGGCGGAGAACCTATTTATACAAGTCTTTTAGCCTAACCTTCGTATCTCATGGGAAGTGGAGAAAGTGGAGTGATGGAGTAGTGGAGTAGTGTGTTAGTGTCACACGACCAGGATTTCCCACTTCTCCCATCATCACTAACCGTCCATGACTTCCTGACACGTTCTTGTGATGGCGCTTTGTGCGCTGCACGCTGTAAACCGCCAGACCAATACCCTAGTATGTATCCCCCAGTTTGTGACATGATTGATGTCTCGAGTGTTTTTTGGAAAACATGTAACATGTTGTTATGGCTTGGCAAGTCAGTATCGGGAAACTTGCTAGCTTGGTGACCTTCGATGGTCGAGATTTTGCATCTTGAGAGGAGGAGCAACCGTTGATCGCTGCACGTATTCGTTTTAGAAACCCTAATTAGCGCCCTTTACTAGAATCGTTGTATAATTCTAGTACGGATTCGGAATTTGACGATCCGCCCCTCAAACTAACCGGAAAAGAATTTCCTATCTCCTTACGCGAGGATATTTAGGTTTTGAACTCTTTCGGGAGTAGAAAACATCCCGAAAGAAAAACTCAGGAAGAATTTAGGAAATTGATACTTGTGAAGTATCGTGTGTATACTATGCAGGTACTGCATCGAGTATATTCAACATGTATGAAGCATCGCTGTTTGAGCATAATAACTTCATGTCCAGCCTACTTCATGTGATGGTTTGGAAGTTGCGTATGCAAACCCTCCCTTGACCGACCACATAATGTGGTAGAGTGACGGATGGTGATCACCATGACTCCGCACTGACTAATTAACTCCTGACCAGGGCTATATAACCGAGATAGTGAAGTTGGACGGATGAGGTGATCTTTGAGACACTCATCTGTGACACTTGGTGAAATTAGGGTTTCGAAGGAGGTGCGCAAGCACCACTCTTCACCCTGATCGAATCCAAGCTTAGGAAACTATTCTGGGTTGGCCGATCATACATGTGGGTAGATGGTGTGACGATGTAGGCTCCTATACGTGACCGTCCCATAAAACGTGATCTGGGCCACTCAATTCGTCCGGCGAAGTTGAGTGGTCGAGATCGAATTGCGACAGAAAATTAGTGCCGCAAAAGCCGCATCCCATACCAACTTCGGGCGGGAGTTCCAAGATGACCAGGCTTGGTCGGTCTTGGACGATTGCTCCAATATGTAGGTGGTAGGCTGGTGTTCACGCCTATGCCTTACCGTCCCATGAAAACACGATCTAAGCCGCTCAATTCGTCCGGATAAATTGAGCGGTTGAGATTAGTTTGCGGCTTTGGAGGTGCGACCACGCATGTTGGAGCGAACGATTTGGGATATCCAGGCATGGTATGCCTTGGAAGATCAGGTGAGGGGATAGACGGGTCCACGGTGGTCATGTTAATATGACCGGACCTGCTTTGATCTAATCTCGGACCCTCCATTCGTTCCGGAGAAAATGGAAGCTCGTGAATCAAAATCCTAATTTTGGGCTTCAAGGACGTGCGTCATGCTCCATTCAGGCGCATGATTTGGAATGACCAACCATGATTGGTCTTGACCGATTGGTCAGGTATGTAGGTGGGCCCACGATGATTGTGTTGACATACTCCGTGCCCTTTGAATCTACACCTGCACCCTCCATCTACCCCTGCGAAGATGGATGGTTGAGGCTGTTTTGCAACACATGTAATGTGCCGCAAACCCAAATTTAGGGTTTTCCATCCATACTGCTATGGTTTGGACGTTTTGGAAAGCTAGGCCAAGGGAGGCCGACCAAGCGGGATCCGCGTTGGTTCGGAAGGTATTCCATACCTTCTTGGGGGTTATGGAATCGATCAGGGCCATCCAATCAGGCTGGTGGAGTTAAATGGTCGTGATCATATCCAGACTGATACGGTCAGTCTAGATGCTCAATCGGGCTAGTATAACACACCGATAATGGCTCAATCGGGCTAGTATAACACACCGAGAGTTTAGCCTGTACGGGTATTTCGTACATGCTTTCATTATAATGCTTGGAGATTCGTGTTGCTCTGATGAGAGCAACACTCAGTCGTCATGCCGCACTGATAATGAGTACATGAAATACAAGGATGTTGCGCATTAATTAATAATGCTGGAAATTCATAGGGTATATGGGATTGTTGCTACATGCTCCAACCTGGATGAATTTCGTATTTTATTCACAGAATGGTATTGTTGCCACATGCTCCATCCTAAGTGAATTAATAAAGTGAAGGAGTATCCATCACTCATTAATGGCTTTATCTTTTACAAGATGTTAGCGCACAATTTTTTGGCTTTTACAATTTTAGCCTTTAAATGAAAATCCACCATCAACAGGGTGAGATCAACTAAGGGATCAAGTGCGCAGTATCCTGTTGGGATTAGAGGCGTAGGAGAATAACAGTACCTTGGATCAGTGTGATATTGGTTGGGGTTCAACTACAGTCCATACCGAAGTTAATTTGGAGTAGGCTAGTGTCTGTAGCGGCTTAATACAATGTATGTTTAATCTGGACTAGGTCCCGGGGTTTTCCTGCATTTGCGGTTTTCTCGTTAACAAAATTCTGGTGTCCGTGTTATTTCTTTTCCGCATTATATTTTTATATAATTGAAATAATATAGGTTGTGCGTTGTTCGATCAATTAGAATATCCGAGCTTGTTGGTTGTTGATTAAATTTATTGAAACTTGGATATTGGTCTTTGGTACCATCCAAGTTATCTCTCTTTGGTTAAGACTCGCATATTGTATTTGCTTGAGTAACTCAAATTGAGAGATTGAGATAATAACTCCTTGAGATATTTTCTATTGATTGAGTCTAGTTGATTTCTCTAGAAAGTAACTCGGAGTTGTCCATACAGATTGTTAATCGAAATATTGGGTGTGATTGTTAGACCCCCGTTTTTCAATTGGTATCAGAGCAGGCAAACATGTTCAAGACCTCACAAGCCTGTGTTTTTAGCGACCTGACTCTATGGACATAGGTGATATCTCAATAAACATACCACCAGTCTTCGATGACTCTAATTACTTATGGTGGAAAATTGATATGCGAGCTTTTCTTCAAGTACATGATTTTCAATCATGGGTATATGTTGTTAATGGATATGATGCTCCCGTTGACGCAGTTGGAGGTGTAAACGTTCCAAAGAATATTGGTGAATACACTCCTGCAGAGTTTCTTGTTGCAAAGTCGCAAGAAGCTTGGGATATCTTAGCAACCGTATTCGAAGGTAATTCCAGTGAAAAGGAAGATAGACTTCAAAATCTTAATTCCGATTGGGAAATCCTTCGTATGGCAGATGAAGAAACATTTGATGAGTTTAACATCTTTTGCATTGGGTAAGACTATTCCAGAAAAGGATATTGTGATTAAAATTCTCAGATCACTGCCATCGAGATACGATTCTAAGAAGCATTCCATCGTTGAGGGAAATAACCTTGATACACTTTCCGGAAACTCTCTAGCCGGAAAGTTGAAAATTTTCGATCTTGAACTGGAACAAAGAGAGAAACGTCATCTGACGAGCAACCATATTGCTGCATCTGACTGTAAGTCTCGACGTCCCAAATTGGTTGACAAAAGAAATTAAAATTGCTTTAATTCAACTATGTCACTGTTTATACAATAGCTTAAGAAATCTCTTAGACGGAGTAAAAGAAAGTCTCAAAAGAAAAGGCAGTCAATCAATAAAAACGTTCTGAAAGAAATATTAATAATTCCTACTTAAAGTGCTATAGAAGTATTCATGATACTTCTAAATATCCAAACATGGAAGTGAGTGAGTTAACTAAAGCATGGATGGATACTCTTGACTATTGTCCTGAGGATGATATATGTGAAGGTTCACTCAATCTGTTTGCTGATAATCATGAATGTCCTCCAAGCAGTCCTGACTATTCCATGATAAACAATCCTACTTCTTCAGAAGTCCTTCTACGAGATAAGGAAGTCGTATTTAAAAGGATTAAAAATCTGGAAAGGGAACTGTCTAATTTAAATAGGGAGATGACATGTTGTTTATGGGTAAAACCTACTTTTGATGGTTTTGGTAATTTGGGGTGTGTGGATGAGAAGTGAATCTAAACCCTAAACAAATGCACTGCATGGGAGTGCTTTTGATTCGAGAGATCAATCTATACAATTCTGGCGTAAACCAAGAAATGGTAGTTCCAGACTTGTTTCGGTCACAAAGTGAAGGAGATGGGGTTTATCTTAGGGAGGGAAGCGAAGAAGGTGTTGAGATTGTGAAGGTGTAGACTTGTTTATGACTTGTAACAGAAAGGTGAGAAGGCTTACGAATAATGCAAGCAGGCTCTGGGTGTTTGAATACGTCTCGTATTAACACTTGGTTTCTGTGTTGTCTCTCTTGTGTTGGAAATATGGAGGATAACCTAATTATACAAGTCATTTAATCCTTATTCATGCCTCTTGGGAAGTGGAGGAAGTGACGTGATGGAGTAGTGGAGTTGTGTGTTAGTGTCACTTGATCAATCTTGCCCACTTATCCTATCATCACTAACCGTCCATGTCTTCCTGACATGTTCTTTTGATGGCGCGTTTCACGCTGCAAACCGCCAGACCAATACCCCAGTATGCATCCCCCAGTTTGTGACATGATTGATGTCTCGAGTATGTGGATCGTGGGACCTACAGAAGGTAGCATGTAATGCCAGTTAAATAACTAAGTTATTTAGGAAGTCGATACTTGTAAAGTTGAGTGGCTGAGATCGATTTGCGACAGAAATCCTATGTCGCAAAGGATTCCTAAAGGGGCGCGGCATGCCACCTTCAAGGCACGCGTTTCAAGACGACCAAGCTTGGTCTGTCTCGGCCGTTTGGTCCGGCGTGTAGATGGTAGGCTGGTATTCACGCCTATACCTGACTGTACCATGGAAACGTGATCTAAGCCACTCAATTCATCCGACAAAGTTGAGTGGTCGAGATATGTTTATGATCTGGGAAGTGTGACCACGCTAGTTTGGGCGTGCGATTTGGAAAAACCAGGCATGGTGTTCCTAGGTCGGTCGTGTGAGGAGATAGATGGATCCACGGTGATCATGTTGATGTTCACTGGACCTATTCAATTGTATCCTAAACCCTTCATTCGATCAAGAGAAAACAGATGCTCGTTATCAATAAAAACCCTAATTAGGATTTGGCCGTGCGCCATGCCTTGTTTTGGGCGCACGGATTGGGATAACCAGCCATAGTTGGTCTTGACCAACTAGTCATGTGTGTATACGGGCCCACGATGATTGTGTTGACATGCTCTGGGACCTTTGAATCTATATCCACACCCTCCATCTATGCCTGCGAAGATGGATGGTTGAGATCATTTTGCGACACATGTAATGTTCCGCAAACCCTAATTTAGGGTTTCTTGTCCATTCTGCTTGGGTTGGACGGTTTGGAAAGCTATGCCACCCATTTTGGGGTGGACGACTATGCGGGACCCGCGTTGAGTCGGTATTGAAATTTCCAATACCTGCTTGGGGTCATGGATTCGATCTGGGCCATCCAATCATGCTAGTGAAGTTGGATGATGGTAATCATTCATAAACTGGTATGGACAGTCTGGATGCTCAATCGGGCTAGTATAACACCCCGAGAGATGTATGCTCAATCGGGCTAGTATAACACTTCGAGAGTTACAGACTGTACAGGCATTTCGTACATACCTCACTATTGGTACTTGGATATTCATGCTACTTTGCTACGAGTAACAATCAACCATCATGCTGCACCAACAATGAGAGTTCTGCTAGGAACAACATAGGAAATACAAGGGGTTTTATGCATTAATCAATAATGCTAAAATTCACAGAATATTCGGGGGATTGTTGCTACATGCTCCATTATAGGTGAATTAATAAAGCGAAGAAGTATTCATCGCTTATCAAATGGCCTTACCCTCTGCAGGACGACTCGTACAAAATATTGGTTTTACAACTTTAGCCCATAACTAAAATCCACCATCAACATTAAGTCCCCTGCCTAGCGCATAATGGTTACACTATTGTGGGGTAGGCATTAGATGGTTGCATTAGATATTACCAGGAGAGACTGGTCATCCTGTCCTTGGAGCATGTCACGTTCAAGAGGCGTCCAGGCGAGCGTTCCCCTAGAATGATATCGGTCTTGCCTGCTTCGATCTACATTGCTATGCCTGCTTCGGTCGAGAGACTGCTTCGTGCTTGTTCCACTCGAATGTCGGTCTTGCCTTCTTTGATCGACCTTGCTATGCCTTCTTTGGTCGAGTGTGGGACCTGATGTGAGCATGCTTGCTTCGAACATGGGAAGATGTGCATGCTTCTATCAAACACGGGTCCACCGTGTACATGTTTCAGACGTCGGCCCTGTCATGTGCCTACTTTGCCCGTACAGTTGATGTGCTTGCTCGAGCGTCATCCTTAAAACACCGACCCTGCTATCTTGACCAAACACAGGCCTTGCTGTCCTGACCTTGAAGCCTTCTTTTCTCAAACATGGGATCCACTGCGTGCTTGCTTTGCTCAAAAATGAACCTTGTGTGCTCAAATGTGGATGTGGGTCATGTAGAGAGCGTTGAAGCAGCTTCTGGAGTGAGCAGATCCCGGAGAGTGTTGAAGTAGCTTCTGGAGCGAACAGGTCTCGGAGAGTGTTGAAGCAGCTTCTGGAGCGAACAGGTCCCGGAGAGTGTTGAAGCAGCTTCTGGAGCAAACAGGTCCCGGAGAGTGTTGAAGCAGCTTCTGCTGGAGGGAGCGTTGAAGTGTTAAAGCGACTTCTTTATCTGAAGAAAGAGCTGAAATGCCTTCTTCTGGAGAGAACATTAAAGCGGCTTGAAGGGAGCGTTTGAATCGGCTTCTGCCGGAGGGAGTGTTGAAGCGGCCTCTTCTTTAGTTTGGTTTCCCCTTGCAAATTACATGCTTCTTGATTGACCATCTCTCTTGTGTTGAAGAAGTCCTTGATTGACGGCGAAGGAATTTCATGTTGAACCTCAGTCCCCAAGAAAGATTTATATGGTTCTATATTGTATGGTCGGTGAGTTTACCATAATAAAGATATCGCCATCTCTTCTCCATGACTCTATTACTTCTCCATGGGAAAATAAAATATGCAGAAGATCGGATTACCTCTGTCCGTAGTGGTTGTTGCTATGGTGAAGCTCGGGCATTGGTATCAACAAACGAACAATGGTGCTTAGCTGCAGCTGTGATCAGAAGAGACTGGCAGGAAGATACGTGATAGCTACGGGAACGAACGTGGTAGAGCTTGTCTTGAGGGAGAAACTAATGATAGAACCGATTGCTTCCTTGATGTTGCCTCATGAAATAAAAAAGAGGGAGATAGTCCCCTGCCCACGAGTATCCATCGAGCCTTCGACTTGAAGGATGTTTCCACGCTAGGTTCACGAGGCCGTTTTTACATCTGCTCTCTAGAGTATATCGTCATCTTTGGCCATCTTGGAATCATAATGATAGCGTGCTTGCATCTCTCTAAATTCACCATCTTTGAGATGGGCTGTGGTAAGCAGTCCCAGTCATACTCCTTTGGTAACACAACTACTTCTTCTACAGGAGACAGATTCTGAAAGCGTCTCTCATTGACGTAGCTGACGTCAATCCAGATATGGAATATCTTGGACGTTGTTTCACAATTGTGGAAGTCGTGCATATGGTACTGGAGTCCGGAGTTGGTGATTTTGGACGCGCAGGATGTTGTATCTTGGTGGTTTTCCTCTTGCTGCTTCAGCGAAACTTCTTACAGAAGACTGAAGGTTGTATCGCCTTTTATTGAGATGTATGCTTCCACGAAAATAATGAGGCTCTTCATTACTGGTAGGAGCGTTTAGTAGCTTCATGGAGCTTAGAGGATATCTAAAAATGCAGGTTCTTCGACAAAGCACGATATACAGGTACCATCCTATTGATGCAAAATTACACCACTTGTTGTTCAGTCACATTTGGATCGTGACCCTTTAGCGCCTAAATTCGGTACCTCTTGACATAATCATTCGGATGTTCGCTTTTTCCCTGAATCATTCCTCCCAAGTTTGACAGAGTGATTCATCCAAGCCGTAGATTCTTTCTCGACATGATGATGCGGACATCGCTATCTTCTTGAGGCTGCTTCCTTGAGGTGTCGGCTCCAGTAGATTGGAAGATGTCCTGGGCTTGCTCTCGTTCGGGTTGACATAATAGGAAAACCCTTTATGATGATTTGGAGATGACAATATTCGTTGAATCTTCCGAAACGCTTTTTGTTGTAGTGCGGTCCAGACGAAGCTTGCTTCTTTCTTCAGAAAGGCGGTGAACGAAGCAACAACCGTAGTCCACCTTTCCCATGAAGCTTTGAAGTTCCTTCAGTTCGCGAAGGAAGTATCGTGAGGATAGTTTGGGTCTTGGATGGGTCCACTTTGATTCCTCAGCAGTCACCTTTCGAAAAAATTATCGTAAGACTCCTGTATGGGCCGCCCGAGCTTTCGATTTGACTACCATATCATCCACATAGTATCCAACTTGCTTATGTATCATGTCATGGGAGATTGCCGTCATAGCGCATTGATACGTTGCACCGGCATTTTTTAAACCAAATGGCATTACAGTATAATAAAATTTTCGAGAGGAGTTCGAAAAGCTGTCTTACTCGCGTCATGGTCATACATCCTTATCTGATTATAGCCGCTATATCCATCCATGAAGGACAACATGCTGTGTCCACTGGTGGAATCTACTAACATGTCGATGTGAGGTAGAGGAAACTCGTCTTTGGGGTAGCATTCGTTCAAGTCTCTGGAATCCGCGCAACACCTGATCTCGTGCCTGAATTGCCTCAGAAATAAATTGACTGGCTTGGATCGGACATTGTATGAATGCCTACACAAGGTCAAGCTGATGGAGATAGGACTAGGAGATTCCTCATCGTCGAGCTCTTCAATCATGGAGTTGGTGCCGTCCTGCAGATGTCGTGGAGCATCCATCACCTCTTCTTGTGTCTCGTCGTTCTTGTAGCATTCAAATGGGAGGGGAGACTGGGCATCAGTCTCCCTCTTAGTGTGAGCGTGAGTCGCTGCTTCACCGGATGAATAAGAACACCTTGTCAGCAAAGATGCATCGTGAAGATATGCAACTCAGTCCTCCTCTTGGATTGACGCCCACGTGGGGAGTGGGATTCAATGAACTTTGTCTGGTTCTTCCTGCAGAGCTTCTCTTGGTTCAAATAACTCCACTCCACATATCGGTGTATAAGGAGACAATGATGCAGGAATATAAACAACTTCTTTATTTAACATAGTCTTCAGGAATTGGTGATACGTCGAGCGGACGACCCTATTGTCGTGAAGCCATGGTCTCCCCAGTATCATATGGTGGTCCGGCTCTTTTTCTATGACTTCGAATTTCACCTTTGATTGGATAGGCCCTACAGATAAGTTTTGATTGACATACCCATACGTGTTGGTTAGGTTTCCTTCAAAGTCTATCATCGCGGTAAGCTGCCGTACGATCTTGCTTGGGCAAACCTTGGAAGTCCTGAGTGTCTTGAGGGTAATCACATTCGAAGACGCTCCTGTGTCGATAAGGGACCTCTTGAACTTAGAATCCTTGGTGCGTGCAGTAACGTGTAGGGCCATGTTGTGACCTTCTTCCGCCATCATGTGTTCTTCTGTGAATATAACGTTATTCGCAGACATCTTCGGTGTTTTAGAGGCTTCTGGGTGCAAAGGAGTTAACTGTACATCCAAGGTTATCTGGTTGATTGCAGCAAACGTCTTTGCCCGCTGATCCTTCGAGAGGTGTAAAAGTTCGCACAAACTTTCCACTAGAGAAGCAGCCTCCTGGTCCACCAGCCTCTGGTTCATAGTGAAATTGTTGACTTGAGGAGGATCGTTGTGAGGATCGGTCCCAAGTGTAGAAATATCCGTGACAGGGGAACCGCTCATATCTGATGTCATCTTGACGAGGAGATCGAGTATTCCATTTATCGTTTCTTTGATCAGGTCCATGTTCTTCGTGTGAATATCTTGCACCCGTGCTAACTCGATCAATGTTGGTATTCTTGCGGTTATACCATTAGACACACCATTGGGAGGAGGGGCATCTTCGTTGGAGGAACTTCGACCGGAATTCCAATTTTTTTGGTGAGTCCTAAGACCAACCATTTTCAAATCAACCAATGGGATTGAGTATTTAAGAAATTGATATTGCAACCGAGAGATTAATCTCCCACTGTGGTCGCCAATTGTTTATGGGTAGAAACTACTTCTGCTGGTTTCGGTAATTTTGGGTGTGTGGATGAGAAGTGAATCTAAACCCTAAACAAATGCACTGCACGGGAGTGCTTTTGATTCGAGAGATCAAACTATACAATTCTGGCCTAAACCAAGAAATGGTCGTTCCAGACTTGTTTCGTTCACAAAGTGAAGGAGATGGGTTTGATCTTTGGGAAGGAAGCGAAGAAGGTGTTGAGATTGTGAAGGTGTAGGCTTGTTTATGACTTGTAACAGAAACATGAGCAGGCTTACGAATAATGCAAGAAGGCTCTGGGTGTTTGAATACGTCTCGTATTAACACTTGGTTTCTGTGTTGTCTCTCTTGTGTTGGAAATAGGGAGGAGAACCTATTTATAAAAGTCATTTAAGCCTTATTCACGCCTCTTGGAAAGTGGAGTGATGGAGTAGTGGAGTTGTGTGTTAGTGTCACATGATCAATCTTGCCCACTTCTCCTATCATCACTAACCGTCCATGTCTTCCTGAGATGTTCTTTTGATGACGCGTTGCACACTGCAAACCGCCAGACCAATACCCCAGTTTGTGACATGATTGATGTCTCGAGTGTGTGAATCGTGGGAACCACAGAAGGTAGCATGTAATGCTAGTTAAATAACTAAGTTATTTAGGAAGTTGATACTTGTAAAGTATCGTGTGTATTCTATGCATGTTATGCATCGAATGTATTTGGCATATATGAAGCATCGTTATTGAGCATTATGCCCTGCCTACTTCATGTGATGGTTTGGAGGCTGCGCTAGCAAGCCCTCCCTTGGCCGACCACATGGTGTGGTAGAGTGGAAGACGGTGATCACAGTGATACCTCATTGGTCGCCTAACTCCTATCCTAGGCCGTCCTTCCAGGATGGCGAAGTTGGACGGACAAGATGACTTACGACCCACATCTGCGACCATCGGATTAGGGTTTAAGCAGTGCGCGAGTGCACTCTTTCATCTTGGTCGAATCCAAGCCTGGGAGACGTTTCATGGAGGACCGATCAGGCATGCGTGTAGATGGCATGCTAATGTCCATGTCCATACTTCATTGTCCCACGAAGGTTTGATCTAGGCCACTCAAATTTACCGGTGAAGTTGAGTGGATGAGATCGATTTGCGACAGAAATCATATGTCGCAAAGGATTCCTAAAGGGGCGCGACATGCCACCTTCAAGGCGCGCGTTTCGAGATGACCAAGCTTGGTATGTCTCGGCCGTTTGGTCCGGCGTGTAGATGGTAGGCTGGTATTCACGCCTATACCTGACTGTCCCATGAAAACGTGATCTAATCCACTCAATTCGTCCGGCGAAGTTGAGTGGTCGAGATCAGTTTATGATCTGGGAAGTATGACCACGCTAGTTTGGGCATGCGATTTGGAAAAACCAGACATGGTATGCCTTGGTCGGACGGGTGAGGAGATAAATGGATCCACGGTGATCATGTTGATGTTCACTGGACCTATTCAATTATCTCATAAACCCTTCATTCGATAAGGGGAAAACGAATGCTCGTGATCAATACAAACCCTAATTAGGGTTTGGCCGTGCATCATGCCTTGTTTTGGGCACACGAATTGGGACAACCAACCATAGTTGGTCTTGAACGACTGGTCACGTGTGTATACGGGCCCATGATGATTGTGTTGACATGCTCTGGGCCCTTTGAATCTATATCTACACCCTCCATCTATGCCTGCGAAGATGGATGGTTGAGATCGTTTTGCGACACATGTAATGTGCCACAAACCCTAATTTAGGGTTTCTTGTCCATTCTGCTTGGGTTGGATGGTTTGGCAAGCTATGCCACCCCTTTTGGGGAGGCCGACCATGCGGGACCCGTGTTGGGTCGGCAGTGAAATTTCCAATACATGCTTGGGGTCATGGATTCGATCTGGGCCATCCAATCATGCTAGTGAAGTTGGATGATCGTGATCATTCCTGGAATGCTATGGACAGTCTAGATGCTCAATCGGGCTAGTATATCACTCCGAGAGATGTATGCTCAATCGGGCTAGTATAACACTCCGAGATTTACAGCCTGTATGGGCATTTCGTGTATGCCTCACTGTTGGTACTTGGATGTTCATGCTACTCTATTGCGAGTAACAATCAGTCATCATGCCGCACCAACAATGAGAGTTCTGCTATGAACAGTGATAGGTGTCTAAAACACCTATATATTTATCTATTGGTTATGCTTTCTTTGCTTAGGTTTCTTGTAAATTATGTATCTTATGTTTGCTTTTTAATATTTAGGTACTTTGGAGTCACTTGGAACTAAAGAAGAAGAAACAGGGCAAAAGTCTCATCTCATGTGCAAATGTTATTGGAGGCGATTATTTCTCATATTTGCTTTTATTTCTTCATCCCTGGATGAAAAGCATGTTGGCTTTAGTGATGCAAATTTCTGTCTGAAAAGCACGATAACTTTAGTGATGACTCTCATTGGAGAGAAGAAGTGAATATGAGGAGTAATAGACGGTTCTTGTTGGCGGAAGGCGGAAGAAAGCGTTCAATTGGAGTGAAAAGGAGCAAAAAGCGTCAATTATCACGTGTAATGCTATTGGGAGCCTAGCTTATCCATCGATAGAAGAAAACCATTGCGGCTTAGTCTAGAGAAGAAAGAGGCAGACCTTTATGGGCCTTAACTAATGAGCGGGTGTCTAGGGACATTATTGGTTGTCCCTTATCCACTTCATCAGGATGGCTATATCCACTAGCCTTATTCTTATACCCACCCTCAAATTCAGAGAAGGGTTTTATCTCATCATTTATTCCTATTCCTTCTGTTATCTGCAATAGAGAAGTTATGGAGGTACCATGAAATTGAGAGAAGAAGAGACAAAGGAGTATGGCAGCTGTTGAGACAGTAGATTGGGATGGTGGAGTTATTCCAACTGTTTCAGTCGATTGAGAGATGGGTTTACTCGAATTTGTTAGATTCAAGACTCATAGAGTGAATTCATATCTGTGATGAGCAGGAGTGGATCAATTCAGTAGAGTTTGAAATATGAGTTTTAGAACAAGAAAGAGGATGGGTATTTGCTGTTGAATCTGTCGGAATCTCTGGATGATGGAAGAAACTGGGTATGGGTTTTAAGGGTTTTTGATGCTCTTGGAAGGGGATGATGATTCAAGAGATGATTGCAGATAGTTTTGTTAAGGAGGAATTGGGTTATGATGGTTATGTTGGTGTTCCTGAGATTCAATTAAGTTTGGCATTAATATGTGGCATTAATTTGTGTTGAAGCTGTTGCAGAAATTACAATGCATATGTTATTAATTGATTGCAGGCTTAGAAGATGGTGGGAGCAATGAATGATTGGGATTAGATGTATGCTAGGATATGACACATTGCAGGTGTCAGAGGCAAGGAAGTAAAGCTGAATTAGAGTGTATTCATGATTTTAAGAGTGGTGTTGGTATGGGTTCAGGACAAGAGGTGCATCTATAATGGTGTTGGTGGTTGCTGTAATATAAAGAACTGAGGCTGTGGTGTTAGCCCTGGTGCAAGATGGTACTGGTAACATGACTATGGTATTGCTGTTAATGAACTTATTCAGGTGGATATATGGTTATGTTGGTGCTGTCATGAGAATTGTAGTGAAAACTGAATTGCAGCTGTTGACATAAGAACTAGAGCTTGAGCTGGTAGTTTTGCAAGTGATAGATTATGCGAGATTGTATCTGAGATTATATGGAAGAACTGATGCTGCTGTTGAAGCTGCTGTTGCAGAGGCAGAACTGATACTGTGACAGGTTATGGCATTGAGCTGTGGTGCCTAAAGTTGGAAACGTAGCTAGCGCTGTGTTTCTGGTGGAATGTACAGTTGAGAAGGGTGTGCTATGCTTGTAGTTCCAGTCGCGGCCTGGTGGAGCTGTATCGAGATTGAGCTGCTGTTATCGTGTTGGGATGGAAATCAGGAGAGATAGCCGATGAGAGTTGCTGCTATATATGCCCATTATGGTGGTTATGCTGTTATACAGGGAGAGTAGAAGCTGGAGCAACTGCTGTTGGTGGTGTTAAATAAATTGATGCTTTGTATGTGAAGCTACATGCAATGGGATTTGTAGGTGGATTGAGTACTTTTGACATAAAAGTTGAGTGATGCTGTGGTTCTGGTGGTTCAATGGAGACGAAATGGTGGTGAATAGCATGTGGTATGACTGAAAGTGTGGGTTGAGTTAGCGATACAGTGGTGGAATGTATGCAGATTGCAGGTGGATGTTGGGGGTATGCGATGATGGTGATGGAGATGCAAGTGCAGAATCTATGCAAGGGATGTATGGGATGATTGATAGCAGGTGGTTGATGAGGCACAAGTTCGGATAGGTTGGTAGCAATACAGCTGCTATTGAGTAACTGAAATGGATGTGGAGAATGGAAATGATAATAAAGTTAGAGTGGTGTTGTTGTGGTCGAGAACAGGGATTGCTGAGAAAGTAATGGATGATGGCTGTAACTGAGAACTGAACTGGAGGTTGAAGTCAGGGTTACTGGTACTCAGATGTTGTATTGCAGCTATTGGGAGCGATAATGGAGTGCAGATGTGTTAGTGCAGCTGATGGTTGTGTTGTTACAAGAGGTTTTTGGTCAGTGATGCTTATGTGCAATTACAGAGTTGTAAAGCTGTGGTGATATGATTTGGAAATAGCAGTTGGAGTTGAAGGGAGCTAAACAAGTGGTGCTCGACAGAGTTACAAAGTGTGGCTGAGCAGAGATGCCAATGCATAGCTCTGGCATGTGCGAGATCATGGCCTAACTGAACACCTCACCCAGTCACAACTCGGACATGGACTCAGTGATTGACTGAGTTGAATAACCGGATTCCGGCGCCGACGGCCAAGTTCCGGCGACAACCCCAGTTTTCCGGTGACTCGTTTTTGGCAGAGATTTCTACTGGGCTACTTTCACACATGAATTATATGGGTTTGGTGGATACATTGGGCTTGGACGTTTTAGGATATGACCTAGTTTTGGAAGGAGAAAAAGGCTACAAAAGGGAAAAGTTTTTTACAACTTTGTTTATCACGTATTTTTCTATTCTACTTGGAGTTTTGCAGAGAGCTGGAACTAGGGTTTGCTTCCCTGTTAATTTTCATCTTCATTATTTCATTTATTATATTTGATGATGAACTCCATTATTATGAGTAACTAGAACTCTTCTTGATTAAGGGAGATTTCGAAGCCCGAAATATGAATCTATATTTGATATGAAATAACTTGTTTTCTAGCATTCATTTATGTATTGATTGATTTATACCATGCTAATATTGTTTATGGATTATTTGTTAAGGGTTTAAGTTCGAAATTGAATCATTAATTCTTAATCCTATTGCTAGTTTAGATTTTCTTCGACCCGTAATTGTCTAGAAATATAAACACAAGTAGCAATATATGGGCACTGATGATGGGACTTTGTTAAGTGCCCGTATGTAGAAATCAACACTAGTAGGTGATTCATGCTTTTGAGTTCATCACTAGGAGCAACCTTATCTCACAAAACTTAGAGAACTTGTTTAAGTCACACCTAGTAAGCGTACCTCTAAGAAACTTGGCAAGTAGGAACCGGTAGTCGAGCGCTTCCGTATCCGGTGATCTTAGGAGATAATAACGAAATAGTTGAGCCTACTAATTATTCTAGGGTTGTTAGTAACATGATAATGCAAAGAACTTGGCTATATATCAATTTGGTTTGTATTCCGTGGTCTAGAATGAACCTTTAATCAATTCTATCGCATATTTGAATACAATTTACTATTTTCAGATATTCTACAACACAATCATCTTTGCTAAGAGTATTTTCTTAACAACTAGAAACTTCATACCTCCCTTGGGACGATCCTGCTTACATTATACTACTTGCTAGTGTAAAAAGTAGAGAAATATTATTTTTGCAAGTTCGACGCCTCGTCAAAATTGGCGCCGTTGCCGGGGAGGCACTGGCGAGTTTAATTGTTATTGTTTATTCTTAGTTTTTATTTTTGATTTTGGTTACAATTTCAGTTTACTTATTCAATCTTTAATAATCTGATTTTCAGGTACGATTTCTTTGGTGAATGCGTGGAGAGGGCAGACCAAGTCCTATTGGTATACGTCTTCGTTTGGGTACTTTACTTAGAGATTTCATTTGAGCAGTGAATACTCCACTTCCTCCTAGTTCTACACCAAGTGAATTCTCGGACTCGGACGAAGAGGAAGATAACACAATGGGAGATCGACCGCCTGCTCCAAGAACACTCAAGGAGCTCACTTCTCCAAACCTTGATCAACAGCCTTTATGTATTCAGCTGAATGGAAACATTGAGTTGAAGCCGCAATTGATTAACTTGCTGCCCAAATTCAGAGGTTTATGGTGAGAAGATCCTAATCGTCACTTACAACAATTTCATCATGTTGTAACTAGTATGAAGCAATCAACTGCAGATGCAGATATGGCTATAATGACATCATTTCCTTTTTCCCTTTTAGATTCTGCAGGAGAGTGGTTCTTTTGCTTACCCACTGGAAGCATAACCACATGGAATGTGATGAAGAAATTGTTCCTTGAGAAGTATTTTCCAGCATCAAAAGCAGCTGTGATTCGCAAATAGATTTGTGGTATTAGGCAAATATCGGGAGAGACTCTTCATGAGTATTGGGAGCGCTACAAGAAGCTTTTAGCTAGCTGTCCACACCACCAAATCAGCGATCAACTTGTGATTCAATATTTCTACGAGGGGTTTCTTTCTACTGAGAGACATTTGATTGATGTCGCAAGTGGTGGTGCACTTACCAACAAGACCATTGCAGAAGCTACAAGCTTGTTAGAGAACATGGCTGCAAATACACAATAATTCTTCACTAGAGATGAATCAGCGGTAAGGAAGGTGAATAAAGTTGGCAATTCTTCACACTTGGAACAGAGGATGGGCAACATGGAGAGGATGATGCATTAAATAGCTGCGGCTGTCATACCATCATCATCATATACCGAAGATGTTGAGCAAGCAAATGTCATGTATCAAAATCAGCAATGGCCGAGATATGATCCATAATCTAGCACATACAATCCGGGTTGGCGAGATCATCCCAATTTCAGCTACGCCAACAAGCAAGCTGCAGTCCCCAATCCTACTTTCAATCAACAAGGTGGGTACCATTTCTTGCAAAAGCCACGTCAGGAAACTCAAGGCATGAGTATAGATGATAAGTTGAATCTCATTCTCAACACAATGGTGCAAGATAAGCAAAAGTCAGAGATGGATATGAAAGACATCCGAACACAAATGGGTAAATTAGCTACTACCGTGAGAAAATTGGAAGCACAAGCCGAGGGAAAACTTCCTTCGCAAATAGTAAATCACAAGGAGAATGCTAATGCTATTGAGTTACGAAGTGGGAAGCAAGTAGAGAAACCGGAAACATCACCGGCGTCCAATGAACCTGATTTGGAGAAAGAAGAGGGTGAAACAGCCCCTAAAAAGGTTGACCCGGTAACAAATTCTAACTCTAAAACTCGTGTTCTACTCATGTTACTACTCCTCCTTTTCCTAGCAGATTTGCAAAGTCGAACAAGGAGACGTTGTACTAAGATCTTTTGGAAATATTTAAGAAGATTGAAGTGAACATTCCACTCATTGAGGCGATAAGGCAAGTTCTGCGCTGGGCAAAGTTCTTGAAGGAATTGTGCACTAACAAGCACAAATTGACCGGTAATGAAGTGATGAGTGTGGGGGAAAATGCTTCGGCATATCTTCAAAAGAAACTCCCACCTAAGTTGAAAGATCCTGGTAGTTTCACTATACCATGTACTATTGGTAAAGTCAGGTTTGAGCGTGCTATGCTAGATTTAGGAGCATCCATTAATGTTATGCCTGCCTCCGTTTATGAATCATTGAAACTTGGACCTCTTAAAGACACCGGTATTGTTATACAACTTGCTGATAGGTCTAATTCTTACCCGAAAGGGGTTATTGAAGATGTTTTGGTGCAGGTTAATCAACTCATATTTTTGGCTGATTTCTATGTTCTTGACATGATGGATGAGGATTCACCATCGACTACCCCCTTGCTATTGGGTAGACCATTCATGAGAACCGCAAGAACCAAGATAGATGTTTTCAAAGGAGCTTTAACTATGGAATTTGATGATGAGATCATAAGTTTCAATATCTTTGAGGCTATGAGATATCTTAGTGACGTGAATTCATGTTTTTCTATTGATATTATTGATTCTCTAGCTCAAAAGATGTTTGAATTGAATAGTGATGATGCTTTAGAAAATACCATAGTCGAAGGTTTAGGTTATGGGAAATACAAAGACATTGAAAGTGAATTGTCTATTGGTGATGAGCTTAAAGAGGCTGTTTTATCTCTTAACTCATTACAAGAAGTTCCACCAAAGTATAATACGTCTTATGTTTCTTTTCCGATTACTAATGAGAAAATTTTACCCTCGATTGTGCAGGCACCTATCCTTGAGTTGAAACCTCTTCCGGATCACCTTAAATACGTATATTTAGGTGACAATGAAGAGTTACCGGTGATCATTGCCAACAACCTCACCGAGGTGCAAGAGGAGAAGCTTGTTCGAGTGCTAAGAGAGCACAAGTCTTCCATTGGATGGACCATTGCCGATATCAAAGAAATCAGTCCTTCCACATGTATGCACCGAATACTTATTGAGGAGGGGGCAAAACCAACAAGAGAAGCTCAACGTCCCTTGAACCCTCCAATGATGGAAGTAGTCAAGAAAGAAATCCTGAAGTTGTTGGATGCCGGGATTATCTATCCCATATCCGATAGCAAATGGGTGAGCCCGATTCAAGTCGTTCCAAAGAAGTCCGGAATCACGGTGGTGAAAAATAAAGATAATGACTTGGTTCCAACTAGAATCCAGACCGGTTGGAGATTTTGCATTGACTACCGAAATCTCAACTCTACCACCCGAAAGGATCATTTCCCTTTACCATTCATTGATCAAATGCTTGAAAGGTTGGCTAGACGTGCTTACTATTGCTTCCTTGATGGTTTTTCAGGTTATAAACAGCTTGTAATAGCTCTGGAAGATCAAGAAAAGACGACGTTTACTTGTCCTTTTGGAACTTTTGCATATAAACGTATGCCATTTGGCTTGTGCAATGCTCCAGCCACTTTTCAACGTTGTATGGTAAGCATATTCTCAGATTATGTGGAAAGCATCATAGAAGTGATTATGGATGATTTTAGCGTGTATGGTGATTCTTTTGACAAATGCTTAGATAACCTTGAACTTATTCTTAAACGATGCGTAGAAACTAATCTTGTGCTTAATTGGGAAAAATGTCACTTTATGGTCACTCATGGGATTATGCTAGGCCATGTTGTATCCTCTAAGGGGTTAGAAGTTGACAAGGCTAAGATAGATTTGATTCCGAACTTACAATACCCCACAAATGTGAGGGAGGTTCGCTCTTTTCTTGGTCATACAGGATTTTATAGGAGATTCATCAAGGATTTCTCCAAGATTGAAATTCCCTTGTATAGACTTTTGGAAAAATATGTGGCCTTTGATTGTGACAAGGAGTGAAAGGAAGATTTTGACACCTTGAAAGAGTTGTTGACTACCGCACCAATTATCAAACCACCCGACTGGAGCAAGCCATTCGAGTTGATGTGCGATGCAAGTGATTATTCCGTTGGAGCCGTGTTGGGACAGCGAGATGGTAAAGTTCCATATGCCATTTATTATGCTTCTAGAACTCTCAACGGAGCACAAATCAACTACTCCACAACTGAAAATGAGCTTTTGGCCATATTGTTTGCACTCGAGAAGTTTAGATCTTATTTAGTGGGTACAAAGGTGGTTGTTTTCTCCGACCATGCTGCACTTCGATACTTGATAACAAAGAAGGATGCTAAGCCAAGGATCATAAGGTGGATACTCATTCTTCAAGAGTTCAACATGCAAATCAAGGAAAAGAAGGGCAGTGAGAATACCGTAGCGGATCATCTAAGCTATTTAGTTGTGTCCTAAGAATCGATTCCTTTGCATGATAGCTTCTCGGATGAGCAACTCTTTGCGGTTGGTGGTACAACTCCATGGTACGCTGATATTGTCAACTTCTTGGTGACGGGACAAGTACCTAGTTCCATGTCTACATTCCAAAAACACAAGCTCAAGAAGATTGCCAAGCAATATATATGGGATGAACCTTATTTGTGGAAGCATTGCTCCGATCAAATGATCCGCAGGTGCGTACTTGAATCCGAGTTCTAATCAATTCTGAATTTTTGTCACTTATATGCTTGTGGTGGCCATTTCGGAGCCAAGAGGACAGCCCTCAAGGTTATCGAAAGTGGATTTTATTGGCCTACATTATTTAAGGATGCATATTTATTTTGCAAGGCTTGTGATAGGTGTCAAAGGACAGGAAACCTTGGTGCTAGAAACCAAATGCCGCAAATACCAATTCTTGCTGTTGAAATTTTTGATGTTTGGGGTATAGACTTTATGGGGCCTTTTGTGAATTCCAATGGGAAATTTTTTATACTTCTTGCTGTAGATTATGTTTCTAAGTGGGTGGAAGCTAAAGCCACTCCCACCAATGATTCTCATGTTGTTTGTGAGTTTGTGAAGGAACATATTTTTTCTAGGTTTGGTACACCTCGAGTGGTGATTAGTGATGGAGGCTCGCACTTCAAGAGATCCTTTCACGCTCTTCTAAAGAAGTACAACATTTCTCATAAAGTTGGCACACCGTATCATCCACAAACGAGTGGACAAGCTGAAATTTCCAACCGGGAGATTAAATCCATCTTAGAAAAGGCGGTGAACGTTACAAGGAAGGATTGGAGTTATAGACTCAATGACGCTTTGTGGGCGTATATGATAGCTTATAAGACACCCATCGGTATGTCTCCTTTTAGGCTCGTCTATGGCAAACCTTGCCATCTTCCCGTCGAACTTGAACACAAAGCTTATTGGTCTATCAAGGTATGTAATATGGAATTAGATGCAGCTGGTGAACATAGGAAACTTCAACTCAATGAGTTAGAAGAGATACGAAATGATGCATATGAAAGTTCACGCATTTATAAAGAAAATACCAAAGCTTTCCATGATAAAATGATTTCCCGAAAGAGTTTTGAAGTAGGGTAGAAAGTACTTTTATTCCATTCTCGTCTTAAATTGTTTCTGGGTCAACTTAGGTCCAGATTGGTTGGACCATTTGTTGTTACTAATGTGTTTGCGCATGGTGAAGTTGAGATTACTAGTCCCAAAACAGGGCTGATTTCCAAGGTTAACGGCCATCGCTTGAAACCATACTATGAGCAGTTTGTGGCGGAGAATCAGGATATGATCACATTGAGTGATCCACTCCCTCTGGAGGAGTAATTGGATCTGAATGTTGGGCTGACGACGTTAAACCAAGCGCTAAGTGGGAGGCAACTCACCGGTTTTGTATCTTTACCTTTATCTTTTTATTTTTCAGCATTTTATCTTTTATTTTTCTTTGTTTTTGCATATCATTTGTGATTTCCCACCTTGAAATTTACTTTGATGGACTAAATTTTACATTGAGGACAATGTAAAGTTTAAGTGTGGGGGAGCATTTATATGTTTGTATAGTTTGTTTTATGCCTTTAAAAAAATCAGAAAAATAGAAAAACAAAGAAAAAATTGTGCTTTTTGAACTCCGAAATCTAGAAATTTATGCCTTTAGGATGACACTATTAGTGGATGGAACCATTGTAATTGTAGGAGTTGAGGAACCCATTAATTAACAAAGACGAACATAGCTCATAAATTATAAATTATATGTTAGTTGTTACCATATCTCAGAATATCACCATATCATATTCTATTTTTATTTTTCCATATTTATCTATTGTTCTCTAAGTGCTTTGGTGGGTCACTAAAAATCGAGTTGTTATTACTGCTAGGATGAAATAGAGTGATTGAGTTGCTAAAAAAAAAAAAGACCGACCAATTAGACCAAACGGAATAAAAATGACACTTGGGAATAACAGTATGTGTGAAACGTAGTCCCTGTCTCCGTCGCCTAAACAAGCGTGGAATGCAGGATCCAAGGAAACTATCACGTACTTGCTGACAAGAAGCGTGCGCTTGGATCCAAAAGATCTAATCATGCCGTCTAAAAAAAAAATGTGAAAAAGAAAAAGAAAAAGAAAAAGAAAAAGAAAAAGAAAAAGAAAAAGAAAAAGAAAAAGAAAAAGAAAAAGAAAAAGAAAAAGAAAAGAAAAGATTATATTTGTTGAATAAAGTCACTCCTGGTTCCCTTGTATATGCCAGTGAGTTGATGTAGAAATAAGTTTGTTGACCACTGGTTCCCTTGTATATTCCAGTGTGTTAACACTAGAATTCAGACCAGTAGCTCAATCCAATAGGATGCATAGGTTCATCTTGGCGGTGACCTTCAGACAGATATGGGAAACATCGATCACTTGTGAAAATTCGCCAACATCTACATCTATATTCATCTTCTTAATCTTTTCATTGTGATTGTGGTTAGTCAGATTCCGAGTATTGTGGTTTGTTCGACTTTCTAAGAAAAACTTTATGCACTTATATATGAACTGAATTTGCACAAGGTACCTCCTCCTGTAGTCATTTTGGATTCGTTCATTGATTTGTCACAAATAGACGGAGTTGGAAATATAGGTTTTGTAGGCAGACCTCTTGTAAACCTTCACGAGACTAAAACTCGTCCACTAGGGACACCTAGGGGTTCAAAGGCTTGTTATTTATGCTAAAAGTGACCGTAGCCTCGACGAGACGGAGTTGTATGTACGTTTTAGAATTATTTTGTTTGATTTGCTCGAGGACTAGCAAAGTCTAAGTGTGGGGGAATTTGATAGGTGTCTAAAACACCTATATATTTATCTATTGGTTATGCTTTCTTTTCTTAGGTTTCTTGTAAATTATGTATCTTATGTTTTCTTTTTAATATTTAGGTACTTTGGAGTCACTTGGAACTAAAGAAGAAGAAACAGGGCAAAAGTCTCATCTCATGTGCAAATGTTATTGGAGGCGATTATTTCTCATATTTGCTTTTATTTCTTCATCCTTGGCTGAAAAGTAAGTCGGCTTTAGTGATGCAAATTTCTCTCTGAAAAGCACGATAAATTTAGTGATGACTCTCATTGGAGAGAATAAGTGAATATCAGGAGTAAAAGACGGTTCTTGTTGGCGGAAGGCGGAAGAAAGCGTTTAATTGGAGTGAAAAGGAGCAAAAAGCGTCAATTCTCACGTGTAATTCTATTGGGAGCCGAGCTTATCCATCGATAGAAGAAAACCGTTGCGGCTTAGTCTAGAGAAGCAAGAGGCAGACCTTTATGGGCCTTAACTAATGAGCGGGTGTCTAGGGACATTATTGGTTGTCCCTTATCCACTTCATCAGGATGGCTATATCCACTAGCCTTATTCTTACACCCACCCTCAAATTCAGAGAAGGGTTTTATCTCATCATTTATTCCTATTCCTTCTGTTATCTGCAATTGAGAAGTTATGGCGGCACCATGAAATTGAGAGAAGAAGAGAGAAAGGAGTATGGAAGCTGTTGAGACAGGAGATTGGGATGGTGGAGTTATTCCCACTATTTCAGTCGATTGAGAGATGGGTTTACTCGAATTTTTTAGATTCAAGACTCATAGAGTGAATTCATATATGTGATGAGCAGGAGTGGATAGATTCAGTGGAGTTTGAAATCTGTGTTTCAGAACAAGAAAGAGGATGGGTATTTGCTGTTAAATATGTCGGAATCTCTGGATGATGGTAGAAACTGGGTATGGGTTTTAAGGGTTTTTGATGCTCTTGGAAGGGGATGATGATTCAAGAGATGATTGCAGATAATTTTGTTAAGGAGGAATTGGGTTATGATGGTTATGTTGGTGTTCCTGAGATTCAGATAAGTTTGGCATTGATATGTGGCATTAATTTGTGTTGAAGCTATTGCAGAAATTACAATGGATATGTTGTTGATTGATTGCAGGCTTAGAAGATGGTGGGCGCAATGAATGATTGGGCTTAGATGTATGCTAGGATATGACACATTGCAGGTGTCAGAGGTAAGGAAGTAAAGCTGAATTAGAGTGTATTCATGATTTTAAGAGTGGTGTTGGTATGGGTTCAGGACAAGAGGTGCATCTATAATGGTGTTGGTGGTTGCTGTAATATAAAGAACTGAGGCTGTGGTGTTAGCCCTGGTGAAAGATGGTACTGGTAACATGACTATGGTATTGCTGTTAATGAACTGCTTCAGGTGGAGATATGGTTATGTTGGTGCTGTCATGAGAATTGTAGTGAAAACTGAATTGCAGCTGTTGACATAAGAACTAGAGCTTGAGCTGGTAGTTTTGCAGGTGATGGATTATGCGAGATTGCATCTGAGATTATATGGAAGAACTGATGCTGCTTTTGAAGCTGCAGTTGCAGAGGAAGAACTGATGCTTTGATAGGTTATGGCATTGAGCTGTGGTGCCTGAAGTTGGAAATGTAGCTAGCGCTGTGTTACTGGTGGAATGTACAGTTGGGAAGGGTGTGTTATGCTTGTAGGTGCAGTCGCGACCTGGTGGAGCTGTATCGAGATTGAGCTGCTGTTATCGTGTTGGGATGGAAATCATGAGAGATAGACGATGAGAGTTGCTGCTATATATGCCCATTATGGTGGTTATGCTGTTATACAGGGAGAGTAGAAGCTGGAGCAACTGCTGTTGGTGGTGTTAAATACATTGATGCTTTGTATGTGAAGCTACATGCAATGGGATTTGCAGGTGGCTTGAGTACTTTTGACATAGCAGTTGAGTGATGCTGTGGTTCTGGTGTTTCAATGGAGACGAAATGGTGGTGAATAGCATGTGGTATGATTGAAAGTATGGGTTGAGTTAGCGATACAGTGGTGGAATGTATGCAGATTGCAGGTGGATGTTGGGGGTATGCGATGATGGTGATGGAGATGCAAGTGCAGAAGTTGTGCAAGGGATGTATGGGATGATTGATAGCAGG